>CM022299.1:482294895-483655256 GCA_011799875.1 Thinopyrum elongatum
GGAAGACTGCCGAGGCTCAGGCTTTGGAGGCTGCACGCGTACCCACTCTGGCTGAACATGCGCGCCTGGAGGATCTCCAGAAGTCACTCGAAGACCACACTCACCTAAGTTAAAAAACTACTCCGAGTGAGAGCATCCCTCTCACTCGGAGGCTTAGCTGCGAGCTGATACATCTCCAACGCATCTACTTTTCCTAACGCTTTTCCTCTTGTTTTGGACTCTATTTTGCATGATTTGAATGAAACTAACCCCGGACTGACGCTGTTTTCAGCAGAACTACCATGGTGTAGTTTTTGTGCAGAAATAAAAGTTCTCGGAATGGAATGAAACTTTGCGAGGAATTTTTATACAAAATAAGAGAATTTCTGGAGCCAAGAGCCACCTGAGGGGGGCACCTGGGTGGGCACAACCCACCAGGGCGCGCCTGCCCCCCAGGCGCGCCCAGGTGGGTTGTCCCCACCTGGTGGCCCTGTAGACCCTGAAACCGATGCTATAGAATCCTATTTTTCCAGAAAAAATCGGGGAGAAAGAATTATCGCGTTTGGCGAGATGGAGCCGCCACCGTCTCCTGTTCTTCATCAGGAGGCTAGATCTGGAGTCCGTTTGGGGCTCCGGAGAGGGGGATCTTCGATCTTCATCATCACCAACCCTTCTCCATCGCCAATTCCATGATGCTCCCCACCGGGAGTGAGTAATTCCTTTGTAGGCTCGCTGGTCGGTGAGGAGTTGGATGAGATTCATCATGTAATCGAGTTAGTTTTGTTAGGGCTTGATCCCTAGTATCCATTATGTTCTGAGATTGATGTTTCTATGACTTTGCCATGCTTAATGCTTGTCACTTTGGTTCCGGGTGCCATGATTTCAGATCTGAACCGTTTATGTTATCACCATTATATCTATGTTCTAGATCCGATCTTGCAAGTTATAGTCACCTACTACGTGTTATGATCCGGCAACCCCGGAGTGACAATAGTCGGGACCACTCCCGGTGATGACCGTAGTTTGAGGAGTTCATGTATTCACCGTGTGTTAATGTTTTGTTCCGGTTCTCTATTAAAAGGAGGCCTTAATATCCCTTAGTTTCCAATATGGACCCCGCTGCCACGGGAGGGTAGGACAAAAGATGTCATGCAAGTTCTTTCCATAAGCACGTATGACTATTTACGGAATACATGCCTACATTATATTTATGAACTGGAGCTAGTGCCGTATCGCCCTAGGTTATAACTGTCTCATGATGAATATCATCCAACAAATTACCGATCCAATGCCTACGAATTTATCTTATATTGTTTCTGCTAAGTTACTACTGCTGTCACTGTTGCACTTGCTACAATATCACTGCTATCACTGTTACCGTTACTATTGCTGCTGCTACTATTATCATAACTATCATACTACTTTGCTACTGATCACTTTGCTGCAGATAATTAATCTCCAGGTGTGGTTGAATTGACAACTCAGCTAATAATACTTACAAATATTCTTTGGCTCCCCTGGTGTCGAATCTATAAATTTGGGTTGAATATTCTACCCTCAAAAACTGTTGCGATCCCCTATACTTGTGGGTTATAAAGACCTTTTTCTGGCGCCGTTGCCGGGGAGCATAGCTATATTTGTTGAGTCAGTTGGGATTATTATCAATTGTTCACTATGAAGAATCTGAAGGATGCTAAGACTAAGATTTTTCCCTCTAAGACGAGGGGAGGTAAGGAACTGCCATCCAGCTCCGCTTTAGATTCACCTTCTGTTATAAGTAAACATGCAACACCACCACATGCTACTAATCCTGATATGTCACAAGTTATTGATGATGCTACTTCTGCTATGAATTATGCTTATGATGATGCTAGTACCTTGCTTGATGATGATGTGCCCTTAGGTGAATTTCTTGATGAACAAATTGCTAGAGTAAGACAACATGATGTTGTTGAATCTGATGATGAGCTTGAAACTGAAAATATTGAAACACCTACTAGATATGAATTGCCTAAGGTACCGGAAGGTTATGTTATGAATGAGGAGACAACTAGAGATATTCTTGCTTGTAAGGATAGAGATGATCTAGAGAAATTATTATGCAAGTATAAAGAAAAGTCTCTGAATGCTAGAATGCAATATGATCCTAAGTTTGCTACCTCACCTATCTTTATTGATGATAAGGATTATGAATTATCCGTCGACCCAGAGTTAATTACTTTGGTTGAATCTGATCCTTTCCATGGTTATGAAACTGAGACTATTATGGCACATCTTACTAAGTTGAATGACATAGCCACCCTTTTTACTCATGATGAGAAAACTCGCTATTACTATATTCTCAAATTATTTCCGTTCTCATTAAAGGGTGATGCTAAAGGTTGGTACAATACTCTTGCTCCTGGTTGTGTGCGTAGTCCCTAGGATATGATTTATTACTTCTCTAAAAAATATTTTCCTGCTCATAAGAAACAAGCTGCCTTACAGGAAATATTTAACTTTGTGCAAATTGAAGAAGAGAGTCTCCCACAAGCTTGGGGGAGGCTTTGCCATTTACTTAATGCTTTGTCTGATCATCCTCTTAAGAAAAATGAAATACTTGATATCTTCTATAATGGACTAACCGATGCTTCTAGGGATTTCCTAGATAGTTGTGCTGGTTGTGTTTTCAGGGAACGAACTATTGGACAAGCTGAAGAATTATTGAATAACATATTGAAAAACTATGATGATTGGACTCTTCCTAAACCACCATCTAAACCCACTCCGAAGAAGAGGGGTATTTTATATCTCAGTCCTGAAGATATGCAAGAAGCAAAGAAATCTATGAAGGAAAAAGGTATTAAAGCTGAGAATATCAAAAATTTACCTCCTATCGAAGAAATACATGGGCTTGATACACCACCACTGCCTAAGGTGGTAGAGGTGAATTCTCTAATGAAATTCAATGATAATGATAATCTTCACAATATGCACCCTAGCCAATGCCTTTATGAGTTTGAAAACTACATTAGAAAACAAGATCACTTCAATGCAAATGTTATGAAACAATTAAAATACAATTCTGACATGATTGCTTGCTTGATTGACTTGTTATTTAGAATCTCAAATGATGTTAGAGGTGTGGGAAAGCATGCTTCTATGGTACAAACCCAGTTAGAACAAGTTGCTAAATCTCAAAGAGAATTGCTTGATGAAATGAATAACAACATACATGACTTTGCTGTTAGAGTTGCAACTAGAGGAGGTAAAATGACTCAGGAACCACTTTATCCTGAGGGACACCCAAAAAGAATTGAACATGATTCACAAAGGAACAACACCACTGCACCTGGTCCTTCTAAAAAGAAAAAGAAAAATGATAGGACTTTGCATGCCTCTAGTGAACCTGAAGTAGAGAAACCTCCTGATAATGATAATGATGTTTCTATTTCTGATGCTGAAACTCAATCTGGTAATGAACATTCACCTTCTGATAATGAAAAATATAATGATGAGGTTCATGAAGAAACACAAACAAATAATAAAGAACCAGACAATGATGTTGAGATAGAACCAGCTGTTGATCTTGATAACCCACAACCCAAAAATGCAAGATATGATAAAAGAGACTTTGTTGCTAGAAAACACGGTAAGGAAAGAGAACCATGGGTTCAAAAACCTATGCCTTTTCCACCTAAGACAACTAAAAAGAAAGATGATGAAGAATTTGAGGCCAGTCTTTTTGCGTACTCGCTTGACTGATATCTTGAAAATGCCTCCTTATGCAAAGTACATGAAGGACATCATCACTAATAAGAGAAAAATACCGGAAGCTAAAATATCCACCATGCTTGCTATTTACACTTTTAAGGATGGAGTACCTAAAAAACTTGGAGATCCGGGAATACCAACTATACCTTGCTCCATCAAAAAGAATTATGTGAAAACTGCTTTATGTGATTTGGGAGCTGGTGTTAGTGTTATGCCTTTCTCTTTATATAAAAGACTTGATTTGAATAAACTCACACCTACTGAAATATCTTTGCAAATGGCTGACAAATCAACTGCCATACCTATCGGTATTTGTGAGGATGTGCCCGTTGTTGTTGCTAATGTTACTATTTTGACTGACTTTGTTATACTTGAGATGCCCGAGGACGACAACATGTCGATTATACTTGGTAGACCCTTCTTGAATACTGCAGGGGCTGTTATTGATTGCAATAAAAGCAAGGTCACTTTTCATATCAATGGTAATGAGCATACAGTGCACTTTCCGAAGAAACAATTCCAAGTGAATGGTATTAATGTTATTGAAAAATCTTCGACAATCACTATTGGAATCTTTCAACTACCTCTACCTACTACCAAAAAGAAATATGAAATGCTTATTGTTGGGGACATTCATATCCCCGTTCAGGTAACTTAGTGATTTATGAAAGTTCTTCGGTTTCATGCTAATCGAAAGTGGTTGTTAATAAGACTTGATCAACCTTATTAATGGATCATTTTTGAGAGGTATGAAGTTGATGAATTTAGTGAGCACTACCTTCTGTCCCTACCTTTTATTTTCTATTCCTATTAGTTAAATAAAATAAAATGCCATGTTTTGTCTGTTTTTTGATTTTTCCCGTGCAATAAAAAATGACCCAAAAATAAAAGTTCTCAGAATGCCCTGAAAATTTAATACGATTTTTTTCTGATTATTTAAGAATTTCTGGTGCAAATAATATCAGAGGGAGGTGCACCAGGTGGGCACAACCCACCTGGGCGCGCCAGGATCCCCAAGCGCGCCCTGGTGGGTTGTGGTCCCCACGTGGGCCCCCTCACTTATCTCTTCATCCCACATCTTCACTTACCTCGAGAAAAAAATCTCCATTGCTCTCTCTCACGTGTTCTTGCTCCCGAAACCGCAGATTTTGATCTCTTTGCTCGAAGCTCCATTTCCAAAACTGTGTCGAGGAATTGTTGTTTGGTATGTGACTCCTTCGTTTTTCCAATTAGTTTTTGTTTTTGTGGTTGGTATTTTGAATAATTAGCTGCTCTTGGTGCTGCTGCAGATGAGCTTGCATGTTGAATTCTTAGAGTTCTAAGTAGTTTGAATGCTTGCTATGGCCTCTATGCTTCCCTATGAGTAGTTGCTGCCAATTTTGTAGAGTTTTGTTGAGAAAAATTTGTGGACTAAAAATTTCAGAATTTTTGTTCATAGGAAACACATTTGTATCTTTAGGAAGTTTGCTTCCAAGAAGAACTCCAAGGGAGTGATTGGGGAGTCATCTGATAGTGACCTCCATACTCGGAGATTGGCGGAGCTACGGCCGTGCGAATGGCTGCATACCCCGTTCATGGAAGAGGCTGGAATCCTTCAAGAGTTTGCACAATATGCTGCTAATGCCGGCCTCACCGACTTCATCACAGCTGAATGCGAACAGTATCACCTCCTCACAAATTCCTTTGTGCAAGGTTTTACTTTCCTTCCTAGGAATAACCCCCCCTGAAGTGCAGTTTAATTTATATGCTGAACCCCGTCAGATACCACTTACTGAATTTTGTGAAATATGCTTGCTTCCTTCTGATGGTAGTCTGGCAGAGCCTAGGCCCGCAGAGTTTGAAAGCTTCTATCGTACTCTGACAATGGGTGATGAGAGAGGGGTGTCGAGTATCACTGCCGCTGGCTTGCATTTTCCTGCTATTCATTATTTTGCTCTTTTTATTACAAAATGCTTGCTTGCTTGAGAGAAGGTAGGTGCACTCAGTTCACCAGACCTTGCTGTTTTATGTCGTGCACTAGAGGGCGACAACACTTATAGCTTGGGAGCTATGGTGGCACGTCGCCTCCACATTAATAAGTCCAAGGGTAAAATTCATGGAGGCATTTACGCCACTTGTTTGGCCGCTCGCTTTAATGTTCAGATTCGCCTGCATGATTATCCTTTGCCCAAGGTTTACCTAGATCGCGCGGCTATGAATCACCACCAGTTTACTGCTATCGATTATCCTAATATTCCTATTCCTTATAACCTGGTTTTTAGTGTGAGAACTCGTGATATTATTCCACTGCCTGCACTTGCTTTGTTTGATCCTATTGCCAGGGGCGGATACAGGATTATGCCTGCGGATATTAAAGCCTACCGGAACAACCAGGCTGCAGCAAAGGAGAAGCCTCAGCAGTGGGATCCATGGGTGCCTGCTCCTCAGCACCCCAACTAATATCCAGGCTATTGACTGATTACCAAGTTAGGCCAAAAGCCTAAGCTTGGGGGAGTACGTGTTTCTCACCGACTTTACATTCATGTTCACACATTTCAATTGTCGGTGTTCACACTTTTTCATTATATTATCCATGCTTAAATTTAATTTCTCGCTTTCTTCTTGTGTGTTTGACAAACTTTGAGAAAATCCAAAAATATTTCCAGCTTCTTTTTGCTTTTTCTTTCTAGAGTAGTTAGCTGTAGCACTAAAAAGAAAACCCAAAAAGATTTCCTTGTTCTTCTTTTGCTTGTTGGGAGCTTTCTCGTGTAAATATTTTTTCTCGTTTTTGCTTTTCCCTTTTTATTTGCTTCTTTCGAATAAAACCCAAAAAAACTCCAAAAATATTTCAGTGTGTTTCTCTGAATTTCTTTTCTTTCTTTCAAATCATACCAAGGAGAAGACCACGATGAAAATGTTGAGTGGCTCTCATATGCATAATTGTTGATTTAACAAAGAGCCCATTTTACCTTGTCTTCTCCTGTTGAATAAATGTTTGCAGATTCCAGCTTAGTCCATGGCACTCTTGCACTATTATTATTTTCATATCGTTCGGTCGTGCAAGTGAAAGGCAATAATGACGATATTTGATGAACTGGCCGTGGCAGAGAGAAACGGGTATGAACTCGACTTGTTCTGTTTTTGTAAATAAGTTTAACCTAGTATCCATGATTCAGCCCATTATGATTAAACATGTTTGCAATGACAATTAGAGATTATAGTTTCTCATGCCATGCATAAGTAGCTAGGAGTGGATAATGATTTATCTTGGATATCAACATTGCGTTAAGATGATTGTGATGTAGTATGATGATATGGTATCCTCCTCTGAATGTTGGAGTGGCTTGACTTGGCACATGTTCATGCATGTAGTTGAATCAAAACCAACATAGCCTCTATGATATTTATGTTCATGGTGTTCATATCCTACTCATGCTAGTGTCCAATGTTACTTATGCATAATGTATGTTCATGACCGTTGGTGCTCTCTAGCTGGCCGCTTCTCAACCTATTTGCTAGCCTTCACCTGTACTAAGTGGGAATTCTGCTTGTACATCCAAAACTTGAAACCCAAGTTATTCCAGATGAGTCCACCATACCTACCTATATGCGGTATTACCTTGCCGTCCTAAGTAAATTTGCATGTGCCACCTCTAAAAACTTCAAATAAATATCCTTTTTGTGTGCCTGGATCGTTCATGGAACGACAGGAGGTAGTCAGTATCTTCCATGCTAAGCGAGTTATTCTCAGGTCGAGTGTTTATTCACTCGCCATCGCACGAGAAAAGGGCGGTAATAGGGATTCCCAGTCCCAAACTCAAAAATGCAAATAATTAAACAAAACTCCCCCGGGACTGTTGTTGGTATGGACGGCACCCGTTGTTTCGGACAAGCCGTGGAGTGTGATTGATGGTGGAGGGGGAGTAAACCTTTACTTTTATCGCTTGGGAACCGCCACTAGCACTCTTAGCATGGAAGATGTTGATAGCTGATGGTCGTGAAGTAAATGAGAAGGGTGCATGTCTCAAAATATCATTTAGCTCTGTTTTAAAAACTTGAGCTCTGGAAGCTCTGCAAATCACTGCTTCCCTCTGTGAAGGGACTATCTATTTACTTTCATGTTGTGTCATCACCTTCTTAAATAAGCGCCAGAACCTGAGAGCACTGCTGTCATGCTTATGCATTGTGTGTAGATAATGTTGGGTGCATCATGACTGGATCTTTTCTACCATGAATTACAATGTTTAGTCACTGCTTGAACTTTGGAGGTGCTCTACATTTATGTTTTGCGGTCTCAGAAAGGGATAGCGAGATACCACTATTGTCATATTATATCATGGTTGTTTTGATAACATGTTGCCATTTGAGATATCTTATTATTGCTCGCTACCTGATTTTGTCATTGATATGAGTTAATATAATTTTTAAGAGTTATTGTCGACATGGTTAGTTATAATTTTGGCTGAAAACCTGGGTGCTGTTTAAGCTTATTTATGCAAACAAGAGCAAAAGAGTTCGTAAAAGTTTTTCTTTTTCACTTTCAGTTTATCAACTGAATTGCTTGGACAAGCAAAGGTTTAAGCTTGGGGGAGTTGATACGTCTCTAACGTATCTACTTTTCCTAACACTTTTCCTCTTGTTTTGGACTCTAATTTGCATGATTTGAATGAAACTAACCCCGGACTGACGCTGTTTTCAACAGAACTACCATGGTGTTGTTTTTGTGCAGAAATAAAAGTTCTCGGAATGGAACGAAACTTTGCGAGGAATTTTTATACAAAATAAGAGAATTTTTGGAGCCAAGAGCCACCTGAGGGGGGCATAACCCACCAGGGCGTGCCTGCCCCCCCAGGCGCGCCCAGGTGGGTTGTCCCCACCTGGTGGCCCCGCAGACCCTGAAACCGATGCTATAAAATCCTATTTTTCTAGAAAAAATTGGGGAGAAAGAATTATCGCGTTTCGCGAGATGGAGCCGCCGCCGTCTCCTGTTCTTCATCGGGAGGCCAGTTCTGGAGTCCGTTTGGGGCTCCGGAGAGGGGGATCTTCGATCTTCGTCATCACCAACCCTTCTCCATCGCCAATTCCATGATGCTCCCCACCGGGAGTGAGTAATTCCTTCGTAGGCTCGCTGGTCGGTGAGGAGTTGGATGAGATTCATCATGTAATCGAGTTAGTTTTGTTAGGGCTTGATCCCTAGTATCCATTATGTTCTGAGATTGATGTTGCTATGACTTTGCCATGCTTAATGCTTGTCACTTTGGGCCCGGGTGCCATGATTTCAGATCTGAACCGTTTATGTGATCACCATTATATCTATGTTCTAGATCCAATCTTGCAAGTTATAGTCACCTACTACGTGTTATGATCCGGCAACCCTGGAGTGACAATAGTCGGGACCACTCCCGGTGATGACCGTAGTATGAGGAGTTCATGTATTCACCGTGTGTTAATGCTTTGTTCCGGTTCTCTATTAATAGGAGGCCTTAATATCCCTTAGTTTCCAATATGGACCCCGCTGCCACGGGAGGGTAGGACAAAAGATGTCATGCAAGTTCTTTCCATAAGCACGTATGACTATTTACGGAATACATGCCTACATTATATTTATGAACTGGAGCTAGTGCCGTATCGCCCTAGGTTATAACTGTCTCATGATGAATATCATCCAACAAATTACCGATCCAATGCCTACGAATTTATCTTATATTGTTTCTGCTAAGTTACTACTGCTGTCATTGTTGCACTTGCTACAATATCACTGCTATCACTGTTACTGTTACTATTGCTGCTACTACTATTATCAAAACTATCATACTACTTTGCTACTGATCACTTTGCTGCAGATAATTAATCTCCAGGTGTGGTTGAATTGACAACTCAGCTGCTAATACTTACAAATATTCTTTGGCTCCCCTTGTGTCCAATCTATAAATTTGGGTTGAATACTCTACCCTCGAAAACTGTTGTGATCCCCTATACTTGTGGGTTATCACGACCCTGTCCTCGCCTAAGTTAAAAAACTACTCCGAGTGAGAGCATCCCTCTCACTCGGGGGCTTAGCTGCGAGCCCGTCCTCACCTAAGTTAAAAACCTACTCCGAGTGAGAGCATCCCCCTCACTCGGGGGCTTAGCTGCGAGCCTGTCCTCGCCTAAGTTAAAAAATTACTCTGAGTGAGAGCATCCCTCTCACTCGGAGGCTTAGCTGAGAGCCTGACCTCGCCTAAGTTAAAAAACTACTCCGAGTGAGGGCATCCCTCTCACTCGGGGGCTTAGCTGCGAGCCCGTCCTCGCCTAAGTAAAAAAATTATTTCGAGTGAGAGCATCCCTGTCACTCGGGGGCTTAGCTGCGAGCCTGTCCTCGCCTAAGTCAAAAAACTACTTCGAGTGAGAGCATCCCTCCCACTCGGGGGCTTAGCTGCGAGCCAGCCCTGGCCTAAGTTCAAAAATCCGTTCACTCAGAACATGCAATAAACTGGAAAGCAATATTCAGGTAAATCCATCAAGTTTAGAAATGCAAGCAAAAGTACTCGGGCGACAGGCCTAAACGAGTTTAACGGTTACAGGATCACTCGGCATTCCGAGGCAAACAAGTTCGAATCATAAAGTTTTTTCACGCACCTGGAGGACTTGCGGGCTCGACAAAGGTGTCCAGGTCAATGCCATCTGCGATCCGAGTGGCAGCCTCAATGAAGGTCTCCATAAAATCTTCAAACTGAAGCTTCTTTGTGTTTGCCACTTGAAGAGCCTTCAGCTTGTCTTCCCTGGCTTCCTTACAATGGACGCGAACAAGCGAGAGTGCCACATCGGCTCCGCAGCGAGCACCTGATTTCTTCCACGCCTGCACTCGACCAGGAATCTCATTGAGCCAAACCATCAGCGACTCGAGATCATTCTGGAGCACATGTTCTGGCCACAGTTCTTTGTCTATTTTTGTCAGTGCGACCTTCAGCCAAGCGACATACCCCAAGACACTGTCAAGGCGAGCTTCATGTCATAGCATGTTCATAGCAGCATCATCTTTGACGAGTGACTTGGTGGGGTCCAGACCTGGTTCAATCTGTTCTGTCTCTTGCTCGAAGTTCTGCCAGAATTCTACACAAAGAGGAAAAAATGAGTTAGCAGCAGCATTGTTTTCGAAGCTCTCGAGAATTCACTCGGACAGAAAAAGGTACCTTCAAGCATGATGTACATTTTCTTCGCAAGGTTCCCCAAGTATTCCTCCAGCTCGTCCCTCTTTTGGGTGAGCTGGCCCACCTTGTCGGCCAAGACGATCTTCTCCTCCTTAAGTTGGGCAGCTTCCTTCTTCACCTCCTCAATGGCAGTCTTTAGGGTTGCATTCTCCTCTTCAAGTTTGCCGACTGAAGCTAATTTCGCTTCAGCGGCCTCAGTCTTCTCCTTGGCCACCTTCTGGGCACCTGCGAGTTCCTGATCCTTCTTCTCCAGGGCCTGCTTCATGGTGTCTAAAGAAATAACATTCCTGAGTCGGGCTTGAAGTTGTTGGTTTTCATTACGCACATCTGTTCGAGTAAAACTACTCGGTTCAAAGGACAGAACAAAAGTACAATAGTACATTCAGTCGACATGACTTACCTCCCCTGGTCTTCACCTCAGTCTGAGCATGCTCTAAGTTCTTTTTGGTAAGTTCTAAGTCCAGTTGGAGTTGGATCTTCTCCTTCTCCAGAGCAACATACTGAGTTCCAAGTTCAGAAGATTTCTGAGATCAACAAAAAAGAAACTCAGTCGACGATGAGAAAGATTCTCAAAGTATTTCCTCTATTTCCGAGTGGAGAAGGGCAAATCCAGATCGCTATTACCAAACATATTCTAAGACCCCCGCCGAATCAAACATTCGACGGCGGTCTCGGGGACTACACCCAGTGGTGCACTCAGCGTGCCCCCACTGGATCCATTTCCACTCGGTGCGGCCCGACCGACCCGAGTACAAAAAAAGAGAAAAAAACAACTTGTTCTAAGACCCCCGCCGAATCAGACATTCGATGGCGGTCTCGGGGACTACATCCAGTGGGTGCACTTAGCGTGCCCCCACTGGATCCATTTCCACTCGGCGCGGCCTGACCGACTCGAGTGAAGAGCTTCAAGCAAAGATATTCTAAGACCCCCGCCAAATCAAACATTCAACGGCGGTCTCAGGGACTACACCCAGTGGGTGCACTCAGCGTGCCCCCACTGGATCAGTTTCCCACTCGGCACAGCCTGACCGATTCGAGTGGAAGAACTACAGAGTAAAAAGAAAACACCCAGTGGGTGTACAAATTCAATGCGGAGTAAACCCAATCAGAAATCAACTTACGATCGTACTTACTCGGACATTCGCTTGGAGGGCTGTGCTGGCATCATAAGCCAATTTGCTATTTTCGTATACTTCCTTCAAACGCTGCATCATGAGACTGGCTTGGATCATGGCATCCTTGCTAGCCCCGGTCTGGTCTTCAGGGACGTGATGCAGAGTGAACACAGTCGACGCAGGAGTCGGTGGTACAGTCAGAAAGATTGGCACTTGGGATTGGCCAGTGGGTCCTGAAGCCGAAAGAGTCGACACCAAAGGCGGAGTAGTTGATGGTGGAGCAGTAGTGATGGTTCCAACGCCAGACGAACCACCTGGCTCTTGAGGAGCAGCCGTAGGCGGGGCACGGGGTGTTCGGCTCGATGGTACTCTTCGAGCAAGTCCTCGGGGAGCTACCGAGATTGGGCCTGCATCACCTGTGTCAACCAGATGGATGACGTCTGTTGGCACTGCAATCACTCGACAATGGCAACTCATTCAATTGTTGAGTCAACCACTGAAGCGAAACAGAGTGAAAGCTTGACATACCTCGCTAAGAATTTGCCATATCCGCAGTTTCAGCCTCCGCGCGCTCCTCGTCAACTTGCATAGCTGATGTCATCGAAGTAGCGGCCCTGGCACAATTCTCACTCCGTCAGCAAAAACATGAAGGTTTGCAGCAGTAAGATAGGAAGTGAAAGAAGAAACACTCACGTTGAAGCAATGGGCACAGTAACCTTTATCCTGGGCAGGGCCTTCCGAGGCTTGGGTGGAACAATCTTGGCTTGCCTGGCAGTTTTCTTAGTCGGGTCAGGAGTGGGCGTCCGAGTGTGCTTCTGGTTCCTGGCACTCGATACCCTAGCATTGCCCTGGATAGCCGCCGGATCTTGAGTCTTCTTGGTACGACGCTCGGTGTGTGGTGGTGACTCGACTTCTTCGCTATCTTCAGAGTCATCGCTTTCGTCTTCACTATTGTCAGCATAATCAATATCGGCGCTCCCACCCTCGCTCTCCATTCCTCCAGTGAATTTCTCCCCGTTCGGCACGGGCGAGTACATCTTCATGAATGCCTGCAAAACACAAATACGCAAGTCAGTCGGTTCTCAATACCATTACACAGTGAAATGGAAAGTAATACACTCGACAAAGGTGAGTCTCACCTCTCCCGGGAGGTGCTCAGAGTCAAAAGGCTGAATTTGTTTTGACCCACGCGGGTTGTCACGAGCTCCGGTGATGCTCCTGGGCCACTGCGCCACGTTCTCCTCATTGACTTCCTCCGGGTGGGTGATACGTCCATTTTGCACCATGTTTACCTCCTGTTATTTATAATGTTTTTATGCATAATAATGCCTTTTGGAGTAATTCTAATGCCTTTTCTCTCATAATATGCAAGGTATACACAAAGAGGGAGAATTCCGGCAGTTGGAAATCTGGACCTGAAAAAGCTACGTCAGGCTACCTATTCTGCACAACTCCAAATGAGCTAAAACTTCACGAGGATTTTTTATGGAATAAATATTAAATATTGGAGCAAATAACTACTGGAGGGGGGCCACCTAGTGAGCACAAGACACCAGGGCGCGCCAGGCCCCCCAGGCGCGCCCTGGTGGGTTGTGCTCAGACCAGCCCACCTCCGGGGCCCATCTTCTGGTATATAAGTCATTTTGACCTAAAAAAATCAGGAGAGGACTTTCAGGACGAAGCGCCACCATCTCGAGGTGGAACTAGGGCAGGAGCACTTTTGCCCTCCGGCGGAGCGATTCCGCCGGGGGAACTTCCCTCCCGGAGGGGGAAATCATCATCATCATCATCACCAACAACTCTCCCATCTTGGGGAGGGCAATCTCCATCAACATCTACAACAACATCATATCCTCTCAAACCCTAGTTCATCTCCCGTGTTCAATCTTTGTACCGGAACTATATATTGGTACTTGTGGGTGACTAGTAGTGTTGATTACATCTTGTAGTTGATTACTATATGGTTTATTTGGTGGAAGATTATATGTTCAGATCCATTATGCTATTTAATACCCCTCTGATCTTGAGCATGATTATCATTTGTGAGTAGTTACTTTTGTTCTTGAGGTCACGGGAGAAATCATGTTGCAAGTAATCATGTGAACTTGATATGTGTTCGATATTTTGATGATATGTATGTTGTGATTCCCTTAGGGGTGTCATGTGAACGTCGACTATATGACACTTCACCATATTTGGGCCTAAGGGAATGCATTGTGGAGTATTTATTAGATGATGGGTTGCGAGAGTCACAGAAGCTTAAACCCTAGTTTATGCGCTATTCTGTAAGGGACCGATTGGATCCAAAAGTTTAATGCTATGGTTAGAATTTATTCTTAATACTTTTCTCATAGTTGCGGCTGCTTGCGAGGGGGTTAATCATAAGTAGGAGGTTTGTTCAAGTAAGAACAGCACCTAAGCACCCGTCCACCCACATACCAAATTATCAAAGTAGCGAACACGAATCGAACCAACATGATGAAAGTGACTAGATGAAATTCCCGTGTACCCTCAAGAACACTTTGCTTATCATAAGAGACCGTTTTGGCCTGTCCTTTACCTCAAAAGGATTGGGCTACCTTGCTGCAGTTTTGTTACTACTATTGTTACTTGCTGGTTACAAATTATCTTGCTATTAAACTACTCGCTACTTACAATTTCAGTGCTTGCAGATATTACCTTACTGAAAACCGCTTATCATTTCCTTCTACTCCTCGTTGGGTTCGACACTCTTACTTATCGAAAGGACTACGATTGATCCCATATACTTGTGGGTCATCAAGGCTCTTTTCTGGCGCCGTTGCCAGGGAGTGAAGCGCTCTTGGTAAGTGGAAATTGGTAAGGAAAAATTATTACTACGTGTTGAAATTTATTGTCACTTGTTACTATGGAGAGCAATCCTTTGAGGGGTTTGTTCGGGGTATCTTCACCTCAACCGGAACCACAATTAGATGCCACTCAACCTACTGCACCTACTGAAAATATTGAATATGAAATTCCTTCGGGTATGATAGAACAACTGCTAGCTAATCCTTATGCAGGAGATGGAACTGAACATCCTGATATGCACTTGATATATGTGGATGAAATTTGATTGTTTAAGCTTGCAGGTTTACCTGGAGATGATGCTAAGAAGAAGGTTTTCCCTTTATCTTTGAAGGGAAAAGCATTGACATGGTATAAGCTATGCGATGATATTGGATCTTGGAAATGGAATCGGTTGAAATTGGAATTCCACCAAAAAAATTAGGGACATTTACATTTATGCCCCTAACTGGAACCCACTACTCAGTTTTGCCCCTAGTTTTTGGGTATGCTCAGTTTTGCCCCTCTACCGTCAAGTCACCTTATAGAAATGCCCTTCCGTGCCTTTACCGTCCCCGTCTGGTGAACAGTATCAAAAAAATCTGAAATTTTGTGGGATCAAAGATACTTAGGTGCGCAAGGTGCATGCAAATTTTCATGCTGTTTGGACATTCCAAGAGCTCGTGGCAAAGGAAAATAGTAAATCTGTACGCCTATGAACAGTAAATTTGAAAAAAATTGCAAGAAAATTCAAAAAAATATGAAATTTTTTGGCATCAAATAGGCTTGGGTATGCAAGGTGCTTGCAAGTTTTTGTGATCAAATGACATGCGAGGAGCTCTAGCAAAAAAAAAACAAAATAGTGCATTTTTCAAAGTTTTTTTCTGAGCCAAATTTTGTTTTTTTCTCCACAAGCTCCTACAATGTTTAACCACAACAAAAATTTGCACACACCTTGCGCACCCGAGCATCTTGGATGCCAAAAAATTTCATATTTTTTTGAATTTTTTTGCTTTTTTTTTTCGAATTTACTGTTCACAGGCATACAGATTTACTATTTTCCTTTGCCACGAGCACCTGGAATGTCCAAACAGCACAAAAATTTGCACGCACCTTGCGCACCTGAGTATCTTTGATCCCACAAAATTTTAGATTTTTTTGATACTATTCACCAGACGGTCAAAGCCCTTTGACCAGACGGTAAAGGCACGGAAGGGCATTTCTATACGGTGACTTGACGGCAGAGGGGCAAAACTGAGCATACCCGAAAACTAGGGGCAAAACTGAGTAGTGGGTTCTAGTTAGGGGCAGAATTGGAATTGCCCCAAAAAATTATCCTATGCATCTAGTTCATCGTGATCGAAATTATATATATATATATATATATTTTGGCCTCGTGAAGGAGAAAGTATCGCTCTAGCTTGGGGGAGGCTTAAGTCAATGTTATATTCATGCCCCAACCATGAGCTCTCAAGAGAAATTATTATTCAGAATTTTTATGCTCGGCTTTCTCGTAATGAACAATCCATGCTCGATACTTCTTGTACTGGTTCCTTTATGAAGAAGACTATTGAATTCCGGTGGGATCTTTTAGAAAGAATTAAACGCAACTCTGAAGATTGGGAACTCGACGAAGGTAAAGAGTCAGGTATTGAGCTTAATATTGATTGTGTTAAATCTTTTATGAATACTGATGCTTTTCGAAAGTTTAGCACTAAATATGGACTTGACTCTGAGATAGTAGCCTCCTTTTGTGAATCTTTTGCTACTCATGTTGATCTCCCTAAGGAGAAGTGGTTTAAATATCACCCACCTATTAAAGAAGAAATTAAAGAACCGGTAATAGCTAAAGATGAAACGATTATCTACAATGTTGACCCAGTTGTTCCTACTGCTTATATTGAAAAACCACCTTTCCCTGTCAGGATGAAGGAACATGCTAAAGTCTCAACTGTGGTCAATAGAAGTTATATTAGAACACCTAAACCAGCTGAACAAATCAAGGTAGAACCTAGTGTTGCTATGGTTAAGGATCTCTTGGTCGATAATATTGATGGGCATGTTATTTACTTCGTTGGTGAAGCTGCTAGAATTGCCAAACCCGATCGGAAAGATAAACATAGACCCGTTGTTGGCATGCCTGTTGTCTTAGTTAAAATAGGAGATCATTGTTATCATGGTTTATGTGACATAGGTGCTAGCGTAAGAGCTATTCCTTTTACCTTATATCAAGAAATTATGAATGACATAGCACCCGCTGAGATAGAAGACATAGATGTTACTATTAAACTTGCTAATAGAGACACCATCACACCACTTGGGATTGTTAGAGATGTTGAAGTCTTGTGTGGGAAAGTAAAATACCCTACTGATTTTCTTGTTCTTGGTTCCCCACAAGATGACTTTTGTCCCATTATCTTTGGTAGACCTTTCTTGAACACCGTTAATGCTAAAATAGATTGTGAGAAACAAACTGTCGGTGTTAGTTTCGATGATGAGTCTCATGAGTTTAATTTTTCTAAGTTTAGTAGAAAACCTCATAAGAAAGATTTGCCTAGTAAAGATGAAATTATTGGTCTTGCTTCTATTGCTGTACCCCCTACTGATCCTTTAGAACAATATCTGCTAGACCATGAAAATGATTTACATATGCATGAAAGAAATGAAATAGATAAGATTTTCTTTGAACAACGTCCTCTGCTTAAACACAATTTGCCTATTGAAACTCTAGGAGGTCCTCTTCCACCTAAAGGTGATCCTGTGTTTGAATTAAAACAATTGCCAGACACTTTGAAATATGCTTATCTTGATGAGAAAAAGATATATCCTGTTATTATTAGTGCTAACCTTTCAGAACATGAAGAAGAAAGATTATTGAAAGTTCTAAGGAAGCACCGAGCTGCTATTGGATATACTCTTGATGATCTTAAGGGCATTAGTCCCACTCTATGTCAGCACAAAATTAATATGGAACTTGATGCTAAACCCGTTGTTGATCACCAATGTCGGTTAAATCCGAAGATGAAAGAAGTGGTAAGAACAGAAATATTGAAACTCCTAGAAGCAGGTATAATCTATCCTATAGCTGATAGTAGATGGGTAAGTCCTATTCATTGTGTCCCTAAGAAGGGAGGTATTACTGTTGTTCCTAATGATAAGAATGAACTTATTCCACAAAGAATTGTCACAGGCTATAGAATGGTACTTGATTTTAGAAAATTAAACAAAGCAACTAGAAAAGATCATTATCCTCTGCCTTTTCTTGATCAAATGCTAGAAAGATTATCTAAGCACTCACATTTTTGCTTTCTTGATGGATATTCTGGCTTTTCACAAATACCTGTTTCTCAACCTGATCAAGAAAATACCACTTTTACTTGTCCTTTTGGAACCTATGCTTATAGATGTATGCCTTTTGGTTTATACAATGCACCTGCTACCTTTCAAAGATGTATGACTGCTATATTCTCTGATTTTTGTGAACAGATTGTTGAGGTTTTCATGGATGACTTTTCTGTTTATGGGAAGCCTTTTGATGATTGTTTAAGCAATCTTGATCGAGTTTTGCAGAGATGTTAGCAAACAAATCTTGTCTTGAATTGGGAGAAGTGCCACTTTATGGTTAATGAAGGTATTGTTTTGGGCCATAAAATTTCTGAAAGAGGTATTGAGGTGGACAAAGCCAAGGTTGATGCAATTGAGAAAATGCCATGTCCTAAAGATATCAAAGGTATTCGTAGTTTCCTTGGTCATGCTGGGTTCTATAGGAGATTTATCAAAGACTTTTCTAAAATTTCTAGGCCTCTTACAAACCTTTTGCAAAAGGACATTCCTTTTTTTTGATGATGATTGTTTAGAAGCCTTCGAAACACTCAAGAAAGCCTTAATTACTGAACCTATTGTTCAACCACCTGATTGGAACTTGCCTTTTGAAATATGTGTGATGCTAGTGATTATGCTGTTGGTGCTGTTCTAGGACAAAGAGTTGATAAGAAACTAAATGTTATCCATTATGCTAGTAAAACTCTAGACAGTGCCCAACGAAATTATGCTACTACTGAAAAAGAATTTTTAGCAGTTGTGTTTGCTTGTGATAAATTTAGATCCTACATTGTTGATTCTAAAGTGATTGTTCACACCGATCATGCTGCTATAAAATATCTTATGGAAAAGAAAGATGCTAAACCTAGACTCATTAGGTGGGTTCTCTTGCTACAAGAATTTGACTTACATATCACTGATAGAAAGGGAGCTGAGAACCCCGTAGCTGATAACCTGTCTAGGCTTGAAAATATTCTTGATGACCCACAACCTATTAATGATAGCTTTCCTGATGAACAGTTAGCTTCAATAAATGCCTCTCACAACACTCCTTGGTATGCTGACTATGCTAATTATATTGTTGCTAAATACATACCACCTAGCTTCACATACCAACAAAAGAAAAAATTCTTCTATGATTTAAGACATTACTTTTGGGATGACCCACATCTTTATAAAGAAGCACTACTGGAATCAGGAACTTTGCCGTCAGCCGTCTCTTTGCCGTCTGCTAGCTGATGGCAAAGATGGTCTTTGCCATCAGCTTACAGAAAACTGACGGCAAAGAAGGAGCGGATGGCAAAGATCATATTTGCCGTCGGCCGTCCCTTTGCCGTCTACTAGCGGACGGCATAGAAGCTTTGCCGTCAGCTAGCGAACGACAAAGAGGGTGGGTGGCCCACTAACGAGTACCACCTAACGGGCACTTTCTTTGCCGTCCGCTAGCTGACGGCAAAGAAAGTGCCATCCTAACGTCCGTTAGCTAGGCTCTTTGCTGTCTGCTAGCAGACGGCAAAGAGCTGTGACCTAAACTAAAAAGCGGCCAGCCCCACCCCTCTCTCCCCCCCTCTCTCCCTCCCCTCATCACACCCGCGCCACCGCCCCCATGCCCGAGCCGCCCCCACCGCCCCGCTACCCCGCCCCGGTGCCCCACTCCTCCTCCCCCGCGGCCGCCCCGCCGCTCCGGCGCCCCCTCCTCCATCCCAGGCACCCCCCTGCCACGCCTGAAGGTGAGACATCCCGCTTCTTCTTTTTTTTCTTCTGATTTTTTAGTTTTAGTTTAATTAGGTTTAGTTTAATTTAGGCTTGGTTTAGTTTAGGTTTAGTTTCTGTTTTTTAGGTTTAGATTTAGTTTAGTTTAGGTTAAGTTTAGGTTTAGTTTAGGTTAAGAAGAAAGAAGAAAGATGAAAAAAAAAGAAGAAGAAGAAGAGGAGGAAGAAGAAGAGGAGGAAGAAGAAGAGGAGGAGGAGGAGGAAGAAGAAGATTAGGGGTGCATCACCGATGAAACTGGGTCGAGGATCGGGGTCGACCGTGTGTCGCCATACCTAAGGGCGCCCGGGGACGAGCGGGTTTGGGGGTTCCTCGGTGTCGATGGAACCCTAAATAGCAAGTATCGTCGGTGCGAGATACATGTGGCCATCGGTGTCGAACACTACATCCACGTCCCACAAGTGATGCCGGCATCCGGCGTCCCGTAGCAACAGTTCTCGGCGCCGATGGCGGTCGAACACCATTGCGAATTTGTCTTGCAGCCTCTGCGATGATGATTAAAAGCCAAGTGTTGAAACTTGAAACACCCAAACTGACTCAAGTCGGTTTGTTTGTTTGAACTTTCAAAACTTGGCTTTAATCCTCATCGCAAAGGCTGCCAGACAAATTCGCCAAGGTGTTCGACTGTCATCGGCCACCAGAACTATTGTTGCGGGACGCCGGGCGCCGGTGTCACTTGTGGGATGTGGATCTAGTGTTCAACGCCGAGCGCCACATGTATCTCGCATCGATGATACTTGCTATTTAGGTTTCCATCGACGCCGTGGAACCCCCTAACTCGCTCGTCATGTTGTAAATATTTAGTTAGGTTGACGGAAAAAACAAAATTGCTATGTTACTCATCTTTCAATTTAAATGTGCAGTATTTTCGTCGCTGCGAGGGTCTAGTGTTTGACGAGCTCCGCCCCTGCATTCGTGGGTGAGCACAAATGACATATCCTCCCCCCCTTCATTTGCTCTGTTTCGGTCTTCGTGCTGATGAAACTTGCTACCTATAGGTGTCTTCAATCATCAGTATGCGTGACCACTATGCGTCTCCTGTTCGAAAGGGTTACATCTATAAATATGCATGCATTTGCATATTTATAACTGTGATTCTTTCGAATTGTCCAACGTTATCCATGGACAGCCCGAGTAAGTGTAGATTGGGTTCGTTTTCCCATATGCTCTGCTCCGGATCCGATGCAAAATTTCGTCAGTGCCTCCCTGTTGTTCTCCGGGTACACATCCTCTCTGCTTATTGCCGAGATGTGTATCAGGAGAACAGCGGGGAGGTGGTGCCGAAATTTTGCGTCGGATCCGGAGCAGAGCATGGGAAAACGAACCCAATCTACACATACTCGGGTGGGATTAGGACCTATCTTTACCTATTAGCGTCTAGGTTGCATGGACGTAATAAAAGTGACAAACTCCATTAACTGATGAATATATACATGCTGATTTATATATAATTCTTATGTGTCCAGTAGCTAGGCAAGATGAGTGATCGTGCGTGGATGTACACTAGTCACACTAGTCAGAAAGACATGACCATTGAATGGTTAACAAAAACCAAGGGGTTTCTGAGAGCCGCATTTGCAAATGGCCAGAGGACAACATGGTGCCCCTGTGCCGGGTGCAACAATTGGCACAAGAGGACAGAGGATGAAATGGGCAAACACCTGCAGAAGAGGGGTTTTACGCCAGATTATACGGTGTGGACATTTCATGGCGAGTCTGCCCAATGTGCCAGAGCTGAGGTGCTTCATCGTCGCACCGACGAGCATGGTACCGGGATGCAAGACATGGTGCAAGACTTTGATGATGCTCGGGACTCGGACGATGAGATGGAGGAATCTGCAAAGGCCTTCAATGAAATGTTGGAGTCTGCAAAACGTCCTCTCCACGAGCACACTGAGCTTTGTGAGTTGGATGCCTTCTCACAAATAATGGCTCTGAAGGCTCAATTCAACTTGGGCAGAGAATGCTACGACGCAATGATGACAGTATTTGGATGTTTTCTACCCAAAGGCCATGTACTACCTGCAAACCTGTACCAGTCAGACAAAATCCTCCGTGCTCTTAAGATGCCCTATGAGAAGATACATGCCTGTGAGAAAGGATGTGCCTTATTTAGGCTTCAGTATGCAGACTTGAACTATTGTCCCATTTGCAAGTCATCCAGGTATGTTGTGGTAGACAACGGTATGGGTGAGAAGACGCAGACCAAAATCCCCGTTAATGTTCTTCGGTATATGCCAATCGTACCAAGACTTCAACGTCTTTTCATGGTCGAAGAGACGACCAGACAGATGACATGGCACAAAACAGGTAAAAGAACCCAACTAGATGCAGATGGGAAGCTGATGATGGTGCACACATCGGACGGTGAAGCGTGGAAGCGCTTCGATGCATTACATGATGACAACGCGGCAGATCCGAGGCATCCTCGAGTCGCCATCAACATGGATGGGTTCAGTGTGTTTGGTCTGACGGCAGCCCAATACAGTTGTTGGCCCGTATTTGTCATTCCACTCAATCTCCCCCCCGGACAGATAATGCAAAGAAAGAACATTTTCCTGACGTTGATAATTCCAGGGCCCAACTATCCGGGGAAGAATATGAATGTGTACATGCAGCCGCTGAAGGACGAATTGCAAGAAGCCTGGGATAATGGGTTCAAGACATACGACGCTTTTAGCAAATAGAACTTCATAATGCATGTCTGGTACATGTACTCGACGCATGACTTGCCAGCGTATGTGCTATTCGTTGGCTGGTGTGTGCTTGGAAGGTTCCCGTGCCCCACATGCAAGGGAGCTCTTCAGTTTCGTTGGCTTCAGGCCGGTCGCAAGTTTTCTTGCTTTGACTAGCATAGACAGTTCCTGGATACTCGCCATAAGTTCAGGAAAGACAAGCAGAACTTCATCAAAGGTAGAGTTGTCAAAAACTCTGCACCACCTCCGTTGACAGGCCAAGAGACCCTGGATCAGTTAAACGCTCTCGAGCCAGATCCAGAGCGTCCAGGGTATTTCAAGGGGTATAATTCGGAACACGCCTGGACTCACAAGACATGCTTGTGGGATCTGCCTTACTTCAAAGGCCTACTTTGCCCACACAACATCGACATGATGCACACTGAGAAGAATGTCGCCGAGGCACTTTTTGGTACATTGTTCGGCATAGATGGGAAGTCAAAGGACAATCCTAAGGCTAGAGTCGATCAGGAGGCTCTATGTGATTGACCATTACAAAACATGCGACAACCGAAAGGAAAGCAGATCTGGACGAAGCCAAAGGCATGGTTCAATCTTGGAAGGCCAACTATGAGGGAAATTATCTTGTGGGTGAAAATGCAGTTGATGTTCCCCGATGGGTATGCAGCGAATCTAAAGAGGGGAGCGAGTCTTGACAAATTGAAGATATTTGGTCTCAAGAGTCATGATTGGCACATATGGATTGAGCGGGTAATGCCGGTGATGTTGCGTGGCTTCATCCCTGACGATGAATGGCTAGTACTGGCAGAGCTGAGCTATTTCTTCCGTGTTCTTTGTGCGAAAGAACTATCGCCTGGCCTGCTAGAAGAAATGGAAGGGTTGGCGTCGGAGTTGATCTGCAAGTTAGAGAAGATCTTTCCGCCGGGCTTCTTTAATCCAATGCAGCACTTGATTTTGCATCTCCCAACCGAGGCAAGATTGGGGGGGCCCGTGCAAAATCGTTGGTGCTAAGCAACTGAGAGGATGTAGAAGACGCTATGAGAAAAATGTAAAAATAAACGTAGAATTGAAGCATCGATGGCTGAGGCATTCATTACTGAGGAGGCGGCAAACTTCGTGACAGCACACTACGAAGCCAAAAATCGTCATTTGCATAATCCGAAGCCTCGGTACAGTGCTGGCGACCCTAAAAAGGGTGGATCCAACCTCAGCCTATTCAAAGGGGATCTCGCACCAGCCGGTGCTTCTAATTCCTTAACGTTGGATGTCGAAGAATGGTGGACCATTTAGTTGTATATCTTCAACAACCTAACAGAAGTGCGGCCGTACATCGAGTAAGTTCTCGGTACATTGTTTTGCAACTTCTAATTCCTTTGAACTGCTCTTATTCCGGATATATTTGATATAGTTGATACGTCGCCAAATTCTCGTATGGAGCAGTGATCCAAAAGGATTTCATCGAAGAGTATGAGCTTCTGGCAAAGCATGGAGGCGACTATCCCGGTTTCATCTCTTGGTTCAAACAAATGGTAATTTCCATTAGACCATTTCATTTCTTCGTCTAATTTGCGGCTAATGCAACAATCCCTTTCGTATTAAACTTGTAGGCTAATTCAGAGTTTATGGACGCCGAATTGAAACAAGTCGCTAATGGTTTTGACTTTAAGGTCCGTTCATTTGACAAATACGACATCAACGGGTATCGCTTTCGTACCTATGGCAAAGAGCTATCTATGGCCGACCAAAAGTCTACAAATTGTTGTGTCTCTGCTATCGGCGAAGGAAATACCGAGTATTATGGAAGAGTTGAAGCAATTTATGAACTTCAATTCTATGGTGCAAACCCACCAAACGTCGTAGTCTTCAAATGTTATTGGTTCCAGCCGAAGGAGACTAGAAGGACTCATGAACACTTAGGGCTAGTGGAAATCAAACAAAGCACCCATTTGGATGTTCCCGATGTCTATATTATGGCTCAATAGGCAACCCACGTTTTCTATCTACCATGGGCCTGTCAAAGTGCTCCAAATCTCAATTGTTGGGATGTCATTTATGAAGTGCCGCCACGTGTTAGACCACCTCCCCCAAATGAAGAGGATTATGAACCTCACCTTAACCCAGACACATATGAAGGAGAATTCTTCCAAGAAACACGTCTTTCCAAAAAACATTTCAAGAACCGCTCTACTTCACCCCAGAACATTGAAGTAGACAGTAACCCAGACACATATGAAGGAGAATTCTTCCAAGAAACACATCTTTCCAAAAAACATTTCAAGAACCGCTCTACTTCACCCCAGAACATTGAAGTAGACAGTGACAGTGAACCCGACTTCACCCCTCAGCCGGAACGAGAAGAGCCTGAACTAGAAGAGGTTACTGCTGCGTATGAGCTGTCAATGCTTGACCGATTACGTAAAGGTGGCCTTCCACATGATGATGCATTTATTAATGCTGATGATGAGCACGTCATTACCGATAGTGATGATGATGATGCATTTATTGATCCCGGAGCATTTATTGAACCCGACGATCCAGATTATTATTAGGTATTCAATTTTTTTATGTTGTACTTGATTTATATAGTTACTTGTATGATTGTATGATTTATATAGTTACTTGTATAATTTTCTTACTTTGTATGATTTTTTATTATACATAGTGCCATGGTCTTGATGTCTGTCCCCATCGGCCCTCGCTCGCTTTATGATTCGGATGTGGTAAATTCTCTTTCATAACTATTTGTTGCATTTCACATTTATGACAATTATGGCCATCAAGTTGACATAGAGATATTTTAATCTAGGAGGTATGTGAACCAGAATTTCAAACCGACCTTCCTGTCGAGAAGTTAAATTTAGTTGAAAAAGAAAATGAGTATTTGAAACAAAAAATTAAAAGAATTGAAGAAGAGAAGATGACATTGGAGTTGTATGTTGTCGATGTCGTCGATGATCACAAGATGAAGATGAATGCAATGCGCTTGAAGATGGATGCAATGCGCTTGAAGCTTAAGAAGATTAGAAAATATGCCATTGATAATGAGGCTTGGTATCATTATGCCGTTGGATCAATTGTTACCTTAGTTGCGATCTTCATCACATTTGTTGTGATGAGGGCAAGTTTTCTCTAGTGTTTTGCTTTACAAATGGATACTTAGCTTATTTTCCTCCTAAATGGCATAATTACCTAAGTTAGATAAAAAATGAGCTTTACTTACGTAAGTTGGCTAAAAAATGGCATCATCACCTAGGTTACCTAGCTTAGCTCTAAAATGACCTACACTTAGCATTTTTACCTAGCTTAGCTAAAAAATGGCATTTTTACCTACCTTAGTTAGAAGAAGAAGAAGAAGATAAAGAAGAGGAGACGAGAAAAAGAAAGAGAAGAAAAATTCTTCTTCTTCTTCTTCTTCTTCTTCTAGCTAGTCTTCTTCTTCTTCTTCTAGTCTTCTTCTTCTTCTTCTTCTTCTTCTTCTTCTTCTTCTTCTTCTAACTTTCTTCTTTCCCAATTTGCAGATTTGCTTTCGATGAGGAAGCTTGCGTTGATGGAGTCTACTCTTCTTGTGCTTCCTTTTTGTTTTTATTTTGTAGGATGAACAATGTGAAACTTGCTACCTGTATATGTATGTATGGATGAAACCATTGTATGCTTGTTGTTGGATATGTTGGCTAGCTATATATGTTGCATATGGACTTTTGATTGGTATGTATATGTGTTGTTATGCTTGTTGAAAGTATTTTCAAATGTCTATATATATATATCTGTGAAATTGAATGAATTTAACAAAAAAGAAAAAAAAGGGGCTATACAGGGTCTTTGCCGTCTGCTGGCAGATGGCAAAGACCTTTGCATCTTTGCCGTCTGCCAGCAGATGGCATAGCTTGCCACGTAGCAGCTACCAGGGGGGCATCTGGGCTAGCATATTTGTGCACTTTACCGTCGGCTGGCAGACGGCAAAGATGCAAAGGTTTTTGCCGTCCGCCAGTAGACGGCAAAGCACGCCGTTAACCCACTAACGACCTTTAGCTAACACATGTGCCATCAGGCTCTTTGCCGTCTGCTAGCAGACGGCAAAGACCATTTCATCTTTGCCATCCGCCAGCAGAAGGCAAAGAGCCCTTTGCCGTAGCTCGTTCAGCCGGACCTGTTGCCGTCTGCTGGCGAACGGCAAAGGCCTTTGCCGTCCGCCGGGCATGCCTTTGCCGTCCGCTATGGCAGACGGCAAAGTTCCTGATTCCTGTAGTGAAGGGGTAGATGGTATTATTAGATGTTGTGTACCTGAGCATGAACAGGGACAAATCCTACGGAAATGTCACTCCGAAGCTTATGGAGGACATCATGCGGGAGACAGAACTGCTCATAAGGTATTGCAATCTGGGTTTTATTGGCCTACTCTCTTCAAGGATGCCCCTAAGTTCGTCTTATCTTGTGATGAATGTCAAAGAAGGTAATATCGGTAAGCATCAAGAAATGCCTATGAATTATTCTCTTGCTGTTGAACCATTTGATGTTTGGGGATTTTATTACATGGGACCTTTTCCTTCCTCTAATGGGTATACTCATATTTTGGTTGCTGTTGATTATGTTACTAAGTGGGTAGAAGCTATTCCAACTAGTAGTGCTGATCACAACACCTCTATTAAAATGCTTAAGGAAGTTATTGTCCCAAGGTTTGGAGTCCCTAGATATTTAATGATTGATGGTGGTTCACACTTTATTCATGGTGCTTTCCATAAAATGCTTGCCAAGTATGATGTTAACCATAGAATTGCATCACCCTATCATCCTCAGTCTAGTGGTCAAGTTGAACTTAGCAATAGAGAAATAAAATTAATCTTATAAAAGACTGTGAATAGGTCCCGGAAGAATTGGTCTAAGAAATTAGATGATGCACTTTGGGCTTATAGAACAGCATATAAAAATCCTATGGGTATGTCTCCTTATAAAATGGTTTATGGAAAAGCTTGTCATTTGCCTCTTGAGTTAGAACATAAAGCATATTGGGCAATTAAAGAACTCAACTATGATTTCAAACTTGCTGGTGAAAAGAGGTTATTTGATATTAGCTCATTAGATGAATGGAGAACCCAAGCTTATGAAAATGCCAAGTTATTTAAAGAAAAAGTTAAAAGATTGCATGATAAAAGAATCCAAAAGCGTGAGTTCAAAGTTGGAGAATATGTTCTTTTGTACAACTCTCATTTCAGATTCTTTGCCGGAAAACTCCTCTCCAAATGGGAAGGACCTTATGTTATCGAGGAGGTTTATCGATCTGGAGCTATCAAAATAAATAATGCCAAAGGTACTAACCCGAAGGTTGTTAATGGGCAATGAATAAAACATTATATCTCAGGTACGCCCATTAATGTTGAAAGTAATGTTATCCAAACCATGACACTGGAAGAACACATAAAAGAAACCTTCCGGAACACTCCAGAATCGTGAAAAAAGGGAGGTACGTGATATGGTAAGTAAACAGACTCCGAAAAATCCGCAAAAATATTTTTTGTCATTTTTGGAATATTTATAAAATTAGGAAAATAAGAAACTACTAGGAAGGTGACCCTGGTGGGCACAAGACACGGTTGTGCCCACCTCGGGTACCTTCCGAACTTCGTTTTTATTACGTTTGCTTGTTTCCCAAGATAAAAAAATCTTAATATATATTCCCGAACCTATTGACCTCCGTATCGCGGAGAAATCTCCTGTTTTCTTTTCCTTACTATTTTCTGACAGGTCCAATCCACCATGGCCTCCTCAAGCTCCTTCAAGGACAAGTTCTTCGAGAACGTCATCAACCCATATTTGCGGGAGGTGATGCAGCACCCTCAAGCTATCCAGATGCGTGAGGGGGTGCTCCACATCCGCGATGTGCAAGGCCCCAAGGGGACTGGATTTGTGGAGGCTAGGCTTGAAGCTATGGAGCAGGAAGTCTTCTGGTGCAAGGGGATGGTGGAACGTTGACTCAATGCCAATCACCTCATGATCGCGGATTACACCCACAATCTCAAGGTGGATGGCAAGTTCATGAAGGACATCATTTTCTCCTTCAACGAGCAAATCAACTTCCTCTAGAGCCAGATCTACGACTTTCGAAACCAAGTATTTGAATATGAGGCAAGGTTTAAAGGTATGAGTTTGGCTGCCAGTTGCAGGACCCGAGAGACTCACTCCTCCTCCTATTATGGTGAGCCTCTGCCATGGAAACCCGAGGACAAGATCGCTACCACTTCATCACCACCACCTCCTTCTTCATCACCAAAAGAAAATTGAGTATCGGGTATGGGTACTCCCCTTGGCTTCCGCCAAGCTTAGGGGAGGTGCCCCGGTATCGTATCACCTCCACTATCCTTTGCCTTTACTTTTCTTAGTTCGATCTATGGTTATCTTTTGCTTTAGATGAATAAAAGTTTAGTTCGATCCTTTCTTTTCGAGAGTTTGCTTAGTGATCTATCCTTGTAATCGTGTGCGAGATACATAATAAAGTTTAGTTTGAGTTTTAATTTCTTTACTTTCATGTTTCAATAAAAAGAAAGGAAATAAATGAAAAAGATCATATGCTAATCTTATGGTAAGTAATGACATCACACAAGGAAGAGTATAAGTAGAAAATTTTATTGTAGATTGACAAACATAGTATTGGTCAATGAAGCAATTCATGAAAGAATTAATAAGGGAAGAGAAGATTCACATGCAAATACACTATCTTGGAAATCTTTTGTGATTGTGAGCACCCATCAAAATATTATATGCCAAAATTGTTGACGTTTGACAAGGAAGATATCATAATGATTTATGTTTGTTCATATTCACATAGAAGTTATATTGTCATAGATCCTTTAACATGTGGTGCTTTCCCCTATCTTTGCTAGCCAAAAATTCCGCACTAAGTAGAGATACTACTTGTGCATCCAAAAACCTTAAACCCAAATCTTATTTTGAGAGTCCACCATACCTACCTATGGATTGAGTAAGATCCTTCAAGTAAGCTGTCATCGGTGCAATAAGGCAATAAAAATTGCTTCTAAAAGTGTTTGATCATTTAGTGTAAGAGAAAATTGAGCGTTGTACGAACTTGTGATGGCGAAGAATAAAAGCGACAGACTGCATAATAAATGTTGCTATCACAAGGGGCAATATAACATGACGTTCTCTTGCACTAAGGGATTGAGCATACAAACAAAAAGCACATGGCAACCTCTGCTTCCCTCTGCGAAGGGCCTATCTTTTACTTTTATGTATTTACTTTCATGCACGAGTCAAAGTTTTTCTCTCTATTCCTTTTTACTTTCTCTTTTGGCAAGCATCATGTGGTGAGGAAAGATCTAGGCACATATATCCAGTTGAATATGGGTAACATGAGTTATTATTGTTGACATCACCCTTGAGGTGAATACGTTGGGAGGCGAAACTATAAGCCCCTATCTTTCTATGTGTCCGGTTGAAACGTTTTGCTCATGTGTACGAGGTGAGTGTTAGCAATCATAGAAGACTATATGATGGTTGAGTATGTGGACTTGCCTAAAGGCTCCGATACGTGACCCTTCCTGAAAAGATGATGAATTGTAGTTGCAAAGTTGACTGAGAACATAGTTTGTTGGTTTCCAATAAAGTTTATGCTTTATATTTCGATGTTGTGATGAGTTGTTACTTATTCATGAGAAGTCTATGATAAAAGTTCTATGATGAAAGTTTTATGTTAAAGTTTGTTGCTGTTATAATAAATTACATGATGCTTCTATGTCCGTATTTTGTTTTTACCGACACCTCTCTCTCTAAGCATGTGGACATGTTTTTCAATTTCGGTTTTCGCTTGAGGACAAGCGAGGTCTAAGCTTGGGGGAGTTGATACTTCCATTTTGCACCATGTTTACCTACTGTTATTTATAATATTTTTATGCATAATAATGCTTTTTGGAGTAATTCTAATGCCTTTTCTCTCATAATATGCAAGGTATACACAAAGAGGGAGAATTCCGGCAGCTGGAAATCTGGACCTGAAAAAGCTACGTCAGGCTACCTATTCTGCACAACTCCAAATGATCTAAAACTTCACGAGGATTTTTTATGGAATACATAAGAAATATTGGAGCAAATAACTGCCGGAGGGGGGTCACCTGGTGAGCACAAGACACCAGGGCGCGCCAGGCCCCCCAGGCGCGCCCTGGTGGGTTGTGCTCAGCCCAGCCCACCTCCGATGCCCATCTTCTAGTATATAAGTAATTTTGACCTAGAAAAAAAATCAAGAGAGGACTTTCGGGATGAAGCGCCACCGTCTCGAGGCGGAACTTGGGCAGGAGCACTTTTGCCCTCTGGTGGAGCTATTCCGCCGGGGGAACTTCCCTCCCGGAGGGGGAAATCATCGTCATCATCATCACCAACAACTCTCCCATCTTGGGGAGGGCAATCTCCATCAACATCTTCAACAGCACCATTTCCTCTGAAACCCTAGTTCATCTCCCGTGTTCAATCTTTGTACCGGAACTATAGATTGGTACTTGTGGGTGACTAGTAGTGTTGATTACATCTTGTAGTTGATTGCTATATGGTTTATTTGGTGGAAGATTATATGTTCAGATCCATTATGCTATTTAATACCCCTCTGATCTTGAGCATGACTATCATTTGTGAGTAGTTACTTTTGTTCTTGAGGTCACGGGAGAAATCATGTTGCAAGTAATCATGTGAACTTGATATGTGTTCGATATTTGATGATATGTATGTTGTGATTCCCTTAGTGGTGTCATGTGAACGTCGACCACATGACACTTCACCATATTTGGGCCTAAGGGAATGCATTGTCGAGTAGTTATTAGATGATGGGTTGCGAGAGTGACAGAAGCTTAAACCCTAGTTTATGCGCTATTCCTTAAGGGACCGATTGGATCCAAAAGTTTAATGCTATGGTTAGAATTTATTCTTAATACTTTTCTTGTAGTTGCAGATGCTTGCGAGGGGGTTAATCATAAGTAGGAGGTTTGTTCAAGTAAGAACAACACCTAAGCACCGTTCCACCCACATACGAAATTATCAAAGTAGCGAACACGAATCGAACCAACATGATGAAAGTGACTAAATGAAATTCCCGTGTACCCTCAAGAACACTTTGCTTATCATAAGAGACCGTTTTGGCCTGTCCTTTACCTCAAAAGGATTGGGCTACGTTGCTGCACTTTTGTTACTACTATTGTTAATTGCTCGTTACAAATTATCTTGCTATTAAACTACTCGCTACTTACAATTTCAGTGCTTGCAGATATTACCTTACTGAAAACCGCTTGTCATTTCCTTCTGCTCCTCATTGGGTTCGACACTCTTACTTATCAAAAGGACCACGATTGATCCCCTATACTTGTGGGTCATCAGTGGGTCCGAGTAGTGTCATCCGCACCTGAATACAACCACATGGGGTGGTCGCGGGCTTCCAGAGGCTGGATGCGTCGACTGAGGAACGCCTCCAACAGATCCAAGCCCGTCACCCCTCCCTGGATCAACTCAACCTTTGCTTCTACAAGGATCCCCACCTCAGCCTTCTCGTCTTCGTCCACGGTCGGCGAACAAGGAGAATTGAGTCTGTCCAATGAGAAGGGAGGAAGGCCAGTCGATGAGCCGGGAGTTGGAATGTCTTTGCAGTAAAACCCGGTCGATTGCCAACCCCTAACTGACTCAGGGAAAGTCATGGCAGGGAATGCGCTCCTACCTCTCATTTGGATTCCTAAGCCCCCACACAACTGAATCACATGAGTCCTCGAATCACTCAGATTCACCTTTTTAACCGACTGGGAACGGCATGTGAAGATGTGTTTGAACAAACCCCAATGAGGTCGACATCCCAAGAAATTTTCACACATGGACACAAAGTCTGCTAAGTACAAAATGGTATTCGGGGGAAAGTGGTGGATTTGGGCACCGAAGAAGTTCAAGAAACCATGAAAAAATGGATGAGGGGCAAGGAAAAACCTCTCTCCACATGAGTGAGGAGGAGAACTCGCTCGTCAGGTTGAGGCTGAGGCTCGGTCTCCCTCCCCGGCACCCTCCATGAGCCAGGCGCCACCAGGCCATCGGCGGTGAGCCCCTCGAGGTCCGACTCCGTAACCGTCGAGTGGAGCCAATCGCCTTGGATCCAGCCCGGCGGTAGAGCGGCCTGAGAGCTCGAAGTTTTCTTCCCTGCGGCCCCTTTCTTGGCACGCTCGAGCTTCGCCGTCTTGTCCTTCGTCATCTCTGCGGTGGTGGACGGGCGCGAGCGGGACGGCACGGTGCCGGAGCGGAAGAAGCAGAGAGACCGGGCGGAGGAGGGGAAAAGTGGAGGACACTGTGGCACGTCTCGGCCGCGTCGCCTTTTATGTCCTCACACCCGAGTCGCTGACCTGCGGGCCCGCAGAATCCCAACGTATCCCACTACCAGCGCCCGCTTGATACGTGGCGATAAAGGGGGCACCATAATCGAGGAGTCTCCCCTGTATGCTCCGCTAACCGCGCCATAGCCAGCCTGCGCTCTTCTCCAAAAAATTTCAAATCCTGCGAGATCCGGGATCTGGTGGAACAATCAAATCACACTGGAGATGTCTACGGTCGTTCAGATCGGATCCGGTGCTCTACGATCCACAACTTTTCTCACTCGGACATTTAACAAGCCAGAATTGATCGAGGCGACCGACAAATGCTGAACAGTTCAAATACTCATGGATCTCTAAGAAATGCCTCCGAGGCATTATGACTGGTCCGAATCAGCTTCAATCCTTTCCCACTCAAACCTCGATCCATTCGGGGGCTAATGACGATGACATGTACCTGGGGTAGGGTCCTAGGCCTGACCTACAGGACCTACCAAAGGACACCTCACACGAAGAATCCAGAACCAACAAAGTTAAGAAGAGGGTACCGACTGGATGACACAGTGCGCAAGTCACTCGACGGAAGATTCACTCGGTTGACCCCACCTCCACTCGACGGATATGATCTCACTCGGAGAACAGAAGACCTAGAGCCCCCCGGGATGGCAACGGTCAGGCATTCAGTCCATCGTTGTAAAGGTCATTAAATACGGGTGTTACCAGTAACGTACTCGTCTTTACTATCTCATTGAACCCTTGCGTAACTGAGGACTCTATATAAGCCACTCCTCCCATCTTGCACAAGGGTTCGCACCCCCTGTAACTCAACACTCCAAGAAACAAAGCTCCCGTAGCACCGAGACGTAAGGCTTTTACCTCCTCCGAGAGGGGCCTGAACTCGTAAATCCGAGTGTACAATCTCGCCGTAGCTAGGCTCTGCCCTCTCCTACGTACCCCCTACTTCTACTGTCAGATTCGTTCCCACGACACTCGCATCGTTTGTGATATTGTCTGACATCACACATGCTTTGCAAATGGCAAATGTGTGCATGCTCGTAGATGTTTCCTTTGTGTGAACCGTGTCGGATTATGGTGTGTATCACACACGTTTGTGTTTTACCGACCGTGTTTGCCGTAACAACCTGCAAAGCTTAATTTCACCCTATTTTAATTGCTGCTATTTAAAATTGTACCGAATTTAAATTTGAAAGTATGCTATAGCTTTATTCATATCCATCAGGTTCAAACAACCGATGCATTATTCGATTCACAGGTACATATTATCAAGAATTACATAGGCACCAAATAAAGAATGATGAACCACAGTTGTATACTTGTACTATTAAAGACGATAAAGAAAAAGGCGAAAGACATTCTGGTTGCTGAGCAAGGTGAAGCAAATGCCCATATTGTGCCCTCCTCCATGCAGAAGGCATGCATGACTCTAGTCCAACCCCTTGTGATGGCCGACCGCCCATCCTTCACTGTCTTCATGAACACATCTAGATAGTCATCGTGTTCTGGTAGAAATACTTTAACCTTCGCATGCCCACCAATCATGTAGTTTGAGAGGTAATCTTGAGTGAACTGCTTTGGGAACCACTGCAAAGGAAAAAAGATTCAGACATTGTCATCTAACACAACTCATTATGGGCAGTAAAAAGAAGGCTGCAGAGTTCTTACTTACCATCCTGCAGTTCGCTGTTGTCTTGGATAAAGTGTAAACCAATAGATTAATTGCCATCTTTTGACCCATTTTACTAACAATCTTTGTCAGCTTCCTCACTTGATGTTGGTTCATCAATATCTCATTGCCCCATACACAGAAAGGGTCGAAGCACGGATCTTTACCAATGACATATGTACCTAAAAGCACCAAGTTAATATTAGAAGCTAAACAACAATTGCATAATGATGTAGTACAACACTCCCTCCGTCCCATTATATAATATCTTATAACATCCAACATATTCACATATTGGATGAATTAACATCTTATATTATGGGCCGGAGGGAGATTATTGCATTTTTACAAATTATCGACCGGACATTAAGGTAACACTCTTCTATGTATATTAGTTAACTGCTGCTGTGTTGTTGTTGTTGCTGCTCTTCTACGTATATCTAGACATCATCAGAACATTAAGGTAACACTCTTCCTTGTTGCTATGTAGCCTAGGATTGCATATTTAGACATTCAGTACAGTGCATGTTGCTATGTAGCCTCAGATATATTAGATATGCCCCTAGTTAACCTACCGATAAATGGGTTACAGATATATTCAGTTAAAGTCTGATTCACCGATTAATCCCTTATCAGCGCCCGACCTATATGGTACCAGCTACCGCTATCCTGAACAGTAAGTATATATAAGCCATGGGATGAATCTAACCTCGATGGAAAACAACAATTGTTCCCAAAATTGTCATGTGCAAGTACATCGAGATTCATGTTAAGCACAACAGGCCAAACATCAACCAAATATATCCATGGTAGACAAAATAATCTCCAAATGATAGTTTCAGTGTGCAAGTTTAAGCACGCTAGTTAAGCATAACAAGTAGTGGAAAGGTGTGTTAACTACAACAAGCCTAACATTTAACAACAAGCAAATATAGTTATTCAAACTGGTATTGTGCCTGTCTAAGTACACTGGTTATTGTTAAATAAAAATGGAAAGGCGTGTTAACTACGACATGCTTAACAACAACCAAATGTAGTCATCCATAGTGGTGTTGTTGAAACTGGTATTGATGAAATTGAACTGCACAGTTCATACTTGCACATATAAAACATCACACTGTGAATAACTGGAATAAACAAGGCATACTACGAACAACCAAAGATAGAATTTGAAACTGGACATATGCTAACTACAAACAACCGAACAACCAAAAAACTTTAAAAGAGGCATATGCTAGCTATAACAGGCTTAACAACAAGCAAGTATATGCATTCATATCGGTATGCTTAAAACTAGTATTGATGAAAATGTACCGCACAGTAAATAGTTGCACATATAGAGCATCACATTGTGAACAACTGAAATAAACAAGGCATACTGCAAACAACCAAATCTAGCAATTAAAACTGGACATATTCTCACTACACTACAAAAGGGACTCGACAAAACAAATCATGGGTTCCCCCCTGTGAAGAGGCACGGCAAAACAAATCATGGGTTTCCACACTTGTCACAGATGGGCTCGTTCCTGTGGGAAGAGCATGGCCCCTGGGTGCGCTCCATGTTGTCGCGGATGGGCTCCTTCCCCTTGGAAGAGCATGGCTGTAGGGTGCCCTCCCTGATGTCGCAGATGGGATCTTCCCCCTTGGAAGAGCCGGAGAGGGTGCCCTCCTCGTGGTCGCCGTCGATGAGGTCTTACTTGGCAGCTGTGGATCCCAAGCAGCATCGCAGAACATGTCCTTCAGAAATGACAAAAGCGGCTCGATGGCGATGTAGGATGGCAAATTCTTGACAGTGAACCAGAAGGGATCAACGGGGGAGGGGGGCATGGATGAGATCGACGACGGTTGAACCCGAGAGGTTGGGGATGGGCCACTTAACCTGTGACATAGCCCACGTCAGGCCGTCGCTGTCGATGACCTCGATGTCGTAGCCGGCGTCCACGACATACCAGCATACTCTAGCCCATTGATTGAGAGCCTGCATCTAGTAATGGTCATCAGCTTTCTCGGCGGCCACCTCGGCAATGTCGGGCGAAGAGGCCGCGGTACACCTCTTTTGGGCCAGTCGCTCCTCGAGCTCCACGGGAAGCGTAGCCGGGCTTAGGCTGCGATGCTCTGGAGTGGGGGATGGGGATGGGGATGAGGCAGAGATGGGCTAGATCGACAATAATCATGCAAGTAGCTAGTGCCCGAAGACAACCACTGCCTACATGTGGCCCAAACATATGTATGGAGTGTTGATGTTTGAATACCCAATGGAACAACTTTGATGTGGCACCGTGCTTTGGAACCAGAAATCTCCACACGGAGCGAGGGTTAGTTGACGACGCGTTATATATATGTATGTCACACCACACTTCGAGCCGATGACGAGGATTCATGCATGCATGCATAATATGCGCTCAAACTTAGGTCTGGAATCCCACCATGACCTACTACGATAACACGAACTAAAGGAAGAGTCCACCATGGTAACCTATCTCATTGTTGGTCAAAGTGATCATGCATGTCCACGTGGGCCCACGAATATATAGGCTGGTCGCCGATAACCACGTGAGGGAGAGTACCGTTCAAAGACAACCACTGCATGCATATGTATGTATGGAGGTGATGCGTGCATGTTTGAATACCATGCACAACATTGATAGGCGCGTGCGTCGAAAATCGTACAGTCCCCACACAGAGCAAGATCGGTTCATGACGTGTCGTGGTACTGCCCCTCCCCCCACTGCCCACTTCGACTCGGTGGGAGGGATTCATGCGTACACATGCATGTGTGCTCAAACTATATCATGCTATCCCAGAGCATGACCTATATACTTTAATACAAACCAAAAAATAATCCCCTCCTAAGTCAAATTAACCTCTCTTGTTGTCAACCAAAGTAGTGATGGACCAAGCGGGCCCACAGATGGAATGCATCGATATCACTGATAACCGCGTGAGTGGGTGCCATAGGACAATGGCCATCGTTTTGCATGTGGGCCAAACATATGTATGGAGGTGTGTGTGGTTGTGATGTTTGAATTGTTGGTGAACGTTGCATGGAAAACAAAAAAATTCTACGCACACGCAAGATCTATCCATGGAGATGCATAGCAATGAGAGCGGAGAGTGTGTCTACGTACCCTCGTAGACCATAAGCAGAAGCGTTTATTAACGCGGTTGATGTAGTCGAACTTCTTCGCGATCCAACCGATCGAGTACCGAACATACGATACCTCCGCGTTCAGCACACGTTCAGCTCGGCGACGTCCTCGCCTTCTTGATCCAGCAAGACGGGCAAAGTAGTGGGTGAGTTTAGGCAGCACGACGGCGAGGTGATGGTGGTGGTGATGCTATCTCCGCAGGGCTTCGCCTAAGCACTCCGAAAATATGATCGTGGGATGAAACTGTGGAGAGGGGCACCGCACACGGCTAAGAGATTGTCGTGGTCATTGTGTGGTGCCCCCTCCCTCATATATATAGGCGGGGAGAGAGGAGGGGAGGCAGCCTAGGGCTCCACAAGTGGCCGGCAGCAACCTGGGCCTTGCCCTAGCCGTGCCCCCCTTGCCTTTCTTAGGCGCGTGGGGAAAGGCAGGGGAGGGTGGCCCCCCCCTTTCCTTTCTCCCATGAGGAGGGAAAGGCAGGAGGGGCTAGCACTCCCCCCTTTCCTTCCCTGAGGGCCGGCGGCCAGGGAGAGGGCGCGCCAGCCCCTTTGTGGGCTCGTGTGTGCCCCCTTGGCCCATTAGGCCCATAGACCTCCCGGGGCCTCCCGGAACCACTTCCGGTGATCCGATGACTACTCGGTACCTCTCAAAACTCTTCCGGTGTCCAAATAGTATAGTCCTATATATTAATATTTACCTCCGGACCATTCTGGAGCTCCTCGTCATGTCCGCGATCTCATTCGGGACTCCGAACAACATTCGGTCACCAAATCACATAACTCATATAACACTATATCGTCAACGAATGTTAAGCGTGCGGACCCTACGGGTCCGAGAACTATGTAGAAATGACCGAGACACCACTCCGGTCAATAACCAATAGCGGAACCTGGATGCCCATATTGGTTCCTACATATTCTACGAAGGTCTTTATCGGTCGAACCTTATGACAACATACGTAATTCCCTTTGTCTATCGGTATGTTACTTGCCCGAGATTCGATCATCGGTATCTTCATACCTAGTTCAATCTCATTACCGGCAAGTCTCTTTACTCGTTTCGTAATACATCATCTTGTAACTAACTCCTTAGTCACTTTGCTTGCAAGCTTCTTGTGATGTGTATTACCGAGAGGGCCCAGAGATACCTCTCCAATACACGGAGTGACAAATCCTAATCTCGATCCATGCCAACTCAACAGATACCTTCGGAGATACCTGTAGAGCATCTTTATGATCACCCAGTTACGTTGTGATGTTTGATAGCACACAAGGTATTCCTCCAGTATCCGGGAGTTGCATGATCTCATAGTCGAAGGATTATGTATTTGACATTAAGAAAGCAATAGCAATAAACTGAACGATCACATGCTAAGCTAACGGATGGGTCTTGTCCATCACATCATTCTCCTAATGATGTCAACACATGTCTATGGTTAGGAAACCTTAACCATCTTTGATCTACGAGCTAGTCTAGTAGAGGCTCACTAGGGACACGGTATTTGTTTATGTATCCACACATGTATTTAAGTTTCCAATCAATACAATTTTAGCATGAGTAATAAACCTTTATCATGAATAAGGAAATATAAAATAACAACTTTATTATTGCCTCTAGGGCATATTTCCTTCAGTCTCCCACATGCACTAGAGTTAATAATCTAGATTACATTGTAATGAATCTAACACCCATGGAGTCTTCGTGCTGATCATGTTTTGCTCGCGGAAGAGGCTTAGTCAATGGGTCTGCTACATTCAGATCCGTATGTATTTTGCAAATCTCTATGTCTGCATCCTTGACCTTTTCACAGATGGAGTTGAAGCGTCTCTTGATGTGTTTGGTTCTCTTGTGAAACCTGGATTCCTTCGCCAAGGCAATTGCTCCAGTGTTGTCACAAACGATTTTCATTGGACCCGATGCACTGGGTACTACACCCAGATCGGATATGAAATCCTTCATCTAGACTCCTTCATGTGCTGCTTCCGAAGTAGCTATGTACTCTGCTTCACATGTAGATCCCGCTACGATGCTCTGCTTGGAACTGCACGAACTAACAGCTCCACGATTCAATTTAAATATGTAGCCAGTTTGTGACTTGGAGTCATCCGGATAAGTGCCGAAGCTAGCATCGACATAGCCATTTACGACGATCTCTTCGTCACCTCCATAAATGAGAAACATATCCTTGGTCCTTTTCAGGTACTTCAGGATATTCTTGATCGCTGTCTAGTGATCCACTCCTGGATTACTTTGGTACCTCCCTGCCAAACTTATGGCAAGGCACACATCAGGTCTGGTACACAGCATAGCATACATGATAGAACCTATGGCTGAGGCATAGGGAATGATTTTCATTTTCTCTCTATCTTCTGCAGTGGTCGGGCTTTGAGTCTGACTCAATTTCACACTTTGTAACACAGGCAAGAACCCTTTCTTTGACTGATCCATTTTGAACTTCTTCAAAACTTTGTCAAGGTATGTGCTTTGTGAAAGTTCTATTAAGCGTCTCGATCTATCCCTATAGATCTTGATGCCTAATATATAACCTCCTCCTCCTCACACCTAGTAGTACTGAAACCACACATCATGTACTCGGTTTTAGTTCTACTAAGCCTAAACACTTTCGATTCCAAGGTTTGTCTTCATAACTCTAACTTCCTATTTACCCCCGTCCTACTATCGTCAACTAGCACCACATCATCTGCAAAGAGCATACACCATGGGATATCTCCTTGTATATCCCTTGTGACCTTATCCATCACCAAGGCAAAAAGATAAGGGCTCAAAGCTGACCCCTGATGTAGTCCTATCTTAATCGGGAAGTCATCAGTGTCGACATCACTTGTTCGAACACTTGTCACAACATTATCGTACATGTCCTTGATGAGGGTAATGTACTTTGCTGGGACTTTGTGTTTCTCCAAGGCCCACGACATGACATTCCTCGGTATCTTATCATAGGCCTTCTCCAAGTCAATGAACACCATATGCAAGTCCTTCTTTTGCTCCCTGTATCTCTCCATAAGTTGTCGTACCAAGAAAATGGCTTCCATGGTCGACCTCCCAGGCATGAAATCAAACCGATTTTTGATCACGCTTGTCATTCTTCTTAAGCGGTGCTCAATGACTCTCTCCCATAGCTTCATTGTATGGCTCATCAGCTTAATTCCACGGTAATTAGTACAACTCCGAACATCCCCCTTGTTCTTGAAGATTGGTACTAATTTACTGCGTCTCCATTCTTCTGGCATCTTGTTTGCCCGAAAAATGAGGTTGAAAAGCTTGGTTAGCCATACTATCGCTATGTCCCCGAGGCCTTTCCACACCTCAATGGGGATACAATCATGGCCCATCGCCTTGCCTCCTTTCATCCTTTTTAAAGCCTCCTTCACCTCAGACTCCTGGATTCTCCGCACAAAACGCATGCTGGTCTCATCAAAAGAGTCATCCAGTTCAATGGTAGAACTCTCATTCTCCCCATTAAACAGCTTGTCGAAGTACTCCCACCATCTATGCCTAATCTCCTCGTCCTTCACCAAGAGTTGGCCTGCTCCGTCCTTGATGCATTTGACTTGACCAATATCCCTCGTCTTCCTCTCTCGGATCTTGGCCATCTTATAGATGTCCCTTTCGCCTTCCTTCGTGCCTAACCGTTGGTAGGGGTCCTCATATGCCCGACCCCTTGCTTCACTGACAGCTCGCTTTGCGGCCTTCTTTGCCATCTTGTACTTCTCTATGTTGTCTGCACTCCTATCCAGGTATAGGCGTCTGAAGCAATCTTTCTTCTCTTTAATCGCCTTCTGGACATCATCATTCCACCACCAGATATCCTTATCTTCGTTTCTCCTTCACTTGGACACTCCAAACTCCTCCGAGGCCACCTTACGAATGCAAGTCGCCATCTTCATCCACACACTGTCCGCATCCCCTCCTTCCTCCCAAGGCCCCTCCTTAATGACCCTCTCCTTGAACGCCTGAGCTACCCCCCTTGAGCTTCCACCACTTTGTTCTAGCGACTTTGGCACGCTTATCCCGCTGGACACGAATCCGAAAGCGGAAATCCGCAACCATCAGCTTATGCTGAGGTACAAAACTCTCTCGAGGTATCACCTTACAGTCTAGGCACGCACGCCTATCTTCTCTTCTCGGGAGGATTAAATCAATCTGGCTAGAGTGTTGGCCACTACTAAAAGTCACCAGATGTGATTCTCTTTTTCTAAAGAGGGTGTTAGCTACAATCATGTCGTAGCCTAGAGCAAAGCTCAAGACATCTTCTCCTTCTTGATTCCTGATGCCATAGCCAAAGCCCCCATGCACCCCTTCAAAACCTGTGTTAGAAGTACCTACGTGGCCATTGAGGTCTCCTCCTATGAAGAGCTTCTCGCCAATTGGCACACTCCTAACCATGTCTTCCAGGCCTTCCCAAAACTCCCTCTTGGTGTTCTCTTTGTGGCCTACTTGCGGGGCATACGCGCTGATAACATTGAGAACTAAGTCCCCAACTACCAGCTTGACCAGGATAATCCGGTCCCCACGTCTCTTGACGTCTACCACTCCATACTTGAGGCTCTTGTTGATCAAGATGCCTACGCCATTTCTATTTGCAGCTGTCCCCGTGTACCACAACTTGAAGCCGGTATCCTCCACCTCCTTCGCCTTCTGTCCCCTCCATTTGGTTTCTTGGATGCAAAAGATATCAACACTCTCCTCACTGCTGCATCAACTAGCTCCCGAAGCTTCCCTGTTAGAGACCCTACGTTCCAGCTACCTAAGCGAATCCTCCTAGGATCGGCTAGCTTCCTTACCCTTCGCACTCGTCGAGTCAAATGCGAAGACCCTTGCTCATTTTCCACTACATCTGGGCGCCGATGTAGCGCACCACTAAGGATGCGACGACCTGATCCTCGCTCACTTGCCACGTATCCGGATCAAGATACAGCGCGCCACCAGGGGGGTGACGGCCCGGCCCTTGCCCATTTTCCACCACACCCGGGTTCCGATGTGGCGCATCGCTGAGAGGGTTACGGCCCAACAAAAATCTGATGCCCCGAGACCGATGCTCTAGTTGCCTTCCATTTATTTTTGTTGTCGTCATGTGTTTCAATTGTTTATTGCCATGATCTTGATGAGTGCCATTGTCATATTTTGCTTCTTGCACCATGTTCATCATTTGGTTATGTAGCATTGTCATGCCCATCATTGTCATATTGTATTGCCTCTTGTCATTTTGCATGCTAATCATATACCTTGTGGTAATCATCATGTTGTTGCCATGTGCATTTCATTCATCCTTATGTGGTGTGTTGTTGTTATGATGTGTGTGAGCATCATTCCTTGCCATCTCTCTCTCTCAAACCATGCCCATGCATCATCACCTCCTTCCCTCTTCTCTCTTTCATGTTTTTGCAAGCTACATTATCACCTCCCCCCATTAATGTTCATTTGTTCCCTATAAATCTTGCACCTTGCCTACACCCTCTCTGCTAAATTTCATTCTATTTGGAATTGTTTTGGTTAGGTTCAAAAATGCCTCAAGAATGAATTTTATTCAAACTTGTTTTATTTTTCTACCTCTAAAAATGTCCAAACCAATTTTATCAAATAGAGCATAATTCCAGGAGCATGAGGATATTCTTATATCTGCCAAATGCCACTCCTAGGCCCCTGGCCTTTTCTTTCTTTCAGCTAGTTATTTAAATAAACAGAAATTGAAAGAAAGGAGAAGGGCTTACCTGGGCCGGCCTCCCAGCGCAGCAGCCCACCAGGCGCCCCGCAGCACACCTCGCCGCCCGCGCGAACACCTCTCCCTCCTTTTCTCACCCAAACGCCCGCGCACCCCCTCTGGCCCCTCGACACGTGGCCGTGTCGGCCCCACCCATCAGCGACCACGCCCGCTAGCTCACCCATATTTCTTCCTCCTTCGGTCCCCCCTCGCAGCGCACGCACATGGCCACGGCCGCGATGACGGCGTGCTCCACCCGTCGCCCTGGCCCTCTACTTAACCCCTCTCCATGTCCCCTGCCTCTCTAGGGTTTCCCCTCTCCCTCTCGCCACCGCTGCCAGCAGCATAAACCACCAGATCCACTGCTCCACCACCGTCCCGAGCGCATCCGGGCGCACGACCTCGTCGCCGGCGTGCTCACCGTCGACCTCCGCCTCGCCAGCCTTGTCCCCCTTCTTCCACGATGTCGACTCCGTCCACGACGTCCTCTACAGCCTCGACGGACGCCAAGACGAGCCCCTTCTTCCTTGTCTTCGACTCCGGCCACCGTACCTATTCCATCGCCCTCACCGTTGACTCCGCCTCCCACTCGCCGATCCGAGCGTGTGTGCGTGCCCGTGCTGAGCTCCTGATCCTCCCCGTGCCTTCCCCCCTCATTTGCATGCTCTGTCGCCGCTCACAGCGTTCGCCTGCATCGCCGCCGTCGGACCTTGTCGCCGACGAGTGCTCCGACCTCCTTAGCCCCCCTGCGTGTCACCATGGTGATCGCCATGATGCATAGGCCAGTTCCTCGCGCTCAGTAGCTCCTCTAGGTCGCCGTCATGTCGCGTCCATCTCCGCGTCGCCGTCTCTGTCATCTCGTCGCCGGCGTCGCCTCCGATGTCGTCCGGTGTCGTTCTGACCATGCGCATGTGCGGGGTTCCCAGATGAACACATAGCACCCCTCCGCCACTCCTTTAGGTCACCGGATCCCTCTGTGGCGAGTCCCTCTGCCGCGCCTCGCTCGTCGCCGGTAGACCCCTGCTGGGTTGGTTCAAAACCAGCCGAGCCCCCCTTGTGTCACACACACGCATGCAGCCGAGCTGGTCTGCACCCCGCGCGCCCACTGCAGCGACCTGGGTTCGAATCCCAGGCGCGCCCATTTTTCCCTCTGTGGGGAATTATGTGTTGTCTCAATGACAACTTGGGCCCACTGGTCATACACACACGCACCCAGGCCCACATGTCATCCCCTCTCCCCTCTGTTTTTCTTTTATTCTGTTTTAATTTCAGCTTATTCCATTTCTGGAAAGTAGCATCTTTCCATTTCTGGCCATGTTCAAATTTGGGTATTCCTGTTCTGGACATTTCCAATTCTGTCTTTTTCCATTTCTGGTAATATTTCACTTAATGCAATTGTGAGCATTTTTCTACAGTACCCCCTATATATCATATATGTTTTTGGGGTAGAAAAATCCCACCAATCCATCTATGGCATCCATTTCATCATTTGGGCAAGTTTGTAAACATGTCATATATGCAGTATATGCCATTTTGTCATTTTTATATGATTTTGTGTGATTTTCATATGAGCAATACCATGACATGAATTGGAGCACAAACATGCCATCTTACTACTAGTTTTAATTCCATGCCATGATATGTTTTGTACTGAGTGAAACAAGCTTGCAAACATGACTACTTGAATCTGTTTCTGCCATGACATGCTTATTTTTGCTAAGTCTGAATGTGTCAACATAACTTGCCATTTTGCATTGATGCTATCATCATATCTGTAGATCATTGGAGCATGTTCAGTAAGGGAGTTTTGTTAAGTGCATTTAGTACAGGAATGCCATGGTCTAGTTTTCCATGATAAGCTCCTGTTGCATGTAGTTTATTAGCTCTAAACATTGCAATCTGAATCTGTTTTCTGCCATGTTCCATGTTTTCACCAAGTCTGGGAATCTGTTATCATTTGCCTTCTTGCCATGCTGTTTTGATGATGATCTAAGAAATTTTAGAAATAGTTCAGTAAGCATGTTTTGTAGTAGATGCTATGCACTATCATGCCAGGTCATTTGTTTCCATGTTTAAGTTCTGCATCATAATTAAATGTTGCATCTAATGTGCCATATTGCTGTTATTGCCAGTTTTGCATAGCATATTGTTTTGCTCACCGTTTGAGCTCCGTGCATCCGTTTTCGATGATCTTTATATCGATTTCAACCGGAATCTTCCAATCTATCCAGTGGCATACTTGGTTTGCCAAGAGCTTGCCCATCTCCATTTTGTCACCACCTTTGTCCTTCCCGGCATCCTATCGCTCGTATCGATAGCCCCTTAGCTCCGTCTGTTGCATTCTTCATATCCATTCATGTTCCTCGTGCGTGTAGCATGTGTTCTTTTCCATGTCATGTTTATGTGTTGTGTGTTTACCATGTTGTTTGCTTCTTTTTGGTTGTGCTTCTTCTCGATAGTTCCTGTTTTGTTGCGTCGTGAGGATTCGTTCGACTACGCTTGGTTTGTCTACGCCCGTTCGTCTTCTTCATGGACTCGGTCTTCTTCCTAGCGGGATCTCAGGCAAGATGATTATTATCCTGGATACCACTACTATCTTTGCTTTGCTAGTTGTCTCGATGCTATCGCTATGTCGCGCTACCTACCACTTGTTTATCAAGCCCCCCAATTGCCATGAAACAGCCTCTAACCTTTTCATCCTCCCAGCAAACCGTTGTTTGGCTATGTTACCACTTGATCAGCCCCTCTTATAGCGTTGCTAGTTGCAGGTGCAGTGTAGGTTGTTCCATATGGGGACATGGATATCATGGGATATCACAATATCTCTTATTTAATTAATGCATCTATATACTTGGTAAAGGGTGGAAGGCTTGGCCTTTTGCTGTGGTTTTGTTCCACTCTTGCCGCCTTAGTTTCCGTCATACCGGTGTTATGTTCCTTGAATTTTGCGTTCCTAACACAATCGGGGTTTATGGGCCCCCCTTGATAGTTCGCTTTGAATAAAACTCTTCCAGCAAGGCTCAACATTGGTTTTACCATTTGTCTAATAACAACTAAAACTTGCATAGGGACTTTTCGGACCCCGAGGATAATTAATCAACAACCCGGGCCAGTGCTCCTCGTGAGTGTTGGTCCAAAACAGAGTCATGTGCGGCTTCCCCCAGGGCAACTCGGGTCTTAGTTGCTATACGCTGTGCTCATCCGATCGTGGCCTAAGACGAGATACGTGCAGCTACTATCAGGGTGTCGGCACGTCGGGAGGTCTTGCTGGTTTTGTTTTACCATTGTCGAAATGTCTTGTGCACCAGGATCCCGAGCTTGATCGGGGTGTTCCGAGATGGAGGATTGTCTCTGCGAATCGTGATAGCTTATCATGGGCTAAGTTGGGACACCCCTGCAGGGTTTAATCTTTCCGAAAGCCGTACCCGCGGTTATGTGGCAGATGGGAATTTTTAATATCCGGTTGTAGAGAACTTGACACTAGATCCGAATTAAAACACACCAACCGCGTGCGTAACCGTGCCCGTCTCTTTTCGAGTGAATTCGAGAAGAGAACACGGTGGGGTTATGATTCAATCATAAGTAGTTCAGAATCACTTATTGATCATTACTAGTTTGCGACCGTTATGCGTAGTTGCTCTTCTTACTCTTGTACTCGTAAGTTAGCCACCATACAATGCTTATTGCTGCTGCAACCTCACCACTTATCCGTTCATACCCATTAAGCTTTGCAAGTCTTGATACCCATGGTAATGGGATTGCTGAGTCCTCGTGGCTCATAGATTACTACAAGAACAGTTGCAGCTACAGGTAATGAGATGATCTGACGTGAGAGTGATGCTTGCTTGTTTTCGAGTTCTTCTGATTCTTCTTCGATCAGGGGATAGGTTCCTGGTCGGCAGCCTGGGCTAGCAGGGTGGATGTCGTTTGAGTTTTTCGTTTGTGTTTCATCCGTAGTTGGATGTTGCTCTTTTGTATGATGTTTGATGTATTCATGCGGCATTTGTATGCCTTTGTATGTATCCCCAAGTGTGTTGTATATGGTATGATGTAATGATATCCACCTTGCAAAGCCTCTTCAATATGCGGCTCTATCCTTGGTGGGAGCTTTGAGTTCCTCTTGGATAGGATCGCATATTGGGCGTGACAGAAAATCTTTTGGGTTTCATCTCCATAAGAGTGGCTGAGTTTTATATGTTGGCTCGCCAAGCCTATCACAACCCTCCTCCTTTACCCGGGCTTGGGACCGTCTATGTTGAGACACATAGGCGGAGTTAAAGCAAAATAAGATGCATAAAGGATAAACATCACATGCAATCAAAATATGTGACATGATATGGCCATCATCATCTTGTGCTTTTGATCTCCATCTCCAAAGCATCGCCATGATCTCCATCGTCACCGGCTCGACACCTTGATCTCCATCGTTGCGTTGGGGTCATCTCGCCAACTATTGCTTCTACAACTATTGCTAACGCATAGCGATAAAGTAAAGCAATTACATGGCGCTTGCATTTCATACAATAATTAAGAGACAACCCTAAGGCTCCTGCTGGTTGTCGATATTACAAAACATGATCATCTCATACAACAATGTATATCACATCAAGTCTTGACCATATCACATCACAACATACCCTGCAAAAACAAGTTAGACGTCTTCTACTTTATTGTTACAAGTTTTACGTGGCTGCTACGGGCTTCTAGTAAGAACCGTTCTTACCTACGGCAAATACACAACGGTGATTTATCAAGTTTGCTATTTTAACCTTCTTCAAGGACGGGCCATAGTCAAATTCGATTCAACTAAAGTAGGAGAAACAGACACCCGCCAGCCACCTTTATGAAAAACAAGTTGCATGTCTGTCGGTGGAACCGGTCTCATGTATATGGACATGTAAGGTTGGTCCAGGCTGCTTCATCTTACAATACCGCCGAATCAAAATAAGATGTTGGTGGTAAGAAGTATGACCATCACCGCCCACAACTCTTTGTGTTATACTCATGCATATCATCTACGCATAGACCTGGCTCATGATGCCACTGTTGGGGAACGTTGCATGGAAAACAAAAAAAATTCTACGCACACGTAAGATCTATCCATGGAGATGCATAGCAATGAGAGGGGAGAGTGTGTCTACGTACCCTCGTAGACTGTAAGTGGAAGCGTTTATCAACGCGGTTGATGTAGTCGAACTTCTTCGCGATTAAATCGATCGAGTACCGAATGTACGACACCTCCGCGTTAAGCACGCGTTCAGCTCGGTGACGTCCTCACCTTCTTGATCCAGCAAGACGGGTGAAGTAGTGGATGAGTTCCGGTAGCACGACGGTGAGGTGACGGTGGTGGTGATGCTATCTCCACAGGGCTTCGCCTAAGCACTCCGAAAATATGACCGAGGGACGAAACTATGGAGAGGAGCGCCAAACACGGCTAAGAGATTGTCCTGGTCGTTGTGTGGCGCCCCTCCCTCATATATATATGTGGGGAGAGAGGAGAGGAGGCAGCCTAGGGCTCCACAAGTGGCCGGCAGCCACTTGGGCCTTGCCCTAGCCGCGCCCCCCCTTGTCTTTCTTAGGCGTGTGGGGAAAGGCAGGGGAGGGTGGCCCCCCTTCCTTTCTCCCATGAGGAGGGAAAGGTAGGAGGGGCTAGCCCTCCCCTCTTTCCTTCCCTTAGGGGCGGCAGCCAAGGAGAGGGCGTGCCAGCTACTTTGTGGGCTGGTGTGTGCCCCCCTTGGCCCATTAGGCCCATAGACCTCCCGGAACCACTTCCGGTGATCCGATGACTACTCGGTACCTCCCGAAACTCTTTCGGTGTCCAAATAGTACCGTCCTATATATCAATCTTTACCTCCAGACCATTCCGGAGCTCCTCGTCATGTCCATGATCTCATCCGGGACTCCGAACAACATTCGGTCACCAAATCACATAACTCATATAACATTATATCGTCAACGAACGTTAAGCATGCGGACCCTACGGGTTCGAGAACTATGTAGACATGGCCGAGACACCTCTCTGGTCACTAACCAATAGTGGAACCTAGATGCCCATATTGGTTGCTACATATTCTACTAAGATCTTTATCGGTCGAACCTTATGACAACATATGTAATTCCCTTTGTCTATCGGTATGTTACTTGCCCGAGATTCGATCGTCGGTATCTTCATACCTAGCTCAATCTCGTTACCGGCAAGTCTCTTTACTCGTTCTATAATACATCATCTCGTAACTAACTCCTTAGTCACTTTGCCTGCAAGATTCTTGTGATGTCTATTACCGAGAGGGCCCAGAGATACCTCTCCGATACATGGAGTGACAAATCCTAATCTCGATCCATGCCAACTCAACAGACACCTTCGGAGATACCTGTAGAGCATCTTTATGATCATCCAGTTACGTTGTGACGTTTGATAGCACACAAGGTATTCCTCCGGTATCCGGGAGTTGCATGATCTCATAGTCGAAGGATTATGTATTTGACATTAAGAAAGCAATAGCAATAAACTGAACGATCATATGCTAAGCTAACGGATGGGTCTTGTCCATCACATCATTCTCCTAATGATATGATCCTATTATCAAGTGACAACACATGTCTATGGTTAGGAAACCTTAACCATCTTTGATCAACGAGCTAGTCTAGTAGAGGCTCACTAGGGACACGGTATTTGTTTATGTATCCACACATGTATTCACTACAAAAAAAAGACACATCCATGACATTTTGGGCCGAACGAATTTTTTTCTGTCATGCTTATGACACTTCTATGATGATAATTGTGACAAAACCCGGTATCATCATAGATGTGGTGGGCTCCAACTTCTATGACAAAAAATCATGATAGAAAATGGGCTTTTCATCCTGGGCGGGCCGGAGACGCACCTGCATGACATTCTTTGGGCCGTCCATGACGGAGAAAATCGTGGTAGAAGCGAGGGCGAGGAAAATATTGGGGAGTTCTCAGTTACGGTGGGTGGTCGAGGCCGAGCGATGCAGTGTGGTTTGCGCGTTCCTCTCGTACGCGCGCGTGGTGCGAGCCGTGTCACTATAACTAAACCCGAGCGATCTCTTGCTGCAACGTACTGAAGCCGATCGATCGATCCCTTCGCTCCTAACTGAACCCGACCGAGACTCCTACACTGCTAACTGAACCCGATCGATCGCTGCTGCTGCATGCTTACTGAAGCCGATCGAACCCCCGTGCGAGATGTAGCTAGCCGGTTGGGTTGCCTCTGGATGAACAGTGCATGTTGCTACCGCGCGCGCGATACATAGAACGAGTCGAGACGTGGTGTGAGTCGAGCCGGTTGGGTTGGCTGTGGATGAACAGTTCCCGGTGGGGGTTGGATGAACAGGCCCCCGGCCGTGTGTATAGGCGGTTGCCGCTGGATGAACAGGACCCCGTGGTATATAGTACGCGGTTGCCGCTGGATGAACAGGAGCCCAAGGAGGCCGCCACACACCCTAGCCGGTTGGGGGTGGATGAACAGGACCCCGTGGAGGCTGGATGAACAGTAGCCCTTGGATGAACAGTCCTGGTGGAGGCTGGAGATGGTGGATGAACAGTAGCAGGTGGAGGCTGGAGGAAGTCGACGGTGGATGAACAATAGCCCGTGGAGTCCCGTTTTGCGGTACGCCACACCCCTCCTAATGAACAGGACCCCCGTTTCAACCGTAGGAGGTCGAAGAGAAGTCCGTTTCCTCCGTTTTGCGGTACGCCACACCCCTCCCGATCAATAGGACCCCGTTTCGACCGTAGGAGCTCGAACAGAAGTCCGTTTCCACCGTTTTGCGCTATGCCAGACCCTTCCTGATGAACAGGACCCTGTTTCGACCGTACGCGGTCGAACAGAAGGCCCGTTTCCTCCGTTCTGTGGTACGGCAGACCTCGTTTTGGCTGTTCCGTCCAAGCCGGTTGGCTCCCTATGAACAAGACGCATTTCGACCCAGTGGCTTCGCTCCCGATGAACAGGAGGTGTTCCGACCCAGTCACTTGGCTCTCGGTGAAGATGACGTTGTTTTCTCCGTTCCGACCCAGCCGGTTAGCTGCCGATGAACAGGACGACGTCGCTGCCGTCCGTTGCCTCTCCATGTACACGAGCCCTGGCCGTACGTATGCGCGAGTACGCGTTCGAGACCCCGCCGTTATGTACGTACGTAGCCGTATTTAATTTCTTGCAGCGTGGTTGTACGTACGTGTACACGATATGTATAGACGGGACTGCGTGACATGCTACGTCCGCGCCTCTACTACGACACGTGCATCTCCTTACTCGGACAAGGTTCATCGCTGCAGAGAGACCGATCGACCAGTATGTACGTACACGATTGCGACCAGACAGACAACCCAATGTACGGTTTGACCCGGTGGGTCCTAGCTGTCAGGGAGGATAAGGAGGCACTTCCTTCCGTGCGAAGATATAGCTGGTGGGTCCCAGCTGTCAGGGAGGATAAGGAGGCACTTCCTTCCGTGCGAAGATATAGCTGGTGGGTCCCAGCTGTCAGGGGGAAGAATCATTTTTTGCCCGTAATACGGACGCACTTCCTTGCGTACGAAGATGTAGCTGGTGGGTCCCAGCTATCAGGGGAGAAACATTTTTTTCGAGGCCTTTCCGATAGGTCCCGCTGTTAGGTGGAGGAATCATTATTTTGTGCGTAATAAGGAGGAACTTCCTTGCTGCGGTCGTGGACCCAGCTGTCAGCCACTCCACATACAGTCCTCTTCCGATGGAAGGCGTTCCTTGACCATGTTGACCACGCTGCGCCGAGAGCACCAAGGCGGTGGACGATGGCGAGGCCTAAGATAGGAACGATCTGGAGTCATGGAACAAGGGGCACTGGAGTCCCTGGCGGAGGGGGGTACGAGGGACTGGTTCGGCTGCCGGGTGAGGCTGCCTTCGCCGGAGAATAACAGAAGGTGTGGGTGAGTACAGGTATGACCATGCCACCGTTGGGAGTAGAGTGGGGCGGCGAGGCCTGCGCGACAGCACAGCCGGCCACGAGAGGCAGATGCAGGCGCTCCAGCCGGCGATGGTTTTGGCGGCTGGAGCAAGACCAACTAGATCAGAGATTGAAGAAGCAGGATCGCCGTTGGATGTCAATCCAACGACTACAGATGTCAGAATAATTTGTTGACTCTTTGTTTTAGACCATTAAATCGTTTTGTTCACTAAATGGACAACACCTTGCGCAGGCTTCGTCTAGTGGGCCAACAAAGTCAGCTTCGAAAGCTGTGGCGGAATGCAGCCCATTTATTTAGGTTTTACAGCCCATTTCATTTTGTTTGCCAATACATCTATTTCCTGGGCTTTGACTAAAAAAATAATCTATTTTCTGGGCTGGTTAAAAATAATAATAATAGCCGATTTACTATTTAAGATAATTGTTTCTCAAAAAAATACTATTTATGATAATTTACAGCGCATTTGATTATTTATTCGAATACACCTACTTACTTAGCCGGGTCAAAAATAATATTGCGTACATGCAGCGCATTTATCATTTCTGATAATTTACAAGCCATTCGATTTTAGTAGAAATGGACCCATTTTCTGGGATGGGTGAAAAAACAATGATGGTCTGGACTGAGCATTTCATATAAAATAATATTGAGATACGAATATTATTAAAAAATTAAGTTGGGCTTGGTAATCTTATTATATAAAAAATGAACTGGGTTGTGCATTTTATTAAAAGAAAGATAGGCTAGGCTGCGCTTATTTTAAGATATTGTGTACAACTGTCGGCCCAGTTGCATTGCTGATGTTAAAAAAAGGCCTGTGTAGTACAGTACAACTTTACATGGCTACTCAGCCCACATTCAACGACACTGGAAAGGCCCAAACAAGGCTTCTGTACAACTTTTTGAAGTCACTGAGGTTAATTAATAACTTAAGAAAAACAGTTAGAGTACAGTGGAACCTAATTAAAAGTTGTCACGAGCGAAGAAATAATTCAACGGGTCCCACTTGTGTGTGTGTGTGTGAGAGAGAGAGAGAGAGAGAGAGAGACCCATCGGTCGATGCTCGTAAATACATCTTTCAGCCATATGCATTGCTGATGCTCAGTAAAAACTTATATAGTTGACACAATCATATAGAACATCATAGCACACTAAACTTGCATACAAAAATTTCACGCAGGCGGCACAATCAGGGTGGAAGCAGTGGATCACTATGGGGTAGGGCTATGTTGAAACCAACAAACTCGTACATAATGGTTCATCATCTTTATCAATGACGGGGAAATATCTTGAATGTTGTGCAAAGAAAACAGACAGACAACACAATAAGTTCTGCTAGTGTCTGGGATATCGTGCGACATATGCCAGGGAGTGGCTTATCATGGATGGGGACAAGAGTACGTCGTCAGGCTCTAGAAGCGGGAGTGAGAGAAACCGCATATGCCTACGAATCTTACCCAGGTTCGGGGCTCTCCTCGGAGATAACACCCCTAGTCCTGCTCTGCGGGGTCTCCGCATGATGACTATGATCAACAAGGTAGCTACAACTTGCTTCTTGAGCTGTTTCGGCTAGAGGAGGGAGAAGGGCAAGGCTAGCTCTGCTCCTCGCTCTACGTGTGTGTGCCAATGGCGTGGGTGCTGAACCCTTTGCATGGGTGAGCATGGGGGGTTTATATAGGTCTACACCCCAGGGGTACAATGTTAATCCGGCCGGTTGTAGGACCCGACCGTCAGCGGCTCTGGCTGCCGGCTTCACCGCCGACCGCTGGGGCCCGCCGCCTGGTGGGCCATGTTGACTGCTTTATACTGTGGCCTCACTCTCGATGACGAAGGTATGGTTGATGGGAACGTGGTTACAATCCTGCCGCCTGACGGGCACTCACTGTAGCCATACCCCGTCTCATCTAGTTAATGGTGCACAGACTCCAAGGGGGAGGAGGGCCGCCTGCTAGGAGTTGGCCCTCCCTTGTTGCTGCCTGCTGGAGGTTTGCCGCCTTCTGGTGGCTCGCGGACAGGTAGGGCCCGCCACCTGCGGGCCGTACCGACCGCCCGTCGTGGGGGCGTGGCCCCCTCTGGCGCTAGTGATGTCACGGACTGCATGGCAATAGTGCCACGCTGGGCGAGGGGTGTCCGCCCGGTACACAGCTCTGTGGCCACGTCCCATCCTGGATTCGGGGGTGGCAGGCTGCACTGCCGCCATGCCTTGTCTGTCGTGGTGATGTGGTGCTGACTTCGAGGGGACAAGGGGCCGTCTGCCAGGAGTCGGCCCCCTCGCGGCCGTCTTCCATGGTCTTGCCACCTTCTAGCAGCCGGTCTTATGGACCAGCAGGCCCAAGAAGGCGGTCGTGCTTCCGGAAGGTGTGAGGGGCGCAGCCAGCCCCGATGTCTCAAAATACCATGGGGGACTGATGTGGCTACCCGTGGTCATTTACCCCGACAGTAGTCCCCGAAGCTGGTGGGGCACCGCAGCTGAAAAACGGGGAGCCTCAGCAGCTTCCTACATTGAGTGGTCTGGTAGTTGGGCTTCGTCCATCTTCTGGAGAGGCCGATTGCCAGGAGCCGGCCGCCTGGCGAGTTCGAATCGTCGTGGCGGAGACCGGGTAGAGTGCCAGCCGGACGACAGGCTTGCCGCCCGTTGCTCGCTCGCCACGCGGTGCCAGCAGGCCAGGCCGGCCTGCCAGCCCGCGTGCGCGACGAGACGTCGTCGCAGGCCTGGGCCCACCACTACAGGGCCTCGGCACGCGTGCGGATCCGCTGCGGCCGAGGCGGGCGGTTGCGCTCCTCAGGTGCGATTAATACACGCCATTGCGCTACTGTAACTGGGGGGTCGTGGGGGGAGTGGGCGCAATTAATCTTGCGCCCCCCACGTCACCCCCCCTCGGCTCCGCCGCCAGAGGGCTATAAGTAGGGGGAGGAGGGGGGCGACAGAACATACGCGCGCCCTCCTCTCCCCTCTCTTTGCTTTTCTTCTTCCTCTTCTTCTTGCTGTTGCCGTGGCCTCTCCTCTCACCGGAGTGCTGCCGTAGCCCGCCGTTGCCGGACCTCCTCGCGCCACAGCCACCTTGCGCCGCCGCCGAGCACGGAGCCCATGGCGCAAAGCGGCCGTGCGGGCGACTGGGACGGCTCCAATGTCCACGACGAGCACTTGGAGTTCCTCTGCCTGACGCGGCGGCTCCTCCATGCATCGAACGTTAAGGTGCGTGTCCCCCCCGAAAGGGAGATCTCGCCAGCGCCGGAAGGCGGGGAGCGCGTCGTCTTCCGGTCGCATTTCCTCCGCGGCTTCGGCCTTCCGGCGAGCGGATTCCTTCGCTCGTTTTTGGATTTCTACGGAGTGCAGCCCCACCACCTCACTCCGAATACGGTGGTGCTGTTCTCCGCCTTCGTCACCCTGTGCGAGGGCTACCTCGGCACGCTCCCCACACTCGAGCTGTGGGGAGAGCTCTTCTACCTCAAGCTTGGCACCGCCGCCAAGAACGAGGCGGCCCAGTGCGGAGCCTGCGTCGCGGTGCGGCGCATGGGATCCAGGGTCCGCATCCCAACTCTCGCCCTGCTGCAGTCGGCCAAATTGTGGCAGAAGTCATACTTCTACATCGAGAATATCCACTCGACGCGGGACTACGTCAACCTGCCGGCCTACGCAGCCGGCTCGCCTGTTGGGCCTCGCACCAACTGGAAGTTCCGGCCGAGAACCCTGTCGGCCGCGTGATCCACCGCGCTCCTCCAGCTCCAGGAGATGACGACGTTGGAGGGCCTCAAGGCCTCGGACCTGCTGGCCGCGTTCGTGAAGCATCGAGTGCTGACCCTCCAAGCCCGGCCTCACTTGATCAGCGACATGAGTGGGCGCTGGGACCCATGCCGGCTATCCAGCAAGGTGATGCCGGATGTGGAGGTGGTCCGCATGGTGAACTTCTTCTCCGACTGCAAGCTGTCGGGGACGGAGTGGCTATTCGGCAAGCCGCCGTACAGTCGGGCCAACCCGCCGCCTCTGGTACGTCTCCTTATTCTTTTTTTTTCTTTGTTCGTCTAGGTTCTTTCTTGCCGCCTGACCAGTCAGCCTTGATGCAGCGCTTCTCGGGCTAGACGGCCACTGACACGCCGGCCCCGGGACACCAGTACATGGCGGACCGGTCGGTGAGCGACGTGGACGACCCCGACTTGGGGGCGGCCGCTCAAGAGTAGGATGACGCCACAGGCGGCGGCTGTGAGGGAGCAGGCGGCTCCTTAGGAGGCGGCCTCGAGGATTGGCCGGATGACGATGAGGAGGACAAAGAGCCACGCCGTGCCCATGGCGCTGACAGGGCGGGCGCCAGCTCCTCGGCCGCGCTGACCGCAGCAGCCGGCGCGCCGAAGCGCCGGGCCGACGTCGGGTTGTTTGGCAGCCGGCCCAAGAAGGCCAGGACCTCGACCGCCGCAACCAAGCGGCAAGAGGTTGCCACGAAGGAGGCCCTCTTCCAGAAAGCCCCCAAGCGGCTCCCGCTGGTGTCCGCGTAAGTGCCTTGTCCTTTCTTGCATCTTGCTTTGCGTTTGCTTTTCTTCTATCTTTGCGATCTTTTTATTCTCTTCCTCCTTTGGCGCGCAGCGCCCCACTTTCCTTGTCGTGAGCCCCGTTTGGCTCGGTGATCGGGGCGGCAGACGACTTCGCGGGCCCCCACCGCGTGGATCCGCTCGCCGCCCTCCAGGAGGCGACGGAGAAGAACGCGCGGGAGGCACGAGAGGAGCGGGAAGCTGCGGCCCGGGAGAAGGCAGAGGCCGACGCGGCGGCCGAGGCTCAAGCCGACGTCGCAGCTAAGGAATAGGCGGACGCGGCCGCCAAGGTGCAGGCGGAGGAGGCGTCCCGCGGCCGGGCTCCGGAGTCCACCGGTCCGCAATCTACGGAGCCTGTGGTGCTGGAAGTCCCGGCTACGACTGGAGGGGCCGGCGATGACCAGCCGGTCCAAGTGAGGGGAGGGGACCCTGTTATCCCGGAGGTGGAGGTGCCCCTGCGCACGCCGGCTACCGACGCCCAGGGCAGTAGGCCTGACGCGCTGCTGGTGCCGCCAGCCAGCGGCGAGTTGGTGGTGGGTCCGACTCCTGCAATCCGTATCCCGGTGCGTCGGCATGCAGGGAGGGCGGCCTCAGCACAGGGGCCGTTGGAGGTCGGGGCCATTAGCTCGTCGGCCCCCGACGCCGAGGCTACCAGCGCCGCCCCACAGGATTGGACGTCTGGGGGTGGTACGGGTGTTTTGAACGCGACCTCGCAGGAAGTCCTGGCCTGGTTCACCGCCCAAGGCGCCGCCCTCTAGCAGTACATGCAGGAGTTCCTGGCGACGCGGGCGGCCGTCGGGTAAGTTTCTTGTTTTCGTTTCTTTGTAATCTTCCATGGGGGCGCGCCAGCGCACCCACTGGGTGTAGCCCCCGAGTTCCGGGCCAGCTGCTAAGCAGGCGGCTCGGAACTTCAGTTCGAGCTCCGAGTACTGACTCATTACCTTCTTCTGTTGTCTTTGTTGCAGGATTACCACAACATCTGTGCGGCCGCCTATAACTCTCAGCTCCAGGAGCTGACCAAGCGGACCGCTGATCTGACGGAGAGCCGAAGTAAGTACTTGGTCTTCTTCCTTGTGGGGGCGCGTCAGCGCACCCGATGCGGGTGTAGTCCCCGAGATTTGGGCCGACTGCTGAGCAGTCGGGCCGGATCTCCCGGCAACTACTTTCCATTGGTGTTGATGGTTTTCTTTTTTCTCTGTTTTGGCAGAGGCCGCCGCAGATCTGCGGCAGCGCCTGGGCAAGGCCGAGTCCGCGCTCCATACCAAGGAGCAGGAGCGCAGCCAGGCGGCCCAGGAATGCGACCGCCTAGCCAAGGAGCTGGCGGACCAGGCGGAGCGGCACAAGGTGGAGCTCCAGAAGCTGAAGGAGGAGGAAGAATCCCTCAAGGCCGAGTTCAAGACTCAACGCTCGAACTGGGCCGAGAGGGAGAGACTCCTGACCGACGGCTACGGCGAAATCGAGGACATGATCGATGGTAAGTTACTTCTTCTTTTGAACAGTCGTCGACTGCAGCAGGAGTCGGCCTTTGGCTTCTAATCTTTGAACTTCTTCTTGTGCAGAATACTTTCCCGGTCACTCCGTCGCCGTTAGCCAGGCCATCGAGGCGCGTCGCGACATGCGAAGGAAGGCGGGCACGGACATTGCGCCCAACGCGCCCCGGAATCTCTGCGAGTAGCTTCTGGCCGTTAAGACGCGCCTGCAGCCGGCTCACAGGATGCTTCGTCGCCTGCAGCGCGCCGGGGCTCAGGTGTTGGCCGCCTTTTGGCCCGACGCTCAAATTCCATGCACCCCCAGTTGGACTGCCGACTGGCTGGAGAGGCGGTCGGCCGCTTCGAGGCTTGGAAGGGCGCCGCGGCTCGGGCGGGTGCGCGCACGGCCTTGGAGTTTGCCAAAGCGTGGTATCCTGGGCTGGACCTGGCCCAGCTAGCCACCTTCCGGCAGGAGGCCAGACCGGAGCTGGCGGCGGTGGGCCCTGCGCTTACTCAATGTGCGGCGGCGATCGCCGAGCACGCCAACACCACCGTTTTCATCCCCGAGCTGGACGAGGAAGGCGCTGAGGTGCCGCCTAGCTGGTTTGGGCTGAACCCGGGGGATGCGGGGGACTCAGCGGAAGAGATCGCCTCCAGCGACGAGGGTGAGGACGAAGAGGACGAGGACGATGAAGACGATGCGTCGGACGACAGAGCGGACAGCCGGCCTCAGCCCAACCAAGCCTCGACCAACGAGCCGCGTGCTACCGCACCGACTGCTGCCGGGGGCGATCAGGCCGAGACCCTTCAGTCGGCCGCTCCATCATCCGGCGCCGCTGCCTCTGCCAACCCGTCAGACCCGCCTGCTGCTCCCCTAGCCTAGATGGCCATGTCATCTTATCTTTTCCTGTTCTTGTAATCTTTTGAACAAGCAAGTAAATTTGCACAATTCCACCCACTGGGGGTGTATTCAAACTTTGTTGAATGCTGGCTAAGAGCATTTGCTATGTAAATTAATTTTAATCGCACAAGTTGTACTCTGCCGGGTTCTGACTTGGTCTTGCTTTTCTGCTCTTTTTTGGCTTTTTCCTTTGCCGCTTTCCTTTTGCTACCGTACTGCCAGCCGGACAGTCGCTCTGTGGTCTGTGGCTGAGTCTGGTACTTGGCCATTTTTAGGAAGACAAGTACTTTGGTCGTTTAGAACGTAGCAAGTCAAGTGAGAAGCCGGCCGGCCGGCTGCTCAGCAGCCGGATGGCGAGGCGAGGAGCCTGGCTTAGCCTATGTTGATGCTTTTTTCCTTAGTCATTTTTTGTGTGGACACCATTTCCTGCCTTTAGCTCTTGCCAGCCAGACAGTCGCTCTGCAAGCTGTGGCTTAGGGCAAGAGAGGGCTTAGATGTCGGCACACTACTTGTCCGACTGCAGGTGGCGCCAACATAGGACAAGGCGGCGAGCCCCCGGGCCGACTGGTCGGACCCGGTGCCAGGCGGAGGAATGAAACAACACACTCTCAGGCATAAGCTTATCGTACAAATAAAAAGGGTAGCCCCCGAGTGCTCCTCGAGGGACCCGATGCCTTCACTCTTAATACGAAAGGTAGCATGGTACAGACTGCATTAACTGTAAAATCTTCGGAGGAGATTTGCGTTCCACGGGCGCTCTGTTTCCTTGCCGGAATCGTCCCTCTTGCGTGCCCTGGGCTTCTGCGCGTCGATGAGGTAGTAGGAGTCATTGCCCAAGGCTTTGCTGATGACGAAGGGTCCTTCCCAAGGGGCCGAGAGCTTGTGCTGGCCGACTGCTCACTGGATCAGCCGGAGCACAAGGTCCCCCTCTTGGAAAGATCGTGGCTTGACCTTCCGGCTGTGGTAGCAGCGTAGGGCCTGCTGGTAGATGGCAGACCGGCTGAGTGCCAGCAGCCGGCCTTCTTCCAGCAGGTCGACACTGTCTTCTCGCGCCTCCTTTGCCTCCGCCTCTGTGTACATGGTGACGCGAGGCGAGTCAAACTCGATGTCGGTTGGGATGACGGCCTCGGCCCCGTACACGAGGAAGAAGGGAGTGAAGCCGGTCGATTTGTTCGGCGTGGTCCGGAGACTCCAGAGGACGGCCGGTAGCTCCTCGATCCAGCAGTCGGCCGAGCGCTCCAGCGGCTCGACCAGTCGGGGCTTGATGCCGGACAAGATGAGGCCGTTTGCTCGCTCGACTTGGCCGTTTGACTGCGGATGGGCAACGGACGCTAAGTCCAGTCGGATGCCCTGCGTCGCGCAGAAACGGGCCAAGGCGCCTTTGGCAAAGTTTGTGCCATTGTCGGTGATGATGCTGTGCGGTATGCCGTACCGGACGGTGATATCTGTGATGAAGGTCACCGCAGTCGGACCGTTTAGTTTCTTAATTGGCTTTGCTTCAATCCACTTGGTGAATTTATCCACGGCGACCAGCAGATGAGTCATGCCGCCGCGTGCTGTTTTGAACGGGCCCACCATGTCCAGCCCCCAGATGGCAAATGGCCAAGTGAGGGGGATGGTCTTGAGTGCAGAAGCCGGCAGGTGTTGCTTGGAGCCGAATTTCTGGCACCCTTTGCACTTCTTGACCAAGTCCTTGGCGTCGTCCAAAGCAGTTGGCCAGAAGAATCCATGGCAGAAAGCTTTGGCGACGAGGGATCTGGAGGCCGCGTGGTGGCTGCATTCGCCTTGATGGATGTCTCTAAGGATTGCCTTGCCATTTTCTGGCTCAACGTAGTGCTGGAAGACGCCAGTCACGCTGTGTCTGACAAGCTCTCTGTTCACTAACGTGTATGCTGCTGCCCGGCGTTGCACTTGCCGGGCCAAGGTCTCGTCGGTTGGTAGCTCTCCGTTTACCAGGAAGTTGAGGATGGGCTGCGCCCATGATGGTGCTTCGACCACTGTCATCACGGCCACTGGGACCAGGGCGGTTGGGTTGGGAGGAGTCGGGTTGGAGTCGGCCGCCGCTTGTTGTGTCATTGAAGTTCCCGGGCTGACTGCTGTAACCCCCGGGCCGGGTTCTGAAGTCCCCGTGCCGGGTGCGACTGCTGCAGTCCCCGAGCCGCCTGCCGACGTCCCAGGGCCGACTGCCGCAACCCCTGGGCCGGGTTCTGAAGTCCCCGGGACGGGTGCGACTGCTGCAGTCCCCGAGCCGCCTGCCAAAGTCCCCGGGCCAGTTGTTGCAGCCCCCGAGTCGGATCCGACTGTTTTGGGAGTAGTTGGCATGAAGATGGACTCTGACTCCGGCGATGGTTTGATAGACGGCTTGCGGAGGTATTGGAGGGAGACGCCGGCTGGTATCGCTTGGCGGGTGGAGCCAATCCGTGCCAGGGCATCAGCTTGCTCGTTCTCGGCTCGTGGCACGTGAAGGAACTCGCACCCGTCGAAGTATCCACTGATCTGCTGGACGAGGAAACGGTAGCTCGCCATGTTTGCATCCTTGGCGTCCCAGTCGCCAGATGACTGCTGGACTACCAAGTCCGAGTCACCGTAGCACAAAATCCGGCGAATGCCAATTTCTTTGGCCAGTCGGAGCCCGTGGATGAGTGCCTCGTATTCAGCCACATTGTTGGAGGCGGCGAAGTGAATTTGTAACGTGTACTTGAGCTTGTCACCTTTGGGAGAGGTGAGGACAATGCCGGCTCCCAGACCGGTGCGCATCTTTGAGCCATCAAAGTTCATTCGCCAATGGGTAGAATCCGGTGCCGGCGGCAGGTACTGGGTCTTGGCCCAGTCGACGAGGAAGTCAGCCAGCGCTTGGGACTTGATGGCGGTGCGGGGCTGGTAGAGGATGGTGTGGGGAGCTAGCTCGATGGCCCACTTGGCCACCCGGCCTGATGCATCTCTGTTGCCTATGATCTCGGCAAGTGGGGCGGTGCAGACAACCTTGATGGAGTGCTCTTGAAAGTACTGCTTGAGCTTCTTGGCGGCAAAGTATACGCCATAGCACATCTTCTGGTAGTGGGGTAATTTTTTCTTGGAGGCCGACAGCACTTCACTCAGGTAGTAGACGGGCCTCTGGACCGGCTGTGCTTTGCCGTCTTCCGGGCGCTCGACCACGATGACAGTGCTGACCACCCGGCTGGTGGCGGCGATGTAGAGGAACATGGGCTCCTTAGCAGCCGGAGCCGCCAGGACAGGCGGCGTAGTCAGCATTTTCTTGAGCTGGAGGAAGGCCTCGTCCACCTTGTCGTTCCACTCGAAGTGAGTGGTTTTTTTCATTAGCTGGTACAGGGGAAGAGCCTTCTCGCCCACCCGACTGATGAAACGGCTAAGGGATGCCAAGCACCCGGTGAACTTCTGGACGTCTCGCAGCCGGGTGGGCCTCTCCATCCACTCAATGGCCTTGATCTTCACAGGGTTGCACTTGATGCCGTGTTCTGAGACAAGGAAACCAAGGAGCTAGCCGGCTGGGACTCCGAAGACACACTTTTCTGGGTTTAGCTTGATTTGAAAACGGCGCAGATTATCGAAGGTCTCCTTGAGATCCTCCAGGAGGGTGCCATGCTTCTCCGTCTTCACCACAATGTCATCTACATAGACGTGGGCATTTCTGCCGAGTTGCTTGAGGAGGCACTTCTGCATGCAACGCTGAAACGTGGCACCAGCATTCCTCAGGCCGAATGTCATGGTCAGGTAGCAGAAGGCTCCGAATGGTGTGATGAAGGTGGTCTTCAGCCGATCGGCCGGGTTTAGCTTGATCTGGTGGTAGCTAGAGTAGGCATCCAAAAAACTGAACAGCTCACATCCGGCTGTGGAGTCAATCACTTGGTCTATCCGAGGCAGAGCAAATGGATCTTTGGGGCAGGCTTTGTTGAGGCTGGTGTAATCAATGCACATGCGCCACTTGTTGTTCTTCTTCAGTACAAGGACTGGGTTGGCAAGCCATTCTTGAAAGAACACTTCCATGATGAAGCCGGCCGTCAGAAGCCGGGCGATCTCTTCACCAACAATTCTTCTCTTCTCTTCTGACAGGCGGCGGAGGGGTTGCTTAACTGGTTTTGCATCTGATCTGACATGCAGTTTGTGCTTGGTGAAATCCGTCGGAACACCCAGCATGTCCTTGGGAGACCATGCGAAGATGTCCCGATTCTCATGGAGGAAATCAACGAGCTCGCTTTCCTATTTGCTGTCGAGATGGGCCCCTACGACAGCGAACCTCTCGGGGTGCTCAGGGTCCAAGGGAATCTTCTTGGTTTCTTTGTCCGGCTGGAAGGAACCCTGGGCCTCTGACTCCTTGGGATCTGGTGACAGGTCCGGCTGCTTGCTGGCCATGGCCACAACCCGGTCAAGGAGCCGCCTTTCTGCAGCGACGACAAGGGACTCGGTCAGCCGACTGCTGGTAGTAGCACATGTGGCCGACTTCTGGTAGTCGCCGGCTACGGTGATAATGCCCTTGGTGCCCGGCATCTTCATCTTGAGGTAAGCGTAGTGTGGCACCGCCATGAACTTGGCTAGAGCAGGCCGGCCGAGGAGCGCATGGTAGGGGCTCTTCAGGTCCACCACCTCGAACCAGATTGGCTCGCGGCGGAAGTGCTCTTTGTCTCCGAAGAGGACATCTATCTTGATCTTGCCGATTGGAGAACAGGAAAGGCCAGGTACAATGCCATGGAAGACAGTCCGGCTGGGCTGGAGTTGCTTCTCCTTGACGCATAGCTTCTCCAGGGTGTCACGGTAGAGGATGTTGATGCTCCTACCGCCGTCTATCAGAACTCGGGAGAAACGATAGGCTCGCCGCTCCATTGAAAAGGTGGCATCCAGCACCAGGGCGTAGGAACCCGGAGAAGGCATCACTTCCGGGTGGTTAGCGCGGCTCCAGCTGATGGGCCTCTCGGACCAGTGCATGAACTCTGGGACCTTAGAAGCGACCGCGTTCACCTCGCGGTGCTGCTGACGCCGGCTGTGCTTGTCGTCGGCCACACTGGTGAAGACGACGTAGGCTCCGTGTTCTTCGGGGAATTCATCTTGGATTGCGCCGATGGGGCGGGCCGCCGGCTGCTGAGGAGGCGGAGGGGGCAGTCCTTCGCCTTTGGCAATGCGGGTGAGCCAGTGGCACTTTCGGGTGGTGTGATTGGATAGCTTCGCGCTGCTGTGGAACTTGCAGGGAGCATCAAGGGTTTGCTCGAAGGAGAAGGCGGGCAACCAAGCAGGCTTGCCACCTTTTTGACGCTTGGGGCCGGGCTGCCATTTCGGCTGTTGGTCTTCAACTGCTGCCACTTGCCAGCTGGTGGAAGCCGGCTGCTGGGCCTTGAGTTTGTTGTCGTTCGACTGCTGGCGCCGACTGGAGTCGCTAGCAGGCATCTGAGGGGTCGGAGGGAGCATCTTTCCAGACGCGTCCACTCGGAGCTCCGACTTCATAGAGGAGTCGGCGGTGGCGTACTTGTCTGCTATGATTAGCAGCTCGTCGAGTGTGGCCGGCTCGTCGCAGAGGAGTCGGTGCTTGAGTAAGGTGCCCTCTCGGCACCCGGTAGTGAAGTACTCTATGGCTTGCACCTCATGCACCCCTTCGCAGGAGTTGCGCAGTTCAGCCCACCGCGTCAAGTACTCGCGGGTGGACTCGGTTGGTCCTTGGATGCAGAGGGAGAGCTGGCGAGGCTTGGGCGGCCGCTTGTAGGTGCTGGTGAAGTTGCGGATGAAAACTTTGGTAAAGTCCAGCCAGCTGTTGACGCTGTAGGGCTTGAGGCTGTTCAGCCATGTCCGGGCCGTGCCCTAGAGCATGAGTGGAACATACTTCACGGCAACGCGCTTGTTGCCGTTTGCTATGCTGACGGTGGTGGAGTAGTCAACTAGCCAATCCTCCGGCTTCACGGAACCGTTGTACTTGGGAGTATCTCGAGGAAGCGAGAACCCTTTGGGGAAGGGCTCATCGCGAATGCGGGGGCCGAAACAAGGCGGGCCGATCACATCTTCTTCTTCTAACGCCAGGGATCGAGCCAAGCGGTCGATCCGGTAGCGGGCGTTGTTCTCTCCAACTCCTTCACGGGGACCCAGTCGGCCTCCGAGAGTTGGATGCTCAACGGGCATCGGGGAGGCGCGCCTCTCCCTGCGCGGGGGAGGCGGACGATCGTCCCGCCATTCTACTGCTCGTGGGCGGCCGTCTTGGTCACGCTCGATGGTGGCGCGTGTACGGCTGCGGCTAACAGCCGGCTCTTGGTCTCCTCAGTCGCGGGCGCCGCCCGTCGGCGTCCGAGAGGTTGCGCCGTGCTCTCAGCGAGGGGGAAGGTTCCCGGCCTGCAAGCCGGGTTCCGCCGCGCAGCGGCCGGCTTCTTGCTGTGCGGCGGCCGCGTCGATGAGCTGCTGGACGTGCTCCGTCATGCAACGACGCTCCTCGCCCTCCAGGCGGTCCAGCTCATCTGCTGCCGCCTGGGCGGCGCGTAAGTTCTCCATTGGCGTGGCGTAGACTGGGCGATCGGCCCCCAGCATGCTGGCGATGGCCGCGCCGCGCTGCCGAACCATGCCTGCGCGGCTAGGTTCGCCAGTAGCCGGCGTGCAGCAGATGGCGCGGTCGATCTCGCGCTGGTAGGCCTTGGTGAGGCGTCTCATGGCTACCAACTTGTTGGCGCTGTCGAGGAGTGCAACGCGGCACGCCTCCAGCATTTCACCGTTCGCACAGGGTGCCACGGGTGCGGACAGGTCTCGCATTGCCACCCGCAATGGGTCCCGGTCGGCCTCGTCGGGGGCTCCATCGTGGCTGATGACCAGCACCTCCGCGATGATGCTGGTGCCGGTGCTGCTGTCAGCAGCAGGGAGCGGGTCGTCGAAGATCACTATGTCACCGGGGAAGGTATCAGAAGGCGCGGCGTCAGCGTCGATGACCATGTCGACGGGTGGGTCGGTGGAACCGACGGACTCTAGGTCAGAGGCCGATTCGTTGACGATGTGAAGCTTGCCGAGGGGGTCGACAAGGCAGCTCTCGGAGCAGGCTGCGCCCGTGTTGGGTGCGGGCTCGTCGGAGAGGCGGATCCCGCCGATGAGGTCAGCGAGGTAGCTCACGGCGCAGGCGGCATTCACGCCACACAGTGTGTCGGCGCGAACACCGTCGGGCGTACCGGGCTGGCTGCGCTCGCCAGGAAGGAAGAGGGTTCCCGTCCAGAACGTGTTTCCGGGCGACGGTGCACCTTGCCCCACGGTGGGCCCCAAATGTCGGGGATATCGTGCGACATATGCCAGGTGGTGGCTTATCATGGATGGGGACAAGAGTACGTCGCCGGGCTCTAGAAGCGGGAGTGAGCGAGACTGCATATGCCTGCGAATCTTACCCAGGTTCGAGGCTCTCCTCGGAGATAACACCCCTAGTCCTGCTCTGCGGGGTCTCCGCATGATGACTATGATCAACAAGGTAGCTACAACTTGCTCCTTGAGCTGTTTCGGCTAGAGGAGGGAGAAGGGCAAGGCTAGCTCTGCTCCTCGCTCTACGTGTGTGTGCCAATGGCGTGGGTGCTGAACCCTTTGCATGGGTGAGCCTGGGGGGTTTATATAGGCCTATCCCCCAGGGGTGCAATGGTAATCCGGCCGGGTGTAGGACCCGGCCGTCAGCGGCTCTGGCTGCCGGCTTCACCGCCGACCGTTGGGGTCCGCCGCCTGGTGGGCCATGTTGACTGCTTTATACTGTGGCCTCGCCCTCGATGACGAAGGTATGGTTGAGGGGAACGTGGTTACAGTCCAGCCGCCTGACGGGCGCTCACTGTAGCCATACCCCGTCTCATCTGGTTAATGGTGCACAGACTCCAAGGGGGAGGAGGGCCGCCTGCTAGGAGTCGGCCCTCCCTTGTTGCCGCCTGCTGGAGGTTTGCCGCCTTCTGGTGGCTCGCGGACAGGTAGGGCCCGCCGCCTGCGGGCCGTACCAACCGCCCGTCATGGGGGCGTGGCCCCCTCTCGCGCTAGTGATGTCACGGACTGCGTGGCAATAGTGCCACGCTGGGCGAGGGGTGTTCGCCCGGTACACAGCTCTGTGGCCACGTCCCATCCTGGATTCGGGGATGGCAGGCTGCACTGCCGCCATGCCTTGTCTTGTCGTGGTGATGTGGTGCTGACTTCGAGGGGATGAGGGGCCGTCTGCCAGGAGTCGGCCCCCTCGCGGCCGCCTTCCATGGTCTTGCCGCCTTCTAGCAGCCGGTCTCATGGACCAGCAGGCCCAAGAAGGTGGTCGTGCTTCCGGAAGGTGTGAGGGGCGCAGCCAGCCCCGATGTCTCAAAATACCATGGGGGACTGATGTGGCTACCCGTGGTCATTTACCCCGACAGCTAGCACATTAAGTTGACGTACAACCCTTTCTAAACAAATTTCAGGCACATCAGTGCTTCACACCGATAGCTCGGATTAAACTAGTACGTGACAAGATTCAGTTGTTACCTCAAATTAGAGTACATCCTGGCAGCCAGCCCTGCCTCTTCTCCCAAAGAAGCTGTGGCCTCCGCCGCGCGATGGAGTAGGCCCCGTGCCATCCATCGTTCCGATCAACACGGGGAAAGTCTGACGTTGACTCCTGTAATGGACGTCGTCGACGGACCTTGGCACCAGCGGCGGCGGTAGGACTTTGATTGATGGATTGACCACTTCTTCAACATGCACGAACACTCGATACAGGTACATCCCTAACGTGGTCCACGACGGCCTTGGTGGCGATGAATAGTACAACCCCGGTTCCTGCACCGGTATCTCAACACCAATCACCTTCGGTATGGTGGCGTGCTTCTTCATCCATGCCATAACCGTCAGAGCCCAGCTGTCTGGAGGAACAAACATACTTACGAGCTCACCTCCAAGGTCGTTGATAAGCTCATTCATGGACTCGCTGCTCCAAGCACGTCGAGGCATGCCGTAGAAGGTAAGCTTTGTTAAAAACTCAAGCTCAGAGGGCACCGAGCCCCATCCTGGCTGCCACGGATCAAAGCTCACTAGCACGCCATCGCAAAATAAACGCCGGGAAGATTCGAACACATGACTGTAGTCGAAAGTTATCCGGAACCTGACGAAGAAATCAGCCGGTGGCGGACAGACTTTGACGAGCAAGTCACTTATTTGGATGCCGTGCGCAATGCCAAGAGCTTTGACAAGGTCATCCGGCGAGACGGGAGGCCGGTCAACATTGATGGTTACCATCAACACTATGCCGGTAAACTGGTCGTCAAGCGCTGCCATGCCACTGTTGAGCGACAGCACGTAGCGCCCGAAGGCAGGACGGACCTCAGGATCTCTGGCTCGGAGATCCGCGTTGACCGGCGACATGATAGTGCGCTTGAGTACAGGGAGTACAGGAGGGGATTTGGGGGAACTGGAGTAGGAATTGAGATTCCAGAGGTGGGGGAGGGGTGGGAGATTGGGGATGAAAAGGTAGCATGAATTTCGAACATGCGCTAATATGCTCTCGACGCGCAAGCACACGAAAACACCGGTGGCGCCCACATGTCGGCCTAAGAGTCCTTTTTCTTTCTTTTTTTGAGAGCCTGGCCTTTTTTTAGGCTCTTTTGAGAGCCCGGCCTGAGAGGCATAATTGACCTGTTTGGCATTGCGTTACTACTCGGCCCATATTTAACGACACCTCACTGGCCCAAACAAGTGTACATCATCGAAAAGACACTGAGCTCAAATTATAACTTGAAAAAAGGAGATATACTCAAAACACTGTAGAATGGTGATGCCCTCATTTAGCCCACCAGCAGTTCGAGACAATAAACAGTTTGAAACAACGATATATACAACATTCAAACAATGACTAGTGACTACTACTGACATAAACAGCAAGACATGATAGTTCATAAGAAGTCTTGCTACACCACCAAAACGCACCCATCTGCAGCGCTCAGACTCTCGTGATCCAGACAAGAATGACATTCTAAATAGAGGCAACTATTACATAGTAAGAGTGACATAGACGAGGATGACCAAATGACAAGGAATATACATAACAAAAGAGAGAACTACCCATCCAGAACAAGCAGCAAAGACAACAAGTCATTCGAAGAGGGATGATCCAACACCATCATAATTTGCAGCCCCGCTTCAGCCACCAGTGATCCGGAGACACCAGTACTCCACCCTTTCGACGGAACGGCCCAATTACCTATCAACCTGAAGGCTTGAACCACATCACTGCCTGTCGGACTTGAGACATCCAAGGATCAAAGTTAATCCAGATGCCTTTGTCATTCTCACCTTCTTTTGGCTGTAGGCTGTATCGTTGACAATCAAGGGAGTTTGCTCCCGAAGTCCTAGGGCTCGCCGTATAGACATAGTTTTCCATAGCAAACAGAGCCTCTCTGCCATCAAGGTCCTTGCCAACGGTGATCTCCTGGTTAATCGGATAATTGAGTTCGAGAAACAGAGAGTGTGAACCAAGGCCGTTTACCCGCCTCCAACTCAAAAATCCCGAAGGCCCCAACAAGCTGGTATCCTGCTCATAGACGTAACAACCACTGTCGAGATACTCACGTATTTCACGGTGCTTGTACACAGTGGGGTTTTTGCAATATAACTTTTCCGGCTCATGTGTGCGAATGATCATCAGTCTTTTGCCATCGTCTGATCGAGCGAGGAACCAGTTGTGCTTCCCTGTTTTTGGCAAAGGTGGTGTGATTACAAAGGGCAGTAACTGTAGGGACACTGCATCATATCAAAAAGGACAGGCATTGTTAATGTAAGATCAGCATTGTCCAGAGTATGAGTAGGATAATGCAAGAAACAACATTGATATGTCCCTGTTGGAACTGAGAGGAAAATATAGGGAAATGTATACTGGGTTCGAAAATATAGAAGTGCCATGCATGGTTATACTCATGTTATCTCACAATCGATTCTTCATTGGAAACTACCATGTCATGCATGTTATGTAATCATGTTCTGTCCTCACAAACAAATTCTTCAAGGAAACTAACATACCATGCATTGTTATATACTCATGTTCTGTGGGCAAATTTTTTGTGAGGATATTATTCTAGCCATTGATTGCTGAAGGGCGAATATAGGTATGTACACATGGTAAGCATTACAGGATTTCACTACTTCCAAATATAGAGTTCTCCATATGCACATTTACTTCCCTAATGTATGGTTAGATGAAACCAACAGTGTGATGTATGTTTCTACATCATGAAAATGAAGAAACTAACATGGCTATTGATACACACTCATATTTAGTAGTATATAGATTACTATAAAATAAGGAGAATATCCATATCTTCCTAACCATTTGATTATTCAAGGGTACAAATTGGATGAAATGACATGGTCACAATCGCATGAATTAACTCATTCCAAATATAGCTGATTTACGGCGTCTCTAATACATTGCCATAGTTCTACTCAAATTCTGCTCAAACAGGGATATGCCAATCATCACAAAAAGTTCAAACAGTGTCATGGCGTTATCATTAACATCAGACAAAAACAACTTACACGCGCCGTCCCAGCAATACGTGGTGCGATCTGCTTTGTCGATCGCATAGATGATGCCATTGTGTTCAATAGCATCACAAAAGTGTGTATCAGCTTTGACGATCCACTGCGAGCTGAGTGTCTCCATCTAAAGAAGGCACCAGCGTAAAGATAGGCGAGTCCGCGGTCGAACAAGGCAATTAGCTTGAAGTCTGCGTAATCCGCATGTCATGTGGGCACTTGGCAGATTACAATCTTCTGCAAAACAAGGTCCGTCCAACTGACATGGTATTCCAGATGACTTGGACCGCGACGGTAAAACCCTATATAATCCAACGGAGGAAGGATAATCTCATGGGAGATCTGGAAATTCACGAGCACCAACTTTCTCCCGTCTTCTCTGACGGCAGCCATCCAGTGGGAGTTCATGCTGACCCAGTACATACCTGCCAAGAAGTTTCGGGTGATGGTGATCGGATCGAAGTCGAGGGAAATGATGTACGGCGACCCACTACATACCTGCAAAGAAGTTTCGGGTAATGGAGGTCGGATTGAAGTCGAGGGGCATCATGTATGCCTCCGTATCATGGTGAGCAAATCTCGCAAGACCAGATAGCAGCAAGCAGGGTGTCTTGAAAAGCTTAGGCCTCGCTTTGACGATGGCCGTGTGCATGTCCTTCGAGCATGTAGCCAGCCGCACGGCGCTGAACATATCCATACACGAACAACAGAGGTCGAGGATGTCACTGGGGAGATTGCTCCAATCGCGCCTCATATGGATGCTACGCGGTTCGCGTTCGGCCATGGTGGAGTTTGGAAGGTGGGGTTTTTGGGGGCTTGATTTACAGGGGAGAAGACTCTCGGTGCTGGAGCGGCTAGCGAGGGAATAGTGGTACTGGGGGAGGCGAGCAAGGCGAGGGTAAGTGGGGGCACAGTGAGATGATGAAGAGTGACCTCAGGATTTTCGGTGAGACAGAGATGGAGATGGAGTGGTGCTAGGGGAGAGGAAGACGAGGCGAGGCATGCTATATAGCGGCGGTGACAGTGACTACACAGTGCACAAGGTGAGGCTGACTTTGGTAACCCGAGCACGCGGCCTGGACTAGTGTCACCTCAGGCGCATGGTCTTGTCACTTCACGGTGAGGACCGGATGAATAATATTTTGACCATCAAGTGTACCACAGTTGTTCTACTACGTAGGAACATACGGAGTAGTACTGTATAGCGGAAATAGGTCTCCCGTGCTAGCATGCCTCTGGGTTCACTTCATCCTCCAAGTATCATCCATATTGCGAGCAGAACCAAATTCTCGTGCATGCGGAAGCGCGAAGAAGGGCTTTTTATTTTTGAGGATAACCGCATATTCCTTAACTAGAGAATGTTGTGTCTCCCACGCACGCGCCAATATCCATCCGAACCAGCTAGGACACATTTTTTATATCTGTTTGCATAGGTCCCACCTGTCAGGATGGGTGCAGAAATAAAAAGGAATCATAAAATGTCTCGCCACGGTGATTCGAAAGAGTGACCTCAACTAGCTAGTGGCAAAATTAGCGCTAGAAGGATGGGCACGTACACGGACTGGTACCACTCCTCAGTCTACCCGCATAGCCTTTTCGTTTAGTCTACCTAGTCGTCTAATCAACTGCCTACAGGCCACTTCTCCCATTTACTTCTCCATTGGGAACCGATTTTCCTTGGCTTCTTCACCTCTCCTTCATCTTCATTTGCATCCAAACCCCACTGCATTCACATTGTTTTAACCTCTTCACGTACTCCTAGAGTAATTCCAAAGACCCTTTAAATAATCATCTTCTTCAATTAGACTAGCCATCTAATCCTAATTCTCCAAACCATAGCCCTCCGGTCTAGCGGTTCCAAATGGCGAAAGAGATCCAGATGCAGGTTTTTAGCGACCAACATGTCCTCGTTGAAGGCTCGTTGAGCATAGTTGCCACCGTCACCGACCACCCAAGGGTTGCTCGGAAGTGGATCAACAATGTATCCAACTCCCTCCAAAAGGTAGAGATGAAGGTCATCGGTCTCGACGCAGAGTACACGGAGCGTGCCACTGGGAAGCTCCAACGTGCCGCCGTCCTTCAGCTATGCCTCGAAGATGAAGTTTTGGTGTATCACATCATACACGTGCCCTCCATACCAGGTGAGCTCCATGATTTCATGTCTCGGGAGGACATATACTTCTGTGGGGCAGCCATCGAAGGGGACAAATAGAAGCTGGCGTCGTACAACCTTGACTTGAAAAACATCGCTGACCTACAAACCAGAATTCTTATAGACGATTGTGATAAAGAAACACCATCCCTATTCAACGTAGCAAATTCCGTGCTCAGAATAAATCTTGAGAAGGGTGACGAGACGCTGGGATTAAGGTCGTCTGGATGGGAGAATTATCCCTTGTCCTACGAGCGGATAAAATATGCTGCCCTCACTGCTCGTATGAGTTTCGAGATAGCTGCAAGGTCGAAAGAGCTTGTTGCAAAGCCGTCTCCCATAGAAAATGAGAAGAAGAAGAAGAAGAAGAAGAAGAAGAAGAAAAATAAGAAGAAGAAGAAGAAGAAGAAGAAGCTGCACCAGCAGCAGGGCATTATAGATGGATGAACTATTTCCTCTCTTGTAAAAATTATATTTCCTCTTTGTGTACATTGATATAGATGAACTAGTATTTCGCTGGTGTGCATGTCTTTGGAACAAGTGTACTCTGTGTACATTGATATAGGTCCGCTTGACTATAACGAACTACTTATCCGCCTAGTTTTTTCTACCACTACTCCTTGCAGTGAGCGGTATGCAATGCACGTGTCAGTAGACATGACAGCTTGTCCATGGAAGTTGAACCACGGCGACCATCACATTTCTACCACTACCACATGCGATTCCCACGACGCCGCTCCAACCCACGTCACCACGTCCCCTGACGTGCGCCTCACCCCTCTCGGCCCCACTGCTCCTCTGCCTTTGTGTGCATGACATGCGGGCCAGCTGAACTGCGGTGACCATCAAGTTTCTACCATAGCCACACGCGATTGGACGCGGCTTGCATGCTTCGCTCCTGGCTCCGATCCGTACTCCCGCACCATCCAATTTTCATCCAGCGGCGCTGACACATTTCGTCCCGGGCATCACTGCTAAGCCACAAATATAATAAATAAAATAAAGGCCCGCCTTTGCATGCTACTTCTGTAATACAGGTAGTACCCGCCGGTGTGGCCATCTACGCCTCGTAACACCCCGACGTCCAGCTGTGGCACCCTCGCCATGGCCAGGCCACCATCGACCGGTTCATCTCGAACGAGTGAGTCGCGAACGCCGCCGCGACAACGGCCAGCTGGGCATCTGGAACCACACCGATGCCGCTTCAACGTAGCCGACCTACGCTGGCCCGTGGCCGCACGCCGTTGAGCCGCGCGTCAACATACGACGGCAGGAACGCCTCCAGGCTCACTGGCTCAACTACGTCGAGTACATCACGTTCACAAAACCGGTATCCGTTGAGCAGGTTGCTCCCGCCCACGAGCACACACCTATATGTATCCAGCATTCCAGCCTCGCCGCTGAGTGGTACATCCTCGGGATGGTGCAAGCGGTCGGAACCTCGAGCCCAAGTCAAGCTATGTGCCCCGGGTAGATCACTGGCTCCCGCCCGAGCTCATCCGGAGCGTGAGCTAGTAAACATCATGCGGCACGTCACAATAGACAAGCACCTCGACATGCGTCGGCCGGGCAGAGACTTTTCTTGGCCACATGCTCCATGGTCTCGTTCAAGATCGGTGTGGTACTACAGTCGAACATGCGGGTAAAATACTACGGGAGCAGCTGCATGTGCATGGCCCAGACACCGATGTTGGCATGGAGGAGGTGCTACTCATTGGCGGCGCAGCGTGCTACATGGGTTAGGCAGGCACCTATTGCCACACTCAGAGGACGAGCATGAAAGGAAAGGGTCTTGCATGCATGTACAGATTCATGCAGGAAATTATTTCCTGGAAATACGACCTTTGTTTACCTTTTTTTGAGGCTATAGATGACCCACACGAGGAAATCTATTATAACCGTTGGATCAAAATTACTGGTGCGGGAGTACGGATCGGAGCATGGGAGGGGAGTAGGCAAGCCTCGTCCCACGCAATTCCCATGACACCGCTCGAACCCATGACACCACACGTCCGCCGACCTACGCCTCACCCCTCTCGGTCCCACCGCCCCTCTGCTTTTATGAGAATGACATGCAGGCCAGCCACATTCAGGGTCCACATATCATTGACTCAAAGGCAGGTGCACTAGCCGCTGAAGCTCCGTCCCGTGGGCCCCGAGAGGGAAATGTAACTCCTGCGCCAGGCCTTGTGGTGCTCCCGCAGTACGAACTCATGCCAAACCCAGAATTTGTTTCTTACTACTACCAATGTGCCGGCCCGTGCGTTGCAATGGATCCAAAGTATCTATTTAGTGGAGTGCACTCTAAACACATTATCTATTTATTTTTCTCTAGCCTTTCCTAGCCATGCAACCAAGCCACATAAGCTTCATGGGTGCCCCCCACATCATATTATTCATACTACGTTGACTGAAAAAAAGATAAATCACCCAAAACAAGATCTTTCCGTTTTTTGTTCCTACGATGCTGTGCCGTGCACGTACCTAGTTGTATAGTGGTAGTAGTTGTAGTACAAACTTCGTAGTAGGAGTAGTATTACGGAGTGCTCCTACTCTATCAACGAGCCCCATCTGACACGAAATTTCTTGGCTTCCGTGCTACATCTAGATCTTCCCCTCCTCGTTTCTGTTTTCCAATGCGGCGGCGGGGTGCGGTTTGCCGATAGTCGGTTTGCTCAACTGTGGTCCCACATGAAAGTGAAAATGCCAGGAAACACGCCTTCCCTAGCTATGTGGCGTGCCGGACGGGCCGTGGAGTACTCCTGATTCCCGGGCGTGTGGGGGTGCGACGCGAACGTGGCAGGCCTTTTTCTTTTACTAGCAATGTGCCCGTGCGTTGCGATGGATCCAAAGTAGAATAGTACTTGTTCACAAACTTGAAAGAAAACACTCTTGTTTTGATATACATATATACCACTAAAAATATATTAATTTTCACTCAAAATATATTTCTCAGGCTATTTTGATGAGGTGAGGGAGGGATGTGGTTGCTTTCAAGATAATAAGGGGTTTTCTGCAAATTGGAGCAGAGAAGTGGGCTATTGTTGCAAAAATGCCACAACTTACCTCACAGCCGTTAGATGCAGATCTAACGGTCAGAAATGACGGATGGCAGACACACCACCATCACCAACTGAGTCTTTTATAGGAGTAGAGAAACATGTATAAATTGTAACATTTGGTTCTGCTCCTTGGCACGATCGATAGATAGAAATAATGATTGGAAACGCTAGGGCGGGGCTTTTTCCGCTAGATAAGCAGGGTAGTAGCTAGGTTGGCGCATCGTCGGTTTGGTCACATGCGGTCCGACATGTTGTAATGTTTCTAGCAAGATGCCCTTGCGTTGCACGAAGTTGATGGAAAAAGTAAGCACAACTTATAAATTGACGGATGGAGTACTTGTTATAGTGACGCATATAATTGCCTCCAAATGTGAGCAAAGGGATCAGACATGTCTGTATTGACTGGAACGAGAATGCAATAGCGCAATAAGAATTAAGGCCACGATGATGCGATCGCAGTGGTGGTTACAGGAGGCAAGAAGAAAGATGCATCCATCAACGTATGACCTCCTCCTCCTCGACTCAGTGCGCCGGGCCACCGACCGGCAGCTTAGGAGCAGCGGCTTTTGTGGCGAGGTCAAGGTGCTTCTCAACAAAGGCGTCCAATGCTTCCAGCCGGTTGACGAAGGCCAACGTCGCAGTGTCCTCACCGTCCTTGTAGATACCTATGTACACGGCTTCCTCGCACACGTGGAGGTGTAGGTCAACGAATTCTTGCAGGGCGAGGTGCCTCGCGGCGAGCGCGACCTCCAGGTGGACATTTTTCGTTGCGTCGGTGGGCAGTCGCAGGGCCACCAGTGCTTGAAAGAGGTTCTCGCCATGGAGAGGCCAATTAGGGTGGCAGGCAATGAGGAGCCCGGGTGCTCGGGCTGGAGGAGTACGGCGATGTCGTCCGCGAGCTTCTTGATGATGGTGAACTTGTTGATGGTGGCAACAATCATCTGGTCCAACTGAGAGTCGTAGCTGGCGTCGACAATGGCCATGAACCAGCCGGTCGCCAACACCGTCTGGAGACGATCCTCGGTGCCATGCCGCAAGCCGGCATCGTGGACCATCTGGCACAGCCGCTGGCAGCTCGCGCGCATCGCCGTCATGGGTCTGGAGTGAGCACTTTTGCGCTTAGTGTAGGTACTTAGGTGCGTACGATGTGGTAGATGCATTGGAATGGAGGGGCGCCTTTATATGAGTGCAAACTATGTTGCATTCACATCGTGCTGCTTCTTTTCCCTGTCCTCCTCCCATTACTTCCCTCATGCATTCAGGATGCTAATTGAAGGAGGATGCATCATTGGCCGTTCAACATTTTGGGAACCGCTACCCTCTCCCTCGTCTGCATTAAAGCCGTATCGAGAACTGTCCTGGTTTACCAGTAGCTGTCAAATCGAATAGTACTGCGTCGCCCGCTGCACGCCCGGCTGAACACGCCTCCTCGCCTCCATCAAACACCTCCGTTAAACCCGCATGCAAACCGAGAAACCTACTCCAGCCACACGTCTGTTCATGAGCGGGCCGGAATTAAACGCAACGCCGGCCGAGCTTGTCCCGTCCACCCTTAGTTTAAACAAGGCACGACGCCGGCCAAGCTCCTACCGTCTGCCCTCTATTTAAACGAGGCCAGACAGACAATGGGCAAGAATCACACCCCTCCGCTGCTCCCCCATCTCCTCCTTCACCATTTTCTCCACTCTTCTGATGGCTTCCGAGGAGCTGTTCTCCGGCATACTACCCGGCTGGGTGGCCCGCCGAGCCCTCCGGATACGAGCGAGGCCGCTCGGTGCTTCACCAACCTCTCTTGGCCCAACGGAGCCAGTTGCCGCCCCAAGCCGGCGCGTGGTTCAGCAACTTGCCGCTCCAGTTCAGCTCGATGAGGAGTGGCGAGTTGCTCCACGCCAGCATGACGGTGAGCACGGCGGCACGGGCGTCGTCGCTCCCGCGTCGTACCGTGCCATCAATGTCTATGGTGGCCGCGCCTCCCGTGGCTATGGGCGCACCTCCCGTGCCTGTGGCAGCACCATGCAGGAAGAGACAGAAGCCGGGTGCGTGGAGAGCGATGAGTCGGTGGCCAGTTTCTCCGTGTCCGCCGCCATCATCGAGGAGAAGTAGAACACGGGAGGCCGCCGCCACTTGGGTCCCATGAAGGCCACCGCTGAGGCGACGATTGCGTATACAAGTGGTTTCTTTGCTGCTTCATCTCTTCCGAGGACCTTCGTCGACCCCGCAAGTGTCTGCTGGACATGAGGAAGACAAAGGGATCCACGGGCGGCCACGAGAGCCGGATTAGCACCGCTTAGTTCATGTAAATGTAATGAAATCCGTCATGTTTATATGAAGATCCGGCTTTTTTATACGAAATCCTTCATGCTTATATGAAAACAGTCCGTGTTTGCATGAATTTCCTCTGGTTGGTTAGAGTTGTGAAAATGTATGCCGCTGGCGTTGGATGTCGTCCTCCGCGGAAGGAAGCGGGAGGAAATTTGCCGGCTGCCGTTGGAGATGCTCTTATGCTGGAAATAATAGAGTCATATCCAATCCATTTGAGTTAATTGCGTGTATGATTCTCCCTCTATAAAAAGTTAATTGCATGTACAGTGTACATGACTTGCAGGGTGGCTACAGCTTCGTACATAAAGTTAAAAAGAAACAAATCCATCCTTAATCTTGTATTCTAAGTACTCTGTGGGTTCCACTGTCAGTACAGTAGCGAAAGAAGTATATATTAAATAATATATAATATAAAAATCTAAAGTTAAAGACAGAATTCGAACTCAGGTCATCGCGTTGCGAGCATCCGGCGCTAACCAGTCCAGCACATGTTCGTTGTGGACGATGTTGGAGATATATCTCTATGTCTACTCTTATACTCCCTCCATTCCTAAATATTTGTCTTTTTCAGATTTCAAATGGACTACCACATACAGATGTGTATATAGACATATTTTAGAGTGTAGATTCACTCATTTTTCTCTGTATGTAGTCCCTTGTTGAAATCTCTAAAAAGACAAATATTTAGGAATGGAGGGAGTACAAAATAGAGTTGGTGATGATGTTGTGCCTGCCATCCTGCAATATAGGCCATCGGATTTATATCTAACAGATAGGAAGGAAACTATGGCAATTTTGCAAAAATATACCCACACCCCTCTCCACATTTGCAAATAAGGCCTTCCCTCGTTCATCCTTTTCTCTCACAAGATAAACTACTCATACAAATGCATCTTGATGTTCCGTGCAACGCACGGGCATCTAGCTAGTTTCTTTTAAAATAGTTACTGCGATAATTGGGTTGAAGTGATATATTTTATGTCTGCCCCGAATGATCTCAGATTCACTAGTAGTAACAAAGAAAAGGTTGCCTTGTTAATTAACAGAAAACAGGGTGAAAACTATCACATGAGGCCGGTAAAAACAAGGCACACTGGGTTCAGCATCATCGTCACTACAGCTGTGCACGTGCGAGAAGTCTACATATCGAGGGGGCTACAGAGAGAAAGACGTATCGAGTGTGTGTGAGCGAGGCACAGAGACATAGCTAGCGCGCGTGTGTGTGTGTATGTGTGTGTGTGTGTGTTTGAGAGAGAAGCCAATTGATAGATTAAGATCAAGATCGAGTTGTCACCCTTCTTGCTTTCATTGTTGGGGGGGGGGGGGGCTGGGGGAGGGGGGGAGGGAGAGAAAGACGTATCGAGAGTGTGCGCGCGGTAGGCACAGAGGCACAACTAGCGAGTGTAGTGTGTGTGTGTGTTGTGAGAGAAGAGCCAGATAGATAGATTACTATCAAGATCAAGGTGCCCACCCTACTCCATCATGTCAGGTATGTGTGTGTGTGTGTTTGAGGAGAGCCGTAGATGATTAGTCAAGATCGGGGTGTCACCCTACTCCTTTGGTGTTGGGAAGTGTGTGTGTGTGTGGTGTGGGTGTGGGGGGGGGGGGCAGTGACACTTAGATATAGGGAGAAGGTGTTTCTATGACACATATCTATATTAAGGGATAGGTAGATAGCATGTGTGCGAGGCATACTTAAAGCATCACAGAGATAAACAAGTGGTGTGCATGCAAGTGCCGGAAAAAAATGAAGAGAGAAACAATGTCTACGCGCGTGTGTGTGTGTGAGAGAGAGAGAGAGAGAGAGAGCGAAATCTCAAAACAAAAGGTGCTCTGCTGGAATCCCATTGTATGTATTCATATGGTTCCGGGACTCGAGTTAACCTTAGGCATATGTGTGCGAGACATAATTATACTTTGAGACATTAGTGGCGGTGGGTGGGTGGAATTAAAGGGGTGGGCGTGTTCGAGAGGGAGAGCGTGTGTGTTTCTGTGTGAGAGACATGTAGGACGGGGTAGAAAGATGAATTCTAACCTTGGCGGAGGGAGAGAAATACACGAAGTTCGTGTGTGTGATTCCGATGCCCACGGAGAAATGAGATATGTATGCGTGTGAGAGATATTGCACAATTCATTCACGTATCACTATCTAGCGATCGTGGACGTGCATCGCTTGAACATAAATCAATATCTACTTCGTATCGTGGCCAAAGATACAATATTGATTCAACGCTATAAAGATTGGACACTCACATATCACATTTTTTTTCCAAATAATCCTTTTCAATTGTGCATGCCAAAGTTACAGTGATGTTTCTTCAAACAACCATTGTAGCTATCATGTACATGCACCATTGTTAGTCTTGCATTCAAATTCATTAGTCTTGGATGATTTAAGGTTCTATTATGAAGTAATATATGTAATATTCATATATGGATTCAACGGGTACGTAATTTATGAAATGGAGGCTATGTAATCATATGAGGTAACACTTTTAAGTAGCGGACTACAATATCCATTTCTTTTGTGGGACTACAATATCCATTTCTTTTTGTGCGCCTCTACAATAACACGTCAATGCATTATGTTTAAAGTAAATAACCAATGGCACTAAATTATATATTTACATGAGAAATACATAGGCTGAGCGTTTGATCCCTTTTTTGTGAACGCGCCTCAACACCCGTACGATTTGCCGCGCCTGTGTGAACGTCCAAGTTATCGGTGCATCATCCCGAGTTATTGTCTTTTTTTCTGGGGTGGACTTCACACCAGTTATTAACTACTGATGTGTGCCCCGTGTACACAGTCTCGCATGACCTACCCGCTAGCACTGTCCAAAATTAGTTCAAACTGGATACGAACGATCCCGCGGGCGGCAAAATCTCCCGCCTCCTTCTAAAATTTCCGCCACCTAGTCCTTAGCATGCGAAATTCCCCTTTTGTCCTTGGTGCACGGAGAACAATAGTTACAATACGGCCCTCATTTACATAATAGGTCGGGGCTGCTTTGGTAACTTCCGGTTCCCCCCACCACACGGCAACCCCATTTCCTCTCCCCCTCCCGCAAAAACGATTAACTCCACAGCACCAGAGCATCTTACATCACGCCGTCCGTACTTCAGCGGCCTTTCTACCCCTCCCCTCTCGAAACCCTAGACTGCTCATCCACCGATGTACCAGAGCCCATTCACTGCCAGCAGCGTCCACCTCGCCGGATCTGCTTCTGCGGCCGCATCTACCCCTCCCACCTCCCCTAGAAACAAGTAGACTGCTCATCCACCACTGTACCACAGCCCATTCAGTGCCGGCCTTGTCCACGGCACCAGATCTGCTTCGCCGGTACTCTCGTCAACCGCAGCGCATCTGCAGCGGCTACTTCGTACTCCCCACCGGAGACGCTTCGTCCACACCCCCGAAGCCGCCCCACCGACGCCCCCGTCGACGGCCTCTGATCCTCTTCGCCGACACCTTCCTCAACCCTACCGGAGCCGCTTCGCCGACACCATCCTCAACCCTACTGGAGTAGCTTCACCTACACCATTCTTAACCCTACCGGGACCGCTTTGCCAATGCACAAGTCCACGGTCTCATATCCGCTTTGTTGCACCCTCGTCCAACCTACCGGAGCAGCTTCTGACGCCTCGTCCATGGCCACAGATCCGCATCATCGACACCATCCTGAACCCAACCACCGAAGTAGCTTCACCGACGCCCTCGTCCATGGCCTCAGATCCGCTTCGCCCACACTGTAGTCCACCCTACCACAGCCGCTCCACAAACACCCTACTCGACGGTTCTAGATCTCCTTACCGGACCCCGACAGCCAGCGCAGCGTCATCACCCTTGACGTTTCTAACCTGATTCCCACCATCTGGCAAGATGCCAAGCACCCGCCACGGCCTAGGTACTTGTCACCTTTAAACCCGTCCAGCATCACCTGCCCAATGTACTTCAAATATACTAATAGGTCGCTGTTACATGTTATGCAGCTGGCAAAAACTACAAGGATGATGTTTCTTCTGGATCTAACAGCTTGGCCAACCAAGATCCTGGACTGAGGCATTGCTATGATCTTGTCTCTCTCTCTTGAATTGTTGTGTGCCTGCCAGCGTGCTTTGCTAGGATTTTCGACCAGTAATCCCTTTGTGCAGACAATGATTTCCACTACTGGCTGCTAAATTAGATATGTAGATGTCATACATGATACTCCCTCCATTCCTAAATATATCTTTCTAGAGATTCCACTATAGGCTACATACATGGCAAAATGAGTGAATCTACACTCGAAAATGCATCTATATACATCTGTATGTGGTCCATACTGGAATCTCTACAAAGACATATATTTAGGAATAGAGGTAGTACATTACACAAAATCGTAGGTGGCATGTAGGAATTCCAGTGCACTACATTAGGCTCCCTTAGAGTGCCTGCTAGTCCAGCACACAGAGTCATGGCTAGTTTATGCTATGCACATAATCGTTAATTGGTGGTTTAAATATGCGCAAGGGATATGCAATGTATTATCATGTAGAGATATCTGAAATTAGATGTGTTAACTTGCAGATAGGGTTACGCAATGAAAATGTACAAGATGTATGTGGCAATTTCATGGAACAATGCAAAAAAAGGAGAGGCAGTGGTGAGCCTATACAGTGTGCTGTGGTAGGTCACTCCGGCCCAGTTCTTTCGTAGGATTCTCCCAGAATCTGCCCCTCTCTAGCTTCTCCTAGAATTTTTGACCCCCTTTTGTTTTACAAACCTACCTAATTAGACCCTAACTAGATAGGATTGTAAAACAAATGGGGCTCAAAGATTCTGGGAGAATCTGGGTAGGGGTCAGATTCTGGGAGAATCTGGCAAAAGAACTGGGCCTCCAATGCAATCATCGTGACATGTTATTTGTATGTCAGTTCTATTGGCCAAGTTTCTTAGGGACAGTTATTTCGAGTTATCCTAAGAAAATAAGCACCTTTGAATATAAACTCCAGATAATAAGCCAACCAGCTCTTTTCATTGCCTGCCTTTTCAGCTTATCTGTGGTATGATCAGTGAAAAGTCTAGATTGCATTATATTTTGTCATTTTGCTGCCCATATGAAAATTAATTTGACTTGCAAACATCACAAATTGAACCCAGTGCAGTAATTAATATGACAGGAAAACAGACCATCAATATTTGTTCAAAATGCAAATACAAATATACCATCTACTTGGCACAATCTACTTTGGTCAATGTCTTCCATAGAGATCCCATTGCCTAATTTAAATGAACAACGCATGACCTAAATTTAAATGAAGAATAATTATTTATCAAAATTTGATGGTCCAAGTGGTAGGTTATTATCATATAGCAGCACCACCTGAAAGCATCATATAGCAGCAGCAGCAGCTCATAGCAACTCATCATACAGCAGCAGCAACAGCGTGCAATTCATCATATACCACCAGCAGCTCATAGCAATTCATCATATAGCAGCAGCAGGAGCAGCTCATAGCAATTCATCATATAGCAGCAGCAGGAGCAGCTCATAGCAATTCATCATATAGCAGCAGCAGGAGCAACTTATAGCAACTCATCATATAGCAGCAGCAGCAGCTCATAGCAATTCATCATATAGCAGCAGCAGGAGCAGCTCATAGCAATGCATCATATAGCAGCGGCAGAAGCAGCTCATAGCAATTCAACGTATAGCGGATCAGAATGAAAATTTGGCAAAAAATCAGAGGAGATCCTCACCTTGTTGGATGCAACTCATCCTTCAACAGCACCTCATGGCAACGGCCCGGGAGGAGGGGAGGGGGAACGAGGTGCCTTCTGCCGCAGTGGGGCATCGGCCGTAGTTGTGCGGCGCCCGCCGGAGTAGTGCGTTGGACGGACCACAGCGGAGCAGCTGCTGGAGACCATGAGAATGAGGGGCGGTGCCAGAGGGAGGAGCAGCCAGGGAGATTTGGCCCTACCCGCCGGCCATGTAGCCTACCTGGACAGAGCATCGTCGAGGACCAGGCCAGATGGGACCAGTGGCGACGGCTCGCTGGAGGAACCCTAGCGCTGTAGGCAGGGGATCGAGGTAGAGGGAAAGGGGAGAGGAGATGCAATCGGGCAGGGCAATGCACGCTTTTGTGTTTGTTTTTTACTTGAGGGTCAGGTGTGACGCGGGCGTGAGCAGTGGCATTTTGAGTGTAATATAGGCAGACAACAGAGTCATTTCACTATTCCCCTTCTCTTCAATTTTTGGTGAGCTTCTACCCGAAACACCCCCCTCCAAAGCGAAATAAGTTAAGCCCAAGCCCATAACTCAAAAATGACTTCTTTACATCTTTTATGTCTTATTTTAACAATAAGCTCTGAAAAGGCGGAATAGAACTGGCCCTTAACCTGCAATTCAATTGTGCATGCAATGATGAATCACTCATGCCTGCTATAGTGTACATTTAGGCATCATCATACATGGCATAACCTAATACATGTGCATTTCATTATAGAATCTGAAATATGCAATGTTTATGTTAGTTCATACGTTGCACATGATGTTTAAATGCCCCTTAAATCTGGTCAGTCAAGTGATGGTCTTTAAGCCTCCTTCTATGCTTCTTTTCTTGATATGTAAGATTTGCTCACACATCTGTTCAATTGCTTGTTTGTATCAGCCAGCCATACTAGGACTGTTTGCTTTGATTACTTGCTGTTCTTGACCTAACAGAGCTTGTCAACGATTTAAACACTAAGGGCTGCTGTAGTTGGGGCTTGTATAACTCATAGGTGACATAAAGGTTTGGCTGTACACTAAAGTAGGCTCTCCAAGAGTACCTGGAGATCCAGTTCGAAGGTATGCCTAGTTTTTACATAGTGCACACATAGTAAATGCTCATTTCATTGTGTGCAAGAGATGTGGCATGTTTCATTATGTGGTGTTGTTTTGTTATAATCTCATCCTTTTGTGTTGTTCACAGATTGGAAAGTATGCATATTTATCTTCCAAGGAGACCAGTAACTAGTTTGTGTCACCTTGCAGAGGGGGTGCAATGAAGATAAGATTGAGGATTTCCAAGTACAAGATGTTAGGAAGGAGCCTTGCAAGAGAAGGAGGAGCAGCGCTGAGCCTGTTCAACCAGTTAAGGTAAGTCACTGTATTACAATTACCAGGACATCCTATTTGTCTGACATTGTGCTTGCGTAGGGTTCTTCACCTGTAACCCAGTCATTGGGCCATTGATTAAAACCCCCTCCACTCACTACTATATGATGTTCTAAATTTTTTGTAAATCAGATGTATGTAAACAGATATTAATGTGTCTGTTCACTCATTACGGATGTAGTCTACTTGTAAATATCTAAAACATCTTATAGTAGTGAACAGTGTGAAACTGCTTCCTGCCATGGTAGATTTGTCGATGTCATAAATGTCATAACCAAACGCATATTCACATCATTAGCCTCCCTATCATTACTAGGATATTGATTACATACTAGTCGAGATACATCATAGGGGGGAAACAATATTACATTACTTGTTCCTTTATATAGTAAATGTAGCTAGGCCATGGATGTTATTGAGGCGTGCATGTATGCATGCTGCCAACTCAACAGTTCAATTGCTTGTTTGTTTCAGGCTTAGTTAAATTGCTCTTTTCAATTGCTTTATTTGTCCTCAGTTAATGAGATGCCCGAACAATGATGCCTGATGTTGGGTACTTGTATAACTATTAGTTGACATAATTAAAGGCCTTACCATTTAATTACTCTGGCGAAGTGTGCCTGAAGCTTTGAAGTCTATTAACCAACTATTACTGCATGAGGCTCACAATCTAGTTTATACTAGGCTAATGATTGCATAGTTTTGCTTGCTGTAGTAGGTTTGTATGAATCCCTCTGCTGTTCATTATGCTCCCTAAGACTTTAATTGAGCTACAGAATGGCCAACTGCTTGCTTACTTATACGCAACGTGCTGTCTAAATTTGTAACATGTCTGCGTTTTGGATTTGGCTCCAACATCATGCTCCACTGGTGAGCTAAGAGAGATTTCTGTATGCGGGCTGCACAGACTTCCATTTTTATAATTTTTAAAATATCACCTGCTTATGCTTCATGACGTGTAACATTATTGTTAGTCCTATTTTGCCATGTACAAAATAGTCTTTCTTGCTCGCTTCACTGTTGTAACTATATTTTTGCCCTAGTCATGTGTACTTACAGAAACATTTCAAGATGAAGTGACATCAACACAAAGATCTGCGAGCAGTGCGGCATGGCCGTTACCAAATGATTATGGATTGGAATTGGAATGTGCTGATGTTCTCGAGCATCAACTAGAGGTGGCAAGACAACGTGTACATGATTCTCAACGTGCAATCAACAAGTTGAGACTGGACTTGCAGGTATTAGATGCAAGAGTCAAAAAAATGAAACGAGACACTGAGGTAACCACGAAGGAATTGGAGATTTTGCAGACTGAAAATTGTGCTATCTGAATCCGGCCAATCCTATTTTCTAAAGAGATTATAGTTCAAATGGTAAGTTCTGTTGGTGCATGTCCATGATGTATGAGCTTTATTTGCCCAGTGTATGTAATTTGCTGTTTGTGTATGCATTTATTATCACTGGTGCCGAACTATAATGCCCTATGGGTATAATCGGCTGTAATTTCTTTATTGTATAGTGTAGGATTATTCTACGTTTATATGCCTTAGTCTCTTTATTGTATAGTGTATGTTTTTTAGAGGTGATAGTATAGAGTAGGATAATTCTTTGAATATGCTATATCGTTGAAACGGGGGCCAACATGCCCAAACATTTCCTGGACGCCATCCGAACGAACAAACATGTGTAGTCAAAGCGGGCCTTAATTGGGCTGGTCAAAATAATATTTAGTGGATCCCAAATGATGTGGCCCACTGTAACAACGGCTCTTAGCAGGCCATTAACAGGCCGAAAGCTCGATAGGGCCGTATAAATGGAAATGGCCCACGGGCCTCTAGCAGGCTGAAATAAATGTCAATTTTGTCTCGGCCCTTTTACTTTACGGGCCAGTAAGAGGCCGAAAGTGTTTTGGGCCAGAGGAGGCCCAATTTGCAAACTAGGCTTTTAACAGGCCGAAAGTCGCGTCGGGCTGAAATTTTGCCCTGTGGAACATGGGCCGCTAATGGACCCAAAATTAGGTTGCACAGTCAAAGGCCCAACTGTTGTGCGGGCCGTTAACAGGCCGAAAGACAAAATGGGCTAGGAATTGGCCCATTTACCGAATGGGCCGAGGACAAGCCTAAAGTCACAATGGGCTAGAAGTTGGCCCAACTGCAGAATGGGCCGAGAAAAGGCCGAAAGACGTTCCGGGCCGTTAACGGGCTGGAACTGACGATGGGCTGCTAACAGGCCGAAAGAAGCTCGGGCCGTAATTGGGCCCAAAGACGTAGCGGGCCGTTAACGGGCTGGAACTGACGATGGGCTGGAAATTGTCAAATCTAGAATGGGCCTTTGATGGGCCGATTCTGTGTAACTTGTATGTTCCGTGCTTGTGAATGGGCCTGACTCAAGTAGGCCGCTAATTGGCCGGCCCGCTTATTTTGACAGTCCTGGCCTTTTAACCTGATTGGCCACTATTGGGCCGAGACACGTGTTGACGTATCATAGGCACGGCACGTCCATTCGCTGGATGACAACTGTCCGAACGCTGGGCCGACACGTGGATCTGCCGGCGAATGAGAATTTTACACGTGGAAAATCCCCATTGGTCCGGGCTGTTAACGGGTTATAGGATCCAAACCGGAACCCGATAGCTTAATGGCGACCCGTTACGGTGGATGCCACGTGTCGGTTACCCTTGACGAAAGCACTTCTATGACGCGCGATTTATCGTCATGGAAGTGGACACTTCTGGGATGCATGCAAAGTGATTTATCGTCCGAGTTGTGCATTGGCTACAAACAAAAAAGAATCCTCCTTGATGGTGAAACTAATTAACCTCTCCCGATGTAGGTCAAAGTGATGCATGCATGGATGACGACCTCGCGGGCCCACAGATGGAAGCGTCACACGTGAGTGTCCTAGGATAACCACCGCCTGCATGCACGTGGCCCAAAGAGGTGTTGTGTGATGTTTGAATAGCCAATGCACAACTTTGATGTGGCACGTGCCTCGAAGTCCCGACACTGAGTGAGGTGAGTTCATGGACGCGTACGTAGTGTATATGCTGGTCCCCTCCCACCTCTTCGACGCATACTATATACTCCCACCGTAACACAAACAAAAAAGAATCAACCTTGCTGGTCAAATTAACCTCTCTGTCGGCTGTAGGTCGAAGTGATGGACGATGACCTCACGGGCCCATAGAAAGCGTCACATGCGAGTGAGTGTCGTGTAGGACAACCACCGACTGCATGTGGCCCAAACATGTATGTATGAAAGGTTTGTGTAAAGTTTAAAATAACGAATTCACGACTTTGATGTGGCACCTGCCTCACAAAACGGCCAACCCACACGGCGGCTCATGACTCGTAGTGTACTGCCAGACCCCCCCCCCCCCCCCCGCACCCCATACGCACACACACACCGCGCATCCATCGCAACTACGAGGCATGTTAAATTTTTCCGCGGTGAACATATGTTACCAAAGGAGGGACGTTTTAATTTTGAAAAAAATAGAGACCATTAAGACATTTTAGTACATTGATTGATTTTCTAGGGGTATAATGTGCAAAAATCAAATTTGAGCTACATGCACACGTGACAGTGTTCCTAAATGGATTGGAAAAACACATGCGTGTCACTAGGTGCATGTTTACTCCCCATGCAAGAAATTTCAAACATTGAGAATCTTGATTTTTAAAATCTAGTACATCCAAAACTTATTTGAAATTCATGAAACTTATCGTGTTGTCATATGGACACCAATACACAGTGGTATTGTATTTTTTGTCAAATTTGAGACAAGTGTTGATGTAATATTTATCTTCTTACAAACGGGAGATTATTAATAATTTGGAACCAATATCGCAAACGGATTTTTATTCGAACCGTGGGCGTTAGACCAACAATGGATACGTGCCATGCTTCGGTTAAGCAATAAAGCAGCACCATTAATCATCAAAATAGAAAAACAATATAAGTGCCACCACGCGTCCCATGTGCCGTGCCAGCAGGCGTGAGTTGACGGCTCGCATGCGAGCAGTCCGCCGGGAAGGCAGACCAGGAGACGGGCGTGCAGGTGTGTGAATTGACGGGAGGCATGCTCGCTGCGCTGTGTCATCGGGAGGCGTGCGAGTAGCTATGTGAAATGACGGTAGGCATGCCAGTAGTCCGCTATGCAGGCTCACTGGTAGGCGAGCCAGCGGTTTGACCGCCGCCCGCCTCTCTCCCAGTACTCCATATTAATCGCGCGCCCGAGTGGCCTCACTCCCCATCCTCGCCACACACACAATCCTCTCTCTCCGCCTGCATCCTCGACGCCTCTCTCAATCCTTATCGCCGTCTGTGTATGAGGATGCCGCCGAAGTGCCCCATCGAAGGGAGTGGCGATGCCAGGGCTGCTGAAGCACCAGAGCACGGCGTGAAGACGGAGACAGAAGTTGCCGTCTCCGCCAACGAGGTCTCGTTGCACCTTGACGTCGTCAACGGCATCGTGCTTCCACAGCCGGAGCCGGAGGTCCACACCGACTCCGGCGACAACTCCGCTGACGACTCCGGCAATGACTCCAGTGACAACTCCAACGACCACTCCGGCGACAACTCCGACGACGATGGACAACCGGTTAGTCATCCATACCCATTTATGTGTCAAATATATCCTAGGGTTTCTCTGGTTACTCCTGCATCCCCCTTTTTGGAATAGACTGTTGGAAATATGCCCTAGAGGCAATAATAAAGTGGTTCTTATTATATTTCCTTGTTCATGATAATCGTTTATTATCCATGCTATAATTGTATTGACCGGAAACTCAAATGCATGTGTGGATACATAGACAACAATATATCCCTACTGAGCCTCTACCGGACTAGCTCGTTGATCAAAGATGGTCGTGGTTTCCTAGCCATAGACATGAGTTGTCATTTGATAACGGGATCACATCATTAGGAAAATGATGTGATGGACAAGACCCAAACTATAAACGTAGCATATGATCGTATCAAGTTTATTGCTATCGTTTTCTGCATGTCAAGTATATGTTCCTATGACCCTGAGATCATGCAACTCACTAACACCGAAGGAGTACCTTGTGTGTACCAAACGTCGCAATGTAACTGGGTGACTATAAAGGTGCTCTACAAGTATCTTCGAGGGTGTCTGTTGAGTTGGCATGGATCAAGACTAGGATTTGTCACTCCGTATGACGGAGAGGTATCTCAGGGCCCACTCGATAATACAGCATCACAATGAGCTGGCAAGCAATGTGACTAATGGGTTAGCCACGGGATCTTGTATTACAGAACGAGTAAAGAGACATGCCGGTAACGAGATTGAACTAGGTATGGAGATACCGACGATTGAATCTCGGGCAAGTAACATACCGATAGACAGAGGGAACTGCATACGGGATTAGCTAAATCCCTGACATCGAGGTTCGACCGATAAAGATCTTCGTAGAATGTGTAGGAACCAATATGGACATCCAGGTCCCGCTATTGGTTATTAACCGTAGAGGTGTCTCGGTCATGTTTGTATAGTTCTCGAACCCGCAGGGTCTACACACTTAACGTTTGGTGACGATATAAGTATAGTTGAGTTGTTTTGGTGCTAACCAAAGGTTGTTCGTTGTCTCGGATGAGATCCCGGACATGACGACAAACTCCGGAATGGTCCGGAGGTGAATATCGATATATAGGATGAAGGGAATTGGAGTCCGGAAGTGTTCTGGGGGTACCAGGTTATGACCAGGAGAACCGAAAGGGGTTTCGGGGGCCCCGGCAAGTGTTGGGGGCCTCATGGGCCAAGGGGAGGGAGCACACCAGCCCACTAAGGGGTTGTGCGCCCCCCTCACCCCATCCCACGATCACCAAAGGAGGTGGGGCGCCCCCCTAGGGCTGCCTCCACCTGGCTTGTGGGGCAAGCCACTCTAGGGTTTCCCTAGGGGCTCCCCCATCTGTGGTGGCTGCCGCCCCCCTAGGGAAAACCCTAGGGCGCCCCCTCCTCCTCCCTTCCCCCTATATATAGAGGGGTAGAGGGAGGGCAGCCACACCCAATCCATGCCACGACGCTGCCCTCCCACTCCCTCGTAGTCCTTCTTCTCTGTGAGGCTTGGCGAAGCCCTGCTGAGATTTCTCCACCACCACCACCATCACGCCGTCGTGCTGCCGGAGGACTCGAGCTATTACTTCACCATCGCTCGCTGGATCGAGGAGGTGAAGGCGTCATCAAGCCGTACGTGTGTTGAATGTGGAGGTGCCGTCCGTTTGGCACTTGCATCGGGAGTTTGCGGGACGGATCGTGATTGGATCGCGAAGACGTTCGACTACATCAACCGAATTTCTTAACGCTTCCACTTAGCGATCTACAAGGGTATGTAGATCCAATCTCTCCTCTCATAGATGGTCATCTCCTAGATTGATCTTGGTGAGCGTAGGAAATTTTTTGTTTCCCATGCAACGTTCCCCAACAGTGGTATCATGAGCTAGGTCTATGCATAGATGACATCACGAGTAGAACACAAAGGAGTTCATGGGTGTTGATATTCAGATTGCTTCCTTCCTTGGTCTTTTCTTGATTCGGCGGTATTGTGGGATGAAGCGGCCTCGACCAACTTTACATGTCCACGTACATGAGACCGGTTCCATCGACTGACATGCAACTTGTTGCATAAAGATGGCTAGCGGGTGTCTGTCTCTCCCACCTTAGTTGAATCGGATTCGACAAAGGCGGTCCTTGTAGAAGGTTAAATAGCAATTTGCATATCACCATTGTGGCTTTGCATAGGTAAGAATCGTTCTTGCTAGATACCCATAGCAGCCACGTAAAACATGCAACAACAAAGTAGAGGACATCTAACTTGTTTTTGCAGGGTATGTTGTGATATGATATGGCCAAAGACATGATGAGATATATTTGATGTATGAGATGATCATGTTTTGTATAGATTATCACGACATGCATGTCGATGAATACAACAACCGGCAAGAGCCATAGGGTTGTCTTTAATTATTGTATGACCTGCGTGTCAATCATTAAGTGCTATGTAATGATTTACTTTATCGCTAAGCAGTAGCAATAGTTGTAGAAGCATGGTTGGCGTGACAACCCTGATGGCAACACGACGATGGAGATCATGATGATGGAAATCATGGTGTCATGCCAGTGATGATGGAGATCATGCCGGTGCTTTGGAGATGGAGATCAAAAGCACAAGTTGATGGCCATATCATGTCACTTATGATTTGCATGTGATGTTAATCCTTTTATGCATCTTATTTTGCTTAGGACGACGGTAGCATTATAAGGTGATCCCTCACTACAATTTCAAGATAAAATTGTGTTCTCCCCAAGTGTGCACCGTTGAGAAAGTTCGTCGTTTCGAAGCACCACGTGATGATCGGGTGTGATAGACTCTACGTTCGCATACAACGGGTGCAAGCCAGTTGTGCACATGCGGAACACTTGGGTTAAACTTGAAGAGCCTAGCATGTACAGACATGGCCTCGGAACACAAGAGACCGAAAGGTCGAACACGAGTCATATAGTAGATATGATCAACATGGAGATGTTCACCATTGAAACCACCTCATCTCATGTGATGATTGGACTTGGGTTGGTGAATTTGGATCGTGTCACACTCGGACAACCGGAGGGATGTTGATTTGAGTGGGAGTTCTTAGGTAATATGATTACTTGAACTCATTTATCATGAACAATAGTCTAAGTTATCTTTGCAAATTTATGTTGTAGATCAATGGCTCGCGCTGTAGCTCCCCTGAATTTCAATGCATTCCTAGAGAAAGCTAAGCTGAAAGATGATGGAAGTAACTTTGTGGACTGGGCCCGTAATATGAGGATTATCCTCAGAGCTGCCCAAAAGTCTTATGTCCTTGATGCACCGCTTGGTGCGCCACCCCCTCCAGCAACTGCGGACGCTGTGAACACTTGGCAGTCGCGTGTTGATGACTACTCAATAGTTCAGTGCGCCATGCTGTATGGCTTATAGCCGGGACTTCAAAGGCATTTTAAACGTCATTGAGCATATGAGATGTTCCAGGAGTTGAAGTTTATCTTTGAGAAGAATGCCTGGATCGAGAGGTATGAGACCTCCGATAAGTTCTATGCCTGCAAGATGGAGGAGAACGGGTCTGTCAGTGAGCACATACTCAGAATGTCTAGGTACTACAACCGTTTGGCTGAGTTGGGAGTTGAGCTCCCACTAGAGGCTGTCACTGACAGAGTTCTTCAGTCGCTACCACCTAGCTACAAGAGTTTTGTGTTGAACTATAACATGCAAGGGATGAACAAGTCAGCCTCCGAGCTGTTCGTGATGCTGAAAGTCACTGAGTCAGACATCCAGAAGGAGCATCAAGTGTTGATGGTGAATAAAACAACTAGTTTCAATAAAGGCAAGGGAAAGAAGGGAAACTTCAAGAAAGGTGGCAAAGCAGTTGCTCCTCCCGTGAAGAAACCCAAGGCTGGACCCAAGCCGGAGAATTAGTGCTTCTATTGCAAGGGAACTGGCCACTGGAAGCGGAACTGCCCCAAGTATCTGGCTGACAAGAAGGGGGCCAATGTCAACAAATGTATATATGATATACATGTTATTGATGTGTACCTTACTAACTCTCGTTGTAGTGCCTGGGTATTTGACACCGGTTCAGTTGCTCACATTTGCAACTCAAAGCAGGAACTACGGAATAGACGGAGGCTGGCGAAGGACAAAGTGACGATGCGCGTGGGAAATGGTTCCAAGGTTGATGTGATCGCCATCGGCACACTCGCTCTTCGATTACCATCGGGATTAGTGATGAACCTGAATAATCGTTATTTAGTGCCTGCGTTGAGCATGAACATTCTATCTGGATCTTGTTTAATGTGAGACTGTTACTCATTTAAATCAGAGAATAATGGTTGTTCTATTTATATGGGTAATATCTTTCATGGTCATGCACCCATTGTGAGGGGTTTATTCTTATTGAATCTCGATAGTGATGATACACATGTTCATAACATTGATGCCAAAAGAGGTAGAGTTGATAATGATAGTACCACTTGTTGGGGAACGTTGCATGGAAAACAAAAAATTTCTATGCACACGCAAGATCTATCCATGGAGATGCATAGCTACGAGAGGGGGAGAGCATCTTCATACCCTTGAAGATCGCTAAGCGGAAGCGTTTATCAACGCGGTTGATGTAGTCATACACCTTCACGATCCATCCCAATCAAGTACCAAACGTACGGAACCTCCGCGTTCAGCACACGTTTAGCTCGATGACGTCCTCCCCTTCTCGATCCAGCAAGAGAGGCAAAGTAGTAGATGAGCTCCGGCAGCACGACGGCGTGGTGACAGTGGTGGTGAAGAACAATCTCCACAGGGCTTCGCCAAGAACAACAGAAACTATGATGGAGGATAAACTAGAGGGGAAGGGGTTGCAGGCACATGGCTTGGTGAATCTTGATGTGTCTTGGGTGCTAGCCCTGTCCCTCTATTTATATGTTGAGCCCTGGGGTCGAAACTTGGAGTAAAAGCCTCCTCAAAGTCGGTTTTGCCCGAAAGGCAAGAGTCCTTCTCGGACTCCAGGACCAGACGCCAGGGTTCCCGGTGTCTGGACCCAGATGCCAGGGTCCCTAGCGTCTGGCCCCTGGTCTCTGTGACGCCCCCGGCCTAATCGTGCACTAATCATACACGCAAATGCACGCGATCAAGCCTAAGGACTCACGGGAAGATATCACAACACAACTCTAAAACATAAATAAAGTCATACAAGCTTTATATTACAAGCCAGGGGCCTCGAGGGCTTGAATACATAAGCTTGCGAACAAGCGTCAGCGGAAGCATCAGATATCTGAGTACAGATATTAAAAGAGAAACAGAAAGGCCTTTAGAAAGGCGGGGCAAAATAAAACACTACGATCGAAAGGCGTAGGCCTCCTGCCTGGGACCCTCTGATCCTACTCCTGGTCGTCAGTCGACTCGTAGAAGAATCCATCCTCTGGGTAGTAGTAGTAGACGATCGACGGGGCATCTGTCTGAGGGGCTCCGTCATCTTGGTCACGTCAAACTGATATGGGGAGAAAAGGAAAACAAAGCAACCATGAGTACTCAGAAGTACTCAGCAAGCAATGATCTACACTACATATGCAACATTTTCAAGGGGAGGCTGTATATGTGGACTGGGCTGCAGAAATGCAAGAATAGAGAGAAGGCCTAGTCCTATCGAAGACTAGCATCTTCAGCGGTCTTGCAGAAGTAGAAGAGAGTAGAACAGTTCAATATAATGTAGCAGTATCATTAAGTCTCATCCTCACCCAGAGATCCTTTCTCGACTCCCTGCGAGAAAGCAACCCCAGAGCCATACAGTCATCAACCTCGTCCGGAGATCCCTTCTCGACTCCCTGCGAGAAGCAATCCCAGAGCCATAGTATCCAAGTATCCAATTCTAAATTGTATCAATCAGGATACAACTCCGAGTGTCCGTTACCGTAGGACAGGCTATCGATAGAAGTTTTCTTCCCTGCAGGGGTGCACCAACTTACCCAACACGCTCGATTAACTCCGGCCGGACACACTTTCCTAGGTCATGCCCGGCCTCGGTCAAACGACACATCGCAACCCTACCTATAGCTCAGCAGAGAGGTCCCCGCCGGTCTACATCCTAAGCGCAAGGGGGTCTTGGCCATCGCCCCTCACCCTCCGGGTCGTTGCGCACATGGCTCAGATCCAAGCACCACCGAAATGGCGCCAATCACTCCATGCCGCACTGCTGAACTGGCTGTGCCACTGAAATAGTCTGCCTCACACACCCTTCCGGTCAGACTGTCAGATACTCAGCTCGTACAGTGCAGGACGCCGAAGCTCAGATATATGTTCTAAATGCATTGAACGCTTCACCTCTTGAAGGCATCGAGAACGTTCAGTTGTTCGTGAATTTCAAGATGTATTTCCAGAAGAACTTCCAGGAATACCCCCTGCTAGAGCTGTTGAGTTTGTCATCGACTTGAAGCCTGGCACAACACCTATTGCGAAGCGCCCTTATAAGATACCTCCGCATCATCTTCTCGAACTTAAGGAAGAAATCGACACGTCACTTAAGAAGGGCTTCATCCGCCCCAGTTCCTCCGCTTGGGGAGCACCTTCACTCTTCGTTAAGAAGAAGGATGGAACTAACCGATTGGTTCAGGATTATCGGCCCATTAACCAAGCTACAATCCAGAATAAATCATTGATCCGGGGAAGCAGATATTTATTCTGGATTGTAGCTTGGTTAATGGGCCGATAATCCTGAACCAATCGGTTAGTTCCATCCTTCTTCTTAACGAAGAGTGAAGGTGCTCCCCAAGCGGAGGAACTGGGGCGGATGAAGCCCTTCTTAAGTGACGTGTCGATTTCTTCCTTAAGTTCGAGAAGATGATGCGGAGGTATCTTATAAGGGCGCTTCGCAATAGGTGTTGTGCCAGGCTTCAAGTCGATGACAAACTCAACAGCTCTAGCAGGGGGTATTCCTGGAAGTTCTTCTGGAAATACATCTTGAAATTCACGAACAACTGAACGTTCTCGATGCCTTCAAGAGGTGAAGCGTTCAATGCATTTAGAACATATATCTGAGCTTCGGCGTCCTGCACTGTACGAGCTGAGTATCTGACAGTCTGACCGGAAGGGTGTGTGAGGCAGACTATTTCAGTGGCACAGCCAGTTCAGCAGTGCGGCATGGAGTGATTGGCGCCATTTCGGTGGTGCTTGGATCTGAGCCATGTGCGCAACGACCCGGAGGGTGAGGGGCGATGGCCAAGACCCCCTTGCGCTTAGGATGTAGACCGGCGGGGACCTCTCTGCTGAGCTATAGGTAGGGTTGCGATGTGTCGTTTGACCGAGGCCGGGCATGACCTAGGAAAGTGTGTCCGGCCGGAGTTAATCGAGCGTGTTGGGTAAGTTGGTGCACCCCTGCAGGGAAGAAAACTTCTATCGATAGCCTGTCCTACGGTAACGGACACTCGGAGTTGTATCCTGATTGATACAATTTAGAATTGGATACTTGGATACTATGGCTCTGGGATTGCTTCTCGCAGGGAGTCGAGAAGGGATCTCCGGACGAGGTTGATGACTGTATGGCTCTGGGGTTGCTTTCTCGCAGGGAGTCGAGAAAGGATCTCTGGGTGAGGATGAGACTTAATGATACTGCTACATTATATTGAACTGTTCTACTCTCTTCTACTTCTGCAAGACCGCTGAAGATGCTAGTCTTCGATAGGACTAGGCCTTCTCTCTATTCTTGCATTTCTGCAGCCCAGTCCACATATACAGCCTCCCCTTGAAAATGTTGCATATGTAGTGTAGATCATTGCTTGCTGAGTACTTCTGAGTACTCATGGTTGCTTTGTTTTCCTTTTCTCCCCATATCAGTTTGACGTGACCAAGATGACGGAGCCCCTGAGACAGATGCCCCGTCGATCGTCTACTACTACTACCCAGAGGATGGATTCTTCTACGAGTCGACTGACGACCAGGAGTAGGATCAGAGGGTCCCAGGCAGGAGGCCTACGCCTTTCGATCGTAGTGTTTTATTTTTCCCCGCCTTTCTAAAGGCCTTTCTGTTTCTCTTTTAATATATGTACTCAGATATCTGATGCTTCCGCTGACGCTTGTTCGCAAGCTTATGTATTCAAGCCCTCGAGGCCCCTGGCTTGTAATATAAAGCTTGTATGACTTTATTTATGTTTTAGAGTTGTGTTGTGATATCTTCCCGTGAGTCCTTAGGCTTGATCGCGTGCATTTGCGTGTATGATTAGTGCACGATTAGGCCGGGGGCGTCACAAGTTGGTATCAGAGCCAAGTTTCGATCTTGGGACCTGTGGGTTATGGGCCCACGTGATGGTTAGTGCTATCAGACCAGAGGCCTGCTCGGATCAAATATCCAAATCATTAGGACTAGGGGCTTGCGGTAATGAGCAGAGACTCATGAAAGATGTGACCCCGTCACCCCGTCTCGAGGACTTGCTGCAAGGGTTAAGAATGCCCGGCCGCGCCTCGTATTCACCACTCGGGCACCACACTGGCACCCGTCTTCACAACACTCGCCACTTAGGCGCACGCGGGTACCTCTCAGGGTCGACCCGCCTATCCAAGTAACATTGTAAAGTCTAAGTATCCGTGTGTCCATAACATCAGGGGAATCCGAGGTATCACCCTCGTTGGATTCCTACTCGATGTGTCTGTCAAGGTGAACTCGGAGGATTCACCCTCGATGGGTTCACACTTGATGTGTTGCACGACAGCGTCGTTACCGGAAGTGGTGAAGGAGGAATCACCCTCGATGACCACGACCGAATAGCTACTCTACAGAGTTAACATCAGAAGTGCTACAAGAGGTTTCACCCTCGGCACTCGATAGTAACGCTGCAGTGTCGTTACAACTAAGGGGGGGTGATGTGCGGTGTCGGGTCTTGGTATTCAATTCCCGTTGATCGGGTCTTCTGACGATCCAGCGCGGCAGTCAGGATAAGTGGGGTCACTGATAGGTCTCTACCCAGCCTATACTAAGCAGTTTAGGATATGCAGGTAATTATCAACAGCGGGTTACAATAAACAGGCTATGCATCAGAATAGGTAGAGCAGCAGCAGCAGCAATTCTAATGCAAGCATGAGAAATAGAATGGGCGATATCGAGATGATCAAAGGGGGGGCTTGCCTGGTTGCTCGGCGGCAAGGGCAAGGTCTTCAGGGGTCGTCGAACTCCGGAGCTGCGTCGGTACCGGCTCTATCGAGAGAGAAGAGGGGGAGGAAACAGTATAAATATAGAGCAAACATGAGCAATGCAAAGTACGGCATGACAATACGCAGTGCCGGGTGTGTTCTAACGTGTGGTTGCACGTCACCGAGGAAGGAGGAATCCATCCGGGAATGTTTTCCCGGTTCCGGACATTTGTCAGACAGATGACCGGAGAGGAACGGTTGCATGTTCGGATAGTTAGGGACGTGTGACGGACGAACGAAGCGCGTATTCGAATTCGTCTCGTCGTTCTGAGCAACTTTCATGTACAAAGTTTTTCCATCGGAGTTACGGATTATTTAATATGATTTTCTAAAGTTTTTATTAATTTCTGGAATTTAATTAATTATTTAAATTAACATTATCCGAAACAGTGTCTGCTGACGTCAGCATGACGTCAGCATGAGGTCAGCGGACTGTTAGGGTTAATTAGGATTAATTATTTAATTAGCATTTAATTAAACTAATTAATTAAATTAGATTAATCTAAACAGAGTTAATCAACTAATTAATTAAAATTAATTAATTATTAATTATTTTTATTTTTATTTTTATTTTACTTATTTATTTTTATTTTCTATATCTTAAATCGTTCTGGGGGTAGGCCCCACATGTCATTGGCCCTAGGGGCAGGGGCCCATTTGGCAGTGGCACTGGGCGCGGGGCCCCACCCGTCGGTGGCCCAGGCCACGGACGCGGGCGACAGGCGCGGCGCGCGGGCGCGTGCGCGGCAGGGGCGAGCGGGCGCCGGAGCGCGCGGCAGCGCGGATGAAGGGGGCCGCGGGCGCGGGGCCACGGCCACGCAGCGGCGCGGGGTGGCCGGAGCCGGAGCGGGGCAACGATGGAGGCAGCAGCCGCAGCAGCGGGGAGGGAGAAGAGGCCGGGGCGCGGTGAGCGGATACGGGCGCGCGAGCGCGTCGAGCGGCTGGAGCGGGCGAGCACATGCGTGCGGGCGCGCGGGGCCCCCTAGCACGGGCAAGATGAGCTCGGCCGAAGCTCGCGCGGCGCAGCGAGGCGCGACCGGCGACGGGGAGAGCTGCGGTGAGCGGGCGCACAGTGGGAAAGAGGAGGCCAAGGGCCTCACCAGCATTGGAGGGTAGGGGGGCGTCGAGGCTTGGTGAGGCCAGCGAGAAAGAGGTCGGGGACGCGACGGTGAGGTGGCGGCGTTCGGCGATGGCGTCGGCGAGGCGAGGCAGAGGCCTCGGGCGGGGCGACGCGCGAGGGAGAAGGAGGGCGAGGAGGCGATCCGGTGACGGGGCGGGGCGGCGCCGGGGGTGGGCGCCGGCGTCGGGGGCGCGGGGTCCCGATCCAGATCGGGACCGTGGGAGGAGTGGCGAGGGAGAGGGGCAAATCGGGGAAGGGGAGAAGTGGACCAAGAGGGGGAGAGGGGTACGTGGGGGTTAGGGTTAGAGCGTGGGGGCCGGCCTGGGTCGGTTGGGCTGGCCTGGCTGACTAGCTGGGCCGGTTGGCCCAGTGGGGGGGGGGGTTTCCTTTTGTTTTCTTCTTTTCTTTTCTTTTTCTCTTTTCTCTGTTTTGTAAATGGTTAGGCACCCAAATGACTTTTGTAAAAATTGAGAGCTGGCCCACAAATCACAGCACATTATATCCTACCACCAAAAACTATAATGGGCAAAACATAATTTCATATTTGGTTTAGATTAATTAAAAGGCTTGTAAATATTATTTTCAGTCACTGTTAAAAGAGGTTTGGGTCACCTAATTAATTTAATTAATGTTGGTTACAATTTTAGAATGGTCTCTGGAATATTTGCCATCTAATGAACAATTTAGTTTTTATGTTGGACCACTTTTATATTTCACTTTCATTTAAATTTGAATTGGAGTTAGGAGTTGAAATGCAATATGATGCAAATGATGATCATGCACTGTTAAACATGATGACATGGCATTATCAAAATGGAATTACTGTGGCTAACCACCGGGGGTGTTACAGTCTCTGCAAAACTTCCTTTTGCACTTTCCAAAAACCTCGTGGGCTTTACCCCTTGGCCCAAATAAAGTGTTCTCGCACCAGAACATTTTGGGAAACATCTGAAACCCCTTCCGGTGAATTCCGGAACCCTTCCGAACACCAAACACTATTATCCCATGTATCAATCTTTACCTCCGGACCATTTCGGAGCTCGTCGTCATGTCCGTGATCTCATCTGGGACTCCGAACAACATTCGGTCACCAACATACCTAGCTCATATAATACTATATCGTCAACGAACGTTAAGCGTGCGGGCCCTACGGGTTCAAGAATGATGTAGACATGACCGAGACGCTTCTCCGATCAATAACCAATAGTAGGATCTGGATGCCCATATTGGTTCCTACATATTCTACGAAGATCTTTATCGGTCGAACCTTTATGACAACATACGTAATTCCCTTTGTCTGTTGGTATATTACTTACCCGAGATTCGATCGTCGGTATCTTCATACCTAGTTCAATCTCGTTACCGGCAAGTCTCTTTACTCGTTCCGTAATACATCATCTCGTAACTAACTCCTTAGTCACTTTGCTTGCAAGCTTCTTATGATGTGTATTACCGAGAGGGCCCAGAGATACCTCTCCGATACACGGAGTGACAAATCCCAATCTCGATTCATGCCAACTCAACAGACACCTTTGGAGATACCTATAGAGCATCTTTATGATCACCCAGTTACGTTGTGACGTTTAATAGCACACAAGGTATTCCTTCGGTATCCGGGAGTTGCATGATCTCATGGTCGAAGGAATATGTATTTGACATTTAAGAAAGCAGTAGCAATAAACTGAACGATCATATGCTAAGCTAACTGATGGGTCTTGTCCATCACGTCATTCTCCTAATGATGTGATCCTGTTATCAAGTGACAACACATGTCTATGGTTAGGAAACCTTAACCATCTTTGATCAATCAGCTAGTCTAGTAGAGGCTTACTAGGGACACGGTATTTGTTTATGTATCCACACATGTATTTAAGTTTCCGATCAATACAATTCTAGCATGAATAATAAAACTTTATCATGAATAAGGAAATATAATAATAACAACTTTATTATTGCCTCTAGGGCATATTTCCATCAGTCTCCCACTTGCACTAGAGTCAATAATCTAGATTACATTGTAATGAATCTAACACCCATGGAGTCTTGGTGTTGATCATGTTTTGCTCGCGGAAGAGGCTTAGTCAACGGGTCTGCTATATTCAGATCCGTATGTATTTTGCAAATCTCTATGTCTCCATCCTTGACCTTTTCCCGAATGGAGTTGAAGCGTCTCTTGATGTGTTTGGTTCTCTTGTGAAACCTAGATTCCTTCGCTAAGGCAATTGCTCCAGTGTTGTCACAAAAGATTTTCATTGGACCCGATGCACTGGGTACTACACCCAGATCGGATATGAACTCCTTCATCTAGACTCCTTCATGCGCTGCTTCCGAAGCAGCTATGTACTCCGCTTCACACATAGATCCCACCATGACGCTCTGCTTGGAACTGCACCAACTAACAACTCGACCATTCAATATAAATACACATCCGGTTTGTGACTTAGACTAATCCGGATCAGTGTCAAAGCTAGCATCGACGTAACCATTTACAATGAGCTCTTCGTCACCTCCATAAACGAGAAACATATCCTTGGTCCTTTTCAGGTACTTCAGGATGCTCTTGACCGCTGTCCAGTGATCCACTCCTGGATTACTTTGTTACCTGCCTGCCAAACTTATGGCAAGGCACACATCAGGTCTGGTACACAACATAGCATACATGATAGAACCTATGGCTGAACCTATGGCAGTGGTCGGGCTTTGAGTCTGACTCAATTTCACACCTTGTAACACAGGCAAGAACCCTTTCTTTGACTGATCCATTTTGAACTTCTTCAAAACTTTGTCAAAGTATGTGCTTTGGGGAAGTCCTGTTAAGCATCTCGATCTATCCCTATAGATCCTGATGCCCAATATATAAGCAGCTTCACCGAGGTCTTTCATTGAAAAATTCTTATTCAAGTATCCTTTTATGCTATCCAGAAATTCTATATCATTTCCAATCAACAATATGTCATCCACATATAATATTAGAAATGCTACAAAGCTCCCACTCACATTCTTGTAAATACAGGCTTCACCGTAAGTCTGTATAAAACCATATGCTTTGATCACCTCATCAAAGCGTATATTGCAACTCCGAGACGCTTGCACTAATCCACAGATGGATCGCTAGAGCTTGCACACTTTCGTAGCTCCTTTAGGATCGACCAAACCTTTTGGTTGCATCATATACAACTCTTCTTTAAGAAATCCATTAAGGAATGCAGTTTTGACGTCCATTTGCCAGATTTCATAATTATAAAATGCGGCAATTGCTAACATGATTCGGACCGACTTAAGCATCGCTACGGGTGAGAAAGTATCATCGTAGTCAACCCCTTGAACTTGTCCAAAACCTTTTGCGACAAGTCGAGCTTTGTAGATAGTGACATTACCATCAGCATTTGTCTTCTTCTTGAAGATCCATTTATTCTCAATGGCTTCTCGATCATCAGGCAAGTCCACCAAAGTCCATAATTTGTTCTCATACATGGATCCTATCTCAGATTTCTTGGCCTCAAGCCATTTATAAGAATCTAGGCTCATCATAGCTTCTTCATAGTTCGTAGGTTCGCCATGGTCTAATAATATAACTTCGAGGACAGGATTACCGTACCACTCTGGTGCGGAACGTGCTCTGGTCGACCTACGAGGTCTAGTAGTAACTTGATCTGAAGTTTCATGATCATCATCATTAGCTTCCTCTCCAGTTGGTGTAGGCATCACGGGAACGGTTTTCTCTGATGTGCTACTTTCCAATTCGAGAGAAGGTATAATTACCTCATCAAGTTCTACTTTCCTCCCACTCACTTCTTTCGAGAGAAACTCCTTCTCTAGAAAGGACCCATTCTTGGCAACAAAGACCTTGCCTTCGGATCTGTAGTAGAAGGTGTACCCAATAGTTTCCTTAGGGTATCCTATGAAGACGCACTTCTCCGATTTGGGTTCGAGCTTATCAGGCTGAAGCCTTTTGACATATGTGTCACATCCCCAAACTTTAAGAAACGACATCTTAGGTTTCTTGCCAAACCATAGTTCATACGGTGTCGTGTCAACGGATTTAGACGGTGCCATATTTAACATGAATGGGCTGTCTCTAATGCATAACCCCAAAACGATAGTGCTAAATCGGTAAGAGACATCATAGAACACACCATCTTTACCTAATATTAAAGGACAGATTGTTTCTCTGATTTTTTTGGTTTGTAGTGGGATCCACATGTTTTTTTCATCCGTCATGTGACTAACGTTTGTAGTTTGTCCGAAATCCTCTCGCACGAGTTTGATTTTTTGTCAGGTAAAAAACTGAAAAAAATGCAGCCTAGGTGGAGTCGAACTCGTGACCAGCGAGGGCAACACCAGCACTGCTAGCTAGCCGGAATGGCTGCCTTCAGTGCTAGGTTTGCATCACGATGTTTAATAAAGAAACAGACGGCAGTGGAAGAACATAAAAACAGCGGCGCGAGACTGGGATCAAACACGTGACCTCCCATGAGTTAACCACACGTCCCTAGCCACAATAATTCTTTGATTTTTTGTCCAAAAATGGCAGCTCAGTTTATATAAACTAAAGGTGGCAAAAGATTTATACCTTTTTGAATTTCGAATGTGATTTTCTTTTTCACAAAAGTAAATACTTTTGGCAAAACAAACATTATGAAATATGTTAACAAAATTTAAAGACTCGAACATTCTTTACAAGCGGCAAATAGGATTTCGGAAAAAATTGCGTTGCGAGGACTCAACCTTGAGACCTCCTCATCAAACATAAAGGTTGGAGTAAATTGTGCTAGCTCGTACTTCTATCTATTACCTCCATCTATCCATCCATTATTATTATTATTAACTCAGGTACAACGAGTACGTCCGTTATTTTTGGTGATTGAGAAAAATGCTTGATTTAATCTCTCCGGTGCATTGTATGCGGGGCCAATTAGCCCACGTGGTAGCTAAAATATAATATTTACATGAAAACTGCTTCAATTTAAATTAAATGATCACTTATCATTTTATAATATTTACATCAATTTATATATTTTTGCAAGTTGTACGAAAAATCAATAAACCGCTCCAGGAATCGATAGAGGGTGAAGAGTGGGTCCCAATTATCCCTAGAGAAAGGAACACACCATTGTTTTGTTACAGATGAGCTTGAATGATTTAAGTCTGGACTTCTCAAAAATAATAAATTAACTCCTAATACTTTGGATGCTTTGTATGCGGGGTCATGGGTGAACATGAGACAGGTGCTATATTATGAGACCGTGGGAGTATGGAAGGAGGGAGTATAACTTAATATATAATGGCAATCGAACAGTGTCTAACTTGGCCATGTTGTAGGTTTATCAACTGCACATTCACAACCTAGATTTAGGGTTAATATATATGATTATAACTTCAAATATAATGGCGAGTGCCCTTAGGGCAATTGAGTGTGTTAGTTAAAACTACTTAATCAATCATACATCAATTTTCTCCCCCGTTGCAATGCACGGGCATATGTGCTAGTATCTAATAAAGTACGATTACGACGTTCGGACACACCATTACGCTGTGGTGTTCTAGGTGGCGTGAGTTGTGAAATAATTCCACATTGTTTTAAATGAAGGCCAAACTCGTAACTCAAATATTCGCCTCCGCGATTAGATCGTAGAAACTTTATTTTCTTGTTACGATGATTCTCTACTTCACTCTGAAATTCCTTGAACTTTCAAATGTTTCATACTTGTGTTTCATCAAGTAGATATATCCATATCTACTCAAATCATCTGTGAAGGTCAGAAAATAACGATACCTGCCGCGTGCCTCAACACTCACCGGACCGCATACATCGGTATGTATTATTTCCAATAAGTCATTAGCTCGCTCCATTGTTCCGGAGAACGGAGTTTTAGTCATCTTGCCCATGAGGCATGGTTCGCAAGTATCAAATGATTCATAATCAAGTGATTCCAAAATTCCATCCGCATGGAGTTTCTTCATGCGCTTTACACCAATATGACCTAAATGGCAGTGCCACAAGTATGTTGCACTATCATTATCAACTTTGCATCTTTTGGCATCAATATTATGAATATGTGTATCACTACGATCGAGATTCAACAATAATAGACCATTCATCAAGGGTGCATGACCATAGAAGATATTACTCATATAAATAGAACAACCATTATTCTCTGATTTAAATGAATAATCGTCTCGCAATAAACAAGATCCAGATATAATGTTCATGCTCAACGCTGGCACCAAATAACAATTATTGGGGTCTAAAACTAATCCCGAAGGTAGATGTAGAGGTAGCGTGCCGACGGCGATCACATCGACCTTGGAACCATTCCCGACGCGCATCGTCACCTCGTCCTTAGCCAATCTTCGTTTATTCCATAGAAACTGTTTCGAGTTGCAAATATGAGCAACTAAACCAGTATCGAATACCTAGGCGCTACTACGAGCATTAGTAAGGTACACATCAATAACATGTATATCAAATATACCTTTGTTCACTTTGCCGTCCTTCTTATCTGCCAAGTATTTGGGGCAGTTTTGTTTCGAGTGACCATTCCCTTTGCAGTAGAAGCATTCAGTTTCAGGCTTGGGTCAAGCTTTGGGCTTCTTCATGGGAGAGGCAACTTGCTTGCCATTCTTCTTGAAGTTCCCTTTCTTTCCCTTGCCCTTTTTCTTGAAACTAGTGGTCTTGTTAACCATCAACACTTGATGCTCCTTCTTGATTTCTACCTCCGCGGCCTTAAGTATTGCGAAGAGCTCGGGAATCGTTTTTGTCATCCCTTGCATATTATAGTTCATCACGAAGCCTTTGTAGCTTGGTGGCAGTGACTAAAGAACTCTGTCAGTAACACTCTCAACTGGAAGATCAATTCCCAGTTGAGTCAAGTGGTTATGATACCCAGACATTTTGAGTATGTGTTCACTGACAGAACTATTCTCCTCCATCTTGCAGCTATAGAACTTGTTGGAGACTTCATATTTCTCAACCCGGGCATTAGCTTGAAATATCAACTTCAGCTCTCGGAAAGTAAAAGATTGCAAAATAGTAGATCGAAAACTTGTATGATGAAAAGTAGAAAGTTATATGATAGAAAATAGACCCGAGGGCCATAGGGTTCACTAGAGGCTTCTCTCAAGATAGAAAATAATATGGTGGGTGAACAAATTACTGCCGAGCAATTGATAGAAAAGCGCAAAGTTATGACGATATTTAAGGCAATGATCATGAATATAGGCATCACGTCCGTGTAAAGTAGACCAAAACGATCCTACATCTACTACTATTACTCCACACATCGACCGCTATCCAGCATGCATCTAGAGTATTAAGTTCATAAAGAACGGAGTAATGCATTAAGTAAGATGACATGATGTAGAGGAATTAACTCAAGCAATATGATGAAAACCCCATCTTTTTATCCTTGATGGCAACAATACAATACGTGCCTTGCTGCCCCTACTGTCACTGGGAAAGGACACCGCAAGATTGAACCCAAAGCTAAGCACTTCTCCCATTGCAAGAAAAACCAATCTAGTTTGCCAAACCAAACCGATAGTTCAAAGAGAATTACAAAGATATCAAATCACGCATAAAACAATTCAGAGAAGATTCAAATAATATTCATAGATAATCTGATCATAAATCCACAATTCATAGGATCTCGGCAAACACACCGCATAAAAGTATTACATCGAATAGATCTCCAAGAACATCGAGGAGAACATGGTATTGAGAATAAAATAGAGAGAAGAAGCCATCTAGCTACTAGCTATGGACCCGTAGGTCTGTGGTCAACTATTCACATTTCATCGGAAGGGCAATGGTGTTGATGTAGAAGCCCTCCGTGATCGAATCCCCCTCCGGCAGGGTGCCAGAAAAGGTCCCTAGATGGGATCTCACGGGTACAGAAGGTCGCGGCGGTGGAAAAGTCTTTTCGTGGATGCCTCTGTTGGTTTGGGGATATATGAGAATATATAGGTGAAAGAATTAGGTGAGGAGGTGCACGAGGGGCCCACACGGGTGGGGGGCGCGCCCTCCGTCTGTGGCCGCCTCGTGGCTCCTCCGACTTCATCTCCAAGTCTCCTGGTTTCCTTCTGGTCCAAGAAAGATCATCGCGAAAGTTTTATTCCGTTTGGACTCCGTTTGGTATTCCTTTTCTATGAAACTCAAAAACAATGAAAAAACAGAAACTGGCACTGGGCTCTTGGTTAATAGGTTAGTCCCAAAAATAATATAAAATAGCATATTAATGCATATAAAACATCCAAAATAGATAATATAATAGCATGGAACAATAAAAAATTATAGATACGTTGGAGACGTATCAAGCATCCCCAAGCTTAATTCCTACTCGTCCTCGAGTAGGTAAATGATAAAAACAGAATCTTTGATGTGGAATGCTACCTAACATATTTATCCATGTAATTTTCTTTATTGTGGCATGAATGTTCAGATCCATAAGATTCAAAACAAAAGTTTAATATTGAAATAAAAACAATAATACTTCAAGCATACTAACAAGGAAATTATGTCTTCTCAAAATAACATGGCCAAAGAAAGCTTATCCCTACAAAATCATATAGTCTGGCTATGCTCCATCTTCATCACACAAAATACTCAAATCATGCACAACCTCGATGACAAGCCAAGCAATTGTTTCATACTTTTGACATTCTCAAACCTTTTCAACTTTCACACAATACATGAGCGTGAGCCATGGACATAGCACTATAAGTGGAATAGAATATGGTGGTTGTGGAGAAGACAAAAAGAGGGAGATAGTCTCACATCAACTAGGCGTATCAACGGGCTATGGAGATGCCCATCAATGGATATCAATGTAAGTGAGTAGGGATTGCCATGCAACGGATGCACTAGAGCTATAAGTGTATGAAAGCTCAAAAAGAAAACTAAGTGGGTGTGCATCCTACTTGCTTGCTCATGAAGACCTAGGGCAATTTGAGGAAGCCCATCATTGGAATATACAAGCCAAGTTCTATAATGATAAATTCCCACTAGTATATGAAAGTGACAATATAGGAGACTCTCTATCATGAAGATCATGGTGCTACTTTGAAGCATAAGTATGGAAAAAGGATAGTAACATTGCCCCTTCTCTCTTTTTCTCTCATTTTTTTCTTTCTTTTTCTCTTTTCTCTTTTCTTTGGCTTCTTTGGCCTCTCTTTTTTCCTCACATGGGACAATGCTCTAATAATGAAGATCATCATACTTCTATTTACTTACAACTCAAAAAATTACAACTCGATACTAGAACAAAATATGACTATATGAATGCCCCTGGCAGTGTACCGGGATGTGCAATGAATCAAGAGTGACATGTATGAAAAAAATATGAACGGTGGCTTTGCCACAAATACGATGTCAACTACATGATCATGCAAAGCAATATGACAATGATGATGCGTATCATAGTAAACGAAACGGTGGAAAGTTGCATGGCAATATATCTCGGAATGGCTATGAAAATGCCATAATAGGTAGGTATGGTGGCTGTTTTGAGGAAGGAATATGGTGGGTGTATGGTACCAGCGAAAGTTGCGCGGTACAAGAGAGGCTAGCAATGGTGGAAGGGTGAGATTGCGTATAATCCATGGACTCAACATTAGTCATAAAGAACTCACATACTTATTGCAAAAATCTATTAGTCATCGAAACAAAGTACTACGCACATGCTCCTAGGAGGATAGATTGGTAGGAAAAGACCATCGCTCGTCCCCGACCGCCACTCATAAGGAAGACAATCAAAAAATATATCATGCTCCAACTTCGTTACATAACGGTTCACCATACATGCATGCTACGGGACTCAGAAACCTTAACACAAGTATTTCTAAAATTCACAATTACTCACTAGCATGACTCTAATATCACCATCTTTATATCTCAAAACAATCATAAGGAATCAAACTTCTCATAGTATTCAATGCACTTTATATGAAAGTTTTTATTATATCCCTCTTGGATGCCTATCATATTAGGACAAATTTATAACCAAAGCAAATTACCATGTAGTTTAAAGACTCTCAAAATAATATAAGTGAAGCATGAGAGTTCAATAATTTCTACAAAATAAAGACACCGCCGTGCTCTAAAAAGATATAAGTGAAGCACTAGAGCAAAATTGCCTAGCTCAAAAGATATAAGTGAAGCACAGAGTATTCTAATAAATCGCGATTCATGTGTGTCCCTCTCAAAAGGTGTGTACAGAAAGGATGATTGTGGCAAACTAAAAAGCAAAGACTCAAATTATACAAGACGCTCCAAGAAAAATACATATCATGTGGTGAATAAAAATATAGCCTCAAGTAAAGTTACTGATAGACGAAGACGAAAGAGGGGATGCCTTCCGGGGCATCCCCAAGCTTAGGCTCTTGGTTGTCCTTGAATATTACCTTGGGGTGCCTTGGGAATCCCCAAGCTTAGGCTATTGCCACTCCTTATTCCATAGTCCATCAAATCCTTACCCAAAAACTTGAAAACTTCACAACACAAAACTCAACAGAAAATCTCATAAGCTCCGTTAGTATAAGAAAATAAATCACCACTTTGGTACTGTTGTGAACTAATTATTTATTTATATTGGTGTAATATCTACTGTATTACAACTTTTCCATCGTTCATACCCCCCGATACTACCCATAGATTCATCAAAATAAGCAAACAACACAAAGAAAACAGAATCTGTCAAAAACAGAACAGTCTGCGAAGATCCGAATTGTTCTAATACTTATATAACTCCCAAAATTCTGAAAATTTGGAAAACAGAGGAAATTTGTATATCAATCTCGTATAAAAAATTCAGGGTTTTTCAACCCTCCAGTGAATTAATAAAATTCTTAGACTGGACACAAAAGTTTCTGTTTTTCAGCAAGATCAAATCAACTATCACCGTAAGCCATCCCAAAGGTCTTACTTGGCACAAATACTAATTAAAACATAAAACCACATCTAACCAGAGGCTAGATGAATTATTTATTGCAAAATAGAACCAAAAAAGCAAAAACAAAAATAAAATTCGGTTGCCTCCCAACAAGCGCTATTGTTTAACGCCCTTAGCTAGGCATAAAAACACGAATAGATCTAGGTATTGTCATCTTTGGTATGCAATTCTTTTCTCATCAAATCCTCCAAAACTTGTCATAATAAATCTATTCTTTCCTTAATTTCCCTCCTAGTAGAAGAACTTAAATCATGATAAGGACTTTGGTTGGTAATTTTAACATTCTTAAACCCATAATCAGGATCATCACCATATATATCATCATATAAAACACGTATCTCATTTCTAATGGGTTCCCTCTTCATTTTATTCAACCAATCCCTATCAAATCCTACATAAATTCCCCTTGTAATCCAATCAAACTCCTCAAAAGCCTCTAGGTACAAAGATTGAGAGATTTCTGAATAAGGAACTCTCCTCCTAAGATTTTCACTATAAGATTGATAGTCCCTAGATTCCAAACTACGCATAGTTTCTTTATCATGGAGGATATCTTCAATTGGAGGGTGTTCAACACCCTTTTTATAGAAAGCAAAAATATACCTAGCTTCTTGTATTATAAAATCAAATTCACGCATAAGGATAATGGTGACAATCTTTTTAGCTATAGGATGATTAATATTGGGAAGTTCATAAAACACCTTTTGCAAAGCCGGAAGAATATGCACGAATTTCCTTTCTAATTTCTCAACGAGCATAACAATGGCATCCGCATAACAATTTGTATCAAGAAGAATAGATCGTTTATTAATAGGCATAGATCCCGTACAATCAAAGAATTCTTGAATAACACTTTTTCCAATAATATTACTGTCCCCCACACGAAAGATTTTTGTTTTGTAATTAGGAGGAGTTTCAGTTTCATGATCCAACGAACAAGATTCAAGCTTTTCCTCAAGATTTTCAATGATAACCTCCCCAGATTCAGACATGGTGGCAACAAACCAATCTAGCAAATGAGCAAACCAAAAATGACCGAAGAAGACGAACGGAAGAGGGACGAATAAAAGGCAAAGAGAGGGGCGAAGAAAAAGGCAAATCTTTTGGAAAATCGTTTTAGAAGTGGGGGAGAGGAAAATGAGAGGCGAATGGTGAATAATGTAATGCAAGAGATGAGAGTTTATGATGGGTACTTGGTATGTCTTGACTTGGCGCAGATCTCCCCGACAACGGCGCCAGAAATTCTTCTTGCTACTTCTTGAGCTTGCGTTGGTTTTTCCCTTGAAGAGGAAAGGGTGATGCAGCAAAGTAGAGATAAGTATTTCCCTCAGTTTGAGAACCAAGGTATCAATCCAGTAGGAGACAACACACAAATCACCGAATACCTACACAAACAATCAAAGACGTGCACCCAACACGATAAAGGGGTTGTCAATCCCTTCACGGTTATTTGCAAAAGTGAGATCTGATAGAGATAGATAAACGATAAAGTAAATATTTTTGGTATTTTTGTTTTATAGATCAGAAAGTAAAAGATTGCAAAAAAGTAGATCCGAAACTTGTATGATGAAAAGTAGAAAGTTACATGATAGAAAATAGACCCGGGGGCCATAGGTTTCACTAGAGGCTTCTCTCAAGATAGAAAATAATACGGTGGGTGAACAAATTACTGCCGAGCAATTGATAGAAAAGCGCAAAGTTATGACGATATTTAAGGCAATGATCATGAATATAGGCATCACGTCCGTGTCAAGTAGACCGAAACAATTCTGCATCTACTACTATTACTCCACACATCGACCGCTATCCAGCATGCATCTAGAGTATTAAATTCATAAAGAACGGAGTAATGCATTAAGTAAGATGACATGATGTGGAGGAATTAACTCAAGCAATATGATGAAAACCCCATATTTTTATCCTCGATGGCAACAATACAATACGTGCCTTGCTACCCCTACTGTCACTGGGAAAGGACACCGCAAGATTGAACCCAAAGCTAAACACTTCTCCCATTGCAAGAAAAACCAATCTAGTTAGCCAAACCAAACCGATAGTTCGAAGAGAATTGATATCAAATCATGCATAAAAGAATTCAGAGAAGATTCAAATAATATTCATAGATAATCTGATTATAAATCCACAATTCATCGGATCTCGGCAAACACACCGCAAAAAAGTATTACATCGAATAGATCTTCAAGAACCTCAAGGAGAACATGGTATTGAGAATCAAAGAGAGAGAAGAAGCCATCTAGCTACTAGCTATGGACCCGTAGGTCTGTGGTAAACTACTCACGCTTCATAGAAAGGGCAATGGAGTTGATGTAGAAGCCCTCCGTGATCGAATCCCCCTTAGGCAGGGTGCCGGAAAAGGTCCCTAGATGGGATCTCACGGGTACAGAAGGTTGCGGCGGTGGAAAAGTCTTTTCGTGGATGCCTCTGTTGGTTTGGGGATATATGAGTATATATAGGTGAAAGAATTAGGTCAGGAGGTGCACGAGGGGCCCACAAGGGTGGGGGGGGTGCGCCCTACCCCCCTTGGCGCGCCCTCCGTCCTTGTGGCCGCCTCATGGCACCTCCGACTTCATCTCCAAGTCTCCTGGTTTCCTTTTGGTCACAAAAAATCATCGCAAAAGTTTTATTCCGTTTGGTATTCCTTTTCTGCGAAACTCAAAAACAATGAAAAAACAGAAACTGGCACTGGGCTCTTGGTTAATAGGTTTGTCCCAAAAATAATATAAAATAGCATATTAATGCATATAAAACATCCAAAACAGATAATATAATAGCATGGAACAATCAAAAATTATAGATACGTTGGAGACGTATCATGCTTCAAAACGACGAACTTTGGCAACGATGCATACTCGGGGAGAACACTTTATCTTGAAATTTAGTGAAGGGATCATCTTATAATGCTATCGCCGTTCTAAGCAAAATAAGATGCATAAAGGATAAACATCACATGCAATCAAAAATATGTGACATGATATGGCCATCATCATCTTGTGCTTTTGATCTCCATCTCCAAAGCATCGTTATGATCTCCATCGTCACCGGCTCAACACCTTGATCTCCATCGTTGCGTTGGGGTCATCTAGCCAACTATTGCTTCTACAACTATTGCTAACACATAGCGATAAAGTAAATCAATTACATGGCACTTGCACTTCATACAATAATTAAGAGACAACCATAAGGCTCCTGCCAGTTGTCGATATTACAAAACATGATCATCTCATACAACAACGTATATCACATCATGCCTTGACCATATCACATCACAACATGCCCTGCAAAAACAGGTTAGATGTCCTCTACTTTGTTGTTGCAAGTTTTACATGGCTGCTACGGGCTTCTAGCAAGAACCGTTCTTAACTACGCAAAACCCACAACGGTGATTATCAAGTTTTCTATTTTAACCTTCTTCAAGGACCGGCCTTAGTCAAATTCGATTCAGCTAAAGTAGGAGAAACAGACACCCGCCAGCCACCTTTATGCCAAACAAGTTGCATGTCAGTCGGTGGAACCAGTCTCATGTACGTGGACATGTAAGGTTGGTCCAGGCCGCTTCATCCCACAATACCGCCGAATCAAAATAAGACGTTGGTGGTAAGCAGTATGACCATCACCGCCCACAACTCCTTTGTGTTCTACTCATGCATATCATCTACGCATAGACCTAGCTCGGATGCCACTGTTGGGGAACATTGCATGGAAAAAAATCTACGCACACGCAAGATCTATCCATGGAGATGCATAGCTACAAGAGGGGGAGAGCATCTTCATACCCTTGAAGATCACTAAGCGGAAGCGTTTATCAACGCGGTTGATTTAGTCGTACAGCTTCACGATCTGTCCCGATCAAGTACCGAACGTACGGCACCTCCGCGTTCAGCACACGTTTAGCTCGATGACATCCTCCCCTTCTCGATCCAGCAAGAGAGGCAAATTAGTAGATGAGTTCCGGCATCACGACGGTGTGGTGACGGTGGTGGTGAAGAACAATCTCCGCAGGGCTTCGCCAAGCACAACGAAAACTATGACGGAGGATAAACTAGAGGGGATGGGGTTGCCGGCACACGGCTTGGTGAATCTTGATGTGTCTTGGGTGCTAGCCCTGCCCCTCTATTTATATGTTGAGCCCTGGGGTCGAAACTTGGAGTAAAAGCCTCCTCAAAGTCGGTTTTGCCCGAAAGGCAAGAGTCCTTCTCGGACTCCAGGACCAGACGCCAGGGTTCCCGGCGTCTGGACCCAGACGCCAGGCTGGTCTCCACAAAACTTCCTTTTGCACTTTCCAAAAACCTCGTGGGCTTTACCCCTTGGACCAAATAAAGAGTTCTCGCACCAGAACATTTCGGGAAACATCCGAAACCCCTTCCGGTGAATTCCGGAACCCTTCCGAAGACCAAACACTATTATCCCATATATCAATCTTTACCTCTGAACCATTCCGGAGCTCCTCGTCATGTCCGTGATCTCATCTGGGACTCCGAACAACATTCGGTCACCAACATACATAACTCATATAATACTATATCATCAACGAATGTTAAGCGTGCGGACCCTACGGGTTCGAGAATGATGTAGACATGACCGAGACGCTTCTCTGTCAATAACCAATAGCCGGACCAGCATGCCCATATTGGTTCCTACATATTCTATGAAGATCTTTATCGGTCGAACCTTTATGACAACATACGCAATTCCCTTTGTCTGTCGGTATGTTACTTGCCTGAGATTTGATCGTCGGTATCTTCATACCTAGTTCAATCTCGTTACCGGCAAGTCTCTTTACTCATTCCGTAATACATCATCTCGTAACTAACTCCTTAGTCACTTTGCTTGCAAGCTTCTTATGATGTGTATTACCGAGAGGGCCCAGAGATACCTCTCTGATACATGGAGTGACAAATCCCAATCTCGATTCATGCCAACTCAACAGACACCTTTGGAGATACTTGTAGAGCATATTTATGATCACCCAGTTATGTTGTGCTGTTTGATAGCACCCAAGGTATTCCTCCGGTATCCGGGAGTTGCATGATCTCATGGTCGAAGGAATATGTATTTGACATTTAAGAAAGCAGTAGCAATAAAGTGAATGATCATATGCTAAGCTAACAGATGGGTCTTGTCCATCACATCATTCTCTTAATTATGTGATCCCGTTATCAAGTGACAACACATGTCTATGGTTAGGAAACCTTAACCATCTTTGATCAACGAGCTAGTCTAGTAGAGGCTTACTAGGGACACGGTATTTGTTTATGTATCCACACATGTATTTAAGTTTCCGATCAATACAATTCTAGCATGAATAATAAACCTTTATCATGAATAAGGAAATATAATAATAACAACTTTATTATTGCCTCTAGGGCATATTTCCATCACCACTTTCTTGTGGCACTGTCGCGTAGGTCATATTGGTGTAAAGCGCATGAAGAAACTCCATGCTGAGGGACTTTTGGAGTCACTTGATTTTGAATCACTTGACACATGCGAATCATGCCTCATGGGCAAGATGACTAAGACCCCATTTTCCAGAACAATGTAACGGGCAAGTGACTTGTTGGAAATCATACATACTGATGTGTGCGGTCCGATGAGCGTCGACGCGCGCGGGGGATATCGTTACTTTCTCACCTTCACCGATGATTTAAGTAGATATGGGTATATTTTCTTAATGATGCACAAGTGTGAGACGTTTGAAAAGTTCAAGCAATTTCAGAGTGAAGTTGAGAATCATCGTAACAAGAAGATTAAATTCCTATGATCTGATCGAGGGGGAGAGTATCTGAGTTATGAGTTTGGCAATCACTTCAAACAATGTGGAATTATTTCACAGTTGACACCACCTGGAACACCATAGCGTAATGGTATGTCCGAACGTCGTAATCGTACCCTATTAGATATGGTGCGCTCTATGATGTCTCTTGCCGATCTGCCACTATCATTTTGGGGTTATGCGTTAGAGACAACTGCATTCACTTTAAATAGGGCACCATCTAAGTCCGTGGAGACGACACCGTATGAACTGTGGTTTGGCAAGAAACCTAAGTTGTCATTTCTTAAGGTATGGGGCTGCGATGCTTATGTCAAAAGGCTTTAGCCGGAAAAAGCTCAAACCCAAAGCGGACAAATGCGTCTTCATAGGATACCCAAAAGAGAAGGTTAGGTATACCTTCTATCTCAGATCTGAGGGCAAAGTGTTTGTCGCTAAGAACGGGTCCTTTCTCGAGAAAGAGTTTCTGTTGAAAGAATTGAGTGGGAGGAAGATAGAACTTGATGAGGTTGTTGAACCTTTACTTCAACCAGAGAGTAGCGCAGCACAGAAAGATGTTTCTGTGGCACCTACGTCAGTTGAAGAGGAAGCTAATGATGATGATCATGAAGCTCCGGATCAAGTTACTATCAAACCTCATAGGTCGACAAGGGTACGTATAGCTCCTGAGTGGTACGGTAACCCTGTCTTAGAGGTCATGTTGTTGGACAATGGTGAACCTACAAGCTATGGAGAAGCGATGGTGGGACCGTATTCCGACAAATGGTTAGAGGCCATGAAATCCAAGATGGGATACATGTATGAAAACAAAGTATGGACTTTGGAAGTATTACCTGAAGGGCGAAAGGCCATTCAAAATAAATGGATCTTCAAGAAGAAGACAGACGCGGACGGTAATGTCACCGTCTATAAAGCTCGACTTGTGGCAAAAGGGTTTTCATAAGTTCAAGGAGTTGACTACGATGAGACTTTCTCACCCGTAGCTATGCTTAAGTCTGTCAGAATCATGTTGGCAGTAGCTGCATTTTTCGATTATGAAATCTGGCAGATGGATGTCAAAACAGCGTTCCGTAATGGTTTCCTTAAGGAAGAGTTGTATATGATGCAACCGGAAGGTTTTGTCGATCCAGCGAATGCTGACAAAGTGTGTAAACTCCAGTGATCCATTTATGGACTGGTGCAAGCATCTCGGAGTTGGAATCTTCACTTTGATGAGGTGATCAAAGCATTTGGGTTTATACAAGTTTTCAGAGAATCTTGTATTTACAAGAAAGTGAGTGGGAGCTCTATAGAGTTTCTAATATTATATGTGGATGACATATTGCTGATTGGAAACAATATAGAACTTTTGGAAAACGTGAAGGAATATTTGAACAAGAGTTTTTCAATGAAGGACCTAGGAGAAGCTGCTTTCATATTAGGCATCAAGATCTATAGAGATAGATCGAGACGCTTAATAGGACTTTCATAAAGCACATACTTTGATAAGATTTTGAAGAAGTTCAAAATGGATCAGTCCAAGAAGGGGTTCTTGCCTGTTTTGCAAGGTGTGAAGTTGAGTAAGACTCAATGCCCAGCGACTACAGAGGATAGAGAAAAGATGAGTATCATCCCCTATGCTTCTGCCATAGGCTCTATCATGTATGCGATGATGTGCACAAGACCGGATGTCAGCCTTGGCATAAGTATGGCCGGAAGGTTTCAAAGTGATCTAGGAGTGGAACACTGGACAACGGTCAAGAATATCCTTAAGTACGTGAAAAGGACTAAGGAAATGTTTCTCATTTATGGAGGTGATCAAGAGCTCGTCGTAAAGGGCTACGTCAATGCAAGCTTTGACACGGATCGGATGACTCTAAGTCTCAAACCGGATACATATATATTATGAATGGGGGAGCGGTAAGCTGGGGTAGTTCCAAGCAAAGTGTGGTAGTTGATTCTACATGCGAAGCGGAATACATAGCTGCCTCAGAGGCAGCGAAGGAAGGTGTCTGGATGAAGCAGTTCATGACAGATCTTGGAGTTGTGCCCAGTGTGCTGAACCCAATGACTCTGTTATGTGACAACACTAGTGCCATTGCTCTATCCAAGGAACCAAGGTTTCACAAGATGACTAGACACATAAAGCGACGCTTCAACTCCATCCGTGATGCAGTTAAGGAGGAGGACATAAACAATTGCAAAGTACATACGGATCTGAATGTTGCAGATCCGTTGACTAAACCTCTTCCACGGGCAAAACATGATCAACACCAGAACTCTATGGGTGTTAGATTCATTACCATGTAATACTAGATTATTGACTCCAGTGCAAGTGGGAGACTGTTCGAAATATGCCCTAGAGGCAATAATAAAGTGGTTATTATTATATTTCCTTGTTCATCATAATTGTTTATTATCCATGCTATAATTGTATTGACTGGAAACTCAAATGCATGTGTGGATGCATAGACAACAACATGTCCCAAGTGAGCCTCTACTGGACTAGCTCGTTGATCAAAGATGGCCGTGGTTTCCTAGCCATAGACATGAGTTGTCAATTGATAACGGGATCACATCATTAGGAGAATAATGTGATGGACAACACCCAAACTATAAACGTAGCATATGATTGTATCAAGTTTATTGCTATCATTTTCTGCATGTCAAGTATATGTTCCTATGACCATGAGATCATGCAACTCACTAACACCGGAGGAGTAACTTGTGTGTACCAAACATCACAACATAACTGGGTGACTATAATGGTGCTCTATAAGTATCTCCGAGGGTGTTTGTTGAGTTGGCATGGATCAAGACTGGGATTTGTCACTCCGTATGACGGAGAGGTATCTCAGGGCCCACTCGGTAATACAGCATCACAATGAGCTTGCAAGCAATGTGACTAATGGGTTAGCCACGGGAACTTGTATTATGGAATGAGTAAAGAGACTTGCCGGTAACGAGATTGAACTAGGTATGGAGATACCGACGATCAAATCTCGGGCAAGTAACATACCGATAGACAGCGGGAACTACATACGGGATTAGCTGAATCCTTGACATCGAGGTTCGACCGATAAAGATCTTTGTAGAATGTGTAGAAACCAATATGGACATCTAGGTCCCGCTATTGGTTATTGACCGTAGAGGTGTCTCGGTCATGTCTGCATAGTTCTCGAACCTGCAGGGTCTACACACTTAACGTTTGGTGATGATATATGTATAGTTGAGTTGTTTTGGTGGTAACCGAAGGTTGTTCGGAGTCCGGATGAGATCTCGGACATGGCGAGGAACTCCGGAATGGTCCGTAGATGAAGATCGATATATAGGACCAAGGGAATCGGAGTCCGGAAGTGTTCTAGGGGTACCGGGTTATGACCAGGAGAACCGAAAGGGGTTTCGGGGGCCCCTACAAGTGTTGGGGGGGCTCATGGGCCAAGTGGAGGGAGCAAACAATCCCACTAAGGGGTTGTGCGCCCCCCTTACCCCATCTCGTGATCACCAGAGGAGGTGGTCCCCCCTAGGGCTGCCTCCACCTGGCTTGGGGGCAAGCCACCCTAGGGTTTCCCTAGGGGCGCCCCCATCTGTGGTGGCCGCCGCCCCCCTAGGGAAAACCCTAGGGCGCCCCCTCCTCCTCCCTTCCCCCTATATATAGAGGGTTAGAGGGAGGGCATCCCCACCCAATCCATGGCACGACGCTGCCCTCCCTCTCCCTCATAGTCCTTCTTCTTCTCCGTGAGGCTTGGCAAAGCCCTGCTGAGATTTCTCCACCACCACCACCATCACGCCGTCGTGCTGCCGGAGGAATCGAGCTACTACGTCACCGTCGCTCGCTGGATCGAGGAGGTGAAGGCGTCATCAAGCCATACGTGTGTTGAACGCGGAGGTGTCGTCATTTCGGCACTTGGATCGGGAGTTCGCGGGACAGATCGTGATTGGATCACGAAGACGTTCGACTACATCAACCGCGTTTCTTAACGCTTCCGCTTAGAGATCTACAAGGGTATGTAGATCCAATCTCTCCTCTCGCAGATGGTCATCTCCTAGATTGATCTTGGTGAGCGTAGGAAATTTTTTGTTTCCCATGCAACGTTCCCCAACATAGAAATCTTATGGTTATGTTCTCTCAATCCATGAAATCTGAGTAAGTTTTGTTAGATCAGTGTAGTGTATTGATTGTTTGAATGGTACAAATGATAAGTGATTAGTTGTTTCATCTGTACAAATGATTTCTGCTAATAATCTGACTAGGGTTAGTGTTCGTGCTAATAATTCATAGCCAGGTCTTGACAATTGATTTTGAATGACCTACATATATGTTTGTGCCACTTTTTTCTTCAAGATTGGTTTGTACATAGACGATTATGCTTAAAAATCGAACCATAATCTTTGGATATGTCTAAAAAATAGCCATAAATTCCATAAATTCCTAATCCTACTTTACGGCATGTAAAAAAGGATTTGATGCCAAATTTTGGCAACTGCCAAATGTTCACCAGAGATTAGTTTGTATTCCAAATTTGACGCCACATTTTTTTACTATATGTATAGGTGCTATCTGATGATGTTGACAGCGAGGATGAAGATGGCCAGAGGAGGTACAAGAGGCAAATCCTTAGGGATCTTTATGCGGGAATTCATAACAAGCGTATCAGGACCTGGAACGGGGGCTTTCGATGCCCATTTTGCAACCAAAAGCTTCATGATGCGTATGAAAGTGTTCTGGCGCATGCAAGAGGTATTCTTCAGGCAGAAGTATTCTCGCAGGGTGGCGCACGCAATGTACGCTGAGTACTTGGAGAAGCTTCACGATCGTGCCAGCATATGAGATGAGATGTGGGATTGAACTATGTATGGCTATGTAGTGTCTTAATTATAAATGTGCTTGAGTATGCTTAATGACGGTTGAACTATATATGGTTGAACTATGGTTGTGTACGCTTATTATCTATGCTTGAGTATGTTTAATCTATGTTTACTTATGTCTAACTGTGGGATATGGATGCAATCAATTCGGTTGATGGAATTTTATGCAAATTAGGGTGAATGCTTAGCGTGGGTAAAAATTTCAGATTCAACCGACGAAAGAAAAGTGGAACCACCCTGAAACATGCTTATTTTCCCAAATTGGAACCATGTGCAATGACTTTCATTTTCCTAGTTACGTCAATCACACACGGTTGGCTCTAGCAAACTGTTGCCTCCGAAACTCTTTGTGGGAAAGAAAACCCTCACCACCCAATTCAAAAAGGAAAAAAGAAAACCCTCACCATCCCCACGTCACAAAAACCCTCACCCCGCCCGCCACCCCCTCCGGTCCCCACTCACACCTACACAAGCTCCTCCGTGACTCTGCATGGCACCGCCTATCATCGCGGCAACCACTTAGCTCAACGCCTGTCGCCAGGCTGCCAGCAAACCCCACCACATTTCGCCACTTCCGCTTGCCACTACCTATCGCCATCGACTTTCTCGATGCTGCTTGCCATCGACCCAGCTCCGCCCGATTGGGGAATCCGCGGTATTGAGGTTTTTTTCTCATGGACAACAAGGTAACTTATTTACTGAGATATTCTCTCATCTCTTATCCCAGTTCATCTGGCTCCTTTAATCGCCTGGCTGAAATCGCCGTGAATTCATTTTTATTCGAGCAAATTTGTGGGTTTTCTTTCATTCATAGAGTGTACAGTACATGGACACATTAGGACTTTGCGGCCTCAGCCAGACATCCATGGAGTTCCATCTCACCGTACGAGATGACTTCAGGATGCGCACGGTATGTTCAATCTCACCCTACATCGGTTGGCATGGCCTACTTTCATGAACATATACTATATATTGCTACATTTGGATAAAAGGTGCCACATGCAGCATATACGTCAAAGGGATTTTTTTCCTCTTCTTTCTATATTAGGCAAATTAATGGTGTATAGTTCTTTCGATTACTCTCATATTTCCATGACATCATGGTTACACTATCTGTTTAATTATAATTTTTTGTCCTTTGATTTCAACTGTTGTAGTGTTTTTCAATTTCGCCCATGTTTTCATGTTACCATATTCTTTAACAATCCTACCATTTTCTGTAACACATCCCTTGCTATGCAACATCTGTTGTACACAATCTTGCCCTTTACATAACTCAAGACTGCAGGGATGTCATACTGAATACAAACCATGGATTTACAGTCGTTGCTTCTATAAGACTTGATGAACATGGTCACTCCTATTTTGGCACGGGCCTTTGGATAGAAATTTCTAAGTTTTATGTACTGAAAGCTGGCACTAAAATTGCACTACACATAAGAGCCTGGTCATCAGATATATGCTAACTTCCCTGATGATATCATCCGTCCAGACATTGTTCGAAGTAAGTGTTCTTTTCAAGTATCTGCATGTTGACTTACCCATCAATATCAAAGGAATTGTGTAGTATTTAATCAACCAATTGTTATTCCATTTTCTTACTCTATTCCTACCTACTAACTTCTAGTTACCAATACACTTTTCTTTTGCCCTGTTTTAACTAAATATTCCCTGTACTCGCACTTCTATCAGAAAGCGCCGCTGACAAGGAGACTCCGGAGGTGGAGAATGAGGCTGCCAACAAGCGGAGGCGGGTCGAGCAAGAACCGCAAGCGACTCCAGCAGGCCTAGATTTCATTAGCAGCCTCCCCAATGATATGTTGATAGTCATCATCTCCCTCCTCCCAATCAAATATGGGGCGCAGACAACCATCCTTTCCCGGCGGTGGCACTCCCTATGGCACTCCACCCCTCTCGACCTCATCGACGCCCACAAGCTCTGCCATGGCTATCACAAAAGCACACGTTGTCCCAGATCCTCGACAGTCACCATGGCCCAATCAGAGGCCTTAGCACAGGCAAGTTCCGTTCCAATGGCAAGGACCGAGCTAAGCTTGATGAGTGGTTCCGACCCCCCGCCCTAGATCAGCTCGAGGAGCTAAGTTTTAATGATGGACATATGCGCTCGCTGCCAACATGCACGCTCCGCCTCGCGCCCACGCTGCGCCCCGCCAAGTGCATGAACTGCCATCCCCCCTTAATGACGCACCCACTCTTTTTCTACCACGACTGAAGCATCTCGAGCTCGTCGCCGTCTACATCCCAAAGGATGACATGGAGCGCCTGCTCCGCGGCTGTACTGCACTCGAGTACCTTCATCTTCAGGCGATCAATGGGTTGAGTAGCTTCCACATCACCTCCATGACTCTCCACACTATTTATGTGTGTTGCTGGTGCTGCAACAAGAGATCACAAAAGGTGTACCACAATATGGTCATTGAGGACACACCTTCACTTGAGAGATTACTTGTAGTTGATCAACAAGGTCCAATAAGAATCAGTGTCATTTCTGCGCTGAAATTGACAGTGGTGGACTACTCGTCTGTCAAATACTCTGAACTTGTTATTGGATCCACACCCGTTCAGGTAAAAGAGTCGTCTTCTACCTCTCCTTCTACAAATTAACATTATTTCTAATTTTGAAGATGTATGTTCGTCTATCATCTAGCAAATTATTCCGACAAGCTTGACCCCGAATCTGCGCGCAGTGAAGGTCTTGGCACTAGATTCTATCGGCCCCAACCTGGACCAAGTTGTCAGTTTCCTGAGATGCTTTCCGTGCCTGGAGAAGTTATATATCGAGGTGATGTTCCTTTCCTATTAAATGTTAACCATAAGGGATTTCAATTTTTGGCACCTTTTCCCAAGTTTACAATGACAATGTTCTATGATTTCTGAAGGAATTTTGGAGGATTTCAGTACATACATGTTTCCCCCCATATTGGTTGCTTGATTCATATGGTTACAATCCATAAGCATTTCTCTTTTTGGATTAATCTGTACTAGTTTTCTTAGGGAATTTTTCATCCACTCCAACCTCTTGTGAAGAAGGCTACATTTTTCTAGATTGTAATCAAATGCCCATGTTAATCATGTCGGATCAAAGATGGCACGTTAGTGCATTTTACAAATCTTGCAAACCAAATAGCCCTGTAGTAGTGTTCAAAACTGCATGTAGGCACTAATATGCTCTCTTCTTTTGCAGATAAGATTAGGCCTGATGGTAGATAATGTGATACAATATAACAATCACATCGAATGCCTAGATCTTCATCTCTCAGAAATTACTTTGAACTCCTACCGAGGGACCTTATCAGAGATTATATTCGCCAGGTACTTTGTTGTCAGAGCAAGGGTGCTGATGGTAATGAGGTTTGCCCTACATTTATTTCGCAAAAATGAATGGTTTGTTGATCAGCGCCAGCGGCTGCGGCAGAATGGAAAAGGCTCCAAAAAAGCTGAATTTCATTTTGGAACTTTAGCTGACAGAGTAATCGGAAGTCATTGTGTCAACCCCATACATGACTTCTCAGAGGCTGATCCCTTTGCAAAAATGATGAGGTTTCAAAAGTAGCCTTACAAGTGGTAATATTAGTTTGAACCTCTCTTATATCCATGTTCAGCTGATCAGCGTGGGTGTTTGCAGTTGAATGAGCTGAATTTCTATGTTAATATCAGTTTGAACCTTGTAATCTTCAAATTTGAGCCATATAACTCTGGAATTTGAACCTTGTAATATTTCGGGCTTTTGTGGTATAATCGTTGAAGTGGCATCGTATGAGACTCGTATATTGGTAGTACTATTTTGACCTTAATATGCAATGGACTTAGATTTTATTAACCATTTTTGAATGTGTTTCCCTTGTCGATCTCATCGCAAACGATGTGTATAGCTAACTTGACTGCGATCTTCGACATTTTTGCACACAGTTGGTTTCTTCAACCGTGTGCCCTCTGGAGCGCAGAATTAATTATCGCACTCGAGTGTCCATCATCACCCTTCTGTGTAACTTTGACCTCATCACCCACGGGTAAACTTATGATCGAAGTCTCCACACACTTCGTTTTTGCAAAGCTTTTTGCCAATAAACGCCCATGATTTGCCCCTCTTCTAGCTGACGCGTGGCCAAACTAGCCGGGCGGGAAGCTTGCACGGTAAACTATGCAGTTACGCGGGAACAGGCTCACCAACGATACATTTGGTGCCTCTTCGAGCCCACGCCTGGTCAAACAAAACGTGTGTGGGGTGCTCAAGCGTGCACTGGAATCCTCTGCTATGAACGCGGTGACAAGACATGACGATTACAGGCCGGCCGGCCCCCATTTATTATAGCGGCCACTTAACCCTTGTGTCTCTTCAACCTTTTGATCGCACCCCAGTATTGCAAGAAGTACACCCACCACGACAAATTCTTAGAGGGTATCCTGCACAGCTCCAATGGCGCTCCGAGTGGCTGCCCATGACGAGCAGCAGTTCACCATGCATGCCGTGGTGGACACCCACAGAAGGTTCACAGAGCTCTCGGTGGTGTACACCAACAACCTGGTCTGGGTGGAGCACTCCATCCACATCATGGAGCTGTTGCTTGCTGAGGAGAAGTACAAGGTGGTCGGGTTCGACCTTGAGTACACCCGCGCTCGTGCCGGGTCTCGTCCCAAGGTCGTCGTCACCTAGATGTGCATGCGCAATCACGTCCTCGTCTACCACTACTGCCTGGCCACAAGGCCTTGCGAGCGTTTCGCCAGGCTTGTCGATAGCCCCCACTACATGTTCGCTACGGTGGACATCACCAACGATTTAAAGGTGCTCAAGAATTCGGGCATCGCCTGCCAGAATCTTGCGGACATCCAGGGCCAATACAAGATCTGGGGCAGCAAGAAGCATGAGAAGGACTCACTGGTTCACCTCGCCGAGGCCATCATCGACCCCTACTACAGAGACATGAAGGATTCCTGCAACAAGGACAAGTGTGTCTGACACTCGGCCTGGATGGAGAAACTCGACAAAGCTCACGTCGTGTACGCGGCCAAGGAGGCGTACACAAGCTACGAGATGTACAGGCAGATCATTGACATGAGGAAGTGCCTCCTTTCACAAAATGGCCAGGGATCCAGCCGAAAGTAGAGCAATGGCAAGCGTCGTCACAACAAGAAGTAGATGATTAGATCCTCGTTTCTCCTAGTTTAGTATGCATGTAATTGCTTACTTTGGTGTGTGGAAATGTTATGTGTGTAGTCACATATGTAATTGTATGCTTAATTTGGTTATGCAATGTTGTTCTTATAAGTATATATGTTGATGTTCTATAGGCAGAGCGTAGATGCCGTGCGGAGAGAGCAAATCACATCGCACATGGACTAAACAATGGAACCCATCGGTGATGATTTCATCAATCACTCACAATTGTATACCAGCAATCGTTTGCTCACAACACACACGGCTTGTTAACAGGAATCGTCTGTGTTGTTATCGATCTTCCCACACATTTCTAATTACTGACCTGTTTGCCGCGTATCACACACATCTTGTTAAGTTGAACCGTTTCTGTTGTGTTGGCTAATCGCAAACAGTTCATCCGAGTGAACTGTATGCCGTATATCGCACACACCTTGATCTGGCTGACTGTATCTGGTGTGTTGCCTAATCACAAACAGTTCATCTGAGTGAACTGTATGTTGTATATCGCACACATCTTCACCTGTCGGACTATTTCTGCTGTTATGCTCATCGCAAACAAATCATTCGACTGAACAGTATGCTACCCATTGCACACGCAACTACAATCTGAATCATGTTTGAAGTCTCCGCTATCGCAAACATTTTGTATCTTTTTTTACATCACTGTTTGTGATTAATGCATCACAGACAGTTTCGTCGAAGGGTCTCTGATTGTAGTGTCATGTTAGCAGCATCCTGCAGTAGTGGAGGGCGGTTCATGGGATCATCATCAACGATTCGAGGGACTCCTAGTATGATCTACACCGACTCATCTACTTCCCTTGCACTCCGGAGTCGGTAACGATCGTTGATCCAAACCATATATGCATCTTCATATTGTTCCTGGGTGTTCGTAGGGCGGATTTGTTTTGTTTTCTACTACGTTTCACAACACTTGAGGCTAACTAAAGGTAGAAAGGGAGTGTGCAGATGCGCATAGAGATGAAGTTGATATCTCGAGGAAGCAAACAACATAAACAAATGCAGTACTCATAAAAGGCCATCAACACTTGGAGGAATTTAGAAAGAAGCAAGCCTAGATAGACCAAATTGTCAAGCAGCGGGTGCAAAACCCAAGGGTGATCCCACTTTCTAAATCCTAATTGAAATGGTGACTTCCATTGGTGAAACTGTCATGACCTCTGGGTTGTGTGTGCATGAACTCCCAATTGCAAATCCAAAGGATGATAGTGTAATAATATCCAGGTAATAGATAGAAACCATTCATTTTTTACATTATGTAATAATAATTGATTTGACTTTCTAAGATATTTCATTTCGTTAGCTGGGCCTCCTTGATAATAACAACAGTAGGTCTATTGGATTGTGAGTTGTTGTAGGCCAAACAGGTCGTGACACTATGTGGGTCAAATGATCGAATGCTATTTTGGGCTAAATGGTACAGGCAAAGGGGGCCGCAGACAGGCCAAAAGCACCATGGGTCGCAAATGGTCAAAAAGCACGTGGGTAAAAGCATCATGGACGACATACTGGCCAAAACCACAGTGGACCTCAATGGGCCAAAAGCATCATGGGGCTTGGATGGGCTGAAAGCATCGTGGGACACAAGCGGGCAGAAAGTAACATGGGCCTCAGATGGGCCGAAAGCACCACGGACCGAAAAGGTTTCAAAGCCGAACCATTGGATTCAGAAACCGCCGTCGTATTGTAGTGTGTCGCCTCTAGTCGCTTGAGTGGCAGACTCGTCAGCTTGACTGATGCACTGTTGGAACAGCTCCTAAATCAACACACACAATCACACACACGCGCAGCTGATACGACTTCGGCATATCTATAATTTTGATTGTTTCATGCCATTATTATACAACTTTCATATACTTTTGGCAACATTTTATATTATTTTTGGGACTAACATATTGATCCAGTGCCAGTTTCTGTTTGTTGCATGTTTTTTGTTTCGTGGAATATCCATATCAAACGAAGTCCAAACGCGATAAAAATTTACGGAGAGTTATTTTGGAATATATGTGATTTTTGGGAAAAAGAATCAACACGAGAAGATACCCAAGGAGCCCACAAGCCCAGAGGGCGCGCCCCCTACCCTGGGCGTGCAGGGGAGGCTTGTGGTGCCCTTGTAAGGCGGTTGGGGCCCCTCTTCTACCGAAATAAAGATAATATCCGAAAGAAAATCCCCTCAAAATTTCAGCCCAATCAGAGTTACGGATCTCCATTAATTTAAGAAATGGTGAAGGGCTAGAAAACAGGAGCACGAAACAGAAGAGAACAAAGAGAAATCCAATCTCGGAGGGCTCCCGCCCTCCAGGAGCCATGGTGGACATGGACCAGAGGGGAAACTCTCCTCCCATCTAGGGAAAGACAAAGGAAGCAGAAGAGGGAGGGGACTCTCTCCCCCTCTCTCCCGATGGCGTCGGAGCGCCGCCGGGGAACCATCGTGACGACGATCTACACCAACAACTTTGCCGCCGCCATCACCAACTCTCTCCCCCTCCATGCAACAGTGTAACATCTCTTCTATCCGCTGTAATCTCAACTTAAACATGGTTATTAATTCTATATATTATTGCCCAATGATGTATGGCCATCCTATGATGTTTGAGTAGATTCGTTTTTTCCTATGGGTTGATTGATGATCGTGATTGGTTTGAGTTGTATGTTTTATTTTGGTGCTGTCCTATGGTGCCCGCCGTGCCACGCAAGCGTCTGGGATTACCACTCTAGGGTGTTGCAATACATTCATAATTCGCTTATAGTGGGTGGCTAGAGTGATAGAAACTTACACCCGAGTAAGGGGGTTGTTGCGTATGGGAGTAAAGAGGACTTGTTACTTAATGCTATGGTTGGGTTTTACCTTAATGATCTTTGGTAGTTGCGGATGCTTGGTAGAGTTCCAATCATAATTGCATATGATCCAAGTATGGAAAGTATGTTAGCTCATGCCTCTCCCTCATATAAAATTGCAATAATGATTACCGGTCTAGTTATCGATAGCCTAGGGACAAATCCTTCTCTTGTGTTACAAAAAACTTTCTACTAAACAACTAACTTTTATTATCTTGCAATTTATTTGTAGTTTTATTCTTGCTAAGTACATCTAGTTTTATTCTTACAAACTTATCCTATTACACCTACAAAGTAGTTTTATACTTGTTCTAGGTAAGGCAAATGTTAAGTGCGCATAGAGTTGTATCGGTGGTCGATAGAACTTGAAGGGAATATTAATTCTACCTTTAGCTCCTCGTTGTGTTCGAAACTCTTGCTTATCAAAAGAGGCTACAATTGATCCCCTATACTCGTGGGTTACTGATGTTGGCTTGAACTACGTCGGTATTTCCCCAAAGAGGAAGGGATGATGCAGCACAACAACGGTATGTATTTCCCTCAGTGATGAGACCAAGGTTATCGAACCAGTAGGAGAACCAAGCAACACTACGTAAACAGCACCTGCACACAAAGAAAAAATACTTGCAACCCGACGTGTTAAAGGGGTTGTCAATCCCTTTCGGGTAACGGCGCCAGAAATTGGCACGTTGACGGGAGATAAATTGTAGTAGATTGGATAAATAGATCGCGAATAAAATAAAGTGCAGCAAAATATTTTTGGGTTTTTAGAAATATAGATCTGAAAATAAAAGTGGCAAATAAATAAAAAGGTAAATAGCAAAATAGATCTGAAAATATATGATGAGAAAATAGACCCGAGGGCCGTAGATTTCACTAGTGGCTCCTCTCGAGAAAAATAGCATATGGTGGGTAAACAAATTACTATTGGGCAATTGATAGAACTTCAAATAATTATGACGATATCCAGGCAATGATCATTATATAGGCATCACATCCAAGATTAGTAGACCGATTCCTGTCTGCATCTACTACTATTACTCCACACATCGACCGCTATCCAGCATGCATCTAGTGTATTAAGTTCATGGAGAAACGGAGTAATGCAATAAGAACGATGACATGATGTAGACAAGATCTATTTATGTAGAAATAGACCCCATCTTGTTATCCTTAATAGCAATGATACATACGTGTCGGTTCCCCTTCTGTCACTGGGATCAAGCACCGTAAGATCGAACCCATCACAAAGCACCTCTTCCCATGGCAAGAAAAATCAATCTAGTTGGCCTAACTAAACCAAAGATTCGAAGAAGAAATACGAGGCTATAAGTAATCATGCATATAAGAGATCAAATAACTCAAATAACTTTCATGGATAAAAACATAGATCTGACCATAAACTCAAAGTTCATCGGATCCCAACAAACACACCGCAAAAAGAGTTACATCAAATAGATCTCCAAGAGACCATTGTATTGAGAATCAAAAGAGAGAGAGGAAGCCATCTAGCTACTACCTACGGACCCGTAGGTCTACAATGAACTACTCACACATCATCGGAGAGGCACCAATGAGGATGATGAACCCCTCTATGATGGTGTCTAGATTGGATCTGTGGTTTCTGGAACTTGCGGCGGCTGGAATTGATTTTCGTCGACTCCCCTAGGGTTTCTGGAATATTGGGGTATTTATAGAGCAAAGAGGCGGTGCGGGAGGCGGCCGAGGTGGGCACAACCCACCTGGGCACGCCTGGACCCCCAGGCGTGCCCTGGTGGGTTGTGCTCCCCTCGGAGCCCCCCTCAGGTACTTTCTTGGCCCAACTTGTGTCTTCTGGTCCAGAAAAAATCACCAAAAAGTTTCGCTGTGTTTGGACTCCGTTTGGTATTGATTTCCTGCGAAGTAAAAAACAAGCAAAAAACAGCAACTGGCACTGGGCACTATGTCAATAGGTTAGTCCCAAAAAATGATATAAAGTTGCTATAAAATGATTGTAAAACATCCAAGAATGATAATATAACAGCATGGAACAATCAAAAATTATAGATACGTTGGAGACGTATCAGCATCCCCAAGCTTAATTCCTGCTCATCCTCGAGTAGGTAAATGATAAAAACAGAATTTTTGATGTGGAATGCTGCCTAACTTGTTCATCACATATTCTTTTCTTTGTAGCATGGACATTTTGACTTTTATATGATTCAAAGCAATAGTCTAGTTTTGACATGAAGATTTCAATACTCAACCATATCAACAAGCAACCATGTCTTTCAAAATACCAACACTAAAGCAAGTTATCCCTAGCCCATTATGCTCAATCATTGATCCATTCATGAAACACACTCGCATATTAGCTACACCAAATGCTCAAGTACGATCATAGTGGCCCTTAGCTAGTGCTTTATAAGAGAAGATGGAGACTCAAAATAAAATAAAATTTGCATAAAGTAAAAGAAAGGCCCTTCGCAGAGGGAAGTAGGGATTTGTAGAGGTGCCAGAGCTCAAAGCGAAAAAAGTAGAGACAAAACATTTTGGGTGGCATGCTTTTCCTGTCAACGAAAACGATCGAGTAGTTCCCAATACTTTCCATGCTAGATATATCATAGGCGTGATACGTCTCCAATGTATCTATGATTTTTTATTGTTCCATGCTGTTAAATTATCATTTTTGGATGTTTTACAATCATTTTATATCAACTTTATATCATTTTTTGGGACTAACCTATTGACATAGTGCCCAGTGCCAATTGTTGTTTTCTGCTTGTTTTTTACATCGCAGGAAATCAATACCAAACGGAGTCCAAACGCAGCGAAACTTTTTGGAGATTTTTTTTGGACCAGAAGACATCCAGTGGGGCAAAGAAGTACCGAAGAGGGGGCCCGAGGTGAGCACAAGACACCGGGGCCCCCAGGCGCGCCCTGGTGGGTTGTGCCCACCTCGGGTGCCCCCCGAACCGCCTCTTTTCTCTATAAATACCCCAATATTCCAGAAACCCTAGGGGAGGAGACGAAAATCAATTCCAGCCACCGCAGAGTCCAGAACCACTAGATCCAATCTAGACACCATCATGGAGGGGTTCACCACTTCCATTGGTGCATCTCCGATGATCCGTGAGTAGTTCTTTGTAGACCTACGGGTTCGTAGTTAGTAGCTAGATGGCTTTCTCTCTCTCGTTTGATTCTCAATACAATGGTCTCTTGGAGATCCATATGATGTAACTCTTTTTGTGTTGTGTTTGTTGGGATCCGATTAACTTTGAGTTTATGACCAGATCTATGTTTTTATCCATGAAAGTTATTTGAGTCTTCTTTGATCTCTTATATGCATGATTGCTTATAGCTTCATATTTCTTCTCCGATATTTGGGTTTTGTTTGGCCAGCTTGATCTATTTATCTTGCAATGGGAAGAGGTGCTTTGTGATGGGTTCGATCTTACGGTGCTTGATCCCAGTGACAGAAGGGGAAACGACACGTATGTATCGTTGCTATTAAGGATAACAAGATGGGGTCTATTTCTACATAAATAGATCTTGTCTACATCATGTCATCGTTCTTATTGCATTACTCCGTTTTTCCATGAACTTAATACACTAGATGCATGCTGGATAGCGGTCGATGTGTGCAGTAATAGTAGTAGATGCAGGCAGGAGTCGGTCTACTAATCTTGGACGTGATGCCTATATAATGATCATTGCCTGGATATCGTCATGATTATCTGAAGTTCTATCAATTGCCCAATAGTAATTTGTTTACCCACCGTTTGCTATTTTTCTCAAGAGAAGCCACTAGTGAAACCTATGGCCCCCTGAAATTGGCACGTTGACGGGAGATAAATTGTAGTAGATTGGATAAATAGATCGCGAATAAAATAAAGTGCAGCAAAATATTTTTGGGTTTTCAGAAATATAGATCTGAAAATAAAAGTGGCAAATAAATAAAAAGGAAAATAGCAAAATAGATCTGAAAATATATGATGAGAAAATAGACCCGGGGGCCGTAGATTTCACTAGTGGCTTCTCTCAGAAAAATAGCATACGGTGGGTAAACAAATTACTGTTGGGCAATTGATAGAACTTCAAATAATTATGACGATATCCAGGCAATGATCATTATATAGGCATCACGTCCAAGATTAGTAGACCGACTCCTACCTGCATCTACTACTATTACTCCACACATTGACCGCTATCCAGCATGCATCTAGTGTATTAAGTTCATGGAGAAACGGAGTAATGCAATAAGAACGATGACATGATGTTGACAAGATCTATTTATGTAGAAATAGACCCCATCTTGTTATCCTTAATAGCAACGATACATACATGTCGGTTCCCCTTCTGTCACTGCGATCAAGCACTGTAAGATCGAACCCATCACAAAGCACCTCTTCCCATGGCAAGAAAAATCGATCTAGTTGGCCTAACTAAACCAAAGATTCAAAGAAGAAATACGAGGCTATAAGTAATCATGCATATAAGAGATCAAAAGACTCAAATAACTTTCATGGATAAAAACATAGAGCTGATCATAAACTCAAAGTTCATCGGATCCCAACAAACACACCGCAAAAAGAGTTACATCAAATAGATCTCCAAGAGACTATTGTATTGAGAAACAAAAGAGAGAGAGGAAGCCATCTAGCTACTACCTACGGACCCGTAGGTCTACAATCAACTACTCATGCATCATCGGAGAGGCACCAATGAGGATGATGAACCCCTTCGTGATGGTGTCTAGATTGGATCTGTGGTTTCTGGAACTTGCGATGGCTGGAATTGATTTTCATCGACTTCCCTACGGTTTGTGGAATATTGGGGTATTTATAGAGCAAAGAGGCGGTGCGGGAGGCGGCCGAGGTGGGCACAACCCACCTGGGCGCGCCTGGGCCCCCAGGCGCGCCCTGGTGGGTTGTGCTCCCCTCGGAGCCCCCCTCAGGTACTTTCTTGGCCCAACTTGTGTCTTCTGGTCCAGAAAAAATCACCAGAAAGTTTTGCTGCGTTTGGACTATGTTTGGTATTGATTTCCTGCGAAGTAAAAAACAAGCAAAAAACACCAACTGGCACTGGGCACTATGTCAATAGGTTAGTCCCAAAAAATGATATAAAGTTGCTATAAAATGAGTGTGAAACATCCAAGAATGATAATATAACAGCATGGAACAATAAAAAATTATAGATATGTTGGAGACGTATCAGTTACACACACATGATGGTGGATTAGCTCTAAACTCTGAAGAACACAAAACTAACAGGAAGAACACAGAGAGAGGACCGTGTGGTTGGTGATGCGCACACTTTGCGTCCTTTCCCATTTTTTCCCTTTTATTCAGCGGCATAACAAACTAGCTACCCACGATATGTTAATCCCGCGCCATCCTACAGACTAATCATTGCCAACAACTTGTAGAGAATCAAATGCCACGACGTATTTTGCCGCAACACGAACATAGCGTACTTCTGGCTATTAGTCCGAAAAAACTAAACTGAAGTCTGAAACTAGTTCAGTGCAACAAGGTTAACACAACATTGACCCCCTTAAGTCTGGTGCATTATCTTCATGCCAATCCTTCCTTTCATCTCCTGAAACTTGAGCTTGGGCAGAGGCTCTGTAAGTATGTCAGCAAGCTGGTCACCAGTTCTGACATGTTCCACTGCAAGTGTTCCTTCCTCAACACAATTTCTCATAAAATGATATCAAATATCGATGTGCTTGCTTCTCTCATGGAACACAGGGTTTTTGCACAGTGCAATTGCTGACTGATTGACCACCCTAAGTGTCCATCTTGCTTGCTGCCGAGCAAGTAACTCACCTACAAGCCTTCCTAGCAAAATTCCTTGGCTTGCAGCAGATGCAACCGCCACATATTCGGCCTCACAAGAAGATTGAGCCACAACTCTCTGCTTTTGTGAACTGTATGATGACACTGGTCACCCACCAAAATACAAAAGCACTCCAGTTGTGCTCTTCCTGTCATCCATGTCTCCCGCCAGATCGCTATTAGAGTAACCTAGCAGTTGTGGATCACCTTCTTTGAATCTCTTGTAACTACACCCAAGGTGAAAGATCGTGGATGTCGCCTAGAGGGGGGTGAATAGGCGCTTTAAAATAATTATGGTTTAGGCTTGAAAAAATGCGGAATAAAACTAGTGTTTAATTTGTCAAGCAAAAAACCTAAAACAACTAGGCTCACCTATGTGCACCAACAACTTATGCTAAGTGCTACTTCTTGAGCTTGCGTTGGTTTTTCCCTTGAAGAGGAAATGGTGATGCAGCAAAGTAGAGATAAGTATTTCCCTCAGTTTGAGAACCAAGGTATCAATCCAGTAGGAGACAACGCACAAATCACCGAATACATGCACAAACAATCAAACAACTTGCACCCAACGCGATAAAGGGGTTGTCAATCCCTTCACGGTTATTTGCAAAAGTGACATCTGATAGAGATAGATAAAACTAAACAAAAGATAAAGTAAATATTTTTGGGTTTTTGGTTTATAGATTTGAAAATAAAAGATTGCAAAATAGTAGATCGGAAAGTAATATGATGGAAAATAGACCCGGGGGCCATATGTTTCACTAGACGCTTCTCTCAAGATTGAAAATATTATGGTGGGTGAACAAATTACTGCCGAGCAATTGATAGAAAAGCACAAAGTTATGATGATATCTAAGGCAATGATCATGAATATAGGCATCACATCCATGTCAAGTAGGCCGAAACGATTCTGCATCTACTACTATTGCTCCACACATCGACCGCTATCCAGCAAGCATCTAGAGTATTAAGTTCATAAAGAACGGAGTAACGCATTAAGCAAGATGACATGATGTAGAGGAATTAACTCAAGCAATATGATGAAAACCCCATCTATTTATCCTCGATGGCAACAATAAAATACGTGCCTTGCTGCCCCTACTGTCACTGGGAAAGGACACCGCAAGATTGAACCCAAAGCTAAGCACTTCTCCCATTGCAAGAAAAATCAATCTAGTTGGCCAAACCAAACTGATAGTTCGAAGAGAATTACAAAGATATCAAATCATGCATAAAAGAATTCAGAGAAGATTCAAATAATATTCATAGATAAGCTGATCATAAATCCACAATTCATCAGATCTCGGCAAACACACCGCAAAAAAGTGTTACATCGAATAGATCTCCAAGAACATCGAGGAGAACATGGTATTGAGAATCAAAGAGAGAGAAGAAGCCATCTAGCTACTAGCTATGGACCCATAGGTCTGAGGTAAACTACTCACGCTTCATCGAAAGGGCAATGGTGTTGATGTATAAGCCCTCCGTGATCGAATCCCCCTCCGGCAGGACACCGAAAAAGGCCCCTAGATGGGATCTCACGGGTACAGAAGGTTGCGGCGGTGGAAAAGTATTTTCGTGGATGCCTCTGGTGGTTTAAGCATATAAGAGTATATATAGGCGAAAGAATTAGGTCATAAAGTGCATGAGGGGCCCATAAGGGTGGGGGGCATGCCCTACCCCCCTGGGCGTGCCCTCCGTCCTTGCGGCCACCTCGTGGCTCCTCCGACTTCATCTCCAAGTCTCCTGGTTTCCTTCTGGTCCAAGAAAGATCATCGCGAAAGTTTTATTCCGTTTGGACTCCGTTTGGTATTCCTTTTCTGCGAAACTCAAAAACAAGGAAAAAACAAAAACTGGCACTGGGCTCTAGGTTAATAGGTTAGTCCCAAAAATAATATAAAATAGCATATTAATGCATATAAAACATCCAAAACAGATAATATAATAGCATGGAACAATAAAAAATTATAGATACGTTGGAGACGTATCAAGCATCCCCAAGCTTAATTCCTACTCGTCCTCGAGTAGCTAAATGATAAAAACATAATTTTTTATGTGGAATGCTACCTAACATATTTATCCATGTAATTTCTTTATTGTGGCATGAATGTTCAGATCCGTATGATTCAAAACAAAAGTTTAATATTGACATAAAAACAATAATACTATAAGCATAGTAACAAGATAATTATGTCTTCTCAAAATAACATGGCCAAAGAAAGCTTATCCCTACAAAATCATATAGTCTGGCTATGCTCCATCTTCATCACACAAAGTATTTAAATCATGCACAACCCCGATGACAAGCCAAGCAATTGTTTCATACTTTTGATGTTCTCAAACCTTTTCAATTTTCACGCAATACATGAGCGTGAGCCATGCACATAGCACTATAGGTGGAATAGAAGGTGGTTGTGGAGAAGACAAAAAGAGGGAGATAGTCTCACATCAACTAGGCGTATCAACGGGCTATGGAGATGCCCATCAATAGATATCAATGTGAGTGAGTAGGGATTGCCATGCAACGGATGCACTAGAGCTATAAGTTTATGAAAGCTCAAAAAGTAACTAAGTGGGTGTGCATCCAACTCGCTTGCTCACGAAGACCTAGGGCAATTTGAGGAAGCCCATCATGGAATATACAAGCCAAGTTCTATAATGAAAATTCCCACTAGTATATGAAAGTGACAACATAGGAGACTCTCTATCATGAAGATCATGGTGCTACTTTGAAGCACAAGTGTGGTAAAAAGATAGTAACATTGCTCCTTCTCTCTTTTCTCTCATTTTTTTTTATTGTTGGGCCTTCTCTTTTTTTTGGCCTCTTTTATTTTTATTTTATTTTTTCGTCCAGAGTCTCATCCCGACTTGTGGGGGAATCATAGTCTCCATCATCCTTCTCCTCACATGGGACAATGCTATAATAATGAAGATCATCACACTTTTATTTACTTACAACTCAAGAATTACAACTCAATACTTAGAACAAAATATGACTCTATATGAATGCCTCCGGCGGTGTACCGGGATGTGCAATGAATCAAGAGTGACATGTATGAAAGAATTATGAACGGTGGCTTTGCCACAAATATGATGTCAACTACATGATCATGCAAAGCAATATGACAATGATGGAACGTGTCATAATAAACGAAATGGTGGAAAGTTGCATGGCAATATATCTCGGAATGGCTATGGAAATGCCATAATAGGTAGGTATGGTGGCTGTTTTGAGGAAGGTATATGGTGGGTGTATGGTACCGACGAAAGTTGCGCGGCACTAGAGAGGCTAGCAATGGTGGAAGGGTGAGAGTGCGTATAATCCACAACATTAGTCATAAAGAACTCACATACTTATTGCAAAAATCTATTAGTTATCGAAACAAAGTACTACGCGCATGCTCCTAGGGGGATAGATTGGTAGGAAAAGACCATCGCTCGTCCCCGACCACCACTCATAAGGAAGTCAATCAATAAATAAATCATGCTCCGACTTCATCACATAACGGTTCAACATACGTGCATGCTACGGGAATCACAAACATTAACACAAGTATTTCTTAAATCCACAATTACTCACTAGCATGACTCTAATACCACCATCTTTATAACTCAAAACAATCATAAGGAATCAAACTTCTCAAAGTATTCAATGCACTTTATATGAAAGTTTTTATTATGACCCTCTTGGATGCCTATCATATTAGGACTATATTTATAACCAAAGCAAATTACCATGCTGTTTAAAGACTCTCAAAATAATATAAGTGAAGCATGAGAGTTCATCTATTTCTATAAAATAAAGCCACTGCCGTGCTCTAAAAAGATATAAGTGAAGCACTAGAGCAAAATTGCCTAGCTCAAAAGATATAAGTGAAGCATATGGAGTATTTTAATAAATCATGATTCATGCGTGTCCCTCTCAAAAGGTGTGTACAGCAAGGATGATTGTGGCAAACTAAAAAGCAAAGATTCAAATCATACAAGACGCTCCAAGCAAAACACATATCATGTGGTGAATAAAAATATAGCCTCAAGTAAAGTTACCGATAGACGAAGACGAAAGAGGGGATGCCTTCCGGGGCATCCCCAAGCTTAGGCTCTTGGTTGTCCTTGAATATTACCTTGGGGTGCCTTGGGCATCCCCAAGCTTAGGCTCTTGCCACTCCTTATTCCATAGTCCATCAAATCCTTACCCAAAACTTGAAAACTTCACAACACAAAACTCAACAGAAAATTTCATAAGCTCCGTTAGTATAAGAAAATAAATCACCACTTTGGTACTGTTGTGAACTCATTCTTTATTTATATTGGTGTAATATCTACTGTATTACAACTTTTTCATGGTTCATACCCCCCGATACTACCCATAGATTCATCAAAATAAGCAAACAACACAAAGAAAACAGAATCTGTCAAAAACAGAACAGTCTGCGAAAATCCGAATTGTTCTAATACTTCTGTAACTCCAAAAATTCTGAAAAATTAGGAAAACAGAGGCAATTGGTAAATCAATCTCTTATAAACAATTCACGGTTTTTCAACCCTCCAGTGAATTATTAAAATTCTGGGACTGGATGCATAAGTTTCTGTTTTTCAGCAAGATCAAATCAACTATCACCATAAGCCATCCCAAAGGTTTTACTTGGCACAAACACTAATTAAAACATAAAACCACATCTAACCAGAGGCTAGATGAATTATTTATTGCAAAACAGAACCAAAAAAAGCAAAAAGAAAATAAAATTGGGTTGCCTCCCAACAAGCGCTATTGTTTAACGCCCTTAGCTAGGCATAAAAACACGAATAGATCTAGGTATAATCGTAATAATGATAAGGCAAATCTCGAAAACTCATCTCATACTCCCTTCGTTCAGCAGCAAGCTTTCTTTGTGGTAAGCAAAAGTAATCAAAAGGGCTAAATTTAATGGGATAAGAATCCCCAAGATCAATCTCGGGAGGAATTGGTTCCTCCTTCGGCCCCTCATATTGTATAACGAACTCATCATTATAAGCATTCTTTTGGCAAAAAGTCATGAGCTTGTGTCCAAGAGAAAAATCCAATCCATTGTTTTGTATAGCAAAATAATCATTAAGCTCGGAAATCTTATCAACTAAAACATCGGTGGGGACCCTCTTTCTTAAATTTTCATTATAAGCAACATGATCTAGAGAACGTAAACGCATTATGTCCTCTTGATTAAAGAGAATTCCCTCTATGGGGGGATGACCACCATCTACTTTATATTGCGCGAAAATTTCGCTAGCTTCTTTCATAATAAATCTAAACTCATGAGCTAGAAATATAGTGGCGGCGCGCTTAACGGAAGAATGCTCAATATTAGAAAATTCTAAAAAAAATCCTTTGTATAGATGGATGCATATGAACAAATTGTCTTTCAAGTTCAACTATGAGCAAAGATATAGCATCCGCAAGACTACTAGTTTTATGAAGAATAGATCCACCCAAAGTGGGGAGTGCACCGGCACAAATAAAGAAATCTTGAATAACTCCTTTTCCAATAATATTGCCGCTACCTATGCGAAGCTTTTTGGTGTGTAGAATAGTAGATTCTTCATGAGGATTGGTTTTATCAAAAGCATCAAAGTTTCCCCCATCGTTACTACTATCTTTTTCAGCGATAACCTCCCCAGATTCCGACATGGTGGAAGCAAACAAATCTAGCGAACAAACCGAAGGGCAAACGAAGAAGACGAACAGAAGAGGGGCGAAGAAAAGGCAAAGAGAGGGGCGAAGAAAAAGGCAAATATTTCGAAAATCGTTTTAGAAGTGGGGGAGAGGAAAACGAGAGGCAAATGGTGAATAATGTAATGCGAGAGATGAGAGTTTATGATGGGTACTTGGTATGGCTTGACTTGGCGTAGATCTCCCCGGCAACAGCGCCAGAAATTCTTCCTGCTACTTCTTGAGCTTGCGTTGGTTTTTCCCTTGAAGAGGAAAGGGTGATGCAGCAAAGTAGAGATAAGTATTTCCCTCAGTTTGAGAACCAAGGTATCAATCCAGTAGGAGACAATGCACAAATCACCGAATACCTGCACAAACAATCAAACAACTTGCACCCAACGCGATGAAGGGGTTGTCAATCCCTTCACGGTTATTTGCAAAAGTGACATCTGATAGAGATAGATAAAACTAAACAAAAGATAAAGTAAATATTTTTGGGTTTTTGGTTTATAGATTTGAAAATAAAAGATTGCAAAATAGTAGATCGGAAAGTAATATGATGGAAAATAGACCCGGGGGCCATAGGTTTCACTAGAGGCTTCTCTCAAGATAGAAAATATTATGGTGGGTGAACAAATTACTGCCGAGCAATTGATAGAAAAGCACAAAGTTATGACGATATCTTAGGCAATGATCATGAATATAGGCATCACATCCGTGTCAAGTGGGCCAAAACGATTCTGCATCTACTACTATTACTCCACACATCGACCGCTATCCAGCATGCATCTAGAGTATTAAGTTCATAAAGAACGGAGTAACGCATTAAGCAAGATGACATGATGTAGAGGAATTAACTCAAGCAATATGATGAAAACCCCATCTTTTTATCCTCGATGGCAACAATACAATACGTGCCTTGCTGCCCCTACTGTCACTGGGAAAGGACACCGCAAGACTGAACCCAAAGCTAAGCACTTCTCCCATTGCAAGAAAAACCAATCTAGTTGGCCAAACCAAACCGATAGTTCGAAGAGAATTACAAAGATATCAAATCATGCATAAAATAATTCAGAGAAGATTCAAATAATATTCATAGATAAGCTAATCATAAATCCACAATTCATTGGATCTCGGCAAACACACCGCAAAAAAGTGTTACATCGAATAGATCTCCAAGAACATCGAGGAGAACATGGTATTGAGAATCAAAGAGAGAGAAGAAGCCATCTAGCTACTAGCTATGGACCCGTAGGTCTGAGGTAAACTACTCATGCTTCATCGGAAGGGCAATGGTGTTGATGTAGAAGCCCTCCATGATCAAATCCCCCTTCGGCAGGACGCCAGAAAAGGCCCCTAGATGGGATCTCACGGGTACAGAAGGTTGCGGCGGTGGAAAAGTATTTTCTTCGATGCCTCTGGTGGTTTGGGCATATAAGAGTATATATAGGCAAAAGAGTTAGGTCAGGAAGTGCACGAGGGGCCCACAAGGGTGGGGGCGCGCCCTCCGTCATTGTGGCCGCCTCGTGGCTCCTCCGACTTCATCTTCAAGTCTCCTGATTTCCTTCTGGTCCAAGAAAGATCATCGCGAAAGTTTTATTCCGTTTGGACTCCGTTTGGTATTCCTTTTCTGCAGAACTCAAAAACAAGGAAAAAACAGAAACTGGCACTGGGCTCTAGGTTAATAGGTTAGTCCCAAAAATAATATAAAATAGCATATTAATGCATATAAAACAGATAATTTAATAGCATGGAACAATCAAAAATTATAGATACGTTGGAGACGTATCACTAAGCAAGATAAACAACTAAGTGATAGCAAGAAACACTATGTCTATCACAAAGTAAAGTGCATAAGTGAAGGGCTTGGGTAAGAGATAACCGAGGCACGCGGAGACGACGATGTATCCCGAAGTTCACACCCTTGCGGATGCTAATCTCCGTTTGGAGCGGTGTGGAGGCACAATGCTCCCCAAGAAGCCACTAGGGCCATCGTAATCTCCTCATGCCCTCGCACAATGCAAGATGCCGTGATTCCACTAAGGGACCCTTGAGGGCGGTCATTGAACCCGTACAAATGGCAACCCTTGGGGGCGGTCACTGGACCCGTACACTTTGGCAACCCTTGGGGGCGGTCACCGGTACCCGTCAAATTGCTCGGGGTGATCTCCACAACCTAATTGGAGACCCCGACGCTTGCCCAGAGCTTTACACCACAATGATTGAGCTCCGACAACACCAACCGTCTAGGGCACCAAGGCACCCAAGAGGAACAAGCTCTAGGGTGCCCAAACACCCAAGAGTAACAAGCTTCTCAACTTCACTTCCACGTATCACCGTGGAGAGCTCAAACAGATGCACCAAATGCAATGGCAAGGGCACACAGAGTGCCCAAGTCCTTCTCTCCCAAATCCCACCAAAGCAACTAATGCTAGGGAGGAAAATGAGAGGAAGAACGAAGAAGAGAACACGAAGAACTCCAAGATCTTGATCCAAGGGGTTCCCCTCACATAGAGGAGAAAATGATTGGTGGAAATGTGGATCTAGATCTCCTCTCTCTCTTTTCCCCCCAAAACTAGAAAGAACCCATGGAGGGATTGAGAGATACAAGCTCGAAGAAGGTCAACAATGGGGGCAAAACATGAGCTCAAAGGATAAGGTTCAAAGGGGAAGAAGACCGCCTTTTATAGGAGGGGAAAAATCCAACCGTTATGTGCTCAGCGCGCACACGAGCAGTACTACCGCTCAGGGGAGCGGTAATACCGCCCGGGCGGTAGTGCACATAGAGCAGTGCAATGATGCGAGACCATGAGGCGGTAGTGCCGCCGGTGGGGTACTACCACTCGCCCCAGCGGTACTACCGCTGGGGTTGCAGCTCAGGGCACTAAGGAGGCAGAGCAGGACAGATGGGGTGAAGCAGAGCCACACCAGCGGTACTACCGCTTATAGGCGGTAGTGCCGCACACCCACTGCCGCTCTACAACCGCTGGGAGCACGTAGGGTCCTGGAGAGGAACGGAAGTGGAGCGGTAGTGCATGGGCGGTACTACCGCTTACAAGTGGTACTACCACTCATACTACCGTTCCACCGCCACGCAACCGGACACGAAAAATCGCATCCCCAGAAGCAGCGGTACTACGCGTGGCACAGGGCCGCGGTACTGCCTCTTACAAGCGGTACTACCGCTCGGGAGAGCGGTACTGCCGCTTGAGGCCTTCAGGCACACAGTAGAGAAACCAAAGGATACAATAAAGCTTGAACTGCCACAACTTCTGCAAATGAGCTCTGAAATGAGCAAACTCAAGCTTGTTGGATAGATGACGACGAGTAGCATCCAACATCAAAAACATCATAGAAAAATGCCAAAGGTATAGAGATGTGAAACCTCTATGAATGAAGAACCGGCAAAAACCCCAACATCAAAAACATCATAGAAGATGCACATGAACTCCGTTTTCGACAAACTCGAGCTTGTCATGAAGATGACCATAAGCTCCAAATCTCACAAGGAGAAGAACCAAACAAGAACCAAGAAAGATGATGCAAGGATGCAATGGTTTGAGCTCTCTACGAATGATACGATCAAGCTACCAACTTGGAGCCCCCCTTGATAGTACGGCAATCAATCCTATAACCCGGTCTCCTAACTACCACCATGAGACCGGTAAAATATAAAACCTATCAAGGGCAAACCTTTGCCTTGCGCATAATCCACTTGAGCTAGATGATGACGATCTCGTCCTCCTCAAGATGGACCACCTTTCTTGATTGCTTTGGGTCGATGAAGACTAGTTGATTGCTCCCCCATACTCCACTATGGGTGAGCCACTCTTCGGCACATCTTCACAAGTCCATTGTCACCATAATGGACGGTAAGCTTCAAGCACTTGATCTCTTTGTGATGCTCCACTTGAACTTGCACACCGCAATCTTGATGACGATCACCACTTGATGTCATCCTCTCCATGGGTTGTATGATATCTTCCTCTTGACACAAGCCCATGGAAACATACCTAACCCCACATATAACTCTCACGTAGACCATGGGTTAGTACACAAAGCGTAATGGACAATGCTTACCATACCATGGGATCACTTGATCCCTCTCGGTACATCTTGTATGCTTTGTGTGTTGATCAACTTGATTCACTCTTTGACTTAGTCTTGATCAACCTTGTTTCATGTCTTCTCTCTGACCAAACTTTGGATAATTCCTTGAGTAGCACCTTGATCAACTCATAAACTCCTTGAAACCAACACATGGACTTCAAGAAATGCCTATGGACAAATCCTTCAAATATAACTCAAGGCAACCATTAGTCCATAGAGAATGTCATCAATTACCAAAACCTCACATGGGGGCACCGCATATTCTTTCACAAGGTTCAGAGTCCCTTTCACATACCTGAGAATATGTTTAACTTTTGTCATGTGCTCCACTGTAGGTTTCTCCATAAATTTGCTGACGAGACGAACCGAGTAGCTGAGATCTGGCCGAGTATGGATCATATATCTTAGACTCCCCACCACACTTCTATACTATGTAGGATCAACTGCATCTGCCTTCCTCTCTGCACTGAGTTTCAGTCTGTTTTCCATGGTCAAGTGCAAAATGTTCCGGTCAGTCATTCCCATTTTCTCAAGGATTTTAGCTGCATAGCTTGTCCCATTTTCTCAAGGATTTTAGCTGCATAGCTTGTCTGACTCAATGTAATTTCTTCTGCTAATTGATTCACCTCAATCCCCAGATAGTAGCTTAGGAGACCAAGATCACTCATGCTGAACTTTGACTTCATCTGCTTCTTGAAATTAGAGATAACTCGATCACTTCCCCCCGTGATTATCAAATCATCAACATACACTTCTACAATCAGCACCGAGTTACCTTCTTTTTTCTTGTAGAGCCTAGATTTTGAAGGACATCTCTCAAAACCAAATTTAGTCAAAGTGGAATCAAGCTTCGAATTCCATGCTCGAGGAGCCTGATGGAGACATAAAGGGCTTTGCTCAGTTTATATACTTTGCTATCATATCCAGCTAGTGCAAACCTTGGTGGTTCACACACATAGACCTCCTCTGTCAGATTTTCATTCAGAAAACCTGACTTAACGTCCATATGGTGCATTTTCCATCCAAATTGAGCAGCAAGGGCGACTAACAATCTCATTGATTCAATCCATGTCACTGGTGCAAAAACATCTTCATAATATTTTCCCAGTTGTTGCACGTATCCTTTGGCAACCAGCCTTGCCTTGCGCTTGATCGCAACTCCACTTGGATCCTTCTTCAGTTTATAAACCCACTTCAAACCAATCGGTTTGTGTCCTTTAGGCAACTCACACAATTTCCAACTCCCATTGGACTCAATTGATATGAGCTCCTACTTCATGGCTCTCAATCAGCAAGCTTCTTTCTTTGCCTCCAACTAATTTGCAGGTTCTTCTACTGCAAACAGACACAACCGCGCGTCAGCAAGCTTGATCCACGATGTCTCTTCATATATGTCCTCGAGTGGGCATTTCCCTTGTGGACCTTCCGAGGGATCTGTGTACGGGGTCCCTAGGGTAACAAAAACTTGAGCAAGAGTCGCCAGCGAGCCTTCCAAGTCAAACGGAATCGCCACTCCATCGTTGGTTCTCCTTGTTTTGATAGGTTGACAAGGTGTTGTCACGATGGAAGAATTTGTTGCCATGGCAGGGGTTTCTATTCCAACTACCGTAGAAGAATTTGCTACCATGGCAGCTCTTCCAGTTGCCTTCTCTACCTCGTTTGAATCGACCTGATCAGGATAGTGGACGACAAACGGTTCTTGACTCTCTTGCACCAGAGATCCAGAGAAGTTCCATTCCTAGGATCTATCCTCCTTGAACACACCATCTCGATTCACAACGAGCTTCTTGGTCTCTGGATCAAACATGCAATACGCCTTCAAGCCGGCCTCATAGCAATTAAACACCATTTGCCTACTCCTCTCTGATAGCTTGTTTTGTCCTGGGCTAATGAGCTTCACATGGGCTACAAATCCAAAAGTGGGCAAGTGCTGAACTGCAGGCTTCTTCTCATGCCAGGCTTGGTAAGGTGTCATCCCTTTTGCACTTTTGGTGGGCGCCCTATTAAGAAGGTATACCGCAGTCGCCACGACCTCTCCCCAGAATCTTACGGGCACTCCCATACTTTTGAGCAAGCTTCGAGCCATTTCGACAATGGTTTGATTCCTTCTTTCAACAATGTGGTTGTGTTGTGGGGTGAAAGTGCAACTAATCCCCGGGTGGTTTTGGTAATTCATAACAACATATAGACCATTGAACTAATATCCATTCAAGTTAAATATTTCAGAAAGTTCAGTGATTGGCATGGCATGGACTAGAGATGTGGACCCCTCAAAATGCTAAGGACAAAGATTGGCAAAAGCTAAGACTCTTCATTTCTATTTTAGTGATCCAAGATCACATTGAGTCCATAGGAAAGCCAATACTATTAAAAGGGGATGAGCTATTGCTTAATGGTATACTTGCTCAAAATGCTTAGTGATATTGCTCCAAAATCCTCAGCCACTTTCTCATTTCCACATATGTCCAAAACCTAAAGTCAAACTCGGCCCCACCGATTTGATCTATTCGGCGCCACTGAGTTCAGTTGACATAGCCACTGCCAGAAACACTAGAAAATTCGATCACACCGATACGGATCTCGGTCTCACCGAGATGGCCCTGCAAACTCTCTATTTCCCTTTGTAACATTTCGGTCTCACCGAAATGAGCAATCGGTCCCACCGAGTTTGCTTGACCAACTCTCTGTTTGCTCATTGCTGAAATCAGCCTCACCGAGTTCAAGTAATCGGTCACACCGAGATGAGGTTTTGCCCTAGCCCTTGCACATCGGTCCCACCGAGTTGTTCCAGTCGGTCCCACCGAGATTCCTAACGTTCACATCTTGAACTAAATCGGCCTCACCGAGTTCCTCTATTTGGTCTGACCGAGTTGGGTCAAATGTGTGTAACGGTTGGATTTTGTGTGGAGGCTATATATACCCCTCCACCCCCATCTCCATTCAAGAGAGAGCCATCAGAACATGCCTACACTTCCACTACACATTTTCTGAGAGAGAACCACCTACTCATGTGTTGAGACAAAGATATTCCAATCCTACCACAAGAACCTTGATCTCTAGCCTTCCCCAAGTTGCTTTCCACTCAAATCATCTTTCCACCATAGCCAAATCTGTGAGAGAGAGTTGATTGTTAGGGAGACTATCATTTGAAGCACAAGAGCAAGGAGTTCATCATTAACACATCGTCTATTACCTTTTGGTGAGTGGTGTCTCCTAGATTGGTTAGGTGTCGCTTGGGAGCCTCCGACAAGATTGTGGAGTTGAACCAAGAAGTTTGTAAGGGCAAGGAGATCACCTACTTCGTGAAGATCTACCCGAGTGAGGCAAGTCCTTCGTGGGCGATGGCCATGGTGGGATAGAAAAGGTTGCTTCTTTGTGGACCATAAAGTGGGTGGTGTAACATCCCCAGGTTACCCCACTCTGCTTAAGCTACTTAACCTGCCATGTCATCATGATCACTCTAATAAAATTTGCATTAGAAAATATTTCAACTTCCAATTCAAATTACAAATGGGAGTCAAATAAATATTTCTTCAAACAATCAAACTAAAATGTACATAATGTGGCAGATAATCTGAAGGCAATTATAAAATTGAGAACCACCCTAATGAGAATTGTCAAATGACTCTAGCAACCTCAAACAGCATCCCTTTAAGCCCTTTCCATTTAATAAAAATCCAAATGAAATAGAATTTACCCCAAACTAGTTTTTGGAGTTAGGATATATTGCACTGTAATTGGTGGGTTAGCTCACACATTTTACAAAAACCACTAAGTGCCCAACCAATTAGCAAGACAGAAAAGAAAAGAGAGCAGAATAAGGAAAAATGGAAAAGGCTTATTCGTTACTGTGCACTTAGGCCTGTTATCTACAGGGTCCGACCCAGCCCATCCGGAGGTCTCCTCCCTCCTCCCGCACGCGTCGGCGCGCGCGCATCCGGCCGGCGATCGCCGCCGTGTCGCCGATCTCGCGGCTCCCTGGCGCCTACAAGGGCTGCCCCGAGCCCCTCGTCCTTCCCCGAACCCTAGAAGCTCTCACTCCTCCCCGTTCCCCTCCTCTCTCTCGCTCCCATCCTCTCCCGTACGCACTCGTCGCCGCACCCCGTCGATCCCGTGGCCACCATGCCCGCCGCGGCGTCTCACCGTACCCAGCCAACGCGCCAACGTCCGCTACTTCGACTACGTCCACTCAACGGAGCCGGGAGGCCACCACGGCGACGCCAGGCCGTCTTCTTTCGCTACGACCATCGGAGCTCCTCGCCGTCGATTCGCCGCAGCTGCAGCTCCTAAGCCTCCGTCGGGCCCTCGTGCGCCCACTAGGTGAGCTCCTACGCCGCTCCCCTCTCTCCTTTCTCCCGCGCGAGCCTCACCTTGCCGCGGCGCCGTTGCCGGAGCTCGAGCTTCGCTGACGCGCTCGCCGCCGTCGCGTTGGCCCCTGTTATGGCCAAATGAGCACGCCAACGTGCTCGCGGCTACCTCCGGGTGCTTCCCATCCCTTTAGATCGCGCGCAAACGAACCGAAACGATGATTTCGTCGTTGCTCGTGCTTCGGCCGCCGCCAAGCTCACCGCCGACGCTTATTCCGGCCACTCCAGGGCGAAGCGCCCCCACCACTGGATGCGCGGCTTCGCGCCCGTCCGAACGGACCAAACCCCGCCGCAAACGGTCGCTGGAAATGCACTCCGGTGAGTCGCCGCCGCGATCTGTGACGCCGGCGTTTAATCGCCGGTAGGCACTGTTCACCGGGCCCACTCGTCAGCAGGTTAGATTAGGGGTTAAACCAGGTTAGTTGAGCTAAACAGTCGCTGACACATGGGGCCCCTGTTAAAATAACGCTTGGGTTAAAAACGTGTCACTGACACGTGGGACCAGTTCACTGTAGCAATTAATTAATTCTAATTAGATCTGTGACATTGACTACTGGGTCCCACCCTTTAATTAACTTAGTTAGCTAAATTAACTTCTGTTAAGTCTAATCAGTCACTAACCAGTGGGACCCACTTGTCAGGTTTGACTCTGGTCAGCTTCTGTTGACTGCTGACGTCACAGTGACATCATGCTGACATCATAATTCATTTTCTGTAAATAAAATTAATTCTAGAAATTCAAATAATCTTTAAAAATTCATATCTTTTAAACCGTAGCTCAGATCGAAAAAGTTAAAACATGAAAGTTGCTCAGAACGACGAGACGAGTCTGATCATGCCGTCTGTTTCCTTGCCGGAACCTCCTACATAGGAGAACTCGTAACCCCGAGCCCGAACCCGGTAGATGAATAGTGCACACACACCGGTTATTAAATCCCAGAATAATCCTAAACATAATTAAAGTGACTTAGATGCATATTTAGACAACCCTGCACTGCATCATAGCATCGCACGCACTGTGTTGCATCTGTTTTCATTATGTTTACCTGTTTCTTCCCCATCTTGTCTCTCGATTAGACCCCGACGTTGACGTAGCTCCCGAGGCAGACGCAGCTCCGGAGTACGGCTACGTCCCCGACGACACCACCGACGACCTTGCCCTTGCCCCAGAGTAAACAGGCTAGCACCCCCATTTTGAGCATTCCGATATCGCCCACTCTCTTCTCTCTTATGCTTGCATTAGAAGTTACTGCTGCTACTGTTGTCCTATATCTGCTGCATAGCCTGCTTTACTGTAGCCTACTTTTGATACTTGCCTGTTCTCCTAAACTGTTTAGTATAGAATGGGTAGAGCCTTATCAGAGACCCACTTGTCCCGACTGCCTCGCTGGACTCTCAGAAGACCCGAGCAACGGGATCGAAGTTTAGAACCTGGCACCGCACGTTACTTCCCCTATGTTGCTCGACACTACTGGGTTATTATCGAGTGCCGAGGGTGATACCTCGTCAGCACTTTTGATGATAACCTTGTAGGTTAGTTAGTCGGTCGTGGTAAGCGAGGGTGATTCCTCCTACACCACCCCCGATAACGACATCGTCGTGCAACTTCTCAAGTGTGGACCTCGAGGGTGATACCTCCTTCGTTAACCTTGATGATAACATCGAGCGGGAATTCCATCGAGGGTGATTCCTCAGGGTTCCCTTCGGTGTCAGACACACAGCTACTTTGGATATTATGACTTGACTTTGAACCATGATACTAAAGACGGGTCGGCCCTGAGGGGTACCCGTGCGAGCATGAATGCGAAGTGATGTGGAGTCGGGTTGACCTGAGAGGTGCCCGCGAGATAACTACGAGGCGTGGCCGGGCATTCTTAGCCCTTGCCGCAAGTCCTCGAGACGGGGCGACAGGGTCACATCGATCGTGAGTCTCTGCTCGTTACCGCGCGCTCATAATCCACTAACGGTTTGGATATTTGATCCGAGGGGCCTCTGGCCTGATAGCACTAACCATCACGTGGGCATAGTATGGGCGTTCTGCGTCGTATACTTCAGCCGAAGCTTAATAGACGTCAGCAACTGAGCGGCACACGCTGGGTTGCACTGGGAACGCAACCGCGCTTGTATTAAGGGGTTGCTAGGTCTGCTCACCGGCGGTGTACGCAACGTGCAGGAGCGTCCGGGGCGATGGCCCAAGACCCCTGGGGGCATAGGTTAGTCCGGCGTGCTGACCTCTCTGTTAAGTATTTGGTCGGGTTGCGGCGTGTTGCTTAGCCGAGGCCGGGCATGACCCAGAAAAGTGTGTCCGGCCGGAGTTAAGCGAGTGTGGTGGGTAAGTTGGTGCACCCCTGCAGGGAAGAAACTTCTATCGATAGCCTGTCCTACGGTAACGGACACTCGGAGTTGTATCCCGATCGGTACAACTAGAACATGTGATGAGAACTGGATAGTACGGCTCTGGGATTGCTTTCTCATAGGGAGTTGAGAAAGGATCTCAGGTCGAGGTTGATGATACTACTACTACTTTACATTATGTTGATCTGCTCTCTCCTATTGCTGCAAGACTGCTGGATATGTTGAAGATGCTAGTCTTCGATAGGACTAGGCTTTCCCCCTCTATTCTGGCATTTCTGTAGCCCAGTCCACATATACAGCCTCCTTTTGACAATGTTGCATATGTAGTGTAGATCCTTGCTTGCTGAGTACTTCGGATGACTACTCATGTTTGCTTTACTTTCTTTTTCCCCCATACTCCATTTGATGCCACCAGGCGACGGAGCCCCTGAGCCAGATGCCCCAGTCGACGACCAGTACTACTACCAGCCCGGAGAGTACTACTACTACGAGGAGCCGACTGACGACCAGGAGTAGGATCGGAGGGTCCAGGCCAGGAGGCCTACGCCTTTCGATCGTAGTATTTTATTTTACCCCGCCTTCTAAAGGCTTATTTTCTCTCTCTGTAATATATCTGTACTCAGATATCTGATGCTTCCGCTGACTCTTGTATGCCATCGAGCTATGTATTCGAGCCCTCGAGGCCCTGGCTTGTAATATAAAGCTTGTATGACTTTATTTATGTTTTAGAGTTGTGTTGTGATATCTTCAAGTGAGTCCTTAGGCTTGATCGTGTGCATTTGCGTGTATGATTAGTGCACGATTAAGCCGGGGTCGTCACAGGTGGAGCCCTCCATGGACTCGCGCAACCGTTACCCTTCGTGGGTTGAAGTCTCCATCAACGTGGATGTACGATAGCACCACCTATCGGAACCATGCCAAAAATCTCCGTGTCTACATTGCATTTGCCTTCTCCAAACCCTTCCCTTTACCTTCATATGCAATGTTTTACTTTCCGCTGCTACACTCTTAGAATTGCATGTGTAGGTTGATTCCTTGACTTGTGCTAAGTTACTAAAATCTGCCAACACTTCAAATTGGGAAAAGGTTAGATTTTTATTTGGTTAAGTAGTCTAATCACCCCCCCCCTCTAGACCTACTTTCGATCCTACAAGTGGTATCAGAGCTTTGGTCTCCATTTGCCTTGATTTCCATAGCTTTGGTGATCATAGCCTTGGTTTCACAACCTAGGAGAGTATGGCGTCTAGCGAGGGAAATTACCACCGTAGAGGTCCTTACTTTGATGGTACTAATTTTGCTAGTTGGAAGCATAAGATGAAAATGCATATTCTTGGTCATAACCCCGCCGTTTGGGATATTATGTGTATTGACTTGCAAGGTGAATACTTCGAGGATGGACGAGAACCGGATCGTGAAGCGACCGCGGAAGAATTGAAGATGTTGCAATACAATGCTCAAGCTTGTGATATTCTCTTCAACGGATTGTGCCCCGAAGAATTCAACAAAATCAGCCGCCTTGAGAATGCAAGGGAAATTTGGGATACTTTGGTTGATATGCACGAAGGTACCGAGTCCGTCAAGGAATCCAAATTGGATGTGCTTCAAAGTCAACTTGACAAGTTCAAAATGAAGGATGGTGAAGGAGTCGCTGAAATGTACTCTAGGCTTGCTCTCATCACAAATGAGATTGCCGGCTTAGGAAGCGAAGAGATGACCGACAGATTCATCATCAAGAAAATCCTAAGAGCCTTGGATGGAAAATATGATACCATGTGCACCTTGATCCAAATGATGCCCAATTACAAAGATCTCAAGCCAACGGAAGTCATTGGTAGAATTGTTGCTCATGAGATGTCACTCAAGGATAAGGAAGAGCTCCACAACAAGTCAAGTGGTGCTTACAAAGCCTCATGTGATGCTCCTACAACATCAAGTGAGAAACAAGTCTTCAATGAAGAATTGAGCTTAATGGTGAAGAACTTCAACAAATCATACAAGAATAGAAGCAAAGAGAGATGTTCCAAGTCAAGGTCCTACAATGACAAAAGATCTTCTAGTCGTGATCACAATTGCTACAATTGTGGAAGACCAGGACACTACTCCAATGAGTGTGCGGCTCCCTACAAGAGAAGAGAAGATTCACCTAAAAGGAGAAGTAAAAGAGATGAATCACCACCAAGAGAGAGAAGCAGTAGAGATGATCGTTATGAACGAAGACCCTCTCGTAGAACCAAGGATTCAGAAAGAAAGGACAAGTCATCAAAGAGCTACACAAGACGAAGACATCAAGCTCATGTTGGTGAATGGGTATCCGGTTCCGACTCTGACAACTACTCCGAGAGAAGTTATCACTCCGACTCCGAATATACTCAAGATGAAGGTGTTGCCGGTCTTGCACTTGTGTCATCCAACTCCTACGACATATTTGACACACCAAATGAAGGAATTGGAAGATGCTTCATGGCTAAAGGCCCTAAAGTATCACACCCCGAGAATGTTGATTTCAATAGTGATGAAGATGATTTGCTAGGTGATGATGATTTACTTGTTGACAACACTAGTGATGAAAACTATGATGAAATTGCTATTAATCATGCTAATCAAGATGAAATGAATGACAATGATAAGAAGGAGATTGAGCGTCTAACTAAAGAACTAAACACTCTTAAGTTATCTTGATGTCTACTACACAACTTGTTCTTGTAGACTCGTGTTGGGCCTCCAAGCGCAGAGTTTTGTAGGACAGTAGCAAATTTCCCTCAAGTGGATGACCTAAGGTTTATCAATCCGTGGGAGGTGTAGGATGAAGATGGTCTCTCTCAAACAACCCTGCAACCAAATAATAAAAAGTCTCTTGTGTCCCCAACACACCAAATACAATGGTAAATTGTATAGGTGCACTAGTTCGGCGAAGAGATGGTGATACAAGTGTAGTAATGATAGTAGATATTGATTTTTGTAATAGAAACAATAAAAAACAGCAAGGTAGCAATTGATAAAATAGAGCACAAACGGTATTGCAATGCTTGAAAATGAGGCCTAGGGTCCGTACTTTCGCTAGTGCAATCTCTCAACAATGCTAATATAATTGGATCATATAACCTTCCCTCAACGTGCGATGAAGAATCACTCCAAAGTTCCTACCTAGCGGAGAACATAAGAAGAAATTGTTTGTAGGGTACGGAACCACATTAAAATTATTCTTTCCGTTCAATCTATTCAAGAGTTCGTACTAAAATAAAGCAAAGTTATTCTTTCCGTTCGATCTATCCAAGAGTTCGTACTAAAATAACACCATATGATACGCATCAACCAACTCTAATGTCACCTAGATACTCCAATGTCACCACAATTATCCATGAGTTAATTATACGATACACATCAAACAATTTCAAATTCATAATACTCGATCCAACACAAAGAACCTCAAAGAGTGCCCCAAGATTTCTACCAGAGAAACAAGGACGAAAACGTGCATTAACCCCCATGCATAGATTACCCCAATGTCACCTCGGGAATCCACGAGTTGAGTGCCAAGACATAGATAAAGTGCTCTCAAATCCATAAAAGTATTCAATTCGATAAAACAAAATCTCAAAGGGAAAACTCAATTCACAACAAGATAGAGAGGGGAAAACACCATATAATCCAACTATATTAACAAAGCCCGCGATACATCAAGATCATGACATCTCAAGAACACGAGAGACAGAGATTAAACACATAGCTACTGGTACAAACACTCAGCCCCGAGGGTGGACTACTCCCTCCACATCGTGGTGGTCGCCGGGATGATGAAGATGGCCACCGGTGATGATCTCCCCCTTCGGCAGGGTGCCGGAATGGGGTCTAGATTGGATCTCGTGGATACAGAGGCCTTGCGGTGGTGGAACTTCTGATCTAGGGTTACCCCCGAGGGTTTTGGAATATTTGGCAATTTATAGGGTGAAGAAGGGGTACGGGAGGCCACCGAGGTGGGCACAACCCACCTGGGCCCCCAGGCGTGCCCAGGTGGGTTGTGCCCCCCTCGGGGCACCCCCTAGGTGCTGCTCTGGCCCATTGAATGTCTTCTGGTCCATAAAAAATCCACAAAAATTTCGTGGTGTTTGGACTCCGTTTGATATTGATTTCCTGCAATGTAAAAAACAAGCAAAAAACAGCAACTGGCACTGGGCACTGGGTCAATAGGTTAGTCCCAAAAAATGATATAAAGTTGCTATAAAATGATTGTAAAACATCCAAGAATGATAATATAATAGCATGAATACTTCATAAATTATAGATACATTGGAGACGTATCAGCATCCCCAAGCTTAATTCCTACTCGTCCTCGAGTAGGTAAATGATAAAAGAAATAATTTATGAAGTGTGAATGCTAGCAAAGTGCATAAGTTTGATCAATGACAATTTCAATCACTTTTCCTAGCATCATAACAGCAATTCTTTCTTATAAAACATCTCATGTTAAAGTAGCAACCAATTCACATGTTAAGGTTCAAACAATGAATTCTCTTGAAACTCAACAACCTATGTTCTCAGTCACCAAACAATTGCAATTTAAGTTATTCAACAGAGTCTAAGTAAGAGCTCCACATACTCAACCATCATATAGACTTCTATGATTGCTAACACTCACCGCATACGCATGAGCAAAACATTTCAACCGGACACATAGAAAGACAGGGGCTTATAATTTCGCCTCCCAACGTATTCACCTAAAGGGTGATGTCAACAATAATAACTCATGCCACCCATATCCAACTGGACATATGTGCCTAGATCTTTCCTCACCACATGATGCCTGCCAAAGGAGAAAAATAAAAAAGGAATAGAGAGAAAAACTTTGACTCTTGCATAAAAGTAAATACATAAAAGTAAAAGATAGGCCCTTCGCAGAGGGAAGCAGAGGTTGCCATGCGCTTATTTGTTTGTATGCTCAACCCCTTAGTGCAAAAGAACGTCACATTATATTGCCCCTTGTGATGGCAACCTTTATTATGCAGTCTGTCGCTTTTATTTCTTTACCAGCACAAGTTTGTACAACGCTCAATTTTCTCTTACACTAAATGATCTTACACTTTTAGAAGCAATTTTTATTGCCTTATTGCACCGATGACAACTTACTTGAAGGATCTTACTCAATCCATAGGTAGGTATGGTGGACTCTTGAAAATAAGATTTGGGTTTAAGGGTTTTTGGATGCACAAGTAGTATCTCTACTTAGTGCGGAATTTTTGGATAGCAAAGATGGGGGTAAGCACCACATGTTGAAGGATCTATGACAATATAACTTCTATGTGAATATGAACAAACATAAATCATTACGTTGTCTTCCTTGTCCAACGTCAACAATTTTGGCATATAATATTTTGATGGGGGCTCACAATCACAAAAGATTTCAAAGATAGTGTATTTGCATGTGAAAGTTCTCGTCCTTCTACTAATCATTCATGAATTGCTTGTATGACCAATATTGTGATTGTCAAGCCTCAAAAGATTTCACTTTCTAAACCCAATGTGAAGCTACCACTAGGCATGATATGAACATATAATTTCAACTTCATGATATTCAATTCATTCAACAATTTACTCATAGGATATAAGTGAAGCACAAGAGTAAATGACAAGCTACTCCAAAAAGATATAAGTGAAGATCAAGCGAGTAGTTAAGTAAATAGGTAGCTAAATGTGGACTCTCTCTTATTTAGAAACTTTTAGATCTAAGTATTTTATTAAAACAGCAAGCAAATAAAATAAAATGACATTCTAAGAATAGCACACATCATGTGAAGAAGCAAAAACTTAGGCTCAACCGAGGCTAACCGATAATTGTTGATGAAGAAAGGTGGGATGCCTACCGGGGCATCCCCAAGCTTAGATGCTTGAGACTTCTTGGAATATTAACTTGGGATGCCTTGGGAATCCCCAAGCTTGAGCTCTTGTGTCTTCTTCATTCCTCTCAAATCACGGTTTCCCTAATTCTTAAAAACTTCATCCACACAAAACTCAACAAGAACTCGTGAGATAAGTTAGTATAAATCAATGCAAAAACCTTATCATTCTCTACTGTAGAAAATCACTAAAATTATTATTCAACATTGCATACTAAATGCCTCTGAATATTTAATACTCCTATCCTCAAATAGAATCATTAAACAAGCAAACATATGCAAACAATGCGAACATAACAGCAATCTGTCTAAACAGGACAGTCTGTAAAGAGTGCAATTGTACTCATACTTCCCTAACTCCAAAAATGCTGAAAATTTACCAAACTGTAGAAAATTAATCAGATCTTATTTTGCAAAAAGTTTCAACATTTTATCACATTCTTAATTTTCTGGAGAATTATTACAACAGCGATAAACTTTCTGTTTTGAAACAGCAACTCATATATTTGCAAAATAAGCATGGTGATGGCTATCCTTGCCACTTTTAGTGAAATAAAAGATGCAAAACATTATTATAAATAGCAGCAAGAAAATCCTAATAAAATAAAATGACTCTCCAAGAAAAACTCATATCATGTGACGAATGAAAATATAGCTCCAAGTGAGGTTACCGATAATGTTGAAGACGAAAGAGGGGATGCCTTCCGGGGCATCCCCAAGCTTAGTTTCTTGGATCTTCCTTGAATATTACCTTGGGGTGCCTTGGGCATCCCCAATATTAGGGTCTTGTCACTCCTTATTCTCCTCATATCGATATCTCACCCAAAACTTGAAAACTTCAATCACACAAAACTTAACGGAACTTCGTGAGATGGGTTAGTATGATAAAGACAAATCATTCATTTTGGTACTGTCAAAGACAAGATTCATAATTGTTCTCACACAATTCCTACTGTACACTATCATTTCTACAATTTATATTGAGCAATGTAGGCCATAGAAACTAGAAAACAAGCAAACTATGCATTGAAAACAGAATCTGTCATAAACAGAACAGTACATAAAGATCTGAATTAAGGTCATACTTCGGTACCTCCAAAAATTCTGAAAAGTTAGGAAAGCGTATAAAATTTGTATATACATCAACTGTAAAAAATTCAGAATTTTTCGACGTTCCAGTAAAAGATATGAATTTCTGTACTGGACGCAAAAGTTTCTGTTTTTGCACAGAATCAAGTCAACTATCATCCACACTATCCCAAAGGCTTTACTTGGCATTTTATTGAAACAAAAGCTATAAAACATGATTAATACAGTAGATTAATCATGTGAACACACAAAAACAGTAAGGGTAAATGTTGGGTTGTCTTCCAACAAGCGCTTTTCTTTAATGCCTTTTTAGCTAGGCATGATGATTTTAATGATGCTCTCATAAAAGATAAGAATTGAAACACAAAGAGAGCATCATGAAGCATATGACTAGCATATTTAAGTCTAACCCACTTCCTATGCATAATGATTTTGTGAGCAAACAACTTATGGGAACAAGAATCAACTAGCATAGGAAGGCAAAACAAGTGCAACTTCAAAACTTTCAACATAAAGAGAGGAAACTTGATATTATTGCAATATGTAAAAGCATATGTTCCTCTCTCATAATAATTTTCAGTAGCATCATGAATGAATTCAACAATATAACTATCACATAAATCATTCTTTTCATGATCCACAAGCATAGAAATTTTCTTACTCTCCACATAAGCAAATTTATTCTCATGAATAGTAGTGGGAGCAAACTCAACAAAATAACTGTCATGGGATTGAAAATTAAAATCATGATGACAAGTTTCATGGTTATCATTATTCTTTATAGCATACATTTCGTCACCATAATCATCATAAATAGGAGGCATGCTTTCATCATAGTAAATATTCTGATCAAAACTTGGGGGACTAAAAATATCATCTTCATCAAACATAGCATCCCCAAGCTTATGGCTTTGCATATCATTAGCATCATAGATATTCAAAGAATTCATACTAACAACATTGCAATCATGCTCATCATTTATGCCAAACATTTTATTGAATTCTTCTTCTATCAATTGAGCACAATTTTCCTTTTCATCAATTTCACGAAAGACATTATAAAGATGAATAATATGATGCAACCTCAATTCCATTTTTTTGTAGTTTTCTTTTTATAAACCAAACTAGTGATAAAACAAGAAACTAAAAGATTCAATTGCAAGATCTAAAGGTATACCTTCAAGCACTCACCTCCCCGGTAAAGGCGCCAGAAAAGAGCTTCATTGACGGGGTGTGAGTGCGGCTTACCTAACCTCCCCGGCAAAGGCGCCAGAAAAGAGCTTGATGTCTACTACACAACTTGTTCTTGTAGACTCGTGTTGGGCCTCCAAGCGCAGAGTTTTGTAGGACAATAGCAAATTTCCCTCAAGTGGATGACCTAAGGTTTATCAATCCGTGGGAGGTGTAGGATGAAGATGGTCTCTCTCAAACAACCCTGCAACCAAATAATAAAAAGTCTCTTGTGTCCCCAACACACCAAATACAATGGTAAATTGTATAGGTGCACTAGTTCAGCGAAGAGATGGTGATACAAGTGTAGTAATGATAGTAGATATAGATTTTTGTAATAGAAACAATAAAAAAAAGCAAGGTAGCAATTGATAAAACGGAGCACAAACGGTATTGCAATGCTTGAAAATGAGGCCTAGGGTGCGTACTTTCGCTAGTGCAATCTCTCAACAATGCTAATATAATTGGATCATATAACCTTCCCTCAACGTGCGATGAAGAATCACTCCAAAGTTCCTATCTAGCGGAGAACATAAGAAGAAATTGTTTGTAGGGTACGAAACCACCTTAAAATTATTCTTTCCGTTCGATCTATTCAAGAGTTCGTACTAAAATAACACAAAGTTATTCTTTCCGTTAAATCTATCCAAGAGTTCGTACTAAAATAACACCATATGATACGCATCAACCAACTCTAATGTCACCTAGATACTCCAATGTCACCACAAGTATCCATGAGTTAATTATACGATACTCATCAAACAATTTCAGATTCATAATACTCGATCCAACACAAAGAACCTCAAAAAGTGCCCCAAGATTTCTACCGGAGAAACAAGGACGAAAACGTGCATCAACCCCTATGCATAGATTACCCCAATGTCACCTCGGGAATCCGCGAGTTGAGTGCCAAGACATAGATCAAGTGCTCTCAAATCCATAAAAGTATTCAATCCGATAAAACGAAATCTCAAAGGGAAAACTCAATTCATAACAAGATAGAGAGGGGAAAACACCATATGATCCAACTATATTAACAAAGCCCGCGATACATCAAGATCGTGACATCTCAAGAACACGAGAGAGAGAGAGAGAGAGATTAAACACATAGCTACTGGTACAAACCCTCAGCCCCGAGGGTGGACTACTCCCTCCTCATCGTGGTGGTCGCCGAGATGATGAAGATGGCCACCGGTGATGATCTCCCCCTCCGGCAGGGTGCCGGAATGGGGTCTAGATTTGATCTCGTGGATACAGAGGCCTTGCGGCGGTGGAACTTCTGATCTAGGGTTACCCCCGAGGGTTTTGAAATATTTGGCAATTTATAGGGTGAAGAAGGGGTACGGGAGGCCACCGAGGTGGGCACAACCCACCTGGGCGCGCCTGGGCCCCCAGGCACGCCCTGGTGGGTTGTGCCCCCCTCAGGGCACCCCCCCAGGTGCTGCTCTAGCCCATTGGATGTCTTCTAGTCCATAAAAAATCCACAAAAAGTTTCGCGGTGTTTGGACTCCGTTTGATATTGATTTCCTGCAATGTAAAAAACAAGCAAAAAATAGCAACTGGCACTGGGCACTGGGTCAATAGGTTAGTCCCAAAAAATGATATAAAGTTGCTATAAAATGATTGTAAAACATCCAAGAATGATAATATAACTGCATGAATACTTCATAAATTATAGATACGTTGGAGACGTATCATAGCTCATGAAACTACTTTAGAGGATCATCGAGAACTTTTAAAGACTCATGAGAAGTTACGCTTCGAGAAGCTCAATTTAGAGCAAGAGCATGGGTTCTTAAAAGCAATCAATGATGATATTCGAAAGAAGAGTTCTTCTTACATTGCCAAGCGTTTACTCTTGTCTACTTATATGCCACAAGTAAAATCTAGCAACAAGAGAAAGAAAGATTCTTCTTCTAGTAGTAGCAATAACAATGTTAAATTCAATATTGTTGCTTCTAGTAGTTCTCTTGATTCCACTAATGATTCTCTTAGCCAAGTTACACTTGAGCAAGAAAATAGCTTATTGAAGGGAATTATAGAGAAAGGTGTTTACAAGAGGCTTGCCGGAAGTAAGCAATTTGAGGAAATTGTACGCAAGCAAGGAAGGCACCGGAAGAATCAATGTGTTGGTTTTGAACGAAAGTTCAATGCCAATGGAGTTGAGTGGGAAGAAGATCAATACCCCAAGACGAAGTTTGTTCCTCAACAAGAGAAGTATGACCCCACTTCTTTCAAGGGAACATAAGCTCAAGATGATCTTCCACCACAAGACCACAAGCTAAAAGGCAAGGACAAGCTTCAAGAAGAGATTGATGCATTTGAAGAAGCTCCTAAGGCCTTGGTCAAGTGGGTTTCCCAAGACTACATCAAGTTCTACTTCATCAAGTACGACTACAACTCCAAGGATTCCCATCAATTTGATGTGGGTCCCAAAGAAGAAGAACTAGAGAGTTCTTGATGGTGACTCCGCCAACATACTTCACTCATGTTCATTTTGGCAAGGACAAGTTCAATCAACTTCCATATCTTGCACTAGTTCAAGGAGTCACAAACCCTCTTGTTGGTAAGACAAGGGACAAGGTAACCTAATGCTTTCGTGGACATCATCATATGTGTATTTCACTCTATGTCTATGGATATCCTTGTGTGTTCCTTGTGGGACTAACCCATGTAGGTATTGAAAGTGCAACTCACTCCAATGGATTGCTCCAAATGATCTACATCAACATTGAGCATCCACATCTTCAACACCTACATGAAGTCATCATCGACAAAACCCAAGGTTAGTTCATCCCTCTAAGGGGGGATATCACATCTAGGGGGAGCTTTGCTCTAAGAATTGAGCTAAAGCAACTCAAATGGTGTGAACACAACAATGCTTTATGTAAAAGTGGTAACCCCACTTGTGCTTAAATGATGAGTATGACCTATGATCAAATGTTCTCATTTGACTCCTAAGTCAATATACTCATAAATAGATGACCTAGTCATCGCAAATTGCTTGATAGATGCTAGAGTGTTTGTGCATGCTTTGCCACATGTTTTATTTGCCATCTTATTGTGTGAGCATGTTGGTTGCATAATTTTTCTCCATTCGAGGACATCCATTTGTTGCTTTGATTGTTTGGTTTTTCTTTTTGCCAAATGGATGGACAAGAATGCCTAAGTACTCCCTCTAGCTATCTATGCTTTTCTCGTCTCAAAATCTATTCATTCTACAACACAAAGTTTGAACAAGTCAAATTCGAACCCTCCGGGTGAGGAGCACTCGGAGCCACCGATCTGTCAAGGGCTTAACTTCCAAAACCTCTTAATGCATCTCGGTCAGACCAACTCACTCCTATTCGGTCTCACCAAATTCATTAAGTTGATCTAGGTTTTCATCTCGATGCAACCGATTTGAACAATTCGGTCACACCGAGTTGCAGTAACTGCTAGCAGTTTTGCATCTCGGTGCCACCGAGTCGTTCCACTCGGTCACACCGACAGTGACTAGGTATATATACAACGGGTTGAAAATTTAGAAATTTCTCCAAACACTCGACCGCGCCTCCCAGCTCTGCCGCCCCCTTGGTCTCCGGACCGTCTCCTTCGTCACCAGTGCCCCTCTGCCGCTGGTCTCCACCGCCATCAACGGGATTCTCACCGCCGTTGCCGCCATAGCAAGTTCATCGCCAAGTTAGGGTACGGACTTGACCTCTTTGTGCGCTCCATTATTCCGATTCTTGCACAAAGATCTTTGCCATTGTTCTTCCCACGTATGAGATCAATCTATCCACCAAAAGAATACACTAGAATAGATTTGATGCAAAAACTTAGGGTTAGGTTTCCGCCGAACTCATCTCGGACCGACCAATCTGATGATCTCGGTCTCACCAATTTGGCCCTGGCCATTGCACAAGTACAACTAGGTCTGACCGAAGTGTACTAATCGGTGCGACCGAAATCACTTACTCTGTGAAACCCTAGCATCTCGGAGTCACCGAACTGCATTTTGGTCTGACCGAAACTGTGTGTTTAGACTCTGTTTATGCTTCGGTGTCACCGAGTTTGTCAAATTGGTAGCTCCGAAATGCTTTCTGCAGAAAACGAAAATTAAGTTTTTGACTCAATATTTTTTCAAAATAGCTGTACTTTGTGATGCTCATCCACTCTATCTATACCCAACTATTCACAGGGTCAGTTTCATCTATGTCAGAGGGCAGTGACAGCCAGAACAAGTCAGAAGAGCAGCTCAACCTTAGTTAGGTGATACGTCTCCAATGTATCTATAATTTATGAAGTATTCATGCTGTTATATTATCATTCTTGTATGTTTTACAATCATTTTATAGCAACTTTATATCATTTTTTGGGACTAACCTATTGACCCAGTGCCCAATGCCAGTTGCTGTTTTTGCTTATTTTTTACATCGCAGGAAATCAATATCAAACGGAGTCCAAACACTGCGAAACTTTTTGTGGATTTTTTATGGACCAGAAGACATCCAGTGGGCTAGAGAAGCACCTGGGGGGTGCCCCGAGGGGGGCACAACCCACCAGGGCGTGCCTGGGGGCCCAGGCGCGCCCAGGTGGGTTGTGCCCACCTCGGTGGCCTCCTGCACTGCCTCTTCGCCCTATAAATTGCCAAATATTCCAAAAACCCTCAGGGTAGCCCTAGATCAGAAGTTCCGCCGCCGCAAGGCCTCTGTATCCACGAGATCCAATCTAGACCCCATTCTGGCACCCTGCCAGAGGGGGAAATCATCACCGGTGGCCATCTTCATCATCCCGGCGGCCACCATGATTAGGAGGGAGTAGTCCACCCTCGGGGCTGAGGGTTTGTACTAGTAGCTATGTGTTTAATCTCTCTCTCTCTCGTGTTCTTGAGATGTCACGATCTTGATGTATCGCGGGCTTTGTTAATATAGTCGGATCATATGGTGTTTTCCCCTCTCTATCTTGTTGTGATGAATTGAGTTTTCCCTTTGAGATTTCATTTTATCGGATTGAATACTTTTATGGATTTGAGAGCACTTGATATATGTCTTGCATACGAATACCCGTGGTGACAATGGGGTATTATATTGATTCACTTGATATATGTTTTGGCACTCAACTCGCGGATTCCCGAGGTGACATTGGGGTAATCTATTCATAGGGGTTGATGCATGTTCTTGTCTTTGTTTCTCCGGTAGAAATCTTGGGGCACTCTTTGAAGTTCTTTGTGTTGGATTGAGCATTACAAATCTGAATTTGCTTTGGTGTTATTTTAGTACGAACTCTTGGATAGATCGATCGGAAAGAATAGCTTTGAGGTGGTTTCGTACCCTACAAACAATTTATTCTTATGTTCTCCGCTAGATAGGAACTTTGGAGTGATTCTTCATCACACGTTGAGGGATGGTTATATGATCCAATTATATTAGCATTGTTGAGAGATTGCACTAGCGAAAGTACGGACCCTAGGCCTTGTTTTCAAGCATTGCAATACCGTTTGTGCTCACTTTTGTCACTTGCTACCTTGCTGTTTTTATTTATTCAGATTATAAAAATATATTTCTACCATCCATATTACACTTTTATCACCATCTCTTCGCCGAACTAGTGCACCTATACAATTTGCCATTGTATTGGGTGTGTTGGGGACACAAGAGATTTCTTGTATTTGGTTGCAGGGTTGTTTGAGAGAGACCATCTTCATCCTACGCCTCCCACGGATTGATAAACCTTAGGTCATCCACTTGAGGGAAAATTGCTACTGTCCTACAAAACTCTGCGCTTGGAGGCCCAACACGAGTCTACAAGAATAAAGTTGCGTAGTAGACATCAAGCTCTTTTCTGGCGCCGTTGCGGGGGAGGTTAGGTAAGCGGCACTCACACCCCATCAACGAAGCTCTTTTCTGGCGCCGTTGCCGGGGAGGTGAGTGCATGAAGGTATATCTTTAGATCTTGCAATTGAATCTTTTAGTTTCTTGTTTTATCACTAGTTTGGTTTATAAAAGAAAACTACAAAAAAATGGAATTGAGGTTGCATCATATTATTCATCTTTATAATGTATTTCGTGAAAATGATGGAAAGGAAAATTGTGCTCAATTGATAGAAGAAGAATTCAATAAAATGTTTGGCATAATTGATGAGCGTGATTGCAATATTGTTGGTATGAACTCTATGAATATCCATGATGCTAATGATATGCAAAGCTACAAGCTTGGGGATCATGAAAAGAATGTTTTATGTGATGGTTATATTGATGAATCTATTCATGATGCTACTGAAAATTATTATGAGAAAGTAACTTATGATTCATGATGCTCTTGTTATGTTTCAATCCTTATCTTTTATGCGAGCATCATTGAACTTATCATGCCTAGCTAAAAGGAATTAAAGAAAAGCGCTTGTTGGGCGACAACCCAACACTTTATCTACTGTTTTTGTGTGTTCACATGATTATGCTACTGTAGTAATCATGTTTTATTGCTTTTGTTTCAATAAAGTGCCAAGTAAAGCCTTTGGGATAGTGTGGATGATAGTTGACTTGAATCTGTGCAAAAACAGAAACTTTTGCGCTCAGTCTAGGAATTTTGAAAATTCACTGGAACGTGCTTTTGATCTGAATTTTTTACAGGTGATAGATATACAAATTATTTACGTTGACCGAATTTTTCAGAATTTTTGGAGTAGCAGAAGTATGGTTGGAGTACAGATTACTACATACTGTTCTGTTTTTGACAGATTCTGTTTTCAATGCATAGTTTGCTTGTTTTCTAGTTTCTATGGCTTATATTGCTCAATATAAATTGTGGAAATGATATGCTACAGTAGGCATTGTGTGGAAACAATTATGAATCTTGTCTTTGATAGTACCAAAGTGAAATGGTTTGCTCTTTATCATACTAACCTATCTCACGAAGTTCCGTTAAGTTTTGTGTGATTGAAGTTTTCAAGTTTTGGGTGAGATGTCGATATGAGAAGAATAAGGAGTGACAAGACCCTAAGCTTGGGGATTCCCAAGGCAACCCAAGTTAATATTCAAGGAAGATCCAAGCAACTAAGCTTGGGGATGCCCCGGAAGGCATCCCCTCTTTCGTCTCCAACATTATCGGTAACCTCACTTGGAGCTACATTTTTATTCGTCACATGATATGTGTTTTGCTTGGAGCATAATTTTCTTGTTAGTATTTGCTTGATGTTATTTAGAATAATGTTTTGCATCTTTCTTTTCAATAAAAATGTCAAGGATAGCCTTTACCATGCTTATTTTGCAAGTATATGAGTTGCTGTTTCAAAACAGAAAGTTTATCGATGTTGCAAAAATTCCCGAGAAAACTAAGAATGGGTTAAAATGTTGAAACTTTTTGCAAAATAATCTGTGATAAATTTTCTACAGTGTGGTAAATTTTCATAATTTTTGGAGTTAAATAAGTATTGATACTCTTGCATTCTTTACAGACTGTGCTGTTTTGGCAGATTGCTATTATGTTTGCATTGTTTGCATATGTTTGCTTGTTTAATGATTCTATTTGAGGATAGGAGTATTAAATATGCAGAGGCATTTAGTATGCAATGTTTAATAATAATTTTAGTGATTTGCTGCAGTAGAGAATGATAAGGTTTTTGCATTGGTTTATACTAACTTATCTCACGAGTTGTTGTTGAGTTTTGTGTGGATGAAGTTTTTAAGATTTAGGGAAACTGTGATATAAAAGGAATTAAGGAGACACAAAAGCTCAAGCTTGGGGATGCCCAAGGCATCCCAAGATAATATTTCAAGAAGTCTCAAGCATCTAAGCTTGGGGATGCCCCGGTAGGCATCCCACCTTTCTTCATCAACAATTATCGGTTAGTATCGGTTGAGCCTAAGTTTTTGTTTCTTCACATGAGTTGTGCTATTCTTGGAATGTCATTTTGTTTTGTTTTACTTGCTGTTTTAATAAAATACTTAGATCTGAAAGTTTTTAAATAAGGGAGAGTCCTCAATTAGCTACCTATTTACTTAACTACTCGCTTGATCTTCACTTATATCTTTTTGGAGTAGCTTGTCATTTACTCTTGTGCTTCACTTATATCCTATGAGTAAATTGTTGAATGAATTGAATATCATGAAGTTGAAATTATATGTTCATATCATGCCTAGTGGTAGCTTCACATTGGGTTTAGAAAGTGAAATCTTTTGAGGCTTGACAATCACAATATTGGTCATACAAGCAATTCATGAATGATTAGTAGAAGGAAGAGAACTTTCACATGCAAATACACCATCTTCGAAATCTTTTGTGATTGTGAGCCCCCATCAAAATATTATATGCCAAAATTGTTGACGTTGGACAAGGAAGACAACATAATGATTTATGTTTGTTCATATTCACATAGAAGTGTTATATTGTCATAGATCCTTCAACATGTGGTGCTTGCCCCCCATCTTTGCTAGCCAAAAATTCCGCACTAAGTAGAGATACTACTTGTGCATCCAAAAACTCTTAAACCCAAATCTTATTTTCAAGAGTCCACCACACCTACCTATGGATTGAGTAAGATCCTTCAAGTAAGTTGTCATCGGTGCAATAAGGCAATAAAAATTGCTTCTAAAAGTGTAAGATCATTTAGTGTAAGAGAAAATTGAGCGTTGTACGAACTTGCGATGGTAAAGAAATAAAAGCGATAGACTGCATAATAAAGGTTGATATCATAAGGGCCAATATAACATGACGTTCTTTTGCACTAAGGGGTTGAGCATACAAACAAATAAGCGCATGGCAACCTCTGCTTCCCTCTGTGAAGGGCCTATCTTTTACTTTTATGTATTTACTTTTATGCAAGAGTCAAAGTTTTTCTATCTATTCCTTTTTATTTTTCTCCTTTGGCAAGCATCATGTGGTGAGGAAAGATCTAGACACATATGTCCAGTTGGATATGGGTGGCATGAGTTATTATTGTTGACATCACCCTTGAGGTGAATACGTTGGGAGGCGAAATTATAAGCCCCTATCTTTCTATGTGTCCAGTTGAAACGTTTTGCTCATGTGTATGCGATGAGTGTTAGCAATCATAGAAGACTATATGATGGTTGAGTATGTGGAGCTCTTACTTAGACTCTGTTGAATAAGTTGAATTGCAATTGTTTGGTGACTATGAACATAGGTTGTTGAGTTTCAAGAGAATTCATTGTTTGAACCTTAACATGTGAATTGGTTGCTACTTTAACATGAGAAGTTTTATAAGAAAGAATTGTTGTTATGATGCTAAGAAAAGTGATTGAAATTGTCATTGATCAAACTTGTGCACTTTGCTAGCATTCACACTTCATAAATTATTTCTTTTATCATTTACCTACTCGAGGACGAGTAGGAATTAAGCTTGGGGATGCTGATACGTCTCCAACGTATCTATTATTTATGAAGTATTCATGTTGTTATATTATCATTCTTGGATGTTTTACAATCATTTTATAGCAACTTTATATCATTTTTTTGGGACTAACCTATTGACCCAGTGCCCATTGCCAGTTGCTGTTTTTGCTTGTTTTTACATCGCAGGAAATCAATATCAAACGGAGTACAAACACCGCGAAACTTTTTGTGGATTTTTGATGGACCAGAAGACATCCAGTTGGCCAGAGAAGCACCTGGGGGGTGCCCCGAGGGGGGCACAACCCACCAGGGGGCGCCTGGGGGCCCAGGCGCGCCCAGGTGGGTTGTGCCCACCTCGGTGGCCTCCCGCACCGCCTCTTCGCCCTATAATATGCCAAATATTCCAAAAACCCTCAGGGTAGCCCTAGATCAGAAGTTCCGCCGCCGCAAGGCCTTTGTATCCATGAGATCCAATCTAGACCCCGTTCCGGCACCCTGCCGAAGGGGGAAATCATCACCGGTGGCCATCTTCATCATCCCGGCGGCCACCATGATGAGGAGGGAGTAGTCCACCCTCGGGGCTGAGGGTTTGTACTAGTAGCTATGAGTTTAATCTCTCTCTCTCTCGTGTTCTTGAGATGTCACGATCTTGATGTATCGCAGGCTTTGTTAATATAGTCGGATCATATGGTGTTTTCCCCTCTCTATCTTGTTGTGATGAATTGAGTTTTCCCTTTGAGATTTCGTTTTATCGGATTGAATACTTTTATGGATTTGAGAGCACTTGATATATGTCTTGCATACGAATACCCGTGGTGACAATGGGGTATTATCTTGATTCACTTGATATATGTTTTGGCACTCAACTCGCGGATTCCCGAGGTGACATTGGGGTAATCTATGCATAGGGGTTGATGCACGTTCTTGTCTGTGTTTCTCCGGTAGAAATCTTGGGGCACTCTTTGAAGTTCTTTGTGTTGGATTGAGCATTACGAATCTGACTTTGCTTTGGTGTTATTTTAGTATGAACTCTTGGATAGATCGATCGGAAAGAATAGCTTTGAGGTGGTTTCGTACCCTACAAACAATTTATTCTTATGTTCTCCGCTAGATAGGAACTTTGGAGTGATTCTTCATCGCACGTTGAGGGATGGTTATATGATCCAATTATATTAGCATTGTTGAGAGATTGCACTAGCGAAAGTACGGACCCTAGGCCTTGTTTCAAGCATTGCAATACCGTTTGTGCTCATTTTTGTCACTTGCTACCTTGCTGTTTTTATTTATTCAGATTATAAAAATATATTTCTACCATCCATATTACACTTTTATCACCATCTCTTCGCCGAACTAGTGCACCTATACAATTTGCCATTGTATTGGGTGTGTTGGGGACACAAGAGATTTCTTGTATTTGGTTGCAGGGTTGTTTGAGAGAGACCATCTTCATCCTACGCCTCCCACGAATTGATAAACCTTAGGTCATCCACTTGAGGGAAAATTGCTACTGTCCTACAAAACTCTGCGCTTGGAGGCCCAACACGAGTCTACAAGAATAAAGTTGCGTAGTAGACATCATGAGGGCACTAGTCCCTCAAGCAGTTATGATGAGGGGAGCAGAAGCACTCCCAGCAACTTGCCAAAGGCAGCAACAAGGACAAGGAAGAAGATAACTTCAGAATCTGAGGATGAGGATTTTCTCATTGAGGAGGAGGTGACCTCCAAGAAGAAGGTACTCAAAAAGGAGTATGCTGCTGCTGCAACCAAGCCTGGAATGCAGAAGAAGGCTCATACTAAGAGGAATCCTATATCAAAAACCAGAGCCTCAACTCAAGAGCAAGCACAGCCAGCAAGTGGTGCTGGAGAAGAGAAGGAAGATGCCGCTAGAGGAAAAAAGAGGAAGGAGAGAGTCAAGAAGACTATTGCCAGAGTCATTGGAAAATCATCTATGATGAAAGATTATAATGAAGATGACGAGGAGGAAGAGCCTGTTGCACCTCCTGCAAAGACTCAGAAGCTTATGGGGGATGCCATAAGGACTGGGGCTGCTCCATCTAAGCCCAAGTCTGCCCCCAAGCCTTCAGCTCAAGCTCAAGCTCCAAAACCATCTGCACCCAAGAGATCAACGAGGAACATATCTGCTGCTAAGAAGAACAAGGCCCAAGTGCCTGAGGTCCAAGAAGAAGAAGAGCAACAAGTGCTCAGAAAATTGAAGCCCAAGATTTCAGATCATAGTGATGATCATCCCGTGGCAGAGAATATGAAGCTGAGAAAAGATGCAGGTCTGAGTCTGTGGAGACAGACTGATCCCTATGCCACCAGAAGGAGAACTGCTGTAGACTATCGTTTCCACACCAAAGAACAGCAGGATTTCTATGAGACAGTCTTGTTGGACAAGAAGCCCATTGTGTGTGACATGAGATGGGTTGACTGGGATTACATTGATGACAATGAGGACTACTTCCCAGGTGTGCATGAGAGCTTCAAGATGAATGAAGTGGACAAGTTTGTTGGTCAGAAGTTGACCAAGTGGAATGATGAGATGATCATGCAATTCTATTCCACTGCTCACTTCTACCCAGATGGAAATATTGTCTGGATGACTGAAGGTACAAGGTATCAATCTACAATCTCTGAGTGGGCCAAGTTGATCAATGCCCCAAAGGAAGAGGAGGATGACACAGATGTGTATGCTAAGCCTAGGAAGGATCACAACTCCATGGCAAATATGTACAAGGAAATTCCTGATGATGCCCTGGAGACTCACAAGGTTGGATCTATCTACCTGCTTGCTGGCCTGACAACAATCAACACTATATTGAGGCACACTCTTTTGCCCAAGTCAGGAGATCATAGGATGATCCATGGTCACTCCATCAACTTGCTCCATATGTTTGATGTACCTCAGAAGTTCAAGGTGATGAGCTTAATTGTTGAAATAGTGAAGAGAACTGCAGCTGATTAGAAGAGATCATGTAGATATGCCCCTCACATATAGATGTTGATCAATTCCAAGATGGGAATAGGGACATATCTTCTGGACAAAGAGCATCTTCCCCTGAGGCCAGAATTTGAGGACAACGAGGTTGTCATGGATGCATCACATCCTACTTCAGTTGAAGCCCAAGAGAAGAGAGAGAGAGAGAGAGAGCAAAAGCTGCAAAAGCAGCAAAGGCAGCCAGTGCACCAGATGCTTCTACTGTGATGCTCAAGACCAAGCAGGATCAACTCAGTTATCTGCTTGAGGCTACTGTGAGAATTGAGAAGGGCTTTGCCACCTTGACTCAAAATCAAGAGAGTCTTGAGAGGATCATTGAGACTAAAATTCATGATCTAGATGTGAAGGTCACAGAGATACAGACAACTATGGAGAAGCTCCAAGAAGAAGTTGAGGACAGGAATGATAGACCTACCACAGATACTTTTCAGAGAGTGCCAAGGGCACAAAGGTCTTCAGCAGTGCCAGTTGTCAGTGACACCAGGACTTCTATTTCAGCACCTGCAGCAACTGCCACGTTTGCACCTCCAGTTTCAACTCCTCCAGCTCCACAGACCTCAGCTGAAGCATTTGCAGATGCTCTTATCTCCACGCCATCTACGCACACCAGAGCAACAAGTCAGAAGACCCCTTCAGAAGCTCCCGGAGATCGTGCCTAGAGAGCCGCATAGCACTATGCATTTTCAAGCTTTTTGGTAACTTGTTGCCAAAGGGGGAGAAAGTGTATAGATCATTAGGCTTCGAGAGAGAGAGTGTGTGTTTTGCCTTTTATCTGCCTCTCTTGCTACTTTGATCATTTGCTTGTTTGATTCCTATGCTACATGTTTATTATGCTCGTGAGATACTCTTGTGATCATGTGTTTGATCATACTATGCCTTAATGTGTGCTTGCATGATGATATCTATGATATTTGTGTATGATCAATCATGTTTATCCTTGGTGATGAGTGCATGTTATTTAACTCTTATCATTTTGAGCGCTCCACCAAGATGTATGTGACATGGAAGAGTGACCCATGATCCTAATCGATTGTGCATTTGCATTCAAACGCAAATTTTAAATAGTGCACAAATTTAGGGAGAGCTCTTGCTTATCACATACTTCTCAAAGCAACGATGTATTCCATTCATATTATCATTTGTCGAAGCTTTGATCTATATGTTGTCATCAATTACCGAAAAGGGGAGATTGAAAGTGCAACTAATCCCCGGGTGGTTTTGGTAATTCATAACAACATATAGCTCATTGAACTAATATCCATTCAAGTTAAATATTTCAGAAAGTTCAATGATTGGCATGGCATGGACTAGAGATGTGGACCCCTCAAAATGCTAAGGACAAAGATTGGCAAAATCTAAGACTCTTCATTTCTATTTTAGTGATCTAAGATCACATTGAGTCCATAGGAAAGCAAATACTATTGAAAGGGGATGAGGTGTTGCTTAATGGTCTACTTGCTCAAAATGCTTAGTGATATTGCTCCAAAATCCTCAGCCACTTTCTCATTTCCACATATGTCCAAAACCTAAAGTCAAACTCGGCCCCACCGATTTGATCTATCCGGCGCCACCGAGTTCAGTTGACATAGCCACTGCCAGAAACCCTAGACAATTCGGTCACACCAATACGGATCTCAGTCTCACCGAGATGGCCCTGCAAACTCTCTGTTTCCCTTTGTAACATTTTGGTCTCACCGAAATGAGCAATCGGTCCCACCGAGTTTGCTTGACCAACTCTCTGTTTTCTCATTGCTGAAATCGGTCTCACCGAGTTCAAGGAATCGGTCACACCGAGATGAGGTTTTGCCCTAGCCCTTGCACATCGGTCCCACCGAGTTGTTCCAGTCGGTCCCACCAAGATTCCTAACGTTCACACCTTGAACTAAATCGGTCTCACCGAGTTCCTCTATTCGGTCTGACCGAGTTGGGTCAAATGTGTGTAACGGTTGGATTTTGTGTGGAGGCTATATATACCCTTCCACCCCCATCTCCATTCAAGAGAGAGCCATCAGAACATGCCTACACTTCCACTACACATTTTCTGAGAGAGAACCACCTACTCATGTGTTGAGACCAAGATATTCCAATCCTACCACAAGAACCTTGATCTCTAGCCTTCCCCAAGTTGCTTTTCACTCAAATCATCTTTCCACCATAGCCAAATCTATGAGAGGGAGTTGAGTGTTGGAGAGACTATCATTTGAAGCACAAGAGCAAGGAGTTCATCATCAACACACCGTCTATTACCTTTTGGAGAGTGGTGTCTCCTAGATTGGTTAGGTGTCGCTTGGGAGCCTCCGACAAGATTGTGGAGTTGAACCAAGAAGTTTGTAAGGGCAAGGAGATCGCCTACTTCGAGAAGATCTACCTGAGTGAGGCAAGTCCTTCGTGGGCGATGGCCATGGTGGGATAGACAAGGTTGCTTCTTCGTGGACCCTTCGTGGATGGAGCCCTCCGTGGACTCGCGCAACCGTTACCCTTCGTCGGTTGAAGTCTCCATCAACGTGGATGTACGATAGCACCACCTATCGGAACCACGCCAAAAATCTCCGTGTCTACATTGCGTTTGCCTTCTCCAAACCCTTCCCTTTACCTTCATATGCAATGTTTTACTTTCCGTTGGTACACTCTTAGAATTGCATGTGTAGGTTGATTGCTTGACTTGTGCTAAGTTGCTAAAATCTGCCAACACTTAAAATTGGGAAAAAGTTAGATTTTTATTTGGTCAAGTAGTCTAATCACCCCCTTCTAGACCTACTTTCGATCCTACATGGGGTGTATGGTGCGGTGAGGAAGTGTCTGACTCCATGTTTATTGCAGTGCTCAGCAAATTCTTTTGATATGAACTCTCCACCTCTGTCAGTCTGGATTGCTTTTAGCTTCAGATTTCACTCTGTCTCAGCTGCCTTCTGCATTTTCTTCACTACACCTAGATCTTTGCTATGCAACAGGGCAACCCACATGTACCGAGAATGATCGTCCATCAACAGCAGGAAGTACCTCTTCCCGCCCGGTGTTTCCAGGGTTATTGGGCCACACATATATCCATGAATGAGCTCAAACTGCTCCGACGCACGATAAGTGGCTTGAGATGGGAATGGGAGTCATCTTTGCTTGGCAATCATGCATCCATCACACACTTGGTCGATCTGATCTAGCCGGGGCATGCCAACGACCATGTTGTCTGTTGCAAGAGTGCGGAGTGAGCAAAAATTCACATGCCCATACCTCATATGCCAGAGCCATGCTTCCTCCTTCACATGAGCCAGTAGACAAACAGGTTCAGCCGGCTGAACGTTGAAGACATACATCCAGTTGCGAGTGCACTTTACTTTTGCGAACACGTTTCTCTGCCTATCCCATACTTTCATGACACCATCTTCACTGGCATACTTGCAACCATTCTCATCTAATTGGCCTAGACTAATTATATTGCTTTTAGGTCGTGGAATGAAATATACATAAGCACCGAGCCACGCCTGCAGATTTCCACAGCCGATCCATCGCCAAATCTAACCTTGTCGCTTACTGCTCTGTCCATCTCTGCAAACTTCTCGGCACACCCCAGTCATGTGGTTGCACGCTCCCGTGTCCAAGTACCAAGAGATATCCTGACTACCACTCAATTTAGGCAGCACCTTCTCGTCATTCAGATACACATGCTCTGTTGGGATAGACTCAGCTAACATCAGTTCACATGCCTCGAGCATTAGCAATGTCGGTTCATCAACATCCTCTGCCTGCGCAAGATGTGCTCGCTCGCACTTAGGTTCTGGACAGTCAGACTTGAAGTGCCCCGTCTCATTGTAGTTAAAACAGCGGAACTTTGAGATATCAAACTTGCGGTGCTTCTTTTTCTTGGAACCATCCTTATTGTCGCCTTTTGCAGCCTGGGCGCGATCACCGCATCCACTCCGGCCACCGTTGCGCCCTCGGCCGCCTCCGCGGCCACTGCCACCGTCGCTGCTACCGACACCTAAAGACCCCCCTTTGCCCTTCATAAGCTGCTCCAGCGCCTGAGTAACCAACATGAGCTGCTCGCTACCCCCACCGCCAGATTGACGACGTCGGCCGCGCTGGTTTTCTTCAAACGCTGCAAGACGCCCGACCGCCTCTGCCACCGTCATGGTAGTCAGATCGCCCCACTGTTCTATCGTGTTGATGATGTCACTAAAATGGCTTGGGACGATGTTGAAGAGGACCTCTATGACTGTCTCATCCTTCACAGTCTCGCCCATTGACCGTATCTCGCCAACGAGCGTCATGAGCTTCAGTGCGAAGGTGTTGAGAGACTCGTTATTTGTCTTCTCCATGCGATCCAGCTGGCGCTTGAGTTGCTTCACTTGCGTCTTCTCGACGCGATCCTCGCCGACGCGCATGCGCCGGATGGCCTCCCAGGCCTCATGGGCGGTCTCGTAGTTGGCCACTGCCATCATCACCGCGTCTAGGACGGACTGGGAGAGAGCGGCGAACGCCTCATCGTCCTTGCCCTGGTCGAACTCCGCACTACCCTCCAACGCCGGCCAGACACCGAACGGGCAAAGCAGCACTCTCATCTTCACGGCCAGAGGCCGTAGTTGGAATCATTGAGCATTAGGTATTGGATCGGGATGCCACCACTCCTCACTGGTGCGCGCTGCACGACCACAGCGCCCTCTTCTCCGGGCCTCTTCGCTGGCGGCGTGTAATTTTCGCCGCCGCTGTTCTGATCCCTCTTCGGCGACGTGTCTCCCATCGCCGATCACCGCCGCCGCACCTCCTCCTCTTTTTCCTGCCACCGCATCGCCTCCAAAACACGGCTCTGATGCCAAATGTTGGAGCAACTCCCAAATCAACACACACACACACACGTGAGGGTGGATTAGCTCTGAACTCTGAAGAACACAAAACTAACAGAAAGAACACAGAGAGGAGACAATGTTTTGGCGACGCGCACACTTTGCGTCCTTTTCCGTTTTTTCCCTTTTATTCAGAGGCCTGACAATCTAGCTGCCCACAATCCGTGAATCCCGCGCCATCTCACGGACGGGTTGTGGCCAACAACTTACAGAGAATTAAATGCTACGACCTATTCTGCCGCAGCACGAACATAGCGTACTTCTGGCTATTATTCAGAAAAAACTAAACTTAAGTCTGAAACTAGTTCAGTGCAACAAGGTTTTTTTTTTTTGCGTGGTAGTGCAACAAGGTTAATAACACAACATGCACAACGTCGGGACTGGTGCGTCTGTGTCGCACATGCTTGTTTTCTACCGGTTTTCCTCATTACGTGCTTTCAGCTGGTGCATACAAAATTTCACACAATGTCAAAGTTACATAAGAGATACACATGACAACTCAGTACAATCATTCACCTTCATTACCAGCTCGACAGCTATACTGAACTGAACACGGGCAACACACAAGGCACATCGGGGAGAGGTGACTTAATTCTTGACGAACTGGAGGCCGTTGGCCTGCGAGTACCTCTCCATGAACCTCATGAACCGGTCCCAGTCCCCGGCCGTGCGCATCACGTACTTGGCCTCCACCCTGGCCGGCTTCCCGTTGACGAACTTGGCGCTCACGTCCACCGTCTGCAGCACGCCCTCCTCGTCGATCATGTAGAACCCCGTGATGTCCCCGAGCTCCGCTGACGAGTCGAACACCGACGGCTGGTCGAACTCGAAGATGGCCACCCCGTTGGTGCCGTCGCGGGACTTGGTCAGCCGCACGTCCGGGATCGTCTGCTCGTCCGTGCCCTGGATGAACTGGATCGCCGGCTTCATCGCCACCACCTGCGCCGCCGCCCGGGAGCTGCGTAGCGGCGGCGAGCGGTGGATCGGTTTCCTGGGACGGCACCGCAGGGAGATGCCGCGGAATGAGGAGTGCAGGCTTTGGCACGGCGCACCTGACGGGCCTGTAAATGCAGCGTGTCAGGTACTGAAATGCGAGATTCAGAATGGCATGTCTTAAGGCCATGGTTGTTAATAACGAAACAGTCTAGACATAATGATTCCATCAGCAGCTGAAACAGCATTTTGCAGTGTAATTTGTAACGCGAAATATAGATTTGGACATCACAACGACTACCAGGAAGGAATACGTGGAAGAATCAACTTGGTACAGTACTTCGGAAGAAAATAGTCGCTGGTGTTGATGCCTGAACCAAACAAACGCTATCTGGACTAACAGAGAACGACCCGAACGAGTGAGATATGACCAACGCTATTCCAACCGAAATGGCAGCCTTAACAGAGAAGCATGTAGTCAATTCTGAACTCTCCCAAAGGAAGGACATAGGGCAGTGAAATTTGCATAACGCACACTGGATTCAGAAACTTTTGAACAGGTGCTCATACATCACCACAGGTCTAGAGACTAGAGCGCATAAATGGAAATGCAGCTTCAGTGAGAAGATCGAGAACAAAACCTGCGACGCTCCGGCGGGGCGATGGCGGCGCCGAGACCGGCGAGGCGGCGGCGAGAGCTTTCATCACTGCGGGCATGATGCAATTCGCTTCCTCCGGAAGTTGGGCAATTGGGTGAGGAAGAAGGATTGGTGTCTAGAAGGAAGGAGGGGACGGGGAAATAGAAATACAGTCGGAGGTGAGGTTTTGAGTGGTACAGACGGGGAAGAGAGTGAATGGAGTGTTTGGGTGGCTGCGTGTCCCAAACAGAGCTACCCATTCCTCTGTCGCCTGTTGGTCCACTGCCTTGCATGTGGACACTTCTACGCCATCCATTTAGGTTTGAGAATTTTTTCCATCTTAAAAGGACCACGTATGCTAGTTAGTGCTTGATGTCGAAATTTTCAAGTGTAAATTCCGTTGTTGTAAAAAAAAGTTACGTCTCACCAGATTTGTAGTTGAAATTCTGTTTTGAATTCCCCGCAAAAAAAAATAAAAAATTATGTTTTGAATATGATTTAATATGACATTTTGTTAGAACTTTTGTTATGGATTTGTGATAATGGGTGATTTCATTAACGCGTTTGCATGTTGAACAACACATGAGGGCATCTCCAACTCGGGGCCGCAAACCAAACACCACATCCGTCTGCGGACTGGGGGGCCAGTTCACTCACATTGATGCGAGAGCCGGCCATCCAAAATTAGCCGCATATGCCTGATTGCATTTTGGTTCAAATTTAATGATATTGAACAAATTTGATGCATATTTAAACAATCCGAACGATATTCATTCATATTTGCATAAACTTTACATAAAATCGGATGGTTTTTGATATATTTAAACTAGACCAGACTCTAAATTCAGCCTAAATGACCGCCAGCGCCCGTTTCCCATGTCCGGCAGGCCATGAGCCCAGGCTGAAGCTCCGCCTCCGCCTCCGCAACATGCAAGCGGCTAATCGGCCGACAATTATTAGCCCGCCATGCTTGGCTTAAGCGGGAGCGAAATAGCGGTGGCCTTCCTGGGACTCTAGCGTCGTCGACCTCCCATGCTCTACTCTTCCATCTTAAAAGACCACGTATGCTGGCTAGGTAGTACTTGATCTGGAAATTTTCAAGTGTAAATTCCATTATGGTAAAAAAAAGTCACGTCTCACTAGATTTATAGTTGAAATTCTGATTTGAATATAATTCAATTTGTCATTTTGTTAGAATTTTCGTTCTGGATTTGTGATGAAGGGTGATTTTATTAACGCTTCTGGATGCTACAAATAAATGTAACCAACATGTTTAACAACACATGACAAAACATCAAACACATAACCAACACACTGCCCTCACAAATGCTAAAAGGGACCAGAAGAGTAATACCCACAATCATCATCTTCAAAGAGGGCACCACCTAAAGAATATGGAATGTCGGACAGCACGGCCACTGAATCTCAATGACTGAATCGTCAATCCAAGCTGTCAAAAAAATGGTGAAATGGGTTGATATCTGCTTCCCGAAGGACCATGGTGGTTTAGGTATTCTAGTGTCCCGAAGCATGAATCTGTCCCTTATGTTGTGAGCATGCGATAGGTCTGGAGGATTCTCTAACATATGAGGGGGGCTTATGGCTACAACTTATTAGAGCTAAATATCTCCAAGGTTGTCCCCTCCTAGCTTGTGATCGTAAGGAGCGCTCCCAGTTCTGATTCTAGAAATCTCTCTAGTCGGTCAAGCATGTGATTCACCTTGGGAGCAATATTTGTTGGGAAACGCTGCATGGAAAATAAAAAAATTTCTACGCACACGCAAGATCTATCCATGGAGATGCATAGCAACGAGGGGGGAGAGTGTGTCTACGTACCCTCATAGACTGTAAGCGGAAGCGTTTAGTAACGCGGTTGATGTAGTTGAACTTCTTCGCGATCCAACCGATCGAGTACCGAACGTACGGCACCTCCGCGTTCAGCACACGTTCAGCTCGGTGACGTCCACGCTTTCTTGATCCAGCAAGACGACGAGGTAGTGGATGAGTTCCGGCAGCACGACGGCGTGGTGATGGTGATGGTGATGCTATCTCCGCAGGGATTCGCCTAAGCACTACGAAAATATGACCGAGGGTGTAAACGGTGGAGGGGGCGCCGCACACGGCTAAGAGATTGACGTGGTTATGTGTGGCGCCCCCCTCCCACATATATATAGGTGGGGGAGAGGGGAGAGGCCAAGGGGCGCCCCAAGTAGGGCTGAATCCTACTTGGGCTCCTGCCCTTGCCCCCCCCCCCTCCATATTTGCCGGAGGGGGAAGGAAAGGGGGGAGAGGGAAGGAAGGGGGAGGCTGAATCCCCCCTTTCCTTTCTCCCATGGGACGGCTGCCTTAGGGGGGCGCGCCGCCCCCTGTGGGCTGGTGTGCTCCCCTCTAATGGCCCAATAGGCCCATCACCCTCCCGGGGTTGCCCGGTACCTCCTCCGGTATTCCAATGACTACCCGGTACACTCCGAAACTCTTCTGGTGTCCGAATATCATCGTCCTATATATCAATCTTTACCTCCGGAGCTCCTCGTCATGTCCGTGATCTCATCTGGGACTCCGAACAATATTCGGTCACCAAATCATATAACTCATATAACACTATATCGTCAACGAACGTTAAGCATGCGGACCCTACGGGTTCGAGAACTATGTAGACATGACCGAGACACCTCTCCGGTCAATAACCAATAGCGGAACCTGGATGCCCATATTGGTTCCAACATATTCTACGAAGATCTTTATCGGTCGAACCGTTATGACAACATACGTAATTCCCTTTGTCCGTCGGTATGTTACTTGCCCGAGATTCGATCGTCGGTATCTTCATACCTAGTTCAATCTCGTTACCGGCAAGTCTCTTTACTCGTTCCGTAATACATCTGAAATGATCTAGATGACGACTAGAGGGGGGGGTGAATAGGCGTTTTAAAACTTTTACGGATTTGGCTTTAACCTAATGCGGAATAAACTAAACGGATACTTTTCAAGCACAAAACCTAAATATGCTAGGCTCAACTAAGTGCACCAACAACCTATGCTAAACAAGATAGGCACTTTAAGGAAACTAGCAAGCACAAACTATATCACAAGATATGGAAATGTAGGAACAACTAATCAATTCAACTAGCACAAGATATATCAATACGAGCAAGTAAGAATTGCGGAAAGTAAAGGGTGTGGGTATGAGATAACCACAAGTGAGTCGGGGAGTGCCGAAGCCGAAGCCGAAGCTTTGGGACGTCACCAAGTGACTCACCGTATTCTCCCTTTCGAGTCACCCCCAACGGATGAGCCTCGATTCACTCAGGGTTGGTCTTGAAGGCGACCACCACACCTTTACAATCTTCTCCGGAGCACACCACAAACACGGAAGCTTCCGGAGGAACTTGACCACCTAGGCCACTTCAACACTCTTCCCCGGAGCACACCACAAAAGGAAGCTTCCGGGGGAACCTTGGCCACATAGGCCTCTTCACAATCTTCTCAATGTATCCCCAAACCGTCTAGGAGGCGAAAGCCTCCAAGAGTAATAAACTCACGGGCTCTCACTCGAACTAATCGATGTGGGGAGCTCAAACTAATGCAACAAATGCAATGCAAGGTCAAGCAACAAATGCTCAACTCACTCTCTCAATCTCACAAGATGCAACTCAAGAAAGTGGGAGATTGAAGAGAGGGGATGCAATGGAGATTCAAGAGAGGGGATGCAATGGAGGAGATCAACAAATGACTCCAAGATCCATCCACAAATCCCCCTTCACTTAGAGGGGAGATAGGGGTTTGGGATAGGTGGTAAGAGGCTCAAAATGATGTTTAGAATGTGAATGAACAACACCCCAACCGGTGGGAGGAAGGAGCCCTTAAATAGCCAAAACCCAAAACTAGCCATTGGGGCTCAACGAGCAGTTCCTAGACACCCCGTGCCCACGGGGTCCCGTGCCCATGGGGGTCAAAAAACCCGTGTCCACGGGGTACCCAGAACAGCCTACAGCAGCCCACTAAAACAGTGATAACTTTGGCATGCGGACTCCGAATTCGATGATCTTAGGCTCGTTTTGAAGCTATGGAAAAGCCCAAGGTCCTCACATAGATAACCACCCAAGATCAACAAGAGAGAATGATGCAAATTATGCAAAGGTTTGAGCTCTCTACATGCGACATGATCAAGCAACTTGCCCGAAAGTCCCTCTTGATAGTACGGCTATCAAACCTATAATCCGGTCTCCCTCCAAGCACTATGAGACCGGCAAAACTAGGAAACCCTAGCTAAGTTATACCTTTGATTTGCACACTCCACTTGAGCTTTGCTACTTCTTGAGCTTGCGTTGGTTTTTCCTTGAAGAGGAAAGGGTGATGCAGCACAGTAGAGGTAAGTATTTCCCTCAGTTAAGAACCAAGGTATCAATCCAGTAGGAGAAGAACGCATAAATCAGCAACACCTGCACAAACAATCAAACACTTGCACCCAACGCGATAAAGGGTTTGTCAATCCCTTCACGGTCAATTGGAAAAGTGAGATCTGATAGAGATAAATAAATAAAAGATAAAATATTTTTGGGTTTTTTGGTATATAGATCTGAAAATAAAAGATTGCAAAATAGTAGATCGAAAAGTAATATGATGAAAAATAGTAGATCGGAAAGTATTATGATGGAAAATAGACCCGGGGGCCATAGGTTTCACTAGTGGCTTCTCTCATGAAGGCAAATAATACGGTGGGTGAACAAATTACTGTCGAGCAATTGATAGAAAAGCGCAAAGTTATGACGATATCCAAGGCAATGATTATGCATATAGGCATCACGTCCGTGTCAAGTAGACGGACTCCTGCCTGCATCTACTACTATTACTCCACACATCGACCGCTATCCAGCATGCATCTAGAGTATTAAGTTCATAAAGAACGGAGTAACGCCTTAAGTAAGATGACATGATGTAGAGGAATTAACTCAAGCAATATGATGAAAACCCCATCTTTTTATCCTCGATGGCAACAATGCAATACGTGTCTCGCTACCCCTACTTTGTCACTGGGTGAAATCACGCAAGATTGAACCCAAAGCTAAGCACCTCTCCCATTGCAAGAAAAACCAATCTAGTTAGCCAAACCAAACCGATAATTCGAAGAGAAATACAAAGATATTAAATCATGCGTAAAAGACTTCAGAGAAGATTCAAATAATATTCATAGATAAGCTGATCATATATCCATAATTCATCAGATCTCGACAAACACACCGCAAAAGAAGATTACATCGGATAGATCTCCAAGAACATCAAGGAGAACGTTGTATTGAGAATCAAAGAGAGAGAAGAAGCCATCTAGCTACTAGCTATGGACCCGTAGGTTTGAGGTAAACTACTCACGCATCATCGGAAGGGCAATGGAGTTGATGTAGAAGCCCTCCATGATTGATTCCCCCTCCGGCGGGATGCCGGAAAAGGCCCCAAGATGGGATCTCACGGAAACAGAAGGTTGCGGCGGTGGAAAAGTCTTTTCGTGGATGCCTCTGGTGGTTCTGGAATATATGTGAATATATAGGATGAAGAGCAAGGTCAGGAGGTCACCGAGGGGCCCACAAGGCAGGGGGGCGCGTCCCTCCCCCTAGGGTGCGCCCTCCACCCTTGTCGCCGCCTCGTGGCTCTTATGACTTGGACTCCAAGTCCCCTGGGTGTCTTCTGGTCCAAGAAAAATCATCGTGAAGTTTTATTCCGTTTGGACTCAGTTTGGTATTCCTTTTCTGCGAGGCTCAAAAACAAGGAAAAAACAGAAACTGGCACTAGGCTCTAGGTTAATAGGTTAGTCCCAAAAATAATATAAAATAGCATATTAATGCATATAAAACATCCAAAACAGATAATATAATAGCATGGAACAATCAAAAATTATAGATACGTTGGAGACGTATCAAGCATCCCCAAGCTTAATTCCTACTCGTCCTCGAGTAGGTAAATGATAAAAACAGAATTTTTGATGTGGAATGCTACCTAACATACTTATCCATGTAATTTTCTATATTGTGGCATGAATGTTCAGATCCATAAGGTTCAAAACAAAAGTTTAATATTGACATAAAAACAATAATACTTCAAGCATACTAATAAAGCAATCATGTCTTCTCAAAATAACATGGCCAAAGAAAGTTATCCCTACAAAATCATATAGTCTGGCTATGCTCCATCTTCATCACACAAAGTACTCAAATCATGCACAACCCCGATGACAAGCCAAGCAATTGTTTCATACTTTTGATGTTCTCAAACCTTTTCAACTTTCACGCAATACATGAGCGTGAGCCATGGACATAGCACTATAGGTGGAATAGAATATGGTGGTTGTGGAGAAGACAAAAAAGAAGGAGATAGTCTCACATCAACTAGGCGTATCAACGGGCTATGGAGATGCCCATCAATAGATATCAATGTGAGTGAGTAGGGATTGCCATGCAACGGATGCACTAGAGCTATAAGTTTATGAAAGCTCAAAAAGAAACTAAGTGGGTGTGCATCCAACTTGCTTGCTCACGAAGACCTAGGGCAATTTGAGGAAGACTATCATTGGAATATACAAGCCAAGTTCTATAATAAAAAATTCCCACTAGTATATGAAAGTGACAACATAGGAGACTCTCTATCATGAAGATTGATATGTCTCCAACGTATCTATAATTTTTTATTGTTCCATGCTATTATATTATCATTCTTGGATGTTTTACAATCATTTTATAGTCATTTTATATCATTTTTTGGTACTAACCTATTGACATAGTGCCAAGTGCCAGTTGTTGTTTTTTGCATGTTTTTTACATCGCAGGAAATCAATACCAAACGGAGTCCAAACGCAGCGAAACTTTTTGTGGATTTTTTTTGGACCAGAAGACATCCAGTGGGCTAGAGAAGCGCCTGGGGGGGTGCTCCGAGGGGAGCACAACCCACCAGGGTGGGCCTGGAGGCCCAGGCGCGCCCTGGTGGGTTGTGCCCACCTCGGGTGCCCCCCGAACCGCCTCTTTTCTCTATAAATACCCCAATATTCCAGAAACCCTAGGGGAGGAGACGAAAATCAATTCCAGCCGCCGCAGAGTCCAGAACCACCAGATCCAATCTAGACACCATCATGGAGGGGTTCACCACTTCCATTGGTGCCTCTCCAATGATGCGTGAGTAGTTCTTTGTAGACCTACGGGTCCGTAGTTAGTAGCTAGATGGCTTTCTCTCTCTCGTTTGATTCTCAATACAATGGTCTCTTGGAGATCCATATGATGTAACTCTTTTTGCGGTGTGTTTGTTGGGATCCGATGAACTTTGAGTTTATGATCAGATCTATCTTTTTATCCATGAAAGTTATTTGAGTCTTCTTTGATCTCTTATATGCATGATTGCTTATAGCCTCGTATTTCTTCTCCGATATTTGGGTTTTGTTTGGCCAACTTGATCTATTTATCTTGCAATGGGAAGAGGTGCTTTGTAGTGGGTTCGATCTTACGGTGCTTGATCCCAGTGACAGAAGGGGAACCGACACGTATGTATCGTTTCTACTAAGGATAAAACGGTGGGGTCTATTTCTACATAAATAGATCTTGTCTACATCATGTCATCATTCTTATTGCATTACTCCGTTTCTCCATGAACTTAATACACTAGATGCATGCTGGATAGCGGTCGATGTGTGGAGTAATAGTAGTAGATGCAGGCAGGAGTCGGTCTACTAATCTTGGACGTGATGCCTATATAATGATCATTGCCTGGATATCGTCATGATTATTTGAAGTTTTATCAATTGCCCAACAGTAATTTGTTCACCCACCGTTTGCTATTTTTCTCGAGAGAAGCCACTAGTGAAACCTACGGCCCCCAGGTCTCTTTTCCAATATATTTGCTTTCAAGATCTGTTTTGCTATTCGCTCTTTTCTTTATTTGCAACTTTTATTTTCAGATCTATTAAACCAAAAATACAAAAATACCTTGCTGCACTTTATTTTATTTGGCATTCGATCTATCAATATTTACTACTCTCTCACGTCCGTTTGCCAATTTTTGGCGCTGTTGCCCGAAAGGGATTGACAACCCCTTTTACATGTCGGGTTGCGAGTATTTGTTATTTGTGTGCAGGTGTTGTTTACGTAGTGTTGCTTGGTTCTCCTACTGGTTCGATAACCATGGTTTCATCACTGAGGGAAATACCTACCGCCGCTGTGCTGCATCATCCCTTCCTCTTTGGGGAAATACCGACGCAGCTTCAAGCCGCATCAAAAGGAATTTCTGGCGCCGTTGCCGGGGAGACATCATCAACATCAACCAGGTTCCTAATCACAAATCCCATCTCCTTGCAATTTACATTATTTGCCATTTGCCTCTCGTTTTCCTCTCCCCCACTTCACAAAAAATTGCCGTTTTATTCGCCCTCTTTTCCGTTTGCCTTTTTCTCGTTAGATCTCTGGTTTGCTTGTGTTGCCATGTGTCTTCTATTTGCTTGCATCTTTGCTTGCTAAAAATCTATTGATATGGATCCTCATCCACTTGCTAATCTTTTTAGAAGATTCAATTATGACGAACCAATTGTTAGTGAACTGAATTCACTAGATTATCTTTATAAAGTTTTGCTTGAGATTTATGAATCTGAAAATTGTGATGAAGTGTTAAACGAAGAAATTCATGAAGTGATTCCTGATAGCTCCTTGAATGAAAAGCATGATTGCAATGATTTTACTATAAATTCTATTAATGTCAATTGTGTCAGTGATATGCAAAACCCCAAGCTTGGGGATGCTAATTTTGATATGTCCACTACTTATTGCAATGATCATGATTGGGGTGATTCTTCTTATGATCTTGAAAATTTATTTAAGCCTCATGATGAATATGTTATTGACAATAATGTTTGCAATAATATTGAAAGTGGGTTTGTAAGAGTGTCAACTTTAGGTAAAAATAATCCCACATATTTGGAGAGTGTTCAATCTTATGAAATTTCTGATAAAAGTGGGCTTGGAGAGGTCATGACTTTATTTGATGATAATCCCACTATTTTGGAAGAGTGTCAACTTTGCATGCATGTGGATCATGTAGAGAATATGTTATGTGATAGCTATATTGTTGAGTTTCAATATGATCCCACATGTAATTATTATGAGAGAGGGAAATATGGTTGTAGAAATTTTCTTATTACTAAATTACCTCTCTTCATGTTGAGATTGCTATTGTTTTCTTCCATGCATATGCTAGATCTTGCTTGTCTTGCTAATTTGTTTTCCTATAAAATTCCTATGCATCGGAAATATGTTAGACTTAAATGTGTTTTTCACATGTTTTATGATGCTCTCTTTGTGTTTCAATTATTATCTTTCTTGTGAGCATCAATAAATATTATGCCTAGCTAGGGGCGTGAAACAATAGCGCTTGTTGGGAGGCAACCCAATGAATAAAATTTATTTTTGCTTTTTTCTTTCTGTTCTTGAGTGTTTGCACAATTATGCTACTGTTATAATTGTGTTTTTTGTGTTTTAATTAGTGTTTGTGCCAAGTAAAGCCTTTAGGATTATGTTGGGTGATAGTTGATTTGATCTTGTTGGAAAACAGAAACTTTTGGGTCCAGTAAAAACAATTTGAAAATTCACAGCAGAGACCAAAAATTCTGAATTTTTTACACAAGATTGATATACAAATTGCCTCTGTTTTCCTAATTTTTCAGAATTTTTGGAGTTCCAGAAGTATTTGAAATATCCAGATTGCTACATACTGTTCTGTTTTTGACAGATTCTGTTTTCTTTGCGTTGTGTGCTTGTTTTGATGATTCTATGGTTTTCTTTGATGAGTTTTTGCCAGAGAAAAGTTGGAATACAGTAGATATAATGAAAAAAAATATGAATTGGTTTGCTACAGTACTTATAGTAGTGATTTGTTTTCTTATACTAACGGATCTCACGAAGGTTTTGTTGAGTTTTGTGTGATTGAAGTTTTCAAGTTTTGGGTTATCTTACGATGGATGAAGGAATAAGGAGTAAGAAGAGCATAAGCTTGGGGATGCCCATGGCATCCCAAGCTATTATCGAAATAGAAGCAAGCAACTAAGCTTGGGGATGCCCCGAGTGGCATCCCCTCTTTCTTCTAACGACCATCGGTATTTTACTCGAAGCTATATTTTTATTCGTCACATACTATGAGTTTTGCTTGGAGCGTCTTGTATGATATGAGTCTTTGCTTGTTTTGCTTTGTGTTCTAAGTTATGAATCCTTGCTGGACACACCTATTTGAGAGAGCCAATATTATGCCATGACTTGTTAGAATTGCTCTCTATGCTTCACTTAAATTTTTATGAGCTATGGATTTGCTCTAGTGCTTCACTTATATCTTTTTGAGCATGGCGTGCTTTAGTATATTTTGAATAAATGCTCTCATGCTTCACTTAGATTTATTTGGGAGTTAGTAAAAAATTTAAGAAATTCTCTCTTGCTTCACTTAAATTAATTTGAGAGAAAGAAGTATTATGCTCATGTTCTTCACTTATATTTGTTTGAGCCTATCAAAAGCAACACATGAAAATTAGTTCCAAAGTGATAGATATCCAAGAAGGATATAATAAAAAAAATTCATGAAGATCATTGTACAAAATAAACTTGATTCCTTGTAATAGTTTTGAGATATGATGATGTGATATGTGAGTTATGTTGATGAGTAATTGTGCTTTAGTAAGAATATTGGTGTTAAGGTTTGTGATTCCCTATGCAAGCACGAAAGTCAATAGTCATGCAATGAAATTATATCCTACTTGTGGTGCATTATTCGGTGTTAATTATGCTTAATGCTCGCTTATGAGATTATTCGTTTTTTGGTTGGTCGCTTCTCAATCTTTTGCTAGCCTTCATTTTGCACTAAGTACGATCACTACTTGTGCATCCAAAACCCTTTAAGCCAGTTTTGCCACATGAGTCCACTATATCTACCTATATGCGGTATTCTTTTGCTGTTCTAAGCAAATTTGTATGTGTCATCTCTAATTTTCAAAATAAACTTCTCTTGTGTGTGTTCGTACCGCTCGCGAGGCGGTGAGGGGTGGCTAATATTTTTCATGCTAGATGTGTTATTCTCACGATGAGTGTTTATTCACTTGTCATTGCACGAGAGTAAGGCAAAGGTATTAGGGATGCCCAGTCCCGAAATGAAAAATGAATTTACTTTATGTTGTCAAATAATAAATTCCTTGGAAAGTGTTGGTATGGAGGGCACCCGTGGATACGGCTAGCCATGGAAAGTGAAAGAAATGGTGGAAAAAGGAATAAACTTTATTTTTTGTTTGGGAACCGCCTATGATATATCTAGCACGGAAAGTGTTGGGAACTCTAAGTCGTTTTCGTTGGTGGGAAAAGCACACCTCCCAAAATGTTTTTATCTCTAAGTTTTTCGCTTTGAGCTCTGGCACCTCTACAAATCCCTACTTCCCTCTGCGAAGGGCCTTTTTTACTTTATGCAATTTTTATTTTTAATTTGAGTCTCCATCTTCTCTTATAAAGCACCGACTAGGAGGCACTATGATCGTACTTGAGCATTGGGTGTAGTTAATATGCGAGTGTGTTTCATGAATGGATCAATGGTTGAGCATGATGGGCTAGGGATAACTTATTTTAGCGTTGATATTTTGAAAGACATAGTTGCTTGTTGATATGCTTGAGTATTTAAGTCATCATGTCAAAACTAGACTATTGCTTTGAATCATATAAAAGTCCAAATGTCCATGCTATAAAGGAAAGAGTATGAGATGACATGTTAGGCAGCATTCCACATCAAAAATTCTGTTATTATCATTTACCTACTCGAGGACGAGCAGGAATTAAGCTTGGGGATGCTGATACGTCTCCAACGTATCTATAATTTTTTATTGTTCCATGCTGTTATATTATCATTCTTGGATGTTTTACAATCATTTTATAGTCATTTTATATCATTTTTTGGTACTAACCTATTGACATAGTGCCAAGTGCCAGTTGCTGTTTTTTGCATGTTTTTTACATCGCAGGAAATCAATACCAAACGGAGTCCAAACGCAGCGAAACTTTTTGTGGATTTTTTTTGGACCAGAAGACATCCAGTGGGCCGGAGAAGCGCCTGGGGGGTGCTCCGAGGGGAGCACAACCCACCAGGGCGCGCCTGGAGGCCCAGGCGCGCCCTGGTGGGTTGTGCCCACCTCGGGTGCCCCCCGAACCTCCTCTTTTCTCTATAAATAGCCCAATATTCCAGAAACCCTAGGGGAGGAGACAAAAATCAATTCCAGCCGCCGCAGAGTCCAGAACCACCAGATCCAATCTAGACACCATCATGGAGGGGTTCACCACTTCCATTGGTGCCTCTCCGATGATGCGTGAGTAGTTCTTTGTAGACCTACGGGTCCGTAGTTAGTAGCTAGATGGCTTTCTCTCTCTCGTTTGATTCTCAATACAATGGTCTCTTGGAGATCCATATGATGTAACTCTTTTTGCGGTGTCTTTGTTGCGATCCGATGAACTTTGAGTTTATGATCAGATCTATCTTTTTATCCATGAAAGTTATTTGAGTCTTCTTTGATCTCTTATATGCATGATTGCTTATAGCCTCGTATTTCTTCTCCGATATTTGGGTTTTGTTTGGCCAACTTGATCTATTTATCTTGCAATGGGAAGAGGTGCTTTGTAGTGGGTTCAATCTTACGGTGCTTGATCCCAGTGACAGAAGGGGAACCGACACGTATGTATCGTTTCTACTAAGGATAAAACGATGGGGTCTATTTCTACATAAATAGATCTTGTCTACATCATGTCATCGTTCTTATTGCATTACTCCGTTTCTCCATGAACTTAATACACTAGATGCATGCTGGATAGCGGTCGATGTGTGGAGTAATAGTAGTAGATGCAGGCAGGAGTCGGTCTACTAATCTTGGACGTGATGCCTATATAATGATCATTGCCTGGATATCGTCATGATTATTTGAAGTTTTATAAATTGCCCAACAGTAATTTGTTCACCCACCGTTTGCTATTTTTCTCGAGAGAAGCCACTAGTGAAACCTACGGCCCCCGGGTCTCTTTTCCAATATATTTGCTTTCAAGATCTGTTTTGCTATTCGCTCTTTTCTTTATTTGCAACTTTTATTTTCAGATCTATTAAACCAAAAATACAAAACTACCTTGCTGCACTTTATTTTATTTGGCGTTCGATCTATCAATATTTACTACTCTCTCACGTCCGTTTGCCAATTTTTGGCGCCGTTGCCCGAAAGGGATTGACAACCCCTTTTACAAGTCGGGTTGCGAGTATTTGTTATTTGTGTGCAGGTGCTGTTTACGTAGTGTTGCTTGGTTCTCCTACTGGTTCGGTAACCTTGGTTTCATCACTGAGGGAAATACCTACCGCCGCTGTGCTGCATCATCCCTTCCTCTTTGGGGAAATACCGACGTAGCTTCAAGCCGCATCAAAGATCATGGTGCTACTTTGAAGCACAAGTGTGGAAAAAGGATAGTAACATTGCCCCTTCTCTCTTTTCTCTCATTTTTTTTGGTGGGCTTCTTTGTCTTCTTTTATTTTATTTGTGGGCTTCGTTGGCCTCTTTTTTTCTCACATGGGACAATGCTCTAATAATGAAGATCACCACACTTTTATTTACTTACAACTCGATACTTAGAACAAAATATGACTCTATATGAATGCCTCTAGCGGTGTACCGGGATGTGCAAGGACTCAAGAGTGACATGTATAAAAATTATGAACGGTGGCTTTGCCACAAATACTATGTCAACTACATGACCATGCAAAGCAATATGACAATGATGGAGCGTGTCATAATAAAACGGAACGGTGGAAAGTTGCATGGCAATATATCTCGGAATGGCTATGGAAATGCCATAATAGGTAGGTATGGTGGCTGTTTTGAGGAAGGTAAAAGGTAGGTGTATGGCACCGCTGAAAGTTGCGCGGTACTAGAGAGGCTAGCAAAAGTGAAAGGATGAGAGTGCGTATAATCCATGGACTCAACATTAGTCATAAAGAACTCACATACTTATTGCAAAAATCTATTAGTCATCGAAACGAAGTACTACGCACATGCTCCTAGGGTGATAGATTGGCAGGAAAAGACCATCGCTCGTCCCCGACCGCCACTCATAAGGAAGACAATCAATAAATACCTCATGCTCCAACTTTGTTACATAACGGTTCACCATACGTGCATGCTACAGGAATCACAAACTTTAACACAAGTATTTCTACAATCCACAATTACTCACTAGCATGACTCTAATATCACCATCTTTATATCTCAAAACAATCATAAGGAATCAAACTTCACATAGCATTCAATGCACTTTATATGAAAGTTTTTATTATATCCCTCTTGGATGCATATCATATTAGGACTAAATTTATAACCAAAACAAATTACCATGCTGTTTATAAAGACTCTAAAAATAATATAAGTGAAGCATGAGAGTTCAACAATTTCTATAAAATAAAACCACCACCGTGCTCTAAAAAGATATAAGTGAAACACTAGAGCAAAATTGCCTAGCTCAAAAGATATAAGTGAAGCACATAGAGTATTCTAATAAATCACGATTCATGCGTGTCCCTCTCAAAAGGTGTGTACAGCAAGGATGATTGTGGCAAACTAAAAAGCAAAGACTCATATCATATAAGACGCTCCAAGCAAAACACATATCATGTGGTGAATAAAAATATAGCCTCAAGTAAATTTACCGATAGACGAAGACGAAAGAGGGGATGCCTTCCGGGGCATCCCCAAGCTTAGGCTCTTGGTTGTCCTTGAATATTACCTTGGGGTGCCTTGGGCAGCCCCAAGCTTAGGCTCTTGCCACTTCTTATTCCATAGTCCATCAAATCTTTACCCAAAAATTGAAAACTTCACAACACAAAACTCAACAGAAAACTCGTGAGATCTGTTAGTACAAGAAAATAAAATCACCACTTTTGGTACTGTTGTGAACTCATTATTTATTTATATTGATGTAATATCTACTGTATTCCAACTTCTCCATGGTTCATACCCCCCGATATTACCCATAGATTCATCAAAATAAGCAAACAACACAAAGAAAATAGAATCTGTCAAAAACAGAATAGTCTGCGAATATCCGAATTGTTCTAATACTTCTGGGACTCCAAACATTCTGAAAAATTAGGAAAACAGAGGAAATTAATATATTAATCTCGTGTAAAAATTTGAGTGTTTTTCAACCCTCCAGTGAATAATTAAATTTCTGTGACTGGACACAAAAGTTTATGTTTTTCAGCAAGATCAAATCAACTATCACTGTGAGCCATCCCGAAGGTCTTACTTGGCACAAACACTAATTAAAACACCAAAACACATCTAACCAGAGGCTAGATGAAAAATTTATCAAAAAACAGAACCAAAAAAATAAAATTGGGTTGCCTCCCAACAAGCGCTATTGTTTAACGCCCTTAGCTAGGCATAAAAACACATAGATCTAGGTATTGTCATAGTAATAATAAGGCAAATTTCGAAAACTCATCTCGTACTCTCTTCGTTCAGCAGCAAGTTTTCTTTGTGGTAAGCAAAAGTAATCAAAAGGGCTAAATTTAACGGGATAATGATCCCTAAGATCAAGCTCGGGAGGTATTGGCTCCTCCTTCGGCCCCTTATATTGTATGATCAACTCATCATTGTAAGAATTCTTTTGGCAAAAGGTCATGAGCTTATTTCCAAGAGAGAAACCCAATCTGTTGTTTTGTATAGCAAAACTATCATTAAGTTCGGAAATTTTATCAACTAAAACATCGGTAGGAACTCTTTTTCTCAAATTTTCATTATAAGCAACATGATCAAGAGATCGCAAACGCATTATTTCTTCTTGATTAAAGAGAATCCCCTCTATGGGAGGACGACCACCATCTACCATATAATGCGCAAAAATTTCGCTAGCCTCTTTCATAATGAATCTAAAGTCATGGGCTAGAAATATGGTTGCAGCGTGTTTAACAGAAGAATGCTCAATATTAGAGAACTCTAGAAAAATCCTTTGTATGCATGGATGCATATGAACAAATTGTCTTTCAAGTTCAAGTATAAGCAAAGATATAGCATCCGCAAGACTATTAGTTTTATGGAGAATAGATCCACCTAACATGGGTAGCGCACCAGCACAAGTAAAGAAATCTTGAATAACCCCTTTTCCAATAATATTGCCGCTACCTATACGGAGTTTTTTAGTGTGCAGGATAGTAGGTTCTTCATGAGGATCAATATTAGCAAAATTATCAAAGTCCCCCCCATCATTACTACTATCATTTTCAATGAAAATCTCCCCAGATTCAGACATGGTGTCAAGAAACAGATCTAACACACGAGCAAACAAAAAGGCAAATGAAAAAACGAACGGAAGAAGGGCGAATAAAAAGGCAAATCTTTTCGAAAATCGTTTTAGAAGTGGGGGAGAGGAAAACGAGAGGCAAATGGCGAATAATGTAATGCAAGAGATGAGAGTTTATGATGGGTACTTGGTATGTCTTGACTTGGCGTAGATCTCCCCGGCAACGGCGCCAGAAATTCTTCCTGCTACTTCTTGAGCTTGCGTTGGTTTTTCCCTTGAAGAGGAAAGGGTGATGCAGCACAGTAGAGGTAAGTATTTCCCTCAGTTAAGAACGAAGGTATCAATCCAGTAGGAGAAGAATGCACAAATCACCAACACCTGCACAAATAATCAAACACTTGCACCCAACGCGATAAAGGGGTTGTCGATCCCTTCCCGGTCAATTGGAAAAGTGAGATCTGATGGAGATAAATAAACAAAAGATAAAATATTTTTGGGTTTTTTGGTATATAGATCTGAAAATAAAAGATTGCAAAATAGTAGATCGAAAAGTAATATGATGGAAAATAGTAGATCGGAAAGTATTATGATGAAAAATAGACCCGGGGGCCATAGGTTTCACTAGTGGCTTCTCTCATGAAGGCAAATAATATGGTGGGTGAACAAATTACTGTCGAGCAATTGATAGAAAAGCGCAAAGTTATGACGATATCCAAGGCAATGATTATGCATATAAGCATCATGTCCGTGTCAAGTAGACCGACTCTTGCCTGCATCTACTACTATTACTCCACACATTGACCGCTATCCAGCATGCATCTAGAGTATTAAGTTCATAAAGAACGGAGTAACGCTTTAAGTAAGATGACATGATGTAGAGGAATTAACTCAAGCAATATGATGAAAAGTCAATCTTTTTATCCTCGATGGCAACAATGCAATACGTGTCTCGCTACCCCTACTTTGTCACTGGGTGAACTCAAAGCTAAGCACCTCTCCCATTGCAAGAAAAACCAATCTAGTTGGCCAAACCAAACTGATAATTCGAAGAGAAATACAAAGATATTAAATCATGCTTAAAAGAATTCAGAGAAGATTCAAATAATATTCATAGATAAGCTGATCATAAATCCAAAATTCATCGGATCTCGACAAACACACCGCAAAAGAAGATTACATCGGATAGATCTCCAAGAACATCAAGGAGAACGTTGTATTGAGAATCAAAGAGAGAGAAGAAGCCATCTAGCTACTAGCTATGGACCCGTAGGTCTGAGGTAAACTACTCACGCATCATCGAAAGGGCAATGGAGTTGATGTAGAAGCCCTCCGTGATCGATTCCCCCTCCGGCGGGATGCCGGAAAAGGCCCCAAGATAGGATCTCACGGGAACAGAAGGTTGCGGCGGTGGAAAAGTGTTTTCTTGGATGCCTCTGGTGGTTCTGGAATATATGTGAATATATAGGAGGAAGAGCTAGGTCAGGAGGTCACCGAGGGGCCCACAAGGCAGTGGGCGCCCCCCCCCCTAGGGCGCGCCCTCCGCTCTTGTCGCCGCCTCGTGGCTCTTCTAACTTGGACTCCAAGTCCCCTGGGTGTCTTCTGGTCCAAGAAAAATCATCGTGAAGTTTTATTCCGTTTGGACTTCATTTGGTATTCCTTTTCTGCGAGGCTCAAAAACAAAGAAAAAAACAGAAACTGGCACTGGGCTCTAGGTTAATAGGTTAGTCCCAAAAAATAATATAAAATAGCATATTAATGCATATAAATCATCCAAAACAGATAATATAATAGCATGGAACAATCAAAAATTATAGATACGTTGGAGACGTATCAAGCTTGATGATGACTTTGATGTTTGCCTCAAGTTGGAATCCTTTTCTTGTCCACAATCACTTGGTGAAGATACTCGAAATGCTTCCTAATCTCAATCTATGCCAACTCAACAAACACCTTCGGAGATACCTGTAGAGCATCTTTATGATCACCCAGTTACTTTGTGATGTTTGATAGCACACAAGGTATTCCTCCGGTATCCGGGAGTTGCATAATCTCATAGTCGAAGGAATATGTATTTGTCATGAAGAAAGCAATAGCAATAACTGAATGATCAATATGCTAAGCTAACGGATGGGTCTTGTCCATCACATCATTCTCCTAATGATGTGATCCCGTTATCAAATGACAACACATGTCTATGGTTAGGAAACCTTAACCATCTTTGATCAACGAGCTAGTCTAGTAGAGGCTTACTAGGGACACGATATTTCTTTATGTATTCACACATGTATTTAAGTTTCCGATCAATACAATTCTAGCATGAATAATAAACCTTTATCATGATTATGGAAATATAATAATAACCATTTTACTAGCAAACATGCCCGTGCGTTGCAACGGGAGATCAAACAATAACACAAGACTCTAATGTGATAAGCATTCTCATAACCCTTTATATATAAGTCCACGCCCTCTACTTTAACATCACAGCCAATGGTCATTCGACATGAACGGCCAGCTTCAAAACAACGAACAACATGTCGAACAATGAATCGATTGAGGGTATGGTTTTTCAGGATGTCTATTTGGAACATGAGATGTGGTCCCGAGTCAACTTAATTCAGCTTATTAGTTCCTTCTGAAATTTAAAGTAAAATTTGAAGGAATAACATTATTAATAAATTTGGACCTGATGTCATGAACTAAATGTAATAATAAAATGGAAAGAAATAATATTATGAACAAATTTAAAAGTAACAATAACATCAAGTAGATTAATCGGCAAAACATGCTTGTTTGTGTTAGGTGAGATCGGGATAGTCTGGTCCAGACCTCCTCCCCTTCCAATCGTCGTCTGATGTCATGATTCATGCGAACTCCAGACTATAACTCCCTTGCCCCGCGAATCCAAAATTGCTCCTTTTCAGTCCACGTCATTTGTAGCCGACCATCAACTGCTTCATATTGGTGGGCGCTAGTATGCATAGACGGCGGCCGACCCACTGTACACAACGATGTGTAGGCATATGTTTCTACACGTACATATATAGCACTAAGCTAGCTAGTAGTTTTTCTTTGAAAAAAGAACAAAAGATGGCTAGTAGTTTTTTCTTCAAAAAGGAACAAAGCTGGCTAGGAATTTTAAATGGGTAGAAATGAACATCCCCTATTGAAACAGTAATAGATTTTGTGAGTGCATCAGTGTATCCAATCTAGTCAATTTAAATGGGTAGAAAACATATATAATGGACATTTTCAAAGTACCCATATAAAGAAAAGTATTAATTTTTTAGAAATGATTAACATGCAAGATAATAGCATATTTGGAATCTACACGTTTTTCTGAGCAATTTTCATATATAATATGTTAAATTTTGTGTTAATATTTGAAAGATATGAATATTTTAAAAAGTACTAGAATCTGTCAAAAAAATGAAAAAAGTTAAACAGAGAGTAGATGGACCGAATTACAATACTGTGCATCCGTTGAGCAAGACAGTTCTATCTTACGCCAACAGAAATTCAGAGAATAAAAGGCAAATAAGGGGAGCACCCTGACTCGAACTCAGGTCTCCACAATAGAAGAGCACGGCCCCAGCCAATCGGGCTATTGACCACTTGTGATACACAAGGGCAATAATCTATATGAACCAAACACGACGGGCAGCGACATAAGGAAAAAACGAATCATTTTTTTCTACTTACAGATGGCATTGGTGGGTAATTTTCATCAACTTTGAGGGTAATTTAGATGACGGACGACCAGAAGCACTCCGTGCTTTATTATTAGGGGTAGATTATTGCCTCTAGGGCATATTTCCATCAGTCTCCCACTTGCACTAGAGTCAATAATCTAGTTCACATCGCCATGTGATTAACACCCATAGTTCACATCGCCATGTGAACAACACCCAAAGAGTTTACTAGAGTCAATAATCTAGTTCACATCGCCATGTGATTAACACCCAAAGAGTAGTAAGGTGTGACCATGTTTTGCTTGTGAGAGAAGTTTAGTCAACGGGTCTGTCACATTCAGATCCGTATGTATTTTACAAATTTCTATGTCTACAATGCTCTGCATGGAGCTACTCTAGCTAATTGCTCCCACTTTCAATACGTATCCAGATTGAGACTCAGAGTCATCTGAATCAGTGTCAAAGCTTGCATCGACGTAACCCTTTACGACGAACTCTTTATCACCTCCATAACCGAGAAATATTTCCTTAGCCCTCTTAGGTAACTAACGATAATTTTGACCGTTGTCTAGTGATCTACACCTGGATCACTATTGTACCCCCTTGCCAAACTCATGGCAAGATACACAATAGGTTTGATACACAGTATGGCATACTTTATAGAACCTATGGATGAGGCATAGGGAATGACTTTCATTCTCTCTCTATCTTCTGTCGTGGTCGGGATTTGGGTCTTACTCAACTTCACACCTTACAATACAGGCTAGAACTCCTTCTTTGACTAATCCATTTTGAACTCCTTCAAAATCTTGTCAAGGTATGTACACTTTGAAAATCTTATCAAACGTCTTGATCTATCTCTATAGATCTTGATGCCTAATATATAAGCAGCTTCATCGAGGTCTTTCATTGAAAATTTCTTATTCAAGTATCCTTTTGTGCTATCTAGAAATTCTATATCATTTCTAATCAACAATATGCCATCCACATATAATATCAGAAATGCTACAGAGCTCCCACTCACTTTCTTGTAAATACAGTCTTCACCGTAAGTCTGTATAAACCATATGCTTTGGTCGCCTCATCAAAGCATATATTCCAACTCCAAGATGCTTGCACCAGTCCATAGATGGATCGCTAGAGCTTGCACACTTTGTCAGCACCTTTAGGATCGACAAAACCTTCTGGTTGCATCATGTACAACTCTTCTTTAAGAAATCCATTAAGGAATGTAGTTTTGACGTCCATTTGCCAGATTTCATAAATGCGACAATTGCTAACATGATTTGGACAGATTTAAGCATCGCTACGAGTGAGAAAGTCTCATCGTAGTCAACCCCTTGAACTTGTCGAAAACCCTTTTGTGACAAGTCGAGCTTTGTAGATAGTGATATTACCATCAGCACCCGTCTTCCTCTTGAAAATTCATTTATTCTCAATGGCTTGCCGATCATCGGGCAAATCCACCAAAGTCCACACTTTGTTCTCATATATGGATCCTATCTCAGATTTCATGGCCTCAAGCCATTTATCAGAATCTGGGCTCATCATAGCTTCTTCATAGTTCGTAGGTTCACCATGGTCTAATAACATGACTTTCAGGACAGGATTACCGTACCACTCTGGTGCGGAATGTGCTCTGTTCGACCCACGAAGTCTAGTAGTAACTTGATCCGAAGTTTCATGATCATCATCATTAGCTTCCTCTCTAGTTGGTGTAGGCATCACGGGAACGGATTTCTCTAATGTGCTACTCTTCAATTCGAGAGAAGGTACAATTACCTCATCAAGTTCTACTTTCCTCCCACTCACTTCTTTCGAGAGAAACTCCTTCTCTAGAAAGGACCCATTCTTAGCAACAAAGATCTTGCCTTTGGATCTATGGTAGAAGGTGTACCCAATAGTTTCTTTAGGGTATCCTATGAAGATGCACTTCTCCGATTTAGGTTCGAGCTTATTAGGCTGAAGCCTTTTGACATAAGCGTCGCATCCCCAAACTTTAAGAAATGACAGCTTAGGTTTCTTGCCAAACCACAGTTCATACGGTGTCGCCTCAATGGATTTTGACAGTGCCCTATTTAACGTGAATGTAGCTGTCTCTAATGCATAATCCCAAAACGATAGTGGTAAATCGGTAAGAGACATCATAGAACACACCATATCAAATAAAGTACGGTTACGACGTTCGGACACACCATTACGCTGTGGTGTTCCAGGTGGCGTGAGTTGTGAAACAATTCCACATTGTTTTAAATGAAGGCCAAACTCGTAACTCAAATATTCGCCTCCACGATCAGCTCGTAGAAACTTTATTTTCTTGTTGCGATGATTCTCCACTCACACTGAAATTCTTTGAACTTTTCAAATGTTTCAGACTTGTGTTTCATCAAGTAGACATACCCATACCTACTCAAATCATCTGTGAAGGTCAGAAAATAACGATACTCGCCGCGTGCTTCAACACTCATCGGACCGCATACATCGGAATGTATTATTTCCAATAAGTCATTAGCTCGATCCATTTTTTCGGAGAACGGAGTTTTAGTCATCTTGCCCATGAGGCATGGTTCGCAAGTATCAAATGATTCATAATCAAGTGATTCCAAAAGTCCATCCGCATGGAGTTTCTTCATGCGCTTTACACCAATATGACCTAAACGGCAGTGCCACAAGTATGTTGCACTATCATTATCAACTTTGCATCTTTTGGCATCAATATTATGAATATGTGTATCACTACGATCGAGATTCAATAAACCATTCACATTGGGTGTATGACCATAGAAGGTTTTATTCATGTAAATAGAACAATAATTATTCTCTGACTTAAATGAATAATTGTATTGCAATAAACATGATCTAATCATGTTCATGCACAACGCAAACACCAAATAACATTTATTTAGGTTCAACACTAATCCCGAAGGTAGAGGGAGTGTGCGATGGTGATCGTATCAACCTTGGAATTACTTCCAACACACATCATCACCTCGCCCTTAACTAGTCTCTGTTTATTCCGCAACTCCTGTTTCGAGTTACTAATCTTAGCAATTGAACCGGTATCAAATACCCAGGGGCTACTACGAACACTAGTAAGGTACACATCAATAACATGTATATCAAATATACCTTTGTTCACTTTGCCATCCTTCTTATCCGCCAAGTATTTGGGGCAGTTCCGCTTCCAGTGACCATTTCCTTTACAGTAGAGGCACTCAGTTTCAGGCTTGGGTCCAGCTTTGGGCTTCTTCATGGGAGCAGCAATTTGCTTGCCATTCTTCTTGAAGTTCCCTTTCTTTCCCTTGCCCTTTCTCTTGAAACTAGTGGTCTTGTTAACCATCAACACTTGATGCTCTTTCTTGATTTCTAGCTTCGCCGATTTTAGCATCGCGAAGAGCTCGGGAATCATTTTTGTCATCCCTTGCATATTATAGTTCATCACGAAGTTCTAGTAGCTTGGTGATAGTGACTAGAGAACTTTGTCAATCACTATCTTATCTGGAAGATTAACTCCCACTTGATTCAAGCGATTGTAGTACCCAGACATTCTGAGCACATGCTCACTGGTTGAGCTACTCTCCTTCATTTTGTAGGCAAAATACTTGTCAGAGGTCTCATACCTCTCGACATGGGCATGAGTCTGAAATACCAATTTCATCTCTTGGAACATCTCATATGCTCCGTGGCATTCAAAACGGTTTTGAAGTCCCGGTTCTAAGCCGTAAAGCATAGCGCACTAAACTATCAAGTAGTCATCATATCGAGCTTGCCAAACGTTCATAATGTCTGCATCTGCTCCTGCAATAGGTCTGTCACCTAGCGGTGCATCAAGGACATAATTCTTCTGTGCAGCAATGAGGATAATCCTCAGATCACGGACCCAGTCCGCATCATTGCTACTATCATCTTTCAACTTAGTTTTCTCTAGGAACATATCAAAAACATAGGGGAGCTATATTGCGAGCTATTGATCTACAACATAGATATGCAAAAACTATTAAGACTAAGTTCATGATAAATTAAAGTTCAATTAATCAAATTACAAATTAACTCCCACTTAAATTAACATCCCTCAAGTTATCTAAGTGATACATGATCCAAATCAACTAACCCATGTCCGATCATCACGTGAGATGGGGTAATCATCAATGGTGAACATCTCTATGTTGATCATATCTACTATATGACTCACATTCGACCATTCGGTCTCCAGTGTTCCGAGACCATGTCTGTACATGCTAGGCTCGTCAAGTTTAACCCAAGTATTCTGCTTGTGTAAAACTGGCTTACACCCGTTGTATGTGAACGTAGAGTCTATCACACCCGATCATCATGAGGTGCTTCGAAATGATGAACTTTAGCAACGTGCATACTCGGGGAGAACACTTTTATCTTGAAATTTAGTGAAGGGATCATCTTATAATGCTACCGCCGTTCTAAGAAAAATAAGATGCATAAAGGATAAACATCACATGCAATCAAAATATGTGACATGATATGGCCATCATCATCTTGTGCTTTTGATTTCCATCTCCAAAGCATCATCATGATCTCCATCATCACCGGCTCGACACCTTGATCTCCATCATTGCGTCGGGGTCGTATCGCCAACTATTGCTTCTACAACTATTGCTAACGCATAGCGATAAAGTAAAGCAATTACATGGCGCTTGCATTTCATACAATAAAGAGACAACCATAAGGCTCTTGCTGGTTGCCGATAAATTACAAAACATGATCATCTCATACAATAACGTATATCACATCATGTCTTGACCATATCACATCACAACATGCCCTGCAAAAACAAGTTAGACGTCCTCTACTTTGTTGTTGCAAGTTTTACGTGGCTGCTACGGGCTTCTAGCAAGAACCGTTCTTACCTATGGCAAAAACCACAACGGTGATTTATCAAGTTTGCTGTTTTAACCTTCTTCAAGGACCGGCCGTAGTCAAATTTGATTCAACTAAAGTAGGAGAAACAGACACCCGCCAGCCACCTTTATGCAAAACTAGTTGCATGTCTGTCGGTGGAACCGGTCTCATGTATGTGGACATGTAAGGTTGGTACGGGCCGCTTCATCTTACAATACCGCCGAATCAAAATAAGTCATTTGTGGTAAGAAGAATCATTATCACCACCCACAACTCTTTGTGTTCTACTCGTGCATATCATCTACGCATAGACCTGGCTCGGATGCCACTGTTTGGAAACGTTGCATGGAAAACACATTTTTTTCTACGCACATGCAAGATCTATCCATGGAGATGCATAGCAACGAGGGGGGAGAGTGTGTCTACGTACCCTTGTAGACTGTAAGCGGAAGCGTTTAGTAACGCGGTTGATGTAGTCGAACTTCTTCGCGATCCAACCGACCGAGTACCGAACGTACGGCACCTCCGCTTTCAGCACACGTTCAGCTCGGTGACGTCCACGCCTTCTTGATCCAGCAAGACGGCGAGGTAGTGGATGAGTTCCGGCAGCACGACGGCATGGTGATGGTGATGGTGATGCTATCTCCGCAGGGCTTCGCCTAAGCACTACGAAAATATGACCGGGGGTGTAAACGGTGGAGGGGGGGCGCCGCACACGGCTAAGAGATTGTCGTGGTTATGTGTGGCGCCCCCTCCCACATATATATAGGTGGGGGGAGGAGAGAGGCCAAGGGGCGCCCCAAGTAGGGCCGAATCCTACTTGGGCTCCTGCCCTTTGCCCCCCCCCCCCCTCCATATTTGCCGGAGGGGGAAGGAAAGGGGGGAGAGGGAAGGAATGGGGAGGCCGAATCCCACCTTTCCTTTCTCCCATGGGTCGGCTGCCTTAAAGGGGGGCGCGCCAGCCCCCTGTGGGCTGGTGTGCTCCCCTCTAATGGCCCAATAGGCCCATCACCCTCCCGGGGTTGCCCGGTACCTCCTCCGATATTCCGATGACTACCCGGTACACTCCGAAACTCTTCCGGTGTCCGAATATCATTGTCCTATATATCAATCTTTCCCTCTGGACCATTCTGGAGCTCCTCATCATGTCCGTGATGTCATCCAGGAGTCTGAACAACATTCGGTCAGCAAATCATATAACTCATATAACACTATATCGTCAACGAACGTTAAGCGTGCGGACCCTACGGGTTCGAGAACTATGTAGACATGACCGAGACACCTCTCCGGTCAATAACCAATAGCGGAACCTGGATGCCCATATTGGTTCCTACATATTTGATAGGTCTCCAACGTATCTATAATTTTTTATTGTTCCATGCTATTATATTATCTGTTTTGGATGTTTTATATGCATTAATATGCTATTTTATATTATTTTTGGGACAAACCTATTAACCTAGAGCGCAGTGCCAGTTTCTGTTTTTTACTTGTTTTTGAGTTTCACAGAAAAGGAATACCAAACGGAATAAAACTTTCACGATGATTTTTCTTGGACCAGAAGGAAACCACGAGACTTGGAGATGAAGTCAGAGGAGCCACGAGGCGGCCACAAGGACGGAGGGCGCGCCCAGGGGGTAGGGCATGCCCCCACCCTTCTGGGCCCCTCGTGCACCTACTGACCTAATTCTTTCACCTATATATACTCATATATCCCCAAACCAACAGAGGCATCCACGAAAAGACTTTTCCACCGCCGCAACCTTTTGTACCCGTGAGATCCCATCTAGGGACCTTTTCCGGCACCCTGCCAGAGGGGGATTCGATCACGGAGGGCTTCTACATCAACACCATTTCCCGTCCGATGAAGCGTGAGTAGTTTACCACAGACCTACGGGTCCATAGCTAGTAGCGAGATGGCTTCTTCTCTCTCTTTGATTCTCAATACCATGTTCTCCTCGATGTTCTTGGAGATCTATTCGATGTAATACTTTTTTGCGGTGTGTTTTCCGAGATCCGATGAATTGTGGATTTATGATCATATTATCTATGAATATTATTTGAATCTTCTCTGAATTCTTTTATGCATGATTTGATATCTTTGTAATTCTCTTCAAACTATCGGTTTGGTTTGGCCAACTAGATTGGTTTTTCTTGCAATGGGAGAAGTGCTTAGCTTTGGGTTCAATCTTGCGGTGTCCTTTCCCAGTGACAGTAGGGGCAACAATGCACGTATTGTATTGTTGGCATCGAGGATAAAAAGATGGGGTTTTCATCATATTGCTTGAGTTAATTCCTCTACATCATGTCATCTTACTTAATGCATTACTCCGTTCTTTATGAACTTAATACTCTAGATGCATGCTGGATAGCGGTTGATGTGTGGAGTAATAGTAGTAGATGCAGAATCGTTTCGGTCTACTTGACACGGACGTGATGCCTATATTCATGATCATTGCCTTAGATATCATCATAACTTTGCGCTTTTCTATCAATTGCTCGGCAGTAATTTGTTCACCCACCGTATTATTTTCTATCTTGAGAGAAGCCTCTAGTGAAACCTATGGCCCCCGGGTCTATTTTCCATCATATAACTTTCTACTTTTCATCATACAAGTTTCCGATCTACTATTTTGCAATCTTTTACTTTCCGATCTATAAAACAAAAATACCAAAAATATGTACTTTATCGTTTATCTATCTCTATATCAGATCTCACTTTTGCAAATAACCGTGAAGGGATTGACAACCCCTTTATCGCGTTGGGTGCAAGTTGTTTGATTGTTTGTGCAGGTATTCGGTGATTTGTGCGTTGTCTCCTACTGGATTGATACCTTGGTTCTCAAACTGAGGGAAATACTTATCTCTACTTTGCTGCATCACCCTTTCCTCTTCAAGGGAAAAACCAACGCAAGCTCAAGAAGTAGCAGGAAGAATTTCTGGCTGCGTTGCCGGGGAGATCTACGCCAAGTCAAGACATACCAAGTACCCATCATAAACTCTCATCTCTTGCATTACATTATTCGCCATTTGCCTCTCGTTTTCCTCTCCCCCACTTCTAAAATGATTTTCGAAAAAAATTGCCTTTTTCTTCGCCCCTCTCTTTGCCTTTTCTTCGTCCCTCTTCCGTTCGTCTTCTTCGTTTGCTTTTTGTGTGCTCGTGTGTTGGATTGCTTGCTTTGTCACGATGGCTCAAGAGAATACCAAATTGCATGACTTTTCCAACACCAATAACAATGATTTTATTAATACTCCGATTTCTCCCGCCACTAGTGCGGAATCTTGTGAAATTAATGCCGCTTTGTTGAATCTTGTTATAAAAGATCAATTTTCTGGCCTTCCTAGTGAAGATGCCGCATCCCATCTAAACAATTTCGTTGATTTGTGTGATATGCAAAAGAAAAAATATGTGGATAATGATATTGTTAAATTGAAGCTATTTCTGTTCTCACTACGAGATCGTGCTAAAACTTGGTTTTCATCTTTGCCTAAAAATAGTATTGATTCATGGAATAAGTGTAAAGATGCTTTTATTTCCAATTATTTTCCTCCCGCTAAGATCATCTCCCTTAGGAACGATATTATGAATTTTAAGCAACTTGATCATGAACATGTTGCACAATCTTGGGAGAGAATGAAATTGATGATACGAAATTGCCCTACTCATGGTTTGAATTTGTGGATGATTATACAAAAAATTTATGCCGGATTGAATTTTGCTTCTAGAAATCTTTTAGATTCGGCCGTGGGAGGCACTTTTATGAAAATTACTCTAGGAGAAGCTACTAAACTTCTAGACACTGTTTAAGATATCTTCCGATATTCCGATAAATCGGCCGATTTATCGCTTATCGTTGTCTGACCGATAAGATAAATTGGCCGATAAATCAGTCGATACGGTGATAAATCAGCCGATATGCCGATAAACTGACCGATTTACCCCTTATCATGGGTCGACCGATAAGTTCCCGATAAGCGATATCCCCAACATTGCTTCTAGATAATATTATGGTTAATTATTCTCAATGGCATACCGAAAGATCTTTCACTAGTAAAAAAGTGCATGCAATTGAAGAGATTAATGTTTTGAGTGAAAAGATGGATGAACTTATGAAATTATTTGCTAGCAAGAGTGCTTCTTTGGATCCTAATGATATGCCTTTGTCCACTTTGATTGAAAATAATAATGAATCTATGGATTTGAATTTTGTTGGTAGGAACAATTTTGGTAATAACGCGTATAGAGGCAATTTTAATCCTAGGCCGTTTCCTAGTAATTTCTCTAATAATTATGGTAATTCCTACAACAATTCTTATGGAAATTATAATAAGATGCCCTCTGATTTTGAAAATAGTGTTAAAGAATTTATGAGTTTGCAAAAGAATTTCAATGCTTTGATTGAAGGAAAATTGCTTAAGATTGATGATTTGGCTAGGAACGTGGATAGAATTTCTCTTGATGTTGATTCTTTGAAAATTAGATCTATTCCACCCAAGCATGATATTAATGATTCTCTCAAAGCTATGAGAATTTCCATTGATGAGTGCAAAGAAAGAACCGCTAAGATGCGTGCTAAACGAGATTGGTTTGTAAAAACGTGTTCTTCTAGTTTTCGTGAAAATAATGATGAAGATCTTAAAGTGATTGATGTGACTCCTATTGAATCTTTGTTTTCCAATATAAATCTTGATAAAGATGGGACTGGAGATGAGTCAACTTTAGTTAAAAGGCGTCCCAATGATTCGGAGTTTTTAGATCTTGATGCAAAAATTGATAAAAGTGGGTTTGGAGAGGTCAAAACTTGAAGTAGCAATGAACCCACTCTTTTGGATTTCAAGGAATTTAATTATGATAATTGTTATTTAATAGACTGTATTTCCTTGTTGCAATCCATGTTGAATTCTCCTCATGCTTATAATCAAAACAAAGCTTTTACTAAACATATCGTTGATGCTATGATGCAATCTTTTGAAGAAAAGCTTGAATTGGAAGTTTCTATCCCTAGAAAACTTTATGATGAGTGGGAACCTACTATTAAAATTAAGATTAAATATTATGAGTGCTATGCTTTGTGTGATTTGGGTGCTAGTGTTTCCACGATTCCAAAAACTTTATGTGATGTGTTAGGTTTCCGTTAATTTGATGATTGTTCTTTAAATTTGCATCTCGCGGATTCCACTATTAAGAAACCTATGGGAAGGATTAATGATGTTCTTATTGTTGCAAATAGGAATTATGTGCCTGTAGATTTCATTGTTCTTGATATAGATTGCAATCCGACATGTCCTATTATTCTTGGTAGACCTTTCCTTAGAACGATTGGTGCAATTATTGATATGAAAGAAGGAAACATTAGATTTCAATTTCCATTAAGGAAGGGCATGGAGCACTTTCCTAGAAATAAAATTAAATTTCCATATGAATCTATTATGAGAGCTACTTATGGATTGCATACCAAAGATGACAATACCTAGATCTATTCGTGTTTTTATGCCTAGCTAAGGGCGTTAAACAATAGCGCTTGTTGGGAGGCAACCCAATTTTATTTTTGTTTTTTCTTTTTTGATTATGTTTTGCAATAAATAATTCATCTAGCCTCTGGTTAGATGTGTTTTTATGTTTTAATTAGTGTTTGTGCCAAGTAAGACCTTTGGGATGGCTTACGGTGATAGTTGATTTGATCTTGCTGGAAAACAGAAACTTTTGCGTCCAGTATCAGAATTTTAATAATTCACTGGAGCTTTAAAAAACCGTGAATTTTATATACGAGATTTATATACAAATTTCCTATGTTGTCCTAATTTTTCAGAATTTTTGGAGTTAAATAAGTATTAAAACAATTCGGATCTTCGCAGACTGTTCTATTTTTGACAGATTCTGTTTTCTTTGTGTTGTTTGCTTATTTTGATGAATCTATGGGTAGTATCGGGGGGTATGAACCACGAAAAAGTTGGAATACAGTATATATTACACCAATATAAATAAATAATGAGTTCAAAATAGTACCAAAGTGGTGATTTATTCTCTTATACTAACGGAGCTTATGAGATTTTCTGTTGAGTTTTGTGTTGTGAAGTTTTCATGTTTTGGGTAAGGATTTGATGGACTATGGAATAAGGAGTGGCAAGAGCCTAAGCTTGGGGATGCCCAAGGCACCCCAAGGTAATATTCAAGGACAACAATGAGCTAAGCTTGGGGATGCCCCGGAAGGCATCCCCTCTTTTGTCTTCGTCTATCGGTAACTTTACTTGAGGCTATATTTTTATTCACCACATGATATGTGTTTTGCTTGGAGCGTCTTGTATAATTTGAGTCTTTGCTTTTTAGTTTTCCACAATCATCCTTGCTGTACACACCTTTTGAGAGGGACACGCATGAATCGTGATTTATTAGAATACTCTTTGTGCTTCACTTATATCTTTTGAGCTAGGCAATTTTGCTCTAGTGCTTCACTTATATCTTTTTAGAGCACGGTAGTGACCTTATTTTGTAGAAATTATTGAACTCTCATGCTTCACTTATATTATTTTGAGAGTCTTTAAACAGCACGGTAATTTGCTTTGGTTATAAATTTAGTCCTAATATGATAGGCATCCAAGAGGGATATAATAAAAACTTTTATATAAAGTGCATTGAATACTATGAGAAGTTTGATTCCTTATGATTGTTTTGATATATAAAGATGGTGATATTAGAGTCATGCTAGTGAGTAATTGTGAATTTGAGAAATACTTGTGTTAGGATTTGTGAGTCCCGTAGCATGCACGTATGGTGAACCGTTATGTAACGAAGTTGGAGCATGAGATATTTTTTTATTGTCTTCCTTATGAGTGGTGGTCGGGGACGAGCGATGGTCTTTTCCTACCAATCTATCCCCCTAGGAGCATGCGCATAGTACTTTGTTTTGATGACTAATAGATTTTTGCAATAAGTATGTGAGTTCTTTATGACTAATGTTGAGTCCATGGATTATACGCACTCTCACCCTTCCACCATTGCTAGCCTCTCTTGTACCGCGCAACTTTCGCCGGTACCATACACCCACCATATACCTTCCTCAAAATAGCCACCATACCTACCTATTATGGCATTTTTATAGCCATTCCGAGATATATTGCCATGCAATTTTCCACCGTTCCGTTTACTATGACACACATCATCATTGTCATATTGTTTTGCATGATCATGTAGTTGACATTGTATTTGTGGCAAAGCCACCGTTCATAATTTTTTCATACATGTCACTCTTGATTCATTGCACATCCCGGTACACCGCTGGAGGCATTCATATAGAGTCATATTTTGTTCTAGTATCGAGTTGTAATTTTTTGAGTTGTAAGTAAATAGAAGTATGATGATCTCCATTATTAGAGCATTGTCCCATGTGAGGAAATAAAAAAAAAAGAGGCCAAAGAAGCCAAAGAAAAAAAGGAAAAAAAGGAAAAAAAAAAGAAGAAGAAAAAAAGAAAGAGAAAAAAATGAGAGAAAAAGAGAGAAGGGGCAATGTTACTATCCTTTTTCCATACTTGTGCTTCAAAGTAGCACCATGATCTTCATGATAGAGAGTCTCCTATATTGTCACTTTCATATACTAGTGGGAAATTTTCATTATAGAACTTGGCTTATATATTCCAACGATGGGCTTCCTCAAATTGCCCTAGGTCTTCATGAGCAAGCAAGTTGGATGCACACCCACTTAGTTTTATTTTTGAGCTTTCATACACTTATAGCTCTAGTGCATCTGTTGCATGGCAATCCCTACTCACTCACATTGATATCTATTGATGGGCATCCCCATAGCCCATTGATACGCCTAGTTGATGTGAGACTATCTCCCTTTTTTTGTCTTCTTCACAACCACCATATTCTATTCCACCTATAGTGCTATGTCCATGGCTCACGCTCATGTATTGCGTGAAAGTTGAAAAGGTTTGAGAACGTCAAAAGTATGAAACAATTGCTTGGCTTGTCATCGGGGTTGTGCATGATTTGAGTATTTTGTGTGATGAAGATGGAGCATAGCTAGACTATATGATTTTGTAGGGATAAGCTTTCTTTGGCCATGTTATTTTGAGAAGACATAATTGCCTTGTTAGTATGCTTGAAGTATTATTGTTTTTATGTCAATATTAAACTTTTGTTTTGAATCTTATGGATCTGAACATTCATGCCACAATAAAGAAAATTACATGGATAAATATGTTAGGTAGCATTCCACATCAAAAATTTTGTTTTTATCATTTACCTACTCGAGGACGAGCAGGAATTAAGCTTGGGGATGCTTGATACGTCTCCAACGTATCTATAATTTTTTATTGTTCCATGCTATTATATTATCTGTTTTGGATGTTTTATATGCATTAATATGCTATTTTGTATTATTTTTGGGACTAACCTATTAACCTAGAGCCCAGTGCCAGTTTCTGTTATTTACTTGTTTTTGAGTTTCACAGAAAAGGAATACCAAACAGAGTCCAAACGGAATAAAACTTTCGCGATGATTTTTCTTGGACCAGAAGGAAACCAGGAGACTTGGAGATGAAGTCGGAGGAGCCACGAGGCGGCCACAAGGATGGAGGGCGCGCCCAGGGGGATAGGGCGCGCCCCCTACCCTTGTGGGCCCCTCGTGCACCTCCTGACCTAATTCTTTCGCCTATACATACTCATATATCCCCAAACCAACAGAGGCATCCACGAAAAGAGTTTTCCACCGCCGCAACCTTCTGTACCCGTGAGATCCCATCTAGGGACCTTTTTCGGCACCCTACCGGAGGGGGATTCGATCACGGAGGGCTTCTACATCAACACCATTGCCCTTCCGATGAAGCATGAGTAGTTTACCGCAGACCTACGGGTCCATAGCTAGTAGCTAGATGGCTTCTTCTCTCTCTTTCATTCTCAATACCATGTTCTCCTCGATGTTCTTGGAGATCTATTCGATGTAATACTTTTTTGCGGTGTGTTTGCCGAGATCCGATGAATTGTGGATTTATGATCAGATTATCTATGAATATTATTTGAATCTTCTCTGAATTCTTTTATGCATGATTTGATATCTTTGTAATTCTCTTCGAACTATCGGTTTGGTTTGGCCAACTAGATTGGTTTTTCTTGCAATGGGAGAAGTGCTTAGCTTTGGGTTCAATCTTGCGGTGTCCTTTCCCAGTGACAGTAGGGGCAGCAAGGCACGTATTGTATTATTGCCATCGAGGATAAAAAGATGGGGTTTTCATCATATTTCTTGAGTTAATTCCTCTACATCATGTCATCTTACTTAATGCATTACTCCATTCTTTATGAACTTAATACTCTAGATGCATGCTGGATAGCGGTCGATGTGTGGAGTAATAGTAGTAGATCCAGAATCGTTTCGGTCTACTTGACACGGACGTGATGCCTATATTCATGATCATTGCCTTAGATATTGTCATAACTTTGCGCTTTTCTATCAATTGCTCGGCAGTAATTTGTTCACCCACCGTATTATTTTCTATCTTGAGAGAAGCCTCTAGTGAAACCTATGGCCCCCGGGTCTATTTTCCATCATATAACTTTCTACTTTTCATCATACAAGTTTCCAATCTACTATTTTGCAATCTTTTACTTTCCGATCTATAAAACAAAAATACCAAAAATATTTACTTTATCATTTATCTATCTCTATATCAGATCTCACTTTTGCAAATAACCGTGAAGGGATTGACAACCCCTTTATCGCGTTGGGTGCAAGTTGTTTGATTGTTTGTGCAGGTATTCAGTGATTTGTGCGTTGTCTCCTACTGGATTGATACCTTGGTTCTCAAACTGAGGGAAATACTTATCTCTACTTTGCTGCATCACCCTTTCCTCTTCAAGGGAAAAACCAACGCAAGCTCAAAAAGTAGTAATATTCTACGAAGATCTTTATCGGTCGAACCGTTATGACAACATAGGCAATTCCCTTTGTCCGTCGGTATGTTACTTGCCCGAGATTCGATCGTCGGTATCTTCATACCTAGTTCTATCTCGTTACCGGCAAGTCTCTTTACTCGTTCCGTAATACATCATCTTGCAACTAACATCTTAGTCACTTTGCTTGCAAGGCTTCTTATGATGTGTATTACCGAGAGGGCCCAGAGATACCTCTCCGATACTCGGAGTGACAAATCCTAATCTCGATCTTTGCCAAGTCAACAAACACCTTCGGAGATACCTGTAGAGCATCTTTATGATCACCTAGTTACGTTGTGACGTTTGATAGCACACAAGGTATTCCTCCAGTATCTGAGAGTTGCATAATCTCATAGTCGAAGGAATATATATTTGTCATGAAGAAAGAAATAGCAATAAACTGAGCGATCAATATGCTAAGCTAACGGATGGGCCTTGTCCATCACATCATTCTCCTAATGATGTGATCCCATTATCAAATGACAACACATGTCTATGGTTAGGAAACCTTAACCATCTTTGATCAACGAGCTAGTCTAGTAGAGGCTTACTAGGGACACGGTATTTGTTTATGTATTCACACATGTATTTAAGTTTCCGATCAATACAATTCTAGCATGAATAATAAACCTTTATCATGATTAAGGAAATATAATAATAACCATTTTATTATTGCCTCTAGGGCATATTTCCATCAATATCTCCATAGGGAATGATGAAGGGTTCCTTTTCTGGTTGGACCCATGGCTTGAAAGGGTCCCGCTTCGCAAATTCACTAGCATGTTTGCAATCTTCTCAGACCCCATGCTTTCGGTTGCCTTGGCCGCCCACAATGGGACGTGAAACATCCCGTTCCGATGAACATTTGGCCCCGAGGAGACCTTAGCTTGGATCGAATTGAGGGTGGCCCTCCTTGCGATGCTAGATAACTCTACGGATGTTGTTTCTTCGCAGCTAGCCACGTCGGGATCTTCACTATTGACTCGCATACCATGCCCTATGTCAGGCAAAGACCTTGTCATAGACAACTCATTTATGGAAGGCTCTATTTCCGTTGAAGATCAAGATCTTCGTGTGGCAGCTTCTGCGTGATCGACTTCCCTCTATGACGGAGGCGGTCAAGCAGCATGGGCAGGGTGATGGTATGTGCCCCCTTCATGGTGTCCCCGAGTATGGGACATGGATTTCTTCTCCTGACATGTTGCCCGCTTTTTTTGGAGCTTTGTATGTGAGGTTCTGGGGCCTAAATGGCATGCCCCTGAACTTGGCAACATCCTAGAAGCTCAGGCTAATCGTACCAGTAAGAGGAGATGCCTCTTATGGTTAGTGTTCACGGTGATAACCTGGACCCTTTGGACGACACATAACAAGATGGTGATTGAGCGGGTCTTTTTGAGGCGTGCCACTGACTAGGTATTTAAATTAATGGCCTTCTTGCAGCACTGACACCCCTTATCTTGACAGCAGGACAGGGAGCGGCTAGGAGGCATGATCGATTCGCTGATATTGTTGGGCGCCATCTTGCTGAGCCTCGTAGCTGGTGATTCGTCGGCTTTGCGCAACATTGTACCATTGTTTTCTTGTTTTTTTTTTTGGGCGTATTTGTGTTGTTGCCCTAACAGACTTACTAATTTCTTTATTACGCTTGGACTTGATGTATGTACATGATGATTTGCTATATATATAAAGCCTGTTCTGAGAGCTGTCACAAAAAGACCAAGTCAAAGCTCAGTTAGGTGTGCACCCTCCACGGCCATTGCCTAAAGCCCTCCCAAAAAATTCCTCCCGAGAAGGAGACCATACTAGAGGCGATGCTAGAAGACGACGCCTCCAAAAAGGTGACTGGTTCTCGGGTCTGGGTTTTCATCCAAGATTTTACACCATGCAAAACTCATTAGGTATGTCACCCGAAGACAAAAATCATAACACAGCGCAAGTGCACCCAAGACAAACACCTTCGACTATCAAGTGAGTATCCAAAATTCTGAAACAACACCTCCTCAGCCATTGCTTGAGCCGCAAGCTGGCTAATAGGTTTTTACCCCGGAGAGCCAGTTGTGGCAATTCTTCGGAGTGGAATGTACCTACTTCATCAGTCCTGGTTTATATTTCTTGTTTGTATTTTGGATCAAACTTTGACCATAGATTTGACTAGCAAAATATTAGTTATACACCACATAAATTATATCATTGGATTTGCAGTGTTATTTTTAATAGATATAATTAAATTTTATTAATTAAATTTATGGTCAAAAATCGACACAAAACTACGAGAGACTAATAAACGTGGACGGATAGCCATAGAATTTGTGCAGTAGCACTTGAATACTAGTAAACGTGCACTGGTGTATCCTATGATGGAGGACGGGGCGTCGACCCTTTGGCTAGGCAGCTAGGGTAGCAGCCAGCATACCCGAGTTCGAGTCCCGGCTCGGACGTGCGGTGCTCGCGGAGTTTCTCGTATAAAAAAATGTCAACGTGGGTTAGCCCTTGGGTTGGTCTCATTTTTTTTGTGTATCCTATGATGATTAATCGACAGAATCTGTCGATTAAATAACTGATAACAATCGTGTTGCCATAAATCAGATGTTGGTACAAATTATTGGACAGAGGCAGATGGGCATATGACCCAGCTCCCGTACGATACAAAAGATGGCGACTAATCAGCAGTCCAAAATGAAAGTCCTACATCTCTTGCTTCTGATCAAGAAACCTCACAACAGTTAATCAGACGAGGACTTGACATGAAAGTTGAAGAGCACACAGCTAAGAAAGCACTTGAATGGCACCAACCGCGCGCACGCGCGACACACAAGCAAGCAGTTGTGCACGCACGCACGCACGCAAGCAAAAGCGGACGAATGTCCTGTGGGAATTGGAGAAGACGCAATCGCTTCCTAACATTTGGGAAGATCGGACGGTGGAGGGAGCAGCTTCTGGTTGGGGAGACTCCCGTCCTGCACCACCCACGCCATTTTCAGGCCCCAGCTGACGTGCACCTCCAAGTGGCAATGCATGAACCACACCCCTGCACACATCAAGATCAGAAGCAGATCATCACTTTTCTTATTCAGAAAGTCTGGCTCTTAAGCTGCTCAGCTCCTACGATGGATCCGCACCTGGATTATCGGCGCGGAAGCGGATGGCTACCCACCCGGCGGCAGGCACGCCGACGGTGTTCCGCTCGACGGGGTCGACGAGGTTGTACTTGGCCGGGTCCTTGGCGGGGTCGAAGTTGCCGAACCCCTGCCCAACCAAGAAGAAGTTGAAGCCGTGCAGGTGGAACGGGTGGCTCTCGGCGCCGAGGATGCTGGTGCCCTGCATCACCAGCTCCACGGCGTCGCCGTACGACAGCACGACCAGCCGGGTCCCATTGGACACGTTGGTGTTGTTGGGCGGCGTGCCCGTGTAGTTGAACGGCGACTGGGGCACGGCGGGGAAGTTGGACGAGTACACCCCGCTGGACATCCCCGTGTAGTGCGACTGCAGCAGCGCCGTCGTGGGGAGCACGAAGGAGACGTTGTTCACGGCCGCCGCGAACCGGCTGTCGTTCGTCGGCCCCTGGCACGTCCCGTTGACGGCGCAGGGGTGGGTGCCCAGCCCCACCGTGAAGAAGAACCGCCTGTCCACCTCCTGCGGCACCTCCGCCGGGTACTCCTCCGTGGCGAGGCTCCGGAGCTTGGCGGTGTAGTTGGAGACGAAGCTCGTGTCGTTGATCTGCGGCAGGGTCGGCCTGAGCACCGGGAGGTTCTTGTTGAAGCCCGCGGAGGAGGGGGAGCTGGGGTCCTCGTACTCGAGGATGCCGGCGACGGTGGTGTTGTCGAAGGTCCCGGAGGCCGCCGTGGAGTAGGGCGCGGCCATCATGTAGTAGGTCGCCCCGGGGTAGGACGGCTTGGCGGTGAGGAGCACGTTGGTCGTTTGGCCCGGGGTGATGATGAGGGTCTCGACGGTGATGGGCTTGATGTAGACCGCGTCGACGTCGACGATGGTGAGCGGGTGGCCGGCAACGGAGAAGAAGAGCTCGTCGTTGAGTGCGGCGTTGATGATGCGGAGCATGTACGTCTTCCCAGGCTTCACCTTGAGCTTGAACGTGTCTGCATGGCACGCACACACGCATGCAAATGCAGTTAGCTTGCTTTCTTGATCAGTAACACATACGCATGTAGGTAGATGAAGCAAACGAGACAAACCTTTGGCAGAGCAGTTGTAGAGCGGCCCTGGGAGGCCATTGATGGTGAAGGCGTCAGAGACATTTGGGCCTCCTCCGGTCTGAAGTGCCTGGCTGATCACCGCCTCCGTGTCTGCCTTCCACCATTCGCCTGAGCACGCACGTAAAACAATAAACTTAAGCAGTAATTCATGCATGCGCACACATTTATCACCGGTCACCACCTTGTAGGATGAACACGTACCGAACATGAGGGGCACCTCCTTGTAGGGGGCGGCGAAGGGGTAGGGGACGCCGGGCTTGGGGAGGATGACGATGGGGCCGTAGACGGTGGCGCGGAGCCAGGAGATGTGCGCGTGCCACCACAGCGTGCCGCGCTGCCCGGTGATGGTGAACTTGTACACGTATCTCTGCCCGGGCTGCACTGGGCACTGCGTGATGTACGCCGGCCCGTCCGCCCACCCGCTGCGCAGCTGCCGGACGCCGTGCCAGTGGATGCTCATGTTGTACTGGGCCTTGTTGACGACCCGGACGACGACGAGGTCGCCCTCCCTCGCCGACACCGTGGGGCCGGGGAACTGCCCGTTCACCGCCACGATGCTCTTGCTGCCGCACAGCCGCGTCACGTTCATGGTCGCCACCTGCATGCATCAACCATACCAGTCGCAACGTCGTCAATGGCGCTGCATGTGCGTAGGCGCAGAACCTGAATATGCAACAACTGAACAACGGTAGCTGCAACAACTGACTAACTGTGCAACTTACATCGAACTGGTACTCCACCGTGGCGCTCTCCGCCACGCTGACGGACAGCACCGCCACCATCGCGGCGACGAGGATGGAGAAAGGGAGAAAGTAGGGGCTGGCCGCCATTTCTCTATGCCTCAGCTAGCTTCCCTTCTTCCGCGAGCTCAAATCAATGGCGCTGCTGCATGTGTTTGAGATGCTAGGTGCTTGCCCTAGAGGTGCCTATATATAACGGAGGCCGGCCGGGGCAGCACGCACGCAGCACACGAGATTAGTTGAAGCATTTTTGTCAAGACGTGGCACTTGAAGCGTTTACCCCAGTCTAGTTCGGCAAGCTAGCTAGCTTTAGTTGGTGCAGGTTTGGTCACCGATCGAGCACGAGCACGAGGTCGCCGCAAGGTAAGCACTGCGGGCGGGACCAAGGCATCCGTTGTGTTGCTATAGCTTGGGAGTGCGGGTAAAGTCAACCGCGTGTCTGGTTACATGTCACTCTGATCGAGCTATTGACTGGACCATCGTCCTCTCCTCTCCGGCCTTTCCGAGGCTTAATTAACACGCAGAATGTCTGGACTTAATTATCAAGATTAGTGTACTAGTAGGAGTAGTACTAGTACTACCACAGAATGTGGACCATTAGTTTTCATACATCTTGACTTAATTGTTCGACGATTCCCTATCGCGAACAGTGCAACAAATTGATTTAGCCGTCTTTGCTTCAGGAAGAGAAAAGGCGCTGTGCGTAGCCATTTTACGCTATATGTACTGAGTCACGTGTATGAAGTGCGGTTTACTCAAAGGTAAAAAGAAAAACCAAGGGAATATTTGCACGGACAGAGGACACTTCAGATGATTTGTGCGTGCCAGTGGCACATCAAATGAGCCTGGCATTTGAGGAATGATGTGATATTTGGAGAGGGGAAGGAGTCTATCCTTGATTCGGTTAATTTCTTGGAGAATTGTTGGTCGCCGTACCCGGGCCGCCATAGCGTTTCAACGGTGCTTGCCAACGGTAAAGGCAAGGCTATTCTGCCAGAGTATCGGGTTGATCATTCCAGGATTGGCTACAGGACAGTCGACTGAAATAATATTTGAGTCAGTCGACTGACCCAAAACTTGTTTGAGTCGATTATGTGCTAGCCAGATTTTTCTTGGATGGCGGTGGGTCACCGGTGCATGCATGCAGACCCTTTCACCAACTAAATACAGTAGTAAAGTTGCGTTCAAGTACTACGCGTGCTAATGGTGGATCGCCGGCAGCTGAATTCTTTAATATCACACTGTTTCATAAGCAAGTTATGCTATGATGAGTTGCACTATGCGTGTATAAGATGAGAGACATGATTATATCCAGCTGATTGCTGCATGGTATGAGATAAGACGTACGTATAGGAAGATTGCTACTCCCTCCGTTCCTTAATATAAGTCTTTTTAGAAATTCTAAAGCGGACTATATACGAAGCAAAATGAGTGAATCTACACTCTAAAATATGTCTATATACATTCATATGTAGTCTTTATTGAAATATCTAAAAAGACTTATATTTAGGAACGAAGCGAGTAGTACATACTTCCAGTTAAGATTGCACCCAGTTGACCATAATCATTACAAAAACAAAAAAACAAAGCTAATACAAAACTAAAAACAAAAAAGATTTTTTTCTAAGAAAGAATGAATTAAGGACATTGCTATTACCTAAAAGAAGAAAGAAAATGTAAAAACACATAAAACAAACAATGACCGAAAAATACACAAGATTGGCATAGAAAATTGCATTGTTTCATTATATACAAAAATAAGCATACAATGGTGCAATTTTCAGACAGCGGTATAAATCGCACACACACATTGCATAAAAATTGAGTAAATATATATCCATGTTATGGGGGCTATTATTTGATAGGCGCCTAATTTTTTGTGGGCGCTCAATCAAATCGACTCCACCACTCTCGACCATCTGAGCAAGATCCAAAGGCCCAACCGCCTTCTTCTTCCCCCCATACTAATACTAAAAGAATAAAAAAAACAAAAAATGGAGTTTTCTAGGGAAGAATGAATTAGTGGCATTGGTATTACCTTTAATAAGAAAGAAAATAAAAAATTAAAACAAACAATGACAAAATTTGCACCGAATTTACACAAAAATTGCGCTATTTTATAATATGCAAGAAGAAGCATATAATGGATGATTTTTTCAGAAAAGGAAGTTTCCTAAGAAGGAATGAATTGGTGGCATTGATATTACCCTTTAACAAGAAAGGAAATGAAATAAAATAAATAATCAAAATAATGAAGTTTTCTAAGAAAGAATGAATTGGTGGCATTGATATTACGTTTAAAAGAAAGAAAATGAATTAAAAAAAATTTAAAAAAAAAGTTTTCTAAGTAAGAATGAATTGGTGGCATTGGTATACCCTTTCAGAAGAAAGAAAATGAAAAAATATAAAAAATAAGTTTTCTAGAAAGAATGAATTAGTGGCATTGATATACATCTACGAAGAAAGAAATATAAAATTCTAACAATGTCAAAAATTGCACAATTACACAAAAATTATGCTTTTTTTATAATGTGCAAGAATAAGCATACGATACTGGAATTTTCACAAAATAGAATTTCACAAGAATGAATGAATTAGTGGTATTAGTATTACTTTTAAAAGAAATAAAATAAAATAAAACTAAAACAAAATCAAAATATTGAAGTTTATGAACAACAATGAATTAGTGTCATTTGTATTACTCTTTAAGAATAAGGATAATGAAAAAAGTTTAAAAAACTTGCACACAACTTTCTACTAAAATTGCACTTATGTAGTATGCAAGCAAGCATATAATAGTGTAACTTTTGCGCGTATTGAATAGTATTTGTGTGTGTGTGTATTTACACTCACTCAACATCCCAAAAATACTTACAAAAGAAAAAATATAACCAACTAATAAAGGAAAACAAAAACAAAAGGAGAACTACATAAAAACAGAAAAAAAAAACAAAGGGATAGAGGGATTGGCTTATAACATGTAAGAAAATACATATAATAGTGAAAAATTTGACACTAGTATAATTTACATACATAGTACTTGCGTCACACTACACATAAAGTAAAAAAAGAAAACTCAGCCAAAAAAGGAAAAAGCAAAAATGTGCATCAAAACAGAAGAAAAAACAAGGAGAAAAGCACGGACACACACTACACACACTCTAAAAAGTGGCATGCATTCGATCCATGCATGTGCGCTGCAAGAGTCGTCAACCCCGGAGACATGCATGCATGCATATGAAGGCTACGGCGTGCACTGAGCAATGAAACGGGAAATCGACTGAAGAAAGTATAGGGTCAGTCAACTGCGCTGTGACCTCTCACACTGTATCACAAAGCACTTCAATCAACGGTCACAGAATCGACTGACCGAAAATTAAAAATTCAGTTGGCTGACGTATAGCTAAAGTGGATCATTCCCCTATGATTATATATGGTTTTTTTTTTGGAACTTCTCCGATTTTCTTCAAAACGCTTCCGGTTTTCTCTCTAAAACACTTTAGATATTTTTGAAACATTTCCGGTGCAATTCCCACGTGCTCCTAATACCTCTACTACTTCTACAAACCGATGATCTTTAAGCATGTGACCCCATAGGTGTTGGAAAATTAGGCAAGTTCATGATTAATTTCAGTAAATAATTCATGACTAGAACAGATACTAGAATGCAACAATCTAGCAAACTAAAAGAACAGCAAGACATGCATAACAGCAGCGAACACGAAACAATAGCTGTAGAGACAGACATGAACAGATGATGTTGGACGTACTGTTCGTTAGCTATTGTGGGTGCGACGGTGTTGATAACGATGTTGGCGACGATCTACTGCTGACGGCGATGAAGACGACGATGAGTAGCACCGCCCGACTTGGACGGAAGACGACCCATGATGACGAATTTGAGCAGTCGCGCAGAGCGCTTCCCAAAAACCTAATTCGTCCTCTCCCGGTGCAGAATCACAAGGACAAACGGTTCCGGAGACCTGCTCTCACACGCGCCGATGCACGCCGGCGTTTGGGATGAAGTAGACTACGACGGCGGCGCAAGTTGTGAGATGAGGCAAAACCCTAGGTGTTTTTCGGTATGTCTTTGGCCGCAGCCGGTAGCTGTATATATACTAGGACCAGAGGCGGTATTGTGTCGCGATCACAATCCCAAACCGACTCGGTTTCTAATTCGTATACTTATCGGACAAGAAATCAAAAACTTGTCTGCCAAGACATAAAAATAAAACGGCAAAAGGAAGCTGCGCCCCTGCAAGGAGACAGGCCGGATTTCGGCGGACCATTCACGCGCATGTCGCACGTACGCCTCGCCTCGCCACGCCACGGCCCGGCCAGGCGAGGCGAGCGAGCGCGCGCGTGTGGTCTTTCCTTTCTCTTCTCACACACCACTTAGAGTGGTGGAGAGAACCCACTATATAAAGAGGTCCAACTCTTTTTCAACTTCCGGGATGGGACTAAACTTTAGCACCACCACTTGCCATTTTACACATGGGCTTTGAGATTTCAGAAATTGCTATGGGCCTAGCCCATTAATTCTAACAATCCCCCACCAGATCTCAAATACCCATTTAGAGATTTGTCTTCTCTCACCACTTGTTTAATATACCAGTGTTTCAGCAGAGACTGTTAAGTTGAACTTCTGCCTAGAACTTTAAGCTACATCCATTCACAACTTGACAATGGACTATGCCTTGAATTTCTAGTTTTGTGTGAACAGGTTTCACTCAAAGTCTTAACCAGTACCTGACCGCCAGTAGGCTACCCCGCGGTTTGGAGCTTATACGTCATACTCCCTGGTCTCTTCGTGAGCTTACTAGAGATCACCCAAATCTCATAGACTGTGACGTTTACAGTCAGAACTCATATAGGTGTGTTCTTTCAAGACTGCTCTGTAGGACAGCATCTTTGCTAATTATAGCCAATAGAACCACATTAAGGCATGTTGCCAACCTGCCTTACAGCTCTGAGAGTTTTGCATCTTCACTTAGAGACGATCATTAGTTATTACTCTCCTCAGTTAACCAATAGCTTGTTCTTCCCAGATTCTAATTCACGGGATCTCCGATCACAAAGGTTGGGTTACTACTATGGTGTAACATCTATGAGTCTCATACCCATCTCCCTCGATGCAATATCTATCACATTTCGTGATAGTCCCTTTGTAAAGGGATCTGCCAGGTTTTTGTCTGTTTGAATATACGTAACAGTTATTACTCCGGAGTTTCTCAACTTCCTGACAGACTTCAACCGTCTCTTCACGTGTCTTGATGACTTCGCATTATCTTTAGAATTATTTACTTTAGCGATAACCGTTTGGTTGTCACAATTCATAAGAATAGCCGGTACAGGTTTTTCAACCACAGGCAAGTCCATCAAGAGCTCACGCAGCCATTCTGCCTCAACAGTAGCTGTGTCTAAAGCAGTTAATTCTGCTTCCATAGTTGACCTCGTCAATATGGTTTGCTTGCAAGACCTCCATGACACTGCGCCACCTCCATGAGTAAATACATACCCACTTGTTGCGTAGAGTACATCAACATCGGAGATCCAGTTTGAATCACTATATCCTTCTAGCACAGCAGGATGCCCTAAATAAGTAATTCCGAAACTCATAGTACCTCTCAGATAGCGCAAGACCCTTTCTAGTGCATGCCAATGAACATCACCCGGGTTGGACATGAACCTACTCAGTTTGCTCACAGCAAAAGAGATATCTGGTCTTGTAGCGCTAGCTAAGTACATGAGTGAACCGGCAATTTGAGAGTATCTTAATTGATCTCTTGTTTCTTTCTTGTTCTTTCTGAGTGTCACACTGGGATCATAAGGTGTTGGAGAAGGCTTGCTATCCATAAAGCCGAACCGGCTCAAGACCTTCTCAACATAGTGAGATTGCGTTAGAGTAATCCCACTCTCATCCTTAATAAGTTTGATGTTTAGAATTACATCGGCTTCTCCCAGATCTTTCATGTCAAAACTTTTTGATAGAAAAGACTTGACCTCATTGATCGCATTAATGTTTGTACCAAAGATCAGTATGTCATCCACATACAAACATAATATGACACTATTGCCCCCACCATGGCGATAGTAAACACACCTATCAGCCTCGTTAATGACAAATCCTGCAGAAGTCAGAGTTCTTTCAAACTTCTCATGCCATTGCTTAGGTGCCTGTTTCAGGCCATACAAAGATTTTAACAACTTGCACACTTTTCTCTCTTCACCCTTTACCACAAACCCGTCAGGCTGATCCATATAGATTTTCTCTTCCAACTCTCCATTGAGGAAAGTTGTCTTTACATCCATTTGATGAATGATAAGACCATAAGAGGCAGCCAAAGAAAGTAACACTCGAATGGTGGTCATTCTAGCAACGGGTGAATAGGTGTCAAAGTAATCTTCGCCTTCTTTCTGAGTGTAGCCCTTGGCCACTAGCCGCGCCTTGTACTTATCAATAGTACCATTAGGCTTTAGCTTCTTTTTGAACACCCACTTACAGCCCACAGGTTTACAACCATATGGTCTATCAGTTAGTTCCCAAGTTCCATTAGAAAGAATTGAGTCCATCTCATTATGAACAGCTTCTTTCCAATCATCTACATCCGGAGATGCATATGCCTCTGCAATCGTCTTGGGTGTGTCGTCCACAAGGTATACAATGAAATCATCACCAAAGGATTTTGCAATCCTTTGTCTCTTGTTCCTTATAGGAACTTCATTGTTATCCTTCTCAAGGACTTCCTCATGTGATTGTTCGAAATATTCATCAGTTGCACAAGATTCAGGAATTATCTCAGAAGAAAATCTAGCAATGCTATGCATATCTTTCATAGGAAATATGTTCTCAAAAAATGTTGCATCACAAGATTCTATTATAGTATCAACATGCATATCAGGTACTTCAGATTTTACCACTAAAAATCTATAAGCAATGCTCCGTTGAGCATACCCTAGAAAGACACAATCCACTGTCTTTGGTCCAAGTTTGCGTTTCTTAGGAATAGGAATATTGACCTTTGCCAAACATCCCCAAGTGCGCAAATAAGAAAGTGATGGTTTTCTCCCAACCCACTCCTCATAAGGGGTTTTCTCCTTATTATTGTTAGGAACTATATTCAGGACATGACATGAAGTCAATAGAGCCTCCCCCCACCATGCCTTAGATAAACCAGCAGTGTCTAACATGGCATTCATCAAGTCAGTCAATGTGCGGTTTTTCCTCTCGGCAACTCCATTTGATTGGGGTGAATAGGGAGGCGTCCTCTCATGAATAATACCATGTTCCTCACAAAATTCATCAAATACTTTGGGAAAATACTCTCCACCACGATCGGACCTAAGACGCTTGATCTTTCTCTCTAGTTGATTTTCAACTTCAGCTTTATAGATTTTAAAGTAGTCTAATGCTTCATCTTTAGTTTGCAACAAATAAACATAGCAAAATCTAGTCGCATCATCAATCAAAGTCATGAAATATCTCTTTCCACCTTTTGTCAACACACCATTCATCTCACAAAGATCAGAATGTATGAGTTCTAGAGGTGCCAAGTTTCTCTCCTCGGCAGCCTTATGAGGCTTTTGAGGTTGCTTCGATTGCACACAACTATGGCACTTAGAACCTTTGGCAACAGTGAAATTCGGAATTAAACTCATACTGGATAGCCGAGACATTAAACCAAAATTAATATGACATAAACGAGAGTGCCAAATACTTGCATCATCATTAACACGAGCACAAATTTGGTTTACTGACTTATTGCAAAAATCTGAAAGGGAAAAGCGGAACAAGCCTCCGCACTCATAGCCTTTGCCTATAAATTGTCCAAATCTTGACACGATTACTTTATTCGACTCTAAAACTACCTTAAACCCATCTCGACATAGAAGGGAGCCGCTAACTAGATTCTTGTTCATAGTAGGGACATGCTGCACGTTCCTTAACTGCACGATCTTTCCCGAAGTAAACTTCAGATCCACCGTGCCAATGCCACGAAAAGAAGCATGTGACCCATTCCCCATTAGGACGGAAGAATCTCTTGCGACCTGATAAGAAGTAAACAGGGAGACGTCAGCACACACATGAACGTTAGCACCCGAATCAATCCACCATGAAGATGATTGAAATACTGAAAGCATAATAGGTAAATTACCATACCCATCAGTATTGCTAGCGGTCACCATGTTGACAGTCTTGGAGCTCATTTTCCCTCTGCGGTCTGCATGTTCAGGGCATTCCTTGGAAAAGTGTCCGGGCTTCCCACAGGCGTAGCACTCTAGCTCAGCCTTGTTGAACTTCTTCTTATTGAAGGTAGTAGTCTTGGTAGGCTTGTTGAAAACAGGTTTGTTTTTTCCTTTGTTCTTGTTCTATGGGTACCTCTGCACCATATTGGCGGTAGGCTGAACCTCACCTCCTTTCTCAGTAGTGTCTTTAGCCCAAGCTTTTTCTTCAACATCAAGAGATGCAATCAGATTTTCAACTGATATCTCCTGTCTCTTATGTTTGAGAGTTGTGGCGAAATTCCTCCGTGAAGGAGGCAACTTTGCAATCATGCACCCAGCCACGAATTTGTCGGGTAGAACACACTTAAGGAGTTCAAGTTCTTTCACAATGCACTGTATCTCATGAGCTTGTTCAACCACAGAACGGTTATTTACCATCTTGTAGTCATGAAAACTCTCCATGATATACAGTTCACTGCCTGCATCTGTTGCACCGCATTTTGCATTCAGTGCATCCCACAGAGTCTTTCCGTCATCTATGTGCATGTACACATCACACAGACGGTCAGCAAGAACACTCAGAATGCATCCCACAAACATAGTATTGGCTTCCTGGAATTTTCTCTGATCTTCGTCAGACATTCCCTCTGGAGCACCAACACTAACGTGAAAAACTTTCAGAGCAGTAAGCCAGAGCGTGGTCTTCACCTGCCACCTCTTAAAGTGCACACCGGTAAATTTATCCGGCCTCAGTGCATCAGCGAATCCAGCCATAGTTAACTCAGGAAACTGCCTACAGTTAGGTTTTTGGATTGTTGGAAAATTAGGCAAGTTCATGATTAATTCCAGTAAATAATTCATGACTAGAACAGATACTAGCATGCAACAATCTAGCAAACTAGAAGAACAGCAAGACATGCATAACAGCAGCGAACACGAAACAATAGCTGTAGAGACAGACATGAACTGATGAGGACATCAATACCATTGTTACACCCACAGCCCCTACTGCTACATATACTGGACCAATTACTAGAGCTCGCGCATGCCAATTAAATTATCAGGTACTTTCATTTCTTGGTAATGATTCTAATGTTCATGAGAATATGATGCTGCCTAAATTGGATATATTTGTATTGATTACTAATGAAGGGCCTAGCATGAACAAGAGGGATGAAACACTGGAGCAGGATCAAGCATGAAGATGAAGGCGTGCGTGAAGGGATCCAGAATGGCGTTTCTAGTGCATATTTAAGCACTTTGAAGCCTCCGTGATGACCTACAAGGACATGGACGAAATATACAAGATGTCCCTTCATAAATTTCGTCCATAGCTTATTTTAGGTGCTGCGCCACCTTATTTTTGGGCCAGGCCCATGTAATTTCGAAATACTTAAGTATAGGCTATTTTTAGAGTCCGTACATGTGGGGAAACAAAGTTAGGGTTGGTTTCGGACCGCTCCTACAAGGGGCCACGAAACTCACCCCTACTCCTCCATATATACAGCCCTTAGGGCGTCGTTTAGACTTTGGGTTTTGTTTAGATTAAAAGTTCGCCATAGCTGCAACTTCGCGTACTTCGTTTGTGTTCAACGACCAGACCAAGACGTCACAGAACCCCACCTTGATCAATAAAGCTTTCATCTTATATTCGCAATATCCAGATTGCAAATCTTAGTTTCTTGCTTGTTCTTCGTTTGCTTGCAGGAAATAGACCCTCGTGGTCAGGTTGATCGTGCTCCGGCGTGGTCAATAACCTCTCGGAGTTGGTTTAGCGATTGCTAAGGCGCGACGTCCTCGCACGTTCGTAGTCGGATCGTCAAAGTCTACTCCACCAAAAACGATAGCCACCATCTCATCGAAAGACGGGACACCTTTGCCTCTATCAAGTGGTATCAGATTTTCAGGTTGCTCGGTGAGATTTTACAGTTTTTCGTAGTTTAGATCGAGTATGTTCTTCATACCTACAGTCCACGAAAAAGCCAAAAAAAATTTAGGGTTAGTTCATCATATCCGAACCAATCTGAGCCTTTGCATAATCTTTTTAGGGTTTTTGCTTTGTTGAATTTGCGGTTGCATCGTCGTGTCTAGTTGCTGGTCTTAGCGTCTAGTCCTTTAGAGTTTCGAGTTCTGTCACAGTTTGTCACGCCGCCGCCGCACCATCTTCATCGCTGCTGCCATATACCACCACCGCTGCCATATTCTACCACCATATATCCACCACCAATCCGAGTTCTTTTCATATTAGGTTTGTTTTCGAGACCCATCTATTTTCCGATTCGTGTTTCCTTGCCTGAGTAGGATTCGAAAAAAATAGAGTCTGGAGACCCCCGGGCAGTTTTTAGGCCAAAATTTTGGCAGTCAAAAATATTTTTTCCCTATCCTATTTTTAGGTCCCAGGGAGCGTTTTGAGACACTCGCCATCATAGTGATTTTTTGTCGCACTTTTTCGTCGTCACTGCCCTGATTTCCAAAAAAAAAATTGTCAAAAAAAAATTTCGTGCCAATCCTGTTAGTTTGACTTGGGAAGAGTTTTGAGACACTCGCCCTTATAGTGATTTTTTGCAAAAAAAAAGGAGCAAAAAAAAAGAGGAGCGCAAAAAAAAGAGAGCAAAAAAAAAGCGAAAAAATTTGTTAGAGTGTGCTCTTCCTTTGTTTACGTGCCACGCCGTGATTTTGTTAGTGTTCTAGGCTCGCGTCTCTAGTACGGTCTAGCCTAGGACCAGCACAGTACCGTCGTTGAGCGTTTATTCAACTTTGCATCTCTGAATTGATTATTGCTGACATTTTTGCTACCATATCATAAGCCTTCCCAGCTCCACATACATCTACGTCGTGCGTTTGACACCACCTGGCAATCGCTCTGTCCAATCTTTGAGAGTTTTGACTACAATGGTGGCCGATCACCACCTGCTGCTGGGTAAGAACTGGTAAGCATTTGAGATTCGCTTGACGGATTTGTGATACACCACCACCACCACTTCCTAGTAGTCTGTAGGATCATATTTTTGTGTGTTTCTATTGCTGCTAACCATGGCAGGATCACAAGCCGATGAGACTGATTGGGAGAACATGACGAACAAACAGCTACATGATAAATTTCAGCAAATGATGAGTGGACAGGTGCAAGATGTGCTAAACAGATTTGAAGAGGCCATGGAGAAGATAGATGGAATTGAGAAGACGTTCAAAACAAAGCTCGATAACAAGTTTAATGAATTGTTCGCGCGTCTTCCACAACCACCGCCGGCTGCACCTGTCGCACCTCTACAACAACAACAGCGTCGCCTTCCAAATCAAGTGGGACGAGCACATCGCGTTCCCCTTGAGCCTGGTCAAACTTCTGGTGCCGCTGCACCTACTGTTGATGCTTCTATGGCTCCTGCTGCCGCTGAGAAGGACGATTATGCGGGCGATTACGAGGATGAGGTTGATCAAAATCAGAACTACGTACCAGCACCAGGTCGTCCACATGCCAATAATCGCAATGGTAGGGCTGCATTACCAGCTCAGGTACGAGATCATGACCATCTTCCTAAACTGAAATTGAATATTCCATCATTTGAGGGTAGATATGTTCCTGATATATGTCTTACTTGAAAGTTAGAAACTGAACAACGTTTTACATGTTTACAATATCCCGAGGAGAGACGTGTTGCTGCTGCTGTTTGTGCTTTTACTAGTTTTGCATGTGTATGGTGGTCTGAACATTGTAGATTATATCCTATTCCAGCTACTTGGGCTGCTTTGAAAACTGCTATGCGTACTCGTTGGGTTCCACCATATTATCAACGTGAATTACTTCAAAAATTGCAGCGCTTAAGACAAGGAAAAAATTCTGTAGAAGAATATTATCAGGAATTACAAACTGGCATGATTAGATGTGGTATTGTTGAGGAGAATGAAGCTATGCTTGCACGTTTCATGGGTGGATTAAATAGAGAGATTCAGACCATTCTAGAGTATAAGGAGTATAATAATATCACTCGTTTATTCCATCTTGCTTGTAAAGCTGAACGTGAAGTGCAGGATCGACAGGCATTGGCGCGAACTAATTTTTCTGCAGGTCGATCTTCATCATGGACACCGCGTGCCTCCTCTACTCCCACACGTCCTACTGCAGCACCACTGACTTCAGCCGCCAATTCCAACCAAGATACAAGAAAATAGGCACCACCACCACCATCTGCCAAGAGTACACCTTCTGGGCCTGCCCAGAGCTCTTCTTCATCTATGGCATCAACAGGGCACACACATGATATTATTTGTCATCGTTGTAAGGGAAGAGGTCATTATGCGAGAGAATGCCAATCTCTGCGTGTTATGATTGCTACTGAGGATGGTGGGTATGAGTCCGCTAGTGACTATGATGAGGAGACTTTGGCTCTTATTACAAGTGAAGAACACGATGGAGATGATTCTGATCATGAGACGCAATACATGGCTCCTGAAGACGCTGACAGGTATGAATGTTTAGTTGCTCAACGTGTTTTGAGTGTGCAGGTCACACAAGCTGAGCAAAATCAGAGGCATAATTTGTTCAATACAAAGGGAGTTGTGAAGGAACGTTCTGTTCGCATCATCATAGATGGAGGGAGCTGCAACAACTTGGCTAGCATGGAGATGGTGGAGAAGCTATCTCTCACCACAAGACCACATCCACATCCTTACTATATCCAATGGTTCAACAACAGCGGCAAGGTTAAGGTAACACGTACTGTTCGTGTGCATTTTAGTATCTCTACATATGCTGATTATGTTGATTGTGATGTGGTACCCATGCAAGCATGTTCCTTATTACTTGGTAGACCATGGCAATTTGATAAAAATTCTATACACCATGGTAGAAACAATCAGTATACTCTTGTTCATAAGGATAAACATATTACTTTGCTTCCTATGACTCCTGATTCTATTTTGAAAAATGATATTAATAGAGCTAGTAAAGCAAAACAGGAGAAAAATAAGAGTGAAAATCAGATTGTGGCAAAAGAATTTGAGCAACAAATGAAGCCTAATAATAAACCATCTAGTGTTGCTTCTGAAATTAAATTGAAAAATGTGTGTTTACTTGCCACCAAATCTGATATTGATGAGCTAGATTTAAGCAAATCTGATTGCTATGCTTTTGTGTGCAAATAGGCATTATTTTTATTCGAGGACGTGCCTTCCTCTTTGCCTCCTGCTGTCACTAACATTTTGTAGGAGTTCGCTGACGTCTTTCCATAAGACGTGCCACCGGGATTACCACCTATTCGCGCGATTGAGCATCAGATTGACTTAATTCCCGGTGCTTCGTTGCCAAACCGTGCGCCATACTGTACCAATCCAGAGGAGACGAAGGAGATTATGCGTCAAGTACAGGAGCTGCTCGACAAAGGTTATATACGCGAATCTCATAGTCCTTGTGTTGTTCCTATTATACTAGTGCCAAAAAAGGATGGTACGTCACGTATGTGTGTTGATTGTAGAGGCATTAATAATATTACTATTCGTTATCGTCATCCTATTCCTAGGCTAGATGATATGCTTGATGAATTGAGTGGCTCTACAATATTCTCCAAAGTTGATTTGCGTAGTGGATACCATCAAATTCGTATGAAATTGGGAGATGAATGGAAAACAGCATTTAAAACTAAGTTCGGTTTATATGAGTGGTTAGTCATGCCTTTTGGGTTAACTAATGCACCTAGTACTTTCATGAGATTAATGAACGAAGTTTTACGTGCTTTCATTGGACAATTTGTGGTAGTTTACTTTGATGATATATTGATTTATAGCAGATCTTTGGAGGAACATTTGGAACATTTACATGCTATTTTTATTGCTCTACATGATGCACGTTTGTTTGGTAACCTTGGGAAGTGCACCTTTTGCACTGACCGAGTATCTTTTCTTGGCTATGTTATTACTCCACAGGGAATTGAAGTTGATAAAGCCAAGATTGAAGCTATTGAGAGTTGGCCGCAGCCCAAAACGGTCACACAAGTGAGGAGTTTCCTTGGCCTCACTGGTTTCTATAGGCGTTTTGTGAGAGATTTCAGTACCATTACTGCACCTCTCAACGAGCTTACAAAGAAGGATGTGTCTTTTGTTTGGGGTACCGCACAGGAAGAAGCCTTCATGGTGTTGAAAGATAAGTTAACACATGCCCCTTTACTCCAACTTCCTGATTTTAATAAGACTTTTGAGCTTGAATGTGATTCTAGTGGAATTGGATTAGGAGGTGTGTTATTACAAGATGGCAAACCTGTTGCATACTTTTCTGAAAAATTGAGTGGGCCTAGTCTGAATTACTCTACTTATGATAAGGAATTATATGCTCTTGTTCGGACTTTGGAAACATGGCAACATTATTTATGGCCCAAAGAATTTGTTATTCATTCTGATCATGAATCTTTGAAACATATTAAAAGTCAAGCCAAACTAAACCGTAGACATGCTAAATGGGTTGAATTCATTGAGACTTTCCCTTATGTCATTAAACACAAGAAGGGTAAAGAAAATGTTATTGCTGATGCATTGTCTCGTCGTTATACTATGCTTTCACAACTTGACTTTAAAATATTTGGTTTGGAGACCATCAAAGATCAATATGTGCATGATGCTGAATTTAAAGATGTATTGCAGAATTGTAAAGAAGGGAGAACATGGAACAACACTACTGGAATCAGCTTCTTTGCCGTCCGCCACGGCGGACGGCAAAGGCATAGATCACGGATGGCAAACCTCTTTGCTGTCCGCCAGCAGACGGCAAAATGTCCGGATGAACACGTGCCAGCAAAGGCCTTCTTTGCCGTCCACTTCCTGGAAACGGACGGCAAAGGATTGTGCCGTCCGCCTCTGGTGGCCAGCAGACGGCAAAGATCGTGGACGGCAGTGAGGTGGGGTGAGGGCCGTTAGGGGTTAACGGCGTGCTTTGCCGTCAGCCAGCGGACGGCAAAGAGGCTAACGTCTTTGCCGTCCGCTGGCAGACGGCAAAGTGCTCAAACATGCCAGTCCCAGGAATCACAGGTAGCTGCCACGTGGCATGTCGGCAAAGAACTTTGCCGTCAGCTAGCTGACGGCAAAGAGCCTGTACAGCCCTGTTTTTAATTTAATTCATTCAATTTGACAGCAATTCGCAGATATACATATATACACAACAAGCATATCCAACACACTAGTTTCATCATATATACATACATAACCAACACATATATAGTTCCATCCTTACATATTACAAAAGTTTCACATTGTTCATCCAACACCGTTATCCATCCATCCATATAACAAGTTCCAACCATGCAAGTTCATTGATACAAAATAAAAGCACAAATGGAAAAGAAGCACTCCATCCATGCAAGCTTCCGTGAATTAAATCAAATCTGCAAAATGATAAACAAGATGTTAGAAGAAGAAGAATAAAATGAAGAAGAAGAACAAGACTATAAGAAGTAAGCATACTTAAGTAAAATGGAGCTAACCTAGAAGAAAATGAAGAAGAAGAAGAAGAAGAAGAAGAAGAAGAAGACTAGAAGAATACTAGAAGAAGACTAGAAGAATAAGAAGAAGAAGAAGAAGAAGAAGAAGAAGAAGAAGAAGACTATAAGCTTATTATGTAAACTTGGTCATTTTGTGCTAACATAAGTAATTTTGGAGTTAACCTATAGGAAAGTAAGCATAGTAGAGATAACTTAGCATATTAGAGCTAACATAGGTAACTAAGCATATTAGAGCTAACATAGGTAACTAAGCATATTAGAGCTAACTTAGAGCTAACTTATGTCATTTCGGAGGAAACAAAGCTAAGTATATATAGATCATTTTGGAGATCAAACATACCTGACATAGTTCAGTTCTCATTGTTCTTCTCCTTCTCCTTCCTCAGCCTGATGCGCCAAGAGCGGCGAGGCGGTGGAGGCAGTGGGATGTAGTCTTCTACCACAATTGGCGTGGTCATGTCGCCCAGCTGTGGGATCGCCGGCGCCACCACCGGCGCGAGGTCATTGTCAGGCACCACCACCATCGCGAGGCCATCTTCAGGCAGGACAGGCACGACCATCGCTAGGTCATCCTCAGCCACCACCATCGCTAGGTCATCCTCAGCCTGATGCCCACTCTGCTCCTCTTCTTCCCCACTCCAGTCCGGATCATCCTCCTTGCTGTTGCTTTTGCTACAGCCAGAATCGCTGTTGCTTTTGCTATAGCCAGAATCGCTGCTGCTTTGGCTGTAGCCAGTGTCGCTACTGCTGCTCCCATTGCCTGTCCAAATGCAGCAATGACCGTTAACAATCGATGTGAGACAAAGCCAAATGTAGAGGAATAAGAAGAGGCAGAACGTACTGGCATCATCGTCGTCAGCGTAGCGCATGCGACACATAGTCGCGTTGAACACCTTCACGATGAGCATGGTGGCGTCGTCGTCGTACCTGAAGAGAAGGAAGTACCCCTGCCGCAGGTCGTAGGCACGGTAGAACTTCTCCCAGCCATGACACAGGTACATGTGGCCCTCCTTGATCACCAACTCCAGGTCCCACAGCCTGCGAAACCCGCTGCCGGCCTGTCGCAGCTTCACATTATTTGGCGGATCTTCACCCAGCATGTTCATAAAAGTGTCAGGCAGCCTCTGCAGTTTGGGACAATGAGTGATGTAGCAAACAACAGAGTTAACATAATGAGATGGGTGAAGGGGAGATCTGTCCTTTTATATACCTGCCTCGTGGATGATACTGAAGTCCCAAGTATGATACTGAAGAACTCGAAAGCATCCAACTCGTACTCCGGTGTGGCAGAGCGGAGTCTGCGGTGGCGGCTTCCCCCCATCTCTGATAAGTAGCAGAAGATAATCAACTACACCAAGTTATCATTTCTCATTCAAAAAACAATGCACTTGTGGACATATGATGGCTCTAGTTGAATTTATTAGTAGCACTAGTCGTCAAAAATGTTGACTTTAGTTGAATTTCATATAATAACTATTTTAACTTCTTTGGGTCAGCAAACTAGGCAACTAGCTAGAAGTATAAAAACATTTAACTAAAGAAAAGAAAGAAACTGCAAACGTGGCGGAACCCTAAATAAGAAAGTATAAAAATGTGTCTTTTTCTTCTTCTTCCCCTCTTCTTCTTTTTTCCTCTTTTTCCTTTTCTTCTTCTTCCTCTTCTTCCTTTTCTTCTTCTTCTTCTTCTTCTTCTTCTTCTTCTTCTTTTTCTTCTTCTTCTTTTTCTTATTCTTTTTCTCCTCCTCTTCCTCTTCTTCCTTTCCCTTTCCCTCTTCTTCTTTTCCTTCTTTTCCTTTTTTCTTTTTCCTTTTTTTCCTTCTTCTTTTCTAATATGTAAACTATCTAAAACTATTTATTATCTAAAACTATATCTAAAGAATTGGCGGGGGGAGGTTTTATGGTGATATGTTCTTTCTATGGTGACATGTTCTATGGTGCCCTTGAAGCCTGACAATGCTATCTGGAAGTTTCACAAAACTTTCACACATTCACCATTGCACAATATTTGCAGATTCAATATCTTCTTCTTCTTCTTCTTCCTCTTCTCCTTTTTCTTCTCTTTCTTCTTTTCTTCTTTCTTCTTCTTCTTCCCCCTCTTCCTCCCTCCTCTCCTCCTCTTCCTCTTCTTTCTTTCCTCTCTTCTCTCGTTCTTCTTTCTTCTTCTTCTTATTCTTCTTCTTGCTTCTTCTTTTCTTTCTTCTTCCTCCCTCCTCTCTTCCTCCCTCCTCCTCCTCCTTCTACTCTTCTTCTTCTAAACTAAAACTAAAACTAATCTAAAATAAACTAAACTAAATAAAAACTAAAACTAAACTGAAACTAAAACTAAAGTAAAACTACAACTAAACAAACTAAATTAACTAAAAGAAACTAAATAAACTAAACTAAAAAAGGGGGGAAAGATCACTCACCTGCAGGTAGGGGATTGCCGGTGAGGGAGGCGGCGGCCGGTGGAGGGGAGAGCCGGGCGGGTGGGGGTGGCGGCGGCCGTGGAGGGGGAGGCCGCGGCGGGTGGGGGGGGCGGCGGCCCGTGAGGGGAGGCCGCGGCGGGTGGGGACGGCGGCGGCCCGGTGGAGGGGGAGGCCACGGCGGTGGGGCGGCGGCGGCCCGGTGGAAGGGGAGGCCGCGTCGAGACGGGGCGGGGACGTCCACGCAAGGGGAGGGGGCGGGGCGGCTGGCCGGCGTGGAAGGTGGCGGGTCGGCGGGTGGTGGGGGCGACGGGGCAAGGGGGGCGGCGGGTGGTCGGGGCGACGGGGCGAGGGGCGGCGGCGGGTGGTGGGGGCGGTGGTGGTCTCGTCGGGGAGAGAGGGACAGAAAGAGAGAGAGGGAAGGAGGGGTGGGGATCCGTTAGTTAGGTTATCTCTTTGTCGTCGGCCCCCCTTTGACGTCCGCTTTTTTTCTCTTTGCCGTCCGCTAGCAGACGGCAAAGAGGGGGCCGTTAGTTTTTTTTCTAAGCAGCTCGTTAGTGGGGCCCACCTCTCTCTTTGCCGTCCGCCAACTGACGGCAAAGATTCTTTGCCGTCCACTAGCCGACAGCAAAGAACTGGCTGATGGCAAAGACCTTCTTTGCCATCAGCCAGTTCTTTGCCGTCCGTTTTTCGTAAGCGGACGGCAAAGACCTTCTTTGCCGTCAGCCAGCAGACGGCAAAGAAGTGGCAGACGGCAAAGAAGTGGATTCCAGTAGTGCAAGTTCGTCGTTAACGATGGATTTGCGTTTCGTGCTAACAAGCTATGCATTCCAGCTAGCTCCGTTCGTCTTTTGTTGTTGCAGGAGGCGCATGGAGGAGGATTAATGGGACATTTTGGCGTGAAGAAGACGGAGGATGTACTTGCTACATATTTCTTTTGGCCAAAGATGAGACGAGATGTTGAGCGTTTTGTTGCTCGCTGCACTACATGTCAAAAAGCTAAGTCACGACTCAATCCTCATGGTTTATATATGCCTTTGCCTATACCTAGTGTTCCTTGGGAGGATATATCTATGGACTTTGTTTTAGGTTTACCTCGAACAAAGAAGGGGAGGGATAGCATATTTGTTGTCGTGGATAGATTTTCGAAAATGGCACACTTCATACCATGTCATAAAACCGATGATGCTGCTAATGTTGCTGATTTGTTCTTTCGTGAAATTATTCGCTTGCATGGTGTGCCAAATACTATTGTTTCAGATCGTGATACTAAATTTCTTAGCCACTTTTGGAGATGTTTATGGGCTAAGTTCGGGACTAAACTGCTTTTTAGTACTACTTGTCACCCCCAAACTGATGGACAAACTGAAGTAGTCAATAGAACATTGTCTACTATGCTTAGGGCTGTTTTGAAGTATAATAAGAAAATGTGGGAAGAATGCCTGCCTCATATTGAATTTGCTTATAATCGTTCATTGCATTCTACTACTAAGATGTGCCCTTTTGAAATTGTGTATGGTTTCCTACCTCGTGCACCCATTGATTTGTTGCCTCTTCCATCTTCGGAGAAGGTTAATTTTGATGCTAAATAACGTGCTAAATTGATCTTCAAAATGCATGAGTTAACTAAGGAAAATATTGAGCGCATGAATGCTAAATATAAACTTGCTGGAGATAAGGGTAGAAAACATGTTGTCTTTGCACCTGGAGATCTTGTTTGGTTACATTTGCATAAGGATAGGTTTCCGGATTTGCGCAAGTCAAAGCTAATGCCACGTGCTGATGGTCCTTTTAAGGTGTTAGAGAAAATAAATGATAATGCATACAAACTTGAGCTGCCTGCAGATTTTGGGGTTAGTCCCACTTTTAACATTGCAGATTTGAAGCCTTATTTGGGTGAGGTAAATGAGCTTCCGTCGAGGACGACTTCATTTCAAGAAGGGGAGGATGATGAGGACATCAATACCATTGTTACACCCACAGCCCCTACTGCTACATATACTGGACCAATTACTAGAGCTCGCGCACGCCAATTAAATTATCAGGTACTTTCGTTTCTTGGTAATGATTCTAATGTTCATGAGAATATGATGCTGCCTAAATTGGATACATTTGTATTGATTACTAATGAAGGGCCTAGCATGAACAAGAGGGATGAACACTGGAGCAGGATCAAGCATGGAGATGAAGGCGTGCGTGAAGGGATCCAGAATGGCGTTTCTAGTGCATATTGAAGCACTTTGAAGCCTCCGTGATGACCTACAAGGACATGGATGAAATATACAAGATGCCCCTTCATAAATTTCGTCCATAGCTTATTTTAGGTGCTGCGCCACCTTATTTTTGGGCCAGGCCCATGTAATTTCGAAATACTTAAGTATAGGCTGTTTTTAGAGTCCGTACGTGTGGGGAAACAAAGTTAGGGTTGGTTTCGGACCCCTCCTACAAGGGGCCACGAAATTCACCCCTACTCCTCCATATATACAGCCCTTAGGGCGTCGTTTAGACTTTGGGTTTTGTTTAGATTAAAAGTTTGCCATAGCTGCAACTTCGCGTACTTCGTTTGTGTTCAACAACCAGACCAAGACGTCACAGAACCCCACCTTGATCAATAAAGCTTTCATCTTATATTCGCAATATCCAGATTGCAAATCTTAGTTTCTTGCTTGTTCTTCATTTGCTTGCAGGAAATAGACCCTCGTGGTCAGGTTGGTCGTGCTCCGGCGTGGTCAATAACCTCTCGGAGTTGGTTTAGCGATTGCTAAGGCGCGACGTCCTCGCACGTTCGTAGTCAGATCGTCAAAGTCTACTCCACCAAAAACGATAGCCACCATCTCATCGAAAGACGGGACACATTTGCCTCTATCATGAACAGATGATGTTGGACGTACTGTTCATTAGCTATTGTGGGTGCGACGGTGTTGATGACGATGTTGGTGACGATCTGCTGCTGATGGCGATGAAGACGACGATGAGTAGCACCGCCCGACTTGGACGGAAGACGACCTGTGATGACGAATTTGAGCAATCGCGCAGAGCGCTTCCCAAAAACCTAATTCGTCCTCTCCCGGTGCAGGATCGCAAGGACGAACGGTTCCGGAGACCTTCTCTCCCACGCACCGATGCACGCCGTTTGGGATGAAGTAGACTACGACGACGGCGCAAGTTGCGAGATGAGGCAAAACCCTAGGTATTTTTGGGTATGTCTTTGGCCGCAGCCGGTAGCTGTATATATATTAGGACCAGAGGTGGTATTGCGTCGCGATCACAATCCCAAACCGACTCAGTTTCTAATTCATATACTTACCGGACAAGAAATCAAAAACTTGCCTGCCAAGACATAAAAATAAAACGGCAAAAGGAAGCTGCGCCCCTGCAAGGAGACGGACCGGATTTCGACGGACCATTCACGCGCATGTCGCACGTACGCGCCGCCTCGCCTCGCCTCGCCACGGCACGACCCGGCCAGGCGAGGCAAGCGAGCGCGCGTGTGGTCTTTTCTTTCTCTTCTCACACACCACTTAGAGTGGTGGAGAGAACCCACTATATAAAGAGGTCCAACTCTTCTTCAACTTCCGAGGTGGGACTAAACTTTAGCACCACCACTTGCCATTTTACACATGGGCTTTGAGATTTCAGAAATTGCTATGGGCCTAGCCCATTAATTCTAACAATAGGTTCGGTAATGTGTAGACATGACCCAGAACACCTTCTGTTCAGTAACCAATAGCGGGATCTGGACACTCATATTGTTCCTACACATACACGAATATATTTATCGAGTGAACTTGTTGTTTGCATACACAATTCCATTTTCTTTGCAATACATGAAAAAAAATCCGAGGTGAGACTTTTATCGGTATCCTTGTGAAGCAACAATTTATTCACAATATCAAGCTATCCTCGTTACTCATTTTGTTCTATTTCTCGTTTCCATATTCAGAACTTCCGTGATCATATCACGCTGTGTCTGGTCAGTCGATGATGGATATCGTATACAGAGAGGGCCCGGAGAGTATCTCTCCACCATCGAAGGAGCAAATCATGGTCTTGATCTGTCAAGTTCCTACATACACTTTTCGGTGTACCTGAAAGTTGTCGTTATGATCACCCTGTTATGGGTAAACGTTTGACAACCCAAAAGTAATTCATCCAGCATGAAGGTACATGACATTCTCATGATCTAAGGATGTGAGTATACGGTAACACATTCATGATTATACTTATAACATTGTGACGATGTGATCTCGAAGTATATCATTTAGTTAGGTCGGTCCAACACCATTGTTCCGCCAACAATGTGCTCTCATTGTTGTCGGCATCCTTGTTACTTTAACAATGCTCTATGATTAGGAGAGCGAGGTCATCATGCAACACATGAGTTAGTCTTGGAGGCGGGACTAGGGAACTACTTGGTGTTTATATTTCCACAGATGCAATTGAGTTTTTCTCTGGAACTCATATTCAAGAACCAATGCAATTCTAGCACAAAAATATAAAGATTAATTATAAACGTGAAAATAAATAATACTGATAAACATTTTTCTTATATCAATTGGACCACCCTGACCCAAGTTTTTGGCTACGCCATTGGTCAGCGGTGTCATGTGGAAGGCATGGAGGAAGAAAGGGAGATTAGAGCTGGCTGTCTGATTATACTCTGTTTTTTTCTTTGGATGTAGTGTTTGTGAAGCTCCCCTCGATGAAGGCGATGCATTCGGTTGCCGTGATGGAGGTGGCGATGGTGCCGGACCCGCTCTTCATAGATGCCACTCCCGTGAAGCCGGTGCCACCTGGCGGCTTGTTCGGTTGCATGGGATTCGGTGGGGTTTGAAGAGGATTGAGAGGAATTATATCCCTACAAGTCAAAATCCTCCTCTCTCGCATTTCCAAGACTTAGTTAACACGCAGAATGTGTAGTATTTGTGCTGCCATGGGAATATATGAGTAGTATATACCACGGAGAGATTGATTCATTGACAGAGAGAGGCTCCCACCAGCACATCCGCAGACGTATAAGCCGATGCGTGATGGGGCGACTAGGGGGCGCCTCCGACGACGACGGCGGCCGGCGCTTCGGCGGCCAGTTCTGGGCTCTAGCGGACGACGCCGGGGATGGGGACGAGGTGGGCGATGCTCCTCCGGTCGACAGCTCGCCGGGGACGGCGTCGTCGATGCCTTCCGATTCGATTTGTGAAGCATTCAAGGTGGGTTATTCCGAAGAAGATGTGGCCTTGCTGGCGGACGCGGTGATCCCGATTGATGATCCGGCGAGGCACGGCCTGACGGAGATGGACAAGGTGGAGGTGGCCCGACGTGTGGTCCATCGGCGGACGGCGGCGACGGCGATCCGACCTTCGCGAAGTCCGCTCCCGAAGGTATGTCTTCCAAAATTAACTTTGTCAGATTTCATTAGAGAAGATGCATGGACAGTTGTTGAGAGGAAGAAGAAATGGCGGCCAAGGGCGGCGCTGTCGTCGCCGCCGGCGACCGGCCAGATCGGCGAGATCCGGGCTGCGCGGTCGTTGCGTTTGAATTGCCTCCTGAGCCGCAATGGGCCTGGCGAGTGCGTTGAGGGTTTGGGCTCGCAAGACGCTGGGTATTTGGCCCAGTGCGAGCCGGGGGTGATTGGGCCGATTCTAGATGGGTATGAGGCCCAGGCTGACTCGGAACCCAATGCCCTGATCGACAAAACCGGCCAGGGGTCGATCGACAGCTCTGTTCGTGAAAGTTGTGATCGTCCTCGTGCTGCGCCTAGTGAAACTAGGGTTCGCCCGTGCCGCGCGTTGCTGGGGTTTCCCGCTCGTTGGCCGGGTCGCGCCGCTCGCATCCCACCACTCGAGGCCATGGTTGGCCGGGGTGGCGGCGGGCCGCCGCAGCAGCAGGCTGCTGCGCCGGTGCCTCCGGCTGCTGGCGCGTCGCGGGTGCCGCAGCATCATGTGGCTGGAATGCTGCAGGAGCAGCCCCGGATGGCTGCGACCCAGCAAACGCAGGCGCGGGCCGGCGTGCATCGTCCTTCCGGGCAGGTGGTCGTGGAGGCACCAGCCATTGGCCGCGGCGCGCAGCGTCCCGCCTCCGACACGGTCGTGGGCGCAGCTATGGGCCTGGCCAGGGGTTGGCCGGTTTTGATGCCAACCGGAATCCCCCGCGAGGTCGGTGGGGGGACGACGGCTTCGACGCATATGGCGAGGGGCAGCACCGGTGCTCCTCGTCTACAGGCGATGGCCGTGGATATGCATGGCAGGGAGATGGCGGTCTAGGCCGCGGTTTCAATGGTCCACCGGGAGGTTACTGTGATGCTGCTGCTGAGGGCTTCAACGGACCTCCAGGTGGCTTTGTGGAGGGTGCGTCCGGCCCTAACTATCGGTATCACGGGAATCGCACTAACCGAGGGGGTAGGGGACCTCCTCCTCCGCGACCGCCTACGCCGCCGGCTGCGGTGACTTCAGATGTCCCCTCCGGGGTGACGACTGAGGGGACGATGGAGGGTCTGAATGTTGTGGCCATGGAGACGGTTTCGGGCTCTTGCCACGGTGGAGGTCCCCGTGCCTGATGCTGCTAAGGCCCGGACGACCACGACTGACAAAACTATGGACAAGCCTGGCGGTGAACGAGCTTCAAATGGGCTCGGAAGAAGGAGAAGATGACGTGCTACCGATGCGGAGAGCCAGGACATTTTGTGGACGAGTGCATTACTGAGATGTGTGACACGTGTTAGAAGCCCAAGCATGAGTCGGGGGAGTGCCCGGAGCTGTTGGGGCCAATGCCAGTGGTCACTGTCTATTGTGTGGGTTCTGCTGATCTGATGTTCTTTGAGTCGCCTGTTGTTGAAAAAAAGTACCCGCGACGGAGGTCTCGCTCACGTGTATTGTTAAGGTGACGCATGGGACTCTGACTGAGGCTCAGGTAGTGCAGCAGTTGAGTGAGTTGGCTCTAGGGAATTTTCAGTGGGTTCTTGTGAAGCTTGAGGGTCAGACTTATAAGGTAGATTTTCCTTCTCTGGATGATCTTACCAAGATCCTCAAGTTCGGCATGTGCAGAGTGGCGAGCACTAACTGCATCATGGAGTTTGCTCCTTGGAAGAAGAAGGAGCCACAAGGAACGCCACTTCCTTAGATTTGGGTTCGTTTTTCGGGGGCTCCGCCGAAGCCTTTGCATAACTCCCGGATCACCTGGAGCCTGGGGTCGCTCATTGGTAAGACTGAGAAGGTGGACATGCCTTTCACCCGCGCAAATGGCGTGGCACGTCTGCTGGTGAGCGTCCTAGATGTTGAGCTTGTTCCTGATGTGGTGAAGTGGCTCCACGGCGGTTTGATTTACGAGCTAGAGGTAGAGATTGAGAGTCCACCGTTGTTCGAGTCGACGGATGGGACCTCGGATATGGACACGACCGAGGGGGGCGATGGTAAGGGTCCGCGTGGCTCGGACGCGGATGGCTCGGCCCGAGGTGGGTCTAATGAGACCTTGGCCCGGCCGGCCCAGTCGACTGGGGGTTCTAGGGGAAAGGGGGAGGCGCCCTCTGCGATCCCGATGAACTCCCTCAGGTTCGGCTCCTTCGGTGTTGCGTCGGCCCCCAGCCGGTTGTGGAGTCACAGGGCCGACCTTGACAACCCGGTGGAACAGGAGCTGCCACCACCGTTATCTCCGTTGGCCTCGCCAGTCGCACCATCTTTGGCCAAGGGGGGCGGGAGGGGGGTGACCCCTCATGCCTCGCCTTCTTCGTCTCGTCAGCTTCTACTTGGGGGTGTGGTGGGGGATACTAGGCAGGCGGCCTTTTCCAGCCCCACCAGCCTGCGTAGCCCTGTGCCAGTGCCCGCCCCCGAGGAGCCATCGGTGGGGAGGGCTTCGGCGAGGTGGGCGGCCGCACCTGGAGGCCTTTCGCTTGACGTGGGTGTGCATCGGCCGAGGACTCCCGATTGCAGCCCGTACTTGACCCCGAGGGGGTCTCCAGCACCCGCGCCCGTGGAGGCGGGTGCGGCTTCTCCGGTAGGGCTGATGGCAGGCGGCCATAGCCCGACTGGCTCGGTGGAGTTAGGTCTAGTTGAGGGTCGGGCAGGAGGCCTTACGCCGAGTGGGCCTACGCGGGACGAGATCGTCGCCTTCGGAGGGATCCCGGATCCCATGTCTGAAGGTCGACGGATGAGCAGCCGTCTCCAGGATCAGCCTGACGTTGATGACCTGCAGCTGGGGCGCGCCATGCGGGTGGCCAAGCTTCGTGACATTGAGATCACTACAGGTATGTCAGTCAACACTTCCAATTCCATTTTGCATTTTTTCCGAGGATGATATTATGAATAATGCAAATCAGTTGGAAGTTTCACTAGGTAGTAATGGAAAAGAAATTGCTAAATCTGTTAATGACCTACTTGATCTTGAGGCGGAGCGAGCTATAGAGATGATTCGAAACTTAGCGGCTGTTAAACCATTAAATGACTCGGAAATAAATGCATTGGGTGTTAGAGTTCCTAATAGTTTTTGTGAGGATCTTGCGCCCTCTCCCACCGAGTCAGAGGAGGACGAGAGTTTTGTTTCTCAGAGGGGTTCAACTCACGTCGATCCAGAGGCATGTAAGCTCACTGAGCTCGGTTGTATGGACCGAGTTGATGAGTAAAACAAGCCTAAGCGCAAGTGGAACCGGAAGATTTATCCGGCCTCGGCTGTGCGCAGAAGTGCTAGGATCCGGACTACTAAAAAATTCCATGATGAAAAATGAAAGGAATTTTTTGGAATAGCAGAGGTCTGACAGACTTGGCTAAAAGAAGGTTTCTGGCGGATGCATCTATAGAACACAAGTTAGATTTCATTGCCCTCTCTGAAACTAGTATAGACAATTTTACCTCTCAGTTTCTTGGCACCTTATCGGGAGGAGTTGATTTTGATTGGCATTGCTTACCCCCAAGAGGAAGATCCGGTGGGATTTTACTTGGGGTGAAGTGCGAAACATTGGAGGTTCGGAACGTTGTTATGGGATTTGCGGTTAAGTTTCGAGTCAGATCGAAGGTTGATGGTTTCCAATGGGCACTGGTGGCAGTGTATGGAGCCGCGCAGCCTGAGCTAAAACCAGATTTTCTGGCTGACCTAGTTCGTATTTGCGGAGATGAACGGCTCCCAATACTGGTTGGGGGTGATTTTAACATTATAAGAAGACGGGACGAAAAGAACAATGATAACTTTGACGGCAGATGGTCGTTTATGTTTAACACAATCGTTGAAAGCCTGGATCTCAGGGAGATCGAGCTTTCTGGTAGAAAATTCACTTGGGCCAACACATTACCAAATCCAATGTATGAGAAGTTCGATCGTGTTCTCACCAGTGTGGAACGGGAGCAGAAGTTTCCTTTGGTGACGGTCCAAGCGTTGTCGCGAGCGATCTCTGATCATACCCCACTGTTTGTTGACTCTGGGGAGGCAACTCATGTGGGAAATAAAAATATCTTCTCTTTTGAATTAGCATGGTTTGAGAGAGAAGGTTTCTTGGATCTGATAGCACGGGAGTGGGCAAAGGATTCAGGAGGGAGATCAAACGTAGAAAGATGGCAAAATAAGATTAGACACTTAAGACAGTTCCTACGCGGTTGGGCCAAACATTTGAGTGGTGTTTATAAGGTTGAAAAGGAAAGGCTCCTTAACCTTATAAATGCCTTAGATTTAAAAGCCGAGTCCTCCATTTTAGATACCAGAGAGCTGGAGACTAAAGTGGAGGCGGAACTGAGACTGAAAGAATTGCTTCGAGAGGAAGAATTGAAGTGGGCGCTAAGAGCTAAAGTGCGAAAAGTCGTCCAAGGGGACGATAACACGCAATTTTTTCATATGATTGCGAATGGCAAGCATCGAAAGAAGAAGAAAAATTCAGCTCGAGCAAGATGAGGGGATGATTTTGGGACAGGAGAACCTAAAATTATACATCATCAATTATTACAAGCAGCTGTTTGGGGCTCCTGAGGATAGTTTTGTGTCCTTAGACGAGTCAAGGGTTGAGGATATCCCTCAACTTGCGACGGATGAGAATGAAATCTTGACCGCCTCGTTTTCGGAGAAAGAGGTGTTTGAGGCGATTTCACAGATGAAGAATAATAAAGCTCTTGGGCCGGATGGCTTTCCGGGTGAGTTTTATAAAAGGTGCTGGCATATTATTAAGGGTGATTTGCTTCCAATGTTCCATGATTTGTTTTTTGGGCATTTGCAGTTATTTCACTTAAATTTCAGAACGATAACTTTTCTCCCTAAGAAGACAGAGGCGGTGCGGATTGAGCAGTTCCGACCGATATGTCTTCTTAATGTCAGCTTTAAAATCTTCGCCAAAGTGGGGACTAACAGGCTGATGCAGATTGCACACAGTGTGGTGCAGCCATCTCAAACAGCCTTCATGCCGGACAGAAACATCCTTGAAGGGGTTGTGGTCCTACATGAAACGCTCCATGAAATCCACACGAAAAAACTAGATGGGGTGGTTTTTAAGGTGGATTTTGAGAAAGCGTACGATAAGGTTAAGTGGCCATTTCTTCAGCAGGCCTTGCGGATGAAAGGATCCGATTAGTCCTGGAGAAAGCAGGTAGATTTTTTTCACGCAAAAAGGCAGTGTCGGAATCAAAGTGAATGATGACATAGGTCATTATTTCCAGACACACAAGGGTCTAAGACAGGGAGACCCGATGTCACCTATCTTGTTCAACATAGTAGTGGACATGTTGACAATTCTGATAGGAAGAGCTAAAGAAAATGGCCAAGTAGGTGGTCTCGTCCCGCATCTAGTGGATGGTGTTGTGTCCATTCTACAGTACGCCGATGATACTATCATCTTCATGGAGCATGATCTGGCAAAAGCAAGAAATATGAAGCTTGTGTTATGCTTATTCGAGCAGTTGTCGGGGTTAAAGATTAACTTCCATAAAAGTGAATTTTTCTGCTTTGGGAGAGCTAAAGACGAACAAGAAGCTTACAAACAACTGTTTGGATGTGGGTTGGGTTCTTTGCCTTTTACATATTTGGGCATACCGATTCACCATCGCAAGCTCTCTAACAAAGAATGGAAGTGCATTGAAGATCGATTTGAAAATAAACTAGGTTGCTGGAAGGGCAAACTTATGTCATATGGAGACCGACTAATTCTCATCAATTCGGTGCTCACAAGTATGCCAATGTTTCTCTCGTCCTTCTTCAAGGTACCAGTAGGGGTACAGAAAAGACTGGATTTCTATCGATCGCACTTTTTCTGGCAGAGTGATGAGTTAAAACGAAAATATAGACTTGCCAAATAGGATATTATTTGTAGGCGAAAAGACCAAGGTGGTCTTGGCATTGAAAATTTAGAGGTGAAGAACAGATGCCTTCTCAGCAAGTGGCTATACAAGCTATCTGTAGAGACCAATGCCACATGGGCCCAGATTCTGCATAATAAGTACCTTCATTCTAAAACCTTATCCCAGGTGATGGTCAGACCAACCGATTCGCCGTTTTGGAAAGGACTGATGAGAGTGAAATCAGCCTTCTTTCATAGGACAAAATTTATCGTTGATAATGGTACTTCCACGAGATTCTGGGAGGATACGTGCCTAGGGGAGACGCCTCTAGCTATCCAATATCCTTCTCTCTATAATATTGTTCAGCGTAGAGATGCTTACGTTGCAACAGTATTACAGTCCAATCCTCTCAATATTCAATTCAGGAGGACTTTAGCGGGAAACCGTTGGGAAGCTTGGCTCCATCTTGTGAGAAGATTGATGGATGTTCATCTTTCTTAACAGCCAGACCAGTTGCACTGGAAACTAACCAAGAATGGAGTGTTTTCGGTAAAATCCATGTACTTGGATATTATCAACTCTAGCTCTATCCCTCGATCTGTGCATATTTGGAAAGTCAAAGTGCCCTTAAAAATTAAAGTGTTCATATGGTTTGTCCACAAACAAGTCATTCTCACTAAGGACAATTTGGCAAAACGTAACTGGACAGGATCTCGAAGATATAGCTTCTGTGATCATGATGAATCTATCAAACACCTCTTTTTTGATTGCCCAATGGCCAAAATTTTATGGCGGTTTGTTCATATAGCGTTTAACATTACTCCTCAAAATAGTATCCACACGTTATTTGGGACGTGGCTAAATGGAGATGAGACAGAAATAGCGAAATATATCCGTGTAGGAGTATGTGCTTTATTATGGGCTATATGGAACTACAGGAACGATTTGGTTTTTAACAGAACAACACATATTCATTTCTTGCAGGTTATTTTCCGAACCACTACATTGATCCGTATGTGGTCGCTACTCACTCTGACGGATGCCAAGGAGCGTATGGTTACTGGGTCTATCCGTTGGGAGACGGTAGCGCGGGCTATCTTCAACCGGTTTGGATGGCGGTCATGTAATAGATAGGTGTTTAGTTTCCTATCTATCTTTATTCCGCCGGTTGTGGCTATCCGTTTTCATATTTTTAACTATTTGTGAACCCTTTTACTTTTTAGATTTGGAAACTTTGTTGAACTGTTTGCCTTTTAATAAAATGGCCGCATGCATCTTTCTGATGCAGAGGTCGGGGGATAACCTCCTTTTCGAAGAAAAAAAGTATATACCATGGAATGGACAGTTGGTTCTCATATCTTGACTTATTATTAGGTAATTCCTTATCGCGAGTAATGCACAAATTGGTTTACCCTTCTTTGTTTCGAGAAGAGAAAAACGGTGTGCGCTATATGTACTGAACCATACATATGAAGTGCGATCTACTCAAAGAAAAAACGCATGGAAATATTTGCACGGACTGCACAAAGCTTAATTAGGTTGATTTGTTACTGCAAAAACGTTGCACAAAACCACACAAGAATTCAAACATAAGGCACTGACTCCCGGTGCACCATTCAATTCAAGAGCTACTGATGTCACCGCAGCTTTTCGGCGGGAAGGAAGAATTTATGCCGTAACTGCAACTTGAGGAGCACTTGGCCGCTGTGGCTGTCTGCCTACGTGCAGCGTTGAAACCGCAGCACCTGGGAGTGGGAGGATTACTTAAGAAACACCACATTTCACTGTCCATCACCGCCGACGTTTAACTTTTTCCTGAGCAGGCAGCGACGTTGCGTTCTATATATATATTGTTACTGCCTGGTGCCTGCTCTTTTTCATCACTTTGCCGACGACATGTTGTTAAATGGACAACTGTATATGCGTAAAATATATGGAAGTCGTGTGACCAAACTGATCAGATATCTTCCAATCCTGTTGACGCGTTAAAATCAGAAGTAGTTGGATCGTTTCGCTTTGGAAGTAAAGGTCAGAGGGGAGCCCAAGTGGAGCGGCCGCGGATCACACAGCTAGATAGCTTCCCTTTCCCTTGGCTCCTTCCTGCCGTATCCAGTGCCCTCCTTGCATGCCAAGCGACTGGAACCGGCGACGACAGCGACGACCCTGATTGACAGAGCTGGACGGCCGGAGGAGGAAGGTGGTCCGAGCCTGTTGCTGATTGGCGGCACATTCGCATCCGCCCACCGGCTGTCTGTCTGGCCTGCCCTTTGGCGCGCTCGATTATTAGTGGCGAGCGACAATGTCGTGGAAGATTCGTGGTTTTCAAGGCGGGCAGGTTGGTTGGTTGGGGGCTTAGCGTTGTGCTCAAACTGTTCATCCATCTCTCTTTTCCCCAGCAAGCTTCCAAAGGAGGAGAAGGATGCCTGACCCAACCGACATCATCTCATCTCATCTCCTCCTACCCTGCTTTACTTCCCTTTCAGTTTCGATCAACCCGCTCCTGTGCGCATGGCTGTAATGTGTATATCACGTAAGTGCTGTTGTCCACGTTCTAGGTACAGCAGCTTCTCTCATTTTCACGAGTGTAATATGTATGCGTACGTAGGTTAGCCATTCTAGGATAGTCGTAGAGACGGTGTATATGGTGTGCATCTGCCGCTTTTCGTCGGAATCTTTTCTGGTAATGAATCCTCGTCGCCTTTTCGAGAGTCGTGCACCTTCTTGTCCGAACCACCGGTGTTGATACGTGAAAGAATTGCATGCACGCAGGTTTATCATTTCCGTGCAGTTCCAAACAACGGCTAGTAATTTGCTTGGCATGTTTGGTAAGCTGCATCCAACACAATTAGACCCGCATGGTGTAAAAATCAAGCGTTTGGTTTGCTAATTGCTAGGTTGCATCTATTTCTTGCCCCGCACGGAATTTAAAGCATTCTCAGACTTGTCTGCAGGGAACTGTCGAATCGGCCGTTTTTTCATGAGCTAGGCTCACGCAAGCCATGCGCATTCCTCGTCTGCACAAGTTAGGAAGCGCGCGGGAGACGACGGGATGGCTCATAGCTCCTCTCCTCTCTCGAGTCATCCCCGCCCCACCCCCCAAAAACCCCATCCTCGCCGGTAGCAACGCTATCCAAGACCGGCGGGTGTCTGGCCTCACCCAGTCCGGCATTGACCGAATGTTGGCAATTTGACCGTCATCTTCCATCTGCAGCAGGCCGCGGGTAACGGCCATTGACACACCGGTTAATGAGACTCCGGCTCCATAGGAAATCATTTGGGGTGCATCGGCGAAAGGAAGCTCGTCGGTTGCGATGACGGCGGTCGTGGCCAGTAGGGTTTTCTTTACCCCTGTGCAAGGGTTTTCTCCCCTTGCTCCGGGGCAAGGCTAGGGGAACACGACCGGAGCATCGACGGCGGCGCCCTCTTCCTCCAACGCGTATCACGGGGAGCACGACGCAGCGGTGAGGGCCTTTGGATTGGGCCCTGCAATGGTTGGGTCATCCGCGTCGGCTGGACCCTGTTCCTGACAGGGTGGACGTGTCAGGCAGGGTCGCCGCTGGACATTTGCCGCAGGCCTAGGCTAGGCCACGAGGAGGGGGCGCGGGGGCCACTTGGGTTCTACGTGCCCATCAAGTACGTGGATGGTATTGCCATGCTTGTCATTTCGCCGGCCTTCAGGCCGGTGATGAAGCAATGGCTAGTCTTGAAGCCTCCTCGCGTCGTGAGGCTGTCTGCTAACAAGTGTTGTGAGTTTTGAGTGCAGATCCAGAACTTTCACGAGTAGATGGTGCTCGGGAGGGGTTGGCACTACTTTTGCCACCGTCACAAGATCGTCCTCGACGAACTGCTCATCCTGAGGCTGTCCAACCTGGGCTTCAAGGTGAAGATCTACAATGCCCCGCCTCCACCATGTGAAGGGTCAGGTGCCAGAAGCACTGCTGCCAGGGCGACATCCGGCATGCTCTCTAGTTAGCTTATGATCTTGTTGTCAGTTTCGGTGTCTAGATCGTTTGAACTGTTGGATCGTCTGCGCTTGGTGCCTCTTTTGCTACCAAACATGTATATTTTGCCCAGGGATGCCCCCTTAAAACTTATGTCATAGTAGTGTTTAAACATGTCTTAAATTCAGTTGTTAAATTGCGTGTAAATGGTGTAGGAGTAGTGTTAATTCAGTTGTTGATCATATGTGATATGCCTGCTGTGAAGTGTGCTGCATTTGAATGGTAAAGCCATCATATTTGAAAGGGGTGAGCAGAAATCTACGTGCACACACAAAAACAATTGTAGTTTGCATCTGCTTAGCTCTAAAGCACAAATCAGACAACAGGCCTAATTTGGCCACTAATGCAATGCAGGCTACCATACGATGTGAACTACATGATTTTTAGCCCACATTAGCTCAGCCGGGTCCAATAGTCACACATAAAGGGGCCGAAAACGGATGCATGTAACCAAACACGCCCTTGATTCATTGCTCCAACAAATTGTCATTGTCATGCAAGAAGCCAAACTACAGAGTAAAACGAACAGGGCAAAATATTGAGGCTAGCTGAAACACTTGATTTCATCAGCAGAGCTGCATAAAAGGAAATATCATGGCATTTTGTGGCGCCAATTTCAGGTAAAGGTGGTGACTGATTATGACTATACAGGATCGCCTACGGAGAGTCGACGGCGTTTTCGATCAGCAAAAACGGACTTCTATATGCAGCTTGGCATGCCAGACAGATTTACGAAATCTCTGCAAGAGTCGTGCACCTTCTACTTCTAATCTGGTATTGATACGTGAAAGATTTGCATGCACACAGTTGTATGATTTCAGTGCAGTTCATGAAAGAAACACCGGCTAGTGATTTGCTTGATTCATTGCTCCAACAAATTGCCATTGTCATGCAAGAAGCGAAACTACAGGGGAAAATAAACAGGGCAAAACATTCTGGCTAGCTCACAGTGCCACCGAATCACCGGTTTTTCATCAGCAGAGGTGGGTAACAGGATTCAAGGAAAAATCTCAATGGCATTTTGTGGTGCCAATTGCAGGGGAAGGCAGTGAATCGATTATGGCTACAGGATCACCTACGGGGAGTCGACGATTAGCAAAACGGGAGTTCTGGGGCCTGACAAAGGCATTCATTTATACAGCCTGTCATGCCAAATAGAGTTACGAAATCTTTATGTGCAACGCAGATATGGTATTGCCCAAGTTAGGTTGGCACTGCCTCGCCAACGGATGATGATGGGTCGACTTCAGCACTCTTACTGTCCTCAGAATCCATGAAACCTTGTTTGAAGCGATCATAATTTGTTGGCTCGGCTGTCTTGAATGGGCGCTCCCCTAGAACCCGGACCAGATCATCCTGATGGAGGACCTCCTTCTCAAGCAACAGCTCTGCAACTTGGGCAACTTTGTCCTTGTGCTTCCATATCAGCTCAGTAGTGGTGTTGTAGGCCTTGGCAACCAATTCCCTCACCTCAGTGTCGATCATGGATGCTGTCTGCCCGCTATATGGCTTGTCCATCCAAAAACCATCATCCCTTTGAGGGAAAGATAGAAGCCCAACCTTTTCACTGAAGCCATATACTGCAACCTGCTGGTAAGTCATTCTAGTAACTTTCTCCAGATCATTCTGAGCACCAGTCGAGATCTTCCCAATCAAAACCTGGGGAGGAAAAAACAATTATGCCACTCGCTAGGTTGCTACGACAACAAAACTCGGTTATACAAGCAAGGGATCTATGAGATGTTGTGTTACCTCCTCAGCGGCTCGGCCACCTAGGGTCATGCATGTCCTGTCAAAAAACTGTTCTTTTGTCATCAAAAGATTCTCACTTGGTACGTACTGGGCAAAGCCTAAAGCAGCTGTTCCACGAGGTACAATTGTAACTTTAAGAAGTGGCTCTGCATGCTCCAAAAACCATCCAGCAACAGCATGACCAGATTCATGGTAAGCAACGGTTCGACGCTCCAGTTTGCTAATGACCTACACAAAGATCAATAAGTACGTAGTTAAGAATATGGATATCAGTACCATATGTCCATTTATCTATAGTTCAATTAACAGTCACATCGTATCAAGAAAGGTATGCCTTCCACTAGCTGCATCCAATGTTGGAGTATTATTTACACTGGACAGTAGATACAGCGAGATTAACTTAACTACTGGATTGGGGCTAAATGGAATCTTACCGTATTTTTCTTCTCCAAGCCTCCAATTACCCTATCAATTGCAGATTCAAAATGCTGCATTGTAATCAGCTTCTCATCTCTTCTTGCAGTAATTAGAGCAGCCTCGTTACAGATATTGGCAATATCTGCTCCAGCAAATCCAGGTGTCAACGCAGCTAATCTTTGGGAATAGAACGATGGCTCCTTATCCAGTTTTAGCTTTGCAAGGTAGATGCGGAATATTTGTTCACGGCCATTTATGTCTGGCCTATCAATACTTATCTGACGATCAAATCTTCCTGGTCTTAGCAAAGCCTTATCCAGTATGTCAGGTCTATTTGTGCCCGCAAGTACAACTACCCCAGCTGTTGTTCCAAACCCATCCATCTCTACAAGCAACTGATTCAACGTATTTTCACGCTCACTGTTCCCACCAGAATACCCTCCACGGCCTCTTGCACGACCAATTGCATCAATTTCATCAATAAATACAATACTAGGTGCACATTCCCGAGCTTCTTGAAATAAGCTTCTCACCCTGGATGGTCCAACACCAACAAACATTTCCAAGAAGTCTGAACCAGAAATAGACAAGAAAGGTACACCAGACTCTCCGGCAGTAGCTTTAGCAAGGAGAGTCTTTCCTGTGCCAGGGGGGCCACAAAGAAGAGCACCCTTCGGTATTTTAGCTCCCAGCGCTTCATATTTGTCAGGGTTTTTCAGGAAATGAACAAATTCCATGATTTCTTGTTTAGCTTCATCACAACCAGCTACATCCTTAAAGAAAACCTGCAGTATACAAAAAAAAAGGATTACCTGAGTTCAGCTTTGCTGTTGCTTGGCAATGATGAACCCAGTCAAAGCTCCTTTACTATACAATGGAAGGAAGAAATAATCTTACAGATTACATCAAATTAGCGATGGAACAAAGCAGCAGACACAAAAACTAACCTTGTTTTTGGAGTTTTTATCCATCTTTGTCACTTGAGCTTTTCCAATACTGAAAATACTACGGCCTCCTTGCCCAGAACCACTACCAATACTAATCGACATCTTTCTCCCCACCACATATAGCAAGCCAACAATGAAAAGTGTCGGGGCAAACTTCATGATTTCCTGGAACCAGCTTATCTTATCAGCATAAATTACAGGGATGTAATCATGTCGATCTATCCCCAATGCTTCCTGAGCCTCTTCCAACTTCTCTTCGAAAGAATCAACACTTCCAATATTAAAGTAATACTTGTATTTGCTAGGAGCCTCTTGACCAGGAAGATGACTGGTAGTAATACTTGTATCACTATGCTGGTTTTGCTTGGTTGAGGGTGAACTTCTGACATGAACTTTTGCAACTGTCTTGTTTATAACAACGATGCGGTCAACTAACCCAGGTTCTAAAAGCTTGTTCTTAAATTCTTGAAAGCTTATCTGCAACAGTTAGAAGCAAATGGGCCTTATGAGTTATAGTGGACTAGTAAAAGAAACTGCATCCTGTATATAAAAAATGCAACAGATATTAAACTATCGATTAATATAGATCTATCATATCAGGTGTTACCAGGACGGCAGGAGGTACAGTAGGATATATCTTAGAGACTGAAAATAATAAAATATAAAGTGCATGGTAGCAATGCCATAAAGCAATATTAATAACTGGGGTAGTAAGATATGTCATCAGTTGTGAACTACTGGGGTGTATTTGTGGCAAGCTGCAAGGAATCGAATATTTGGGTGCAACTATGAAATTACCTCTTTTCAGTAACATTAGTAATTGATAAACAATAGAGAAATACCATATACTAAGAACATCTAAAGGAGAAGCATATGTTTTCTCTACCTCTTAGCTAGATCACACCACCAATATTTTTTTCAAAAGAGTTTAATCATTTATACAACCACCTGGCACCACTCAACTGGATGCTGAAGCAATTTCCATATTCAAATAATGTACACACCACATTTAAATGAACCAACTCTTTTCAGATGTCTATGCAGAAGAGATCAGGTGACCAACACAATTAATCAAACCGGCAATGACTATCATTATTGTATAAACAGAGTACCTCCTTCTCCGATGAACCCGATAATGTTGCCAGTAATAGGCCAAGAAGGAATACAGGACCAATAGAGTCCTGGAATAGCTTCAAAACTTTCTCCTGGACATTTGGCTGACCACCTGAATTGGATTCCTCTGCATAGTGCACAGAGGAAGCAACAACATTAGTGCACGGCCCAGCACGCCAAGTTAAAAGGACCAAATGCACACAACCGCGTGAAAGCTGCAAACTTGCAGGCACATTTGTACATGTTCATGCTGGTACAATCATTTTCAAGGCAAACTGCAAGCAGATGTGACACTTAACACTGAAAGACTAGCTAAAGCTATATCCTATATATCCCCTCTGCCCAAAAGTGCAAGATCATGGGATCCAAGCAGTCAAAAGTGCAGTCAATTTCAGTATATGTGAAAGTATACATACTGGCTATATGAGGATAATAAAACTGGATTTGCCTTGCAAAATCCCTCAACTTCTTTTTCAAATGCACGGCAGAACCATTGCACATTTTACTAGGAGAAGCAAAAGGAAATAACAAGGCTATGTATAAGAGACAGGAAAATGCTGTAGGTTCCATAGATAACTCCATGGAATTCCCAAACTATAAAAACACCGTGCAATGCAACTCATCAGATTCAAAACATACTCTTCGATTCAGACTTGTTGCTCCCATCCCCTTTCGGCACCTCCTTCTCCTTGGGGAAATCTGAACCATCAAGGGACGCGTCATCAACACAGCCACCAACCAAGCGGATCAAAGGAACACCAAAACAGGGAAGAAAGCTTACTCTTTTTCGACTGGTCGGAGAACAGCCGCCTGGACTGCGAGTTGGCGAGCAGGGACCTCCCGTCTCGGACCTTCCCGGCCCCATTGGTCGCCGCAGCCCGGCTCCCCAGAGCGGACGTCAGGTAGCGACGCACGAGCCGCAGTCCGGCGCCCTCACCGCCGGGCAGCAGCGGCGACGGCGGCGGCGAAGGCGAAGGCAGCGGCGCGCGGAACACGCCATGGCCCCCGAGCAGATAACCCTAGGGGGACCGAACAATGCACACCGTGAGGCGATGCACCTAAGCCGCCGGACCGAACAGACGGAGAGGAAGAGACGGCGGGGTCGGAGGGAGAGAGACTGACCTGGCGCGACCGGGAGGAGCGCGCGAGCGCGCAGGAGAGGGCGGAGAGGCTCATGGCGGCGGCGGCGAGGGCATGAGGAGGGGGGGCTGCGGCCTAGGGTTTCGGCCGCGCGATCGTACGACCGATTCTTCCTCCTCTTTTCTCCTTTTCTCTCGCGGGTCGGTTTGGTCCGCGTGAGAGCTGACGAGAAGGACGGAGTGGCCACAGACGAGACGAGACGAGACGAGACGACGGTTTGATTTGGGGCGGCGGCGGAGGGCGACGGCTTCGTGTTTGTGATCGGGCCAGGCGTACACGTGGCGGTGTTTAACGTTTTGGATTCTAGTTCTACTTTTCCTTTTTTTTTTTTAGGGGAAATGTCGCCGCTATTATTTAACTAAGTGTAGCTCGGAATGTCATTCGAAATTACATCCAAAATGCAGTCTGGGGGAACCCCAAACAAACCTTACACAATTTATCACCTACCCCTACTTTCGCTAATTTATGCGCGGCAACATTAGCGGTGCGTCTCACCCATGTCACTTTGAAGTCATTCTTCAAAGCCAGCATCTGTTTTATTTCCTGAATCCATGGCCCAGCTCCCGAATAATTGATGCCCTTCTGGTTGATCATTTGCACCACCGGCAAACAGTCCAACTCCAAATGGACATTCTGTACATTCATCTCCTCTGCAACCTGTAAAGCTCTTTTGCAAGCCAAGATCTCTGCTGCTTCTGGCTCCACAATGTGCGGAAAATGATGGCTCACTCCGGCCAGAAAAGCCCCATTGTGGTCCCGAAGTACCGCTCCACCACCAGCCTTACTCCCTCCTTTGTGAACCGCACCATCGGAATTGATCTTAACCCATCCATCTTCAGGTGCTTCCCATTTTTGTGGCTGGTCCGTCCTTGCTTGCCTCGGCTTTGGTTGATGCAAGCTGCTCCATTCCGCCATATGAGAGCACACAGACTCCATTATTTCATGTGGTTGGTCAATCCTCTTTCCATCTCTTGCTGCATTCCTAGCAAGCCAGAGACCATAAGTAGCTTGTATCATTGCCTCCCGCTCGTCACCATCAGCAGTTGCAAGCCATTGAAGGAGCCAGCGAGATAACTCACCATGATTGTCCATCGGAGCCGGTGGAAGCGCCACAGATATACCCTTCTCCTCACGCAGAATCTTCCAGAAGTGGACGGAGTGTTGACACGCCCAAAAACGGTGATATATGGTTTCCTCTCTGCCACATGCCACGCAAAAAACTCCTGGTTTAATTCTTCTGCGATGAAGCTCGGCGCCAATAGCCAGTCCGTTCTTGACCAAGCGCCACATATGGATTTTGGCTTTCGGTGGCGCACTCGTTTCCCACAAGGCCATGTAGCCTTTGTGCTTTAGTACTGAACTCGAGCTCTCTTGCTGGCCCCTCCTAGCTCTCCTCCTTGACACCCATAGATGGTAAGCAGATTTGACACTGAAGATTCCATTTTTGGTGAAATTCCATGCTAGGTAATCCTTAGTTCCCGGGCCTCCAACCGCAATTTGCTGGATATCCGCACAATCTGATTCCGAGAACATAGCTTCTAGTTTACTTGCATCCCAACTCGTTCCATCCTGGCTCAGGAGGTCCGAAACCCTCGTGATGCCATGTATATACTGCTGACCCAGTGGTCTTAAGTACCCTTGTCTCGGAATCCAATTATCATGGTGGATGTTAACTCTTGAACCATCGCCCACCCTCCACACAAGGCCTTCTCTCAAAAGGTCTCGGCCATGCAAAATGCTGCGTTACGTGAAAGATGAATTTGATGGGATTGTAGCAGACAGAATTGATTCATCTTGGAAGTACCTGGCCTTGAGCACCCTTGCACACAATGAAGAAGGAGTAGTCAGGATCCACCACGCTTGTTTAGCCAAGAGAGCTTGGTTGAAACCTTCATGATCGCGAAAACCGATCCCTCCCTCTCTCTTGGAAGCACACATCTTTTCCTAGGAGATCCAATGTACCTTCTTTTCACCATTAATTGCACCCCACCAGAATTTCGAAGAGATAGAAGTCAGATTCCGGTATATCTTCTTTGTGAGGTGAAAACAACTCATAGTGAACGTCGGGATTGATTGTAGTCCTGATTTAACTAGCACTTCCCTTGCAGCCTTCGATAATCCTTGGCCTTTCCAACCCGTCACCTTTCCCTTTGAGCTTTCTGTGAGATATTTGAAAGTACCGTCTTTAGACTTACCAACCATTGTTGGGAGTCCAAGGTATCGTTCGCTCAAAGCTTCAGACTCGATCCCAATTGCTTGCTTCAGCTCAGATTTAGCCCCATCATTGCAACCCTTACCAAAAAATATGGACGACTTCTGCAAGTTCACCTTCTGTCCGGAGGCCTCCTCGTAGTGCACCAATATATTTTTAAGAACCAACATGCTTTCACTCGTTCCTTCCAAAAATACAATGCTATCATCTGCAAACAGTAAATGTGTGACATGGGGGCCAGTGCTCCCGAATGCCACACCCTTCAGAGAATTGTCCTGCTGGGCTTTCCTCAACAAGGCCAAGAACCCTTCTACGCAGAAGAGGAATAAGTACGGCGACAACGGGTCCCCCTGCCTAAGTCCACAAGAAGGTGTGAATTCCCTCGAACAGCCTCCATTTAGCTTAACTGAGAACCTTGCGGACGTGATGCATCTCATGATCATAGATATCTAAAGTGGGTCAAAATCGAACCGAGCTAGAGTCTGTTCCAGGAACGCCCACTCAACTCTATCGTACGCCTTCATCATATCAAGCTTCACCGCACATAAGCATTTCTTCCTTCTCCTCGTTCGAATGGCGTGAACACACTCATATGCAACCAAGACATTATCCGTAATAAGTCGACCGGGAACAAAAGCACTCTGCTCCTCCGAGATGAGAATTGGGAGAATAACTTTCAATCTATTAGCCAGAACCTTTGTTGCAATTTCGTACAACACGTTGCAAAGACTTATCGGCCTAAACTGGGTGAGTAACTCTGGTGAGTTCACCTTCGGGATCATAACCAGAACCGTGTCATTAAACGTGTCCGGAGTGGCTGCACCATTCAAAAACTCTCTCACCACCGAGCAAACTTCATTTCTAACCAGCGACCAGTGTCGTTGGTAGAAGAGGGCTGGCAACCCATCCGGGCCTGGCGATTTTGTAGGGCCCATCTGGAATAGGGCTGCCTGTATCTCTTCGTCCGAAATCGGCATCGTCAGCCTAGCGTTCATGTCCTCGGTCACCACCTGTGCAATGTTATGCAATAAGACATCAGCTCCCCGTGACCTTTCAGAAGTGAACAATGTCTCATAGAAACTTGCCGCCAACTCGCGCATATCTTCATCAGTCGTACACCGCGATCCATCTGCTCTCAACAGTGCCTTGACCATGTTCTTTCTCTTTCTGTGCGTAGCTCGGTTCTGGAAGTATTTCGTATTCTGATCTCCGGCCATTAACCAGTCCACTCTAGACCGTTGTCTATATAACAGTTCCTCCCGCTCAAACATCTCTCGTAATTGTTCCTCCAGGTCTCGGACCTCTCCTTGGCAGCCCGAAGAAAGTGCGCGAGTCTTGGCATCAGCGAGTTGTGTCTTGAGTTTAGCAATCTTGCGTCTCACCGACCCAAACACTTCTCTAGCCCATCGTTGCATGCTTCCCGTCATCGTACCAATTTTGTCCCAAATCGCAATCAAGCTCAGACCACCATTTCCCGCCGCTTCCCACGCTTCAGCAATCATGTGCTCGTATTGCTCATGCCTCGTCCATGCTTCCTCGTAGCGGAATGGTCTGTCGCTACCTCTAGAGGAGAGCGGAGCTGTCTCCAATGCTCTCACTAGAATAGCCTGATGATCTGATTCCTCGGTCATGATGTGTTCCACCATTGTCTCCGGGTACAGCTGCAAGAAGCCATCATTGCAAGTAGCTCTATCCAGGCGGACTTGGATGTTTTCAGAACCATCCCTCTTATTATCCCACGTGTAGGGATATCCGAAGAAGCCCAAGTCCGCAAGACCGCAGTCAGCCAAACAGTCCCTGAAATCCTCCATGCGAGTAAAACTCCTTGTGTTGCCCCCGACTTGGTCTGTTTGGAATAATGCCTCATTGAAGTCGCCCAAACAAATCCAAGGGAGGTCATTTTGCCTACGTAAAAATCTGATTGCATCCCACAATTTCTTCCTCATCTCCATGTTCGGCTCCCCATAGAATCCAATGACTCTTGAGGTTTTGCCGTCACAAATAATCTCAGCATCAATGAAGTACTGGCACCATGGTTTAACTGTAACTTGAATATCATCTCTCCACCAGAGGGCCAAACCCCCACTCCTGCCCACACAATCCACCGCCACCCCATTCTTGAAGCCCAAACTCCATTAAGTTTGTCCATCGCTCTAGCTTTTTTCTTTGTTTCACATAAGAAAACCACCGCTGGGTTGTGACACCTAACCAGGTCACGAAGTTCGCCCACTATCGAGTCCAACCCCAAGCCTCGACAGTTCCAGGCAAGCAGATTCATTGCTCCCGGCGGCCCCGGTGCTCGGGGTCCGCCGATCCATCATGAGACTCAGAGATGCGATCAAACACGAAGGTTGTTTTCTGCCTCGTATCGCGAATGAAACCATCTGACGAAACCTGCCTGTCAGCATCTCCTTTAGCCACCCACATCTGTCTGGGTCCTCTCTTCCTGCTTGCATTTTCCTCTTTGTCATAATGCTCCTGACGTGGCCTGTATACAGAGCTTTGCCTAGGCTTCTTCACGTACCTACCCTTTTGTCTCCCATGCAAGCCATGCATATAGGGTTCCCCCAGTGGGTTACCCCAGCCCGACTCGCCAGCATGTCGCCCGACAAATGAAGACTGAGCTTTGTCCTTTCCTCTACTGTACTTCTCGTCTTCCCATTCTTCTCTCCTTTGTCGTTGCTCGTTCTGCTCCATTAATTTATAGCGCAGATCTTTTTCTCTCCGAGCCTCCAAGCTCTCCCTTAAGTCTTTCTCCCTCGGGGTTGCATTCTTAGACTTACTCTTATCAGGATTGCACACCTCGTTCGTTTCTTGCCTGTTCCGATCACCCGTGCGATCGTTGGCTGAACGGGAGAAGTCGGGATTCAGATTTCTCTTAGTCTGCGAGTCTCGCGCCCTAGGATGTTCTGATTGCATGAAGGGCACGTCCCCATTAAAGGAGCCACTCCTGCTCTGATTGCTGCTAGTTGCACCACTCGCTGCCCCCCCCCCTGTGTTGTTTCTTCCCGGGGACGCCCTAAGCCATCCCCCCCGTTGGGATGAAGAGTCAGATGGTGGTACGCAAATCCCACCAGCGTGGACCAGACGCCCACAGTCGAAGCAGAAGTGAGGAACCTTCTCGGAGTGGAAATCAAACCAAGTTTTCTCCTTGTCTTCTTTCGTTTTCTTCAGAAAAAAACCGCGGACCAGAGGCTCAAACACAGATATTTTAGCCCTCACCCTAAGCTGGCTCCCTCTCGCAAAACCCTCCTTGTCAACATCCACTCTGACTATCTCTCCCAGCCAGTTACCCAAAGCCCTCCCAAACGTCTCCGTTCTTTTATCTGGAGGTAGATCATTCACTCTAACCCAAACGTCAACCTTGTCAAAAACCATCTCAGAAGGTCTTTTGTCTCCCTCATAATCCTTCATTACCAACACAGCAAAATCAAACTGCCAAGGGCCGTTGTTAAGAACGTGTTTCCAGTCGCCCTCACTACCAAAGTGAACCATAATGGTGTTGGGACCGATCTCACTGAATTTGGCCTCGTGGTGTAGGCCCCAAGCTCTAGGCATAGTTCTCTCCAGCACTGCCTTCTTCATCGGTCGCGGTGAGCACACCCTTCCCACAACCGACCACTTTCTGTACTTGTGGACTATCGGATCTGGATCTTCGAAGACAAAACCTTCAACTTCCTTGTCCATCAAAACCATACCTCCCAATCTCGCCGAGAGGCTCGTAGCCGGGTCCGGGGTTTTGCTCTCAACCGGAGAACGTGAAGAGTCTCCGTTAGCATATCCAGTCTCCTTCCGTGCCGGCGTCGCAGCCGCCGATGCAGATGAGATAGTTGCAGTTTTCCCCGGGGTCGCCGCCGCCTTCCCCTCTTGCTTCCCGTCTGCCGTCCCCGCCATTAGCACCGCTCCGTGACGAGAACACAGTCTGACCAGCCGAAGACCAGGAGGAGCGCTGTCGCCCCCCTAGAGATCGCCGGAAACACACCACCCCCGTTGGTCGGAACCCTAACCCTAGCGTAGAGATGCGATCGCCAGGCAATCGCCCTCTACCGCCTTAGCGTCCCAAAAAAATGTGGTGGACCCAGTTAGTACGTTATTTACTTTTCCTTTTAGAATAGTGTGGAGTGTGGACTCCAATTAGTTTTTTTTAAGGGTGTGTGGACTCTAATTAGTGCTTCGGCTCGGCAGCCCAAGCCAGCCAGGGGACAAAAATCCGTGGCGATTATCCAAGCCTGTTGGTGTAACATGGGTATTTTGCACCCTGATTTATGCACAGACGGTAGTAGCTTCTCTGCTGGCCAAGGCTTGTCAAAAATTACCAAGACCAAGATTCAAGACTTAGTTGTAGAAGTTGTTGGGAAGAAGATCAACGCCGAAGACAACATTTGCCGGCAAGGCTGAGCTGGCAAAGTGGAAGCCCTGCAAGCTCCGTGTCGATGAGCCCTCGCTAGCTACCAGCGCTCCACCTCATTGAGCAGCTAGTCACTAATCAATGAGGTGTCGAGCCCGCAGGCAGTTAGGTGAGATCTGTCGGGCACGTGTTAGCACGCTGGAAGGAGATATACCTTTAATGACACCCGTCCAGAAGGCGTGTTAAGTGAATAGGAGGTAGCTGGGTTTGAGCAGGGCAGAAACCTTGTCGGGGCTTCTCCTCCACATGACACCTAACGGAGCATTTGATATTTTTGTCCTAAACCGGCAGAGTTAGGTATGATAGCACTGTTTGCTATCTAGTCAATATGTAATGAATGTTTTGCCACTGTGGTGACCCCTTGAGCTATAAAAGGAGGGCCAGGGCAACGCTTACAAGGATGGAACCTTGGCACAACTTGCATGCATAGCTGCTTTCTCTCTGCACCTTGCTGGGGAAAGCTCTCCTTGTACTTGTGCTTATACACATCCAATACACAAAGCAAGAGTAGGATTTTACACCTCATGGTGGCCCGAACCTGGGTAAAAACCTTTGTGTTCTCTGTTGATTCTGTCCTTTGTGCTTGTACATTCCCCTAGTCGAACTGCAAAGGGGCTAGATGGCCCCATAGATGGTCGTACACATGACATCCTTGGCGCGCCAGGTAGGGGAATCACTTGCGCGAACCTGAATCAGTAGATTGCGCATCGATTTCATCAGCTTCATCATCTTTTTCATTGTCGATGGCCCCCAAGAAGAAGGGCATCGCGATGACAAATCCCTCCACTTCTAGAGTTCCCTCGCATGTACCCGCAGGCGGCGAGGGTGGCGCAGCCAATGCGGGCAGTGTGAACTCTGTGGTTGGCACGGCCGGCGCAGGCGGCGCGGTCGCCGCGCCCACCGTGGCCGAAGCGGGAGGCGGAGGCGCTGGAGGCGGTCAACTTCCTCGACCCTCTGGCAAGCATAGCCACAATGGCGCGGACGGACAACTCCCACCTCCTCGTCGCACGGGCGAGCGCAGCCACTGGAGCGATAATGCCCGGTTCGGCGTGAGCCAAGATCTTCCTACTGCAGCAGCCGGAGGTGCAGCGTTAAGACACACACCGCGACCATCCCAAGATGGGCGCGGCGCTGTTGGTCATAGACAACAGCGTCCGCACGGCACGACGCCTGTTGATCAAGTCCAAGATCTCCAGGCGCCACTTCCGCCACGCCAACCCACTGTTGCGCCTGAGCCGCGGCATCAAGATCGCAATGGCGCTCCTGTTGGCTCTGCCAGAAGTCGAGCGACATCGCGTTCTTCGCTCCTGGCCATGCCAGCAACAGTAGCAGAGGCAATGGCGCGAGCCCAGATGCTGCTAAACTTTCCTCCGATGGCAGACAAGATGGATGAGTGGAGAGCCACCATCCAGAGCTTGATTGGATTTGCATAGGCAAGCAAGTCATAGCAAGCGGAACCTTCAAAGCGTCCACGAACAGCACCAGTAGCTCAAACGGGTAGCTGTGTTGAAGGTGCTGCACCAATGGTACAGTCGCCTCCACGGCAACAGCTTCAACAGCAGCAACGTCGACAGCCGCGGCAAACCCAGCAAACTGCGGAGCCCGACGAGATGTCAATGGCCTCCTCAGATCCACGGGCACGGCAAGATCAACGGCAGGTGCTGCAAGACAAGCGGGTAGAGGATGCCCGCACCACCATTGAATGACGTCGGGAAGCGCACCATCAATCCGACAAGCGCAATGGTCCAGTTCTTGATGAGCCTGCGCCCGATGTTGGCGGGTATCTACCTTACGAGGTTGGATGCCCAGCTTTCACTCTGAGCTGCGCAAGTCCGTTGGCCGTCTGTCCGCGCCTTCAAGCCGGAAGTACCAGAAAAGTACGACGACAAGTTGAACACTGCAGAATTCTTAGGCATCTATACGATTGCCGTGCAAGCTGCCGGGGGAAGAGATGAAAAGATCCTCCCCAATTACTTCCCATTGGTGCTCAAGCCCAATGTGAGGTCTTGGTTGATGAATTTGCCAGAAAATTTCATTTCCTCATGGTCAGATCTGTGCAATGAGTTTGTTGGTGCCTTTACTGGAGGCCAAAAGGGCCCTGGACGGCCCATCGACCTGGAAGTGATCCCGTAGAGAGAGGGTGAGAATCTGCGCAATTACATTCGGAGATTCAGCCGTGTACACCGTAACATTCCAGATGTACACCCGACAGCCGTGATTGTCGCGTTTCACACAAACGTGTGCAATCAAAAATTGCGGGAAAAGATGAACATCCGGTTGCCGAAGACCGTCAACGAGCTATATACGTTGGCGGACAAATGTGCACATGCTAAGGAGGGGAGAAGACTTCCCGGGGATGATGCCGGCGCTGAAGTTGATTCTGAGGACGACGTCGTCGCCACCCCGTAAAAGAAAGGCCGGAAGCGCAATAGGAAACACAAAGGCAAATCAGTCATGGCTGTGGAAGGCTCCGGTAACTCCAACGCTGCCAAGAAACCTAAAACAGAGAGCTCCAGCAAGGAAGCTGCTACATGCGCTGATTGTCAGGAAGCCGCAGCGGGCGAGAAGACCGGCAAGTCTGATGGGCCATACTGTAAGATTCACCGCACCAAGGGCCACGACCTCCAGGAGTGCCGGTAGGTTGAACAACTTGTCGAGAAGCAGAAAGCTCTACCGCATGGTCTAGATCATGCTGGCTAGCGGTGCATGTTGTCGGCCCAGTTGGCTAAGGGTGCATGATATGGGTCAACATGAATTGAATTGCATCACATATGTAAGGGCATATTTCTCCCTAAGTGGTTTTGGTGATTGATGACAATGCATTTGTGGACTAATCATGTGCATTGAGCATTTCAGATATCTCATGTCTAGGCACAAGATGATTCGGTGCCCCTCGGAGCCTATCGAAGACGGCGGTTCTCTACGTTTCTTTTCGGTGGATTTGAGTCATAGGAAAGCCGTACTATTAAGAGGGGGTCCACTTCGGAAAGGTTAGGGTGGAATCAACATGTACACATCTGTTCCTTTGCACCACCTTTCCTTCGCTTCGATGGAGCACCGTCCGTTTATCCTTGTCTCTGCGATATGAAGGCTGCCAAATGCTAAAGCCTATGTGGCGTGCAGTAGTACCGCTCAAGGGAGCGGTAGTACCGCAGGGGCGTGCGGTAGTACCGCTCCTGGTGAGCGGTAGTACCGCTGCCTCCAGCCCTAAAGCTGAAGCATGTAGAAGTAGGCGCAAATGTAATTTTTTACTTTCGCCCCTACACGGTAGTACCGCTCCTGGTGAACGGTAGTACCGTGCCGGATTTTTGCACAGCTCCAACCTCAGCGGAAGTAGCTACGGAAGCAATTTATTTCTTCCGTGCATTTCCAGCGCCAGTTGAGCCCTGCTCTACGGTAGTACCATAGGGGCGCGCGGTAGTACCACTCCGGCGGTTCTACCGCTCGTTGCCCTGTGCAACAGGCCCTCACCTGGTCACTACCGCGCTAGCGGTAGTACCGCACCAGGGAGTGGTAGTACCGCAACCCCTTGCGGTAGTATTGCGGCTGTGTGCGGTAGTACAGTGCCGCGCGGGCTGAGTGAGGGGATAACGGTTGGATCTTTTCCCCCACTATATAAAGGGGGTCTTCTTCCCCAAGAAGACCACCTCTTCTCTCCCCAAGCTCCATTGTTGCTCAAACCTCCATTTTTGCCTGATCTCTCTACCTAGCCAATCAAACTTGTTGATTTCCTAGGGATTGGTTGAGAAGGCCCCGATCTACACTTCCACCAAGAGAAATTTGATTCCCCCCACTAATCCCTTGCGGATCTTGTTACTCTTTGGTGTTTGAACACCCTAGACGGTTGAGGTCACCTCGGAGCCATATTCCATTGTGGTGAAGCTTCGTGGTGTCGTTGGGAGCCTCCAATTAAGTTGTGGAGATAGCCCCAACCTTGTTTGTAAAGGTTCGGTCGCCGCCTTCAAGGGCACCAATAGTGGAATCACGACATCTCGCATTGTGTGAGGGCGTGAGGAGAATACGGTGGCCCTAGTGGCTTCTTGGGGAGCATTGTGCCTCCACACCGCTCCAACGGAGACGTACTTCCTCTCAAAGGGAAGGAACTTCGGTAACACATCCTCGTCTCCATCGGCTCCACTTTTGGTTATCTCTTACCTTTACTTGTGCAAGCCTTTAGTGTGTTGTATTCCTTGCTTGCTTGTGTGCTTATTGTTGTTGCATCATATAGGTTGCTCACCTAGTTGCACATCTAGACAACCTATTTTGATGCTAAGTTTAATTTGGTCAAGAAAAGCTAAAAATTGTTAGTTGCCTATTCACCCCCCCCCCTCTAGTCAACCATATCGATCCTTTCAATTGGTATCAGAGCCTCGTCTCTTTTTTAAGGACTTTACCATTCGAAGAGTATGGGTGACACCGTAGACAAGGGGAGGAGCACCCCGGTGTGAGTCCGTCCTTGTCTACGGCCGATGGGGGATCCTCGGTCTCTCGTGAGGAGTTCAATGCGGCTTTGGACACATTGAAGACCTCCATGACGGCCGAGGTTAAAGGCATGTTTAAGGAGTATCTTGAAGGCCTTAAATTATTCACCGCACCGTTGGAAGTGGTTGATCCCACTGACAAGGTTGCGGATGCTAACTCCAAAAAGGGGGAAGCTAATAGTGATCAAGTTCCTTTGCCTAGTGGTAGAAGTGGGAGTGGCATCTTTGCCCTTGTTGAACCACCTCTTACCTATGGAGGACCGGTTCCCTCCACGCATATGAATCATGTTGGTCCTCCTCCTAAGCTTGTGAAAAATGAGGATTTTGCCTCTTGGGTGTATCGCTTTAAATGTCATTTAAATCATAGTTCTACTAATCTTTGGAGAATTATTGAGCAAGGTTTCTACCCGCACAACCCAAGCAACTTCACTCCTAGAGAAGCCGCGGATCATCAATTCAACGAGTTCGCTCTCTTCATTCTCCAAGAAGCCATTCCTCCCGAAGACATTGCACACCTTCGACCTTTCACCGTGGCCAAGGAAGCATGGGAGTATGTTGTTTCCTTGTACAAGGGAAGCGCAAGCATTCAACGCTCAAACTTTGAAGTGGTGCAAGATGAAGCCGATGAGTTTGCAATGATTGAAGATGAAGAACCTCGAGAGCTTTACCGAAGATTAACCACTCTCGCGGTCTCTCTCCAAGATCATGGGAGCAAGGATACGGATGACAGTTGGATCAAGCATAAGTTTCTCAAGGCCATGATGCCCTACCATAAGGCCATGTCCTCCGTCATCCGTTAAAGGCCGGACTTTCACGCCTTGTCCTCAAGTGAAGTGTTGGATGAGTTTGTTGCAATGAGGATCTTGGACAAGACCGCCGACAATGCGGTGTTGTGGTCTCAATGATCAAAGAAGCCCAACCTTGCTTTGAAGGCCAAGGCTAGTGTGGAAGAAGAGGATGAAGAGGAAGAAGAGGAGTGTTGCCCCGAAGACACCAAGTATGCCTATCATGAGCACATGGCTCTTGCTTCATGGCAATTTTGGGGCAAGAAGAACTCAAGGCCCAACTTCAACAAGAACAACTCAAGTGGCGCCAAGGGCAAGCAACGTGTGAGGACGTGCTATAATTGTGGCAATGTGAGTCACTTTGTTGTGGATTGCCCTTACGAGAAGAGGGAAGACAATGGTGGCAAGCTTATCCGAAAAGACAAGGCCAAGTCTTTCCCCAACAAGAACAACTTCACCAAGAAGACTCCTCCCAAGGGGTTGGTGGCACAAGAAGAGTACAATGAGGATGATGATGATGATGAAGATGGTGAGACGGTTGCCATGGCCTCCGTTGCCATTGCAACAACTCCACGGGTGTCCCTCTTCGATTCACCCAACGAGAACATCACCGCCAAGTGCCTCATGGCTAAAGCCACCAACAAGGTAACCCCCAACATCAAAACTACCATCACTACTAATCATTCCTTGACGGATTGCATTGATGAAAATGAGGGGGCGAAAGAGTAGGAAAATGAATTTGAGTCCTTTATGAGTAAGCTCAAGGGTAAAACCAAGAAGCACTTTGTTGCTCTCTTGGAACAACTTGGTGAAGCCAATGACATGATCGAGGCTCACGAAGAAACCATCTCTAAGATGGAAGGGCATAGTCGTGACTATGCCGATGAGATATCGGATCTCTCTAATGCGCTTGAGGAAGAGCGTGGTCATCGTTTGGCTCTTGAGGAGTCACACAATGATGATCATGCTAAATTAAAGAAAGATCTTGATCATGTTCTTGTTGTCTCTCGTGTGCTCAACTCTGAGAAGGCCAAACTTGGGGTTGACCATGCTAGACTCAAGGAGGAGTTTGATCTACTTAACAAGGCTCACAAGGCCTTGAAGAGTGATCATGCTAGCCTCAAAGAGTCTCATGATCAACTCCAAGTGAAGCTAACCAAGGAGAAAGCCACATTTCCTCATATGGTTTTAATCGATAATGCAAATGCTACTAACTCATGTTGTGAGCATGTGCATCTTGTGGAGGAGAATGCCAAGTTGAAGGAGCAACTTGAGAAAGGCCTTGTGTCTTGCATACAAGGTGAGAAGAACCTCAACAACCTTTTGAGAAATCAAAAGGAAGTTGTGGGCAAGGAGGGGATTGGGTTTGCACCCAAGTCCAAGAAGAAGAAGAAGAAGAAGAAGAAGAAGAAGACCAAACAAACTCCTCCTCTCAAGCAAGAGTTTGTGAAGGAGGGAGAGGGTACTTCTAAGGAGAAGAAGAACGATACGAAGGGTGGTGATGTCAAGAAGGGCAATGCCACTCCTTCCAACAAAGCCGGCGACTTTAACCCTTCTTATGTGTTATGTCGTGCTAGTGATGGGCATGTTTATGCCAAATTTGTTGGCTCTTCTTATGAGTACATTGAATGGTCTATTTGGGTTCCTAAGACCCTTGTTGCTAACATCAAAGGACCCATTACAAAATGGGTACCTAAAACCAAGCATTGATCTCTTGTAGGTGTTTGCTTCCGGTGGGGGTTCATGGTTGCTCGATAGTGGAGCCACAAATCATATGACCGGAAGCAAGGACTTGGTGGTGGACGTGCACAAGGTTTAATCTATGCCCACCAATGTCGAATGGGGTGATGCCTCATCTTCTAAGGTATTGGGCCTCGGCAAGGTTGTCATTTCTCATGATCTCACAATCGAGAAAGTCATGCTTGTTGTGTCCCTAGCATACAACTTACTTTCTGTTCGTCAACTTGCACTCATGGGCTTTGCCACTTTCTTTGATATTGATACCGTGGCCCTCTTGTGGAGCAAGACTCTTAAAGTAGCTTTTGTTGGGCATGTCGAGAACGGTCTTTATGTGATTAACTTTTTGGAGCGACCCACTAAGACCGCGACATGCCTAATGGCTAAAGTTGATGTGGGATGGCTTTGGCATCGCCGTTTAGCCCATGTCAATATGAGATCTTTGCAAGGTCTTCTCAAGGGGGACCATGTCCATGGACTAACAAATGTTAGTTTTGCCAAAGATCGTGCTTGCAGTGCTTGTATCGAAGGAAAGCTACATTAGAAGGCTCACCCTCCCACGACTATCATCTATTCGACGAGGCCTTTGGAGCTCCTTCACATGGATCTCTTTGGGCCTCCATCCTTTGAAAGTCTTGGGGGTAGAAAGTATTGCTTGGTGATTGTGGATGACTATTCAAGATACACTTGGGTATATTTCTTCAAGAGGAAGAGTGAGACCCAACAAACCGTCATCGACTTTGCAAATGAAGCTCAACATCAACACAATGCAAATATTTTGATGATAAGAAGTGACAACGGCACCAAGTTCAAGAACTACACTTTGGATGAGTTTCTCAGTGATGAGGGGATCAAGCATCAATATTCCACACCTTACACCCCTCAACAAAATGGTGTTGCGGAGAGGAAGAACCGGACATTGATGGACGCGGCAAGGACCATGATGGCGGAGTTCAAGTCTCCGTACAACTTTTGGGCCGAAGCCATCAACACCGCTTGTCATGCATCCAATCGGCTCTATCTCCGCAAAGGCTTGAACAAGACTCCATATGAGATACTTACCGGCAACAAGCCCAACCTCAAGTACTTCCGGGTGTTCGGTTGAAAGTGTTTCATTCTCAAGAAAGGTGTTCGTTTGTTTAAATTTGAGGCTAGAGCTCATGAGGGCATATTTGTTGGTTATGCTACAAACTCTCATGCTTACCGTGTCCTCAACAAGTCCACATGACTCATTGAGGAGACGTGTAACGTGGAGTTTGATGAGAATAACGGCTCCCAAGTGGAGCAAAGTGGTACTTGTGATGTAGGTGATGAAATTCCTCCCCAAGCCATAAGAAGAATGGGTGTTGGCCATATCCTACCCATTGAGGAACCCCTTGTGGCCGAAGGAGAAGGACAATGTTCCACTCAAGTGGAACCATCACCAACCCAAGACCCACACGCTTCCGAAGAACAAAGTGAAGGCCCTCAACCAAATGAACAAGATCAAGGGCAAGATCAACCTCAAGATGGTGGTGATCCACTGAGTGATGCCCAAGGTCAAGTTCTCGCCACCGAGCAAGTTCAAGATCAAGAGCAAGCTCAAGACGACGCTCATGATGATCAAGTTACAGCTCCTCAACTCTCTCTTGAGGAGCAATTGGAGCGCCGTGCCGCCAAGATTGCGTCCAAGCTCACTACCAAAGATCATCTCATGAAGAATGTGCTTGGAAGCTTAAGAAAGGGGGTAAGCACTCGTAGACAATTAGCAAACTATTGTGAACATCATGCGTTTGTCTCTTGTGTTAAACCCCAAAAGGTCTATGAGGCGCTCAAGGATCCGGATTGGCTTAATGTCATGCATGAAGAACTCAACAACTTCGAGCACAACAAGGTGTGGAGATTGGTGCCAAGGCCAAAGGAGAACCATAATGTTATTGGAACCAAATGGATATTCAACAACAAGCAAGATGCTCACGGGATTATCATTCGCAACAAGGCTCATTTGGTGGCACAAGGCTACTCCCAAGTCGAGGGTATCGACTACGGTGAAACCTTTGCTCCCGCTGCTCGCCTTGTATCTATTCGTTTGTTGATTGCTTATGCTTCTCATCATAACTTCAAGTTGCAATAAATGGATGTGAAGAGTGCTTTTCTTAATGGTCCTATTAATGAGTTGGTGTATGTCAAACAACCCCCGAGGTTTGAGGATCCCAAGTTCCCCAATCATGTGTACCAACTCGATAAGGCGCTCTATGGCCTTAAACAAGCCCCACGTGCGTGGTATGATCACCTTACCGAGTTGTTGCAAGATCGTGGGTTTGAAATTGGGAAAATCGACCCCACTCTTTTTACTAAGAAGGTCAAAGGGGAGTTGTTTGTATGCCAACTATATGTTGATGATATTATCTTTGGTTCTCCTAACAAAGCTTTCAATGAGGAGTTTGCCGCACTCATGACCTCGAAGTTCAAGATGTCCATGATGGGAGAGTTGAAGTTCTTTCTCGGGTTCGAAATCAAACAAAGAAGAGAAGGAACCTTCATCAACCAAGCCAAATACACTCAAGACATGCTCAAGAGATTCAAGCTAAGTGATGGCAAGCCGTCTTCTACACCCATGCCTGTCAAATGCCAACTTGACATTGATCCCAATGGTAAAGCCGTGGATCAAAAGGTATATCGTTCTATGATTGGCTCCTTGCTTTACCTTTGTGCATCTAGACCGGATATCATGTTGAGTGTGGGAATTTGTGCACGGTTTCAAGCCTCACCTAAGGAAAGCCACTATGTGGCGGTCAAGCGAATCTTTCGATATTTGGCTCATACCCCAAACTTTGGCTTATGGTACCCTAGAGGAGCAAACTTCAATCTTGTGGGCTTTTCGGATTCGGATTGGGTAGTGGATAGGAAGTCAACTTTGGGAGGGTGCCAATTTCTTGGTTGCTCTTTGGTGAGTTGGTCTTCTAAGAAGCAAAGTTGTGTGTCTCTCTCCTCCATCGAAGTCGAGTATGTGGCCGCCGGTAGTTGTTGTGCTCAACTTCTATGGATGAGGCAAACTTTAAAGGATTATGGTGTCATTTGTGACAAAGTGCCTCTTTGGTGTGACAATGAAAGTGCCATCAAGATTTCTCTCAACCCGGTGCAACACTTCAAGACGAAGCATATTGAGATTCGGAATCACTTCATCCGGGATCACATTAGACGAGGGGAGATTAAGCTTAACTATGTCAACACTCATGATAACCTTGCAGATATTTTCACAAAGCCTTTGGATGAAGCAAGATTTCGCGAGTTAAGGCATGAGCTAAATATCATCGATTTGAGCAATGTGGCTTGAACCTGTGCACACCCCACCATACTCATCTTGTTGTCTTGTTTAGGTGTAGGCATGGACATAGGGGGAGTGTTGTTCTCTCAATGAACTCTCCCTCCCCCCCTTTATGCATAAATTGATCAACTTTTTCACATTCGCCATTGTTGATGGTACTTGTGCTTCAAAGACGAGTTTTGGTCATGGGCCCAAGGATAACTCTTCGCGGTGCCATACCAATTGACTCAAACATAGGTGGCTCCGGCCACCGCCCTCTCTTCATGAAGAGGTTTTGGTTCGATGTTTGGTCCTCGTGTCTCGTTGCTTTCTTTTGGACCTTGTTCGTGGTTAAGTTGCTTCTCTTGTGTTCTCTCTTGTGTGTCCGTTTGCTTGAAGTTTGTATTGCAAAGGCCTTTTGTGTTTCTTTTTGACGAAACTTGCACTTTCTTGGGTTTGCGGTACTACCGTGGCAAGCCACGGTACTACCGCTGGAGGTGGGTGGCTCCTGTGCTTGCACAGCAACGACCACGGCATGGTACTATCGCTTCCATCGCGGCAGTAATTTTTTACTGCCGCTGGAAGAGCAGTACTACCGCTCAGTGTGCGGTACTACCGCACGGGCGGTACTACCGTGATGATCTGCGGTACTACCGCGCTGTCGAGACCGCGTGGGGGTTAAGCGCGGGCAGTGGGAGTTCCAACTCCCCCATACCCATTCATCTCTTCCCCTCACATCGACTCTCTCTCTCCTGCCCAAGAACGGCGCCGGAGGACCTCGCCAGATCTCCGTCTCCGGCCACTCTCCTCTCATTCCAACCGGTGGGATCGTTCCCCACCTCACCCTCTTGCCATGGACCCCGGTATCTCCCCTAGACCTTCTCTCTTTGCCTCTTTTCTTTGCTTCTAGGTTTTGGGGGATGCATAAGTAGGGCTTGTGATTTTTGGCTAAATCTCTGCAAGAGGAGATTGTTGGAGAGTGCTAGTGCAGTAGATATGCTATTTGGTGTGATGCAACAACGTAGTTTTGATCAACGGTAGTACCGATTTAACTTTACGGATGTTCTCAGATCCGTTCGAGCGAGATCCGCCCCGTGCGGTACTACCGCTCCGCCTGGAGCGGTACTACCGCCCGGCGTGCGAATGTAAAAAAAAATACTTCCGCTCTAAGTGTGGTACTACCGCGCCGTGCAGTACTACCGCGGTCAGAGCGGAAGTAAAAATTTACTTCTGCATCCTGTTACAGTACTACCGTTGACCTAAAATTGCTTTGTTTTGTCACACCCAATCTCATTTCTATTTTGTTTCATCATGTTTTGGCCTTGGTCTTTGCAATAATCCTTCTCGTTCTTCTCGTGTGTTTGCGTTGTGTGTCATAGGTGGTGGCTCCGGTTCCGGTGCTAGGCGCTCGAATCCCAGCCGTGATACGAGCTCAAAGCGCCTTCGCAACCAAGAAGCTCCTAAGGGGTCCAATGCCCCACAACGCAACGTCAAGACCACAGCCACCAAGATCAAGGAGCCAGTTGTCGGCTTGGATGAAATGCCTCAAGCAGAGTTTCTGATTCGAAGGAAGCTCAACCCCTACATCAAGCCTAGGGAACTCATCAGGGGCAATGGCTTGTTTTGGACCAAGCAACAAAATCTCATCTTCCTAGATGTGATCAAGGCCAAGCAGAACATCTACGTACCCGTTCAGTGGATTGACATGGACCATCTGAGGAAGAACCAGGCATATTTTGGTGAGCCCCTAGATTTGGTGGAGCAGTTTGGTATTGAGGAGATCCTCACGTTCCACCTTGACTTTGACCCGTAGATTGTGGCTCAGTTTTTTGCTTCTGTCCACTTCCACACGGATGAGAAGCGGAGCATGACTTGGATGACAAATGGAAAGATGATGACTTCTGAGTGGAAGGAGTTCATGGATCTGTTACACGTTCATGATGAGGGGCTAGATGTGCCCGTTGGTGTCCGCCTGCATGCCAACCCAGAGTCTGCTTCCAAGAACAAGCTTCAACCCTACCTTGTTGAGAAGACTTTACCCAGTGGCAAGAAGTCTTATGTGCTGAACCCGTTTCTTGACATCATGCACCGGATCTTCCGCAACTCTCTTTTTCCTCGCATAGGCGACAAGGACAAGGTGCATTCCTATCTAGTGGACATGATGCTAATTTGTGAGGAAGCGCGTCTTCAACAACCTGGACCACTTGATGTCTCTCATATCATGTGGTGTGAGCTTCGGTTTGCTGTGTTCCATCGTAAGGTTCCTATCTATGGACCCTATTTGCACCTCTTGATTTCCAAGACTTGGGAGAAGCTCTTTCCGGGTGAAGAGTTTCATGCTCCCAACTGGATTCGCCATGAGCCCATTAGGCTGCGCCAGAAGAACAAGTGGGCTAACACCACTACCCGGGCTGAGGCAGAGGCTGCTCGCATGGATGTTGATGAGGATGAGATTGAGGAGGAGGAGGCGGAGGACAGTTCTGAGGAGTATGCACCTCCCTCTGCTGAGCCATCTTGGGCTTCGAAGCTCAAGGCCAAGGTGAAGACTCTGTTCTGCATGCAGGCTAAGGGGCAGTATCAGACTCACGTTGCTCGGAAGGAGAGTCGCCAGCGCGACAAGCGGATCTTGAGGAAGCTTGGCGAACACTTCTCTAGTGGGTCTGAGAAGAACATCACACCTGAGGCTGCTTGGATGAAGAAGAAGGGCTATCAGTGGGCTGAGTCAGATGCGGAGTCAGATGAGGAGTCCATTCCTGCTGCTTCAGAGGAGGAGGTTGATGGGTGATCACTTCAGTGGGAGCTACCACCTGTGTCTTAGGTGTCCTCTCTGCCTTTTTGGTGTCTCGATGCCAAAGGGGGAGAGAGTGTAGGATTTGCGAGTATTTGTCTCCTTGCTTTCGTTGAACCTTCATTGCTTTGGTTTGTGTTATTTGCGTGTGAGACCAGGAGACTTATTCTATCATATGGTGTGAGACATATGCCTTCACTCTTATCCTTTTATTGTCAAGTATGTCTAGTAGCTTGTGAGTTTATTTTGTTGTGCCCTTATCTTCATGCTCACTTGCTATACCTTGCTTTCTTGCTTAGTGTCACTTATCTTGTTTCAAGGATTGCCTTGTCTATAAAATATAGGGGGAGTGTTGATCCTAGTGTGTGTATTTTGCAGTCCAAAGCATAACTATACAATGCACACATCTAGGGGGAGCCTGTCTATATTTTATAGAGTTTGGGTTTGCTTATGCTCATTATTTATCTCTATGTGCAAATCCCGTATTGTCATCAATCCACCAAAAAGGGGGAGATTGTAAGGGCATATTTCTCCCTAAGTGGTTTTGGTGATTGATGACAATGCATTTGCGGACTAATCGTGTGCATTGAGCATTTCAGATATCTCACGTCTAGGCACAAGACGATTCGGTGCCCCTCGGAGCCTATCGAAGACGGCGGTTCTCTACGTTTCTTTTCGGTGGATTTGAGTCGTAGGAAAGCCGTACTATTAAGAGGGGGTCCGCTTCGGAAAGGTTAGGGTGGAATCAACACGTACACATCTGTTCCTTTGCACCACCTTTCCTTCGCTTCGATGGAGCACCATCCGTTTATCCTTGTCTCTGCGATATGAAGGCTGCCAAATGCTAAAGCCTCTGTGGCGTGCGGTAGTACCGCTCAAGGGAGCGGTAGTACCGCAGGGGCGTGTGGTAGTACCGCTCCTGGTGAGCAGTAGTACCGCTGCCTCCAGCCCTGAAGCGGAAGCATGTGGAAGTAGGCGCGGATGTAATTTTTTACTTCCGCCCCTATGCGGTAGTACCGCTCCTGTTGAGCGGTAGTACCGTGCCGGATTTTTGCACAGCTCCAACCTCAGCGGAAGTAGCTACGGAAGCAATTTATTTCTTCCGTGCATTTCCAACGCCAGTTGAGCCCTGCTCTACGGTAGTACCGTAGGGGCGCGCGGTAGTACCGCTCCGGTGGTTCTACCGCTCGTTGCCCTGTGCAACAGGCCCTCACCTGGTCACTACCGCGCTAGCGGTAGTACCGCACCGGGAAGCGGTAGTACCGCAACCCCTTGCGGTAGTACCACGACTGTGTGCGGTAGTACCGCGCCGCGCTGGCTGAGTGAGGGGATAATGGTTGGATCTTTTCCCCCACTATATAAAGGGGGTCTTCTTCCCCAAGAAGACCACCTCTTCTCTCCCCAAGCTCCATTGTTGCTCAAACCTCCATTTTCGCCCGATCTCTCTACCTAGCCAATCAAACTTGTTGATTTCCTAGGGATTGGTTGAGAAGGCCCCGATCTACACTTCCACCAAGAGAAATTTGATTCCCCCCACTAATCCCTTGCAGATCTTGTTACTCTTGTGTGTTTGAGCACCCTAGACGGTTGAGGTCACCTCGGAGCCATATTCCATTGTGGTGAAGCTTCTTGGTGTCGTTGGGAGCCTCCAATTAAGTTGTGGAGATAGCCCCAACCTTGTTTGTAAAGGTTCGGCCGCTGCCTTCAAGGGCACCAATAGTGGAATCACGGCATCTCGCATTGTGTGAGGGCATGAGGAGAATATGGTGGCCCTAGTGGCTTCTTGGGGAGCATTGTGCCTCCACACCACTCCAACGGAGACGTACTTCCTCTCAAAGGGAAGGAACTTCAGTAACACATCCTCGTCTCCACCGGCTCCACTTTTGATTATCTCTTACCTTTACTTGTGCAAGCCTTTAGTGTGTTGTATTCCTTGCTTGCTTGTGTGCTTATTGTTGTTGCATCATATAGGTTGCTCACCTAGTTGCACATCTAGACAACCTATTTTGATGCTAAGTTTAATTTGGTCAAGAAAAGCTAAAAATTGTTAGTTGCCTATTCACCCCCCCCCCTCTAGTCAACCATATCGATCCTTTCAACATCCAGATTCCCCTCTCCGGTACCGGACGCCGGAGCAGCACGTGCATGGTAGAAGAATCTGCACGGTCGCTGGCGGAGCTTGGATAAGACAAATTTGACCTAACCGCCATGGTGTAGTTGCATGCTGAAATTCAATATTTAGGAATTGTTAATAAAATAAAAACAACAATTCAATTGTTTGTACAGGTGACACGTTCACATGCAATATGGCAACAAGTGCACTTTGGGAGGGAAAAAAATAGGTGCACTCGTTCCACCGTGCCTCCCAGGATTTTTCGTCCATATGTTTTGCCACAATATTGGAGGAAAAAAAGAATGTGATTTTGCCTCAAAAAATGATTTGGGGAGAAATTCTCAACTAACCATATTTAGCTACTAGGTGGAGGTTGGCCCCTGTGGGGAGATTCGATCTACCTCTCCTTGATTTTATGGTGAGTTCAACATGAACGTGATGGTGAGAGGCTCAATGAGGAGCTTTGTGCATTTACAACACCTTTGTTTTAGGAAATAAAGCACCTTATAATGTGAAATGATAAAATCCTTATTAAAACATGCTAAAAATCCTTATTTAAAAGAACTTTTTTGTCTTGCCAGATAAAACAAACTTAAATTATGGCGGTAGTTTATTGCGTGGCCTTTCTCGCCCCCTCCCTCCCTCCCATATTCGGGACATTTACTGCATTTCTAGGGTTGTAACCTCGAAAGTTCTAGATCTACGGCGGCCACATGAAATCATAGCAAGGATTGGGATGAAAAGCCCCATGTTAAGCTCTTTGGTCCATATATGCACCATATGCTACCAAAGGGAGGGGTGGCCTCAACGCCGCTCTCTAGGCTATGATGCTTGTCTGCTGCCGTTATAATCCATGCAAATTCGCGAGGGGCCGAAAATTCACGGGACCTAGCATGGTGTAATCATACGACCCCTAGAGGGTGTGGTAAAACATCGAGAGCGGCATGCATAGGCCCTCACGTAGGCTGTGCGCAACCGGGGCCATATCGCATGCCGGATCAAGCCATAGAGTGGGAATGCGGCTGGCCTGTGAAGGGAGTGCGGGGCCCGTTCCTTCATTTGCCTCAAATCTCATTGCCGCGTGATGTTAGACCTAGTAACCAAGGACCACCCCGTGCATCGCACTCAACTGGACCCACAACATGCATACACACATGGCCACGTATGAGTCTACACGGTGGGGATGCATGGTTCGGGGGCTGGTGTAAGTGTCGTGGGTCATGTGTCTAGGTGCTACTCCACGTGGGTCTAGACGGCGGGGGTGCATGGTTTGGATCTAGCTATCGAGCGTCCGATTTGTGCCTAGGCGGTGCTTCACGGGGCCTGGCGCGGTCTCATCGTATGACCCATGAAGGGTGTGGTCAAACACCGAGAGCGGCACACATAAACCCTCACGCGGGCTAAGTGTAAACGAGGCCATATCACATGCTGGATCTAGCCAATGGGAGGGAACAAGTCCGGCATGCAGACGGAGTGCGGGGCTCGTTCCTTCACTTTCCTCAAAACTCGGTGCCGCTTGATGTGGGCCCTAACCACAAAGGCTCGTCCCGTGCATCACACTCACCTGGACCCACACCATGCATGCACCCTTGGCCACGTAGACACACACCGATAAACCTTGACAATAGCTAGGGTTTAATAATTATCCATTCATTTTGCCTAATCGGTACAACATAGCTAGCGATGAACAAAAAAGCTAGATGCCATGTGAAATTAAATGTGCCAACTATCCCTTCTAGTATTTTTTTTAGTAGTTGTCCCTTCTAGTATTTAGTAGTACTACTCAAAACAGAAAAAATGTCCCTCCTACTTTGGTGTTCAGTTTATGTTGCCACGTTTGTGGACCGACAATGTGCACTTTTCTTTTGCTTGGTTGGTTGATTGGTTGGTTCGGGCAAATCTCTGGGTGTGCACGATCGGCCGTATACGTGCATGTTTCTACCTAAAATTCGAAAGTGACGAAGTGTGCGCGGCCTTGACCTCTCTCTCCCGAACAAATTGAATTTTCACTCCCCAAATCTCGCTCCCGCCTCCAGCGTTCGATCACCTCTGCCTATCCACCCACGTCTTCGTCGCCGCCCACTACTCGCCGCCATCAAAACACCCACATTCTTGCCGGTGAGGATGATCCTACCTGCCGGAGGAGGAGGCGTGGCTGGTGCGCTCCGCGCGCTGGATGTGGACCCCATACAGGAATTGGTCGACAAGGACGTTGTCGCTGCCGATTCGCAGCCGCAGCTGGTCCAAGACAACACCAACGACGACGAATCGGTTAGTGTCTACAGGGATTAACCCTAGAATTTGCCTTCTCGAGGTTAACCCTAGAAATTGCTCTCTTGTTATTCCTCGCTAGTCGTACAGACAATCGTACTGTTCACTTTTTTGATTAATCGTATGGTCATCCGTCCTAGGGTTTGCAAATTTAGATGAATGGATCATTTGTATTCCATTTTATGCATGTCTTTCATATAACCAAAGTTTTAGAAAACCAATACCAAGATAAAACAATCCATTTATGCCTGGCTTTGATATAATGTACAATTCGCTGACATGAGATTTTTTTCTTCTAATAGTAGATTGCAGATTTGGAAGAATGGGACAACTACCTACAGCTGAGGGAAGCTTTCAGAAAGAAAATCTTCAAGTGGCTCATGGCTGCAAAGATTGTGTACCGGAGTAACGGTCGCTATAAATGCCCGTTCTGCAGGAAAGAGAACCAGCATTCCAAAACCACAGTAATTGTAGCTTACAGAAAGAGGTGGCATCTTAAGGCAAAACCTGTTGAGTTGGCCAACAAATTGGGGATGGTGAAGACCTAAAAGCATATAGTCATGTTTTTTTAGTGTTATGTCGACACCAAATCTACAAAAAGATATGCGCCCACAAGAACAAGTATCAATCATTATCTCCTTCGACAGACAGATGCCACATTGGCCAACATGAACAAGTGTTGATCTCATTGGACTCACATCCTGGCAAAATTTGGTGTCATTCTAAACCTGCTTCACCGGAGGCCTTTCGGGTAGGACGGGAAGGGTCCGTCTCGAAGCATGTTTTTGTCGACATCCTTGAAGTGGACCAATTTTTTTTCTACATCCTTGTACCAACATGACTAACATCCTTGCCAAGTTTCGTAGCTTTTTGACGATGTATGGATTTTCTAGGGTTTTCTCGTCGATAAAATCCTATAATACTTACGTTGGTTTTTTCTTTGCGCCTGGTTTTTTTTTCTGCGCTCGAGGGTGGGCTGCCATGCATGCGCGCCGTTGGGTTGTGTAAAGAAGCCCACCCGTTGGACCGAGCGATGTCCGCCGCCATTGCATGCGCCCGAGCGAGCCTACGTTGCATGCGGTTGCATGCATGCACCCGCTTCAGCCTACGTTGCATGCGTGCACAGACACGAATGAGCATGCGCCGCAGACCCGTCCCCACTTGACCCGACCGACGGCACATAGGGCAGCACTTAAACATCGCATTTTGATTCAGACTATAGTTTCCCACGCGTGTACGCTCCTGATGCCACGGTGGGTGGGAAAACGTGTTCACATTTGACCCCATTACTGCCACGGTGGCTATTTAAGCCACCTATCATCTTCCTCTTCCTCTCACACCCTTCATCCATCTCTCATCCTCTCCCATCTGCATTTTGCGTCTGCCCTTCTTCTTCTTGACCACAAACAGCCCCAAGAACCAGCCTGCCTCAGCCATGCAGTACACCGGGCCAACCTACCGCTTCCCCCTCCCCCTCCCCCGTGCCGGAGATGCTCTACCCCACCGGGGTGTACATCGAGAGCACCCTCCATGTGTGGGCGATGTCAAGGTGGAGGGGCGCAAGGGAGTTCACCGACTTCTTCCTTGGGGCCGGCTACCGCCACCTCCCCCGGGGATCTCCAAGGATGTACCGAGTCCAGGAGGTCATCCACAATGGGGTTGTGGTTGCTATCCTTGCCCACTTCACCAACCCCTTCAACGCGTTCTACCTCCTCGGCCACGTGTTCTGGTGTGGCTGCGAGTTCATAGCTTTCACCACCCATAACATCTTGACGGACTACACCAACATCTTCCCCACCGAGGAGCGCATGCACACTCTGCCGTACCCCATCAACAACACCCAGGAGGAGCAGTGAAGGGCGCCCAGAGGAGCGAGGAGGAGCCTGGTGGAGAAGGCGGCGGCCATCTATCTATCTTTTTAGCTAAATCTATCTATATGTGTCTTGTGTTATTTAAGTTGTAAGCGTACTATATCTCGTGCTGTGGGCTTTGGTTGGCCCGAACTATCTATATTTATTATGTATCTTTCTATTATTAAGTTCTTGCTACTATATTTGAACCTTTTTTTGAGTTGTTGATTGCTTTTTGATAGAGCTACCCGCTTTGTTCGTGCAATATTGTGCTACTCTTTGGACATGGTGTTTTGGCCCGTTTTTGCTTGTAGGTCTAGATACACCCATTATAAAAAAATGCATTTCAAAACCCCGTGCAAAAAAAGACATTTTTTGTGGACTGTGTAAAAAAAAATTGGTGTCATTCTGAACCTGCTTCACCGGAGGCCGTTCGGGTAGGAGGGAAAGGTCCGTCTCGAAGGACGTTTTTGTCGACATCCTTGAAGTGGGACCAATTTTTTTCCACAGCCTTGTACCAACATGGCAACATGACAAGCATCCATGCCAAGTTTGGTAGCTTTTCGATGTTGTATGGATTTTTTTTAGGTTTTTTGCGATGATAAAACCCTAAATTACTCCGGACGTGACAAATCAGCAACCCTTCCCCCAAATCCCCAATACCCAACAATTAGGCCAATGTAGTCAAAGAAAAATTATCCACAGCGCGCCGCCCCTTTCCTCCAATGGAGAACCGCCGCCCTTGGGTCCTCTCCTCTTCCATTGCCATTATACAACCGCAGCCCTCTCCTTCCTCTCCTCGTGCATTCCAAATCCACCGCCGCTCCTCTCCCCTGCCATTGCAACAACAACTTTGCTCATCTCCTCTTCCACATCCACCCCTCTGCCATCCAAGCAAAACCTCGATTGTCGGGGGTTGGATGAGACATATGCCAAAGGATGGCTTATCATGGTGGGAGCTAGTAGAACATCACCGGTGCCTGGAAGCGGGATGAGGCGTAGACACGAACGCCGGCGTACTTTACCCAGGTTCGGGGCTCTCCTAGGAGATAACACCCCTAGTCCTGCTCTGCGGGGTCTCCGCATGATCACTAAGGCACTAGTGAGTACAAGGTGCTCCTTGAGCTGTGTGCCAGAGGTTGAAGAGAGCAGGGCCGACTCTCTCCTCACTCTGAATGAGTCTAGGCCTTACAGGTCCGAACCCTTTGCATGGGTGCCCTGGGGGGTTTATATAGGCCTACCCCCCCAGGGGTACAATAGTCATCTGGCCGGGTGTAGGGTCCGGCGGTCAGCGTCCCTGGCCGCCGGCTTCTCTGTCAGCTGCTGGGGCCTGCCGCCTGGTGGGCCCCGCCGACTGGTCTGGCTCGGAGCCGACAGGCCACTCCCGCCACTTGCGGGTCTCATCGGTTGCTTGTTGCTGTAGCCGTAATGCAGATGATGCGCGCTTGGTCAGGGGGGCGTGGCTACAGTCCCGCCGTCGGGTGGGAGATCACTGTAGCCACACCGTGTCTTTTCTGGTTTAATGGCGCGCGGACTTCGAGGGAGGAGGGGCCGCTTGCTAGAGGCCAGCCTCCCACCGGTCCAACTGGTCAGGCTCTGCCGCCTTCCAGCCTCTCGCTGCCTGGTGGGGCCTGCCGCCCGCAGGCCGTACCGACAGGCCGTCGTGGGAACAGGGCTTCGCCTGGCAGGAGTGACGTCAAGGGTGGGGTGGCCACAGTGCCACGTCATGGGAAGATCTCTGCCCGTACGGAGCACTGTGGCCGCGCCATGCCCTGGATATGGGGGAATGGGCTATACTGTAGCCACATCATGTCTTGTCTTCTTAACGGGGGCGTAGACTTTGAGGGCGTCGTGGGCCGCCTGTTCTAGGAGCCGGCCTCTCTGGAGGCCGCCTGCTAGGAGTCGACCCGTCTTGGGGCCGTCTTCTGGTGCTTGGCCGTCCTTTGGCATCCGGCCTCATGAGCCAGCCGGCCACCAGAAGACGGCGCTTCATCCTTGATGCTTGAGGGGCGCAGCCGGCCCAATGTCTTGAAATCCTCAGGGACCTGGGTCAGGCTACCCGTGGCCCATTACTCCGACAGTAGTCCCCGAAGCTGGTGAGGCATCGCGGCCGATAAATCGAGAGGCCTCAGTAGCTTCCTTCTCTGAATGCTCTTGCTGAATGCTTCGTCCGCCTCCTGGTGCGCCGCCCGCAGCAAGCACGCCACGCGGTGCCAGCTAGCCGGGCCAGCCCGCCAGTCACGCGCGTGATGGGACGTGGCAGCAGGCCGGGCCCACCACTGCTGGGCCTAGGCGTGCAGGCGGATCTGCTGCGGCCGAGGTAGATGGTCGCGATTCCGTGCGGGGTTACTGCGCGTAGTAATCCGCACGATAACCGCGGGGCCGTGGGGTCGTGGGCGCAGTTAATCCCACGATCCCACGCCCCGTCCCCTCAGCTTCGTAGCCTAGGGGCTATAGGTAGGGGGAGGAGGGGGAGCGGCGGAACACTCGCGCCCTCCTCTCCCTTCGCCATTTTCATCCTTCTCCTTCTCTTGGTGTCGCCGCACCTCCGCGCTCCACCGAGGCGCCGCCGCAGCTTGCCGCCGTCGGTCCTCTTCGCCCCAAGCCTCTCGCTCCGCCGCGGCCCTCGCCTCCGTCGCAGCGCCATTTCTTCGTCTAGCTCGGTCCCCATGGCGCGCGATAGGGGAGGGGACTGGGATGGCTCGGTCGTGCTCGAGGACCACCTTGGCTTCCTTCGTGCCACACGGCGGCTGCCCGGCGCGGGCTTCGTCAAGGTGCGCGTGCCGCCGGAGAGGGAGATTTCGCCGGCACCGCAAGGAGGCGAGCGGGTCATCTTCTGCTTGCACTTCCTCCGCGGCTTCGGCCTGCCGGCGAGTGGATTCCTCCGTTCCTTCCTCGACTTCTACCATCTTCAGCTGCATCATCTGACGCCCAACACCGTGATGCTGCTGTCCGCCTTCGTCGCGTTGTGCGAGGGCTATCTTTGCATCCGCCCCACCATCGAGTTGTGGGGAGCCTTCTTCTACACAAAACTGGGCACCTCCGCCAGGGAGAGGGCGGCCTAGTGCGGTGCCTTCATCGCGGTGCGCCATCCGTCGGGGGAGAATGCCTTCCCCGCCATCAAGCTGTCATAGTCGGTCAAACTATGGCAGAAATCATATTTTTACGTGGAGAACGTCTACCCGGCAATTGACTTCATCAACTTGCCGCCCTATGAAGCCGGCCCTCCGGCCGAGCCTCGGGCCAACTGGGGCTACAAGCCGAGACGCTTGTCGGCCTACGCCACCGCCGCCATCAACCGGCTCCGAGTGCTGACGGGCGAGGAAGGCCTCAAGGCGTCCGACCTACTGGTCGCCTTTGTCGAGCGCCGGGTTCTCCCGCTCCAAGGCCGGCCTCACCTGATCTGTCAGATGAGCGGGCACCGCGACCCGAGCCGGATGTGTACGAGGGACATGTCGGCTGCCGAAGTTGCCCGTATGGTGAACGAGATCTCCGACCTCAAGCTGCCGGAAGGGTCCTGGCGGTTCGGCAAACGGCCATACTCCCGCGCCGACCCGCCGCCTGCTCCGGCGGCGGCCGCCGTGGCGGGGCCGGTGAAGGCTATCAGCTGGACCGGGAAGTGAGCGATGTGGACGACCCTGACTTGGGGGCGGCCGCCCTTGAAGACGACGCCGCGGGCGGCGGCAACGTAGCAGGCGGCCCCGAAGAAGGAGGCGGCCTTGAGACTTGGCCCGACGATGATGACGAGGAGGACGAGCCGCGCCATGCGCGAGGCGCTGACAGGGCGGACGTGGGCCCTTCTGTCGGGCAGGCTGCTCGAGGCTGTACGCGCAAGTGCAAACAAGGCGTCGTCTTGTTCGGTAGCGTGCCGATGAAGGCCAAGAACCCGGCCGCGGCGACTAGGCGGAAGGAGGCCGCCGCAAAGGCGACCAAGTTCCAGAAGCTTCCGAAGGTGCCTCCAATGGTGTCGGCGTAAGTGTCTTTTCCTTGTGCTTTCTTTTCTTGTTGGTTCCGTCTGAGGTTCTTTGCTTTATTTTCCTTGACTTAGGGCTCTGCTCTCCCTTGAGAGGTCGGCCGCCGCCTCCATCATCGGGTCAGTGGAGACCTCTACCACCACCCGGCGAATCGACCCAGCAGCTGACCTCCGGGAGGCGCGGGAACGAAACGCGCGGGAGGCACGCGAGGAGCAGGAAGCCGCCCGCATGGAGAAGGCGGAGGCGGACAGGGCGGAAGCCACTGCGTTGAGGAGGCTAGCGGAGGCTGAAGCCGATGCCGCGGAGAAGAGGCTGGGTGAAGGAGCCGCACGCTGTCAGGCGCCGCTACTCGTCACTCCCTTGAGCTTCGCGCCGCCACCTCCAGAGTTTATGGCGCCGACTGGGGGAGCCGGCGTCGAACAACCGGTCATGGGGGGAGAAGGCGGCGATGTCGTCATGCTGGAGTTAGTCGTGCCTTCGTCGCCGCCGTCTGGAGGAGTGCCGGATGAACGGCCGGCTGCCCCGCCGGTGCCGCCAGCCAAAAACGAGGCAGTGACGGGCCCGATTCCTGAGGCCCGCACTCCGTCGCGCCGCCGAGGCGCGAAGGCGGCTTCGACGCCGCGACCGCTAGAAGCCGGCGCTGCGAGCTCGTCCGCCCCGGATGCCGAAGCCACCAGCCCCGCGCCCGTCGAGTGGGTGCATGGAGGCGGGACCGGCGCCTTAAACCAGGCGATCCTGGACGTCCAGGCCAAACTCCGAGCTGAGGCCACCGCTCTTCGACAGTGCAACAGTGCATTCTTGGATTCGCGAGCGGCCATTCGGGTACGTCCTTTATTTCTTCGTCTTTGATTCTTGCATTCTCTCTGTGGGGGGGGCGCCAGCGCACCCACTGGGTGTAGCCCCCGAGTTTCGGGCCGGCTGCTGAGCAGGCGGCTCGGAACTTTAATTGGCAAGCTCCGAGTGCTAACTTTATCTGCTATCTTCATTATAGGACTATCATAATCTTCGCGCGATCACCTTTAACTCCAACGTCCGAGAGCTGGAGCGGCGGACCGCCGACTTGTCGGAAAGCCGGAGTAAGTCTTTGTTTTCTTTCTCTGCGGGGGCGCGCCAGCGTACCCGCGGGCTATAGCCCCCGAGATTCGGGCCGACTGCTGAGCAGTCGGGCCGGATCTCCTTGGCAACCGTACCTCTTTTTTGTTGATGGTTGATATTATTTTTTCTTCCTCTGCTCTTGCAGAGGCCAACGCTACTTTGCAGCAGCGGCTGGGTGAGGCCAACACCGCGTTGCGCGCCAAGGAGGCAGAGTGCAACGAGCTGGCCCAAGAGCGTGACCGACTGGCCAAGCAACTGACGGAGCAGGCGGAGCTTCTTCAGAAGGCCCAGAAGAAGGCGGAGGTGAAAGAGTCTAGTCTCCTTGCCGAGTTCGAGACTGAACGCTCCGCCTGGGCTGACAGGGAGGCGCTGCTGAAATCCGGCTTCGGCAGGATTGAAGACATAGTTGATGGTAAGTTTTCTTCTTTTTCTTTCTTTGAGCTGCCGATTGCCGATCGAGCCGGCGTCTAGCTTCCGACTTCTGATTTCTCTGCTTTCTTCCTGAGCAGACTTCTTTCCTGGCCACTCTAACGCCGCCAACCAGGCTATTGAGGCTTATCGTAGAGAACGGAGAGCGGAAGGCGTGCAGATCGCTGCCAACGCCCCCCGGACTCTTAGCGAACAACTCCTCAGCATCCAGGCCCGCCTCCGGCCGGCTCATCGGATGCTGCGCCGTCTTCAGCGTGTCGGGGTCCAAGCGGTCTCCGCCCTTTGGCCGGACATGTCGGCTCCGCGCACTCCCAGTCGGACTGCCGACTGGCTGGAGGTGGCGGCCGGCCGACTTGAGGCTTGGAAGGGTTCCTCAGCCCGGGCTGGCGCGCGTCGGGCCTTGGAATTCGTCAAGGCATGGTACCCTGGGCTAAGTCTAGCCCAGCTGACCACGTTTCGGCAGGAGGCCCAAGAGGAGCTGGTGGCGATGGAGCGCGATCTTGTCAGACGGGCAGCGGCGATCGCCGAGTACACCAACACCAACATCTTTGTTCCGGAGCTAGCTGAGGATGGTGCCGAGGCGCCGCCGGAGTGGTTCGGGCTGAACCCGGAGGACGACGAAGACTCGGCCGAGATGATCGACTCCAGCGACGAGGGGGAAGGCGAGGAGGACGGGGAGAGCGAAGAAGATATGCCGGAGGTCGGGGCGGACGACCAGTCTCCGCTTGATCGTGCCTCAAACAACGAGCCGCGCTCGAGTGCGCCGACTGCTGCTGGAGGCGACCAAGCGGAGACTGACCAGCCGTCTGCCCCACCAATCGGCACTACTAACTCCGCCAACCAGTCGGACCCCTCTGCTGCTCCCTAGGCCGCCGACTTGTCTTTTATTTTTCCTGTTTTATCAGTCTCGACAAACTTTTGTTAAATTCGCACAATTCCACCCACGGGGTGTATTTCAAACTCTGTTGAATGCTGGCCAAGGGCCTATTGACATGCAGATATTCTTCTACATAAGTTGCGCTCTTGCCGAGCTCTGACTTTCCTTGCTTTCTGCTCCTTGGCTTTTTTCCTTTGCCGCCCTCCCTTAGCTGCTGTCTTGCCAGCCAAACAGCCGCTCTGCGGACTGCGGCTGGGTCAAGTACTTAGCTACTTTCGAGAGAGCAAGTACTTAGCCGATTAGAGCGTTAGTAAGATAAGTAGAAGCCGGCCGCACGGCTGCTCTACAGCCGGTCAACGAGGCGAAAGCCGGCCTGGACTATGTACATGCTTTGGGTCCTTAGCCATTTTTCATGCGGACACCTTTTCTGCCTTTAACCCCTGCCCACCGGACAGTCGCTCTGCGAACTGTGGCTTTGGCAGGAGAAAGTTGAGGCGCCAACGCATTACTTGTCCGGCTGCAGGAAGCACCACATAGTACGAGGCGGCGAGCCCCCGGGCCGACTGATCGAACCCGATGCCAGGCGAAAAAATGAAATGACACATTTATAGGCGTAATACTCATCACGCAGATAAACGAGGGTAGCCCCCGAGTTCTTCTCGGGGAACCCGGAGTCTTCGTACTTAATACAAAGGGTAGCGTGATACATAGTGCATCAACTGTAAAATCTTCGAAGGAGGTTTGCGTTCCATGGCCGCTCTGTCTCCTTGCCGGAGTCGTCTCTCTTGCGTGCTCTGGGCTTCTGAGCGTCGATCAGGTAGTAGGAGTCGTTGCCCAAAACTTTGCTGATGATGAAGGGGCCTTCCCAAGGTGCCGAGAGCTTGTGCTGGCCGGCTGTTCGCTGGATCAGCCGGAGCACAAGGTCTCCCTCTTGGAAAGATCTTGGCTTGACCTTCCGATTGTAGTATCGGCGTAGATTCTGCTGGTAGATGGCGGACCGGCTGAGTGCCAACAGCCGGCCCTCTTCCAGCAGATCGACGCCGTCTTCTCATGCTTCTTTTGCCTCCTCCTCAGTGTACATGGTGACTCGAGGGGAGTCAAATTCTATGTCCGTCGGGATGACGGCTTCGGCACCGTAGACGAGGAAGAAGGGCGTGAAGCCGGTTGACTTGTTTGGAGTTGTATGCAGGCTCCAGAGGACGGCCGGCAGCTCATCGAGCCAACAGCCGGCTGAACGCTCTAGAGGCTCGATCAGTCGGGGTTTGATGCCGGACAAAATGAGGCCGTTTGCCCGCTCCACCTGGCCGTTTGACTACGGATGGGCAACGGACGCTAAGTCCAGTCGGATGCCCTGCGTCGCGCAAAAACGAGCCAAGGCGCCCTTGGCGAAGTTTGTGCCGTTGTCGGTGATGATGCTGTGTGGTATGCCATACCGGGTGGTGATGTCTGCGATGAAAGTCACAGCGGTCGGACCATTCAACTTCTTGATTGGTTTGGCCTCTATCCACTTGGTGAACTTATCCACGGCGACAAGTAGATGAGTCATGCCGCCGCGCGCTGTCTTGAATGGTCCCACCATGTCCAGCCCCTAGACGGCAAAGGGCCAGGCAATGGGGATGGTCTTGAGTGCAGAAGCCGGCGAATGTGGCTTGGAGCGGAACTTCTGACACCCCTTACATTTCTGGACCAAATCTTTGGCGTCTTCTAGAGCAGTTGGCCAGAAGAAACCATGGCAGAAAGCTTTGGCAACAAGTGATCTTGAAGCCGCGTGGTGACCACACTCGCCTTGGTGGATGTCTTTGAGGATTGCTTGGCCTTTCTCCGGCTCCACGCAGCGCTGGTACACGCCAGTGACACTACGCCTCACAAGTTCTCTGTTAACAATGGTGTATGCTCCTGCCCGGCGTTGCACTTGTCGGGCCGAGATTTCATCAGTTGGCAGCTCCTTGTTCACCAGAAAGTTGAGGATGGGCTGCGCCCATGAAGGTGCTGCTATTTCTTCGACTGCCAGGACTGCTATTTGCAGGAGGGCGGTTGGGAGGGGAGGCGGCAGGGTGGAGCCAACGGCGTCTTGCTGTGCTGTTGAAGTCCCCGGGCCGACTGCTGCGGCCCCCGGGCCGGGTTGTGGAGTCCCTGGGCCGGGTGCGACTGCTGCAGTCCTCGGGCCGCTTGGTGAAGTCCCCGAGACGGCTGCTGCAGCCCCCGGGCCGGGTTGTGGAGTCCCCGGGCCGGGTGCGACAGCTGCAGTCCCCGGGCCGCCTGGTGGAGTCCCCGAGACGGCTACCTCGGGGGGAGTCGGCACGAAGATGGAGTCTGATTCTGGTGACGGCTTGATAGATGGCTTGAGGAGCCGTTGCAGGGCGATGCCGGCTGGTACTGCTTGCCGGGTGGAGCCGATCCGTGCCAGGGCATCAGCTTGCTCATTGTCATTTCTTGGCACATGGAGGAACTCGCACCCTTCAAAGTATCCACTAAGTTGCTGGGCGAGGAAGCGGTAGCTTGCCATGTTTGCATCCTTGGCGTCCCAGTCGCCTGACGACTGCTGGACCACCAAGTCGGAGTCACCGTAGCACAGGATCCGGTGAATGCCGAGTTCCTTGGCAAGCCGGAGCCCGTGTAAGAGTGCTTCGTACTCGGCCACGCTGTTGGAGGCGGCAAAGTGGATTTGCAGCGTGTATTTGAGCTTGTCGCCCTTGGGAGAGGTGAGGACGATGCCGGCTCCCAGACCGGTGCACATCTTCGAGCCATCGAAGTGCATCCGCCAATGAGTGGAGTCTGGAGCTGGCGGCAGGTACTGGGTCTCGGCCCAGTCGACGAGGAAGTCGGCCAGCGCCTGGGACTTGATGGCGGTGCGAGGTTGGTAGAAGATGGTGTAGGGGGCCAGCTCGATGGCCCACTTGGCCACTCGGCCCGATGCATCTCTGCTGCCTATGATCTCCGCAAGCGGAGCGGTGCAAACAACCGTGAATGGATGCTCTTGGAAGTATGGCTTCAGCTTCTTGGCGGCGAAATGCACACCATAACACAACTTTTGATAGTGGGGGTAGTTCTGCTTGGAGGCTGACAACACCTCGCTCAGGTAGTACACCGGTCTCTGGACCGGCTGTGCCTTGCCGTCTTCTTTGCGTTCCACAACTATGACTGTGCTGACCACCCGGCTGGTGGCGGCGATGTAGAGAAGCATTGGCTCCTTAGCAGTCGGAGCCGCTAGGACAGGCGGAGTGGTCAACACCTTTTTGAGCAGGAGAAAAGCTTCATCCGCCTTGTTATTCCACTCGAAAAAAGTGGTTTTCTTCATAAGCTGGTACAGAGGAAGAGCTTTCTCGCCCAGCTGACTGATGAAACGGCTGATGGATGCCAAGCAGCCGGTGAATTTTTGCACATCCAGCAGTCGGGTGGGCACCTCCATCCTCTCGATGGCCTTGATCTTCGCAGGATTGCACTCTATGCCGCGCTCTGAGACCAGGAAACCAAGAAGCTGGCCGGCTGGTACTCCGAAGACACATTTCTCTAGGTTGAGCTTGATTTGAAAACGACGCAAGTTTTCAAAGGTTTCCTTAAGGTCCTCTAGCAGGGTGCCACGCTTTTCCGTCTTCACCACGATATCGTCCAAATAGACATGGGCGTTCTTGCCGAGTTGCTCGAGGAGACACTTCTGCATGCAACGCTGGAACGTGGCGCCGGCATTCCTCAAGCCGAACGTCATGGTCAGGTAGCAGAAGGCTCCAAATGGTGTGATGAAGGCGGTCTTCAGCCTGTCGGCTGGATTCAGTTTGATCTGGTGGTACCCTGAGTATGCATCCAAAAAACTCAACAGCTCGCATCCGGCTGTGGAGTCTATCACTTGGTCAATTCTTGGCAAAGCAAATGGATCTTTGGGGCAAGCTTTGTTGAGGCTGGTATAATCAATACACATGCGCCACTTCTTATTCTTCTTCAGCACAAGGACTGGGTTGGCTAACCACTCTGGGAAGAATACTTCCATAATGAAGCCCGCTGTTAGAAGCCGGGCTATTTCTTCTCCAATGACTCTTCTCTTTTCTTCCGACAGGCGGCGCAAGGGCTGCCTGACTGGTTTGACACCAGGTCGGACATGTAGCTTGTGCTCGGCGAAATACGTCGGAACACCCGGCATGTCTTTAGGAGACCATGCAAAGATGTCCCGATTCTCACGGAGGAAATCGGCGAGCTCACTTTCCTATTTGCTGTCAAGGTTGACACCAATGACAGCGTACCTCTCCGGGTGCTCCGGGTCCAGGGGTATCTTCTTTGTTTCTTTCGCCGGCTTGAACGAGCCCTCAGCTTCTGGCTCCTTAGGTTCTGGCGGCATTTCCGGCTGCTTGCCTGCCATCGCCACAACCCGGTCAAGGAGCCTCCTCTCGGCAGCAATCACGAGGGACTCGGCCAGCCGACTGCTGGCAGCGGCACATGCGACAGACTTCTGGTAGTCACCAGCCACGGTGATGATGCCCTTGGTGCTTGGCATCTTCATCTTGAGATAGGCGTAGTGGGGAACCGCCATGAACTTGGCCAGGGCGGGCCGGCCAAGCAGCGCGTGGTAGGGGCTTTCAAGATCAACCACCTCGAACCAGATTGGCTCTCGGCGGAAGTGATCCTTCTCTCCGAAAAGGACATCTATCTTGATCTTGCCGATCGGCGAGTAGGACAGGCCAGGCACAATACCATGGAAGACAGTCTGGCTGGGCTGGAGCTGTTTCTCTTGGATGTCCAACTTCTCCATGGTGTCACGGTAGAGGATGTTGATGCTGCTGCCGCCATCTATCAAGACTCGGGAGAAATGAGCAGCCCGCCTCTCCGTAGCGAAGGTGGTATCCAGCACCAGGGCATAAGAACCCGGGGCAGGCATCACCTCCGGGTGGTCAGATCGGCTCCAACTGATCGGCCTCTCTGACCAATGCATGAATTCCGGGGCTTTAGAAGCGACAATGTTCACCTCCCGGCGCTGTTGACGCTGGCTGCGCCTGTCGTCAGTCACGCTGGTGAAGACGACGTAAGCTCCGTGCTCTTCAGGGAACTCATCCTGGATCACTCCGACTGGCCGAACCGCCGGCTACTGGGGCGGCGGAGGCGGCGGGCCAGCAGGCGGAGTAGGCAGGAGCCCGTCGCCCTTGGCGATCCTGGTGAGCCAGTGGCACTTCCGAGTGGCGTGGTTGGACGGCTTCGCGCCGCTGTGAAACTTGCAGGGTGCATCGAGAGTCTGCTCGTATGAGAAAGCGGGCAACCAGTTGGGCTTGCCGCCCTTCTGACGCTTGGGAGGAGGCTGTCCTTCCGGCTGCTGGTCTTCGATTGTCGCCACCTGCCGGCTTGTAGAAGCCGGTTGTGGCGCCTTGCGCTTGTTGTCGTTTTGCTACTGCCGCCGACTGGCGTCACCAGTCGGGGCCCGAGGAGTTTGAGGGGCCACTTTGCCGGATGCATCAACTTGAATCTCTGCCTTCATGGAGGAGTCGGCCGTGGCATATTTGTCCGCTATGATTAGCAACTCGTCGAGGGTGGATGGCTCGTCGCAGAGGAGTTTGTGCTTGAGCAGAGTGCCTTCTCTGCACCCGGCTGTGAAATACTCAATGGCCTGCACCTCATGCACGCCCTTGCAGGAGTTGCGCAGCTCGGCCCAGCGCGTGAGGTAGTCGCAAGTCGACTTGTCGGGGCCTTGGACGCACAAGGAGAGCTGGCGAGGCTTGGGTGGCCGCTTGTACGTGCTGGTGAAGTTGCGATTGAAGGCTTCGGTGAAATCAACCCAGCTGTTGATGCTGCGGGGCTTCAGGCTGTTTAGCCATGTTCGAGCGATGCCTTGGAGCATGAGCGGAACATACTTCACGGCAGCGCGCTTGTTGCCGTTCGCGATGCTGACGGCCGTGGAGTAGTCGACCAGCCAGTCTTCCAGCTTCACGGAGCCGGTGTACTTGGGCGTATCTCTTGGGAGGGTGAACCCTTTGGGGAAAGGCTCGTCACAGATGCAGGGGCCAAAGCAAGGCGGACCCAATGCGTCTTCTTCTTCTAGCGCCAGGGACCGGTTGAGGCGGTCGATCCGGTGGCGGGCATCGTTCTCCCCGACTCCTTCTCGGCGGCCAAGGCGGTCGCCGAGTGTTGGGTGGTCAACAGGCGGCGGGGAAACACGTCTCTCCCGGCGCGGGGGAGGCGGACGACCGTCCCGCCGTTCCACTGCTCGTGGGCGGCCGTCTTGGTCGCGCTCAATGGAGATGCGTGTGCGGCTGCGGCTTGCAACCGGCTCTGGGCCTCTTCCGTCGCGGGCGCCGTCTGTTGGCGTCCGGGAGGTCGCGCCATGCTCTCGGCGAGGGGGAAGGTTCCCGGCCTGTAAGCCGGGTTCCATCATGCGGCGGCCGGCCTCCTGCTGCGCGGCGGCCGCGTCGATGAGCTGTTGGACGCGCTCCGTCATGCAGCGACGCTCGTCGCCCTCCAGGCGGTCCAGTTTTTCCGCCACCGCCTGGGCGGCGCGCAGGTTCTCCATCGGCGTGGCATAGACTGGTCGGTCGGCCCCCAACATGCTGGCGATGGCTGCGCCATGTTGTCGGACCGTGCCCGCGCGGCTGGGCTCGCCAGCAGCCGGCGTGCCGCAGACGGCACGGTCGATCTCGCGGTGGTAAGCCTCGGTGAGGCGTCTCATGGCCGCCAACTTGTTGGCGCTGTCGAGAAGCGCGGCACGGCATGCTTCCAGCGTTTCACCGTTCGCACCGGGTGCTATGGGCGCGGACAGGTCCCGCATTGCCGCCTGCAGCGGATCCTGGCCACCTCCGCCAGAGTGCTCGCCATGCTCGATGACAAGCACCTCCGTGACGGTGCCCCCGCCACTGCTCGCGCGAGGGAGCGGTTCGTCGTAGACCACCACGCTGGTGGGGAATGTATCGAGCGACGCCGTGTCGGAATCGACAAGCATTGGGTCGATGGAGCCAACCGACTCCAAGTCTGCAGCAGGCTCGCTGCCGACGTGGAGCCGGTCGAGGAGGTCGACGAGGCGGCTCTCAGGGTCATCTGTGCCCGTGTCCGATACGGGCTTGTCGGGAAGGCGAATCTTGCCAACAAGATCGGCGAGGTGACTTGCCGCGCAGACGACCTCCACGCCATGCAGCGCGTCGGCGTAGGCGCCATCTGGCATGCCGGGCTGGCTGCGCTCGTCAGGAAGGAACAAGGTTCCCGTCCAGAACAGGTCTCCGGATGGCGGTGCACCTAGCCCCACAGTGCGCGCCAAATGTCGGGGGTTGGATGCGACATATGCCAAAGGATGGCTTATCATGGTGGGAGCTAGTAGAACGTCGCCGGTGCCTGGAAGCGGGATAAGGCGTAGACACGAACGCCGTCGTACTTTACCCAGGTTCGGGGCTCTCCTAGGAGATAACACCCCTAGTCCTGCTCTGCGGTGTCTCCGCATGATCACTATGGCACTAGTGAGTACAAGGTGCTCCTTGAGCTGTGTGCCAGAGGTTGAAGAGAGCAAGGCCGACTCTCTCCTCACTCTGAATGAGTCTAGGCCTTACAGGTCCGAACCCTTTGCATGGGTGCCCTGGGGGGTTTATATAGGCCTACCCCCCAGGGGTACAATAGTCATCTGGCCGGGTGTAGGGTCCGGCGGTCAGCGTCCCTGGCCGCCGGCTTCTCTGTCAGCTGCTGGGGCCCGCCGCCTGGTGGGCCCCGCCGACTGGTCTGGCTCGGAGCCGACAGGCCACTCCCGCCACTTGCGGGTCTCATCGGTTGCTTGTTGCTGTAGCCGTAATGCAGATGATGCGCGCTTGGTCAGGGGGGGCATGGCTACAGTCCCGCCGTCGGGTGGGAGATCGCTGTAGCCACACCGTGTCTTTTCTAGTTTAATGGCGCGCGGACTTCGAGGGAGGAGGGGCCGCTTGCTAGAGGCCGGCCTCCCACCGGTCCGACTGGTCAGGCTCTGCCGCCTTCCAGCCTCTCGCTGCCTGGTGGGGCCTGCCACCCGCAGGCCGTACCGACAGGCCGTCGTGGGAACAGGGCTTCGCCTGGCAGGAGTGATGTCAAGGGTGGGGTGGCCACAGTGCCACGTCATGGGGAGATCTCTGCCCGTACGGAGCACTGTGGCCGCGCCGTGCCCTGGATATGGGGGAATGGGCTATACTGTAGCCACATCCTGTCTTGTCTTCTTAATGGGGGCGTCGTGGGCCGCCTGTTCTAGGAGCCGGCCTCTCTGGAGGCCGCCTGCTAGGAGTTGACCCGTCTTGGGGCCGTCTTCTGGTGCTTGGCCGTCCTCTGGCATCCGGCCTCATGAGCCAGCCGGCCACCAGAAGACGGTGCTTCATCCTTGATGCTTGAGGGGCGCAGCCGGCCTAATGTCTTGAAATCCTCAGGGACCCGGGTCAGGCTACTCGTGGCCCATTACTCCGACATCGATGGAGGGCGAGATCGTGCAGGTCGCCGGCGGTGAGAAGTTCAACTTTGCCACGAAGATGGAGGACGAGATCGTGAAGATCGCCGGCGGCGATGAGGTCAAGTTAGGCAGGCTCAAGGAGATCGTCTCTTTGTTTGACTACCGGAGGCAGTTAGCGGTCTCACAGCAGTGGATGAGCCCATATCTGCTAAAGAGAGAGGGCTGCGATCCACGGAGGAGAGCCGGTGTCCTGCATCGAGTACCTCCTCTGGGCCATGGTGCAGTCGGATTCCCAAGTGAGGCCGCGAGGATTCGGTGGTGGAACTACCGCTCCAAGATCGAGAAACTAGAGGAGCGAGAACCGAGCATCTATATGGTGCCGTTTGTGATCTTGCCATGGGACCCTATGCCGGAGGAGACTTCATCGAGCAACCGCAGGAGGAGGAACAGATATGAGCCGACGTCGCTTCCCCGCCGCTCTCCACGGTTCCCTCGCCGTTCCACTCATCTCATGAGGCGGTGGTCTGCGATCGAGGAGTAGTAGGGGTATGAGTAAGCTTCCCCACTCCTAATCTTCCTACTGCTCATGCTTATAGTCATGGTGATAGTATTGAATGGGGAAGGATGTCATTTTAATCTGAATAAATTGATTGAAGATTTGACTACATGCTTTGGGGGCTGGATTATGATGTATATGAACCCTAGGCATATTTATGAACCCTAGGCAAAATTTGTAGTGTTCTAGTGCTAGAATTTGATGTATATGAACCCTTGGAAAAATTTTAGTCTTTTTGTGCTAGATTTTGATGTATATGAACCCTAGGCAGAATTATGTGTGTTAAGTTAACTGAATTTGCTGGGTTAACTGAACTTTTTTAGTTAACTGAATTTGTCCCTTCATTACTGAATCAAACTTAATTTGGCTAATTAACTTTCGAAAAGAAGATAAGAAAATTGGATTAATAGATTCCAGAAGAAGATAAGAAAATTGTGTGGGTGGGCATATGTGATATGTTTTGGGCTGTGTGGAGTAGTTGGAATGATAGGATCCTAGAGTATATGCTATGATTTGGGCTTAATGGAGTAGCATATCTGCATCCATATGTGGTATTAGTTTTGTCATTTCGATGAGTTTTGGAGCATGACATGTTTGCATAACTTTCCATTTTGTCTTTCTTGTGTGATTTAATCCATGCATCATATGGTGAAACTTTGTACATGTGTTTGGAGCATTTTTCATGCCTACTAGCTGTTAAAATTATTTCCATGCCATGAAACACATGATAAGGCACTGAACCAACCATGAAAACATGCCATGTGAATGTTGTTGAAATGAATATGCTTGTTTTCACTAAGTCATCAGTATGATTTAAAACATTTTATTTTGTCTTCATGCTAGCTATGAATCTGTAGCTCTTATGGAGATGCTCATGTTGTATGTCTTGTTCTCCATGATTTGTACTAGCATTCTGTGCAATTAGATGCCATGACAAGCCATGTAGCATATTTATTTATTGCCTCCAACATGCCATCATTTTAACTCTGTGCATGTCAGCAAGTATAAATCTGTCAGTTATAAAACTTTGCAAATTTGCTTGATGGTTCCCACTAAACTATAAACCCCCCTTTTGTTTTTAGAGTAAGCCATTGACATACGGGTCCCACGGCAGTCACACACACAAACGCTCCCAGCAATGTGGCCCCTGGCCCACTGGTCATCCTCGATGGCTAGCCAACCCCAGTGTGCCTCTACCAATTCCAGCCCCTCTGTCTGTTATAAAACTATGCAACTTTGCTTGAAGGTTGCCACTAAAATATAACTCCTATGGCCATGCTTCCTAAACATTATTTGCATTATGTTGTCAATACTTTCATGCCATGCCTTTTGTTGCTATGACAAGTTTATGTTGCATGGTAAAATCTTGCTCTAAAGTGGTCATGTTAATATAATTGTTTGATGTTAACAGTAAGTTGCAACTTGTGAGCTTGGTTTTGTTTGCTTGCTGTAACCATCATGTCAACACTGCTAGTCATTATAATTGTTTCAGCATAACTGTAATTTTCACTAAGTCCTAATCTGTAATAGCAACTTTGCCAATCGTGTTTAACAGGGAAAAACCTGGAGTTCACAAGGCTGGAGACCTGGAGTTGTGAGGCTGGGAGGCTGATGGCACTGCTGCTGGCTGATCCTTCTTATTTTAGCTTTTGTTCCTCCTTTTGTCTCTACTCGTTGGATTCCTGGGCTACATCCCTATGTGTTGTTAATGTATTAAGTTGATCCTTTGAATTTGTAGTATTAGGTTTAATGTGGAAGTACCTTAATCTCTATGAGAAAGATGTTGGTTCTATGACTGATAGTTTGGTATTTGAAATCAGAGGGGAGGGGGGTGGGGAGCCCTATTTTTCAAGTTTCAGTTTGAGATAACAAATTTTGCGAACTATTGGAGGTGGCGCACAGTGAAACGCCTCTACCATTGATACTAGTTGTACATGTCGGTCCAATTAGCAACATCGGGTACGAGAAGATCTATTCATGCCTAGGAATAGAACATGATAGACCTAGGCGTGCATGATATGGGTCCAGATGAAACGCATGACAACGGGCATATGGCAGACGAATACGCGTGGTCGCCGACGGAGCTTCGATGCCATCTGTTAGGTGCATGTTGAAATACAATATTTAGGGATTATTAACATATGAAAACAATAATTCAATCGTCTATGTAAAGGTGTACAACATAATTTTCAAGATAAATTGAAACATGACATGTGCACATGCAATTTGCCAACAAGTCCACTTGTAGTAGAAAAAGACAGCATGTGCACGTATCCAACCGTGCCTCCTACGATTTTGTTCCATGCTTTTGTCGCCATTTATCTTGGGAAGTAAAAAAATATAAGGTGATTTTCCCATAATAAACCATTTTGGAGAGAAATTTGCAACCAACCAAAAATATCTACTGCGTGGAACTTGGCCCTCGTGGGGAGATTGGATCGACCTCTCCTAGATTATAGGGTGAGGCCATCGTGAACGTGATCGTGAGAGGGTCAAGAAGGATTCTTTTTTTCGAGGGAAGGTAGGAATTTTGTGTGGTTACAAAATGGAATGCACCCCTTTTTGAGGGACAATAATGCACCTTATAATGTGTAATTAAGGAAATTATTATTTAACAGAAACCTTGCTATTTTCAAGCCATTATAAAACAACTTACTTGTTTTGGCAAAAAAAAGTTGATTATGGGTTAGTTCATTTTGTGGACACTTACGTGTAGTGGTGCATGCTGTGGGCCCAGGTAGCTCTAGGTGTATGCAGTGTATCATGCTGGCTAGGGGTGCACAGGGTAGTAACCTCGGGAATCAGGGTGAAAGTCTTGTGCTAATTCTATTTTGTGGGGTGCGACATATGAGTCTACCCGGGGGGAATGCTTGGCTTGGGGGTCGGCGTAAGTGGTGTGGGTCTAGTGCCTAAGTGGTGTGCCACGTGGGTCTAGACGGCGGGGGTGCATGGTTTGGATCTAGCAACCTTGAGGTAACGCATCCGGTTTGCGCACTGAGTGCGGGCTCATTCCTCCGTTTTCGTCGGTGCTTTCTCTCGGGTCAACGGAGAACAATCCAAACGCGCATGCCAGGTCCCGGCCTTTCTTGGGTCCCGCGTGCCATATTAGGGACATTTGCCGCATTTCTAGGGTAGTATCCTCGGGAATTCAGGATCTAGACAGCGGCCACATGAAATCATAGCAGGGAATGGGGTAACAATCGCATGCTAAGCTCTTTGGTCCATATATACGGGCCATGTGCTACCAAAGAGAAGGGCCGCCCCGGAGCCGTTGTCCATCGAGAGGGAACGAGTCCGGCCTGTGAATGGTGTGCGGGGCCTGCCCCTTCATCTGCTTCATAACTCTATGCTGCAAGATGTGGGCCCTAGCCACCAAGGCCCGTCCCGTGTGCCGCACGCCAACTGGACCCACATCATGCATGCACGCGTGGCCAAGTAGACACCCACCGGTCAACCTTGACAATGTACACAAGACGCATGCGCACTCATTATCCATCTAGCCCCCAGCCATGCACACCTAGCCACCTACACTCAAACCGTGCACCGTTTGCCAGGTTGACCCACACCATCCATCCACCATTGACCCCACCTCGGTTCGTTGGACCTCCGACGAGTCCCTTCCCTCGGCATGCCAGGCATGTCAAAGCAACATGCGGCTACACATATTGCACACCGAGATACGACATCATTCACTAGTGCCAGCAAACCTGTGCACCTGAGCATCTCTACCCATGGTGGACACTAGCGCATGGTTAGGATCGAGAAGCCTAGCGGCACATGTTGTCGGCCTGGTTGGCTAGGGGTGCATGACATGGGTCCAGATGAAACGCATGGCATCACGTGGATCCACATTCCCCTGCCCGGTACCGGACAGCGGGCATATGCCAGACGAATCCATGCGGTCGCCGACGAAGCTTGGATGCCATGTGTTAGGTGCATGCTGAAATTCAATATTTAGGAATTATTAACATATGAAAACAATAATTCAATCGTCTATGTAAAGGTGTACAACATAATTTTCAAGGAAAAATGAAACATGACACGTGCACATGCAATTTGCCAACAAGTGGACTTGTAGTACAAAAAGACATCATGTGCACGTATCCCACCATGCCTCCTACGATTTTGTTCCATGTTTTTTTGCCACATATCTTTGGAAGGAAAAACAAAAGAAGGTGATTTTCCCATAATAAACCGTTTTGGAGAGATATTTGCAACCAACCAAGATAGATACTGCGTGGAAGTTCGCCCCTGTTGGGAGATTGGATCGACCACTCCTAGATTATAGGGCGAGGCCATCGTGAACGTGATCGTGAGAGGGTCAAGAAGGATTTGTTTTTTTGAGGGAAGGAAGGAATTTTGTGGGTTTACAAAAAGGAATGCACCCCTTTTTGAGGGACAAAAAAATGCACCTTATAATGTGTAATTAATGAAATTATAATTTAATAGAAACCTTGTTATTTTCAAGCAATTTAAAAACAACTTACTTGTTTTGGCCAAAAAAATGTTGATAATGGGATAGTCCATTTTGTGGACACTTACGTGTAGTGGTGCATGTTGTGGAAATCGGGGTGAAAGTCTTGTGCTAAGCTATTTTGCAAGGTGCAACATATGAGACTACACAGGGGGAATGCTTGGCGTGGGGGCTGGCGTAAGTGGTGTGGGTCTAGTGCCTAAGTGGTGCGCCATGTGGGTCTAGACGGCGGGGGTGCATGGTTTCGATCTAGCTACCTTGAGGGAACACGCCCGGTTTGCGCACTGAGTGCGGGGCCCGTTCCTTCGTTTCCGTCGGTGCTTTCTCTCGGGTCAACAGAGAACAATCCAAAAGCACATGCCAGGTCCCGGCCTTTCTCGGGGCCCGCGTGCCATATTCGGGACATTTGCTGCATTTCTAGGGTAGTATCCTCGGAAATTCAGGATCTATACCGCGGCCACATGAAATCGTAGCAGGGATTGGGGTGACAGTCCCATGCTAAGCTCTCTAGTCCATATATGGGCCATGTGCTACCAATGGGAAGGGCTGCCTCGAAGCCGTTGTCCAGGGCAATGATGCCAGCGTGTCGTCTGCTGCCTCTATAATCCGTGCAAATTCACGAGGGATTGAAATTTCATGGGACCTGTCGCAATGTCATCATACGACCCATGGAGGGTGTGGTCGAACATCGAGAGCGGCACGCATAAGCCTTCATGTAGGTTGTGTGTAAATGAGACCAAAACGCATCCCAGAGCTAGCCATCGAAAGGGAACGAGTCCGACCTGTGGACGGAGAGCGAGGCCCGCCCCTTCATCTGCTTCAGAACTCTGTGCCGCAAGATGTGGGCCCTAGCCACCAAGGCATGTCCCGTGCACCGCACGCCAACTGGACCCACACCATGCATGCACGCGTGGCCATGTAGACACCCACGGGTCAACCTTGACAATGTACACATGACGCATGCGCACTCATTAGCCATCTAGCCCCCCAGCCATGCACACCTAGCCACCTACACTCAAACCATGCACCATTAGCCAGGTTGACCCACACCATACATCCACCATTGACCCCACCGCGGTTCGTTGGACCTCCGACGAGTCCCTTCCCTCGGTATGCCAGGCATGCCAAAGTGACACGCGGCTACACATATTGCACACCGAGATCCGATGTCATTCACTAGTGCTAGCAAACCAGTCCACATGAGCATCTCTGCCCATGGTGAACACTAGCGCATGGTTTGGATTGAGAAGGCTAGCGGCGCATGTTGTCAGCCCGGTTGGCTAGGGGTGCATGATATGGGTCCAGATGAAACGCATGGCATCACATGGATCAACATTCCCATCCTTGGTACTGGACATCGGGTATATGGCAGACGAATCCGCACGGTTGCCGACGAAGTTTTGTGACATCCATTTGCCATTCCATTGTTTGTAAAGTTTTACAACATATTTTTGGACAAATATAAAACATGACACGTGCACATGAAACAAGCGTACAAGTGCAGTTGTCCCACTGTATGACTTTGTTCTGTGTTATGAGGGAGCAGTTGCATTACACATTTTTTTGAAGGGAAGTTGCATTACTCCTAAATCATGGCTGTGCACGATCGGGCCATTCATTTATGTGAGAAGTTGCGTTTTGGCGTGGCAGACATGGTGGTGTGAACAACGCATGGGGACATGTGAACGTGGTAACAATTGTGTTTGACTAGCCAAGGACTAAAGCCGGCCGCTCCACTTCTCCATAGCCCATTAATCTCATCGCCGCCCCCTTGTCCTCTTCTCCATCCACAAATCCACAAATAGCCACAATCGAGGGTTTTCTCCTCCCACGCCTCACCACCCGTCGTGCACTTCCCGCCGCTGCACCCTTCCCGCTGCTGCACCTCCGCCGTCGAGATGCCCAAGCGCAGCATGGGAGGGAGGGGCAACGCCGGGGCCGATGCCCTGGCATATGAAGCATCCAAGACCTGTGCGAAGCTGGACATGGAGAAACCCGTCGCTGCCGACGAGGGGTCGAGCGAGCAGCAGGTGCCTCCTCCGCCGGAGCAGGCGACTCCTCTGCCACGCCAGCTGGCTCCTCTGCCACAGCCCGTGGTCAACGGCGATGACGACGGATAAGAGGTCAGTCATCTATCTCCTATTTTTGGTAATATCCTAGGTTTCCTTGTTCAGTCCTTTTTTTTGGCAAGGCTAGGGTTTCTGCTTTTCTTCAATCTGTGAAATATGTACATAGATTCTTTAGATCTGTTAGGTTCCAGGGTGGATCTACATGGGTGCATGGGTGTGGGGATCGGCTCCTCATTGTACAGGTTATGTTGTTTTTAAGATCTACCAACCACTTCGATCCCATGGCTCAAGTGTTGATGCCAAATTTTAATAGTAGCAGCACCGGTACAGTAGTGCACCCAAATTTTTTTGGCAGAAATTTCTTATATATGGTGTTTTATTGGCAAATGGACTAAAAGTGGTGTAGTTTGTGCACTAAACTTCATGTCAATTCATATAAAACTAGCCTCTAACGCTTAATCTAGCAGACACAAATTTTGTGGTCCAATTTGCTCAACACCAATTGCTTGATTCCTGGAGTCCAATTACCATAGGGTGTAATATTTTAGACTTGTTATCATCCCTACTTGAAATATATATTTTGGTTGCTTATTTTTAGCATAATATTTTCTGCAAGTAAAGGATAACAACACCATGCCTTGTTTATGAAAATGTCATATTGTATGGTCATGTAGTAAATAATCTTCATTTTCTGTCATTCATGTCAGTACTGTCAGTATGATGGAAAAAGAATATTTTCATATGAACATTTTAGATATTACTCCCTCCGTTTGAAAAATATTGTTGTGGTTTTAGTTTGTAAAATAAATTTTTGAACACCCAACTATGAATTCCTAGATCAGAAGCTGTATCGCTAGGTTACATTAGTTGAGGCATGTATATGACATTTTTCGATCTATATAAAATATTCTGCTATTTATGTGGGCCCAGGTAGCTGCTCTGGTTCCTCAGAGGAGCAGGTGTCTCCTCTGCCGCGGGTGTCGCCTCCTATGCCCGAGCCTGTGGTCGTCGGCGACGTCAACAAAGAAGACATTAGTCATCTATCTCCTTTAATTTTTTGTAAAATCCTAGGTGTTCTCTGGTCAGTCCTTTTCTCTATTTTTGGGGAAGGCCAGGGTTTCTTTTTATCTTTGATCAATGGACTCCATATCAAGATTCTGTAGATGCGTTAGGTAACTAGCTAGGTTACATGTGTTGAGCCCTGTATAGGTCATATTTTGATCTAGATAAATTATTCTGCTAATAAATCCAACTAGGGTTGGTGGTTGTGCTAATACAAATACGTAGCTGGACCTTGGAATTGAATTGCCTACATAGGTTATTGATACGTCTCCAACATATCTATAATTTTTGATTGTTCCATGCTATTATATTATCTATCTTGGATGTTTTATATGCATTTATATGCTATTTTATATGATTTTTGGGACTAACCAATTAACCTAGAGCCCAGTGCCAGTTTCTGTTTTTTCCTTGTTTTTGAGCTTCGCAGAAAAGGAATATCTAACGGAGTCCAATTGACCTGAAAATCCACGGAGAATATTTTTTGGGAAATATAAAAAATACTGGAACAAAAAGTTATCGGAGAAGAGTCCCGAGGCCACCACAAGGATGGAGGGCGCCCCCCCTAGGGCGCGCCCCCCATCCTTGTCGTCGCCTCGTGGGCCCCCTTGACTTGTCCCTGATGCCAACACCTCCTATAAATCCCAAAACCTCCAGAACATAACCTAGATCGGGAGTTCCGCCGCCGCAAGCCTCTGTAGCCACCAAAAACCAATCGGGACCCTGTTCCGGCACCCTGCCGGAGGGGGAAATCATCACTGGTGGCCATCTTCATCATCCCGGCGCTCTCCATGATGAGGAGGGAGTAGTTCACTCTCGGGGCTGAGGGTATATACCAGTAGCTATGTGTTTGATCTCTCTCTCTCTCTCGTGTTCTTGATTTGGCACGATCTTGGTGTACCGCGAGTTTTGCTATTATAGTTGGATCTTGTGATGTTTCTCCCCCTCTACCTTCTTATAATGAATTGAGTTTTCCCTTTGAAGTTATCTTATTGGATTGAGTCTTTAAGGATTTGAGAACACTTGATGTATGTCTTGCATGTGTTTATCTGTGGTGACAATGGGATATTCACGTGATCCACTTGATGTATGTTTTGGTGATCAACTTGCGGGTGCTGTGACCTTGTGAACTTATGCATAGGGGTTGGCACACGTTTTCGTCTTGATTCTCCGGTAGAAACTTTGGGGCACTCTTTGAAGTTCTTTGTGTTGGTTTGAATAGATGAATCTGAGATTGTGTGATGCATATCGTATAATCAAACCCGCGGATACTTGTGGTGACATTGGAGTATCTAGGTGACATTAGGGTTTTGGTTGATGTGTGTCTTAAGGTGTTATTTTAGTATGAACTCTAGGGCTATTTGTGACACTTATAGGAATAGCCCAATAGATTGATCAGAAAGAATAACTTTGAGGTGGTTTCGTACCCTACAATATTCTCTTTGTTTATTCTCCGCTATTAGTGACTTTGGAGTGACTCTTTGTTGCATGTTGAGGGATTGTTATGTGATCTAATTATGTTATCATTGTTGAGAGAACTTGCACTAGTGAAAGTATGAACCCTAAGCCTTGTTTCGAAGCATTACAATACCGTTTTCGCTCACTTTTGTTACTTTCTACCTTGCTGTTTTTATATTTTCAGATTACAAAAACCTATATCTACTATCCATATTGCACTTGTATCACCATCTCTTCGCCGAACTAGTGCACCTATACAATTTACCATTGTATTGGGTGTGTTGGGGACACAAGAGACTCTTTGTTATTTGGTTGCAGGGTTGTTTGAGAGAGACCATCTTCATCCTACGCCTCCCACGGATTGATAAACCTTAGGTCATCCACTTGAGGGAAATTTGCTACTGTCCTACAAAACTCTGCGCTTGGAGGCCCAACACGAGTCTACAAGAAGAAGGTTGCGTAGTAGACATCAAGGTCTTTTCTTGCGCCGTTGCCGGGGAGGCTAGGTAAGCGACACTCACATCCCGTCAACGAAGCTCTTTTCTGGCGCCGTTGCTAGGGAGGTGAGTGCTTGAAGGTATATCTTTAGATCTTGCAATCGAATCTTTTAGTTTCTTGTTTTATCACTAGTTAGTCTATAAAAGAAAACTAAAAAATGGAATTGAGGTTGCCTCATATGCTTCATCTTTTTAATGTCTTTCGTGAAAATGATGGAAAGGAAAATTGTGCTCAAGTGCTAGAAGAAGAAGTCAATAAAATGTTTGGCACTAAATCTCTGAATGATGAGCATGATTGCAATGTTGTTGGTATGAATTCTTTGAATATCCATGATGCTAATGATATGCAAAGCCATAAGCTTGGGGATGCTATGTTTGATGAAGATGATATTTTTAGTCCCCCAAGTTTTGATGAGAATATTTATTATGATGATAGCATGCCTCCTATTTATGATGATTATATTGATGAAAGTGGGTTTGGAAGAGTGTCAACTCTAGGTACTAAAGATCCCACTATTTTGGAGGGTGTTGAATCTTATTGTGATAATTATGAAAGTGGATTTGGAGAGGTCATGACTTTATTTAGTGATGATTCCACTATTTCGGAAGAGGTTCCAATTGATTATGAGAACAAAGTTGCTATCTATGACGATTATTGTGATGACATGTATGCTATAAAGAATAATGATAACCATGAAACTTGTCATTATGATTTTAATTTTCAATTGGATTATGCCTCACATGATAGTTATTTCATTGAATTTGCTCCCACCATTATGAATGAGAAGAAATTTGCTTATGTGGAGAGTAATAAAATTTCTATGCTTGTGGCTCATGAAAAGAATGCTTTATGTGATAGTTATATTGTTTAATTCATTCATGATGCTACTGAAAATTATTATGAGGGAGGAATATATGCTTGTAGGAATTGCAATAATATCAAGTTTCTCTCTATGTGTTGGAAATCTTGAAGTTATGCTTGTTTTGCCTTCCTATGCTAGTTGATTCTTGTTCCCATAAGTTGTTTGATCACAAAATCCCTAGGCATAGGAAGTGGGTTAGACTTAAATGTGCTAGTCATATGCTTCGTGATGCTCCCATTATGTTTCAATTCTTATCTTTTATGTGAGCATCATTGAAATCATCATGCCTAGCTTAAAAGGCATTAAAGAAAAGCGCTTGTTGGGAGACAACCCAATATTTACCCCTACTGTTTTTATAGCTTTTGTTTCAATAAAGTGCCAAGTAAAGCCTTTGGGATAGTGTGGATGATAGTTGACTTGATTCTGTGCAAAAACAGAAACTTTTATGTACAGTAACAGAATTGTTAAAATTCACTGGAACGTGGAAAAACTCTGAATTTTTTTACAGAGGATTTATATACAATTTTTATATGTTTTCGTAATTTTTCAGAATTTTTGTAGTAACATAAGTATGATCTCAATTCAGATCTTCACAGACTATTCTGTTTTTGATAGATTCTGTTTTTGATGCATAGTTTGCTTGTTTTCTAGTTTCTATGGCTTATATTGCTTAATATAAATTGTAGAAATGATAGGGTACAGTAGGAATCATGTTAGAAAAGTTATGAATCTTTTCTTGACAGTACCAAAGTGAATGATTTGTTTTATTGTTCTAACGGATCTCACGAAGGTTTTGTTAAGTTTTGTGTGATTGAAGTTTTCAAGTTTTGGGTGAGATATCGATATGAGGAGAATAAGGAGTGACAAGACCCTAAGCTTGGGTATTACCAAGGCACCCCAAGGTAATATTAAAGGAATATCCAAGCAACTAAGCTTGGGGATGCCCCGGAAGGCATCCCCTCTTTCGTCTCCAACATCATCGGTAAATTTACTTGAGGCTATATTTTTATTCACCACATGATATGTGTTTTGCTTGGAGCATCATTTTATTTTATTAGTATTTGCTTGCTGTTATTTAAAATAATTTTTTGTATCTTTTAGTTCAATAAAAAGGTCAAGTATAGCCTTTACCATGCTTATTTTGCATGTCTATATGTTGCTGTTTTGAAAACAGAAAGTTTTCTATCATTGTCTGAATTATTATGGAAAGTAAGAACATGGTAAAATCTTGAAATTTTTAAACAATTAGTAACAACAAATTTTCTACAGTGTGGTAATTTTTTAGAATTTCTGGAGTTAGGGAAGTATGAGTACATTTGCAATCTTTACAGACTATCCTGTTTTGACAGATTGCTGTTATGTTTGCATTGTTTGCATATGTTTGCTTGATTAATGATTCTATTTGAGGATAGGATTATTAAATATGCAGAGGCATTTATTATGCAATGTTAAATAATAATTTTAGTGATTTTCTACAGTAGAGAATGATAAGGTTTTGCATTTGATTTATACTAACTTTTCTCATGAGTTCTTGTTGAGTTTTGTGTGGATGAAGTTTTTAAGATTTAGGGAAACCGTGATATAAAAGGAATTAAGGAGACACAAAAGCTCAAGCTTGGGAATGCCCAAGGCATCCCTAGTTAATATTTCAAGAAGTCTCAAGCATCTAAGCTTGGGATGCCCCGGTAGGCATCCCACCTTTCTTCATCAAGAATTATCGGTTAGTATCGGTTGAGCCTAAGTTTTTGCTTCTTCACATGATGTGTGCTATTTTTAGAATGTCATTTTATTTTATTTTGCTTTCTTTTTGAATAAAATACTTAAGATCTAAATTATTATTTTTGAGAGAGAGTCTTCACATAGCTACTTAATTATTTGACTACTCATTGATCATCACTTATATCTTTTTGGAGCAGTTTGTCATTTACTCACGTGCTTCACTTATATCCTATGAGTAAATGGTTGAATGAATTGAATATCATAAATCTGAAATTATATATGCTTCATATGCTTATACCATGGGGAGTAATGACTTCACATATAAGAAGTAGAGGTGGTAAATTTATTGAAAGTTAGCAAACATAGTATTGGTCACTTGAACAATTCATGAAAGAATATTGAAGGAAGAGAGATTTCACATAGAAATATACTATCTTGGACATCTTCTATGATTGTGAGCCCCATTAATTATTTTCAAACTTGATCAAATTAGTTGAAGTTGGACAAGGAAGACAACATAATGAGTTATGCTTGGGTATATTTGTATAGAAGTTATATTGTTATGGATCCTCCAACATGTGGTGCTTGCTATTTAGAATCTTTTGCTATCCAAAATTTCTGTACTAAGCGGGAATACTGCTTGTGCATCCAAAATCCTTGAACCAAGTTTCTTCCATGAGTGTCCACCATATCTACCTATATGCGGTATTTACCTGCCGTTCCAAGTAAATTTGCATGTGCCAAACTCTAAACCTTCAAATAATAATCTATTTTGTATGCCCGAATCACTCATGTAGCGACTAGGGGCTATCAGTATCTTCCATGCTAGGTGGGTTATTCTCACGATGAGTGTTTATTCCCTTGTCATTCACGAGAAAGTGGCTGGTAATTGGGATGCCCAGTCCTATGATCAAAAGATCAAAAACAAAATCACAAATAATTAAACAAAACTCCCCCAGGACTGTTGTTGGTATGGACGTTACCCGTTGTTTCGGACTAGCCGTGGAGTGTGATTATTGGTGGAGGGGGAGTAAAAACTTTACCTTTCTGTTTGGGAACCGCCTATAATGTATCTAGTATGGAAGATATTGGGAACTCTTGGTTGTTATGTTGACAATGAAAGCATACCTCTCAAAATTATTTTCATCTCTGTTTTAAAAGCTTCGAGCTCTGGCACCTCTGCAAATCCCTGCTTCCCTCTGCGAAGGGCCTATCTTTTACTTTTATGCAAGAGTCAGTAGTATTCCTTCTCATTCCAAACTACTCTTTAGTTGGCAAGCATCATGTGATGGGGAAAGATCTAAGCATATATGGCCATTCAAATATATTTGATCATTAATTATTATTGTTGACAATTATCTACATGATAAATAAGTTGGGAGGCGAAACATTAAGCCCCTATCTTTCTCTGTGTTCAATGGATGCTATTTGTTCTAAAAATATGCTTTGAGTGGTAGCAATCATGGAAGACTATATGATAGTTGAGTATGTGGGATTTGCTAAATCAAAGCTCTTACATAGACCCTTCCTGAAAATAAGATGAATTGCAATTGTTTGATGACTGAGAACCTAGTTTGTTAGTTTTCAAGAAAGTTTATGATCTATGCTTTAACATGTGAATAGTTTGCTACTTGATCATGAGAAGTTTTATGAGATGAGCTACTGTTTATGATATATAATGATGCTAGAAAAAGTGATTGAAATTATCATTGATCAAACTTGTGCACTTGCTAGCATTCCACATCAAAAATTCTGTTTTTATCATTTACCTACTCGAGGACGAGCATGAATTAAGCTTGGGGATGCTTGATACGTCTCCAATGTATCTATAATTTTTGATTGTTCCATGCTATTATATTATCTATCTTGGATGTTTTATATGCATTTATATGCTATTTTATATGATTTTTGGGACTAACCTATTAACCTAGAGCCCAGTGCCAATTTCTGTTTTTTCCTTGTTTTTGAGCTTCGTAGAAAAGGAATATCAAACGGACTCCAATTGACCTGAAAATCCACGGAGAATATTTTTGGGAAATATAAAAAATACTGGAACAAAAAGTTATCGGAGAAGAGTCCCGAGGCCACCACAAGGATGGAGGGCGCGCCCTCCATCCTTGTCGTCGCCTCGTGGGCCCCCTTGACTTGTCCCTGATGCCAACACCTCCTATAAATCCCAAAACCTCCAGAACATAACCTAGATCGGGAGTTTCGCCGCCGCAAGCCTCTGTAGCCACCAAAAACCAATCGGGACCCTGTTCCGGCACCCTACCGAAGGGGGAAATCATCACCGGTGGCCATCTTCATCATCCCGGCGCTCTCCATGACGAGGAGGGAGTAGTTCACCCTCGGGGCTGAGGGTATGTACCAGTAGCTATGTGTTTGATCTCTCTCTCTCTCTCGTGTTCTTGATTTGGCACGATCTTGATGTACCGTGAGTTTTGCTATTATAGTTGGATCTTATGATGTTTCTCCCCCTCTACCTTCTTGTAATGAATTGAGTTTTCCCTTTGAAGTTATCTTATCAGATTGAGTCTTTAAGGATTTGAGAACACTTGATGTATGTCTTGCATGTGTTTATCTGTGGTGACAATGGGATATTCACGTGATCCACTTGATGTATGTTTTGGTGATCAACTTGCGGGTGCTGTGACCTTGTGAACTTATGCATAGGGGTTGGCACACGTTTTCGTCTTGATTCTCCGGTAGAAACTTTGGGGCACTCTTTGAAGTTCTTTGTGTTGGTTTGAATAGATGAATCTGAGATTGTGTGATGCATATCGTATAATCAAACCCGCGGATACTTGTGGTGACATTGGAGTATCTAGGTGACATTAGGGTTTTGGTTGATGTGTGTCTTAAGGTGTTATTTTAGTCCGAACCCTAGGGCTGTTTGTTACACTTATAGGAATAGCCCAATAGATCGATCAGAAAGAATAACTTTGAGGTGGTTTCGTACCCTACAATAATCTCTTCGTTTATTCTCTGCTATTAGTGACTTTGGAGTGACTCTTTGTTGCATGTTGAGGTATTGTTATATGATCTAATTATGTTATCATTGTTGAGAGAACTTGCACTAGTGAAAGTATGAACCCTAAGCCTTGTTTCGAAGCATTGCAATACCGTTTTCGCTCACTTTTGTTACTTGCTACCTTGCTGTTTTTATATTTTCAGATTACAAAAACCTATATCTACTATCCATATTGCACTTGTATCACCATCTCTTCGCCGAACTAGTGCGCCTATACAATTTACCATTGTATTGGGTGTGTTGGGGACACAAGAGACTCTTTGTTATTTGGTTGCAGGGTTGTTTGAGAGAGACCATCTTCATCCTACGCCTCCCACGGATTGATAAACCTTAGGTCATCCACTTGAGGGAAATTTGCTACTGTCCTACAAAACTCTGCGCTTGGAGTCCCAACACAAGTCTACAAGAAGAAGGTTGCGTAGTAGACATCAGTTATTGTGAAAACATTTTCTGCAACTTAAGGATACCAACACCATGCCTTGTTTATGAAAATGTCATATTGTATGGTCATGAAGTAAATAATCTTCATTTTCTGTCATTCATGTCAGTACTGTCATTATGATGGAAAAAGAATCTTTTCACATGAACATTTTAGATATTACCCCTCCGTTTAAAAAATATTGTTGTGGTTTTTGTTTGTAATATAAATTTTTTAACACCCAAGTATGAAATCCTGGATCCGCAGCTGTGTAGCTAGATTACATTTGTTGAGGCATGTATATGCCAGTTTTTTATCTATATAAATTATGCTGCTAATAATCCGGAACAGGTAGCTCCTCTGGTTTCTCTGCCGAAGCAGGTGGCTCCTCAGCCGCAGCCGGTTGCTCGTCTGCCACGGGTGTTGCCTCCTCTGCCCCAGCTTGTGGTCGTCAGCGACGTGAACGAAGAAGATGTTAGTCATCTATCCCCTTTATTTATTTATTTTGTAATATCCTAGGTTTTCACTGGTGAGTACAAGGTAAATAAGGTATTAAAATGTTGAGTACATGTTTGGCTGCTTTTGTTCTATGTGCACTTGATCTTTGGTTTAAATGTTCCAAAAGTGGCTGTGGCAATGATTTTAAACATTGATTATCTCTAAGCAATGGCTATTTTAGAAAGAAATTGGATATCATCAATATTTTACTTGAGTTGTCTTAATTAGTTTTTTTTGTAAGTACAACATTTGTGATCACTTATTGTCAGAATTCATAATAACTACTTTACCTAGAACGTTGAATAGTTCAGGAACATTGATGGGTGGGGTATCAATAGGGGAATCTTCCACGACGATAACATGGGGACTTTCAATATCCATGATCCTAAGCACACAAAATTCTAACCCTAAATAGATACATCTCACTACCTATTTTATCTAGTCATGCACCAGCGGTACATCAGAAAGTCATGCATGTAAGTTATAAGTCATTTTTTTGCATTAGTACATCTGTATGTTGCTCTGCCATGTTACATCATCAGTTCATGCATTTTTACATAATAAGTGAATTTTGCTGCACTAAGTTGTTTGCTCTCTTCGACATGGTATCTGTGTTCGGGGCTTGGAACATACATGTATGGTTGATCCTTCATTTTTTTTACTATATGGTATCCCATTTAGTTGTTTATGTAGCACCTAATAAGTTATGCATTTATTTTTTCAAGATCATTTGAAGATATTTTACGTTGTCATCTATTATATTATGTTTCATAGACTCTGTGCCTGCTGAATTCTCATTATTCAATATACTTACGCATCATTTTGTACTATATGTAGGTACTATCTGACGACATCGACAACGACCCAGAAACCCAGAGGATCTACAGGAGGTGCAAGACGAGGGGGCTTGACAATGGGGTTCACGAAAAACGTGTCAGGCCTAGATTCGGAAAGCCGGGCTACGGATGCCCTTTCTGCAACAAGGTGATGAAAGGCGACCTGAGGAGTGTCATTCAGCATGCATTCGGTGCATCCCATGGCTCCCTCAAGTTTGGCCACGCTTTCAGGGTGGCGCACGCCACGTACGCCGAGTACTTGTTGAGGCTTTAGGGCAATGCGCACCCTCGCAGCTAGAATTCATGCTCTTTTGGTTTTAAGTATGCTAAGTACTACCCTAGGCCATGCTATGTTGGTGAACGTTTATGGTTGAACTATGTGCACCAGTACTGTCAAGTGGTGTGTGGTTTTGTATATATGGAAGTGTTGAACTAAGGTAGAACTATGTTAATTGGTGTGCGGTTTGGCATCTAAGGTACTAGTGCAATGCAATTGTAGCCTTCAGTAGGGGGGATTAACGAGCTACTCTGCTCGTTAAGCTCATGCTCATTAATCCTCGGTTCGTTCAGGATTAAGTAGCATAAAACCCTGATTGGCTAGGTTTGTTTGAAGCTAGTTCAGCTCGGGAGCGCTCGTTAACAGATTTTGATGTGTTTCGGTATACATGATGAGTGTGTAGATGTGGTTTTTAAGAAGGAAGATGGTGACTCAAAAAGGAAATGCACTAGTTTGTTGCCTCCTATCTAGATTAGATTGAATAGATGGGTTGAGGTTCTACAAAAATTGTCGTGTAAGATGAAAATTGGTGTTATGTTGTTACTAACGAGCTACTCGTGAAACTCGTTAGCTCGTTCACTAAGAAGCGAGCAATGTGCCCGTGCGTTGCAACAGATCCAAAGTAGAATAATACATGGTCACAAACTTGAAAGAAAAACACTAGTTTTGGTATATATATATATCACTAAAAATATAATCATATTAAGTTTCACTCAAAATATATTCCTCGTGACTGTCTTGATGAGGAGGGGGAGGGATGTGGTTGGTTTCAAGATACTAAGGGGTTTCTGCAAATTGGAGCAAATAAGTGGGGTCTTCTTCCAAAAATGTCATAGCTTACATCATAGTCGTGAGATGCAGATCTGATGGTCAGAAATGACAGATGACATGCACACCACCATCACCAACTTAGTCTTTTATAGGAGTAGAGAAAAATAAACTTAAATTACCCCCCGGGGGGTAGTTCATTGTGTGGCCTTTATCACTCCGCTACCATATTCGGGACATTTATGACATTTCTAGGGTTGTAACCTCGAAAAATCAAGATCTAGATCACGACCACATGAAACGGGACCATATTGCATGCCGGATCAAGCCATCAAGAGGGAACGAGTCCGGCCTGTGGAGGGAGTGCGGGGCCCGATCCTTCATTTGCCTCAAAACTTGGTGCCACTTTATGTGGTGTCTAGCCACCAAGGCCCGCCCCATGCACCGCACGCCTGCTGGACCAACACGATGCATGCACACACACTACTAGGGAAAAGCCTAGCAGTAGCGCCAGTTTTTGGGCTAGCAGTAGCGCGGGGTACAACGCTACTGCTACGGCGCTACAGCTAAACTTTAGCAGTAGCATTGGTTTTCCCGCGCTACTGCTATACCTACTTAGCAGTAGCGCTGTTTTAAGAACGCGCTACTAGTAGTTACTAGCAGCGCCGCTCTACCCATGCTACTACTATTATTACGTATTCTATTTATTTTTTTATTTTATGTCATATTCATACACCATTATACAAGTTTTCATACAGTAGCAATTTAGAGATTGTTATTACATCATTGGGTGAAAGAACTGTGGATTAGATTCAAGTGGATGGATCCAAAGTGACCAAGTTGGATTGCTAATCCAACTTGGTCACTTTGGATCCATCCACTTGAAACTAATCCACGGTTCTTTCACCCAATGATATAATAACTCATCATCATCATCATCATAATATCATTAACAACTTATCATCATAATACATCATTGTCATGTAACAACTCCTCATCATCATCATTTTCGTCCATGAGACATCATATAACAACTTGGACACTAGTCATAATAACAACTCCTCCTCCTCCTCATCATCATAGTACTCATAATCACAACTCCCCCTCCTCCTCATCATCATCAACTCTAACACATTGTAGCACATAATAACAACTTATCATCATCATCATAGTCATAATCAACACTAACTAATTGTTCTTAATACCTAGGACCTACTCCTCTCTCCTAGGTAAAATACCATAAAACAGATAAACTGGTCCATCTCCATAATGGAGAATGAAGATAAACCTATCTACAACTTGTGGCTTACGCACATTCATGTTGTCTTCAATTAGTTGCGTGTGCGCATTCATCACTTTGCTCCATTCTTTGATTTTGAGCCTTCCATCATTTGAAGAAATCGAGTATGTAGTGTGGTAAGCCTTCGAAGGAGTTGGTTGTAAGCTAACCATATGCATAGCACCTTCGGTAAACAGCATGCCAGGCACAACCTCCTTCGGGAGCCTCTGTTGAAAAACGTAATAGTAACATATATAGTTAGCAATGTAGTTTACTTAAGAAGAATGTATGCAATGAAGTTACCATCATTAACAAAATTTTACCAAGTTTTTGGCAATGAAGTTACCATCAAGCAATTTATGGACTAGTGGCACGTATCCAGTAAAATTTGGGAGGATAGAGTGATTGGTTTTAAAGGCCTCAACATCATCTATGAATGAGACAAGATAACCTTTCTCCTCACAATTAAGCTCGGAGTCATAACTGTAGTATGTCCTGTCTACAGCCTTCCGAGTATTTTTTGAAGATAAGAAATAAGCTGAAAATTATAAATAAATAAGTTTAGTACCGATGAACACCAAATATTTTTAAATTAACAATGTAAATTAATTACTTAACTTAACAAATTAGTTTGACAAACTCACATTTAGACAAAACTGGAGGCATATGCACATCCACCCAAATGTCAATATTATCATCATCATCATCTTCGGGACGAATATCAAATGTTATTTGCATACCCTCGTCAAATCCATATGCCTTGTAGAGAGCTTCCCAATTAGAGCAACCAAAATGGGAGTGATTGACCGCATTGTACAGCTTAACCAGAAACGCATAACCATGTTTAGTTCTTAAGTGAGCCCTCCTCGTCTCCATATTCTCAAAGTCTTTGAAACCGAGCTTCTCCAATACATATGGTCTTGCATGGCACGGGTTGTACTAATCAAATTGATTTTTTTTCCAGAAATTACACGTTGAACAAAAGAAGCACCAGTGATGATATTAATTATGATGAAATGATTGTCGTTGTGTACCGTACAAACATCAAAGGTCTCGTCCAGCTTCACGGTGAAAAACCTATCATTTTGCAGGGGAGGAAACCTGTCGGACAAACCCCGGTCATCGTAGCAGTAATCGCACTCCGGGATCCTATCATCACCAGACATCTCCTATGTTCAAAATTCAAAGATTAAACTTCTGAATTTCAATATATGAACTACAAAAACTAAATTCGATCATTAATATTCATCACGGGTTGACTTTCGGTCTGTCGAGTCTTCCTTGAAAACTCTCATCTCACATGGTGTATATGGTGGGCACTCCCTCTCTGATATATTCGACCGTCGGTGATGGTAGCTCCTCCCTTCGTTCCCGAGTGCATTACACCAAATTGACTAGCACACGGGAATGAAGGAGAAGCGACCCCCACGACAACAGTCGGGATTCTTCATCTCTGACATTTGCGACCGTCGGTGATGGCCATTCTTCTCTTCCTTCCCGTGCATTACCAAAAGGTTTATCACGAGAAAGAAGAGGAAGAACGACCCCCATGACAACAGTCGGCATTCTTCTTCTCTCATATATGGTGGACACTCCCTCACTATTTTTTGACTGTCATGTATGGAGCCCCAACAGACTTAAAGTCAACCCAAAATGTAGTTTAATGCTCTTTCTAGCAAATTCAAGGCACTCGATACTTCCTACATTCTAGCACAAGCCATGCTAAAATTCACGGAAAAATCCAGCATGACCTTTGCTAAAAAGGACATATCGAGCACCTGAAATTTGCTGGAACGGAAATTAATCAACACTCCAGCAAAACATAGGCCACTCGGAGGTGTTCCCTACAAACATATTCCACTTGGGCAAGCACATATCCTATTTGAGCAACTAGATATACATGTTTATATCTACATCATATTTGAGCAACACTAGCTAGTACACAACACTAGATATACATGTTTACTCACTATAGACGATGGCTGTCGTCGAGGATGCAGGTGTCGTCGGTGATCTTCTGGGCGTCGTCGACCGGCTCATCATTGATATACCCTGTGCCACACATGAGCATCTATATAGAAAATTTCAAACTTGGTATGCTCATTGCATTTCAGTGGTTTAATTTTGACAGGAAGCATAACATTTCATTTTTTTGCGATAACATTCCATTTCATTAGGTCTCTCTCTATCTCTCTCTCAAAGTTCACTAGGCATCAACTACATCCAAACCTATGAACAAAATTAGTCAACTTTTGAAACTTTATATACCTAATTTTTTTTATAATGAAACTACTAACATTTCTATAACAACTACTAACATATCGTCGGTCATGTACCCTGTGCCACATTTCTATTCTATTCAAAATACCTACATTTACAAAAAAATCTACTCTATTCAAATACCTACATTGAAAATTTTCTATTCAAAAGACCTACATTGAATTTTTTTTCTATTCCATGCAAATAATCAACATTCTATTGTATTAAAAAAACAATAAAAGAATTACATTATACAAGAACAGATCAGTGAGGAGAGATGGAAGGAGGGAGGAGGGGGTGGGAGGAGGGAGGAGGAGGAGAGAGGAGGAGAGAGGAGGAGGGCGGTGGGAGGAGGGCTGTGCTACTTCTTGAGCTTGCGTTGGTTTTTCCCTTGAAGAGGAAAGGGTGATGCAGCAAAGTAGAGATAAGTATTTCCCTTAGTTTGAGAACCAAGGTATCAATCTAGTAGGAGACAACGCACAAATCACCGAATACCTACACAAACAATCAAACAACTTGCACCCAACGCGATAAAGGGGTTGTCAATCCCTTCACGGTTATTTGCAAAAGTGAGATCTGATAAAGATAGATAAACGATAAAGTAAATATTTTTGGTATTTTTGTTTTATAGATCGGAAAGTAAAAGATTGCAAAATAGTAGATCGGAAACTAATATGATGGAAAATAGAAGATTATATGATGGAAAATAGACCCGGGGGCCATAGGTTTCACTAGAGGCTTCTCTCAAGATAGAAAATAATACAGTGGGTGAACAAATTACTGCCGAGCAATTGATAGAAAAGCGCAAAGTTATGACGATATCTAAGGCAATGATCATGAATATAGGCATCATGTCCGTGTCAAGTAGACCGAAACGATTCTGCATCTACTACTATTACTCCACACATCGACCGCTGTCCAGATTGCATCTAGAGTATTAAGTTCATAAAGAACGGAGTAATGCATTAAGTAAGATGACATGATGTAGAGGAATTAACTCAAGCAATATGATGAAAACCCCATCTTTTTATCCTCAATGGCAACAATACAATACGTGCCTTGTTGCCCCTACTGTCACTGGGAAAGGACACCGCAAGATTGAACCCAAAGCTAAGCACTTCTCCCATTGCAAGAAAAACCAATCTAGTTGGCGAAACCAAACCGATAGTTCAAAGAGAATTACAAAGATATCAAATCATGCATAAAAGAATTCAGAGAAGATTCAAAAAATATTCATAGATAAGCTGATCATAAATCCACAATTCATCGAATCTCGGCAAACACACCGCAAAAAAGTATTACATCGAATAGATCTCCAAGAACATCGAGGAGAACATGGTATTGAGAATCAATGAGAGAGAAGAAGCCATCTAGCTACTAGCTATGGACCCGTAGGTCTGTGGTAAACTACTCACGCTTCATCAGAAGGGCAATAGTGTTGATGTAGAAGCCCTCCGTGATCGAATCCCCCTCCAGCAGGGTGCCGGAAAAGGTCCCTAAATGGGATCTCATGGGTACAGAAGGTTGCGGTGGTGGAAAAGTCTTTTTGTGGATGCCTCTGTTGGTTTGGGGATATTTGGGAATATATAGACGAAAGAATTAGGTCAGGAGGTGCACGAGGGGCCCACAAGGGTGGGGGGCGCGCCCTACCCCCCTGGGCTCGCCCTCCGTCCTTGTGGCCGCCTCGTGGCTCCTTCGACTTCATCTCCAAGTCTCCTGGTTTCCTTCTGGTCCAAGAAAAATCATCGCAAAAGTTTTATTCCGTTTGGTATTCTTTTTCTGCGAAACTCAAAAACAAGGAAAAAAACAGAAACTGGCACTGGGCTCTAGGTTAATAGGTTAGTCCCAAAAATAATATAAAATAGCATATTAATGCATATAAAACATCCAAAACAGATAATATAATAGCATGGAACAATCAAAAATTATAGATACGTTGGAGACATATCAGGCTGCCGGAGGAGGAGGGAGGAGGGCGCGGTCGGAGGAGGAGGGAGGAGGGTGCGACCGGAGGAGGAGGGAGGAGGGCGGTGGGAGGAGGAGGGAGGAGGGTCGCCGCATACCGAGGAAGGAGGAGGGAGGACAGCGGCGGCAGAGGCACAGTGACACAATGTGGAGTGAGGGGAGGGAGTGAGGGGAGGAAGAAGGTCAGGCGCGGGGAGAAAATTCGATAAGGCACCCATAGCAGTAGCGCTTGTCCCAGGAGGGCGCTACTGCTAAGCCCAATAGCAGTAGCATGGTCCGATGACAAGCGCTACTGCTAACGGGGGCCCACCTGCTGGCCCGTGCACACGCTTAGCAGTAGCGCTGCCCCTCGGCCCAGCGCTACTGCTACTTCACTACCTGTAGCGCTGGTGTATGTACAACGCTACCACTAACTAGCAGTAGCGCTGGACAGTTATAGCGCGCTACTGCTAAAATTCTATCTATAAGCTTTCTCCTAGTAGTGACATGGCCACGTATACACCCACCGGTCAACCTTGACAACGTGGACATGACGCAGGCACACTTATTAGTCATCTAGTCACCAACCATGCACACCTAGCCAGCTATACTCAAATCATGCACCGCTAGCCAACTGCACATATTGCACACCGAGATTGGGCATCATGCACTATTTTGCAATAAAATGTGTCTAGTTGAGCATCGTGTTGCCCATGGTGGACATGAGGGCATGGTTCGGATCGAGGTTGGCTAGCGGTGCATGTTGCTGGCCTGGTTGGCTAGGGGTACATGGTATGGGTCGGTATGAATGGTGTCCCATTGCACCGCATCTGATTCCCCTCGACGGTACCAGATGCCGTAGCGACATGCATATAGTAGACGAATCTGCACGGGCGCCCACGGAGCTTGGATGAGACAAATTTGAACTAACCGCCATGGTTTAGGTGCATGTTGAAATTCAATATTTAGGAATTAACAAATAAATACAACAAATCAATTGTTTTTACATCAAAGACGATGACCACTAGTTAATGCTGAATTTTCGTAACTTTTCATTTGCCATTGCTTTGTTTGTGAAGTTTTACAACATATTTTCAAAAAAATAATACAACATGACACGTGCATTACTCCTAAATCCTGGCTATGCATGATCATGCCCATCTCAAACGTGCCTAGCATACCAGGGTCGGTGTGAACAACGCACGGGGTGGTGTGAACGTTGCCAAAGTAGTACTAATTACATCATCCCAAAGTCTAGAGCCGACCGCTCCGCTTCTCCCTTATCAATCTCATCGTCGGCCCCCTCATCCTCTTCCCCATCCACAAATCCACAGATAGGTACAAACGAGGGTTTTCTCCTCCCATGCTTCACCGCTCACCGTGCACCCTTCCCGCTGCCGCACCTCCGCCGTCGAGATGACGCGCACCATGTGAGCGATGGACCACGCCGGGGCAACGCCCAGGAGGATGAAGCATCCAAACCCCGTATGAATCTGGACCTGGAGAAACCCGTCGTCACCGGCGAGGGGTCGAGCGGGCAGCAGGGCCGTCTTGACATCCTTGCCGCCGTTCTGGATCTTCATCCAGACCAGGTGGCTCCTCCGCCGGAGCAGGTGACTCTTTTGCCGCGGCTGCTGACTCCTCCGCCCGAGCCCGTGGTCGACGGCGACGATGACGGAGAAGAGGTCAGTCATTTATCTTCCATTTTGGGCCAAATCCAAAGTTTTCTCTGGTCAGTGCTTTCCTCCTTTTTTGGGGAAGACTATGGTTTCTGTTTTCCTTTAGTCGAAGAAATCCCTGCCTAGATTCTATAGATCTAGGTTCAGGGGTAGGTCCACATGGGTGCATGGGTGTACATCTGTACACCCCAATTTTTTGGTAGAAAATTAATGAAGGTGCATGCAAGGTAAAAGGACTAAAAGTGGTGTACTTTGTTCACTAAACTTCATGTGAATTCATATAAAACTGCTTGATTCATGGAGCCCAATTACCATTGATTCCATTGGAACATTTCATATGCGAAATATATTTTTTGATTGCAATTTTTTAGCATAATATTTATCTCCAAGTAAAGGATAAGAACAACATGCCTTAGACATGTCATATTGTATGGTCATGTAGTAAATAATCTTCATTTTCTGTCATTCATGTCAGTACTATCATTATGATGGAATAGAAATTATTTTCACATGAACATTTCAGATATTACTCCCTCTGTATCAAAATTATTGCTGGGTTTTTTGTTTACAATATAAATTTTTGAGTACCCTAGTGTCAAATCCTGGATCAGCCACTGTCTAGCTAGGTTACATTTGATCTATATAAGTTATTGTGCTAATAATCCGGCACGGGCGGGCTTGATGTCCTTGCTGCCGTCCAGCTTCTTCGGTCGCAGCAGGTGGCTCCTCTGGCTCCTTAGCCGGAGCAGATGGCTCCTCTGCCGCATCCAGAGCAAGTGGCTCCTCTACCGCAGCCTGAGCAGATGGCTCCTCTGCCGCAGCCGGTTCCTCCTCTGCCGTTGGTTCCTCCTGTGCCCGAGCCTCTGGCCGCCGTCGACGTCAACGAAGAAGATGTTAGTCATCTATATCCTTTATTATTATTGTTAATTCCTAGGTTTTCTCTTGTCAGTCCTTTTCTCTATTTTGGGGGAAGGCCAGGGTTTCTTTTTTCTTTAATTGATGAAATGCCTATCTAGATTCTGTAGATGCGTTAGGTAACTAGCTAGATTACATGTGTTGAGCCCTTTATAGGTCATTTTTTGATCTATATAAATTGTTCTGCTAATAATCCGGCTAGGGTTGGTGATTGTGCTTATACTATCTCGTAGCTACACCTTGGAGTTGAATTTCCTATGCAGATGATTGTGATAATAACATAAAGATTGATTTGCGCTGAGCACGAGTTATGCATTAGGTAAATAAGGTCTTAACATGTTGAGTATATGTTTTGCTGCTTTTGTTCTATGAGCACTGATCTTTGGTTTTAATTTAATGATCTACCTAAGTGATTGTGACAATGATTTTAAACATTGATTATCTCTAAGTAGCGGCTAATGCATAAAGAAACTGGATTTCATCAGTGTTTTACTTGAGCTTTGTTAATTAGTTTCTTTGTAAATACAAAATTTTGGATCGCTTCTTGTCAGAATTCATAATAACTACTTAGCTAGAATGTTGAATAGTTAAGGACCATTGACGACCGGGGTATCAACAGGGGAATCTGCCACGACGATAACATGGGGACTTTCGATATCCATGATCCTAACCACACAAAATCTATATGTTACTAGATACATGGTGGCTCTTTTATGACAATGGACTGGATGCAAGAAAGCAACAGAATGGTCTTAATTATATAGCAATTTGCGGTTAGCTAACGAGATCCATAAGATAGACAACTGGCGGTATCTTTAAGATAGAGAACCAGAAAATAGTAGCTGGATATGGTAGTCAAATCTTACTACTTGACTAGCAAATATATCAGTGAGCAAGGCGGTGTGTTGGATGCTTGGAGAATACATATGTAGTTGATTTTTTACTATTCTAGAGACGACTCTCTTTTCCTATATTGCTAAATATATACAACTCACTACCTATTTTATCGATTCATGCACCAGTGACACATCAGCAAGTCATCCATTTAAGTTTTAAGTCATGTTTTTGCATTGGTACATCTTTATGCAGCTGTGCCATGGTACATCATCAGTTCATGCATTTTACGTCATAAGTGAATTTTTTTGCATTAAGTTGTGTGCTCTCATCGACATGGTAACTGTGTTGGGTGCTTGGCACATACATGTATGCTTGATCCTTCATTATTTTGTATTATATGTTATCCCATTGGTTGTTTATGTAGCACCTAATAAATAACACACTTCTTTCATCAAGATCATTTAGGGTTTCGGGTTTACGCTATCATCTATAATATTATGTTTCATAGACTCTGTGCTTGCTGAATTGTCATTATTTACAAAACATTTTTTACTACATGTAGATACTATCTAAAGACATCGATAGCGACAAAGAAGACCAGATGATCTACAAGAGGCGCAAGGGGAGGGAGCTTGTCAGTGGTGTGCATGCCAGATGTGTCAGGCCTAGTGCTGGGGGCTACGGATGCCCTTTCTGCAACCACAAGGTTAATAACACCCGTATGAGTGTTATCCAGCATGCACTCGGACGAGCCGCTAGCCACGCCCATGGCCATGCTTCCAGGATAGCACACGCCGCGCTTGCAGAGTATTTGGAGAGGATTTAGGGCAGTGTGCGCACCCTGGCAGCTAGAATGGAAGCTCTTTTGGTCTGAACTAGGTTAAGTACTACCTTAGTTTGTGGTATGTTGGCGAGACTTTATGGATGAACTTTGTTAAGAAGTACCCTATGCTTATTGTTGAACTATGGTACAACTATGCATGTTAAGTTGTGTGCCAACTATATGTAACGTACCAGTGGAATGTGATTGCACCCTTGAGTTGCAATCAGCTTGGTAGATGGAAATCCATGCTTCTCTTATAGCAACCTAGGATTGAAATATTGATGCTTTAGTATTTTCTTATTGTTTTTTCAAATTACTGTCACATGCTTGTTAGTTTTTGACATCACATGATGACATTGCTAGCATCGCAAATGCATGCGAGACGTGACGACTATCGATGCATGGCTTGAGGGTCTAGGCGCCAATGGTGCATGGTTTGATGTCTAGATGGCCACGAGGACCATCGTGTTGGTTTTGGCGTGGCTACATGATGATCAAAAAGTCTTGATCCAAGTAATACTAGAATGGCCTCTGCGTACACTTCTTTCTTAGTTTGAAATTTTTAGATCACTTGATGACAATTTGATCTCATGTTTCACAAGTTTTGAGCACTAGGGTTTATGTACAAAATTTTCAATCCCCAACCCATCTACCCTGGACACGATCTTTGGATTGCATCACGTAGATGTACACGACGGGTATGCAATGGCTCCTCTTTCTTTTTGTTTTATTATATAATAATTCAATATAACGAAACCTTATGTAAGGGCAACTCCAACGCCGACCAATCAATTTTTTTGTTGAACCAATCCCTCCTGCCTTTTTGGTTAGTCAATATTTCCGCTATAGTAGGTAACTACCAATTACTCCCCGCATCTCTCCCCCTAGGGTACTGTAACATCCCAAAATTCTAAATTTTGGAATGTTATATTAAATAAATAGTTTTGATTGATTGTTTGATTGTGGTGTGGTTGCTTGTGTGAAATTGAGTGAAATTTGGAAACTTTTTGAAAGTTGAATGAGAGGGAATAAAATGACTTTCCCAAAACTTTCACCTTGCATTTATGATCTCCATGAATTCATATTCATTTCATCACAAAACCCTAGAGTGAAGATGATATCACTTCTTCCATTTAAATAAATGAAAAGGGTTTTGAAAAGATTTGAATTCCATTTGGAAATATTCCAAATTCGAAAACTTTATGCAACTCAATGATTTTCATGAGAGGAGATAAAATGACTTCTTCAAATTATATGAAATATGAGTTGGAAGTTTAAAACAATCAAATTTAAAGTCCCTTTGAAATTATTTTCAATTTGGGTTATTGGTTTTATTCAAATTATTTTATCAAAAATAAAATATAGGAAATTAGGGTAAAATGATTCCCTTCAATATAAAATTAGAGGGAAATAAATTTGAAATCATTTTGGTATTTTTAAAATGATTTTATTAGGTATTATGCAGCAGTAGCACACTGTTTGCTTATTTAAATTTTGTGAAATTTATTTGCCGCTGAAAATATGTTCATTCTTTTAGGAAATCTTTTCTGAAAAGTTTGATATATAAATATGCCTATGGAAATTTTCTTTTTCCATTTACCCCTTTTTTTGTTTTTATTCAAAAAAAAAACTGTACGAGCGACGACTGCTCTCCTTCGCCAGCGTGCGCAACATAGTTAGCAGGTCGGACTATATTTTTTCCAGTTGTCCCTTTAATTTATTTATTTCTGTTAAAAAAAAAAAACCGCGCGCACGCACCACAGCGGCACACGCGCAGGCCGGCCGAAGGCCATGCGGCGTCGTTTCGTTTCTTTGTTTTTCTGATATTTGTCTGACTTTTGTTTAAGTTTAGTCCACAATTGCTAACTTGGACTCTAAGCCTCCGTTTCCACCTTATAAATTAGACCAATGAGAACTCCAAAAAATCATCCGATTCGGGTCTAAATCAATAGATTTGGTTTAACTAGATTCACTAAAATAAAATCTTTTTCTTCTCTACGGCGGGACTTCTGCAAGTTGTTTCTCTCTCGGAAGTCATCTTTCTCTACCTTATAAAGGTGATTCTTCTAGTTATATTTTTTGAATTTACTTCACGTAGCTTATTATTTCTAGACAGTACGTAGAATAATTAGATTATAAAGTTAGTCTTGTATTTAACATTTTAGGACTAGAATATTTTAGCCATAACTCTTTTTTTTCCGTCTAAACAGCTTGGCCTGTTTTCAAATAGCCATCCAACTTTTACTCGTTCATCCAAATTAGACGGAAACCAACGCCCAATATTTTGTCTTGATGCCACCTTTCTAGTGAATCTATCAAATAAACGTTTTGAACTTCCCCCCCCAAATTTCGAAATTTGTTCAGCATTCATATTCAAAACCTGTTTTGGTCTATAACTTGAGTTTAGTAACTCTAGATTTTAATTGATTCTTTTTGTAATGAGCTCTTGACCTAAACTTTCTGAAAGACCAAATCCACCCAATTTTGGTACTGTTAGAAATTGTTTTCATGTGCAAGAGTTAATGCTAGTTTCAAGTTTTTCGGATCTTTTTCTTGATTCTTTGACATGAGGATCTAGGTATGCAATGCTTGCTCACGTTAGGATTGAACGGAGTGTGACGAGTAGACTATCAGGATTATGAGTGCGAAAGGACTTCATACAACCGTACAGGGCAAGTTCAACCCCAATTTGATACATACTCTTTACGTACACAGTTGTTATGCATTAGTTTTTCCTCGAAACACTACATGACTGGATGTATTGAACTGTGGGTATTGGGACGGTAGATGATGAGTGGAGACCTATTGCCCTTTTATATAAAACCCTTGGGAGTTACTTCCACGATATGCTTATGTTGCCATGCTATGTTAGACGGTGGATTGGGTTGTTGGTGTATCCATGACAGATGTGAGATTTTTAATTAAATGGTTCAAACGTTAACTGGTGGCCAACTTTAATACACATCTGGGTGATTGGCTAGTTGGGACCTGGGGGATATACAGTGTTGCCCAGGAGATCCGGGATTATACACGTGTGATCTCCGTACGGTCCGCCACCCAGGCTCAAGGCTCAGAAGATTATTCATGCTAGAAACTTCCGTGTGCAGCACAAGTATTATGGGCTCTAGCATAGTTGAGTATGGTGTACATGACCTCATTTCAGTGTGGTCTAGCAGATGTGAGGGGAAAGGAGGTGAACATTTACTACCCAGAGTTAAAGAGGAATGTTTTGTGAAGACTGTGTCTCGGGTCATCCGTTTCTCAACACCATGTAGTGCGAGAAATCCAACGGGGAGATCGAGTTTGTGGGGGTAAAAGTGCACAAAAACCTCTGACAGAGGTAAAAAACTAATCTGATTAGCCGTGTCCCCGGTTATGGATCCTGAGTATTGGTTCTTGGCATTTCATATGAACCCATCACTCTAAATTAATTGGTGGGATAATGATTACTTTTAATGGGGATTGAGAGGGGGTTGTTATCTCATGTTTCAACACACATGATAGTAAATAAATAAATTCCTTGTGTTGTAGGAAAAAAATTAGCTTTCGCAAATCATTGTAAACCTAGAGCACTCCACCAGCCAAATATGCATATAGGATAGCTATATTCATCATTCCTATGGTGTGAATTTGCCAGTACATTCAATGTACGACCTACATGGCTGGCAACGTCTCATGTTGCCAAGGACATTCTTACGACGAGTAAGTGACTCCGTTGGGTTACGATTGCTACACTCAACTTGGCCAGTGGTGTGATGGGAATATCCACAAACCTTGTTGTTACTTACGCTATTTGGATTGAGGTAATGTATTTACGTTACTTTATACATTGTGATTTACCTCTGTTATAAAATCTCGAGTACTGTGGTGTCAGCATACGATCCAGGGAGTGACCTTAAGCACAGAGACTTTTGATCCATTCAGTGGTCGGTCCGCTGACAAGATGGTTATGAGCACTGTTGACTGTAGGCGGACCCTAGGAAACTGGCCAGCCATAGGAAAAAGATTTTCTCTACCACTCTTTTCAAAAAATCTTTTACCTCTCTTTCTCTATGATCTTATCAACTATCCCTTTTAGTTAGACTACCCCTTTACCTTTTGACCATGAAGATTCAGCTGATGAGACCACTCCAAGAAGTACAAAGTATTGGACAACTAAGACCACTTCGGAATGAAGAGTATTTTATCGAGCATTGGTATAATTGGAACTACAACGGTTGAAGACTCCGAAGACTAGGAGAATTTGAAGGCTATGAAGAATTTCCAGATTTGTATGACCTAGTAAGGCTACTCTTATGGAATTTGTCAGACTATTGAGGCTGTCAATACCCGAGATCAAGGTGTGTCGGAGAAAGACCGGAACATGGAGCGTTAAAACTCAAAGTTTTTGTCAAGAAAACCCTAAGGCAGGAGATATCAACTATGGAATGATAGCTCATGGCAATGACAAGGGCAGAAACACTGCTATCCATGATGTTATCGCCCGCTTATGCTATTGTTGCCGTGCTGAGTTAAGCATGCATTTCGTCGGAAGGATTGGATGACAAAAGGGCTAATGGAGCACCTACCAGCAAGAGATGAAGTTTTAAACCTTAGCTGGTGTATCGCCAAGATCTGGAGTATTACATCAAGAATTTTCAGATGGACATTCTGAAAGCCTTATTCGTCCAGAAAGTGTTGCGTGAAGAACTCAGGACCCAGAAGCTGAAAGTAGCCAAGCTGGAGGAGCAAAACCTCGAGATACCGGAGATTCGTCAGGAACTGGAAGATAGTAGGACCAGGGTTCATGCCAAGGATGTTGAAACCCAGAAGTTTGGAACGCAACTCTAGAATATTAAAGGACGTCACGAGAAACTTCGCGTCAACAGAAATGACCTAACAGAAGAACTTGAGAAGGTCAAGCACGATCGGAGGAAGCCCATCGGAGACATGAACAAGACTTGAAGAGTTTGGCGACTTTGAAGATTTATTGACCTTTAGAAGACCAAACCCCTGTTATACCTACGTTAGATGCGACGATTGTGAGCTGTCATTTGTTTGATGTTTTTCCGACAGCCACAAAATAAAAATCTGTCTCTTCAAAACCTTTGTTTGTATTGTGTGTATCCCTCTCTATCTCTCTTGTCTCACCCCAAAAAAACCCTTGGAACCAATAGAGGATGAATGGAGATGAACTCATATTTTATGGACCGATGACTCAATTGGAGACGGACCGATGGATTCAAAACATGGAAGATCACATGAAGAATAACACTATAGCCGGAAAGGATATGACCCAGCATGCTCTTCAGTGCTTTGAAAGAGGTGCTGCTACTTGGTGGAGGATGCACCAAACCATCAATGGATGGCAAAGAGTAACCACTTGGAAAGAATTTAAGATGACTCTGCTAAAGTCTCGGCTTGTGTCCCAGAAGTTGAAGACTTATGGAAATGATATGAAGAAACCTTGTGCATGCAAGTTCTGTGGAGAAATAGGACACAACCATAAAGAACACAAGGATGAATGCCCTCATTGTGAAGGAAATCACCCAACTGAAGAATGCCCAACTAGGCAGATTACTTGTTTCTTGTGTGAAGGGACTACCCACTACCCTGCTCAGTGTCACATTTACCCCATAGTACAAAGAACCATCCAGCAGAAGAAAGAAGAAATGAAAGGAGCCCTCATGGAAATTTTAGAAGAACCTGTGATGAAGGAAGAGGTGGAGGACACACCCGAAGAAGACCCAATTAAACTCTGCACCAAGTCATGCTATTCATGTGGAGAAGAAGGACACATCTCCCAGAATTGTCTGAAGGGGGATCTAGTAGCATTTCCGACAGTAGAAGTAGAGTATGACCCACAGGAAATAGAAGCCCTGAATGGCACGGAAAAGTCCAGGAAGAGAAATAGATTGGATTCCAAGAACAACCAAATTTCTACAAAGAAGGACCTGAGTCATATCATATGTTTTAGGTGCAAAGATTCAGGACACTACTTTAGCGAATGCCCAAAAAGGAAGCCGAGGACCCAAGGAGGCTATGTAATCACTAGGAAACCACGAGACTTGTCAGAAGTAATATGTTTCTGCTGTAATGAAGCATGTCACTTTACCAGAGATTGTCCCAATGAGAAGGAGACTTGTGCTAAATAGTTGTGTCAAAAAAGAAATATAGTAGTAGTAGTGGGAACAATTCTTTTTGAGGTATTGAGTTGAGGCCTGTAATGGAAATGCAGGAGATTGTAAAAATTTGAGAATCAATAAAGTTAGCATTATTGTTGGTACTGATTTGGATTTTATGAGTTGTTACTCTATGAAGAAAGATTTTGACCATTTTCGAGGATATGAGAAATATGGTCTACGGATGAATTTGTGCATTTCAAGGGTGGTAGTACCCTGTGAGGACACTTGACCTCTGGAAAAGATAATGATATTCCATGGAGTGGACTTCGGACAAAATAAGTACGAGTTTTATCTCGATATGTGGGATACCCCAAGAATATGATGGGATGAAGTACTATTGGATATAAAGGAGGTAGAAGGTTGGCAATATGGAGCAATTGTAACTCCCTGATGAGTCTGTGTAATCCCTTCTTAGTTTGGTACCGATAGAAGGAAGGGAGACAGTACAATGGGATGGATTTAAGAATGCTAGGAAGCTGGATGTTGGAATAATGATCAGTTGCCCCGATGATGAGTTCAAGGTTTACAAGTGATGAGATGGGCCATAACCCACAGGCCCTAGGACCTACCAAGAAGCAAGCACACTCTTGCTGAAGGAAAAACCCTAGAAGAAGATACGACTTTATCAATAGACGATCTTATAGGAGTAACGCAAAACCTGAGAGATGTGAAGAAACGATAGATGTTCGTTTGGCTTGCAGAATCAATGGATTTATCCGAACTTGGTTCGTCGACAAGAGAAATTCTGCAATGCTTGTGAGGATGACCGAGTGTTAGAATGCGAGATTCACTAAACCATATACAAGGTAATGATTTGGGTGCGGGGTGGATTGATCACCATACCGACTTACTCTTATTATTCGCCTTGCTATATGGGATGGTAAATCTGAGTGACTTACCCATAGTAGAGCGACGACGATCAAAACCTTGTTTAAACCATAGAATGGTGTGACAATTTTTCCCCTTGTACAAGGCAGTTGTTGCCAACCGTAGGCCATACGGTGAGAATGAAGCCCAGACCCGTTTTCTGCAGGGACCCAGTCAAATTGTTTGATGACCACCATGAGATATCGATAGTTGTTTAGTATTGGCGCCAAACATGTCAGCTAAGAAGACACTGTCTCGGAAGAACCTTAATTACCATGATGCAAGGACACAAGAATTGAAAAAAAAAGGTTATGCCACTACCGGAAGAGCCAGAGAAGGAATTATCCTGAAGATCTGAGAAGATCGACACTGTCAACAATAAAGATGGAGTACATGAGTTTTGATGGAACCATAACCATGCTTCTAAGGGTGGTAGCACCCCAGACCTTCATGACAATCGATGGATTTTGAGGAGACCCCCGACCCTAACCTATTTCTTGCTAGCCTCTCCGAATCTCGAGGACGAGATTCATTTTAAGGGTGGTAGGTTTGTAACATCCCAAAATTCTAAATTTTGGAATGTTATATTAAATAAATAGTTTTGATTGATTGTTTGATTGTGGTGTGGTTGCTTGTGTGAAATTGAGTGAAATTTGGAAACTTTTTGAAAGTTGAATGAGAGGGAATAAAATGACTTTCCCAAAACTTTCACCTTGCATTTATGATCTCCATGAATTCATATTCATTTCATCACAAAACCCTAGAGTGAAGATGATATCACTTCTTCCATTTAAATAAATGAAAAGGGTTTTGAAAAGATTTGAATTCCATTTGGAAATATTCCAAATTTGAAAACTTTATGCAACTCAATGATTTTCGTGAGAGGAGATAAAATGACTTCTTCAAATTATATGAAATATGAGTTGGAAGTTTAAAACAATCAAATTTAAAGTCCCTTTGAAATTATTTTCAATTTGGAGTTATTTGGTTTTTATTCAAATTATTTTTATCCAAAAATAAAATATATGGAAATTAGGGTAAAATGATTCCCTTCAATATAAAATTAGAGGGAAATAAATTTGAAATCATTTTGGTATTTTTAAAATGATTTTTATTAGGTATTATTGCAGCAGTAGCACTGTTTGCTTTATTTAAATTTTTGTGAAATTTATTTGCCGCTGAAAATATGTTCATCTTTTAGGAAATATTTTTCTGAAAATTTTGATATATAATATGCCTATGGAAATTTTCTTATTTTCCATTTACCTTTTTTTGTTTTTATTCTAAAAAAAAAAAATGTACGAGCGACCGACTGCTATCCTTCGCCAGCGTGCGCAACATAGCTAGCAGGTCGGACTATATTATTTTTCCAGTTGTCCTTTAATTTATTTATTTTCTGTTAAAAAAAAAAAACTCCGCGCACGCACACATGCGCGCACACGCGCAGGCCGGCCGAAGGCCCATGCGGCGTCGTTTCTTTTCTTTGTTTTTCCTATATCTTTCGTCTGCCTTTTGTTTACGTTTAGTCCCACATTGCCTAACTTTTGACCTCTAAGCCTCCTTTCCACCTATAAATATAGACCCATAGAGACTCCAAAAATCATCCGATTCGGGTTAAATCAATATATTTTGGTTTTACTAGATTCACTAAATAAAAATATTTTTCTTCTCTCCGGCGGGACTTCTGAAAGTTGTCTTCTCTCTCGGAAGTCATCTTTTCTCTACCTTATAAAGGTATCTTTCTTCGTATTTTTTTTATATACTCCCGTAGCTTATTATTTCTAGACTAGTACGGTAGAATAATTAGATTTATAAATTAGTCCTTGTATTTACATTTTAGGACTAGAATTCTTTTAGCCATAACTCTTTTTCTTCCGTAAAACAGCTTGGCCCTGATTTTTCAAATAGCCATAACTTTTTACTCGTTCATCCAAATTAGACGAAACCAACGCCAATATTTTTGTCTTGATTCCACCTTTCTAGTGAATCTATCAAATAAACTTTTTGCAACTTTCAAATTTCGAAATTTGTTCAGATTCATATTCAAACTTGTTTTGGCTATAACTTGAGTTTCGTAACTCCGATTTAATTGATTCTTTTTGCTAATTGAAGCTCTTGACCTAAACTTTCTGATAAGACCAAATCCACCCAATTTTGGTACTGTTAGAAATTGTTTTCTGTTGCAAGAGTTAATTGATAGTTTTCGAAGTTTTTCGAGATCTTTTCTTCGATTCTTTTGCATGAGTGCTTATGTATGCAATTGCTTGCTCACGTTAGATTGAACGGAGTGTGACGAGTAGAACTATCAGGAATTATGAGTGCGAAGGATCTTCATCAACAGTACAAGGCAAGTTCACACTTTGATCATACTCTTCTATACCCAGTTTTTATGCATTAGTTTTATCCTCAAACACTACATGACTAGGATGTGATTAACTTGTGGGTATTGGGAAGTAGATGATGAGGTAGAACCTATTGCCCTTTTATTATAAAACCCTTGGGAGTTACTTCCACGCTATGCTTATGTTGCCATGCTATGCTCGTAGACGTGGATTGGGTTTTGAGTGTATCCATGACAGATGTGAGATTTTTAATTAATGGTTCAACTTAAGGTGGCAACTTTAATACACATCTGGGTGGATTGCTTGTTTGGGCACCTGGGGATATACCAGTGTTGTCCTAGGAGACCCCGGGGATATACCGTGTGATCCTCCTACGGTCCGCCACCCAGGCTCAAAGGGATCATAAGATTATTCATGCTAGAAACTTCCGTGTGCAGCCACAAGCTATTATGGGCTCTAGCATAGTTGAGTATGTTACATGACCTCTTTCAGTGGTAGGCTAGCAGATGTAGGGGAAAGTAGGTGTAACTGTCTACCCAGAGTAAAGAGTAAATGTTTCTGAAAGACTGTGTCTCGGTCATCCGTTTCTCAAACACCATGAAGTGCGAGAAATCCAACGGAGGAGATCGAGTCTTGTGGGGAAAAGTGCACAAACCTCTGCAGAGTGTACAAACTAATCATGATTAGCCGTGTCCCCGGTTATGGACATCTTGAGTATCTGGTTCTTGGATTTTCATATTGAATCCCATCACTCTAAATTAATTTGTTGGGATTAATGATTACTTTTAATTGGGATTGAGAGGGGGTTTTACCTTCTCAATGTTTCAACCACCATGATAGTTAAATAAAATAAATTCCTTTGTTGTAGGAAAAAAAAAATTAGCTTTTCGCAAAATCATGTTAAACCTAGAGCCTCCACCAGCCAAATATGCATATAGTGATAGCTATTATTCATCATTATCCTATGGTGTGAATTTGCCAGTACATTCAATGTACTGACCTACATGGCTGCAACGTCTCATGTTGCAGGAATTCTTACGACGAGTAAGTGATACGTTAGGGTTACGATTTCTACACTCAACTTTGCCGTTGGTGTTGATGGGAATCCACAACCTTGTTGTTACTTCCGCTATTTGGATTGAGGTAATAGTATTTACGTTACTTTATACATGTGATTTACCTCTGTTATAAATCCTCGAGTACTGTGTGTGTCAGCATACCGATCCAGGGATGACACTTAAGCACAGAGACTTTGATCCATTCGGGTCGGGTCGCTACAGGTACGCTCTAAAACCATCATCACCGCTCACACGCCCGCCTCCCTGCCACCAGATATGAAATCCACTCGTGGAGATCGATTGGCCGTCATGATAGATCATGGCCATGGATGTGGGGGGCCTGTCATGGACGTCGTCATGACAGATCGTAGACGTGCGGGGCCAACCACCGACATTATCATCCATTGCATGGATCAGGATCCCCACGAGAAAGCTTTGGACTACTCGGTGTCAAACCCAGAGAAGCATCATGTCCACGAGGAGGTGCACTACTCCGTTGTCGATCACAAGCAGCAGCACATGCACGACATGGACTAGAATTCTGTTACGGTAATTTTAATTTTTTAACCCTAGATCTGTCTTCAAGTTTAAGGTTAGGTTAATCATTAAACCATCAATATATTGTTGAATTGGCATAATGGAATCTAGCTCTAAATACTGTTGATCATCAGGAAATAATGATCATTATTTATTCAATCAATCTTTGAGAAATTAATGGTTCCACCACTCCACAATTTAGTGCGTTTGGTTTTATGCTAAATGCCAGACATCATAAAGCTTGTCCATGTTTATTGACAATTTTTTTTAAAGTACATCATATGATTTATGCTTTCATATGGATTTGATATTGCTTTTTCCACCTTAAATTTTCAAAGTTAATAAATATTTATTTTAAAAATAATTTATAGGCATTACAGAATGGAACTTAGGGACTATTAGGTACTGTAAATAATGGTGCAACTTATATCATACATAATTTAAACTTGCAGCCTTATTCTGATGATTATGCGGACATTTTGGAAGGAGAGATGGATGCACACACTCAGAAAACCTTTGAAGAATTGCAGAATGGACAGTGCAATGTGCTTAAGCGTATGGCGTATCGTTGCGCGTTCTGTGGCAAATATCTGGACCCGGCTTTCATTAGTATACTTGAGCACGCCGAAGGCGTTGCCAAAGGCTACCAAATGAAGCACGGTGTGAGGGCGAAACACAAGGCGCTAGCCCAATATCTCAGGAATTTGTCGGACAAAGAGAAGGTCCGAAGAAGGCGTGATGAGAACCAGCATGCCAAAAAGTAGACGAATTCGAAACCCTGAAGAAGTTCTGGTTGGCATAAGTAGTCATTTGCGGTATTTATTAAAATACCAATGAATATTTTAATTATCATAGTTTTTGCAAAAATGGTAGATTTATTAGATTTAATCATAAAAATGCATACTATTCAATTCTTGATTTTTTTTCAAATACTTTTAACCTTACATCTAATAGTTTACCATTTTATCAGTTAACCATTATTTTCATATATATACTATGGAGTGCTTAAAATTATTCAAGGTCAATTGGTGTACTGAAAGATGAAAGTGCAACTTATCCCCGGGTGGTTTTGGTAATTCATAACAACATATAGCTCATTGAACTAATATCCATTCAAGTTTAATATTTCAGAAAGTTCAATGATTGGCATGGCATGGACTAGAGATGTGGCCCCTCAAAATGCTAAGGACACATATTGGCAAAAGCTCAAGACTCTTTATTTATATTTTAGTGATCCAAGATCACATTGAGTCCATACGAAAGCCAATACTATTAAAAGGGGATAAGGTGTTGCTTAATGGTCAACTTGCTCAAAATGCTTAGTGATATTGCTCCAAAGCCCTCAACCACTTTCTCATTTCCAGATATGTCCAAAACCCAAAGTCAAACTCGGCCCCACCGAAATCTTCTATCCGGCACCACCGAGTTCAGTTGACATAGCCACTGCCAGAAACCCTAACACTTCGGTCACACTGATACGGATCTCGGTCTCACCGAGATGGCCTTGCAAACTCTCTGTTTCCCTTTGTGACATTTCGGTCTTACCGAAATGAGCGATTGGTCACACCGAGTTTGCTTGACCAACTCTCTGTTTGCTCTTTGCTGAAATCGGTCTCACCGAGTTCAAGCAATCGGCGTCATCGAGATGAGGTTTTGCCCTAGCCCTAGCACATCGGTCCCACCGAGTTGTTCCAGTCGGTCCCACCGAGATTCCTAACGTTCACATTTTGAACTGAATCGGTCTCACCGAGTTCTTCTATTCGGTCTGACCAAGTTGGGTCAAATGTGTGTAACGGTTGGATTTTGTGTGGAGGCTATATATACCCCTCCACCCCCTTCTCCATATGTGAGAGAGCCATCAGAACGTGTCTACACTTCCACTACTCATTTTCTGAGAGAGAACCACCTACTCATGTGTTGAGATCAAGATATTCCAATCCTACCACAAGATTCTTGATCTCTAGCCTTCCCCAAGTTGCTTTCCACTCAAATCATCTTTCCACCATAGCCAAATCTGTGAGAGAGAGTTGAGTGTTGGGGAGACTATCATTTGAAGCACAAGAGCAAGGAGTTCATCATCAACACACCATCTATTACCTTTTGGAGAGTGATGTCTCCTAGATTGGTTAGGTGTCGCTTGGGAGCCTCCGACAAGATAGTGGAGTTGAACCAAGAAGTCTGTACGGGCAAGGAGATCGCCTACTTCGTGAAGATCTACCCGAGTGAGGCAAGTCCTTCATGGGTGATGGCCATGGTGGGATAGACAAGGTTGCTTCTTCGTGGACCCTTCATGGGTGTAGCCCTCCGTGGACTCGCGCAACCGTTACCCTTCGTGTGTTGAAGTCTCCATTAACGTGGATGTATGATAGCACCACCTATCGGAACCACGCCAAAAATCTTCGTGTTTACATTGTGTTAGCCTTCTCCAAACCCTTCCCTTTACCTTCATATGCAATGTTTTACTTTCCGCTGCTACACTCTTAGAATTGCATGTGTAGGTTGATTGCTTGACTTGTACTAGTTGCTAAAATCTACCAACAACTAAAATTGGGAAATAGTTAGATTTTTATTTGGTCAAGTAGTCTAATCACCCCCCTCTAGACCTACTTTTGATCCTACAAGTGGTATCAGAGCTTTGGTCTCCATTTGCCTTGATTTCCATAGCCTTGGTGATCATAGCGTTGGTTTCACAACCTAGGAGAGTATGGCGTCTAGCGAGGGAAATTACCACCGTAGAGGTCCTTACTTTGATGGTACTAATTTTGCTAGTTGTAAGCATAAGATGAAAATGCATATTCTTGGTCATAACCCCGCCGTTTGGGCTATTGTGCGCATTGGCTTGCAAGGTGATTTCTTCGAGAATGGAAAAGAACCGGATCGTGAAGCGTCCGCTAAAGAAATGAAGATGTTGCAATACAATGCTCAAGCTTGCGAAATTCTCTTCAACGGATTGTGCACCGAAGAATTCAACAAAATCAGTCGCCTTGAGAATGCAAAGGAAATTTGGGATACTTTGGTTGATATGCACGAAGGTACCGAGTCCGTCAAGGAATCCAAATTGGATGTGCTTCAAAGTCAACTTGACAAGTTCAAAATGAAGGATGGTGAAGGAGTCGCTGAGATGTACTCTAGGCTTGCTCTCATCACAAATGAGATTGCCGGCTTAGGAAGCGAAGAGATGACCGATAAATTCATCATCAATAAGATCCTAAGAGCCTTGGATGGAAAATATGATACCGTGTGCACCTTGATCCAGATGATGCCCAACTACAAAGATCACAAGCCAACGGAAGTCATTGGTAGAATTGTTGCTCATGAGATGTCACTCAAGGATAAGGAAGAGCTCCACAACAAGTCTAGTGGTGCTTATAAAGCTTCATGTGATCCTCCTACAACATCAAGTGAGAAACAAGTCTTCAATGAAGAATTGAGCTTAATGGTGAAGAGCTTCAACAAATTCTACAAGAATAGAAGCAAAGAAATAAGTTCCAAGTCAAGATCCTACAATGACAAAAGATCTTCTAGTCGTGATCGCAATTGCTACAATTGTGGAAGACCCGGACACTACTCCAATGAGTGTATGACTCCCTACAAGAAAAGAGAAGATTCACCTAAGAGGAGAAGTAAACGAGATGAATCACCACCAAGAGAGAGAAGGAGTAGAGATGATCATTATGAACGAAGACCCTCTCGTAGAAGCAAGGATTCAGAAAGGAAGGACAAGTCATCAAAGAGCTACACAAGATGAAGACATCAAGCTCATGTTGGTGAATGGGTATCCGGTTCCGACTCCAACAACTACTCCGAGAGAAGTTATCACTTCGACTCCGAATATACTCAATATGAAGGTGTTGCCGGTCTTGCACTTGTGTCATCCAACTCCTACGACATATTTGACTCACCAAATGAAGGAATTGGAAGATGCTTCATGGCTAAAGGCCCTAAGGTATCACACCCCGGATATGTTGATTTCAATAGTGATGAAGATGATTTGCTAGGTGATGATGATTTACTTGTTGACAACACTAGTGATGAAAACTATGATGAAATTGCTATTAATCATGCTAATCAAGATGAAACGAATGACAATGATAAGAAGGAGATTGAGCGTCTAACAAAAGAACTAAACACTCTTAAGATAGTTCATGAAACAACTCTAGAGGATCATAGAGAGCTCCTAAGAACTCATGAGAAGCTACACTTCGAGAAGCTAAATTTAGAGCAAGAGCATGGGTTCCTAAAAGCAATCAATGATGATCTTCAAAAGAAGAGTTCTTCTTACATTGCCAAGCATTTACTCTTGTCTACTTATATGCCACAAGTAAAATCTAGCAACAAGAGCAAGAAAGATTCTTATTCTAGTGGTAACAATAACAATGTTAAATCCAATATTGTTGCTTCTAGTAGTTCTCTTAATTCCACTAATGATTCTCTTAGCCAAGTCACACTTGAGCAAGAAAATAGCTTATTGAAGGGAATTATAGAGAAAGGTGTTTACAAGAGCCTTGCCGGAAGTAAGCAATTTGAGGAAATTATACGCAAGCAAGGAAGGCACCGGAAGAATCAAGGTGTTGGTTTTGAACAAAAGTTCAATGCCAATGGAGTTGAGTGGGAAGAAGATCAATATCCCAAGACGAAGTTTGTTCCTCAATAAGAGAAGTATGACCCCACTTCTTTCAAAGGAACACAAGCTCAAGATGATCTTCCACCACAAGACCACAAGCTAAAAGGCAAGGACAACCTTCAAGAAGAAATTGATTCATTTGAAGAAGCTCCTAAGGCCATGGTCAAGTGGGTTCCCAAGACTACATCAAGTACGACTACAACTCCGAGGATTCCCATCAAGTTGACGTGGATCCCAAAGAAGAAGAACTAGAGAGTTCTTGAGGGTGACTCCGCCAACATACTTCACTCACATTCCTTTGGCAAGGACAAGTGCAATCAATTTCCATATCTTGCACTAGTTCATGGAGTCACAAACCCTCTTGTTGGTAAGACAACACTACTAGGGAAAACCTTATACATGGAACTTTAGCAGTAGCACTGGATAAAATGAGGCGCTACTGCTACTTATCAGTAGCGCGTTACAACAGAAGGTGCTACTGCTATGCACATAGTAGTAGCGCGTCCGGGGCAAAGGGCGCTACTACTAAAATTACCCCACCGTTGCCACCAGGCTAAGTATAGTAGTAGCGCTTTCCTTTGAAACGCGCTACTGCTAGGTAGTTTAGCAGTAGCGCTTTCCCCTAAAACGCGCTACTGCTAAGTAGCTTATCTTCTCCACACCGTCCACCCCTCACTCTCCCCCACTCCCACTCTCACACTCCCACGCACCCCGTCGTCCGCCGCCACCGACGTTCGGCCCTCCCCCGCCGCCGCATTGCCGCCGCCGTCCTCGCTCCTCCTTCCTTGGTATGAGCCCTCCTCCCTCCACCTCCCACCGCGCCCTTCCCTCCTCCTCGGCACTCCCTCCTCCTCCCCGGCCTGACCTCTCCTCCTCCTCGCCCAAGCCCTCCGCCCCTCCTCCTCTCTCCTCCCTCCTCCTCCTCCCTCCTCCCACCCCTCCTCTCTCCTGCCTCCCCCTCCTCCCTCCTGCCTCCCACCCCCTCCTCCCTCCTCCCACCCCATCCTCCCTCATGCCTCCTTCATCTCTCTCACTGATCTGTTCTTGTATAATGTAGTTTTTTTACTGTTTTTTAGTTAGTGTTAATACAAATAGTTATTTAGTAAGTGGTTAATAGAAATCACTTATTTTATAGTAAGTGCTTAATAGAACTAGTTTATTTAGTAAGTGGTTAATAGAACTAGTTTATTTAGTAAGTACTTAATAGAACTAGTTTATTTAGTAAGTGTTTAATAGAACTAGTTTAGAAAGAGAGACCTATATTGGCAAATTTAGTTATGTTAGGATTATATATAAGATATTTTGAAATGTTTTTGTTCATATTTTCAACCATTGAAATGCAATGAGCATCAAGTTTGAATGCTCATATGATGTAGATATAAACATGTATATCTAGTGTTACTCAAATAGGATATGTGCTTGCCCAAGTGGCCATGTTTGCAGGGAACACCTCCGAGTGGCCTATGTTTTGCCGGAGTGTTGATTAATTTCCGCTCCGGCAAATTTCAGGCGCTCGATATGTCCTTTTTTAGCAAAGGTCATGCCGGATTTTTCCGTGAATTTTGGCATGACTTGTGCTAGAATATGTAGGAAATATCGAGTGGCCCGGATTTTCTAGAAAGATAATTAAACGACATTTTAGGTTGACTTTAAGTCTGTCGGGACTCCACCATATATGAGAGAAGAAGAATCCCGACTGTTGTCGTGGGGGTAGCTTCTCCTTCGTTCCCGTGTGCTAGACAATTTGGTGTAATGCACTCGGGAACGGAAGGAGGAGCTACCATCACCGACGGTCGAATATATACACCACGTGAGCTGAGAGTTTTCAAGAAAATACTCGACAGACCGATAGTCAACTCGTGATGAATAATAATGATCTAATTTAGTTTTTGTAGTACATATATTTAATTTTAGAAGTTTAATCTTTGAATTATGAACATAGGAAATGTCGTCCGACGACGATAAGCTCCCGGAGTGCGACTGGTGCGGCGATGACCGGGGTCTGTGCGACAGGCCTCACCTGGTAGAAGGTCAGCGCTTCAGTATTAAACTCCAGGAGACCTTCAATGTTGAAACGGTACGTAATGATGACAAGTGTTTTTTCATAATTAAGCACGACTTCTGCTTCTTCAACGTGTAATTTTCATCTTTTACAATTCGACTAGCTTATCCCATGCCATTCAAGATGCTATGTCTTAGAGAGGATGGATTTTGAAGATCATGAAAGTATGGAAACAAAGATAGTTCACCTAAGGACCCATCATGGTATAGATTTTGCTGTAAATCTATACAATTTTGAGAGCGTATCCCATTTTGGTTGCCCGAATTGGGAAGCACTTTGCAAGATGTATGATTTTCATGAGGGTATGCTTGTCACCTTGGATCTTGGTGGTCCTGACGAAGATAATATGGACATTTGGGTCCTTGTTGACACGCTTCCAATTCTACCGCTATGTGAGTTTCTCAAACATAGTTATTAAGTAATTTATATTGTTTATTTCAAAATAGTTGACAACTTATTTCCATTGATAGCTTATTTTCATTCTTCAAAGAATGTACGGAAGATGGTAGACAGAACCTACTACACCGATGGCGCAGAATTAACTTATCAGGAGAAAGATCATCTTATCTCATTTATTATTGATGTTGAGAATTACAATATCAATTATCAAACTCTTGCACACTATGGTCAATAAGTGCCACTAGTGCACGTGCTGACCTACGGTAACATCCATGGAGATGGCATGGTAAGATTTTTTACTATTACGACATCCGTGCATCTTTTGCATATATTCTTCTAAAGCTAAACTACATTGCTAACTACGATGTTATTATTATGTTTTTCAACAGAAAATCCCGAAGGATTGTGTGCCTGATCTGATGTTTCCAAAAGGACAGCTTGATGTTATTAGCTTACGGCCATATCTGCCTAGGGGTCACAACTGTTCATATCGGATTTCTAAAACCGATCAAGACATGACAATCAAAGAATGGAAAAAATGTATGGACAATCGTAGGGAGCTACTTGGAACCAACATTGTGTGAAACGCAAGAATTGGAGTCAGGATAGTCTCCATTCTCCATAATGGAGAGTCAGGACCTATCTTGTTTTATGCCATTTTACCTTAGAGAGGGTAGTAGGTCCTATGAGAGAGGAGTAGCTCCTAGGTACAATGTGTTATTATGTGCTACAATGTGTTAGAGTTGATGATGATGAGGAGGACGAGCTGTGATTATGACTAGTGACCAAGTTGTTATATGATGTCTCATGGACAAAAATGATGATCATGAGGAGTTGTTATATGACAATGATGTATTATGATGATAAGTTGTTAATGATATGATGATGATGATGAGTTATTATATCATTGGGTGAAAGAACCGCTGATTAGTTTCAAGTGGATGGATCCTAAGTGATCAAGTCATGGATTATCATGACTTGATCACTTAGGATCCATCCACTTGAAACTAATCCACGGTTCTTTCACCCGAGTGATTTAATAACTCATTATGATGTAAGAACAATCTCTAAATTGCTACTGTATGAAAACTTGTATAATGGTGTATGAATATGACATAAAATAAAAAAGAAATAGAATACAGAATAATAGTAGTAGCGCGGGCAGAGAGGACGCTACTAGTACTTACCAGTAGCGCTTTCTATAAGAATCGCTACTACTAAGTAGCTATAGCAGTAGCGCGGGTAAACCAACACTACTGCTAACCTTTAGCTGTACCGCCATATCAGTAGCGCGGTACCCCGCGCTACTGCTAGGACAAAAACCAGCGCTACTGCTAGGCTTTTCCCTAGTAGTGCAAGGGACAAGGTAATCTAATGCTTTCATGGACATCATCATATGTGTGTTTCACTCTATGTCTATGGATATTCTTGTTTGTTCCTTGTGGGACTAACCCATGTAGGTATTGAAAGTGCAACTCACTCCAATGGATAGCTCCAAATGATCTACATCAACATTGAGCATCCTCATCTTCAACACCTACATGAAGTCATCAGCGACAAACCCAAGTTTAGTTCATCCCTCTAAGGGGGGATATCACATCTAGGGGGAGCTTTGCTCTAAGAAAATTGAGCTAAAGCAACTCAAATGATGTGAACACATCGATGCTTTATGTAAAAGTGGTAACCCCACTTGTGCTTAAACGATGAGTATGACCTATGATCAAATGTTCTCATTTGACTCCTAAGTCAATATACTCATATATAGATGACCTAGTCATCGCCAATTGCTTGATAGATGCTAGAGTGTATGTGCATGCTTTACCACATGTTTATTTTGCCATCTTATTGTGTGAGCATGTTGGTTGCATAATTTTCTTCATTCGAGGACATCCATTTGTTGCTTTGATTGTTTGGTTTTTCTTTTTGCCAAATGGATGGACAAGAATGCCTAAGTACTCCCTCTATCTATCTATGCTTTTTCTCGTCTCAAACTCTATTCATGCTACATCACAAAGTTTGAACACGTCACTTTAGGACCCTCCGGGTGAGGAGCACTCGAAGCCATCGATCCATCAAGGGCTTAACTTCCAAAACCTCTTAATGCCTTTCGGTCAGACCAACTCATTCCTACTAGGTCTCACCGAAATCATTAAGTTGATCTAGGTTTTATCTCGGCGCAACCGATTAGAACTAGTCGGTCACACCGAGTTGCAACAACTGCAAGCAGTTTTGCATCTCAGTGCCACCGGGTCATTCCACTCGGTCACACCGATAGCGCATGGGTATATATTCCCTGCGTACCCGTACGGTTGAAAATCACTTCAAACCGCATGAGCCCGCGCCCCAGCACTGCCGCCCTTGGTCTCCGGATCATCGCCATCGTCGCTAGTGACCTTCTGCCGCTGGTCTCCGCCGTCGTCAACGGAATCCTCACCGCCGTTGCCACCGTAGCAAATCTGCCGCCAAGTTAGGGTACGGATTTGACCCTTTGTGCTTTCCATTACTCCAATTCTTGCACAAAGTATAATGCCTATGTTCTTCCCACGTATGAGATCAATTTATCCACCAAACAAATTCCGTAGAATAGATTTGATGCAAAAACTTAGGGTTAGGTTTCCGCCAAACCCATCTCGGACCGACCGATCTGAGGATCTTGGCCACACCGATTGGCCCTGGCCATTGCACAAGTACAACTCGGTCTGACCGAAGTGTATTGATCGGTGAGACCGAAATCACTTTCTCTGTGAGACCCTAGCATCTCGAAGTCACCGAACTGCATTTCGGTCTGACCGAAACTGTGTGTTTAGACTCTGTTAGTGCTTCGGTGTCACCGAGTTTGTCAAATCGGTAGCTCCGAAATGCTTTCTGTAGAAAACTAAAGTTAAGTTTTTGTCTCAATATTTTGCAAAATAAGCTGCAGTTTGTGATGCTCATCTACTCTATCTACACCCAACTATTCACAGGGTCAGTTGCAACTATGTCAAAGGGTAGTGATAGTCAAAACAAGTCTGAAGAGCAGCTCAACCTCAGTGAGGGCACTAGTCCCTCTAGCAGCTATGATGAGGGGAGTAGGAGCACTCCCAACAATTTGTCTAAGGCAGCTACCAGGAAAAAGAAGAAAAGAACATCTGAATTTGAGGGAGAAGATTTTGTGATCGAGGAGGAAGTGACCTCCAAGAAGAAAGTACTCAAGAAGGAGTATGCTACTGCTGCTACCAAGCCTGGACTGTAGAAGAAAGCTCCTGCAAAAAGAGCTCCAATGTCTAAAGCTAGGCAATCCACTGTTGCTCAAGAGCAAGCACATCCAGCAAGTGGTGTTGGAAAAGAGAAGAAAGAAAGGAAAAGAGGAAGATGGTGCAAACTTGTAGATCCAATGGCTGAGTTTGAAAAGCATTCTTCTGATGAAGAAGAAGAGGAGGAGGAAGAGCCTGCTGCACCTCCTGCAAAGACTCAGAAGCTGATGGGGGATGCCATCAGGACTGGGGTTGCTCCATCTAAGCCCAAGTCTGCCCCCAAGCCTTCAGCTCAAGCTCAAGCTCCCAAGCCATCTGCACCAAAGAGATCAACCAGGAAAATCTCTGCTGCTGAAAAGAACAAGACCCCAGTGCCTGAAGTTCAAGAAGAGGAAGAGCCACTAGTGCTCAGAAAGCTCAAGCCCAAGATTCCAGACCACAATGATGCTCATCCTATGGCAGAGAACATGAAGTTGAGAAAGGATCATGGTCTGAGACTATGGAGACAAACAGATCCTTATGCCACCAAGAGAAGGACTGCTGTGGACTATCGCTTTCACACCAAGGAACAACAGGATTTCTATGAGACTGCCCTTTTGGACAAGAAGCCCATTGTTTGTGATATGAAATGGGTAGACTGGAAATACATTGATGACAATGAAGACTATTTCCCAAGTGTGCATGAGAGCTTCAGAATGAATGGTGTTGACAAGTTTGTTGGTCAGAAGCTGACAAAGTGGAACGATGAGATGATTGCTACTTCTTGAGCTTGCATTGGTTTTTCCCTTGAAGAGGAAAGGGTGATGCAGCAAAGTAGAGATAAGTATTTCCCTCAGTTTGAGAAACAAGGTATCAATCCAGTAGGAGACAACGCACAAATCACCTAATACCTGCACAAACAATCAAACAACTTGCACCCAACGCGATAAAGGGGTTGTCAATCCCTTCACGATTATTTGCAAAAGTGAGATCTGATAGAGATAGATAAACGATAAAGTAAATATTTTTGGTATTTTTGTTTTATAGATCGGAAAGTAAAAGATTGGAAAATAGTAGATCGAAAACTTGTATGATGGAAAATAGAAGATTATATGATGGAAAATAGACCCGGGGGCCATAGGTTTCACTAGAGGCTTCTCTCAAGATAGAAAATAATACGGTGGGTGAACAAATTACTGCCGAGCAATTGATAGAAAAGCGCAAAGTTATGACGATATCTAAGGCAATGATCATGAATATAGGCATCACGTCTGTGTCAAGTAGACCGAAACGATTCTGCATCTACTACTATTACTCCACACATCGACCGCTATCCAGCATGCATCTAGAGTATTAAGTTCATAAAGAACGGAGTAATGCATTAAGTAAGATGACATGATGTAGAGGAATTAACTCAAGCAATATGATGAAAACCCCATCTTTTTATCCTCGATGGCAACAATACAATACGTGCCTTGCTGCCCCTACTGTCACTGGGAAAGAACACCGCAAGATTGAACCCAAAGCTAAGCACTTCTCCCATTGCAAGAAAAACCAATCTGGTTGGCCAAACCAAGCCGATATTTCAAAGAGAATTACAAAAATATCAAATCATGCATATAAGAATTCAGAGAAGATTCAAATAATATTCATAGATAAATTGATCACAAATCCACAATTCATCGGATCTCGACAAACACACCGCAAAAGAATATTACATCGGATAGATCTCCAAGAACAACGAGGAGAACATGGTATTGAGAATCAAAGAGAGAGAAGAAGCCATCTAGCTACTAGCTATGGACCCGTAGGTCTATGGTAAACTACTCACGCTTCATCGGAACGGCAATGGTGTTGATGTAGAAGCCCTCCGTGATTGAATCCCCCTCCGGCAGGGTGCCGGAAAAGGTCCCTAGATGGGATCTCACGGGTACAGAAGGTTGCGGCGGTGGAAAAGTATTTTTGTGGATGCCTCTGTTGGTTTGGGGACATTTGGGAATATATAGGCAAAAGAATTAGGTCAGGAAGTGCACGAGGGGCCCACAAGGGTGGGGGGCGCGCCCTCCGTCCTTGTGGCCGCCTCGTGGCTCCTCCGACTTCATCTCCAAGTCTCCTGGTTTCCTTCTGGTCCAAGAAAAATCATCACGAAAGTTCTATTCCGTTTGGACTCCGTTTGGTATTCCTTTTCTGCGAAACTCAAAAACAAGGACAAAACAAAAACTGGCACTGGGCTCTAGGTTAATAGGTTAGTCCCAAAAATAATATAAAATAGAATATTAATGCATGTAAAACATCCAAAACAGATAATATAATAGCATGGAACAATCAAAAATTATAGATATGTTGGAGACATATCAAACATCCCCAAGCTTAATTCCTGCTCGTAGTAGGTAAATGATAAAAACAGAATTTTTGATGTGGAATGCTACCTAACATATTTATCCATGTAATTTTCTTTATTGTGGCATGAATGTTCAGATCCGTAAGATTCAAAACAAAAGTTTAATATTGGCACAAAAACAATAATACTTCAAGCATACTAACAAGGCAATTATGTCATCTAAAAATAACATGGCCAAAGAAAGCTTATCCCTACAAAATCATATAGTCTGGCTATGCTCCATCTTCATCACACAAAATATTCAAATCATGCACAACCCTAATGACAAGCCAAGCAATTGTTTCATACTTTTGATGTTCTCAAACTTTTTCAACTTTCACACAATACATGAGCGTGAGCCATGGACATAGCACTATGGGTGGAATAGAAGGTGGTTGTGGAGAAGACAAAAAGAGGGAGATAGTCTCACATCAACTAGGCGTATCAACGGGCTATGGAGATGCCCATCAATAGATATCAATGTGAGTGAGTAGGGATTGCCATGCAACAGATGCACTAGAGCTATAAGTTTATGAAAGCTCAAAAAGAAACTAAATGGGTGTGCATCCAACTTGCTTGCTCACGAAGACCTAGGGCAATTTGAGGAAGCCCATCATTGGAATATACAAGCCAAGTTCTATAATGAAAAATTCCCATTAGTAAATGAAAGTGACAACATAGGAGACTCTCTATCATGAAGATCACGGTGCTACTTTGAAGAACAAGTGTGGTAAAAGGATAGTAACATTGCCCCTTCTCTCTTTTCTCTCATTTTTTTATTTGGGCCTTCTCTTTTTTTTTGCCTCTTTTTTTTCGTCCGGAGTCTCATCCCGACTTGTGGGGGAATCATAGTCTCCATCATCATTTCCTCACATGGGACAATGCTCTAATAATGAAGATCATCACACTTTTATTTACTTACAACTCAAGAATTACAACTCGATTCTTAGAACAAAATATGACTCTATATGAATGCCTCCGGCGGTGTACCGGGATGTGCAATGAATCAAGAGTGACATGTATAAAATAATTATGAACGGTGGCTTTGCCACAAATACGATGTCAACTACATGATCATGCAAAGCAATATGACAATGATGATGCGTGTCATAATAAACGGAACGGTGGAAAGTTGCATGGCAATATATCTCGGAATGGCTATGGAAATGCCATAATAGGTAGGTATGGTGGCTGTTTTGAGGAAGGTATATGGTGGGTGTATGGTACCGGCGAAAGTTGCGCGGCACTAGAGAGGCTAGCAATGGTGGAAGGGTGAGAGTGCGTATAATCCATGGACTCAACATTAGTCATAAAGAACTCACATACTTATTGCAAAAATCTATTAGTTATCGAAACAAAGTACTACGCACATGCTCCTAGGGGGATAGATTGGTAGGAAAAGACCATCGCTCGTCCCCGACCGCCACTCATAAGGAAGACAATCAATAAATAAATCATGCTCCGACTTCATCACATAACGGTTCACCATACGTGCATGCTACGGGAATCACAAACCTTAACACAAGTATTTCTCAAATCCACAATTACTCACTAGCATGACTCTAATATCACCATCTTTATATCTCAAAACAATCATAAGGAATCAAACTTCTCATAGTATTCAATGCACTTTATATGAAAGTTTTTATTATATCCCTCTTGGATGCCTATCATATTAGGACTAAATTTATAACCAAAGCAAATTGCCATGCTGTTTAAAGAATCTCAAAATAATATAAGTGAAGCATGAGAGTTCAACAATTTCTATAAAATAAAGCCACCGCCGTGTTCTAAAAAGATATAAGTGAAGCACTAGAGCAAAATTGCCTAGCTCAAAAGATATAAGTGAAGCACATAGAGTATTCTAATAAATCACGATTCATGCGTGTCCCTCTCAAAAGGTGTGTACAGAAAGGATGATTGTGGAAAACTAAAAACAAAGACTCAAATCATAAAAGAGGCTCCAAGCAAAACACATATCATGTGGTGAATAAAAATATAGCCTCAAGTAAAGTTACCGATAGACGAAGACGAAAGAGGGGATGCCTTCCGGGGCATCCCCAAGCTTAGGCTCTTGGTTGTCCTTGAATATTACCTTGGGGTGCCTTGGGCATCCCCAAGCTTAGGCTCTTTCCACTCCTTATTCCATAGTCCATCAAATCCTTACCCAAAAACTTGGAAACTTCACAACACAAAACTCAATAGAAAATCTCTTAAGCTCCGTTAGTATAAGAAAATAAGTCACCACTTTGGTACTGTTGTGAACTCATTCTTTATTTATATTGGTGTAATATCTACTGTTATCCAACTTTTCCATGGTTCATACCCCCCGATACTACCCATAGATTCATCAAAATAAGCAAACAACACACAGAAAACAGAATCTGTCAAAAACAGAACAGTCTGTGAAGATCCGAATTGTTCTAATACTTCTGTAACTCACAAAATTCTGAAACATTAGAAAAACAGAGGAAATTTGTATATAAATCTCGTATAAAAAATTCAGGGTTTTTCAATGCTCAAGTGAATTAATAAAATTCTGATACTGGACACAAAAGTTTCTGTTTTTCGGCAAGATCAAATCAACTATCACCGTAAGCCATCCCAAAGGTCTTACTTGGCACAAACACTAATTAAAACTCAAAACCACATCTAACCAGAGGCTAGATGAATTATTTATTGCAAAACAGAACCAAAAAAGCAAAAACAAAAATAAAATTGGGTTGCCTCCCAACAAGCGCTATTGTTTATCGCCCTTAGCTAGGCATAAAAACACGAATAGATCTAGGTATTGTCATCTTTGGTATGCAATTCTTCAATCACAGACTTATAATCCTTAGGAGACTCTTTGGTTTTGTCAATGATCAAACTCCTAGGCAAGAAATCAAGAAATTCACTTGTAGCAATTGGTTCCTTAATAATATCAAAAAAATTGGAGTGAACACTTATTGTTTTGAGATCTTCATTTTCCTTACTAGAAGATTCACCCTTATTCTTAGGAACATAAGTAAACTTGGCAATCTTAGTAGGAGGAAAATTTTGAGCAGTTTTAACAGAGGAAAAAGCGGAACCCAAGTTGGTAATTATATCTTCTAGTTTGCCGATTCTAGTAGAATCTTGATCTATCTTTTCATTAACTATGAGTTCCTTTTCCCTAAGGTTTTTTAAAGTAACTCCTACCTTAGATCCATCTTGAGTAATCTGATTATGAATCTTTTTATCCAAATTTTAAATCAACTCTGTAGTAGCAATTTTATTCTCAATAATATCCAACCTTTGCATCACATGTTCCAAGGTTAAAACAGTTCCATTGATCAAAAGAGGTGGTGGGCCTAGCAACTCTATCTTGGCATTGTAAGAATCAAAAGTATGGCTCCCCAAGAAATTTCCCCCGGTAATGGTATCTAGAAAATATCTATTCCAAGGAGTAATGCCTACATAAAAATTGCGAAGAAGAACGGCAGTAGATTGCTTTCGAGTAGACCTATTTTGAGCATTGCAAATTCTATACCAAGCATCTTTTAAATTTTCTCCCTCCCTTTGTTTAAAATTGAGAACTTCATTATCAGGAGTGCTAACAATGATGGGAGGACTAGCCATGGGAATGAGACAAGCGATCAAACACACGAACAAACAAAAGGCAAACGAAAAAGACGAACGGAAGAGGGGCAAAGAAAAGGCAAAGAGAGGGGCGAAGAAAAAGGCAAATATTTTCGAAAATCATTTTAGAAGTGGGGGAGAGGAAAACGAGAGGCAAATGGCGAATAATGTAATGCAAGAGATGAGAGTTTATGATGGGTACTTGGTATGTCTTGACTTGGCGTAGATCTCCCCGGCAACGGCTCCAGAAATTCTTCCTGCTACTTCTTGAGCTTGCGTTGGTTTTTCCCTTGAAGAGGAAAGGGTGATGCAGCAAAGTAGAGATAAGTATTTCCCTCAGTTTGAGAACCAAGGTATCAATCCAGTAAGAGACAATGCACAAATCACCAAATACCTACACAAACAATCAAACAACTTGCACCCAACGCGATAAAGGGGTTGTCAATCCCTTCACGGTTATTTGCAAAAGTGAGATCTGATAGAGATAGATAAACAATAAAGTAAATATTTTTGGTATTTTTGTTTTATAGATCGGAAAGTAAAAGATTGCAAAATAGTAGATCGGAAACTTGTATGATGGAAAATAGAAGATTATATAATGGAAAATAGACCCGGGGCCATAGGTTTCACTAGAGGCTTCTCTCAAGATAGAAAATAATACGGTGGGTGAACAAATTATTGCCGAGCAATTGATAGAAAAGCGCAAAGTTATGACGATATCTAAGGCAATGATCATGAATATAGGCATCACATTCGTGTCAAGTAGACCGAAACGATTCCTCATCTACTACTATTACTCCACACATCGATCGCTATCCAGCATGCATCTAGAGTACTAAGTTCATAAAGAACGGAGTAATGCATTAAGTAAGATGACATGATGTAGAGGAATTAACTCAAGCAATATGATGAAAACCCCATCTTTTTATCCTCGATGGCAACAATACAATACGTGCCTTGCTGCCCCTACTGTCACTGGGAAAGGACACCGCAAGGTTGAACCCAAAGGTAAGCACTTCTCCCATTGCAAGAAAAACCAATCTAGTTGGCCAAACCAAACCGATATTTCGAAGAGAATTACAAAGATATCAAATCATGCATATAAGAATTCAGAGAAGATTCAAATAATATTCATAGATAAACTGATCACAAATCCACAATTCATCGGATCTCGACAAACACACCACAAAAGAATATTACATCGGATAGATCTCCAAGAACAACGAGGAGAACATGGTATTGAGAATCAAAGAGAGAGAAGAAGCCATCTAGCTACTAGCTATGGACCCGTAGGTCTGTGGTCAACTACTCACGCTTCATCGGAAGGGCAATGGTGTTGATGTAGAAGCCCTCCGTGATCGAATGCCCCTCCGGCAGGGTGCCGGAAAAGGTCCCTAGATGGGATCTCACGGGTACAGAAGGTTGCGGCGGTGGAAAAGTCTTTTTGTGGATGCCTCTATTGGTTTGGGGATATTTGGGAATATATAGGCAAAATAATTAGGTCAGGAAGTGCACGAGGGGCCCACAAGGGTGGGGGGCATGCCCTACCCCCCTGGGCGCGCCCTCCGTCCTTGTGGCCGCCTCGTGGCTCTTCCGACTTCATCTCCAAGTCTCCTGGTTTCCTTCTGGTCCAAGAAAAATCATCGCGAAAGTTTTTTTCCATTTGGACTCCGTTTGGTATTCCTTTTCTTCGAAACTCAAAAACAAGGAAAAAACAGAAACTGGCACTGGGCTCTAGGTTAATAGGTTAGTCCCAAAAATAATATAAAATAGTATATTAATGCATATAAAACATCCAAAATAGATAATATAATAGCATGGAACAATAAAAAATTATAGATACGTTGGAGACGTATCAATGATCATGCAATTCTATTCCACTGCTCACTTCTACCCCGATGGAAAGATTATGTGGATGTCAGAAGGAACAAGATATCAGTCAACAATCTCAGAATGGGCCAAGTTGATCAATGCTCCTGAGGAAGAGGAGAATGATATTGATGTGTATGCTAAGCCTAGGAAGGATCACAACTCCATGGCTAACATGTACAAGCCAATTCCTGATAAAGCCTTGGACACTCACAAGTTTGGATCCATATACTACCTGCTTGCTGGCTTGACCACAATAAACACTATATTGAGGCATACTCTTTTGCCCAAGTCAGGAGATCATAGAATGATCCGTGGTCACTCCATCAACCTGCTTCACTTGTTTGATGTTCCACAGAAGTTCAAGGTGATGAGCCTGATTGTAGAGACTATGAAGAGAACAGCTGCAGATCAGAAAAGATCTTGTGGATATGCCCCTCACATTCAGACTTTGATCAACTCCAAGATGGGAACTGGGACATATCTACTAGACAATGAGCATCTACCCCTGAGGCTAGACTTTCAGGACAACAAGGTTGTCATGGATGCTTCCCATCCTACTTATGCTGAAGCCCAGGAGAAGATAGAGAGAGCAAAGGCTGCCAAAGCAGCAAAGGCAGCAAGTGCACCAGATGCCTCCACAGTGCTACTTAAGACCAAGCAAGATCAACTCAAATATCTACTTGAGGCCACCGTGAGAATTGAGAAGAGCTTGGCCACCTTGACTCAAAATCAGGAAAGTCTTGAGAGGATCATTGAGACTAAATTCCATGACCTAGATGTGAAGTTCACTGAGATTCAGACCATTGTGGAGAAGCTTCAAGAGGATGCTGAGGACAGGGATGATAGACCCACCACAGATACTTTCCAAAGAGTGCCAAGGGCACAAAGGTCATCAGCTGTGCCAGTTGTCAGAGACTCCAGGACTACCACTTCAGCACCTGCAGCAACTGCCATGGTTGTACCTCCAGTGTCAACCCCTCCAGCTCCACAGACTTCTGCCGAAGCTTTTGTAGATGCCCTCCTCTCCATGCCATCTACGCACACCGGAGCGACAAGCCAGAAGACCCCTTCAAGAGCTCCCGGAGATCATGCCTAGAGTGTCGTATAGCACTATACGTTTTCAAACTTTTTGGTAACTTGTTGCCAAAGGGGGAGAAGGTGTATACATCATAGGCTTCGAGAGAGAGAGAGAGAGTGTGTGTCTTGCTTTTTGTTGGTTTCATTTGCTTCTCTTGCTACTTTGATCATTTGGTTGTTTGATTCCTATGCTACAATTTGTGTTATGCTCGTGAGATACTTATGTGATCATGTGTTTGATCATATGATGCTTAATGTGTGCTTGCATGATTATATCCATGAATGTTTATGTATGATCAATCACTTGTATCCTTGGTGATGAGTGCATGTTATTCAACTCTTATCATTTTGAGCGCTCCACCAAGATGTATGTGACATGGAAGAGTGACCCATGATCCTAATCGATTGTGCATTTGCATTCAAAAGCAAATTTCAAATAATGCACAAATTTAGGGGGAGCTCTTGCTTATCACATACTTCTCAAAGCGACGATGTATTTCATTCATATTATAATTTGTCGAAGCTTTGATCTATATGTTGTCATCAAATTACCAAAAATAGGGAGATTGAAAGTGCAACTAATCCCCGGGTGGTTTTGGTAATTCATAACAACATATAGCTCATTGAACTAATATCCATTCAAGTTTAATATTTCAGAAAGTTCAATGATTGGCATGGCATGGACTAGAGATGTGGACGCCTCAAAATGCGAAGGACACATATTGGCAAAAGCTCAAGACTCTTCATTTATATTTTAGTGATCCAAGATCACATTGAGTCCATAGGAAAGCCAATACTATTAAAAGGGGATGAGGTGTTGCTTAATGGTCTACTTGCTCAAAATGCTTAGTGATATTGCTCCAAAGCCCTCAACCACTTTCTCATTTCCAGATATGTCCAAAACCCAAAGTCAAACTCGGCCCCACCGAAATCTTCTATCCGGCACCACCGAGTTTAGTTGACATAGCCACTGCTAGAAACCCTAACACTTTGGTCACACCGATACGGATCTCGGTCTCACCGAGATGGCCTTGCAAACTCTCTGTTTCCCTTTGTAACATTTCGGTCTTACCAAAATGAGCGATCGGTCACACCGAGTTTGCTTGACCAACTCTCTATTTGCTCTTTGCTGAAATCGGTCTCACCGAGTTCAAGCAATCGGCGTCACCGAGATGAGGTTTTTCCCTAGCCCTAGCACATCGGTCCCACCGAGTTGTTCCAGTCGGTCCCACCAAGATTCCTAACGTTCACATTTTGAACTGAATTGGTCTCACTGAGTTCTTCTATTCGGTCTGACCGAGTTGGGTCAAATGTGTGTAACGGTTGGATTTTGTGTGGAGGCTATATATACCCCTCCACCCCCTTCTCCACATGTGAGAGAGCCATCAGAACATGCCTACACTTCCACTACTCATTTTCTGAGAGAGAACCACCTACTCATGTGTTGAGACCAAGATATTCCAATCCTACCACAAGATTCTTGATCTCTAGCCTTCCCCAAGTTGCTTTCCACTCAAATCATCTTTCCACCATAGCCAAATATGTGAGAGAGAGTTGAGTGTTGGGGAGACTATCATTTGAAGCACAAGAGCAAGGAGTTCATCATCAACACACCATCTATTACCTTTTCGAGAGTGGTGTCTCCTAGATTGGTTAGGTGTCGCTTGGGAGCCTCCGACAAGATTGTGGAGTTGAACCAAGAAGTCTGTATGGGCAAGGAGATCACCTACTTCATGAAGATCTACCCGAGTGAGGCAAGTCCTTCATGGGCAATGGCCATGGTGGGATAGACAAGGTTGCTTCTTCGTGGACCCTTCATGGGTGGAGCCCTCCATGGACTCGCGCAACCGTTACCCTTCGTGGGTTGAAGTCTCCATCAACGTGGATGTACGATAGCACCACCTATCAGAACCACGCCAAAAATCTCCGTGTCTACATTGCGTTTGCCTTCTCCAAACCCTTCCCTTTACCTTCATATGCAATGTTTTACTTTCCGCTGCTACACTCTTAGAATTGCATGTGTAGGTTGATTGCTTGACTTGTACTAGTTGCTAAAATCTGCCAACAACTAAAATTGGGAAAAGGTTAGATTTTTATTTGGTCAAGTAGTCTAATCACGCCCCCTCTAGACCTACTTTCGATCCTACAAAAGACTCATGCACATGCAACATGAACATCGCTGTATTTTTAGGATTTCTTTAAAAGAACACCTGTGGTGCTCCTATTGGCCTGGTCATGCTGGTCTTTTCTATTTGGCCAGAAATGGTAAGCTGCCAAATCTGCATCTGATCCGGCCCAAAAATTTGTTCCTTTTGTGGGCATGTACAAGTGGGAGGCAGAGAGAAAAGCGAGCGATGGCCCAAACACCAACCCCACCCCATTCCCAATCCCACCACCCTTCGTTCTTTGCAGAGACAGAGAGGCGACGCAGAGGGTGATGACTATAGTTTGCCCAGCCGTCACCTTGGCCGCCCCCGTCATCATCAAATCGGCCGGATCCGCGAGGCCGCCCACCCCCCTACTCCGGCCATGATTCTCCACTGCTTCATCGACAACAAGGTCCGACCACGACACCTCTTCTCCCTAATCCCTGGCCGCGCCGCCCGAAGCTCCGGTGGTGCCAGCTTCGAGCAAGTCTACTCCAGCCCCATCTGGTACCACTTAGCAGGTAAGATTTATCTTCCTTTCTCTTCGCATGTCGATCTGACTTTCATTTTTTGATCTAGCAGCACCGCTCAAGTTAAAATCTGACACTTACTTGTGAGCATGTTTCGGGTATACACAGATTTACTATCAACTAGTAGGTCATATTGCAACAAGTAATTTTACAGCAAGATAATCTGACAATGTACTGCATAATCATGGTTTTACTTGTTCGTATGGGTAGTAATGGGTAAACACTTTCCTAGAAAGTAAGAGAAAAGGGTGGGTGTAGGCCAGCATACCTTGCTCGTCGACATAGCCTTCACTATGCTATCATCTTGCTTGATAGATGCTATCAAGTCCTTTTTCTCACTAGAAAATGAACCCCCACAGCTAGATATAAAAAAAAGTATATTTACAGGAGCATACACATGTTTTGGTTTGTTGGGATAGTTTGAAGAATGCGTATATGCATTTGCTGATGCTTAATTAAAAACTAAAATGCGAGCACAGAAACAGTCCATGAGGAAATTTGTAATGATGGAAGGAGGATCAGTTATAGTTTCATGCATTACTCGATGGTAGTATGATGATTAGTGCATATTTTGAAGGATTTGTTAAGTATACACGGCTACTGGTTGGTGCATGTTTTCGATGATATGTGCACACATGTAACATTTATGGTTGGTGCATATTTTTGATGATTCTTGTTACTGCTTATTTGAATTATGTCAGCCTATCTCCATGATATGGTATGGGCTTGTTGGGGTCAATGAAGATCTGCTGTGAGCTAGTAGTTCATATTGCAACAAATTCTTCGCTGTTAGATTTTCTACCATTTTACTTCATAATCATGTTTTACTTGTTGGTATGGGTAGTAATGAGTAAATACATACCAAGGTATACAAAAGGGTGAGTGTTGGCCAGCATACCTTGCTCATTGTCATAGCCTTCACTATGCCATCATCTTGCTTGAGAGATGCTATCATGTCCTTATTCTCACTGGAAAATTAACCTCCACAGCTTCCTCTAAAAATGTAATGTACAGGAGCAAATGCATTATTTGTTTTGTTGGGACAATTTAAAGACTTTATATTTATTAGCTGATGGTACCACACAACAGCCCATCAGGAAATTTTCAGTGATCGAAGGCAGATCAGTTATAGTTTCACGTATTACTCGATGAGAGCAGTCAATCATGGTTCATTTTTTGAATGATTTTTTAAATATAGAAGGCTACTAATTTGTGCATACCTTTGATGAAATGATTTGTTAAGTGATTGGTTGGCTACCAATCATGGTGTAACAATTATGGTTGGTTTAAATTTTTGATGATTCTTTTTACTGCTTGTTCGAATTATGAGCGTAATTGGTTTGACACCAAAAATACATGGCTACTAATTGGTTGGTTACCAAGTTTTCTTGTCCAGCTCACACAAAGTTGCCAATATTTGGCAATGCCAACATTGGTAGCAAATCAATCATGATCTATCAACATGAATGGTTCGATGTCAAAATATGGCATGCCAATATCTGGCAAAATGCCAAATGTTGGCTAGTGATTGGTTGGCTATCAACTATTTTTGCCAATGTCACAAAAATATGCCAAATTTTGGTAACTTTGAAATATCCTAATTGGTTATGTCCGCCCAATGATTATGAGTCTAACCACTAGTCTTGACTAGTTGTGCAAATAGTCTAGTAGTATCAATCTGGTTGTTGACTAGCTTCTTTGTGTAGATGTTTGTACATGAACTACGTACTTAACAAGAAGTATGCGAAAAGATTATTCACATTGTATATGGTGCTGCCAAGTCCTAATGTAAGACTGATTTCATATATCAATAACTATCATTTGTTCATTGCAATGCATGCAACAGGTTTCAATGGAAAGGGAAACCATCATCATCAGCAGTGAAGAGAATGATCACCGGACCACCTCAGATGATGCTTCAGATGGCACTTCAGATGGCACTTCACATGGGAGTGACGGCTATAGCGGTGATGACGACACCTCTAGCGACTATGACACTGATGATAGTTCTGATGGAGATGGATATGTCGACCATGATCCCATCGTGGCGGGCAGGGGTAAAGTTCTATATGGATGGTCAGATATTAAATGAATCATGAACTATCTAAAGTTGAGGTTTGAGTAACACTTGATTACCACACATTACTTTGTTTGGGTTCTAGATGACCCTGTTGATTTGTTTCCAAATCAACATTGACTGAACTAGAGCTTAAATAGAGCATAGTGTTTAGTTGTTAGCTTAAATAAATCAAATATTCAATTTGCCCATGTTTCTACGAGATATTGCTGGGTGGATGTGATTGGGTTAGCTATGTCCTTCATTTCTTGATCATTGAAGTAGGCATTGATCATCAACCTAGTGCTGATGTTCTAGATCTTATGTATGAAATTATTTACTACTCTGTCATCTTAATTTTTTTGATACAGGTCCGGGATACCAGGGGAGAAGAGGTTTTGAGGATCACATCTTCTCCGGCAGCCATGTATCGATAGACCTGATTAGGTGGGACTGTCTCAAATCCATAGTAAAGTGATACGTCTCCGTCGTATCTATAATTTTTGATTGTTTCATGCCAATATTATACAACTTTCACATATTTTTGGCAACTTTTTATATGATTTATTGACTAACCTATTGATCCAGTGCCCAGTGCCAGTTCCTATTTGTTGCATCTTTTTTGTTTCGCAGAAAATCCATATCAAATGAAGTCCAAACGCGATAAAAATTTACGCAGAATTATTTTGGAATATTTATGATTTTTGGGAGGAGGAATCAACGCAAACGGGGGCCTACAGTGACCACAACCCACCAGGGCGCGCCAGGCACCCCCTGGAGCGCCCAGGTATCTTGTGCCCTCCTCGAACGTCAGTTGGGGACCTTCTTCTGGCGCAAGAAAGATAATTTATGGAAAAAAATCATGTAAAAATTTAAGCGCAATCGGAGTTACGGATCTCCGGGAATTTAAGAAACGGTGAAGGGCAAGATCTGGGGAACGCAAAACAGAAGAGAACAGAGAGGGAGATCCAATCTCGGAGGGGCTCCCGCCCCTCCGCCGCCATGGAGGCCATGGACCAGAGGGGTAACTCTCCTCCCATCTAGGGGGGAGGCCAAGGAAGAAGAAGAAGGAGGGGGGCTCTCTCCCCCCCTCTCCCGGTGGCGCCGGAGTGCCGCCGGGGCAAGGATCGTGACGGCGATCTACATCAACAATCTTGCTACCATCAACACCAACTCTCTCCCCCTCTATGCAGCGGTGTAACACCTCTCTTCCCTGCTGTAATATCTACTTAAACATGGTGCTCAACTCCATATATTATTTCCCAATGATATTTGGTTATCCTATGATGTTTGAGTAGATCCGTTTTGTCCTATGGGTTAATCGTGATCTTGGTTGGTATGATTGTATATTTTATTTACGGTGCTGTCCTACGGTGCCCTCCATCTCGCGCAAACATGAGGGATCCCCGCTGTAGGGTGTTGCAATATGTTCATGATTCGCTTATGGTGGGTTGCGAGAGTGACAGAAGCTTAAACCCGAGTAAGTGGGTTGTTGCGTATGGGATAAAGAGGACTTGATACTTAATGCTATGGTTGGGTTTCACGACCTTAATGATCTTTAGTAGTTGCGGATGCTTGCTAGGGGTCCAATCATAAGTGCATATGATCCAAGTAGAGAAAGTATGTTAGCTCATGCCTCTCCCTCATGTAAAATTACAAGAATGATTACCGGTACTTGTTATCGATTGCCTAGGGACAAATGACTTTCTTGTTGAAAAAGCTATCCACTTTTATTACCTTGCAATTTATTCGTAGTTTTATTCTCGCAAAGTACTCGTAGTTTTATTCTTGCAAAATAGTTTCATACTTGTTTTAGGTAAAGCAAACGTCAAGTGTGCGTAGAGTTGTATCGGTGGTCGATAGAACTTGAGGGAATATTTGTTCTACCTTTAGCTCCTCGTTGGGTTTAACACTCTTATTTATCGAAGAAGGCTACAAACGATCCCCTATACTTGTGGGTTATCAGAACCCTTTTTCTGGCGCCGTTGCCGGGGAGCAATAGCGTGGGGTGAATATTCTCGTGTGTGCTTGTTTGCTTTATCACTAAGTAGTTTTTATTTCCTGTTCTAAGTTGTTCTCTATCTTTAGTTATGGATATGGAACACAAAACACCAAAAAAATTAGTTGTACTTGCTACTCATGGAGATGGGGAACCTCCTAAAACCCTCGATGCTCGTTATGTGAAAAATATTATGCACCACTTTGATAATCCTGAGAAAACCCCATTCAACTTGATAATGGGAGACACGTTGGATCAACGTGAATACTTTAGGGATTATCGCTTGACACAAAAAGGGAAATTATTATGGGATCAAATTGATATGTTGCATTGGTATGCTTGGAATTTATGCCAGAGATATGATTATACTTGTTGCTCTAGGATGAACGCTCTACACCTTCCCTTTACATGCAAATTTAATGATAATGAAACCTTGGCTTCTTATGCCAATGGTAGATATGATTATTATGATGTGGAACGAATAGAAGAATTTGTTGCTTTTAAGGGTGCTTATGAAATTGAATCCTTGTTTGAAAAGTATGAAGCTTTTGATGATGATGTTTATAGACCTGAAAATTTTGCCATCCTTAAATATTGCTATGAAAATTTTAAATACAATTTTGATATTGATATATTTATTGAGAAAGTCTCTGCTGTCCAAGAAGAGACTAATATTTTGCAGGAGTCTATGGAAGAAGAAATTGATGAAACTATGAGCTCATTGGATGAAAAAAGATGATGAGAAGAGCGAAGAACAAAAGGAGGAAGAGCGGATTAGCTACTCGTGCCCACCTTCTAATGAGAGTAACTCTTCAACTCATACTTTATTTAATTTCCCTTCATGCTTACCGAAGGATGAATGCTATGATAATTGCTATGATCCCGTTGATTCTTTTGAAATATCCCTTTTTGATGAAATTAATGCTTGCTATGCTTGTGGCCAAGATGCCAATATGAATTATGCTTATGGAGGTGAACTTGCTATAGTTCCTTATGTTAAGAATGAAATTTTTGCTATTGCACCCACACATGATAGTCCTATTATCTTTTTGAATTCTCCAAACTACACTATATCAGAGAAGTTTGCACTTGTTAAGGATTACATTGATGGGTTTCATTCTACTACTACACATGATGATTTTGATGAATATAATATGCATGTGCTTGTTGCTCCTACTTGCAATTATTATGAGAGAGGAACTACATCTCCACCTCTTTATGTTTCCAACACGATAGAATTGCAAGAAACTGCTTATGCTATGTATTGGCCTTTACTTGGTGTGCATGAATTGTTCTTGTATGACATGCCGATGTAGACTTCGTCATTGCATGATATATGTTGCTTTGTGCTCACTACTAAATGCCAAATCATTGTTAATTAACATTGGCTTTGATATACCTTGGGATCTGGGTGGATCCATTACTTGAGCACTTTATGCCTAGCTTAATGGCTTTAAAGAAAGTGCTGCCAGGGAGACAACCTGGAAGTTTTTAGAGAGTCATTTCATTCTGTTGAGTTCTTTTATAAAGTTTAAAAACAAAAAAAATATAGAGGGGAACTTAAAACTTCACAAAAAGAGAAGCGATTGAAAGGTGATGCATTGGAGAAGTGAGGGTCGACCTTGAACACTTGTGTTCATGCTCTCGGAAACAATGTAAATTTTTCATGAAGATTCTCACAAAAATAATTATCCCCTTTTACAAATCCATTGTATTATAAAAATAATGTGCCAAGATTTGCCTTTAGGATGATTTGATTGCTTGTTGGCATGTGCAGTGCAAAAACAGAAACTTTGGCTGTAGTGCATGATTTTACATTTTTTACTGGAATGTAAAAAGCTTCTGAATTTTTTTGCACAGTATTTCTATAATTTTTTTTATTTTGTTCTAATTTTTCAGAATTTTTAGAGTTACAGAAGTATGGTGAATGTTCATATCTTTACAGACTGTCCTGTTTTCATAGATTGCTGTTATAGCTTCATTTTTTGCGTATGTTTGAAATCTTGTTGAGCCTCCTTTGACTTGGGGACATAGAATTGTGATAGAATACAGTGGGTAATGTTTGATTATAATTATACAATAATGTTATAGCAGTACATGATGGGATTTGACTGCCATATCCACTAACCCCGCCACTAAAAGTTCGGTTAAGTTTTGTGTGGATGAAGTGATCAAAGATTGAGGAGGTTTCGATGTGAGGAGAAGGAGGAGAGGCAAGAGCTCAAGCTTGGGGATTCCCAAGGCACCCCAAGTAAATATTCAAGGAGACTCAAGCGTCTAAGCTTGGGGATGCCCCGGAAGGCATCCCATCTTTGTTCAACAAGTATCAGTATGTTTTTGTCTTCGTTTCGTTCATGTGATATGTGTAAATCTTGGAGCGTCTTTTGTGTTTAGTTTTCATTTTTCTTTTATGCACCATGCTGGTATGAGATAGTCCATGGTTGATTTATAGAATACTCATTGCACTTCACTTATATCTTTTGAGTGTGGCTTTATAGAATGCTTCATGTGCTTCACTTATATCATTTGAAGTTTGGATTGCCTGTTTCTCTTCACATAGAAAACCATTATTTGTAGAATCCTCTTTTGCTTCACTTATATTTGTTAGAGCATGGTCTTTTGTAGAAATAATTAAACTCTCTTGCTTCACTTATACCTATTTAGAGAGTCAACAGGAATTGGTCAATTTCATGGTTAGTCATAAAATCCTACATAAAACTTATGGATCACTGAATATGATATGTTTGATTCCTTGCAATAGTTTTGCGATATAGAGATGGTAATATGTGGGAGGTACTAGTAAACGGTTGTGGTTAGTAGGAATAATGGTGTTAAGGTTTGTGATTCCCGAAGCATGCACGTATAGTCTCTCGTTATGCTATGAAGTTGGAGCATGATTTATTATTGATTGTCTTCCTTATGAGTGGCGGTCGGGGACGAGCGATGGTGTTTTCCTACCAATCTATCCCCCTAGGGGCATGCATAGTAGTACTTTGCTTCGAGGGCTAATAAACTTTTGCAATAAGTATATGAGTTCTTTATGACTAATGTGAGTCCATTGATTATACGCGCTCTTACCTTTTCGCAATTTGCTAGCCTCTACGGTACCGTGCATTGCCCTTTCTCACCTCGAGATGTGGTGCAAACTTCACAGGTGCATCCAAACCCCGTGATATGATATGCTCTATCACACATAAGCCTTATTATATCTTCCTCAAAACAGCCACCATACCTACCTATTATGGCCTTTCCATAGCCATTCCGAGATATATTGCCATGCAACTTCCACCGCCTCCGTTTTGATGACTTGAGCATTCATTGTCATATTGCTTTGCATGAACGTAATATAGCTAGCATGATATTTCCATGGCTTGTCCATTTTTTGATATCGTTGTTATGCTAGATCATTGCACATCATGGTACACTGCCAGAGGCATTCATATAGAGTCATACTTTGCTCTAGGTATCGAGTTGTAATTTTTATTTCTTTTGAGTTATAAGTAAATAGAAGTGTGATGATCATCATTATTCATTACTAGAGCATGTCCCAGTGAGGAAAGGATGATGGAGACTATGATTCCCCCACAAGTCGGGATGAGACTCCGGACAATGAGAGAGAAAAAAAGAAAAAAAAGAAAAAGGAAAAAGAAAAAAAAGAAAAAAAGAGAGAAGGGGCATTGGTACTATCTTTTACCACACTTCTGCTTCAAAGTAGCACCATGTTTTTCATATAGAGAGTCTCCTATGTAGTCACTTTCATATACTAGTGGGAATTTTTCATTATAGAACTTGGCTTGTATATTCCGATGATGGGCTTCCTCAAATGCCCGAGGTCTTCATGAGCAAGCAAGTTGGATGCACACCCACTTAGTTTTTATATTGTGCTTTCATACACTTATAGCTCTTAGTGCATCCGTTGCATGGCAATCCCTACTCCTCGCATTGATATCAATTGATGGGCATCTCCATAGCCTGTTGGTTAGCCGCGTCGATGTGAGACTTTCTTACTTTTTTTGTCTTCTCAATATTTACCCCTATCATCATACTCTATTCCACCTATAGTGCTATATCCATGGCTTGCACTCATGTATTGCGTGAGGGTTGAAAAAGCTGAAGCGCGTTAAAAAGTATGAACCAATTGCTCGGCTTGTCATCAGGGTTGTGCATGATAAAAACTTTGTGTTAAGAAGACAGAGCATGACAAGACTATATGATTTTGTAGGGATAGCTTTCTTTAGCGGCGATATTTTGAAAGACACGATTGTTTGTTGGGATGCCTGAGCATTGATGTCTTTATGTCAAATTATAGACTATTGCTTTGAATCACTTATGTCTTAATATTCATGCCATCATTAGATAAATGATCAAGTTTATGCTAGGTAGCATTCCACATCAATTTTTTATTATCATTTACCTGCTCGAGGACGAGCAGGAATTAAGGTTGGGGATGCTGATACGTCTCCGTCATATCTATAATTTTTGATTGTTTCATGCCAATATTATACAACTTTCACATATTTTTGGCAACTTTTTATAAGATTTATTGGACTAACCTATTGATCTAGTGCCTAGTGCCAGTTCCTATTTGTTGCATGTTTTTTGTTTCATAGAAAATCCATATCAAACGAAGTCCAAACGCGATAAAAATTACAGAGAATTATTTTGGAATATTTATGATTTTTGGGAGGTGGAATCAACGCAAACGGGGGCCCACAGTGACCACAACCCACCAGGGCGCGCCAGGCACCCCCTGGCGCGCCCAGGTATCTTGTGCCCTCCTCGAACGTCGGTTGGGGACCTTCTTCTGGCGCAAGAAATATAATTTATGGAAAAAATCGTGTAAAAATTTCAGCGCAATCAGAGTTACGGATCTCCGAGAATTTAAGAAACGGTGAAAGGCCAGATCTGGGGAACGCGAAACAGAAGAGAACAGAGAGAGAGAGATCCAATCTCGGAGGGGCTCCCGCCCCTCTGCCGCCATGGAGGCCATGGACCAGTGGGGGAACTCTCCTCCCATCTAGGGGGGAGGCCAAGGAAGAAGAAGAAGGAAGGGGGCTCTCTCCCCCTCTCTCCCGGTGGCGCCGGAGTGCCGCCGGGGTAAGGATCGTGATGGCGATCTACATCAACAATCTTGCTACCATCAACACCAACTCTCTCCCCCTCTATGCAGCGGTGTAACACATCTCTTCCCTGCTGTAATCTCTACTTAAACATGGTGCTAAACTCCATATATTATTTCCCAATGATATTTGGTTATCCTATGATGTTTGAGTAGATCCGTTTTGTCCTATGGGTTAATCGTGATCTTGGTTGGTATGATTGTATATTTTATTTATGGTGCTGTCCTACAGTGCCCTCTGTCTCGTGCAAACATGAGGGATCCCCGCTGTAGGGTGTTGCAATATGTTCATGATTCGCTTATGGTGGGTTGCGAGAGTGACAGAAGCTTAAACCCGAGTATGTGGGTTGTTGCGTATGGGATAAAGAGGACTTGATACTTAATGCTATGGTTGGGTTTCACGACCTTAATGATCTTTAGTAGTTGCGGATTCTTGCTAGGGGTCCAATCATAAGTGCATATGATCCAAGTAGAGAAAGTATGTTAGCTCATGCCTCTCCCTCATGTAAAATTACAAGAATGATTACCGGTACTTGTTATCGATTGCCTAGGGACAAATGACATTCTTGTTGAAAAAAGCTATCCACTTTTATTACCTTGCAATTTATTCGTAGTTTTTTTCTCGCAAAGTACTCATAGTTTTATTCTTGCAAAATAGTTTCATACTTGTTTTAGGTAAAACAAACGTCAAGTGTGCGTAGAGTTGTATCGGTGGTCGATAGAACTTGAGGGAATATTTGTTCTACCTTTAGCTCCTCGTTGGGTTCGACACTCTTATTTATCGAACAAGGCTACAGACGATCCCCTATACTTGTGGGTTATCATAAAGCATTGCAAACCTCCCATACCATACTATGTCTGCACCGTCACTCGCTCGGCAGTCATCAGAGGGAAGAGCAAGATGGTAAACACTTGGACTTTCTTTTTGTAAATCATACTTCACAAGTGAAAATGCCATCTTGTAACATTATTTATTTCCTTGTGCAATCAGTGCTTCTCAAAGGATTACAGTGAGGCCTACCTCAAAGATTATCTGCGAAAGCCCATGGTTGTGCGTGTCACCAATGAACATTTTGAAGGTTCTAAAAAGGTCTTGTTCAAGATGGGCAAGAAGGACGGGCGTGCGATCATGATGAAGAACTGGAGAGAAGTCGTTGAGGGCACCAAAATGAAACAAGATGATATGGCTATCTTCAGGTTCATGGAAAGGAGGGGATGTGGGCTTCAGGTGAACATGACCAGTGGCATGAAGATTCGTTGACCGATGTGAAGAACCATGACTGAATGGCATAGTTTGACGCTAGTTGTTATAATATGTATTTACTAGCCAGTAACTGGAAGTTGGTAGTATCAACTTTAGGGTCCAGTAAGTGGAACTTACTAGTAATTGGTACTTGGTAGTAACTGGTACTTTGGTAGTATAACTTTTGGGTTCGACTGGATATGAAGATCGTCCAGTAAGTGGAACTTGGCAGTAACTGCTAGGTGGCAGTATGAACTTATGTGGCGTAATGTACTTGCTATGCAAGTCTATATATGTGGCATGTAGTGTAACGCACCCTGGTACCCTCCTTGATATCATTACCTTAGCTGCAATGATATTTCCTTTTTTTTGCCATAGTTTTAAAGTGATGCTAGTATTTTTAAAATCAAATCTAACAGGGTTTCATATGGATTAGATGCTACTTTCATATTGAGAATGAGGTTTCTGTGTTGGCTAGTAGGAGTTATTTTGAAAATGAGGTTTGTATGTGTTGCACAAAAAAATGCAATGAAAAAACAAAAACTTGCGGGTCGACGCTTACATATTTCAAAAATGAAGTTTCTTTTATTTTTGACATGGCATGCTATTTTCAAAAACAGAGCAAAGCAGCATGTTATTTTTTTTAAAAGAGCATGCTATTTTTAAAAATAGTATACTAAAAGAACATGCTACTTTTAAAACAGCATATTCAAAATAGCTTGCTATTTTTGAAATCAGCATTTTATTTTAAAAACGACATATTCAAAAACAGCATGCTATTTTTAAAATCAGCACGCTACTTTAAAAACAACATATTTAAAAAAGCATGCTATTTTTGAAATCAGCATGCTATTTTTAAAATGAGGATGCTATTTTGAAATCAACATGCTATTTTTAAAAACAACATATTCAAAATAGCATGATATTTTTGAAATCAGCATGCTATTTTTTAAATCAGCATGCTATTTTAAAAACAGCATATTGAAAAGAGCATTATATTTTTAAAATCAGCATGCTATTTTAAAAACAACATATTGAAAACAACATTATATTATTAAAATTAGCATGCTATTTTTAAAATAGCATGGTATTTTAAAAACAACATATTCAAAGCAGCATGCTATTTTTAAATCCGCATATTCATGCTATTTTCAATTCAACATGCTTTTTTCAAATCAGTGTTTCAAATGAGCATGCTAATTTAAAAATATCAGTATGCTTATTTTCTATTTCAAAATAAACATTTTTCAAGATTATATGAAAATGGGGTTTGTATTTGGATACAAATTTGAAATTTAGTGCTCATAATAATAGGTTTTTGAGGAAATCCAATGTTCTAATTTCGTATATATATAATTATTCGGTTTCTATTTTATATTTCGAATATGAAATTTGACTACACTTTGAACAAATTTTAGCAATATTTTATGTAAAAAATGAAAAAAATACAGAAAACCAACTTCACTAAAAATGCATTATTTGATCGATGTGTTGATAAATCATAACTAGCCTACCATCTCGACCTTTCCATAATAAAATGAGGGTACCAATCAAACTAGGAATTCACAAAAATAGTGGTAGTCCATCAAATATGTCAAATACATCCAAAACAAGGTGGATCACGGCATGGAAAACTGTCTAATTCAGTTTGTTCTCAATCTTTGCACCCCAGAAATCCTTCTGTTTTCTCTGTCTGACCCTATGCATCTAAACATCCTATCTTGACTTCACTTTAGCTTTCCTGCATGAAACAACGTTTGTTAATAGGATAGCAAAGAAGATTTGAGCATGTACATTACACGTGAACACAAAAAACACTAACTTCATTGATTTTCTCTTCATAGCTCCAGAAGCTAACTTCACAGCTCTTATTCCCACAGCCTTTGGTACATTCCTAGCAGGCCTTTTTTTCTTCATCACCCCTTTGGCCTGTTCCTTACCACCCTTCCTAGAGTCTTTCCTAGAAAAGTTAAGAAACGTCAACACAGTACTAACAAAGGCCTGACTTGTAGAGCGGACATGTAAGTATAGACACTAACTTCACTGGTTTTCTTCGCGCACCCTTTGCTGCAACATTCCTAGCAGGCACTTCCTTGTCATCTTGCTTTTTCTTCCTCCCAGCTTTGACATTTCGAGTGCACTTGCATTTCCTGCAAAAAATGAATGAATATGCAGCCAACATTCAAAAACATGTTTAACTACGCACAATTGTGCAAATACCCACTTGTTTGGTTTTGCATAATCCTCTTCTGCAACCTCCAATGGTCTCTTCCTACCCTTCGGCAGCCTACCATCCTTGAACAGTCTCTTCGTACCCTTCCGCAGCGTACCATCCTTCAATGGTCTCTTCCTAGCCCTCCTTAGCCCACCATCTTCTGCATCTGAATCTTCCTCTTCTTCTGCATCTGAATCTTCGTCTTCTTCTGTATCTGAATCTTCCTCTTCTTCTATATCTGAATCTTCCTCTTCTTTTGTATCTAAATCTTCCTCTTCTTCTGTATCTGACTCTGTCTCTGAGTCTTTCTCTTTTCGCTTCCTCCTCCTTGTGCCCTTTGATTTCCCCGATTTTTTTCCTACGTAAATTGAAGAAAAACATGCGAACACTCTCCCGGAGAACATATTAACACTGTAAGCATGTATGGAAATGAACAATGAGATAAACATGTGCACTAACTTCATTGCTTTTTTTTCCTCTCATCCGCTCGCGCCTAGATTTAATCCTCTTGTTCGATTCTTCGGTAGTTGGTCTTCCTTTTGGAACTATTTTGATTGGATTTTCCATGTCATCAGTGCAGCATTCGCGAGCAGCAGAGTAGTATGCCGGCAAAGGAACAAATGATTTCTGGCCTTCATCCAAATCAGTTTTTTCTCCATCAACCAATATACTCCGGAGGAGCTCCATCACCTGTTCGGACTGTGAATCGCTAGTTGCAGCTGTGAATAAAGCGTCACTAGCCATGTTGCATAGTTGATGATACTTATTCATGTGATCAGACCATACATGAGTATTCGCAGTCCTCGGAGAAGGGAACGCTGGCTTGGCATGCATTGTCCATCTTTTCTTCATATTTTTTTTGGAAATGTGCGTACACCAACATGATTCAGAACGCAAAATATATGTGCGCATGGGTAATCCTCACTTTCCAACTTTCTACATTTACAAGCTGCAGCATCCAGTCTTGCTCCTCTGAATAGACAAGTCACGTGATATCTAACATCCACAGACGTAGCATCCACGCCTTGTGCATCCAACTTTTTTTCATCCAACTCCTCACTGTCCTTACCTTCCAAGTCATTGGGATCCTTACCATCCAGGTTTTTTGCATCCAAGTCCACACCACCCTTGCCTTCCAAGTCATTGGGATCCTTACCATCTAAGTTTTTTGCATGCAATTCCTCACCATCCTTACCTTCCAAGTCTGTAGGAACCTTAGCATCCGAGTCCTTACCATCCTTACCTTGCAATTCTCTAGCATCCTTGGCATATGGGACTTTGCGCAAAACTCCAAACATGACCACCTGGTCTGCGACCTGCCAATTTGTTCCTTCGACAATCTAACGCTTTACCATTGGAAACATCACAGGAGTATAAATATAAGAGGCATCAATCTCCAGAGGGTGTGCATTCAGCTTAGTGAAGGGTATCGTATGTGATGCTACTGCGTCTAATGCTGCTTCATTCTTACGCATTATGGATACACAGTGCTCAACATGCTGCAACAAATCAACAAGTTGCATCTTCCTGTTCAGGTGCACATGAAGCCTTGAGTTGAGAGACTCACTCTCTAATTACTCATCACGCCTAGGAAATACCTACCCTTTGTGTACGCCGCAACCCATTTGTGTCTTAGCTCGTACATCCTGTTAACCCATGACGACCTCTTCCCTGTTGGTTTTATTTTGAACCGAACCTTATAAGCCTCCCATCTTTTCTCAAACTCATCAACATCCCAATTACGGTAAATGAATTCCTTAAATTCCTCAAGCTTTTTCTTCCGGAGGTGCATCACCATATTTTCCTCGATATGCCATGTGCACAAATGATGATCTGTTCTGGTCCAGACAGTAACTATTGCTTTAGCTATTGAACCGTCCCCATCGGTGATTGCTGAAATGGGTGGCGTCTGGGACATTGCCTCCAAAAATACTTGAAGAAGCTACTGGTATGATGCAACTGTCTCGTCTGACACTAGACCGACCCCAAATAAAACTGTGCTGCGGTGATAGTTCAGACCAACAAATGGGACAAACGGAAGCCTGTACTTGTCAGACCGATATGTATTGTCGAACACGACGACACCACCAAAGGCAACATAGTCAATCCAGGATTGTGAATCAGCCCAGAATATGTTCCTCAATGGCCTTCGATGTCTTTTGTGTATTTGAAAAAGAAATCTGGGTCTGCTTTTTTCTATGCAATCATATAGGTGAGCAAATATCTAGCATCACTGCCTTCTATCTTGCGCTTCTTCTGGATTGAAACATGGTTATATTGGTCTCGATCTATAAATCCAAGCTTGTCGGGACCTCCAGCATTCTTCTCCATTACATTCATAATCTGATGTGTTCGAAGTCCACCGACAGCATACTCGATGACATCGGCCTTTTGCGCGTCAGTCATTCTACGATGAGCCGATAAGTAGGGAGTCAGGTCAGCAGGGACAAACGGATGGTTATGCTTGTCCACAAAATTCTTGATGAACCATAGGCCACTGCTATCTTGTAGCTCAACCTGAAAAAGTGCGGGACACCCATACCGAGAAAGACCCCTCGGTGTTCTTTTTCTTTCAGCTCTATTCAAGTGCTTAAGGGCCTGCCATCCTTGTTTGCAGCACTTGTATATCCTTTTGTATGCATTTTGTTTCGGACCCGGACCGGTGTACTTTAGATCATCCTTTCTAACACCAAAACCTTTTTTTCTCGCATAGCCTACCACTGGTACAGCGTGGTGCTATACAAACGGTTTTTAACCCCTTTCCGCAATGGTGTTTCGAACCGTCGCCAAGTGAGTGACTGCGATAGGGGGGGGGGTCCTTCCCACACGACCCAGAAACCGTCGGGGATATGCCCTCCTGGCACACACGCTCGGCAAAATGAGGCCGTGTGTGACCGACGAGCGATCAAATACGGTTATACATATAGTTGTGCTAAAAAATACAATTATACAGGCCAAATCGTTTCCGGTCATAAGTACATCCCACACAGTCAGTCCCCGCTAAATATTTCCGTTCGTATGTACATTCCACACAGTCAATCCAAGGAATACGTTTCCATTAGTATGTACATCCCACACAGTTAATCCAAGAAGTACGTTTCTGTTCGTATATACATCCCACACAGTCACTCCAAGGAAAACGTTTCTGTTCACAGGTACATCACACACAATTTTCCCCATTAAATCGTTTGTGATAGCGTTGCCATTGCACACGATATTAACAATTTTATCGTTTGCGTTATTCAATGCATCACACATGGTGCGTAGAAGAAACTGTGTGGCAAAGGTTGTCCATCACACACACTTTTTATGTGGTAAACGTTTGCGCAAGGTGGCCTAACGCAAACAGTTTCCAAGAGGATGTCGTGTGTGATTGTTCATTGATCCAACATGGTTTATTCCTAGAAACTGTGTGCGTTGCCTGAGGTCATCGCCCACGGTGTTTTCTCAATAAACGTTTGCAATAGAAAAACCCAATTAGCAGGCTAATTGTCCTATTATTAATAATCCATTTATTAATCTAATTGGCATTTCATATTAAGCACACAATGACACAATATATTTCATTTTCATATTAAGGAAGCAGGATTTCATATTTGAAATACATCAGAGTACAACATCATATAGCTTCAGCACTCAGCTACCCCATTACACAACTGCACCAGCACCAAGTTTCACATGCAACATCTATAACCTTTTGAAATTAGCATCATAGACGGTACATAGACAAATGCATCTCATCTGGAAAACTGCTAAAGCGGAAGGCGAATATTGAGCCTTCATTGATGTTGAAGGTCTTTGCAACTTTAGGCCAGTGCATGTGGATGATTGACCGTCCATCCTTCATCCTCTTCGGGAACACTTCAATATTGAACCATGGGTGTTGTATGAATACCTTCCTCGCCTCCTGACCATACAGGTGGTTTGAGAGGTAATCATCAGTGAACTGCTTTGGAAAGGCCTGAAAACAAGGATGTGCATAAATATTTTCTCTATATTGGAAATGGGGCAAAGGAATAAAAAAGGCAATGTATAATAGTTAGTACCATCCTGTAGTGAACTGATGTCTTCTTCATTGTGCAGACAAAGATCTTGTTGTTTTTTGTCGCTAATTTCTTTATCCTAACAATCTTTCTGAGTTTCTTGACTTGACTGATATTCATGGACAACTCATTTCCCCATATGCAAAAAGGGTCGAACAGTGGGTCAAAACCTCTGACAGCAGGACCTACATGTGCAAGACCAAATTGTTAAAAACCTAAATATTAGAATGGTTCCTGCAATTGCACAATAATGTGCTATTAGACAAAGGACCATGCATGTGCAAACCTCGATTGTAAACCTCAGTGCTTCCCATTGTTTCCCTGCAACACATATAACGTAGTTAGTCATCAGGTTAAGTGAGGGTTCGCATGCTATCAGTAAAATATGCTGATGAAAAATAAGCACATTGTAGATTCATCAGATTAATTCAAGCCACATGGAAAACCCATTTATCCAAACCAAGCATGATTAAGAACTAGGAAATATAGCAGTTGTATATGTTTCTCATGTATTAAGTGCAGCCAAATTCGATTTATTCCTCACATGCACAACAATACAAAATTCTACCCACGACAATTGGACGTCGCATTTTAGAATTGAACCAAGCAGTTAACTAAACACCACAACAAATGAACCAAACATTAACTGAGCACCACATTGCACAATATAACATACTCCTAATAGAAGATCAGATAGTTAACCAAACCAAGTATGCTTAACAACTTGGAAATATAGCAATTGTATTTGTTTCTCATGTATTTAGTACAGCCAAATTCGATTTATTTCTCACATGGTATACAATAACAGAATGCACTCACAACAATTGAACATCGCATTGCAGAATTGAACCAAACAGTTAACTAAACACCACAACAAATGAACCAAACGTTAACTGAGCACCACATTGCACAATGTATAACATACTAGAAGATCAGACAGTTAACCAAACCAAGCATGCTTGGCAACTTGGAAATATAGCAATTGTATTTGTTTCTCATGTATTTTGTAAAGATAAATTCGATTTATTTCTCACATGGAAGACAATACAAAATTGCAGCCTGAAGAATTGAACATCACATTTGCAGAATTGAACCAAACAGTTAACTAAAGACGACAACTAATTAAGCAAACAGTTAATAAGTGAGCACCACATTGCATGACATATAGAACATATACACTAGAGCAACAGATTGCATGGTAAAAGTAGATAGCACAATTCACTAGAATTTGTTAAGGAAAGGCAGGAGCAGCATATGCAACGGGTAAACCGAGCATGCTTAACCGGTGTAGCTAGCAAACTGAACATGGGTCCTTATATTGAGCTAATAAGACAAGCTACTCCTCATCGTCGGAGATATCGATGATGATTGTCTCCTTGGTCATGGAAGAGGGCGAGGCCTCGACATCGTGGGTGCCCTCGTCGTAGTGGTGAGTTGCCTAAGCCGCTCCGGGCACCAACCTGCTGGCTCTCGAGTTGAGGTAAGCACGTGCATGCTGAGAAAACACCTCGTAGTCTTCGTCAAAGGCACCGAGGATGGCCTCGAGAAAACGCCATGAACTGGCATTTAAAGCAGCCAACCACGTCGCGGTGTCGGCGCGCGAGGCCTCAACGGTGGCCTCGACGGCGAGGTGCTCCTCCAAGATCTAGGGGTCGGCACGAATGGCAGCCATCGCGACCTCATCCGCGCGTGCGGCCGCGATTTGCTTCTCCGCTGCCAAATGCTCCTTGAGCTCCTGGCTATACTGCGTCCACCATGGCTTAGGGCGGCGCTTATTTGGGGGAGGGGTCGGCAATTTGGGTGGAAGGTGTCACGCTGGCGGTCGGGGCATGTGGGATGTGGAAGGAGAAGGAGGATGGGGGTCGGGTGTGGATTACCTGCCTGGATAGACGAGGCCGAGCAGCGTGAAGGAGGGTCGCTGGCGAGGAGGCGGTGTTGCAAGCAAGGAGTGAAGGTTTTAACTTGGAAAGGAAGGCGAAAACAGGGGAAATGTGGCTTTTGTTAAGGGGGAGGGGGCGGGGAGGTAAATATTTCCGCGGAAGCCGAAAATTTTGAATCGGTGCAGCAAAAAAACTGGCGCGCAAAGTGTCATCAACACGGTCCCTTATTCAGCACTGTATACGATATGTGAACATCACAAACGATTCATATAGCTTAACCCGTGTGTGATGAGTTTGAACGTCAAAAATTTTGGTTCGAATTTCCCTGGTTACAGTGGTCATCCACGTCATTGCATAATTTGGGTACACAAAGGAGACTACAGCACACCCACACTTCTTAATCAAGCAAGTTCAGCAATTAAACAGAGCTAGCTTGTGACGCCCCCGGCCCGATTGTGCACTAATCATACACGCAAATGCACCCGATCAAGCCTAAGGACTCACAGGAAGATATCACAACACAACTCTAAAACATAAATAAAGTCGTACAAGCTTTATATTACAAGCCAGGGGCCTCGAGGGCTCGAATACATAAGCTTGCGAACAAGCGTCAGCGGAAGCATTAGATATCTGAGTACAGATATGAAACAGAAACAGAAAGGCCTTTAGAAAGGCGGGGCAAAATTAAAACACTACGATCGAAAGGCGAAGGCCTCCTGCCTGGGACCCTCCGATCCTACTCCTGGTCGTCAGTCAACTCGTAGTAGTATCCATCCTCTGGGTAGAAGTAGTAGCGGTCGTCGGCAGGGCAGCTGTCTCAGGGGCTCCGTCATCTTGTTACGACAACTGATATGGGGAGAAAAGGTAAACAAAGCAACCGTGAATACTCAGGAGTACTCAGCAAGCAAGGATCTACACTACATATGCAACATTTTCAAGGGGAGGCTGTATATGTGGACCGGGCTGCAGAAATGCCGGAATAGAGAGAAGGCCTAGTCCTATCGAAGACTAGCATCTTCAGCGGTCTTGCAGCATTAGAAGAGAGTAGAACAGTACAATATAATGTAGTAGTATCATTAAGTCTCATCCTCACCCAGAGATCCTTTCTCGACTCCCTGCGAGAAAGCAATCCCAGAGCCATACAGTCATCAACCTCGTCCGGAGATCCCTTCTCGACTCCCTGCGAGAAGCAATCCCAGAGCCATAGTATCCAAGTATCTAGTTCTAAATTGTATCAATCAGGATACAACTCCGAGTGTCCTTTACCGTAGGACCGGCTATCGATAGAAGTGTTCTTTCCTGCAGGGGTGCACCAACTTACCCAACACGCTCGATTAACTCTGGCCGGACACACTTTCCTGGGTTCATGCCCGGCCTCGGCCAAACGACACATCGCAACCCTACCTAGAGCTCAGCAGAGAGGTCCCCGTCGGTCTACATCCTAAGCGCTCAGAGGTCTTGGGCCATCGCCCTGTGCACTCCGAGTTGTTGCGTGCAGGGGGAAGCCAGGCACCAGGGGGGCGCCGGTCCGTCCCGGCTGCAAGGCTGAACTAGACGTCTGACAGAGCTTTCGGATGATGCTACGATGCAGAACGCCCATACTATGCCCACGTGATGGTTAGTGCTATCAGACCAGAGGCCTGCTCGGATCAAATATCCAAATCGTTAATGGACTAGGGCTTGCGGTAACGAGCAGAGACTCACGAAAGATGTGACCCCGTTGCCCCGTCTCGAGGACTTGCTGCAAGGGTTAAGAATGCCCGGCCGCGCCTCGTATTCACCACTCGGGCACCACAGTGGCACCCGTCTTCACAACACTCGCCTCTCAGGCGTACGCGGGTACCCCTCAGGGTCGACCCGCCTATCCAAGTAACATTGTAAAGTCCAAGTATCCGTGTGTCCATAACATCAGGGGAATCCGAGGTATCACCCTCGTTGGATTCCTACTCGATGTGTCTGTCAAGGTGAACTCGGAGGATTCACCCTCGATGGGTTCACACTTGATGTGTTGCACGACAGCGTCGTTACCGGAAGTGGTGAAGGAGGAATCACCCTCGATGACCACGACTGAATAGCTACTCTACAGAGTTAACATCAGAAGTGCTACAAGAGGTTTCACCCTCGGCACTCGATAGTAACGCTGCAGTGTCGTTACAACTAAGGGGGGTGATGTGCGGTGTCGGGGCCTGGTCTTCAATTCCCGTTGATCGGGTCTTCTGACGATCCAGCGCGGCAGTCGGGATAAGTGGGGTCACTGATAGGTCTCTACCCAGCCTATACTAAGCAGTTTAGGATATGCAGGTAATTATCAATAGCAGGTTACAATGAACAGGCTATGCATCAGAATAGGTAAAGCAGTAGCAGCAGCAATTCTAATGCAAGCATGAGAAATAGAATGGGCGATATCGGGATGATCAAAGGGGGGGGGGGGCTTGCCTGGTTGCTCGGCGGCAAGGGCAAGGTCTTCAGGGGTCGTCGAACTCCGGAGCTGCGTCGGTACCAGCTCTATCGAGAGAGAAGAGGGGGAGGAAACAGTATAAATATAGAGCAAACATGAGCAACGCAAAGCACGGCATGACAATATGCAGTGCCGGGTGTGTTCTAACGTGTGGTTGCACGTCACCGAGGAAGGAGGAATCCATCCGGGAATGTTTTCCCGGTTCCGGACATTTGTCAGACAGATGACCGGAGAGGGACGGTTGCATGTTCGGATAGTTAGGGACGCGTGACGGACGAACGGAGCGCGTATTCAAATTCGTCTCGTCGTTCTGAGCAACTTTCATGTACAAAGTTTTTCCATCGGAGTTACGGATTATTTAATATGATTTTCTAAAGTTTTTATTAATTTCTGGAATTTAATTAATTATTTAAAATTAACATTATCCAAAACAGTGTCTGCTGACGTCAGCATGACATCATGCTGACGTCAGCTGTCATCTGACACGTGGGTCCCACCTGTCAGTGACTGTTAGGCTAATTAGGATTAATTATTTAATTAGCATTTAATTAAACTAATTTATTAAATTAGATTAATCTTAAACAGAGTTAATTAACTAATTAATTAATTATTAATTTTAATTTTAATTATTTTTATTTTTATTTTCTATTTCTTAAATCGTTCTGGGGGTAGGCCCCACATGTCATTGGCCCTAGGGGCAGGGGCCCATTTGTCAGTGGCACTGGGCGTGGGGCCCCACCCGTCGGTGGCCCAGGCCACGGACGCGGGCGACGGGCGCGGCGCGCGGGCGCGTGCGCGGCAGCGCGGGTGAATGGGGCCGCGGGCGCGGGGCCATGGCCACGCAGCGGCGCGGGGTGGCCGGAGCCGGAGCGGGGCAACGATGGAGGCAGCAGCCGCAGCAGCGGGGAGGGAGAAGAGGCCGGGGCGCGGTGAGCGGCTACGGGCACGCGAGCGCGTCAAGCGGCTGGAGCGGGCGAGCACATGCGTGCGGGCACGGGAGCAGGCGACGCGGGCGCGCGGGGGCGTGGTCAGCCGCGCGCCGGAGCGCGAGCGGGGCGGCAGGAGGCGGCGACGTCCGAGGGGAAAAAGGGGGCGACGGGCGCGGCGGAGCTCACCACGATCTGTAGGGGAGGGGCAGCGGGCGCGAGGAGGACGGCGACAGGGTGGCGGAGAGGCGACGGCGGCGGTCGGCGCGTCGGGCGCAAGCGGCGGCGACGGCGCCGGGATCGGGGCCCTCTGCCCCGGTCCGATCCAGGAGGAGGGGGATCGAGTTGGGGGGGGGGATGTGGGAACGAGGGGAGTGGGGTGGATCGGGGCTAGGGTCGGGGGGGGGGGGCGTGGGTTAGTAAGGGGGGGGGGTCCGGTGGGCCGGCCTGTGGGCCACTTGGCCTGCTGGGCCGAGGGGGGGGGGAGGTTCTTTCTCTCTTTTATTTTCTCTTTTGTTTTCTTTTGCTTTCTTTTTCTTATTTTCTGTTTGCTAATTGTTAGGGCACTAAATGCATTTTGTAAAAAGTGTGACCTAGACCATAAATACCAGCGCATTATACCCTATCACCAAAAACTAGCTTGGACAAAATATAATTTCATATTTATTTTTGATTAAATAAAAGGTTAATAAATATTATTTTCAGCTACTGTTTTAAGTTGTTTGAGTCACTTATCCAATTTTAATAATGTTGTTTACAATTTTAACATAGCCTCTGATTTATCTGCTATTTAATGAACAATTTAGTTTCTATGTTGGACAACTTTTATTTTTCACTTTCATCTAAATTTGAATTTTGAGTTAGGAGTTGAAATGCATTATGATGTTAATGATGATCATGCACTGATAATCATGCTGACTTGGCATTATCAAAATGGGATTACTGTGGCTAACCACTGGGGTTGTTACATAGCTGACCTAAACATTACTCTCACAAATTAAAGACCAGCGCTCTTAATTAAACAAAACAAAGAGTACTACTACGGCTGGTGCTCGTCGATCTCCTCCGCCTCCTCCATGTCCAGCTCGCGCCCGACGGTCTCCTGGGGAAGGGGCTCCATGGCATCCATCGCACCATACTCGGCAAGCATCTCGCCATCCGCGTCCACCATTTCTTTGGAAAAGGCCGCCACAAGATGGGCGTGGGCGGCCGCGATCTGGGCTTGGACGGGCTCCGTCATGGCAAGGTATGCGGCGGAGGAACGGACGGCTGCTCGAACGCTCTCGGCGATTGCCAACTCTTTGGCCGTGGGTTGCCGACCGTTGTCGGAGAAGCTTCGTTCGATTTGTGCGGTGACTGCCACGAGTTGGGCGTGGGCGGCCTCGACATGGTCGTGGGCGGCCTCCATCAGGGCTAAGGCCGCCACTGCGGAACGAACAGCTGTTGTGCCGCTCTCGCCAGTTGCTATCCCCGAGGCAGATGTTGCTGCCGCCACCTGAGAAGCAACAGCGGCCGTTTGGGCTGCCTTGGCCGCCCGATCGCAGATTGCGGCTGCGCTCTCGCCGGAGTGGGCCGCCGAAGTTGCCCTCACGATGCGGGTCCACGACCTCATCTTTCACCGGCGATGATTGAACAGTGAAATGATATTTGGGGAGCGAGCTAGTGTGCTTGACACGCCGGCTGTGGACTATAGCCGATGCACCTTCTCGCGTAAACCGTAGGCGTACTATACTCCAACGGTGCTCCAAGATATTTTGTACTGCATCTCACACGGTTGGTGATAATAAACTGTCTGTGATCTACTTGATTTTTCATCGTGATTTGAATTACATAATGGGGTCACAGCGGCAATGGAGGGTGTTTGAATTGCTAGAACTTTTATCTGCAGTGAACATGCAACTATAGGTGTGTCGTAAAAAAATTGGAATTATTCAGGGTTCGTTTGGACATTTTTATACATTAACTTGGTTTTCTAGCCATTTCAGGTGCACAATTCAAAATTAAACTACATGCACATGCTCCGGTGCACCAACATGGGTTGTAAAATCATATATGTGTCCATAGGTTTATGCTTATGTCCCATGCAAGAAATGGGGATGAATTTCGAACACCACGGCACCATGGCTCTCCGGCAAACGTTGAGGTACTTGCTTTTGTAATTCTAGTAAATCCAAAACCCGTCTGAAATTCATGAACCTTGGCATGCTATCATGGAATGACATCAACATGCTAGGGTAAAAAATATTGTCCCATTTGGGGCAGGTTATGATATAAGCTTCTCACAAACCAGAGCTTCTCACAAGAAGCCTCATGGTTCCGTTAGGGAAACGTGTCACCTTTGTGGACAAAACGATATTCGTCGCCTCTTCTTGCTTTCAATTTTTTCCTGGTGTCAACATAGAACAACAGGAGTGTCGTGTTAAATTTTGGAATTTTTCGGGGATCATTTGGACATTTTTATACGTTAACTGAGTTTTATAGGCATTTATGTGCATAATTCAAAATTGAACTACATGCACATGCTCTAGTGCATAAAAACGGGTTGAAAGATCAAATGTGTGTCCTTGGTTGCAAGCTTAGGTCACATGCAAAAAATAAAAATGAATAACTTAATGGGGTCACAGCGGCAATGGAGGGTGTTTGAATTGCTAGAACTTTTATCTGCAGTGACACCAAGAAATAAAAATGTGTATCCTTGACACTGTCGCTCGGCTTCTAACATTTAGATATATGGTTTTAAAATTCTAGTAAATCGAAAACTCGTCTGAAATTCATGAAACTTGACATGATATCATGGAACAGCATCGGCATGCATGCCGTGGTAAAAATATTGTCCCAGTTGGGGCAGATTTGGGTATAAGCTTCTCGCAAACCAGAGCTTCTCTCACAACAAGCCTGATGGTTTTGGTAGGGAACGTGCCACCTTGGGGGACGAAACGATATCTGTTGCCTCTTCTTACTTTCAAATTTTTTCTCGTGTCAACATAGAACAACAGGAGTGTTGTATCAATTTTTAGGATTTTTCGGGGTTTGCTTGGACATTTTTATACATTAACTGAGTTTTCTATGCATTTATGTGAATAATTCAAATTTGAACTACATGCACATGCTCCAGTGCATATAAATGGGTTTAAAATTGAAATGTGTGTCCTTGGTTGCATGCTTAAGTCCCATGCAAGAAATGAGAATGAATGTCAAACACCTTGCCACCGTCGCTCGGCCGCTAACATTGATATACATGGTTTTTAAATTCTGGTAAATCGAAAATGCGTCTGAAATTTATGAAACTTGACATGCTAGCATGTAACGACATCAACATGCCATGGTAAAAATATTGTCCCATTTGGGGCAGGTTGGGGTATAAGCTTCTCACAAACCGGAGCTTCTCACAACAAGCCTCATGGTTACGGTTGGGAACGTTTCACCTTTCTGGACGAAACGATATCCGTTGCCTCTTCTTGATTTCAATTTTTTCTTGTGTCAACATAGAACAACATGAGTGTTGTGTTAATTTTATGATTTTTTCGAGGTTCGTTTGGACATTTTTATACATTAACTGAGTTTTCTATGTATTTATGTGCATAATGCAAATTTGAACTACAGGCACATGCTCCAGTGCATGTAAATTAGTTGAAAAATCAAATATGTGTCCTTGGTTGCATACTTAGGTCCCATGCAAGAAATGAGAATGAATGTCAAACACCTTGCCATCGTCGCTCGGCCGCAAACGTTGAGATACATGGTTTTTAAATTCTAGTAAATCCAAAACTCGTGTGAAGTTCATGAAACTTGACATGCTATCATGGAGCGGCATCAACATATTGTGGTAAAATTTTTATCCCATTTGGGGTAGGTTTGGGTATAAGCTTCTCGCAAACCAGAGCTTCTCACAACAAGCCTGATGGTTTCGCTAGGGAATGTGCCATCTTTGGGGATGAAACGATATCCGTTGCCTCTTCTTGCTTTCAAAGTTTTTCTAGTGTCAGCATAGAACGACAGGAGTGTTGTATCAATTTTTGGGATTTTTCGGGGTTCGCTTGGACATTTTTATACATTAACTGGGTTTTCTAGGCATTTTATGTGCATAATTCAAATTTGAACTACATGCACATGCTCCAGTGCAGAAAAATGGGTTGACATATCAAATGTGTGTCCTTGGGTGCATGCTTAGGTCCCATGCAAGAAATGAGAATGAATTTCAAACACCAGGGCACTGTTGATTGCCGGCAAAACGTTGAGATACTTTGTTTTTAAATTCTGATAAATCCAAAACTCATCTGAAATTCATGAAACTTGGCATGCTATCATGGAATGGCACCCGACATGCTGTGGAATTTTTCGTGTCCATTTTGAGAGAAGGCGCACTCGAATAACAGCCAACAAAGGCATTTTGAAACAAATAGCTGCCACTTTAACATCTCAAACGTTTGTATAATTTAAATCGTGTGCGTTCTGTTAACCATTCGCGTGACGCCACGCGTCTCTCTTTTAATGGCTATAGGAGGTGCCGTGCGGACAGCTGCTTGACTGAATGGGAGGCGTGCGAGCGCAGTCCGGTGCGCAGGCTGACCGAGAGGCGTGCAAGCTGTCCTTCAATGCGCAGGCTCACCGGGAAGCGTGCGAGTTGTACGCTGCGCAGGCTCACTGGGAAGCGAGCCCTTTGACTTCTATGGCCGCCAGCCTTGCTCGCATCCTCTCCATTAATGGCGCCCGAGCCGCTGTTTAATACGGGCGGCCTTACTGTTCGCCTCCCATTCCCCTCCCTCCCGCAGACCTCCACCAATGCCATGGCGCAGAAGAATCATCTGCCACTAGTCTTCAAGTTTGGTGAAGTCGACTCCGAGCCGGAGGAGATAGAAAATAAGGAGGAGTGGGGCCTCATGGACATGGCCCTGAACGAGCTGGCCGCGGTGGTTGCTGCCCCCGCGCCCGTCCCAGCTCCCATCCCTGCGCCCGCGCCAGCGACCATCCCCGTAGCATTGACGGGCTGGTCGCCGAGCACTATCACAGAGCTAGAAGCCACGGGCGTCAGCGAGGTCTCCGCGGACCCGCGCGAGCTCGTGTACATGCCAGCGCCAGCGCCCGTGCCCGTCCCCGTGCGCGCCCCTGCACCCACCGCGGCGCCGGTCCCCGTGCGTTTGCCTGCACCCGCCGCGCCCGTGCCCGTGCGCGCGCCCCTCTCAGCGGCATGGGACGCCGCCGTTGACCGCTACCTCGCAGCGCCGCCAGTTGCCGTCATCCCGCGCCCCGCCCGCCGATCGCGCGATGACATGATGTTTGATTTCCAAGTGAAGAACATTCTGTGCTGCTTTGTAGACTTCAACAACGGCGTCCCGGAGGACGACAACGACAACGCCGGCGTGACACGCTGCCTCCGCCGCTGCCGGAAATTGTTTTCTTGAGTTTAATACTGTATCTCGATCATATGAATATAAATTCGCAGTGTGACTGAATGAAAGATATGGTTTTAACGAACTTGCGTTTTTCTCTCTTAATGTACAGACTTATCAAACGATTTTCTTAAAAAAAAGTCAATGGTTTTTAAATATAAAACACTCATCGCAAACGTTTTAGTTAGAACACCCATATGCAAACCGACAGCTTCCCCAGGAAACCAAGGGAAAATGTGCCGAGCAGGATTTGTGCAGCTATTGATCGCAAACATTTTAGATAGAACACTCGTAAGCAAAGTGAGAGCTATGGTCTTCCCCAGTAAGTCAAGGAAAAATTCGCAGCGCAGGATTTGTGCATCTCTTCAACGCAAACGGTTTAGATTGAATACGGTATGCAAAGCCAGACTTCGGCGCTAAGCCAAGAGAAAATGTGCCGAGCAGGATTTGTACATCCCTTCAACGCAAACAGTTGTTTTGGATGACCCGTGTGCAACCACGTACAGACACTTTGGTAAGATTTGCATCTGTCATATTGGGTATATTGCCATTTGTCAAACTGGAAAGATTGACATTTGTTGATCTAGTAACATTGCCATTTGTCAACCTTGTAACACTGCAATTTGTCAAAATACGCAGCTAAAAATCACTAGCACTATCTAATTTTTGCAACTAAAATTCAGTGACTAAGCATAGATTTCATTCATAGATTAAGCAGTCGTTCTTTATACAAATAGTTCAACTCGACAGCTGAACCAACCAAACTTTTCCCCAATTGTTGCCAACCACGTACTGAAATAGCTAGTTCAACTATATATACTAGCTAATTTTAAGTACGTTGTACAGTTTCACCACATCTATAGTCAGATGAACTAAATAAAATAGCCCCTAAATACTACTACTACGGAGGGGCTTTGTACTACTTCCGGCAGCCTCTCCTCTCCCGAGCGCGCTCAATAAGAGGCAGAGGAGGAGGAGCCTACCGACGAGCTGGACAACTGCAATACGGTGCCTGTCGCTGCTGCACCTTCAGCGACGCTCACCTCGAACGCCCTCTGCTGCTCCAGACGACCCCTCTCGAAGCGATGGTTCTCCTCGTAGATCTCCTGATTCCTCGCCTCTGCGGCGGCGTGTGCTGTGGCCACGGCGGCGGTAAGGCTCTTTGCGTGCTCGACGAGGCGCTCCTCCTCCTCCCACAGGAACTCGATGTAGCGCGCAAGGCCGCTGACGCACGTGCGGGCCTCCACCTCCGCCTCCCGCCTTCGGGCTGTGGTGGCGGAGTGAGTGATGACCCCGGCGGTCGACGGTGGGCTAGCAGCCATGGCGGCCGACGATGGGGTGGCGGCCACGACCACCACCTCCCGCCTTCGGGCCGCGGCGCCGGAGCGGGTGATGGCCACGGTGGCCGGCAGTGGGGTGGCGGCCATGACGGCCAGCTCCCGCCTTCGGGCCGCGGCAGCGGAGCGGGCGATGGCCCTGACTTTCGATGGTGGTGTGGCGGCCATGGCGGCAGATGGTGGGGTGGCGGCAACAGCAGCCGGCAATAGCTGCCGACGGGCAGCGGCGGCGGAGCGTGTGGTGGGTGTTCCGCGCACACCCAATAGGGATGCCATGCGCACTACACTACGCCGGGGACTGCACCGCCACCGCGGTGTAGCCTCCCAGCTGGAGCAGTCCTCAGATGAAGGCGGAGTGGCTGAGCGACGACGACGGACCGGCGTCATTGGCGATTATGGGAGAAGCAGACGAGATAAGCTATAGGGAGGGAGGAAAAAATGCGACGCAGGACTCGCCGGCCATGAGGGTTTATATAGCAGGCCGGTAAGCATTAGGATTTTGGGGGATTTCACCAAGTTGGGCGGGAAGCTTGCGCGGGAACCTGCGTGGTTGCGCGGGAACGGGCTCACCACCGTTTGGCCAAAAGAACGCCCCCGCGCGCTGCTCAAGCTTGCGCTCTAAGCCGTCTGCGGCAGCGGGGTGACAAGACGTGCGAGAGGAGGACGAAAGGACACGTACACATATGGTTAATAAAATAAAAACATTTGCGATTAAATTACCTACTACCCCCGTCCTGGTTTATAAGTCGTCTATGTATTTTTGTGCCAAATTTTGACTAGAGATTTAACTAATAAAGTACGAATGCATGTCAACAGAGAATATATCGTTGGATTCGTATTTGAACATTGTTTCCAATTATATAATTTTTGTAACATGCATTAACATTTTGTTGGTTAAATTTAAGGTCAAAATATGGCACATAATATAAAGGGACTAATAGACCAAGACGGCGGTAGTAGCACACGACCGCTCTCTATGCAGCGACGCAACTGTCGGCCGGCTTGTAGACGACTATTTCCTACGTGTTCAACTGCTCTATGCGTGTGGTTGCTTACGGTTGAGGCGGCCGTGGTGCGCTCTGCTCGCGTCCCGCCGCGCGCGCTCTGCTCTCGCGTCCCTCCGGGCGCTCTGCCCTTGTCTCTCCACGCGCGCTGCTAGTGTTTGGGGCCGGCGCATGATCACGCACGTTTGTATGCATGCGGTTGCGCCGGGCGCGGCGCCACGATGCAGTTACCCGCTGCAAAAACTACCATGTGGACGCGCCGAGAATCCAGGTCGTCCGGCCCCCATTTATTCCTGCGGCCATTTACCTTCATCTCTCGCGCCACACGACACAATATGCACACCCATGACGACACATACAGAGAGGACATCCAGCGGTTCCAATGGCGCTCCCCGTGGCTCCAATGGCGCTCCCAGCGGCCGACGACGACAACGGCGGGCAGTTCACCACGCATCACGTAGTGGATACCCACGTGAGGGGGAAGGCCCTCTCGGTGGTGTACACGAACAAGCCGGTCTCGGTGAAGAGCTCCATCCAAACTATGGAGCAGTTGCTTGCCGAGGACAAGTACCAAGTGGTGGGCTTCGAACTCGAGTACACCATCGGTCATGCCGGGTACGATCAGATGGTTGCCGTCGCCCAGTTGTGCATGCGACATGACGTCCTCGTCTACACTACCACCTAGCCACAAGGCCTTGCGAGCATTTCTCCAGGTTTATCAACAGCTCCGACTATAGTTTCGCTACGGTGGACACCACCAACGATCTAAAAGCGCTCAAGATTTCGGGCTTGAAATGCCAGAATCTTGTCAACATCCAGGACCACTACAAGGACTGGGGCAGCGACAATAACAAACAGAACTCCCTGGTTGACCTCGCCTCGGCCATCATCGACCCCGACTACATGAAGATGAAGGATAAGAGCAAGAAAGACAAGAACGCCTGGCACAGTGTCTGGCATGAGAGACTGGATGAACAACACGTCAAGTACGCGGCAAAGGACGCGTACACAAGCTACGAGATGTACATGCAGATCGTTGACATGAGGGAGTGTCTTCTTTCTGCCTTAGACGAGGGATCGAGCCACAGAGCAGTGGCGGGAGCGTCACAAGAAGTAGATGACTAGACGATCATTTCTCCTAGTTTAGAATGCATACAATTGTTTATTGAGGTGTGTGCGAATGATCTGTATAGTCACTTGTGTAATTGGATGTTTATTTCAGTTATATATATATATGTTATTCTTCTATAGACAGAGCAAATCACATGGCTTATTAGCAGCAATCGTCTGTGTTATTATTGGTCTTCGCACACATTTCTGATTACGGACCTGTTTGCCGCGTATCACACACATCTTGTTCAGTTGAACCGTTTCTATTGTGTTGCCTAATCACACACAGTTCATCCTAGTGAACTGTATGCCGTATATCGCACACACCCTCATCGGGCTGCCCGTTTCTGTTGTTCTGCTTCATCCCAAACAGTTCTTCTGGATTAACCGTTTGCCACGCATCGCACACACAACTTCAATATGAACCGTGTTTGATGTCACCGCCATCGCAAACGTTTTGCATCTTTTTTTACGGTTTTATTACATCACCATTTGTGATTGATGCATCGCACATAGTTTCGTCAAAGAGTCTCTGATTGGACTGTCGCGTTTGGACCATCCTGCAGTAGTGTACGTAGAACATGTAGGCTTCTTCCTTAGTCCTGAAAGTCTTCTTCACAATCTCTAAGTATTCCATATACTCATTCAGGTCTGAACCAGCCATGCCTTTATTATCAATTCCTTTACCTTGCATGTGTACATCATCCATGTCTATGCCATCCTTGTCTGCATCCTCATTATCCTTATCATCCATGCACATATCATCCATTCCTTTGGGGTCCATGCCTACGAAATTGTCCTTATCATCCATGCCTTTGCCTTCCTTGCCTCTATCACCCATGTCCTTGTCATCCTTGCCTGTATCACCCAAGTTTTCGCATCGTTGCCTTTATCATCCATGTCGTTATGCTGCCAACGAAAACAGATAGTCAATGTTACAGATGGATAGCATACATAATAATTATGCACTACTCTAATTTTTCATATCGGATTCATGTACCTAACTTAGTCCTTCAAAAGCTTTAAGTAAGTATAAAATATGCCCTGACTAAATCCAAAAATATTCGATTGATTGTACTTGCTGTAACTGATGATCTCCTAACTAAATCCAAAGTCCACGAATCCTTCAAATGCCCTGATAGATCCACCCTGATAGATCAAGTATCTCCTAACTAAATCCAAAATAACTCCAACTCCATTCAAAATTATCTCCTAACTAAATCCAAAATATCTCGAAACTCAATTCAAAAGTATCTCCTAACTAAATCCAAAATAATTTTCTTTGAATCCAAATCTGCTGACAACTTTCTCATGCCACATAACCCTAACTAAGTCCTTCAATATGTCCTAGCTAAATCACTTCCTTTCAATCGAAATCTAGTCACAACTTTCTCGAACCGTAAACCCTAAAACTCATATCACATATCCTAAACCCTAACCAAATCCGACCCTATTGGTACTATGCAGAAGGGACCAGACAAGATTTGAGATGGCTAGGCACTTATAGCGAAGATCCGGCGTGAAAAAGTTGAGGCACGTCGATGAGGATGATCTGGCCTCGCGTCGGGGAAGGTGGCGTCGGATCGTGGACGGAGGGGATTAGGCGGCTCCTCGGAAGATCTGGCGCCGCGACCCGAGGGGGGTGACGTGCGATGGAGGGGGGGGGGGAGGAGTAGGAGGAGGAGGAGGAGGAGGAAGGAGTGACACGGCGAGTGCGCGCGGCGGCGATCGGCGGCGATCGAGGGCGGCGATGTGTTCGCCGGAGACTAGGGCTCGAGAGGAGAGGATGAACCGCTCCAACCCAAATTCAAATGTTAATGCAATTAAGTTAATTGAAAAACTTAGGACGGGAATACCCCTGGACTTAGTTGGGCCAATTAAAGGTATACAAATTTTTAGGTCGAAAATATCCTTGGGCTTTAAAAAGGCCCAGTTAGTCTCATCCGTTAGATCACCCATATAATACACGTGTGCATTATAATGTACCGTAAAATTTTCCTAGAAAAAAGTCGAGGGCTCCTATGTGATGCTTTTTGCGTCAAGTAGCTCCTGTTTCGCACAGAGGCTCTACTTGGCGGGCTTTCTGGGCCATTTTCTGTTTCTTCCGTTTCGCGAGCGAGCAAAGAGCGCGTTTCTGTTTGCTGTTTCTTCCGTTTCGCGAGCGAGCGAAGATGGCGTTTCTGTTCGCGAGCGAGCGAGGAAAGTAAACTGTTTCGTACTGGAAAACCTGATGGTAAGCTGTCTCTATTTCTTCTGTTTCAATGGAAATCTTAAGACTTTCTACTGTGCAGTGCAAAGAAACAAATAGGAAAAAGTTTCTTCACAACTGAAACTATTCTGCAGTTCATGAAAGTAAACAGGAAACTATCACTGGAGCACAAAACTTCCATTGGAAGACTCCAGGAAACAACATAAAAACATATTACTCATTGACATGAATAAAACTGGAGGAAACATCTTTCAATGGAACTATTTCTTGTAGTTGGAAATCTTTCTTGGCAGTGGAGTTTTGTTTGCAGTTGAAAATAATAATTAGTCTACCGTATATAGCAGTGAAAAAATGCAAAAAAGAAGAGCGGCTGCTAGCTTCAGGATCGAACTCGTGACGCTGCAATAACGAACTCGGGCTGCTAGCCACTACACCATTCACACAATGGTAAAAAATGACAGTGGGAATAGTTTTTAACTATAACGTGATATTCACTCTTGTGTTACTGTAGCATACAGATGATTCAATTGTTTTGAACAGATTTTGTAAAACATGTTCCAAATTTCGGAAAATGTGAACAAAAATTTGAAATTTGAAAATAGTTTTAGAATTTCAACATATTTTGAATATTTCTGAACATTGTTTGTAATAGAAGAACATATTTTTCAATTCGAACAAATTTTTTGAAATTCCATACAAAATTCTGAAAGCGCGAACATGTTATTAAATAAGAATAGTTTCTGAAATTGTGAACATTTTTTGAAAATGAGAACATTTTTTGAAACACAAAACATTATTTGAAACAGTGAACAAAATTAAAAAATGAGAACATTTTTGTGAAACCAAAAAATATCTGAAATTGTGAACAAAATTTGAAGACGAGATTTTTTTGAATCCATGAATTTTTTTTGAAACATGAACATATTTTTAAAATCATGAAAATATTTTGAAAACTATAACATTTTTTCAAATTACTGGACATTTTCTGAAATTGCAAACAAATGTTGAAAACAAGAACACTCTAAAAATCCAGAACATTTTCGAAACATGAACAATTTTTTCAAATTTTGAACATGAGAACAATTTTTTTAAATTTAGAACAAATATTTGAAAATATCAAACAAAAGAAACATGAAAAATAACAACAAAAAAGAAAAAAAGATAAAGATAAAAAAACAGAGAATATATTTTGAAAACGCGAACATTTTTTGAAATTACGAACAATTTTTCAAAACAAGAAATTTTATCAAATTCCCCAAACAGGTTTTTAATTTATGAATTTTTTTAAAACATGAACATTTTTGCATTTTTGGAATTTTTTTGAAAACAGGAAGATTTTGCAAAATTTCTGAACAAATTTTTAAAAAACTACAACATTTTCGAAAAACAGGATCATTATTTGGAAATCATGAAAATTTCTCGAAACGGGAACATATTTCCAAATTCCAAAACAAAATTTGGAGATGCGAACATATTTCGAAACTCCTGAACAAAATTTGAAAGCATGAACATTTTTGGAAACTTGTGAACAATTTATGAAACTGGGACATTTTTTGAAACTCCGGAAAAAATGAAAACGTGAACATTTTTTGCAATTTGTGAACAATTTTTGAAAATAGGAATATTTTTTAAACGCCCAAACATTTTTTGAAAAGTTGTGCAAATTTTAAACAAAAGCTTTGGCAATATTTTTTAAAAAAAGAACATTTTTTGAATTTAGGAACAATTTTTGAAAACGACCATTATTTGAAATTTTGAATGTTTTTTAAAAACAGGAACATTTGTCGAAAATGAAGAACAATTTCTGAATATGAACTTAGTTTAAAAAGATAAAATAACCTTGAAAAAGAAAAAGGAAAAAAAGAAGTAAAAAGAAATAGAAAACGAAAACGAAAAAAAGAAATGAAAGAAGAAAGAAGAAACAGAAACAGAAACAGGAAAACGAAAAAAAAACAGAAAAACCGGTAAAAGAAACAAAAAACCGGTTCAGGGAACCTTTTAGATGGTTCCCAAAACCGGCTGGCGTTGTAGGTGCACTGGGCCGGCCCATCGCGTCGCTGCTCGGTCGCTCGCCTGTGCGAAGTGCCGGCAGTTTGACGCAATGTGCGTCCAATAGGATATTCCAAAAAAGTCGCGCTCTGCCACTAATCATGCATGCACTCTATTTTTGCTGGTCATAATGGATAATTAATTTGATAAATTACAATCGCATCCGGTCGGCCAAGTGCACAGTTGTACAAAAAGAGCAAGCCTTCAAAATCCCGTCCTTTGTGATCCCACCAATATGGTTACCATGATCGTTCATATGATTGTTGATTTGTACTATTAATTTATACTCACTCCATCCGGAATTATTTGTCATAGAAATGGATAGAAATAAATGTATGTAGAACTCCATGGCAAGTAATTCAGGACCGATGGAGTAGTATACTCATAATTATAGCTGGTACATACGAAACGCCATAGTAGACGCTCTCGCCCTAGTGGCCTAGCTAGTCACCTCGATCAGATCCTCTCTACGGGAAGTAGAGCTTCCAGGGACCATGGTGAGTCCAGGCTAGAAGAAGAAAGCACAGTTACGTCAACGGCAGCAGCAGAATGCGGCAGGGAAGAGGCCGAGGAGTCCGTCGGCGTCACACGCTGCACGGCGCCATGGGCGCGTCGTCCCTCGTGACGCCCCTGCAGCGGCTCGTTGCCTTCTCGTCGCGCATCGTCGCCGGACGACGTTCCATATGATGGCCGTACGCTGCAGCCGATCCCCGCGCCGGCGACGGCGTCGCCCGCCGCGCCGGGTAGGCCCGTGGCGGCGTCCGGGGGCTGGAGGCGCCGGAGTGTCGTCGTCTGCGGGCCGTGGAGGTGCGACCCCTCGTAGGTGACGATGAGCATCTCCGGGTCGTCGGTGGACTTCTCGACGTGCTTCTTGGCGCTGCATCGTGCGCTGGTGCACTTGTAGTAGCTCCTGCATGCGTCCGCATACGAGAGGTCAGAGGTCAATGACACGTACGTACATGGTCAATCGTTGCTAAAAAAGCGCACTTGGAAAATCTATATATCTTGTCGCCGCAAGAGTTAATGGATGAGAGGGGGAGGTGGTTGGCATGTCCAAAACCAGCCGATTTCTCTGAATCTGGATGGCACAGGCAGCGTAGCGACACCTCTCATTATCCTACACGTCGTCCGTCTCCACACAGTGAGACCGAGACTCACCTCGAGTTCGTGGGATGTGTCTGAGGACGAACTTTCGCGGGCAACTAGACAACTAGTGGTACGTGTCGCTGTTGCGAAATTAAAGGTTTCCCCGCTCCTCAACCGAAATGTTGAGCTCGTCATCGCAGAGGCAATTAATCAGGTGGCGAGCTCGTTTATTAGATTAATTGAATGTTCGATCAGGTGGGTGCCACTGCCATTAGTATGATCGATGTTTGATGAATCATTGACGAATGCTGGCTAAGCTGTCCTCTTCGGTTGCTATTGGACTGGATCCCGGTTTCTTGTTAGTTAACTGCTGCTTAATTTAAGACGCGGCAGGTTTAATTAAGGGCTTGATGTAGGTTGACAACTGGTTTTTGGTTGGATATTTGGGTTGCAAACTTGCAGTTCTCGATCTCGTAGCTCGCACAGTAGGTAAACTGGGCCTGGGGTAGCACACGTGACGGCATGGCCGACAGCCGCGCGGCTTGGCCGGCCCCGGACACATGGACTGTCACCGCAGCGACTTTGCTCTCCAGCTGCTGTCTACCGCGGCTCCGAATCTACGACGAATGGGACCGACCTGTGTGTAGCGGGCGGGCTGATTTGATCGTTTTTTTTTTTGACTCTTACAAATCTGGCGTTACAATTTATGTTCTTCGAGGATGGCAAGTTTAGTTGGTGAGCTTGATAAATCCTCTTTTTTTGTCATAAAATTGCCGTGCTTACAAACTAAATTTATCATCATCGTGCCAATATAAATTGCCATGAAAAAACGTCAGATTTGACATGCCTAAAAGTCCGACTTGACGTGCGTAAAAATCCAACGTCAGATTTTTAATGTTTCCGCTTTTTCTTAACCGGGCTTTCCCCTTTTCATCACTTTGACATGGCGAAAATACCACATCAGTTTAGCATATTTAGGGATACAGGAAGAGGTAAAGGGAAAGAGCCCACTGCTCACGTCCAATCAGTTCGATACGTGCATAACTGCATATCAATCCATGCGTGGGGTAAGACTTATTGAACAGGTAGCAAGTATAGTGTATCGTTCGTTGTATGGAGACAATGGTGTTTTGCGGATTGGTGGCCAGGATAACAGGCCGGGTGGTCTGCTCTTTGATTTGCGAAGCTTTTGCGCCATCTTTCATCTCCCTTCGAGTTTTCTCTCTGCTTTAGTCGCTATGTTGTTGATACTCATGTTTCACTGTCGTTCAAAGTTTAAACTTAGTCTGGAGTCTGTGGTGTTTGAGCTGTGGGTATGGTTGTCTGTGTTCAAATATTGCATGCTGTTGCATGATCTCTTTTCTACCTTAGCTTGCTTGGAATCCGTCGTGGTTCGAGCTTATTGTATGATAAATGCTGGTTGTTTGTATTAGGGCTCGAACCGGATGGTTTCTTTAATAGACATCGGAGGGATGGCCTCCCTTTTATTAAAAAAAAATCAATCCATATGGGGAAAATTCATTGGACTTGAACTCGGCCGGTGCATGCATGATCCAACTATGTATGCATGCATTCATGAAGAGCAAGCATCGAACAGCGATCAAACTCCACTAATTCAGAAGTTGAAGTAGGCAGGAAATTTATATAGCTAGATGTATCGATCAACTTTACCTGGGATGAGGGTTGTTCTTGATGAACTTCTGCCCGTACTTCCTCCACCTGTACCCGTCCATCGGCGTCTTGCCGCCGCCGCAGCTCCTCACCTTGGTCGTGTGCCTGCTCTCCGGCGCCGTACCCGGCGCACCAGACCTGCGGCTTTGCAACCAAACACAACACACAGATTACTTGCCTCCTCTGATCAACGAACGTGCAGTGATCGATCAGCGTAAAAATATTCGCGGCCACCCACGAGTGCACCTACAAATACAGCGAGCCGTAGCGCTGGCTGGAGGTGTACGGCCGAGACCACAGCGCCTTCTCGATGTCCCTGATCGTAGGGCCGGAGTACGACGAGCACAGAGCCATGCTCGACGCCGAAGCCGGCAGCAACGGCTCGTTGCACGGCGCGGCGGTTGGGGCGCCTCCCGTGTCGCACGAGCGGTGGCGCTCCAAGTCGTCGGGCGGGGCCATGGAGCCGAGGAGGCTGTCATCGCTGAGGAGCTCCCGTATGAGCTGCTCGTCGAGCTCGCCGGGCCAAACGCCAGCCTCCTCGTCGGCGGCGGTGGCTGCGACGTCGTGAGCCCTTAGCACATCTCCCATCTCTTGTTCCTGGACGAGGAGCCCATGCTTGTGAAGGGATTGATTGGCCATATATAACCCGCGGCTCACAGGTGGAAATGGAAAAGGGAGTCTCCCTACTGGAGTGTTGAACTGGAACCGGCTTTCAGAAGAAAAGTCAACCTCCACCGATGAAGAAAAGGCCCATACACGTAAGAGCACCCACAGTGTTAAGTTTTGGTGCCTCTATGCCTTCTTCTAAGAGCATCTACGGCGGACTGGTCAAATCCGGCCCCTATACATCCGCGGAAGCGTCCGGACACATCCACGGACAGTGCCGGTCGGTCCTTCATATATTACGCCGTACATCCATATACCTCAAATGTCAATCCTCAACTCTATGCAATCCATGCATGTGATCATACCATACAAATTGTCCGAATTCAACAGTTCGAAACAGAGCAAAGCAAATCATAGTTTAGCAAACCGGACATGCCCAAATGAAATCAATGTCCGGATGGCTTCGGATCACTGGCCAGACGCCATCCATGGCGCCTGCTCCGAGCCCAGGCAGACTGTGTCTTGCTCGTCCTGCTCCGCCTGCATCCGGACTGCCTCCTCCGCCTGCATCCTGGTCGCATGATCCACTGCCGCTGCCGCTGCCGCCCTCGCTGCCTCGTACTCCCTATGGTCGTTGATCTCCTTCTTCTTGTCCGCAAGCCACTTCTTTGCATGCTCATCCAAGAGGGTTTCGTTCGCCAACATGATCTTCACATCCTCCGTGTCGCGTGTGAGTTGCAACCTCTCCTTCTCAAGCTCAATCTCGCCAAATGTCTTGGCCTTCCCGAGTTCCCATTTGATCGCCGCCTCTTGCTTCTCCAACTCGATCTTCTCCCTCTCAATTTACAGCTTCTTCTCCGCCCTCTTCCGGTCCCACTCCATCCTCTCCTTTTGCGCATCCAACATGAGCTTGTACCTTTCCTCTTTCTTGTTCTCCTTACCGAGAAAATGCCCATCCATGTGGACGACATTTTTGTAGCCACGGCGTCATGGGAGGCCTGTGCCTTCTCCGTCGCGACGGTCGGGGACGGGCTAGACGACATCTACGTGGCGGATCGGGACTGGTGGTGAGGATGGGGAGCAAGGGTGGCAAACGGCGAGGGCTCGAGCACGGGAAAGGTTGGAGGGCGACGGGAGGAGGAGGAAGGGTTTGGTGGATTTGGTGCAATTTGCGGTGGGTTCGGGTTGTCGGGCCCGACGCGGTGGGCGCATCCGGCTGTAGATGCTCTAAGTGCATAGTGCCCGACGCCATCGGTTGCCTCGAAGCTAAAAGCGTTGGCGTCGCCTCCAAGCGAAGAGGCGGTCTCTAAGATTTTCTTTCCGCTAAAGTAATCCCATGGGCCTACTTGTCATCAGGATGGTTGAGGTTGGCCAGTAAAGATTTGATGATGAATGGGAATTATTTTGCACCTTTGTGGGGTCCATGTTAGAGGTTGTGCCAAACGCCATACTGTTGGATGAGGATTAGGGAGAATGTTCACCACACTTTGATTAGCACGTAGGCTGGGGGTATATGTACAGTTGGAGAGCCACACCGGCCTAGTGGAGATCATGGGGCAAGCTGTTTGGGAACGTTGCATGGAAAACAAAAAAAAATCTATGCACACGCAAGATCTATCCATGGAGATGCATAGCAACGAGAGGGAAGAGTGTGTCTACGTACCCTCGTAGACCGTAAGTGGAAGCGTTTATTAACGCGGTTGATATAGTCGAACTTCTTAGCGATCCAACCGATCGAGTACCGAACGTACGACACCTCCACGTTCAGCACATGTTCAGCTCGGTGATGTCTGATGGCTCGTGTCCGCGTCAGTAATTTCCCCGAAGAGGAAGGGATGATGCAGCACAGCTACGGTAGGTATTTCCCTCAGTGATGAGACCAAGGTTATCGAACCAGTAGGAGAACCACGAAACACTATGTAAACAGTACCTGCACACAAAGAACAAATACTTGCAACCCGACGCGTAAGAGGGGTTGTCAATCCCTCCCGGGTAAAAGATAGATAAATTTGTAGTAGATTGGATAAGCGCGGAAACTCGAAATAAAATAAATAACAAAAAATTGCAGCAAGGTATTTTTTTTTAGAATAATAGATCTGAAAATAAAAGAGCCAAATAATAGATCGGAAAGCAAATATGATAAAGAATAGACCCGGGGGCCGTAGATTTCACTAGTGGCTTCTCTCGAGAAAAATAGCATACGGCGGGTAAACAAATTACTGTTGGGCAATTGATAGAACTTCAAATAATTATGACGATATCCAGGCAATGATCATTATATAGGCATCACGTCCAAGATTAGTAGACCGATTCCTGCCTGCATCTACTACTATTACTCCACACATCGACCGCTATCCAGCATGCATCTAGTGTATTAAGTTCATGGAGAAACGGAGTGATGCAATAAGAACGATGACATGATGTAGACAAGATCTATTCATTTAGGAATAGACCCCATCTTGTTATCCTTAATAGCAACGATACATACGTGTCATGTCCCCTTCTGTCACTAGGATTGAGCACCGTAAGATCGAACCCATCACAAAGCACCTCTTCTCATGGCAAGAAAAATCGATCTAGTTGGCCTAACTAAACCATATATTTGAAGAAGAAATACGAGGCTATAAGCAATCATGCATATAAGAGATCAAAACTCAAATAACTTTCATGGATAAAATAGATCTGATCATAAACTCAAAGTTCATCGGATCCCAACAAACACACCGCAAAAAGAGTTACATCAAATAGATCTCCAAGAGACCATTGTATTGAGAATCAAAAGAGAGAGAGAGAGGAAGCCATCTAGCTACTAACTACGGACCCGTAGGTCCACAATGAACTACTCACGCATCATCGGAGAGGCACCAATGAGGATGATGAACCCCTCCGTGATGGTGTCTAAATTGGATCTGGTGGTTCTGGAACTTGCGGCGGCTGGAATTGTGTTTCCTCGACTCCCCTAGGGTTTTTGGATTTTCGGGGTACTTATAGAGCAAAGAGGCGGTGCGGGAGGCCCCCAGGCGCGCCCAGGAGGGTTGTGCCCCCCTTGAGGCACCCCTCTGCTACTTCTTCGGCCAAGTTGTTCCTTCTGGTCCAAAAAAAATCTCCAAAAAGTTTCGCTGCATTTGGACTCCGTTTGGTATTGATTTTCTGTGAAGTAAAAAACAAGCAAAAAACAACAACTGGCACTGGGCACTATGTCAATAGGTTAGTCCCAAAAAATGATATAAAGTTCCTATAAAATGATTGTAAAACATCCAAGAATGATAATATAATAGCATGGAACAAGCAAAAATTATAGATATGTTGGATACGTATCAACGTCCTCGCCTTCCTGATCCAGCAAGACGGGCGAAGTAGTAGATGAGTTCCGGCAGCACGACGGCGTGGTGACGGTGGTGGTGAAGCTATCTCCGCAGGGCTTCGCCTAAGCACTCCGAAAATATGACCGAGGGATGGAACTGTGGAGAGGGGCGCCGCACACGGCTAAGAGATTGTCGTGGTCTTGTGTGGCGCCCCCTCCCTCATATATATGGGTGGGGGAGAGGGGAGGCAGCCAGGAGGCGCCCCAAGGGTGGCCGAATCCCCCTTGGGCTCTTGCCCTGGCCGTGCCCCCCCCTTCCTTCCTTGTTGGCGCACGGGAGGAAGGCAGGGGGAGGTGCCCCCCCTTTCCATTCTCTCATGAGAAGGGAAAGGCAGGAGGGGCCAACCCTTCCCCTTTCCTTCCCCTAGGGCCGGCGGCCAGGGAGAGGGCGCGCCAGCCCCCTTGTGGGCTGGTGTGTGCTTCCCCTTGTCCTATTAGGCCCATACACCTCCCGGAGCCTCCCGAAACCCCTTTCGGTGATCCGATGGTTACCCGGTACAACCCGAAACCTTTCCGATGTCCAAATAGCATCGTCATATATATCAATCTTTACCTCCGGACCATTCCGGAGCTCCTCATCATGTCCGTCATCTCATCCGGGACTCAGAACAACATTCGGTCACCAAATCACATAACTCATATAACACTGCATCGTCAACGAACGTTAAGCGTGCGGACCCTACGGGTTTGAGAACTATGTAGATATGACCGAGACACCTCTCTGGTCAATAACCAATAGCGGAACCTGGATGCCCATATTGGTTCCTACACATTCTACGAAGATCTTTATCGGTCGAACCTTATGAAAACATACGTAATTCCCTTTGTCTATCGGTATGTTACTTGCCCGAGATTCGATCCTCGGTATCTTCATACCTAGTTCAATCTCATTACCGGCAAGTCTTGATACGTCTCCAATGTATCTATAATTTTTGATTGTTCCATGCTATTATATTATCTGTTTTGGATATTTTATATGCATTAATAGGCTATTTTATATTATTTTTGGGGCTAACTTATTAACCTAGAGCCCAGTGCAAGTTTCTGTTTTTTTTCCTTATTTTTGAGTTTTACATAAAAGAAATATCAAACGGAGTCCAAACAGAATAAAACTTTCGCGATGATTTGTTTTGGACCAGAAGACACCCAGCAAACTTGGAGTTGAAGGCAGGGGAGTCCCGAGGACTCCACAAGCCAGGGGGCGCGCCCTAGGGGGTGGGGGCGCCCTGAGGACTTGTGGGCCCCTCGGAGCTCTCCTAACCCTAATTCTTTCTCTATATATTCCCAAACGACTAGAAGCGTCCACCAAAATATTTTTCCACCGCTGTAACCTTCTGTACCCGTGAGATCCCATCTTGGGGCCTTTTCCGGCATCCTGTCGGAGGGGATTCAATCACGGAGGGCTTCTACATCAACCCTATTGCCCTTCCGATGAAGCGTGAGTAGTTTACCTCAGACCTACGGGTCCATAGCTAGTATCTAGATGGCTTCTTCTCTCTCTTTGATTCTCAATACATGTTCTCCTCGATGTTCTTGGAGATCTATCGGATGTAATATTCTTTGGCAGTGTGTTTGTCGAGATCCGATGAATTGTGGATTTATGATCAGTTTATCTATGAATATTGTTTGAATCTTCACTGAATTCTTATATGCATGATTTGATATCTTTGTATTTCTCTTTGAATTATCGGTTTGGTTTGGCCAACTAGATTGGTTCTTCTTGCAATGGGAGAGGTGCTTAGTTTTGGGTTCAATCTTGCGGTGTCCTCACCCAGTGACAAAGTTGGGGTAGCGAGGCACGTATTGTATTGTTGCCATCAAGGGTAAAAAGATGGGGTTTTCATCATATTGCTTGAGTTTATCCCTCTACATCATGTCATCTTACTTAAGGCGTTACTCCGTTCTTATGAACTTAATACTCTAGATGCATGCTGGATAGCGGTCGATATGTGGACTAAAAGTAGTAGATGCAGAATCGTTTCGGTCTACTTGAAACGGACGTGATGCCTATATGCATAATCATTGCCTTGGATATCATCATAACTTTGCACTTTTCTATCAATTGCTCGACAGTAATTTGTTCACCCACCGTATTATTTGCCTTCAAGAGAGAAGCCTCTAGTGAAACCTATGGCCCCTGGGTCTATTTTCCATCATATATTTTCATATCTATAAACCAAAAAACCCAAAAATACCTTGCTGCAATTTATTTACTTTTATTTTGTTTTACATTTTAGTAAGCTTTTATATCTATCTCTATCAGATCTCACCTTTGCAAGTGACCGTGAAGGGATTGACAACCCCTTTATCGCGTTGGGTGCAAGTGTTTGATTGTTTGTGCAGGTGCATAGATTGGGGACTTGCTTGTATCTCCTACTGGATTCGATACCTTGGTTCTTAACTGAGGGAAATACTTATCTCTACTTTGCTGCATCACCCTTTCCTCTTCATGGGAAAAATCAACCCAAGCTCAAGAAGTAGCAAGAAGAATTTCTGGCGCCGTTGCCGGGGAGATCTACATCAAGCCTACCAAGTACCCACCATACACTCTCATCCCTTGCATTACATTATTTGCCATTTGCCTCTCGTTTTCCTCTACCTCACTTCTAAAATGATTTTCAGAAAAATACAAAAAGATTTGCCTTTTTAATCGACCTTCTTCCGTTCATCTTTTTGTTTGCCTTTCATTTGCTCATGCGCTAGATCGCTTGTTTTGCCATCATGGCTAGTCCTTCTACCATCCTTAGTACCCCCGAAAGTGAGGTTCTCAATTTTAAGCAAAGGGAGGGAGAAAATTTAAAAGATGCTTGGTATAGAATTTGCAATGCTCAAAATAAATCTACTCGTAAGCAATCTACTACAGTTCTCCTTCGCAATTTTTATGTGGGTGTCACTACTTGGTATAGATACGTGCTAGATACCATTACCGGAGGTAATTTCTTGGGGAGCCATACTTTGGATGCTTATAATGCTATGATAGATTTGGTAGGCTCACCACCACTCATGGTTAATGAAAAAAAATTAACTTTGGAACATGTGATGCAAAGGCTCGATATTATTGAGAATAAAATTGCTACCGTAGAGCTCGTTGAAAACTTGGACAAAAAGATTCATAATCATATCACTCAATATGGATCTAAGTTAGGAGTCACTTTAAAGAATCTAAGGGAAAAGGAACCCATAGTTAATGAAAAGATAGATCAAGATTCTACTAGAATTGGCAAGCTAGAAGATATTATTACCAACTTGGGATCCGCTTTTGCCTCTGTTAAAACTACTCCAAATTTTCCTCCTACTAAAGCTACTAAGTTTATTTATGTTCCTAAGAATAAGGGTGAATCATCTAGTAAAGGAAACGAAAATCTTAAGATGATAAGTGTTCACCCTAACTTTATTAATATTATCAAGGAACCAGTTGCCACGAGTGAATATCTTGATTTCTTGCCTAGGAGTGTGATTATTGATAAAATCAAAGAATCTCCTAAGGGTTATAAGTATGCAATTGAGGGGTTGCATACCAAAGATGACAATACCTAGATCTATGTTTTATGCCTAGCTAGGGGCGTTAAACAATAGCGCTTGTTGGGAGGCAACCCAATTTTATTTTTAAGTTTTTAGTTTTTGGTTCTGTTTTTCAATAAATACACATTATTAAATCTGTAATAATTGTGTTTTGGTGTTTTAATTAGTGTTTTAGCCAAGTAAGACCTTGGGGATGGCTTACAGTGATAGTTGATTTGATCTTGCTGAAAAACAGAAACTTTTGCGTCCAGTAACAGAATTGTTTAAATTCACTGGAGCGTGGAAAACCCCTGAATGTTTTACAAAAGTTTGATATACAAATTTCATATGTTTTCCAAATTTTTCAGGATTTTTGGAGTTACATAAGTATTAGAAATATTCAGATCTTCTCAGACTGTTTTGTTTTTGACAGATTCTGTTTTCTATGTGTTGTTTACTTATTTTGATGAATCTATGGGTAGTATCGGGGGGTATGAAACATGGAGAAGTTGGAATACAGTAGATATTACACCAATATAAATAAAGAATGAGTTCACAACAGTACCAAAAATTGGTGATTTATTTTCTTATACTAACGGATCTCATGAGTTTTCTGTTGAGTTTTGTGTTGTGAAGTTTTCAAGTTTTGGGTAAAGATTTGAAGGACTATGGAATAAGGAGTGGCTAGAGCCTAAGCTTGGGGATTCCCAAGGCACCCCAAGGTAATATTCAAGGACAACCAAGCATCCAAGCTTGGGGATGCCCCGGATGGCATCCCCTCTTTCGTCTTCGTCTATCGGTAAATTTACTTGAGGCTATATTTTTATTCACCACATGATATGTGTTTTGCTTGGAGCGTCTTGTATGATATGAATCTTTGCTTTTTAGTTTGCCAAAATCGTCCTTTCTGTACACACCTTTTGAGAGGGACACGCATGAATCATGAATTTATTAGAATACTCTATGTGCTTCACTTATATCTTTTGAGCTAGGCAATTTTGCTCTAGTGCTTCACTTATATCTTTTTAGAGCACGACGGTGGCTTTATTTTATAGAAATTGTTGAACTCTCATGCTTCACTTATATTATTTTGAGAGTCTCTCTAAACAGCATGGTAATTTGCATAGGTTATGAATTTAGTCCTAATATGATGGGCATCCAATAGGGATATAATAAAAACTTTCATATAAAGAGCATTGAATACTATGAGAAGTTTGATTTCTTATGATTGTTTTGAGATATAAAGATGGTGATATTAGAGTCATGCTAGTGAGTAATTGTGGATTGGTATAAATACTTGTGTTAAAGTTTGTGATTCCCATAGCATGCATGTATGGTGAACCGTTATGTGATGAAGTCGAAGCATGATTTACTTATTGATTGTCTTTCTTATGAGTGGCGGTCGGAGACGAGCGATGGTCTTTTCCTACCAATCTATCCCCCTAGGAGCATGCGTGTAGTACTTTGTTTTGATAACTAATAGACTTCTGCAATAAGTATGTGAGTTCTTTATGACTAATGTTGAGTCAATGGATTATACGCACTCTCACAATTCCACCATTGCTAGCCTCTCTAGTACCGCGCAGCTTTCGCCGGTGCACTACACCCACCATATACCCTTCCTCAAAACAGCCACCATACCTACCTATTATGGCATTTCCATAGCCATTCCGAGATATATTGCCATGCAACTTCCACCGTTCCGTTTATTATGACACGCTCCATCATTGTCATATTGCTTTGCATGATCGTAAGATAGCTAGCATGATGTTTCCATGGCTTGTCCGTTTTTGATGTCATTGCTATGCTAGATCGTTGCACATCCCGGTACACCGACGGAGGCATTCATATAGAGTCATATTTTTATTCTAAGTATCGAGTTGTAATTCTTGAGTTGTAAGTAAATAAAAGTGTGAAGATCATCATTATTAGAGCATTGTCCCATGTGAGGAAAGGATGATGGAAGCTATAATTCCCTCACAAGTTGGGATGAGTCTCCGGACTTTATAAAAAATAAAAGAGGCCAAAGAAGCCCAAATAAAAAAAGGAGAAAAAAATGAGAGAAAAGAGAGAAGGGGCAATGCTACTATCCTTTTTCCACACTTGTGCTTCAAAGTAGCACCATGATCTTCATGAAAGAGAGTCTCCTATTTTGTCACTTTCATATACTAGTGGGAATTTTTCATTATAGAACTTGGCTTGTATATTCCAATGATGGGCTTCCTCAAATTGGCCTAGGTCTTCGTGAGCAAGCGAGTTGGATGCACACCCACTTAGTTTCTTTTTGAGCTTTCATAAACTTATAGCTCTAGTGCATCCGTTGCATGGCAATCCCTACTCACTCACATTGATATCTATTGATGGGCATCTCCATAGCCCGTTGATATGCCTAGTTGATGTGAGACTATCTCCTTCTTTTTGTCTTCTCCACAACCACCATATTCTATTCCACCTATAGTGTTATATCCATGGCTCACGCTCATGTATTGCGTGAAAGTTGAAAAAGTTTGAGAACATCAAAAGTATGAAACAATTGCTTGGCTTGTCATCGGGGTTGTGCATGATTTAATACTTTGTGTGATGAAGATGGAGCATAGCCAGACTATATGATTTTGTAGGGATAACTTTCTTTGGCCATGTTATTTTGAGAAGACATGATTGCTTTATTAGTATGCTTGAAGTGTTATTGTTTTTATGTCAATATTAAACTTTTGTTTTGAATCTTATGGATCTGAATATTCATGCCACAATAAAGAAAATTACATGGATAAATATGTAAGGTAGCATTCCACATCAAAAATTCTGTTTTTATCATTTACCTACTCGAGGACGAGCAGGAATTAAGCTTGGGGATGCTTGATACGTCTCCAACGTATCTATAATTTTTTATTGTTCCATGCTATTATATTATCTGTTTTGGACGTTTTATATGCATTAATATGCTATTTTATATTATTTTAGGGACTAACTTAATAACCTAGAGCCTAGTGTAATTTTCTGTTTTTTCCTTGTTTTTGAGTTTTACAAAAAAGGAATATCAAACGGAGTCCAAACGGAATAAAAGTTTCGCGATGATTTTTCTTTGACCAGAAGACACCCAGCAAACTTGTAGTTGAAGGCAGGGGAGTCCCGAGGATTCCACAAGCCAGGGGGCGCGCCCTGAGGGCTTGTGGGCCTCTCGGAGCTCTCCTAACCCTAATTCTTCCTCTATATATTCCCAAATATTCCCAAACGACCAGAAGCATCCACCAAAATACTTTTCCGCCGCCGTAACCTTCTGTACCCGTGACATCCCATCTTGGGGCCTTTTTCGGCATCCTGCCAGAGGGGGATTCGATCACGGAGGGCTTCTACATCAACCCTATTGCCCTTCCGATGAAGCATGAGTAGTTTACCTCAGACCTACGGGTCCATAGCTAGTAGCTAGATGGCTTCTTATCTCTCTTTGATTCTCAATACCATGTTCTCCTCGATGTTCTTGGAGATCTACCGGATGTAATATTCTTTTGCGGTGTGTTTGTCGAGATCTGATGAATTGTGGATTTATGATCAGTTTATCTATGAATATTATTTGAATCTTCTCTGAATTCTTATATGCATGATTTGATATCTTTGTATTTCTCTTTGAATTATTGGTTTGGTTTGGCCAACTAGATTGGTTCTTCTTGCAATGGGAGAGGTGCTTAGTTTTGGGTTCAATCTTGTAGTGTCCTCACCCAGTGACAAAGTAGGGGTAGCGAGGCACGTATTGTATTGTTGCCATCAAGGGTAAAAAGATGGGGTTTTCATCATATTGCTTGAGTTTATCCCTCTACATCATGTCATCTTACTTAAGGCATTACTCCGTTCTTATGAACTTAATACTCTAGATGCATGCTGGATAGCGGTCGATGTGTGGAGTAATAGTAGTAGATGCAGAATCATTTCGGTCTACTTGACACGAACGTGATGCCTATATGCATAATCATTGACTTGGATATCGTCATAACTTTGCGCTTTTCTATCAATTGCTCGACAGTAATTTGTTCACCCACCGTATTATTTGCCTTCAAGAGAGAAGCCTCTAGTGAAATCTATGGCCCCCCAAGTCTATTTTCCATCATATATTTTCAGATCTATAAACCAAAAAACCCAAAAATACCTTGTTGCAATTTATTTACTTTTATTTTGTTTTACGTTTTAGTAAGCTTTTATATCTATCTCTATCCGATCTCACCTTTGCAATTGACCGTGAAGGGATTGCCAACCCCTTTATCGCGTTGGGTGCAAGTGTTTGATTGTTTGTGCAGGTGCATAGATTGGGCACTTGCTTGTATCTCCTACTGGATTTGATACCTTGGTTCTTAACTGAGGGAAATACTTATCTCTACTTTGCTGCATCACCCTTTCCTCTTCAAGGGAAAAACCAACCCAAGCTCAAGAAGTAGCAGGAAGAATTTCTGGCGCCGTTGCTGGGGAGATCTACATCAAGCCTACCAAGTACCCACCATAAACTCTCATCTCTTGCATTACATTATTTGCCATTTTCCTCTAGTTTTCCTCTCCCCCACTTCTAAAATGATTTTCAGAAAAATACAAAAAGATTTGCCTTTTTATTCGCCCTTCTTCCGTTCGTCTTTTCGTTTGCCTTTCGTTTGCTCGTGCGCTAGATTGCTTGTTTTGCCATCATGGCTAGTCCTTCTACCATCGTTAGTACCCCCGAAAGTGAGGTTCTCAATTTTAAGAAAAGGGAGGGAGAAAATTTAAAAGATGCTTGGTATAGAATTTGCAATGCTCAAAATAGATCTACTTGTAAGCAATCTACTACCGTTCTCCTTCGCAATTTTTATGTGGGTGGCACTACTTGGTATAGATACGTGCTAGATACCATTACCGGAGGTAATTTCTTGCGGGGCCATACTTTGCATGCTTATAATGCTATGATAGATTTGGTAGGCTCACCACCACTCATGGTTAATGAAACAATTTTATCTTTGGAAAATCTGATGCAAAGGCTCGATTTTATTGAGAATAAAATTGCTACCGTAGAGCTCATTGAAAACTTGGTTAAAAAGATTCATAATCATATCACTCAATATAGATCTATGGTAGGAGTCACTTTAAAGAATCTAAGGGAAAAGGAACCCATAGTTAATGAAAAGATAGATCAAGATTCTACTAGAATTGGCAAGCTAGAAGATATTATTACCAACTTGGGATCCGCTTTTGCCTCTAATAAAACTACTCCAAATTTTCCTCCTACTAAAGCTACTAAGTTTATTTATGTTCCTAAGAATAAGGGTGAATCTTCTATTAAAGGAAACGAAGATCTTAAGATGATAAGTGTTCACCCTAACTTTATTAATATTATTAAGGAACCAATTTCCACGAGTGAATTTCTTGATTTCTTGCCTAGGAGTGTGATTATTGATAAAATCAAAGAATCTCCTAAGGGTTATAAGTGTGCAATTGAGTAGTTGCATACCAAAGATGACAATACCTAGATCTATGTTTCATGCCTAGCTAGGGGCGTTAAACAATAGCGCTTGTTGGGAGGCAACCAATTTTATTATTATGTTTTTTGTTTTTGGTTCTGTTTTTCAATAAATACACATTATTACCTCTGTAGTAATTGTGTTTTGGTGTTTTAATTAGTGTTTGAGCCAAGTAAGACCTTTGGGATGGCTTACGGTGATAGTTGATTTGATCTTGTTGAAAAACAGAAACTTTTGCGTCCAGTAACAGAATTGTTTAAATTCACTGGTGCGTGGAAAAACCCTAAATTTTTTACACAAGTTTGATATGCAAATTTCCTCTGTTGTAGTAATTTTTTAGAATTTTTGGAGTTACAGAAGTATTAGAAAATTAGTTCTCACTTCTTTTTAGTTTTTCTTTCTAGTTTAATTTAGTTGTAGTATTAAAAGAAAACCCAAAAAAATTTCTCGTTCTTCTTTTGCTTGTTGGTAGCTTTCCCGTGTAAATAGTTTTCTCGTTCTTGTGTTACTTTCTTCAGAAAAACAAAAACTCCAAAAATATTTTGGTGTGTTTCTTTGAAATTCTTTTCCTTGTTCTTTGGGTCGTAAGGAGAAGACCACGATGAAAATGGTGAGTGGCTCTCATATGCATTATTGTTGATCCAACAGAGAGCCCATATTACCTTGTCTTCTCCTTTGAATAAATGATTGCAGATTCCAGCTTGGTCCAATGCACGTGCACTCTTATTATTATTCACACTATTCGGTCGTGCAAGTGAAAGGCAATAATGATGATATATGATGAAATGATTGAGATGGTGAAAAGCTGGTACGAACTCGACATATTTTGTTTTTGTAAATATGATTAACTCATCGTTCCTAATTCAGCCTATTATGAATGAAACATGTCTGCAATGACAATTAGGGATTATAGTTACTCATGCCATGCTTAATTAGCTAGGAGTTTATAATGGTTTGTCTTGAGTGCCAACATGCAAATTAAAATGGTTATGTTGTAGTATGATAGGATGGTATCCTCGTTTGAATAATTTAAGTGCCTTGACTTGGCACATGTTCACGCATGTAGTTGAATTAAAATCAACATAGCCTCCATGATATTTATGTTCATGGTGATTTATATCCTACTCATGCTTGCACTCAATGTTGGTTAATCTCAACACATATTTATGACCGTTGTCGCTCTCTAGTTGGTCGCTCCTCAATCTTTTGCTAGCCTACACTTGTACTAAGCGGGAATACTGCTTGTGCATCCAGTTCCTTAAACCCAAAGTTGTTCCATACGAGTCCACCATACCTACCTATATGTAGTATTTACCTACCGTTCCAAGTAAATTTGCATATGCCAAACTCTAAACCTTCAAATAATAATCTGTTTTGTATGCCCGAATCGCTCATGTAGTGATTGGGGGCTGTCAGTATCTTCCATGCTAGGTGGGTTATTCTCACAATGAGTGTTTATTCACTTGTCATTCACGAGAAAGTGGTTGGTAATCGGGATGCCCAGTTCCATGCTCGAAATCAAATAAAAATATAATCATAAAACAAAACTCCCCCAGGACTGTTGTTGGTATGGACGGTACCGGTGGATTCGGTTAGCCGTGGAGTGTGATTGTTGGTGGAGGGGGAGTAAAAACTTTACCATTCTGTTTGGGAACCGCCTATAATGTATCTAGCATGGAAGATACTGAGATCTCTTGGTTTCTTTATTGACAATGAAAGCATACCGCTCAAAATTATATTCATCTTTGTTTTAAAAGCTCGAGCTCTGGCACCTCTGCAAATCCCTGCTTCCCTCTGCGAAGGGCCTATCTATTTACTTTTATTGCTGAGTCATCATCCTCTTATAAAAAGCACTAGCTAGAGAGCACCACTGTCTTTTGTATGTGTTGTTATTAATTGATATTAAGTATGACTGTGACTGGATCTCTTTTGCCATGAATTATAATGTCTAGTTAGTCCTTGATCTTCAGGGGTGCTATGCATTTATGTTTTGTGGTCTCAGAAATGGCTAGCGAGATACCATTTTGTCATATCATATCATGATTGCTTTGAAAAAGTGTTGTCAGCCGAGATTTATTATTATTGCTCGCTAGTTGATTATGCCATTGATATGAGTAAATGTGAGACCTAAATGTTATTGTGAATATGGTTAGTTCATAATCTTTGCTGAAACCCTGAATGCTGGCTATACATATTTGTAACAACAAGATCAAACAGAGTTTGTAAAAGTTTTTCTTTGTCACTTTCAGTTTGTCAACTGAATTGCTCTAGGACAAGCAATGAGTTAAGCTTGGGGGAGTTGATACGTCTCCATCGTATCTACTTTTCCAAACTCTTTTGCCCTTGTTTTGGACTCTAATTTGCATGATTTGAATGGAACTAACCCGGACTGACGCTGTTTTCGGACTGACGCTGTTTTGTGCAGAAATAAAAGTTCTCGGATTGACCTGAAAATTTACGAAGAATATTTTTGGAATATATAAAAAATATTGGTGCAAGAATCAACCAGAGGGGGCGACCCAGAGGCCACAAACCCTGGGGGGGCGCCCACCCCCCTAGGGCGCGCCCTGCAGGCTTGTGGGCTGCCTAGAGCCCCTCTGACCTCAACTCCAACCCCATATAACCCTATTCGGGGAGAAAAAAATTAGAGAGAAGGATTAATCATGTTTTACGATACGGAGCCGCCGCCACCTCCTGTTCTTCATCGGGAGGGCAGATCTGGAGTCCGTTCGGGGCTCCGGAGAGGGGGATTCGTCGCCATCATCATCACCAACCTTCCTCCATCACCAATTTTATGATGCTCACCGCCGTGCGTGAGTAATTCCATCGTAGGCTTGCTGGACGGTGATGGGTTGGATGATATTTATCATGTAATCGAGTTAGTTTTGTTAGGGTTTGATCCCTAGTATCCAATATGTGCCGAGATTGATGTTGCTATGACTTTGCTATGCTTAATGCTTGTCACTAGGGCCCGAGTGCCATGATTTCAGATCTGAACCTATTATGTTTTCATGAATATATTTGTGTTCTTGATCCTATCTTGCAAGTTGTAGACACCTATTACGTGTTATGATCCGCATACCCCAAGGTGACAATAATTGAGATTCTTTTCGGTGATTACCATAGTTTGAGGAGTTCATGTATTCACTAAGTGCTAATGCTTTGGTCTGGTTCTCTATTAAAAGGAGGCCTTAATATCCCTTAGTTTCCATTAGGACCCCGCTGCCACGGGAGGGTAGGACAAAAGATGTCATGCAAGTTCTTTTCCATAAGCACGTATGACTATATACGGAATACATGCCTACATTATATTGATGAATTGGAGCTAGTTCTGTGTCATCCTAGGTTATAACTGTTGCATGATGAATGCCATCTGACATAATTATCCATCACTGATCCGTTGCCTACGAGCTTTTCACATATTGATCTTTGCTAAGTTACTTTGCCGTTGCTACTGTTACAATCACTACAAAACTGCTACTGTTACTTTTGCCACTGTTACCGTTATTTCCATACCACTTTGCTACTAAATACTTTGCTGTAGATATTAAATCTTTCAGGTGTGGTTGAATTGACAACTCAGTTGCTAATACTTGGGAATATTCTTTGGCTCCCCTTGTGTCGAATTAATAAATTTGGGTTGAATACTCTACCCTCGAAAACTGTTGCGATCCCCTATACTTGTGGGTTATCAAGACCTTTTTCTGGCGCCGTTGCCGGGGAGCATAGCTCTATTCTCTGAGTTACCTGGGATTTATATCTGTTGATCACTATGAGGAATCTAAAAGATAACAAAACCAACATTTTTCCCTCTACTACGAGGGGAGGTAAGGAGCTGCCATCTAGCTCTGCACTTGATTCACCTTCTGTTTTGAGTAAGCTTGCGACACCACCACCTGCTATTCATTCTGATATGTCGCAAGTAATTGATGATGCTACTTCTGCTATGCATGATGCTTATGATGATACTACTGCTTTGCTTGATAATACTGTGCCACTGGGTGAATTTCTTGATGAACAACTTGCTAGAGTTAATGCTGAGACTGATGATATTTCTGAAACTGATGAAATTATTGAAGCTGAACACTTTGAGACACCTGCTAGACCTGGCTCTCCTAGATATGAATTGCCTGATATACCTGAGTGTTATGTTATGGATGGAGAGGTAGCTAGGGACTTTCTTGCTTGTAAGGATAGAGATGATCTTAAGAAATTACTATGCAAGTGGAAAAAAAAAATCTTTGAATGCTAGAATGCAATATGATCCTAAGTTTGCTACTTCACCTATCTTTGTTACTGATAAGGATTATGAATTCTCTGTCGATCCTGAGTTAATTACTTTGGTTGAATCTGATCCTTTCCATGGTTAGGAATCTGAAACTGTTGTGGCACACCTTACCAAATTGAATGATATAGCCACCCTATTTGCTCATGAGGAAAAAATTTGCTATTACTATATTCTTAAGTTGTTTCCTTTCTCGTTAAAGGGTGATGCTAAGATATGGTTTAATTCTCTTGCTCCTGGTTGTGTGCGTAGTCCCCAGGATATGATATATTACTTCTCTGAAAAATATTTTCCTACCCATAAGAAACAAGCGGCTTTACAGGAAATATTTAACTTTGTGCAAATTGAAGAAGAGAGTCTCCCATAAGCTTGGGGGAGGCTTCTACAATTACTTAATGCTTTGCCTGATCACCCTCTCAAGAAAAATGAAATACTTGATATCTTTTATAATGGACTAACCGATGCTTCGAGGGACCACCTAGATAGTTGTGCTGGTTGTGTTTTCAGGGAACGAACTGTTGAACAAGCTGAGTGCTATTGAATAATATATTGAGTAATGATAATGATTGGGCTCTTCCCGAACCACCTCCTAAGCCAACTCCGAAGAAAAGAGGTATTCTATTTCTCAGTCCTGAAGATATGCAAGAGGAAAAGAAATCTATGAAAGAAAAAGGTATTGAAGCTGAAGATGTTAAGAACTTACCACCTATTAAAGAAATACATGGCCTTAATATTCCGACACTGGTGGTAGAGGTAAATTCTCACTATAGATTTGATGAAGGTGATATTCCTCATAATAAGTCTGCTAGTCAATGCTTGGATGAATTTGATAACTTTATTGTTAAACAAGAAAATTTCAATGCTTATGTTAGTAGACAATTGAAACGTAATGCTTATATGCTTGACTGATTGGGTGACTACATGTGTAGAACTGTTAATGATCTCAAAATTATTAGTAAACATGCTTCCATGGTGAAAACTCAAGTAGAACAAGTTCTTAAGGCACAAAATGATTTGCTTAATGAGATGAATAATAAGGTGAATGATAATGCTGTTAGAGTTATGACTAGAGGTGGTAAAATAACTCAGGAACCTTTGTATCCCGAGGGGCATCCTAAGAGAATTGAACAAGATTCTCAGAGAATTAATGCTGATGCACCTAGTCCTAGTAATAAAAAGAAAAACAAAACTGATAGAACTTTGCATGCTTCTAGTGAATCTGTTACAGACACACCTGAGAATCCAAATGATATTTCTATTTCTGATGCTGAGAGACAATCTGGTGATGAACATGAACCTAGTGCTAATGTTAATGATGATGCTCATGTTGCTCAACCTAGTAATGATAATGATGTGGAGATTGAACCTGCTGTTGATCTTGATAACCCACAACCTAAGAATAAAAGATATGATAAGAGAGACTTCATTGCTAGGAAGCATGGTAAAGAAAGAGAACCATGGGTTCAGAAACCCATGCCCTTTCCTCCTAAACCATCCAAGAAAAAGGATGATGAGGATTTTGAGCGCTTTGTTGAAATGCTTAGACCTGTCTTTTTGCGTATGCGTTTGACTAATATTCTGAAAATGTCTCCTTATGCAAAGTATACGAAAGATATTGTTACAAATAAAAGAAAGATATCGGAAGCTAAAATTTCCACTATGCTTGCTAATTATACATTTAAGGGTGGAATACCAAAGAAACTAGGAGATCCTGGAATACCAACTGTACCATGCTCCATTAAAAGAAACTATGTTAAAACTGCTTTATGTGATTTGGGAGCCGGTGTTAGTGTTATGCCTTTCTCTTTATATCGTAGACTTGATTTGAATAAGTTGACACCAACTGAAATCTCCTGGCAAATGGCTGATAAATCAACTGCTATACACATCGGTATTTGTGAGGATGTGCCTGTCGTAGTTGCAAATGTTAATATTTTAACGGACTTTGTTATTCTTGATATACCCAAGGACGACAGTATGTCGATCATCCTTGGTAGACACTTTGTGAATACTGCAGGGGCTGTTATTGATTGCAACAAGGGCAATGTCACTTTTCATGTTAATGGTAATGAGCATACGGTACATTTTCCAAAGAAACAACCTCAAGTTAATAGCATCAATTCTATTGGAAAATTTTCAACTATTGCTATTGGAGGTTTTGAATTCCCTATTCCTACTGTCAAAAAGAAATATGATATTCTTATTGGTGGGGACATGCATATCCCTGTTGAGGTAACCTAGTGTTATTCGAAAATTCTCCGGTTTCATGTCATTCGGAAGAAGTTTGTTAATAAGACTTGATCAACCTTGTTAATGGATTCCTTTTGATGGGCATGAGATGGATGAATTTAGAAAGCACAACTTTCTGTACCCACTTTTTACTTTCTGTTATTTAGAATAAGTAAAGCAAAAATACTATTATTTGTCTGTTTTCTTAATTATCCGTGCAATAAAAAGTGTCCCAAAACTAAAAGTTCTCCAAATGCCCTGAAAATTTAGTATGATTTTTTATGGAATATTTAAGAATTTTTGGCACTGAGAACACACCAGGGCAGCACCAGTGGGCCACAAGCCCACAGGGCACGCCCACCCCCCTGGGCGCGCCTGGGTGGCTTGTGGGTCCCACGTGGGCCCCCCTCACTTATTCCAGCACCCATCCACTTTGTATTCCTCCAGAAAAAATCATCCCGTTGCTCAAACCCGTGTTCTAGCTCATTTTGCTGCCATTTTTGATCTCCTTGCTCAAAGCTCCATTCACAAAACTGTTTTCGAGGATTGTTCTTCGGTATGCGACTCCTGCAATGGTCCAATTAGTTTTTGTTCTAGTGCTTTATTTATTGCAAATTTTTATTGCTGTGGTGACCTTGTTCTTGAGCTTGCATGTCAAATTTATATGGTCCAAGGTAGTTTTGATTCATGATATAGCCTCTAGACACTTGTGGGACTAGTTGCTATCAATCTTGTTGAGTTTTGTTCACTTTTATTTTGAGTCACTAAAAATTTCAGAAATTTTTCATAGGAAGAAAAAAAAAATGTTTAGGAAGATATACCAAGGGGGTTCCTTGACGAAGAAGGACCAAAGACTTGCAATACGTGAGCCAGACCTTGAACCAACGAGGGAAGCTCTAGTGCAGCCTTGTGAATGGCCATGGGATCAGTTCATGGTTCATGCTGGTTTTAAGGAGGAATTCGACGCATACGTATAAAATGCTGGCCTTGAAGACTTCATGTCAGATAAGTGTCGGCAGCACTACCACCTCACTGATTCATTTGTGTGAAGATTTAAGTTTACATCCCAGCGCAATACTCATTCTGTTCTATTTGATCTTTATGATAAATCTTATACCATGGACCTAGAAGATTTTAGTGTTGCATGCAAAATTCCACAATGGGGCATTTATAGTGAGCCTCGTAAAATTGATTGTTCTGAGTTCCTTGCTAGCATCAGTAGGGGAGAGACTAGAAATGTAACACAAGCTACTATAGGGAGCATTCACTTTCCTGCTATACATTATTTTCCTCTCTTTATAGGTAGATGCCTTAATGGTAAACATGATCGGAACAAGACGGGATCTTGGGAGGTGAAACCCTACCCTCCCACGCCGCCACCCGCGAGGCGGCCGGGGAGGGCACCCAGATCCCCCCGCCGCGAGCCTCCCCTCCTCCTCCCTCCTCCCTCGCTGCCGCCAGGGGGCGCGGCCGGGCGAAGCTCGACCGGCGCCGGCGCCGGCGGGGCTTGTCCTTCCTCCGGCGCGGGCCTCTTCTTCGGGTGCGGGCATGGGGCACCGCGGCGTGGCGGCGCGCGGCCTCCTGGAGGGCGTGGCGCTACGCGGCCGGCTGTGCGGTGGAGCGCGCCTCGCCGTGGCGGCGGGATCCGTCCGGCAGGCGGCGCGGGCCGCGGGCGGCGTGGGCGGTGGCTGGGGTTCGGCTTCGGGCTCCCGGCGGCTGCGATGGTTCTTCTCCGTCGCGGGCGTGCGGCAGTGGTGCGGCTCGGCCGGTGGCGGTCCGGCGACCTGATGGTGGTGGCCGGCGGTGCGCGTGGGGATGGTGCTTCCTCTTGGCGGCTCTCTATGCGTGGAGGCAAGGGAGCGGCTTGGACAGCGGCGCCGACGGCGTGCCGGCTGCAGCGCGAAGGCGGGAACTTTACGGGCCTCGGAGATCCCAGCCGGGCCTGTGCGGCCACGGGCCTGGTATGTTCCAGCTATTGCGTCCGGTCAGCTACCGTCTTTGACGGTGGAGGTGGGGCCCTCCCGCGTGCCGACGGTGCTACTGCCCTAGTCCCGGCTCCTCTTCTTCGTTGTGCAGGCCATGCTTCGCGGTGCCGTGGTGAGACAGCGTGGGAAGCCTCTTGACCGGGTTGGCGCAGGGTGGTGGTCGGTTTGGTGGCGAGCTCCAGAGTGCCTGAGGTGAAGGTTGGGCTCGGGAGAAATCCCTGTTGGCTTGGCCAACACCGTCGCGGTGGCGCATGTGGGTGCCGCCGGACCTTCCTGGAGGGCGTCGGGGCTACCCTTCCTCTCTCCTCACCGCGTACCGGGGGAAACCCTTGGCAGCAGCGTCGTCATCGTCGCGTCCCTTCTTGGAGGTATTGATTGGTACCGGTGCTTCGGAGGCTCGGAGCTTGGTGGGCGATCTCCGGTGGATGCAACAGCCACGAGGCTTCTTCGTATTTTTTGTCGATCCGCCGCTGTCGGCATTTGTTTCTCTTATATTTTCTCTTTCTTTTCTTTTGGGTGTGACTATGCTGCTTCCGCCCCAGCACCTATCGTCGGTTGTCTCGGTTGGTTGCTTTGTATATAAGGCGGGGGAAACCCTTTTTCGGTAATGGTAAACATGATCATAGCCACCTTTGTGCATCAGATCTTAGTGTCCTCAAGTGTGCAGTAATGGATGATAAATGATATAACTTGGGGGCTATTATTGCAAGGAGGTTACATAATAATGCTAAAGATGGAGATTTCTTTTGTGGGACTTATGCCACCCGGTTAGCTAATTATCCTGGGGTACCCATAAGGGAAAATGACATTGAGTTACCACATGCTTTCCTTGACTATAATGCTATGGTACGCTATCAGTTTCTTGAGAGGAACGAACAAGCCCTCTTCTACCGACTAATCTTTGACAAGGAGCGCGTCTTTTTATTACGCTTCCCGCTCCTGCCTTCTTTAACTTTCAGGTAAAACGGAGATACTTTATAACCAGAGAGGAGGCAGACGAGTATGAGAGAGAGGGGGAGGCCGCTCGCTTCCACGCTACAGCCCTTCAGGCAGTGGCAGCAGTAGCTCAGTACAACCCCAACTACGATTTTGGATACTATCCAGGCCAGCCGTGGCCCTAGACCAACTTAGGCCAAAAGCCTAAGCTTGGGGGAGTATGTATATCTCACTGACATTACATTCATGTTCACACACTCATTTCAGTTGTCGGTGTTCATACTTTTTCATTGTATTATCCATGTTAGTTTATTTTTCTTGATTTCTTCTTGTGCGTTTGAAAAACTTTGCGAAAATCCAAAAAAATTAGTTCTCGCTTCTTTTTAGTTTTTCTTTCTAGTTTAATTTAGTTGTAGTATAAAAGAAAACCCAAAAAGATTTCTCATTCTTCTTTTGCTTGTTGGGAGCTTTCCCGTGTAAATAGTTTTCTCGTTCTTGTTTTACTTTCTTCAGAAAACAAAAACTCCAAATATATTTTGGTGTGTTTCTTTGAAATTCTTTTCCTTGTTCTTTGGGTCGTAAGGAGAAGACCATGATGAAAATGTGGAGTGGCTCTCATATGCATTATTTTTTATCTAATAGAGAGCCCATATTACCTTGTCTTCTCATTTGAATAAATGTTTGCAGATTCCAGCTTAGTCGAATGCACGTGCACTCTTATGATTATTCACACCGTTTGGTCGTGCAAGTGAAAGGCAATAATGACTATATATGTTGATATGATTGAGATGGAGAAAAGCTGGTACGAACTCGACCTATTTTGTTTTTGTAAATATGATTAGCTCATTGTTCTTGATTCAGCCTATTATGAATGAAACATGTTTGCAATGACAATTAGAGATTATAGATACTCATGCCATGCTTAATTAGCAAGGAGTTTATAATGGTTTGTCTTGAGTGCCAACATGCAAATTAAAATGGTTATGATGTAGTATGATAGGATGGTATCCTCCTTTGAATGATTTAAGTGGCTTGACTTGGCACATGTTCACGCATGCAGTTGAATCAAAATCAACATAGCATCCATGATATTTATGTTCATGGTGATTTATATCCTACTTATGCTTGCACTTGATGTCTACTACACAACTTGTTCTTGTAGACTCGTGTTGGGCCTCCAAGCGCAGAGTTTTGTAGGACAATAGCAAATTTCCCTCAAGTGGATGACCTAAGGTTTATGAATCCGTGGGAGGCGTAGGATGAAGATGGTCTCTCTCAAACAACCCTACAACCAAATAATAAAAAGTCTCTTGTGTCCCCAACACACCAAATACAATGGTAATTTGTATAGGTGCACTAGTTCGGCGAAGAGATGGTGATATAAGTGTAGTAATGATAGTAGATATTGATTTTTGTAATAGGAACAATAAGAAACAGCAAGGTAGCAATTGATAAAACGGAGCACAAACGGTATTGCAATGCTTGAAAATGAGGCCTAGGGTCCGTACTTTCGCTAGTGCAATCTCTCAACAATGCTAATATAATTAGATCATATAACCATCCCTCAAAGTGCGATGAAGAATCACTCCAAAGTTCCTATCTAGCGGAGAACATAAGAAGAATTGTTTGTAGGGTACGAAACCACCTCGAAGCTATTCTTTACGATCGATCTATCCTAGTGTTCGTACTAAAATAACACCAAATAATTTCAGATTCATAATACTCAATCCAACACAAAGAACCTCAAAGAGTGCCCCATGATTTCTACTGGAGAAACAAAGACAAGAATGTGCATCAACCCCTATGCATAGATTACCCCAATGTCACCTCGGGAATCCGCGAGTTGAGTGCCAAAACATATATCAAGTTAATCAATACGATACCCCAATGTCACCACGGGTATTCATAGCAAGACATACATAAAGTGTTCTCAAATCCATAAAAGTATTCAATCCGATAAAACGAAATCTCAAAGGGAAAACTCAATTCATCACAACAAGATAGAGAGGGGAAAACACCATATGATCCGACTATATTAACAAAGCCCGTGATACATCAAGATCGTGACATCTCAAGAACACGAGAGAGAGAGAGAGAGAGATTAAACACATAGCTACTGGTACAAACCCTCAGCCCCGAGGGTGGACTACTCCCTCCTCATCATGGTGGCCGCCGGGATGATGAAGATGGCCACCGGTGATGATTTCCCCCTCCGGTAGGGTGCCGGAACGGGGTCTAGATTGGTTTCTCGTGGCTACAGAGGCTTGTGGTGGCGGAACTTCTGATCTAGGGTCTCCGCGAGGGTTTTTGGAATATTTGGCAATTTATAGGGCGAAGAGGCGGTGCGGGAGGCCACCGAGGTGGGCACAACCAACCGGGGCGCGCCTGGGGGCCCAGGCGTGCCCTGGTGGGTTGTGCCCCCCTCGGGGCACCCCCAAGTGCTGCTCTGGCCCATTGGATGTCTTCTGGTTCATAAAAAATCCACAAAAAGTTTCGCTGCGTTTGGACTCCGTTTGGTATTGATTTTCTGCGATGTAAAAAACAAGCAAAAAACAGCAACTGGCACTGGGCACTATGTCAATAAGTTAGTCCCAAAAAATGATATAAAGTTGCTATAAAATGATTGTAAAACATCCAAGAATGATAATATAGCAGCATGAATACTTCATAAATTATAGATACGTTGGAGACGTATCAGCATCCCCAAGCTTAATTCCTACTCGTCCTCGAGTAGGTAAATGATAAAAGAAATAATTTATGAAGTGTGAATGCTAGCAAAGTGCATAAGTTTGATCAATAGTAATTTCAATCACTTTTCCTAGCATCATAACAGCAACTCTTTCTCATAAAACTCATCATGTTAAAGTGGCAACCAATTCACATGTTAAGGTTCAAACAATGAATTCTCTTGAAACTCAACAACCTATATTCTTAGCCACCAAACAATTGCAATTCAACTTATTCAACAGAGTCTAAGTAAGAGCTCCACATACTCAACCATCATATAGCCTTCTATGATTGCTAACACTCACCGCATACACATGAGCAAAACGTTTCAACCGGACACATAGAAAGATAGGGCCTTATAATTTCGCCTCCCAACATATTCACCTCAAGGGTGATGTCAACAATAATAAATCATGCTACCCATATCCAACTGGATATATGTGCCTAGATCTTTCCTCACCACATGATGCTTGCCAAAATAGAAAAATAAAAAGGAATAGAGAGAAAAACTTTGACTCTTGCATGAAAGTAAATACATAAAAGTAAAAGGTAGGCCCTTCGCAGAGGGAAGCAGAGGTTGCCATGCGCTTTTTGTTTGTATGCTCAATCCCTTAGTGCAAAAGAACGTCACATTATATTACCCCTTATGATAGCAACCTTTATTATGCAGTCTGTCGCTTTTATTCTTTGCCATCACAAGTTCGTACAACGCTCAATTTTCTCTTACACTAAATGATCTAACACTTTTAGAAGCAATTTTTATTGCCTTATTGCACCGATGATAACTTACTTGAAGGATCTTACTCAATCCTTAGGTAGGTATGGTGGACTCTTGAAAATAAAATTTGGGTTTAAGGGTTTTTGGATGCACAAGTAGTATCTCTACTTGGTGCGGAATTTTTGGCTAGCAAAGATGGGGGGCAAGCACCACATGTTGAAGGATCTATGACAATATAACTTCTATGTGAATATGAACAAACATAAATCATTACGTTGTCTTCCTTGTCCAACGTCAACAATTTTGGCATATAATATTTTGATGGGGGCTCACAATCACAAAAGATTTCCAAGATAGTGTATTTGAATGTGAAAGTTCTCTTCCTTATAGTATTCATTCATGAATTGCTTGTATGACCAATATTGTGATTGTCAAGCTTCAAAAGATTTCACTTTCTAAACCCAATGTGAAGCTACCACTAGGCATGATATGAACATATAATTTCAAATTCATGATATTTAATTCATTCAACAATTTACTCATAGGATATAAGTTTAGCACGAGAGTAAATGACAAACTACTCCAAAAAGATATAAGTGAAGATCAAGCGAGTAGTTAAGTAAAGGGGTAGCTAATTGAGGACTCTCTCTTATTTAAAAACTTTCAGATCTAAGTATTTTATTAAAACAGCAAGTAAAACAAAACAAAATGACATTCCAAGAATAGCACAACTCAAGTGAAGAAGCAAAAACTTAGGCTCAACCGATACTAACCGATAATTATTGATGAAGAAAGGTGGGATGCCTACCGGGGCATCCCCAAGCTTAGATGCTTGAGACTTCTTGAAATATTATCTTGGGATGCCTTGGGCATCCCCAAGCTTGAGCTTTTGCGTCTCCTTAATTCCTTTTATATCACGGTTTCCCTAAATCTTAAAAACTTCATACACACAAAACTCAACAAGAACTCGTGAGATAAGTTAGTATAAACCAATGCAAAACCCTTATCATTCTCTACTGTATCAAATCACAAAAATTATTATTCAGAATTGCATACTAAATGCCTCTGCATATTTAATACTCATATCCTCAAATAGAATCATTAAACAAGCAAACATATGCAAACATAACAGCAATCTGCCAAAACAGTATAGTCTGTAAAGAATGCAAGAGTATCAATACTTATTTAACTCCAAAAAATTTGAAAATTTACCACACTGTATAAAATTTATCAGATCTTACTTTGCAAAAAGTTTCAACATTTTATCACGTTCTGACTTTTCTCGGGAATTTTTGCAACATCGATAAACTTTCTGTTTTGAAACAGCAACTCATATACTTGCAAAATGAGCATGGTAAAGGCTATCCTTGACATTTTTATTGAAAAGAAAGATGCAAAACATTATTTTAAATAACAGCAAGCAAATCCTAAGAAGAAAATGACGCTCCAAGAAAAACACATATCATGTGACGAAAAAATGTAGCTCCAAGTGAGGTTACCGATAATGTTGGAGACGAAAGAGGGGATGCCTTCCGAGGCATCCCCAAGCTTAGTTGCTTGGATCTTCCTTGAATATTACCTTGGGGTTACTTGGGCATCCCCAAGCTTAGGGTCTTGTCACTTCTTATTCTCCTCATATCGACATCTCACCCAAAACTTGAAAACTTCAATCACACAAGACTTAACGGAACTTCGTGAGATAGGTTAGTATGATAAAGAGCAAACCATTTCACTTTGGTAGTGTCAAAGACAAGATTCATAATTGTTTCCACACAATTAATACTGTAGCATATCATTTCCACAATTTATATTGAGCAATATAAGCCATAGAAACTAGAAAACAAGCAAACTATGCATTGAAAACAGAATCTGTCAAAAACAGAACAGTCTGTAGTAATCTGTACTCCAACCATACTTATGCTACTCCAAAAATTCTGAAAAATTAGAACAACATTGATAATTTGTATATATATCACTTGTAAAAAATTCAGATCAAAATAACGTTCCAGTGAATTTTCAAAATTCCTGGACTGAGCGCAAAATTTTCTGTTTTTGAACAGATTCAAGTCAACTATCATCCACACTATCCCAAAGGCTTTACTTGGCACTTTATTGAAACAAAAGGAATAAAACATGATTACTACAGTAGCATAATCATGTTAACACATAAAAACAGTAGGGGTAAATGTTGGGTTGTCTCCCAACAAGCGCTTTTCTTTAATGCCTTTTAGCTAGGCACGATGATTTCAATGATGCTCGCATAAAAGATAAGAATTGAAACATAAATAGAGCATCATGAATCATAAGTTCCTCTCTCAAAATATTTTTCGGTAGCATCATGAATAGGTTCATCAATATAAGCATCACATAAATCATTCTCTTCATGATCCACAAGCATAGAAATTTTATTACTCTCCACATAAGAAAATCTCTTGCCATTCACAATGGTGGGAGTATCATATAAAACTCGAATACTATAAATTGTTTCCACATTAAAAGAGTAATGTTCAGGAAAAGAGTAATCATAACTATGATAATTTTTATAAATATAATCATCACTACTTTTTATAACATAAGTATCATCACAATAATCATCATAAGTAGCAACTTTGTTCCCATCATAGATAGGAGGCATGCAATCATCATAGCAAATTTGATCATTCAAAATAGAGGGACTAAAAAGATCATCTTCATTAAGCATATCATCCCCAAGCTTGGGACAAACATTAATTGCAGCAAATAAATTCTCAAACATGTCATTCTCATCAAACATAGCATCCCCAAGCTTGTGACTTGGCATATTATAAGCATAATCACTCTCATCATTAATAGTATGAATAGCACCAACGGTATAACAATTGCTATCATCATAATTTCCCAAGTTGGTGCCAAAAAGATTTCCAAGATTATAAGAAGAATCATTATCTTCCCAATCATAATCATTACAACAAGTAGTAGGCATCACAAAATCATACTCAATATCATCATCCTCCATCAACATATTTGATTCACTTTCATGAGGCACAATGGTGATAGGAGCAATATTACTTGGGAGAGTTACCTTTTTACCAATACTTCTCCTTCTTTTCCTTTTCTTCTTCACCACCTCACGTATGGGTTTAATCAATTTTTTCGAGCTTCTTGTTAAAGAGATTGATTGGATAGGAAGCTCCTCCTCGTTACTGATTCATCATAATAAACACTAGGAGGGTATTGGGAAATATTTTCCCTTTCATTAGTACTCTCTTCATATACTATTTATTTTCTTGTCTTTAGATAGTTGGCAATATAAGGATTCTCAATGCAATTTACCGCACAAAACATATAAATTTCCTCTAGATCAAAATCAAGAAATCTCTTGAGATTAAATTTTGGAATACCCTCAGTTATACGTTTCATTTCTTCATACCCCAAAAGAAGACTAAGCTCTTTATGATGCTCAAGGGTAATCAAGTTATCACAATTTTTGGACACGATTTGATCATGAAACAATTTGCATTGGAGATTTAAATGACCATGTTCATTGCAAAGTTCACAAGGATGGCGAGAAAAATTAAATCTTTCCGCACAATCATCTAGCCTCTCTTGCAACTTTTTCGTTTCTAAATATTTATGCTTCTTACAAAATCTACCTTCCCTTTTTGGTGTGCATTTGCACTCCCAATTCACTCCACAAAAATTGGCATTCTTATAGGAGACATCATTATCATGACTAATGCAATCATCATTAACATCATGCATATTCAAAGAATTCATACTAGCAATATTGCAATCATGCCCATCATCCAACATTTTTATGCCATAAATTTTGTTGAATTCTTTTTCTAGCAATTGAGCACAATTATTGGAATCCCTATTCTCAAGATAGACATTATAAAGATAAAGAACAACTTGAGGTAACCCAATCTCCATTTTTTGTAGTTTTCTTTTATAAACCAAACTAGTGATAAAACAAGAAACTAAAAGATTCAATTGCAAGATCTAAAGATATACCTTCAAGCACTCACCTCCCCGGCAACGGCGCCAGAAAAGAGCTTGATGTCTACTACACAACTTGTTCTTGTAGACTCGTGTTGGGCCTCCAAGCGCAGAGTTTTGTAGGACAGTAGCAAATTTTCCTCAAGTGGATGACCTAAGGTTTATCAATCTGTGGGAGGCGTAGGATGAAGATGGTCTCTCTCAAACAACCCTGCAACCAAATAATAAAAAGTCTCTTGTGTCCCCAACACACCCAAACAATGGTAATTTGTATAGGTGCACTAGTTCAGCGAAGAGATGGTGATATAAGTGTAGTAATGATAGTAGATATTGATTTTTGTAATAGGAACAATAAAAAACAGCAAGGTAGCAATTGATAAAACGGAGCACAAACGGTATTGCAATGCTTGAAAATGAGGCCTAGGGTCCGTACTTTCGCTAGTGCAATCTCTCAACAATGCTAATATAATTAGATCATATAACCATCCCTCAAAGTGCGATGAAGAATCACTCCAAACTTCCTATCTAGCGGAGAACATAAGAAGAAATTGTTTGTAGGGTACGAAACCACCTCAAAGCTGTTCTTTCCGATCGATCTATCCAAAAGTTCGTACTAAAATAACACCAAATAATTTCAGATTCATAATACTCAATGCAACACAAAGAACCTCAAAGAGTGCCCCAAGATATCTACTGGAGAAACAAAGACAAGAACGTGCATCAACCCCTATGCATAGATTACCCCAATGTCACCTCGGGAATCCGCGAGTTGAGTGCCAAAACATATATCAAAGTGAATCAATACGATAACCCATTGTCACCACGGGTATTCGTAGCAAGACATACATAAAGTGTTCTCAAATCCATAAAAGTATTCAATCCGATAAAACAAAATCTCGAAGGGAAAACTCAATTCATCACAACAAGATAGAGAGGGGAAAACACCATATGATCCGACTATATTAACAAAGCCCGTGATACATCAAGATCGTGACATCTCAAGAACGCGAGAGAGGGAGATTAAACACATAGCTACTGGTACAAACCCTCAGCCCCGAGGGTGGACTACTCCCTCCTCATCATGGTGGCTGCCGGGATGATGAAGATGGCCACCGGTGATGATTTCCCCCTCCGGCAGGGTGCCGGAACAGTGTCTAGATTGGTTTCTCATGGCTACAGAGGCTTGCGGTGGCGGAACTTCTGATCTAGGGTCTCCGCGAGGGTTTTTGAAATATTTGGCAATTTATAGGGCGAAGAGGCGGTGCGGGAGGCCACTGAGGTGGGCACAACCCACCGGGGTGCGTCTGGGGGCCCAGGCGCGCCCTGGTGGGTTGTGCCCCCCTCGGGGCACCCCCCAGCTGCTGCTCTGGCCCATTGGATGTCTTATGGTCCATAAAAAATCCACAAAAAGTTTCTCTGCGTTTGGACTCCGTTTGGTATTCATTTTTTGCGATGTAAAAAACAAGCAAAAAGTAGCAACTGGCACTGCGCACTATGTCAATAAGTTAGTCCCAAAAAATGATATAAAGTTGCTATAAAATGATTGTAAAACATCCAAGAATGATAATATAGCAGCATGAATACTTCATAAATTATAGATACGTTGGAGACGTATCAGCACTCAATGTTGGTTAATCTCAATGCATGTTTATGACCGTTGTCGCTCTCTAGTTGGTCGCTCCTCAATCTTTTGCTAGCCTTCACTTGTACTAAGCGGGAATACTGCTTGTGCATCCAGTTCCTTAAACCCAAAGTTGTTCCATATGAGTCCACAATACCTACCTATATGCGGCATTTACCTGCTGTTCCAAGTAAATTTGCATGTGCCAAACTCTAAACCTTCAAATAATAATATGTTTTGTATGCCCGGATCGCTCATGTAGTGACTGGGGCTGTCAGTATCTTCCATGCTAGGTGGGTTATTCTCATGATGAGTGTTTATTCACTTGTCATTCATGAGAAAGTGGCTGGTAATCGGGATGCCCAGTTCCATGTCGAAATCAAATCAAAATATAATCATAAAACAAAACTCCCCCAGGACTGTTGTTGGTATGGACGGTACCCGTGGATTCGGTTAGCCGTGGAGTGTGATTGTTGGTGGAGGGGGAGTAAAAACTTTACCATTCTGTTTGGGAACCGCCTATAATGTATCTAGCATGGAAGATACCGAGACCTCTTGGTGACAATGAAAGCATACCGCTCAAAATTATATTCATCTCTGTTTTAAAAGCTCGAGCTCTGGCACCTCTGCAATCCATGCTTCGCTCTGCGAAGGGCCTATCTATTTACTTTTATTGCCGAGTCATCATCCTCTTATAAAAAGCACCAGCTAGAGCGCACCACTGTCATTTGTATGTGTTGTTATTAATTGATATTGAGTATGACTGTGACTGGGTCTCTTTTGCCATGAATTATAATGTCTAGTCAGTCCTTGATCTTCAGGGGTGCTGTGCATTTATGTTTTGCGGTCTTAGAAAGGGCTAGCGAGATACCATTTTGTCATATCATATCATGATTGCTTTGAAAAAGTGTTATCAGCCGAGATTTATTATTATTGCTCGCTAGTTGATTATGCCATTGATATGAGTAAATGTGAGACCTAAATGTTATTGTGAATATGGTTAGTTCATAATCTTTGCTGAAACCCTGAATGCTGGCTATACATATTCTCAACAACAAGATCAAACAGAGTTTGTAAAAGTTTTTCTTTGTCACTTTCAGTTTGTCAACTGAATTGCTTGTGGACAAGCAATGGGTTAAGCTTGGGGGAGTTGATACGTCTCCATCGTATCTACTTTTCCAAACTCTTTTGCCCTTGTTTTGGACTCTACTTTGCATGATTTGAATGGAACTATCTCGGACTGACGCTGGTTTCAGTAGAATTGCCATGGTGTTATTTTTGTGCAGAAATAAAAGTTCTCAGATTGACCTGAAAATTTACGGAGAATATTTTTGGAATATATAAAAAATATTGGCACAAGAATCAACCAGAGGGAGGCCACCCAGAGGCCACAAGCCCTGGGGGCGTGCCCACCCCCCTAGGGCGCGCCCTGCAGGCTTGTGGGCCCCCTGGAGCCCCTCCGACCTCAACTCCAACTCCATATAACCCTATTCGAGGAGAAAAAAATCAGAGAGAAGGATTCATCGCATTTTACGATACGGAGCCGCCGCCACCTACTGTTATTCATCGGGAGGGCAGATCTGGAGTCCGTTCGGGGCTCCGGAGAGGGGATTCGTCGCCATCATCATCACCAACCTTCCTCCATCACCAATTTCTTGATGCTCACTACCCTGTGTGAGTAATTCCATCGTAGGCTTGCTAGACAGTGATGGGTTGGATGAGATTTATCATGTAATCGGTTAGTTTTGTTAGGGTTTGATCCCTAGTATCCACTATGTTCTGAGATTGATGTTGCTATGACTTTGCTATGCTTAATGCTTGTCACTAGGGCCTGAGTGCCATGATTTCAGATCTGAACCTATTATGTTTTCATGAATATATTTGTGTTCTTGATCCTATCTTGCAAGTTGCAGACACCTATTACGTGTTATGATCCGCATACCCCAAGGTGACAATAATTGGGATTCTTTCCGGTGATTACCGTAGTTTGAGGAGTTCATGTATTCACTAAGTGCTAATGCTTTGGTATGGTTCTCTATTAAAAGGAGGCCTTAATATCCCTTAGTTTCCATTAGGACCCCGCTGCCACGGGAGGGTAGGACAAAAGATGTCATGCAAGTTCTTTTCCATAAGCACGTATGACTATATACGGAATACATGCCTACACTATATTGATGAATTGGAGCTAGTTCTATGTCACCCTAGGTTATAACTGTTGCATGATGAATGCCATCTGACATAATTATCCATCACTGATCCGTTGCCTACGAGCTTTTCACATATTGATCTTTGCTAAGTTACTTTGCCGTTGCTACTGTTACGATCACTACAAAACTGCTACTGTTATTTTTGCCACCGTTACCGTTATTTCCATACCACTTTGCTACTAAATACTTTACAGCAGATATTAAGTTTTTCAGGTGTGGTTGAATTGACAACTCAGCTGCTAATACTTGGGAATATTCTTTGGCTCCCCTTGTGTCGAATCAATAAATTTGGATTGAATACTCTACCCTCAAAAACTGTTGCGATCCCGTATACTTGTGGGTTATCAATCCACACATGTATTTAAGTTTTCGATCAATACAATTCTAGCATGAATAATAAACCTTTATCATGAATAAGGAAATATAATAATAACAACTTTATTATTGCCTCTAGGGCATATTTCCATCAGTCTCCCACTGACACTAGAGTCAATAATCTGGATTACATTGTAATGAATCTAACACCCATGGAGTCTTGGTGTTGATCATGTTTTGCTCGCGGAAGAGGCTTAGTCAACGGGTCTGCTACATTCAGATCCGTATGTATTTTGCAAATCTCTATGTCTCCATCCTTGACCTTTTCACAAATGGAGTTGAAGCGTCTCTTGATGTGTTTGGTTCTCTTGTTAAACTTGGATTCCTTCGCTAAGGCAATTGCTCTAGTGATGTCACAAAAGATTTTCATTGGACCCAATGCACTGGGTATTACACCCAGATCGGATATGAACTCCTTCAGCCAGACCCCTTCATGCGCTGCTTCCGAAGCAGCTATGTACTCTGCTTCACACATAGATCCCGCCACGACGCTCTACTTGGAGCTGCACCAACTGACAGCTCCACCATTCAATATAAATACGTATCCGGTTTGTGACTTAGAGTCATCCGGATCAGTGTCAAAGCTAGCATCGACGTAACTATTTACGATGAGCTCTTCGTCATCTCCATAAACAAGAAACATATCCTTGGTCCTTTTCAGGTACTTAAGATGTTCTTGACCGCTGTCCAGTGATCCACTCCTGGATTACTTTGGTACCTCCCTGACAAACTTATGGCAAGGCACACATCAGGTCTGGTACACAGCATAGCATACATGATAGAACCTATGGCTAAGGCATAGGAAATGACTTTCATTTTCTCTCTATCTTTTGCAGTGGTCGGGCTTTGAGTCTGACTCAATTTCACACCTTGTAATACAGGCAAGAACCCTTTCTTTGACTGATCCATTTTGAACTTCTTCAAAACTTTGTCAAGGTATGTGCTTTGTGAAAGTCCTATTAAGCGTCTCGATCTATCCCTATAGATCTTGATGTCCAATATATAAGCAGCTTCACCGAGGTCTTTCATTGAAAAATTCTTATTCAAGTATCCTTTGATGCTATCCAGAAATTCTATATAATTTCCAATCAACAATATGTCATCCACATATAATATCAGAAATGCTACAGAGCTCCCACTCACTTTCTTGTAAATACATGCTTCACCATAAGTCTGTATAAAACCATATGCTTTGATCACCTCATCAAAGCGTATATTCCAACTCCGAGATGCTTGCACCAGTCCATAGATGGATCGCTGGAGCTTGCACACTTTGTTAGCACCTTTAGGATCGACAAAACCTTCTGGTTGCATCATATACAACTCTTCTTTAAGAAATCCATTAAGGAATGCAGTTTTGACGTCCATTTGCCAGATTTCATAATTATAAAATGCGGCAATTGCTAACATGATTCGGATAGACTTAAGCATCGTTACAGGTGAGAAAGTCTCACTGTAGTCAACTCCTTGAACTTGTCGAAAACCTTTCATGACAAGTTAAGCTTTGTAGATAGTGACATTACCATCAGCGTCTGTCTTCCTCTTGAAGATCCATTTATTCTCAATGGCTTGCCGATCATCGGGCAAGTCCACCAAAGTCCATACTTTGTTCTCATACATGGATCCTATCTCAAATTTCATGGCTTCAAGCCATTTATCGGAATCTAGGCTCATCATAGCTTCTTCATAGTTCGTAGGTTCGCCATGGTCTAATAACATAACTTCCAAGACAGGATTACCGTACCACTCCGGTGCGGAACGTGCTCTGGTCGACCTACGAGGTCCAGTAGTAACTTGATCCGAAGTTTCATGTTCATCATCATTAGCTTCCTCTCCAGTTGGTGTAGGCATCACGGGAACGGTTTTCTCTGATGTTCTACTTACCAATTTGAGAGAATGTACAATTACCTCATCAAGTTCTACTTTCCTCCCACTCAGTTCTTTCGAGAGAAACTCCTTCTCCAGAAAGGACCCATTCTTGGCAACAAAGATCTTGCCTTCGGATCTATGGTAGAAGGTGTACCCAATAGTTTCCTTAGGGTATCCTATGAAGACGCACTTCTCCGATTTGTGTTCGAGCTTATCAGGCTGAAGCCTTTTGACATAAGTGTTGCATCCCCAAACTTTAAGAAACGACAGCTTGGGTTTCTTGCAAAACAACAGTTCATACGGTGTCGTCTCAACGGATTTATACGGTGCCCTATTTAACGTGAATGCGGCTGTCTCTAATGCATAACCCCAAAACGATAGAGGTAAATCGGCAAGAGACATCATAGAACGCACCATATCTAATAAAGTACGGTTACGCTGTGGTGTTCCACGTGGCGTGAGTTGTGAAACAATTCCACATTGTTTTAAATGAAGGCCAAACTCGTAACTCAAATACTCACCTCCACGATCAGATCGTAGAAACTTTATTTTCTTGTTACGATGATTCTCTACTTCACTCTGAAATTCTTTGAACTTTTCAAATGTTTCAGATTTGTGTTTCATTAAGTAGATATACCCATATCTACTCAAATCATCTGTAAAGGTTAGAAAATAACGATACCTGCCGCGTGCCTCAACACTCATCGGACCGCATACATCGGTATGTATTATTTCCAATAAGTCATTAGCTCGCTCCATTGTTCTGGAGAACGGAGTTTTAGTCATCTCGCCCATAAGGCATGGTTCGCAAGTATCAAATGATTCATAATCAAGTCATTCCTAAAGTCCATCCGCATGGAGTTTCTTCATGTGCTTTACACCAATATGACCTAAACGGCAGTGCCACAAGTATGTTGCACTATCATTATCAACTTTGCATCTTTTGGCATCAATATTATGAATATGTGTATCACTACGATCGAGATTCAACAAGAATAGACCATTCATCAAGGGTGCATGACCATAAAAGATATTACTCATATAAATAGAACAACCATTATTCTCCGATGTAAATGAATAACCGTCTCGCAATAAACAAGATCCAGATATAATGTTCATGCTCAACGTTGGCACCAAATAATAATTATTGAGGTCTAAAACTAATCCTGAAGGTAGATGTAGAGGTAGCGTGCCGACGGCGATCACATTGACCTTGGAACCATTCCCGACGTGCATCGTCACCTCGTCCTTGGCCAATCTTCGTTTATTCCGCAGCTCCTGTTTCGAGTTACAAATAAGAGCAACCGAACCAGTATCAAATACCTAGGCGCTACTACGAGCATTAGTAAGGTACACATCAATAACATGTATATCAAATATACCTTTGTTCACTTTAACATCCTTCTTATCCACCAAGTATTTGGGGCAGTTCCACTTCCAGTGACCATTTGCTTTGCAGTAGAATCACTCAGTTTCAGGCTTGGGTCTAGCTTTGGGCTTCTTCACGGGAGCGGTAACTTACTTGCCATTCTTCGTGAAGTTCCCTTTCTTTCCCTTGCCCTTTTCCTTGAAACTAGTGGTCTTGTTAACCATCAACACTTGATGCTCCATCTTGATTTCTACGTTCGCGGCCTTAAGCATGCGAAGAGCTCGAGAATCGTTTTCGTCATCCCTTGCATATTATAGTTCATCACAAAGCCTTTGTAGCTTGGTGGCAGTGACTGAAGAACTCTGTCAATAACACTCTCAACTAGAAGATCAATTCCCAGCTGAGTCAAGTGGTTATGATACCCAGACATTTTGAGTATGTGTTCACTTACAGAACTATTCTCCTCCATCTTGCAGCTATAGAACTTGTTGGAGACTTCATATCTCTCAACCCGGGCATTAGCTTCAAATATCAACTTCAGCTCTTGGAGCATCTCATATGCTCCGTGATGTTCAAAACATCTTTGAAGTCCTGGTTCTAGGCCGTAAAGCATGGCACACTGAACTATTGAGTAGTCATCAGATCGAGTCTGCCAGACGTTCAAATCATCTGCAGTAGCTCCTGCAGCAGGTTTGTCACCTAGCGGTGCATCAAGGACATAATTCTTCTATGCAGCAATGAGGATAATCCTCAAGTTACGGACCCAGTCTGTGTAGTTGCTACCATCATCTTTCAACTTAGCTTTCTCTAGGAACGCATTAAAATTCAGGGGAACGGTAGCACGGGCCATTGATCTACAACATAGATATGAAAAACTATTAAGACTAAGTTCCTGATAAATTAAGTCAATTAATCAAATTACTAATGAACTCCCACTTAAATAAACATCCCTCAAGTTATCTAAGTGATACATGATCCAAATCAACTAACCCATGTCCGATCATCACGTGAGATGGGGTAGTCATCAATGGTGAACATCTCTATGTTGATCATATCTACTATATGACTCACGTTCAACCTTTCGGTCTCCAGTGTTCTGAGACCATGTCTGTACATGCTAGGCTCGTCAAGTTTAACCCAAGTATTCTACATGTAAAAAACTATCTTACACCCGTTGTATGTGAACGTAGAGTCAATCACACCCAATCATCATGAGGTGCTTCGAAACGATGATCTTTGGCAACGGTGCATACTCGGAGAGAACACTTTTATCTTGAAATTTAGTGAAGGGATCATCTTATAATGCTACCGCCGTTCTAAGCAAAATAACATGCATAAAAGATAAACATCACATGCAATCAAATATGTGACATGATATGGCCATCATCATCTTGTGCTTTTGATCTCCATCTCCAAAGCATCGTCATGATCTCCATCGTCACCGGCTCAACACCTTGATCTCCATCATTGCGTCAGGGTCGTCTCGCCAACTATTGCTACTACAACTATTGCTAACGCATAGCGATAAAGTAAAGCAATTACATGGCGCTTGTATTTCATACAATAATTAAGAGACAACCCTAAGGCTCCTGCCGGTTGTCGATATAACAAAACATGATCATCTCATACATCAACATATATCACATCATATCTTGACCATACCACATCACAACATGCCCTGCAAAAAAAGTTAGACGTCGTCTACTTTGTTGTTGCAAGTTTTACGTGGCTGCTATGGGCTTCTAGCAAGAACCGTTCTTAACTACGCAAAAACCACAACGGTGATTATCAAGTTTGCTGTTTTAACCTTCTTCAAGGACCGGCCTTAGTCAAATTCGATTCAACTAAAGTAGGAGAAACAGACACCCGCCAGCCACCTTTATGCAAAACAAGTTGCATGTCAGTCGGTCGAACCGGTCTCATGTGCATGGACATGTAAGGTTGGTCCGGGCCGCTTCATCCCACAATACCGCCAAATCAAAATAAGATGTTGGTGGTAAGCAGTATGACCACCCCCGCCCACAACTCCTTTGTGTTCTACTCGTACATATCATCTACACATATACCTGGCTCGAATGCCACTGTTGGGGAATGTTGCATGGAAAACAAAAAAAATTCTACGCACACGCAAGATCTATCCATGGAGATGCATAGCAACGAGAGGGGAGAGTGTGTCTACGTACCCTCATAGACCATAAGCGGAAGCATTTATTAACGTGGTTGATGTAGTCGAACTTCTTTGCGATCCAACCGATCAAGTACCAAACGTACGACACCTCCGCGTTCAACACACGTTCAGCTCGGTGACGTCCTCTCCTTCTTGATCCAGCAAGACGTGAGAAGTAGTAGATGAGTTCCGGCTACACGACGGCGTGGTGACGGTGGTGGTGAAGCTATCTCCGCAGGGCTTCTCCTAAGCACTCCGAAAAATATGACCGAGGGACGAAACTATGGAGAGGGGCGCCGCACACGGCTAAGAGATTGTCGTGGCCTTGTGTGGCGCCCCCTCCCTCATATATATATAGGTGGGGGAGAGGGGAGGCAGCCAGGAGGCGCCCCAAGGGGGCTGAATCCCCCTTGGGCTGCTGCCCTGGCCGCCCCCCCTCCTTATTGGTGCACGGGAGGAAGGCAGGGGCAGGTGGCGCCCCTCCCCCTTTCCTTTCTCTCATGAGGAGGGAAAGGCAGGAGGGGCCAACCCTCCCCCTTTCCTTCCCCTAGGGCCGGCGGCCAGGGACAGGGCGCGACAGCCCCCTTGTGGGCTGGTGTGTGCCTCCCCTTGGCCCATTAGGCCCATAGACCTCCCGGGGCCTCACGAAACCCCTTCCGGTGATCCGATGGTTACTCGGTACAACCCGAAACCTTTCCGGTGTCCAGATAGCATCGTACTATATATCAATCTTTACCAAAGGACCATTCCGGAGCTCCTCGTCATGTCCGTGATCTCATCTAGGACTCCGAACAACATTCGGTCACCAAATCACATAACTCATATAGCACTATATCGTCAATGAACGTTAAGCGTGCGGACACTACGGGTTCGAGAACTATGTAGACATGACCAAGACACCTCTCTGGTCAATAACCAATAGCAGAACCTGGATGACCATATTGGTTCCTACAGATTCTACGAAGATCTTTATCGGTCGAACCTTATGAAAACATACGTAATTCCCTTTGTCTATTGGTATGTTATTTGCCCGAGATTCGATCATCGGTATCTTCATACCTAGTTCAATCTCATTACCGGCAAGTCTCTTTACTCATTTCATAATACATCATCTCGTAACTAACTCCTTAGTCACTTTGCTTGCAAGCTTCTTATGATGTGTATTACTGAGAGGGCCCAGAGATACCTCTCCGATACACGGAGTGACAAATCCTAATCTCGATCTATGCCAACTCAACAAACACCTTCACAGATACCTATAGAGCATATTTATGATCACCCAGTTATGTTGTGACATTTGATAGCACACAAGGTATTCCTCCGGTATTCGGGAGTTGCATGATCTCATAGTCGAAGGAATATGTATTTGACATTAAGAAAGCAATAGCAATAAACTGAACGATCAAATGCTAAGCTAACGGATGGGTCTTTTCCATCACATCATTCTTCTAATGATGTGATCCCCTTATCAAGTGACAACACATGTCTATGGTTAGGAAACCTTAACCATCTTTGATCAACGAGCTAGTCTAGTAGAGGCTTACTAGGGACACGGTATTTGTTTATGTATCCACACATGTATTTAAGTTTCCGATCAATACAATTCTAGCATGAATAATAAACCTTTATCATGAATAAGGAAATATAACAATAACAACTTTATTATTGCCTCTAGGGCATATTTCCATCACAAGCCACTACTCTCGATCGTGTGCCACTAACCTATATAGAGGGCAGCACGACAACTACAGTATTGTATGTGCAGTTCTATACATGAGCACATACAATACACTCCACATACTCTGACACCCCACCCCCCCTCCCGCGCAGTCGTGACATCGTCGGCGGCGACGCAAAGACTGGATCAAAAGTCGAGGAAGACATCTGAGGGCAAGCCTTTGGTCATGATGTCGGCGAGCTCCTGGCATGTCAGGATGTGAAGGACGCGGAACTGGCCAGAGCGACGCGCTTGCGAATGAAGTGAATGTCAAGCTCGACATGTTTCGTGCGGCGATGGTGAACTGGGTTGGCAGAAAGATAGATGGCAGACATGTTATCACAGTACACAACGGTGGCCGTGTGCACTAGCAGGTTGAGCTCACCGAGGAGCTGACGGAGCCAGATGCATTCTGTCATGGCATTGGCCACACCGCGGTACTCCGCCTCCTCACTGAATCGGGACACCGTCGCCTGGCGCTTGGAGGACTAGGAAACAAGGGCGTCGCTGAGGTAGGCATAGAAGTAGGAGGTCGAGCGGTCTATGTCGGGGCAGTCCGCCCAATCAGCGTCAGTGTAGGCATGGAGATCCAGCGCGGCGGAGGCACGAAGATGAAGGTTGAGCGCGGGCATGCCCTGCACGTACCAGAGCACCCGCTTGACCAACGCAAGATGACACTCGCGCGGATCATGCATGTGTAGACAGACCTGCTCCACGACGTAGGCGAGCTCTGGTCTGTTGATGGTGAGGTACTGCAGGGCGCCTGCGATGCTGCGTTAGGCAGGGGGATCGGCAACACGGGGACCATCGGCAGCAGGCAATTTGCTCTTGGTGTCGATGGGCGTGGGAGACGGGCGGCAGGTGTCCATGCCGGCGTGATCAAGCATGTCCTCGACGTACTATTGCTAGCTGAGGAAAAGCCCGCCCATGTCCTGGTGACATGGATGTCGAGGAAGAAATGTAGAGCACCTAGGTCTTTCATGGTGAACTCAGCGAAAAGCTGGGCGATCACGTGTCGGAGGAACGTCTTGGTCGAGGCAGTGAGAACTATGTCATCGACATAGAGCAGCAAGTACACCGTGTCCACGCCGCGGCGGAAGGTGAAGAGTGATGAGTCAGAGCGCGTGGTTGTGAACCCGATGGAGTGGACTAAGCCGGCAAAGCGAAGGAACCAGGCCCGCTACGCTTGCTTCAGACCGTAGAGGGACTTGGAGAATCGACAGACGTGTTGCGGCTTGGCGGCATCCATGAATCCAGCAGGCTATAGGCAGTACACCTCCTCGGCCAGCTCACCATGCAAGAAGGTGTTAGAGACCTCAAGCCGGTTCACCGGCCAGCCACACGATGCCGCCAAGGTGAGCACCGTGCAGATGGTAGTAGGTTGACGACGGGTGAGAACGTCTCGCCGTAGTCCACACCGGCATGTTTCCAGAAGCCGCGCACCACCCATCGCGCCTTGTAGCAGGCGAGCGAGCCGTCAGTGTTGGTCTTGTGTTTGACGATCCACTTGCCGGTGATCAAGTTAGCACCAGGAGGACACGGCACGAGCTCCCTAGTACGGTTACGCACAAGAGCATCATACTCGTCGCGCATAGCCGCAAACCAGTGGGGATCACACACAACGACGCACACTGAGCTGGGAATAGGCGAGACCGGCGATGAAACCATGGCAGTGGCAGCGTCGTAGTAGCATGGATTTGGCCGAAAGATGCACGCTGGGCACGCGTGGCCATGGGTGCAGGGGCCGGCGGCGGCACGGGCGCACCAGGCGCAGTCAAGGAAGAGCTCGGGGAAGACTCGTGGAGGCCGTCGGATGTTGATCTGAAGGCACTGCTTGAACCGTGCGAGGGCGCGATGGATCCTGGTGTTGATCCAGGCGCATGGGAGCCATGCGCGCCTGCTACTTGTGATCTGCATTGGGATTTCCCCGAAGAGGAGAGGAAGATGCAGTACATTAGAGATAAGTATTTCCCTCAGTTATGAAACCAAGGTTATCAATCCAGTAAGAGAATCACGCAACACCTCGTTAGCAGCAGCTGCACACAATATAACAAATCCTTGCACCCAACGCGAACAAGGGGTTGTCAATCCCTCTGCGGCTATTTGCAAGATTAAATTGTGTAGTGATTGATAGATACATAAAACAAAAATACAAAATAAAATAAATAAAGTAAAATTGCAGCAAGGCATTTTTAGGATTTATAATATATGATAAAAGTAGACCCGGGGGCCATAGTTTTCACTAGAGGCTTCTCTCTTGAAAATAACATACGGTGGGTAAACAAACTACTGTTGGGCAATTGATAGAAAAGCAAATAATCATGATGATATCCAAGGCAATGATCATGTATATAGGCATCACGTCCAACATAAGTAGACCGACTCCTGCCTGCATCAACCACTATTACTCTACACATCGATCGCAATCCAGCATGCATCTAGAGTATTAAGTTCATAAAGAACGGAGTAACGCCTTGACCAAGATGACTTGATGTAGACAAAGTAAACTCACGCATGAATAAATCCCATCTTTTTATCCTTAATAGCAATGATACAATACGTGCCATGTCCCCTTCTATCATTGGGATTGAGCACCGCAAGATCGAACCCATTACAAAGCACCTCTCCCATTACAAGATAAATCAATCTAGCACCTCTCCCATTACAAGATAAATCAATTACGCCTAAACCAAATCAATAGATCGGAGAGAAATATGAAGTTATAATAATCATGCATAAAAGAGTTCAAAGAAAACTCAAATAATATTCATGGATATTCTGATCATAAACTCGCAATTCATCGGATCCCAACAAACACACCGCAAAAAGTGATTACATCGAATAGAACTCCAAGAACATTGTATTGAAGATCAAAGAGAGAGATAAAGCCATCTAGCTACTAACTATGGACCCGTAGGTCTGTGGTAAACTACTCACACATCATTGGAAGGGCAGCAAGGTTGATGTAGAGCCCCTTCATGATTGATTCCCCCTCCGGCAGAGTGACGGAAAAGGCTTCCAGATGGGATCTCGCGAGAACAGAGACTTGCGGTGGCGGAAAAAGTATTTCGTGGACTCCTTTGTTGGTTTATTGATTTTAGAGAATTTATAGAGGCGGAGTTAGGTCCAACGGAGCTACATGGGCCCCACGAGCCACCAGGGCGCGCCCACCCCCACTGGGCACGCCCTGGTGCCTTGTGGGCCATCGCTCCATCTTCTGGTCCTCTCCTGAAGCTGCCAGGGTCTCTTATGTCCAGAAAAAAATCTCCAAAAAGTTTTGTGGCATATGGACTTCGTTTGGTACAGATATTCTGGAAAATCAAAAGCAAACAAAAAACAACAACTCGCACTGGGCACTAAGTTAATCGGTTAGTCCCAAAAAAGTGATATATAATTGCTTGTAAATGTATATAAAACATCCAAGATTGATACTATAATAACATGGAACAATAAAAAATTATAGATACGTTGGAGACGTATAATGTATCAAGCATCCCCAAGCTTAATTCCTGCTCGTCCTCAAGTAGGTAAATCATAAAAACAGAATTTTTGATGTGGAATGCTACCTATCGTATTCATCATATAATCTTTTCTTTTGTAGCATGGATATTTGGACTTGACTGATTCAAAGCAATAGTCTATAATTTGACGTGAAGACATAAATACTCAAGCATACTAACAAGCAACCATGTCTTTCAAAATATCAACGCTAAAGAAAGTTATCCCTAGCCCATTATGCTCAATCATTGATCCATTCATGAAACACACTCAATATTAGCTACACCCAATGCATAAGTATGACAATAGTGCTCTCTAGTTGGTGCTTTATAAGAGAAGATCGAGACTCAAAATAAAAAAATGCATAAATGTAAAATAGACAGGCCCTTCGAAGAGGGAAGCAGAGATTTGCAGAGGCGCCATAGCTCAAAGCTTAAATTAGAGAGATAAAATTATTTTGAGAGGCTTGCTTTTCCTGTCGACGCTACGACCGAAAGTTCCCAATATCTTCCATGCTAGACACATTATAGGCAGTTCCCAAACAGAAAATAAAATTCATTTCCTTTCCACCATTCTTTCACAAGCCATGGCTAGCTATATCCATGGGTGCCTTTGATAACCCACAAGTATAGGGGATCGCAACAGTTTTCAAGGGTAGAGTATTCAACCCAAATTTATTGATTCGACACAAGGAGAGCCAAAGAATATTCTCAAGTATTAGCAGCTGAGTTGTCAATTCAACCACACCTGAAAGACTTAATATCTATAGCAAAGTATTTAGTAGCAAAGTAATATGGAAGTAACGATGACGGTGGCAAAAGTAACAGTTTTTGTAGTGATCGTAATAGTAGGAACAAAAAAGTAACTTAGCAAAGATCAATATGTGAAAAGCTCGTAGGCAACGTATCAGTGATGGATGATTATGTCGGATGGCATTCATCATGCAACAGTTATAACCTAGGGTGGCACAGAACTAGCTCCAATTCATCAATATAATGTAGGCTTGTATTCCGTATATAGTCATACGTGCTTATGGAAAAGAACTTGCATGACATCTTTTGTCCTACCCTCCCGTGGCAGCGGGGTCCTAATGGAAACTAAGGGATATTAAGGCCTCCTTTTAATAGAGAACCGGACCAAAGCATTAGCACTTAGTGAATACATGAACTCCTCAAACTACGGTAATCACCGGAAAGAAACCCAATTATTGTCACCTTGGGGTATGCGGATCATAACACGTAATAGGTGTCTACAACTTGCAAGATAGGATCAAGAACACAAATATATTCATGAAAACATAATAGGTTCAGATCTGAAATCATGACACTCGGGCCCTAGTGACAAGCATTAAGCATAGCAAAGTCATAACAACATCAATCTCAGAACATAGTGGATACTAGGGATCAAACCCTAATAAAACTAACTCGATTACATGATAAATCTCATCCAACCCATCACCGTCCAGCAAGCCTACGATGGAATTACTCACGCACGGTGGTGAGCATCATGAAATTGGTGATGTAGAAAGGTCGGTGATGATGATGGCAACGAATCCCCCTCTCCGGAGCCCCGAACGGACTCCAGATCTGCCCTCCCGATGAAGAACAGGAGGCGGCGGTGGCTCCGTATCGTAAAACGCGATGAATCCTTCTCTCTGATTTATTTTCCCCGGATAGGGTTATATGGAGTTGGAGTTGAGGTCGGAGGGGCTCCAGGGGCCCGCAAGCCTGCAGGGCGCGCCCTAGGGGGTGGGTGCGCCCCCAGGGCTTGTGGCCTCTGGGTGGCCCCCCCTCTGGTTGATTCTTTCACCAATATTTTTTATATATTCCAAAAATATTCTCCGTAAATTTTCAGGTCAATCTGAGAACTTTTATTTCTGCACAAAAATAACACCATGGCAATTCTGCTGAAAACAGCGTCAGTCCGGGTTAGTTCCATTCAAATCATGCAAATTAGAGTCCAAAACAAGGGAAAAAGAGTTTGGAAAAGTAGATACGATGGAGACATATCAACTCCCCCAAGCTTAACCCATTGCTTGTCCTCAAGCAATTCAGTTGACAAACTGAAAGTGACAAAGAAAAATTTTACAAACTCTGTTTGATCTTGTTGTTGCAAATATGTCTAGCCAGCATTCAGGTTTTCAGCAAAGATTATGAACTAACCATATTCACAATAACATTTGGGTCTCACATTTACTAATATCAATGGCATAATCAACTAGCGAGCAATAATAATAAATCTCGGATGACAACACTTTTTCAAAACAATCATGATATGATATGACAAAATGGTATGTCGCTAGCCCTTTCTGAGACCGCAAAACATAAATGCAGAGCACCCCTGAAGATTAAGGACTGACTAGACATTGTAATTCATGGCAAAAGAGATTCAGTCACACTCATACTCAATATCAATTAATAACAAAGCATACAAATGAAAGTGGAACTCTCTAACTCGTGCTTTTTATAAGAGGATGATGACTCAACATAAAAGTAAATTGATAGGCCCTTCGCAGAGGGAAGCGGGGACTTGCAGAGGTGCCAGAGCTCGTGCTTTTAAAACAGAGATGAATATAATTTTGAGCGGTATGCTTTCATTGTCAACATAACAACCAAGAGATCTCTCTATCTTCCATGCTAGACACATGATAGGCAGTTCCCAAACATAATGGTAAAGTTTTTACTCCCCCTCCATCAACAATCACACTCCACAGCTGGTCCGAAACAACGGGTATCGTCCATACCAACAACAATCCTGGGGGAGTTTTGTTTGAAGTTATATTTTGATTTGATTTCGAGCATGGAACTAGGCATCCCGATTACCAACCACTTTCTCGTGAATGACAAGTGAATCAACACTCATCGTGAGAATAACCCACCTAGCATGGAAGATACCGACAGCCCCCAGCCACTACATGAGCGATTCGGGCATACAAAACAAAATATTATTTGAAGGTTTAGAGTTTGGCACATGCAAATTTACTTGGGACGGCAGGTAAATACCGCATATAGGTAGATATGGTGGACTCATATGGAACAACTTTGGGTTTAAGAAAGTGGATGCACAAACAGTATTCCCGCTTAGTACAGGTGAAGGCTCGCAAAAGATTGTGGAGCGACCAACTAGAGAGCGACAACGGTTATAAACATGCATTGAGATTAACCAACATTGAGTGCAAGCATGAGTAGGATATAAATCACCATGAACATAAATATCATGGAGGCTATGCTGATTTTGATTCAACTACATGCGTGAACATGTGCCAAGTCAAGCCACTTAAATCATTCAAAAGAGGATACCATCCTATCATACTACATCATAACCATTTTAATTTGCATGTTGGCACTCAAGACAAACCATTATAAACTCCTAGCTAATTAAGCATGGCATGAGTAACTATAATCTCTAATTGTTATTGCAAACATGTTTCATTCATAATATGCTGAATCAGGAACGATAAACTAATCATATTTACAAAAACAAAATAGGTCGAGTTCGTACCAGCTTTTCTCCATCTCAATCACTTCATCATATATCATCATTATTGCCTTTCACTTGCACGACCGAACGGTGTGAATAATAATAAGAGTGCACGTGCATTGGACTAAGCTGGAATCTGCAAACATTTATTCAAAGGAGAAGACAAGGTAATATGGGCTCTCTGTTAGATCAACAATAATGCATAGGAGAGCCACCCAACATTTTCATCGTGGTCTTCTCCTTACGACCCAAAGAAAAAGGAAAAGAATTTCAAAGAAACAAACTGAAATATTTTTGGAGTTTTTGTTTTTCTGAAGAAAAGAAAACAAGAACGAGAAAAACTATTTACACGGGAAAGCTCCCAACAAGCAAAAGAAGAACGAGAAATATTTTTGGGTTTTCTTTTAATACTACAACTAAATTAAACTAGAAAGAAAAACTAAAAAGAAGCAAGAACTATTTTTTTTGGATTTTCTCAAAGTTTTTAAAACACACAAGAAGAAAGCAAGAAAAAGAAATAAACTAACATGGATAATACAATGAAAAAGTATGAACACCGACAATTGAAATGAGGGTGTGAACATGAATGTAATGTCAGTGAGAAATACGTACTCCACCAAGCTTAGGCTTTTGGCCTAAGTTGGTCTAGGCCATGGCTCGAAATAACCCTCTCCTCGATACTCCGGAGGGTCCTGAGGGTTCCACTGGTTGGCGAGCTCCTGTGGCTCCCACTGAAAAATGGGCTCTTGATATGGATCAGGAACTGGCGCTGGCTCAGGTGCTGGGGGTTGTACAAGACCCCAAAATTTGTAGATGTCCTTGGGCATAATAGTGTACCTGCATGAATGAATATCGAACAAAGAAGAAGCAGGCAAAGCAATAGTCTCACAAGTACCCTGACTAAATACTAAGTTATAGAGGAGTCTCTTGTCCTTATCCTTCTTAATAAAATCATGCGCTACCATACTATTATAGTTCAAATATCTAGTAGGTAATAGCATTTCCTCCTCCTCCTCATGCCTAATAGGTATCTCAAAATGTTTAGCAAGGCGGGAGGCATAGATGCCTCCAAAGATGGGCCCCTTCGTATGATTCATGTTCAGCCGTCGAGCAATAATAGCGCCCAAACTAAAAGTTCTATCACAATACAAAGCATGGCGCAAAATAGCAAGGTCCAGGGCACTAAGGCCTCCGCTTTCCCCACGACCAATCAAACATCTCCCAGAAAATAATGAATAATAGCGTAAAACAGGAAAATGTAAGCTAGCCACTCTCGCTTCCGACACCCCTCTCTCTTCCCCTACAGTAGTTTCAGCAATAAAGTCCTCCACGTCTCTAGGACGTGGTTCATTGACGCTGCCCTCATAAGGTAATTTACAAACATTGCAAAAATCATAAAGTGACATTCGCTTGGGCACATCGTACAAGTGAAATTCTACCATAGGAGGATCTTTCCTAGCATGAAAGTGAAAATTTTGCATGAATGTATTAGTGAGTAGGAGGTGTTGTTCACACTTATCTTGGAGGAAGTCGGTGATGCCTGCATTCTCCGCCAAATAATAGAAATCATCATGAATTCCGGCCACCCTCAAGAATGCATCACTTGGCCATTCACACGGCCGAACCTCAGCCGTACGCGGAAGGTTGTACTTGGGCTTCTTCTTCTCCTCATTTTCATTTGTATTCTGGCTTGAAGAACCCCTTAACCATCTCTTCACTATTTCTTCCCTTTTCTCTGAAAATATTCTGAAATTTTTAGTGACTCAAAATAAAAGTGAAAAAAACTCAACAAGATTGATAGCAACTACTCCTACAAGTGTCTAGAGGCTATATAATGCATCAAAACTACTTTGGACCATATAAATTTGACATGCAAGCTCAAGAACAAGGTCACCACACCAGCAAAATTTTGCAATATATAAAGCTCTAGAACAAAAACTAATTGGACCATTGGAGGAGTCACATACCGAAGAACAATCCCCCAAAACAGTTTTGCGAATGGAGCTTTGAGCAAGGAGATCGAAAATGGTAGCAAAATGAGCTAGAACACGGGTTTGAGCAATGGTGGGATTTTTTCTGGAAGAAGACGAAGTGGATGGGTGCTGGAATAAGTGAGGGGGGCCCACGTGGGGCCCATAAGCAACCCAGGCGCGCCCAGGGGGGTGGACGCGCCCTGTGGGCTTGTGGCCCACTGGTGCTGCCCCCTGGTGTGTTCTTAGTGCCAAAAATTATTAAATATTCTATAAAAAATCATACTAAATTTTCAGGGCATTTGGAGAACTTTTATTTTCGGGACATTTTTTTATTGCACGGATAATTCAGAAAACAGACAGATAATAGTATTTTTGCTTTATTTATTCTAAATAACAGAAAGTAAAAAGTGGGTACAGAAAGTTGCGTTTTCTAAATTCATCCATCTCATGCCCATCAAAAGGAATCCATTAACAAGGTTGATCAAGTCTTATTAACAAACTTCTTCCAAATGACATGAAACCGGAGAATTTTCGAATAACACTAGGTTATCTCAACGGGGATATGCATGTCCCCAACAATAAGAATATCATATTTCTTTTTGACAGAAGGAATAGGGAATTCAAAACCTCCAATAGCAATAGTTGATATTTTTCCAATAGAATTGATACTATTAACTTGAAGTTGTTTCTTCGGAAAGTGTACCGTATGCTCATTACCATTGACATGAAAAGTGACATTGCCCTTGTTGCAATCAATAACAGCCCCTACAGTATTCAAAAAGGCTCTCCGAAGGATGATCGACATATTGTCGTCCTCGGGTATATCAAGAATAACAAAGTCCGTTAAAATAGTAACGTTTGCAACCACGACAAGCACATCCTCACAAATACCGATGGGTATAGCAGTTGATTTATCAGCCATTTGCAAAGAGATTTCAGTTGGTGTCAACTTATTCAAATCAATTCTATGATATAAAGAGAAAGGCATAACACTAACACCGGCTCCCAAGTCACATAAAGCAGTTTTAACATAGTTTCTTTTAATGGAGCATGGTATAGTTGGTATTCCAGGATCTCCTAGTTTCTTAGGTATTCCACCCTTAAAATTGTAATTAGCAAGCATGGTGGAAATTTCAGCTTCCGTTATCTTTTTTTATTTGTAACAATGTCTTTCATATACTTAGCATAAGGAGACATTTTTAGAATATCTGTCAAACGCATACGCAAAAAGACAGATCTAAGCATTTCAACAAAGCGATCAAAATCTTCATCATCCTTTTTCTTGGATGGTTTAGGAGGAAAGGGCATGGGTTTCTGAACCCATGGTTCTCTTTCTTTACCATGCTTCCTAGAAATGAAGTCTCTCTTATCATATCTTTTATTCTTAGGTTGTGGGTTATCAAGATCAACAGCAGGTTCTATCTCCACATCATTATCATTACTAGGTTGAGCATCAACATGAATATCATCATTAACATTATCACTATGTTCATGTTCATCACCAGATTGTGTCTCAGCATCAGAAATAGAAATATCATTTGGATTCTCAGGTGTGTCTACAACAGGTTCACTAGGAGCATGCAAAGTCCTATCAGTTTTCTTTTTCTTTTTTATTACTAGGACTAGGTGCATCAGTATTAATTCTCTGAGAATCTTGCTCAACTCTCCTAGGATGGCCCTCAGGATACAAAGGTTCCTGAGTCATTTTACCACCTCTAGTCATAACTCTAACAGCATTATCATTCACCTCATTATTCATCTCATTAAGCAAATCATTTTGTGCCTTAAGAACTTGTTCTACTTGAGTTTTTACCATGGAAGCATGTTTACTAATAATTTTGAGATTATTAATAGTTCTACACATGTAGTCTCCCAAGCAGTCAAGCATATAAGCATTTCGTTTCAATTGTCTACTAACATAAGCATTGAAGTTTTCTTGTTTAACAATAAACTTATCAACTTCATCTAAGCATTGACTAGCAGACTTATTATAAGGAATATCACCTTCATCAAATCTATAGAGAGAATTTACCTTTATTACCTATGTCGGGTTATCAAGACCATGTATTTCTTCAATAGGTGGTAAATTCTTAACATCTTCAGCTTTAATAAACTTTTCTCTCATAGATTTCTTTTCCTCTTGCATGTCTTCAGGACTGAGAAATAGAATACCTCTTTTCTTCGAAGTTGGCTTAGTAGGTGGTTCAGGAAGAGTCCAATCATTATCATTACTCAATATATTATTCAATAGCACTTCAGCTTGTTCAACAGTTTGTTCCCTGAAAACACAACCAGCATAACTATCTAGGTGGTCCCTAGAAGCATCGGTTAGTCCATTATAAAAGATATGAAGTATTTCATTTTTCTTGAGAGGGTGATCAGGCAAAGCATTAAGTAATTTGAGAAGCCTCCCCCAAGCTTGTGGGAGACTCTCTTCTTCAATTTGCACAAAGTTAAGTATTTCCTGTAAAGCAGCTTGTTTCTTATGGGTAGGAAAATATTTTTCAGAGAAGTAATATATCATATCCTGGGGACTACGCACACAACCAGGAGCAAGAGAATTAAACCATATCTTAGCATCACCCTTTAACGAGAAAGGAAACAACTTAAGAATATAGTAGTAGCAAATTTTTTCCTCATGAGCAAATAGGGTAGCTATATCATTTAATTTGGTAAGATGTGCCCCAACAATTTCAGATTCATAACCATGGAAAGGATCATATTCGACCAAAGCAAGTAACTCAGGATGACAGAGAATTCATAATCCTTATCAGTAACAAAGATAGGTGAAGTAGCAAACTTAGGATCATATTGCATTCTAGTATTCAAAGATTTTTCTTTCCAATTGCATAGTAATTTCTTAAGATCATCTCTATCCTTACAAGCAAGAAAGTCCCTAGCTACCTCTCCATCCATAACATAACCCTCGGGTATATCAAGCAATTCATATCTAGGAGAGCTAGGTCTAGTAGGTGTTTCAAAGTGTTCAGTCTCAATAATTTCATCAGTTTCAGAAATATCATCAGTTTCAGCATTAACTCTAGCAAGTTGTTCATCAAGAAATTCACCAAGTGGCACAGTATTATCAAGCAAAGCAGTAGTATCATCCTAAGCATCATGCATAGCAGAAGTTTCATCATCAATTACTTGTGACATATCAGAATGAATAGCAGGTGGTGGTGTCGCAAGCTTACTCAAAACAGAAGGTGAATCAAGTGTAGACCTAGATGGTAGTTCCTTACCTCCCCTCGTAGTAGAGGGAAAAATCTTGGTTTTGTTATCTTTCAGATTCCTCATAGTGATCAACAGATATAAATCCCAAGTGACTCAGAGAATAGAGCTATGCTCCCCGGCAACGGCGGTAGAAAAAGGTCTTGATAACCCACAAGTATAGGGGATCGCAACAGTTTTAGAGGGTAGAGTATTCAACCCAAATTTATTGATTCAACACTAGGGGAGCCAAAGAATATTCTCAAGTATTAGCAGCTGAGTTGTTAATTCAACCACACCTGAAAGACTTAATATCTGCAACAAAATGTTTAGTAGCAAAGTAATATGGAAGTAACGATGACGGTGGCAAAAGTAACAGTAAAAGTTTTGTAGTGGTCGTAACAGTAGCAACGGAAAAGTAACTTAGCAAAGATCAATATGTGAAAAGCTTGTAGGCAACGGATCAGTGATGGATGATTATGTCGAATGGCATTCATCATGCAACAGTTATAACCTAGGGTGACACAGAACTAGCTCCAATTCATCAATATAATGTAGGCATGTATTCCGTATATAGTCATACGTGCTTATGGAAAAGAACTTGCATAACATCTTTTGTCCTACCCTCCCATGGTAGCAGGGTCCTAATGGAAACTAAGGGATATTAAGGCCTCATTTTAATAGAGAACCGGACCAAAGCATTAGCACTTAGTGAATACATGAACTCCTCAAACTACGGTAATCACCGAAAAGAATCCCAATTATTGTCACCTTGGGGTATGCGGATCATAACACGTAATAGGTGTCTACAACTTGCAAGATAGGATCAAGAACACAAATATATTCATGAAAACATAATAGGTTCAGATCTGAAATCATGGCACTTGGGCCCTAGTGACAAGCATTAAGCATAGCAAAGGCATAGCAACATCAATCTCAGAACATAGTGGATACTAGGGATCAAACCCTAACAAAACTAACTCGATTACATGATAAATATCATCCAACCCATCACCGTCCAGCAAGCCTATGATGGAATTACTCACGCACGACAGTGAGCATCATGAAATTGGTGATGGAGGAAGGTTGGTGATGATGATGGCAACAAATCCCCCTCTCCGGAGCCCCGAACGGACTCCAGATCTGCCCTCCCGATGAAAAATGGGAGGCGGCGGTGGCTCCGTATCGTAAAGGCGATGAATTCTTCTCTCTGATTTTTTCTCCCCAAATAGGGTTATATGTAGTTGGAGTTGAGGTCGAAGGGGCTCCAGGGGGCCCACAAGCCTGCAGGGCGCGCCCCAGGGGGGTGGGCGCGCCCCCAGGGCTTGTGGCCTCTGGATGGCCCCCTCTGGTTGATTCTTTCGCCAATATTTTTTATATATTCCAAAAATATTCTCCGTAAATTTTTAGGTCAATCCGAGAACTTTTATTTCTGCACAAAAATAACACCATGGCAATTCTGCTGAAAACAGCGCCAGTCTGGGTTAGTTCCATTCAAATCATGCAAATTAGAGTCCAAAACAAGGGCAAAAGAGTTTGGAAAAGTAGATACGATGGAGAAGTATCAGCCTTCCATACCAACACTTTCCAAGGAATTTATTATTATCATCATATTATTTATTTATTTTCATTTTGGGACTGGGCATTCCTACTACCTACCACTCTCTCGTGCAATGATAGGTGAATACACATTCATCATGAGAATAACCCACCTAGCATGGAAAATATGGGCCACCCCCTCCCGCCACATGAGCGGTACAGGCATACAAAACGGAAATTTACTTTGAATATTTAGAGTTGGCACATGCAAATTTACTTAGAACGGCATGGAAATACCGCATATAGGTAGGTATGGTAGACCCATTTGGAACAACTTTGGTTTTAAGGAGTTGGATGCACAAGCAGTATTTCGGCTTAGTACAAATGAAGGCTAGCAAATAAATTGAGAAGCGACCAACCAAAAAGCAAAAACGGTCATAAACATGCATTGAACATAACTAACACTGAATAATGCACCATAAGTAGGATATAACTTCGTTGCAGAACTATTGACTTTACGTGCATGCATAGGGAATCACAAACCTTAACACCAATATTCTTAAAAAATCACAATTACTCACTAACATGACTCACATATTATCATCTCCATATCACAAAACTATTGCAAGGAATCAAACTTATCATATCCAATGATCTTCATGAAAGTTTTTATTCTATCCTTCTTGAATGTTCATCATATTGGGACCAAATTAATATCTTGTGCAAATTACCATTACTATTATCAACTCTCTAAAAGATATAAGTGCAGCATGAGAGTGCAAATATTTCTTCAAAACATAATTACCGTCGTGCTCAAAAGATTTAAGTGAAGTACTAGAGCAACTGCCTAGCTCAAAGAATATAAGTGAAGCACATAGAGTATTCTAACAAATCATGATAAATGTGTGTCTCTCTCAAATAGGTGTGTTCAGCAAAGATGATTGTGACAAACGAAACAGCAAACAAAGCAAAGACTCATATAATACACGACGCTCCAAGCAAAACTCATATCATGTGATGAATAAAAATATAGCTCCAAGTAATATTACCGATGGTCGTTAGAAGAAAGAGGGGATGCATTCTGGGGCATCCCCAAGCTTAGTTGCTTGGGAGTCCTTGAATATACCTTGGGGTGCCTCGGGCATCCCCAAGCTTAGGCTCTTGCCACTCCTTATTCCTTCATCCATCGTGATCTCACTCAAAACTTTAAAACTTCAGCGCACAAAACTTAACAAAACCGTCGTGAGATCCGTTAGTATAATAAAACAAATCACTACTTTAAGTATTGTTACAAACCCATTCATATTTTATTTTTGCATTATACCTACTGTATTATAACTTCTCCATGGCTTATACCCCCCGATACAATCCATAGTTCCATCAAAACAAGCAAAACAATGCATCAAAAACAAAATCTACCAAAAAATAGAACAGTCTATAGTAATCTGAACATTGATCATACTTCTGTAACTCTAAAAATTCTGAACAATTAAGACAACATGGTAAATTTGTATATCAATCATGTGTAAAAAATTCAGATCAAAAGCACGTTCTAGTGAATTTTAGAAATTCTCTTACTGGGCGTAAAAGGTTCTGTTTTTTCACAGAATCAAATCAACTATCATCCAAATCATCCCAAAGGCTTTACTTGGCACAAACACTAATTAAAACAAAAAACACGACCATAACAGTAGCATAATTGTGTGCACACCAAAAAATAAAAAGAAACAAGAAAATTAAGATAACTATTGGGTTGCCTCCCAACTAGCGCTATTGTTTTACGCCCCTAGCTAGGCGTAATGCATGGTTTCAAGTATTGTCATCTTTCTTCTTCTCATCCAAAGATGTATTTTTATCGGGAGGATTTTCAAAGACAATATGAAACACATCATCCATAGAAATTTTAGCATTAGCAAGTTGTCCATCCGAAAATCCCTCTTGGTTACCGGTTACAATCCACGAGTATTGTTTATTAATACCATTAAAAACTTGTTGGATTATATTCAAAGGGGAACTTCCTTTTTGGTATTCTCGTCAAAGGTGTGAACATCACGAAATAGATATCTCAACAAGTAATCACTTTTGTATAAAATCTCATCTATTACCGTTTTCTCATGATTCATACCATAAAAATCATAGATCTCTCAAGCTTCTCGCACAGTGTAATCAAATTCATTCATGAGGACAAGGGTAGCTATTTTCTCAGCCCTAGGGTTTTTATAGCCTGCAACTCATAAAACAATCTTTGCAGAGTTGGATGGGTACGAATGAATCTTCTCTGAAGTTTAAAAACGAGTGCGGAAATAGCTTTAGCATAATCATTAGTTCTTTTAAGTATAGGAACGTCATCACAAGCTATATTCCCCGTGCAATTAAAGAATTCTTGGATAACACTTTTTCCTATAATATTCCCATGTCCCAATACAAAAGTTTTAGCATCTAGATTGGTGGAAATTTCAATCTTAGGAGTTTTACCATCCTCACTTTTTTCAAACTAGGAACAAGCAAAGAAAAGGCAAACAAGCAAAAGGCAGACGGAAAATATTTTGTATTTTTGTTAAAAACATTCGAAGTGGGGGAGATGAAAACTAGAGGCAAAGGAAAATAAAATAAATGCAAGGAGATGAAAGTTTATGTGTAGGTACTTGATAGATGTTGATGATGTCTCCCCGACAACGGCGCCAGAAATTCTTCCTGCTACTCGTGAGCTGCGTTGGGATTTCCTCGAAGAGGAGGGGATGATGCAGTACATTAGAGATAAGTATTTCCCTGAGTTATGAAACCAGGGTTATCAATCCAGTAGGAGAATCACGCAACACCTCGTTAGCAGCACTTGCACACAAGATAACAAATCCTTGCACCCAACGCGAACAAGGGGTTGTCAATCCCTCGGCGGTTATTTGCAAGATTAAATTGTGTAGTGATTGATAGATAGATAGAAAAAATACAAAATAAAATAAATAAAGTAAAATTGCAACAAGTTATTTTTATGATTTTTAATATATGATAAAAGTAAACCTGGGGGCCATAGTTTTCACTAGAGGCTTCTCTCTTGAAAATAGCATACGGTGGGTAAACAAATTACTGTTGGGCAATTGATAGAAAAGTGAAAGTGCAACTAATCCCCGGGTGGTTTCGGTAATTCATAACAACATATATCTCATTGAACTAATATCCATTCAATTAATGATTTCAGGAAGTTCAATGATTAGCATGGCAAGGACTAGTGATTGTGGACCCCTCAAAATGCTAAGGACATCGATTGGCAAAAGCTCAAGACTCTACATTTTTGGTTAAGTGATCCAAGATCACATTGAGTCCATAGGAAAGCCAATATTAAAAGGGGATGAGGTATTGCTTAATGATCTATTTGCTCAAGTGCTTAGTGATGTTTCTCCAAAACTCTCAGCCACTTTCTCTATCCAAATATGTCCAAACCCTACATTCCAACTCGGCCCCACCGAAATTTCCCTATCCGGAGCCACCGAGTTCATCTGGACACTGCTACTACCAAACCCTAACAAATTGGATCCATCGATATGGTTCTCGGTCCAACCGGTTTTACCTACCCAACCTTCAGTAACCAGTTGCAATTATTTTGGTCTCACCGAGTTTTGCAATCGGTCCCACCAAGATGCTTGGCAAACCTTCTATAACTTGTTGCATTTATTTCAGTCTCACCGAGATTTGTAATCGGTCCCACCGAGTCGGCGTGCCAACCTTCCTGTTGCCTTATTGCTTCACTTCGATCTTGTCGAGATGATGCAATCAGTGCCACCAAACGAGGCTTGCCCAAGCCATTGCACATCGGTCCCTCCGAGTTGTTCCAGTCAGTCCCACCAAGATTACTAACATTCATATCTTTTACACAGGTCGGTGCCACCGAGATTTCTGATCGGTGCCACCAAGTTGGGTCAAAAATGTGTAACGATTGGATTTTGTGTGGAGGCTATATATACCCCTCCACTCCCTCTTACTTAGTAAGAGAGCCATCAGAATGTGCCTACACTTCCACTACTCATTTTCTGAGAGAGAACAACTTACTCATGCGTTGAGATCAGGAGAAACCATTCCTACCCCTTGAACCTTGATCTCTAGCCTTTCCCAAGTTGCTTTCCACTCAAATTCTTCTTCCACCATAGCCAAATCTGTGAGAGAGAGTTGAGTGTTGGAGAGACTATCATTTGAAGCACAAGAGCAAGGAGTTCATCATGAACACACCGTCTATTACCTTTAGGAGAGTGGTGTCTCCTAAATTGGTTAGGTGTCGATTGGGAGCTTCCAACATGATGTGGAGTTGAACCAAGAAGTTTTAAGGGCAAGGAGATCGCCCACTTCGTGAAGATCTACCCGAGTGAGGCAAGTCCTTCGTGGGCGATGGCCATGGTGGGATAGACAAGGTTGCTTCTTCATGGACCCTTCGTGGGTGGAGCCCTCCGTGGACTTACGCAGCCGTTACCCTTCGTGGGTTGAAGTCTCCATCAACATGGACGTACGATAGCAGCACCTATCGGAACCATGCCAAAACTCTTCGTGTCCCCATTGTGTTTGCCTTCTTCAAACCCTTCCCTTTACCTTCATGTGCAATGTTTTACTTTTTGCTGCTATACTCTTAGAATTGCATGTGTAGGTTGATTGCTTGACTTGTCATAATCGCTAAAATCTGCCTACAACTAAAATTGGGAAAATTCTATGTTTTAATTTGTCAAGTAGTCTAATCACCCCCCCCCCTCTAGACATACTTTTGATCCTACTAGTGGTATCAGAGTTTTGGTCTCCGTAAGCCTTGGTTTCCATTGCTTTGGTGATCATAGCCTTGGTTTCACTACCTAGGAGAGTATGGCATCTAGTGAGGGTAACTATCACCGTAGAGGTCCTTATTTTGATGGTACAAATTTTGCTAGTTGGAAGCATAAGATGAAAATTCATATTCTTGGTCATAACCCTGCCATTTGGGATGTTGTTCGTATTGGCTTGCAAGGTGAATTCTTCGAAGATGGTAGAGAACCGGATCGTGAAGCAACCGCAGAAGAATTGAAGGTGTTACAATACAATGCTCAAGCTTGTGACATTCTTTTCAATGGATTGTGCCCCGAGGAATTCAAAAAAATCATCCACCTTGAGAATGCAAAGGAAATTTGGGATACTTTGGTTGATGTGCAAGAAGGTACCGAGTCCGTCAAGGAATCCAAGTAGGATGTGCTTCACAGTCAACTTGACAAGTTCAAGATGAAGGATGGTGAAGGAGTCATTGAAATGTACTCTAGGCTTGCTCTCATCACAAATGAGATTGCCGGCTTAGGAAGTGAAGAGATGACCGACAAGTTCATCATCAAGAAGATCCTTAGAGCCTTAGATGGAAAACATGATACCGTGTACACATTGATACAAATGATGCCCAACAACAAAGATCTCAAGCCCACGGAAGTCATTGGAAGAATTGTTGCTCATGAGATGTCACTCAAGGATAAGGAGGAGCTCCACAACAAGTCAAGTAGTGCATACAAAGCTTCAAGTGATGCTCCCACAAAGTCAAGTGACAAGCTAGTCTCCAAATGAGGAAATAAGTCTAATGGTGAAGAACTTCAACAAATTCTACAAGAGTCAAAGTAAAGATAGAAGCTCCAAGTCAAGGTCCTACAATGAGAAAAGATCTTCTAGTCATGACCGTAATTGCTACAGTTGTGGAAGATCCGTACACTACTCCAATGAGTGTACGACATCCTACAAGAAAAGGCGAAGGTATAAGCCCCTATCTTTCTCTGTGTCCGATGGAAGCTTTGAACCCATAAGTATCACGTGAGTGTTAGCAATTGTGAAAGACTAAATGATAGTTGAGTATGTGGACTTGCTGAAAAGCTTTATATTGACTCTTTCCAATGTTATGATAAATTGCAATTGCTTCAATGACTGAGACCATAGTTTGTTAGTTTTCAATAAAGTTTTTGATTCATACCTTACCTTGTGAACGAATTGTTACTTTAGCATAAGAAATTATATGACAATATATGTGCTGTTCTAAAGATGATCATGATGCCCTCATGTCCGTATTTTATTTTATCGACACCTCTATCTCTAAACATGTGGACATATTTTTCGATATCGCCTTTCGCTTGAGGACAAGCAAGGTCTAAGCTTGGGGGAGTTGATACGTCCATTTTGCATCATGCTTTTATATCAATATTTATTGCATTATGGGCTGTTATTACACATTATGGCACAATACTTATGTCTTTTCTCTCTTATTTTACAAGGTTTACATGAAGAGGGAGAATCCCGGCAGCTGGAATTCTGGGCTGGAAAAGGAGCAAATATTAGAGACCTATTCTGCACAACTCCAAAAGTCCTGAAACTTCACGGAGAGTCATTTTGGAATTAATAAAAAATATTGGGCAAAGAAAGCACCAGAGGGGGGCCACCAGCCAGCCACAAGGTTGGAGGGCACGCCCTACCCCCTGGGCGCGCCTCCCGTCCTTGTGGGCCCCCTGGCAGGCCTCCGACGCCCATCTTCTGCTATATGGTGTCTTTTACCCTGAAAAAAATCATAAGGAAGCTTTCGGGATGAAGCGCCGCCGTCTCGAGGCGGAACCTGGGCAGAACCAATCTAGGGCTCCGGCGGAGCTGTTTTGCCGGGGAAACATCCCTCCGGGAGGGGGAAATCGTCGCCATCGTCATCACCAACGATCCTCTCATCGAGAGGGGGTCAATCTCCATCAACATCTTCACCAGCACCATCTCCTCTCAAACCCTAGTTCATCTCTTTTATCCGATCTTTGTCTCAAAACCTCAGATTGGTACCTGTGGGTTGCTAGTAGTGTTGATTACTCCTTTTAGTTGATGCTAGTTGGTTTATTCGGTGGAAGATCATATGTTCAGATCCTTAATGATAATTAATATTCCTCTGATTATGAACATGAATATGCTTTGTGAGTAGTTACGTTTATTCCTGAGGATATGGGAGAAGTCTTGTTATAAGTAATCATGTGAATTTGGTATTCGTTCGATATTTTGATGAGATGTATGTTGTCTTTCCTCTAGTGGTGTTATGTGAACGTCGACTACATAACACTTCACCATGATTTGGGCATAGGGGAAGGCATTGGGAAGTAATAAGTAGATGATGGGTTGCTAGAGTGACAGAAGCTTAAACCCTAGTTTATGCGTTGCTTCATAAGGGGCTGATTTGGATCCATATGTTTCATGCTATGGTTAGGTTTACCTTAATTCTTCTTTCGTAGTTGCGGATGCTTGCGAGAGGGGTTAATCATAAGTGGGAGGCTTGTCCAAGGAAGGACAGCACCCAAGCACCGGTCCACCCACATATCAAATTATCAAAGTAACGAACGCGAATCATATGAGCATGATGAAAACTAACTTGACAACAATTCCCATGTGTCCTCGGGAGCGCTTTGCTTTATATAAGAGTTCGTCCAGGCTTGTCCTTTGCTACAAAAAGGATTGGGCCACCTTGCTGCACCTTGTTTACTTTTGTTACTTGTTACCCGTTATGAATTATCTTATCACACAACTATCTGTCACCGATAATTTCAGTGCTTGCAGAGAACACCTTGCTGAAAACCGCTTGTCATTTCCTTCTGCTCCTCGTTGGGTTCGACACTCTTACTTATCGAAAGGACTACGATAGATCCCCTATACTTGTGGGTCATCACGACCCTCTAGAAGAAGCAAGGATTCAGAAAGGAAGGACAAGTCATCAAAGAGCTACACAAGACGAAGCCATCAAGCTCATGTTGGTGAATGGGTTTCCGGTTCTGACTCAGACAACTACTAAGAGAAAAGCTATCACCCCAACTCCGAATATACTCAAGATGAAGGTGTTGCCGGACTTGCTCTATTATCATCCAACTCCCACGACATATTCGATTCACCAAATGAAGGAATTGGAAGATGCTTCATGGCTAAAGGACTCGAGGTATCACACCCCCAGTATCTTGATTTCAATAGTGATGAAGATGATTTGCTAGGTGATGATGATTTACTTGTTGACAAAACTAGTGACGTTAGCTACAATGAACTTGCTAGTAATCACGCTAATCAAGATGAAACGAATGACAATGATAAGAAGGAAATTGAGCGTCTAACTAAAGAACTAAACACTCTTAAGTTAGCTCATGAAACAACTGAATAAGATCATAGAGAGCTCCTAAGAACTCATGAGAAGCTACGCTTCGAGAAGCTAAATTTAGAGCAAGAGCATGAGTTTCTAAAAGCAATCATTGATGATCTTTGAAAGAAGAGTTCTTCTTACATTGCCAAACGTCTCCTCTTGTCTACTTACATGCCACAAGTTAAAACTAGTAACAAGAGTAAGAAAGATTCTTCTTCTAGTAGTAACAATAACCATGCTAAATCCAATATCATTGCTTCTAGTAATTCTCTTGATTCCACTAATGATTCTCTTAGCCAAGTTAAACTTGAGCAAGAAAATAGCTTATTGAAGGGAATTATAGAGAAAGGTGTTTACAAGAGCCTTGCCAGGAGTAAGCAATTTGAAGAAATTGTACGCAAGCAAGGAAGGCACTGGAAGAATCAAGGTGTTGGTTTTGAACGAAAGTTCAATACCAATGGAGTTGAATGGGAAGAAGATCAATACCCCAAGACGAAGTTTATTCCTCAAAAAGAGAAGTATGACCCCACTTCTTTTGAGGGAACACAAGCTCAAGATGATCTTTCACCACAAGACCACAAGCTAAAAGGCAAGGATAAGCTTCAAGAAGAGATTGACTCATTTGAAGAAGCACCTAAATCCATGATCAAGTGGGTTCCCAAGACTTCGTCAAGCTCTACTTCATCAAGTTCGACTACAACTCCAAGGATTCCCATCAAGTTGATGTGGGTCCCAAAGAAGCAGAACTAGAGTGTTCTTTAGGGTGACTCCGCCAACAAACTTCACTCATATTCATTTTGGCGAGGACTTGTGCAACCAACTTCCACATCTTGCACTAGTTCATGGAGCCAGGAACCCTCTTCTTGGTAAGACAAGGGACAAGATATTGAATGCATTCATGGACATCATCCTATGTGCAATTCACTCTATGTCTATGGATATCCTTGTATGTTCCTTATGGGACTAACCCATGTAGGTATTGAAACTGCAAAATTCCAAAGGATTGCTCCAAACTCTTGATGGACTACATCAACATTGAGCATCCACATCTTCACTATCTACATGAAGTCATCATCGACAAAACCCAAGGTTAGTTCATCCCTCTTTCGGGGGATATCACATCTAGGGGGAGCTTTGCTCTAAGAATTGAGCTAAAGCAACTCTAATGATGTGAACACATTAATGCTTTATATAAAAGTGGAAATCCCACTTGTGCATAAACGATGAGTATGACCTATGCTCAAATGTTCTTATTTGACTCCTAAGTCAATATACTCATATATAGATGACCTAGTCATCGCCAATTGCTTGATAGATGCTAGAATTGGTTGTGCATGTTTGACACATATTTCATTTGCTACCTTATTGTGTGAGCATGTTGGTTTGCATGTTTTCTTCATTCGAGGACATCCATTTGTTGTTTTGATTGTCTTGGTTTTTCTGGCAAGTGGATGTACAAGAATGCCTAAGCACCTCCTCTAGCGATATATGCTTTCTTGTCTCAAATTTTATTCTTGCTACATCACAAAAATTGAACAAGTCACTTTCGGACCATCCGGTTGAGGCGCACTCGGAGCCACCGATCTGAGAAGGACTGGACTCCAAAACCTTCTATTTGCTTTTCGGTTGGACCAATCCACTCAAAATCAGTCAAATCGAAATCACATAGATTGATCTAGTTTTCCTTCTCAATGTCACTGAGTGGAACTGTTTCGGAGCCACCGATGTGCTAAACTGCAAGCAGTCACACATATCGGTGCCCCCGATTTGTTCCACTCGGAGCCACCGACAGCACACGGGTATATATATTCCCGCGGGTCGTATGTTGAAAAATTTCTTCAAACGTCACAGCTCCACGCCCCCGTTGGTGCCATCGCCATGTTCTTCTAATCGCACTTGTCTCCTGTGCGCCCTCACCGCCGAAATCCATCACCGTCAACGACATTCAACCCTGCCGTTACCGCCGTAGTGAATCTCCACCAAGTTAGGGTGAGATTCGACCCCTCTGTTCTCAAATTTCTAATTCAATGCACAGATGGATCGCCATTGTTCTTGTCATGGATTGAAATCTTCTTATACACTGCAAAATTCCTTGGATTAGATTCGAGCAAAAAAATTAGGTTTAGGTTTCCGCCGAAAGCATCTCGGACTAACCAAGTTGAAATTTTCGGAGTCACCGATTTGGCCTAGGCCATTGCACTAGTACATCTCGATGCCACCGAGTTGTACTAATCGGTGAGACCGAAAGTGAAGTTTCAGACACCAAGCCACATATCGGTCTGACCGAAATTGTGAGCCAAGTTTCTGTTGAGTGCTTCGGTATCACCGAGATGATCAAATCGTAGATCCGAAATGCCTTCTGTGAAAACTTAAAACTAAGATTTGAACTCAACTTTTTGCAAAAATATCAGCTTTTTGTGATGAATCATCTACTCTGCCCATACCTATCCATTCAGAGGGTCAGCTTTGCAAGATGTCAGAAGCAAGTGATAGTCAGAATGTCTCAGAAGCTGATGCTGATATGAGTTTACGCTCTAGTACTGGAGGCAGTTACTATGAGGGAATAAGGAGTTCCCCTGAACTGCCTAAAGCTGCCACAAGGGCAAGAAAGAAGATAACCTCAGATGATGAGGATGAGGATTTTGTTACAACTGAAGCAACAACAAATAAGAAGGTTGTACTGAGAAAGGAATATGGCACATCTACTAGTGCCAGACCAACTGTCAATGACAGAACTACAGATAGGAAGATTCCTTTGTCCAAGATGGAGAAGGTCTCTGAAGAGGAGCCACCAAAGAAAAAGAGGATCAGGAAACAGTCAGTGAAAGTTGTGTACAGGCCTACCTCCATGAGGAGAGATGACATGCCTGAGAGTGAAGAGGATGAGCCTGCAACAAATCCACCTCCTGCCAAGACTCAAAAGCTTATGGCAGATGCTATGAAGTCTGCTGTGTTGGGGAACGTTGCATGGGAAATAAAAAATTTCCTACGCTCACCAAGATCAATCTAGGAGATCACCATCTACGAGAGGAGAGATTGCATCTACATACCCTTGTAGATCGCTAAGCGGAAGCATTAAGAAACGCGGTTGATGTAGTCGAACGTCTTCGCGATCCAATCATGATCCGTCCCGCGAACTCCCAATCCAAGTGCCGAACGGACGGCAACTCTGTGTTCAACACACGTACGGCTTGATGATGCCTTAACCTCCTCGATCCAACAAGCGATGGTGAAGTAGTAGCTTGACTCCTCCGGCAGGACGACGGCGTGGTGGCGGTGGTGGTGGCGGAATCTCAGCAGAGCTTCGCTAAGCGCTACGGAGAGGAAGAAGGCTATGAGGGAGAGGAGGGGCAGCGCCATGGCGTATGAGGGTGCGGCTGCCCTCCCTCTTCTCATCTATATATAGGGGGAGGGAGAAGGAGGGGTTCCCTAGGGTTCCCTAGGGGGGGCCGGCGGCCACCAGGGGGAAACCCTAGATGGGTTTGGGTGCGCCTCCCCCCCGGGAGCCTTGCCCCCAAGGCAAAGGGGGTGGCTGCCCTAGGGGGGCGCCCCCACCCCTTTTGGTTATGTGGGATGGGGTGAGGGGGCGCACAACCCCTTAGTGGGCTGGTTTTCCCCCTCCCCTTTTGCCCATGAGGCCCCCCAACACTTGTCGGGGCCCCCGAAACCCCTTTCGTTCATGATGGTCATCACCCGGTACCCCCAGAACACTTCCGGACTCCAATACCCTTCGTCCAATATATGAATCTTCAACTCCGGACTCTTCCGGAGTTCCTCGTCATGTCTGGGATCTCATCCGGGACTCCGAACAACCTTCGGTAACCACCATAACAACTCAACTATACATATATCATCACCAAACTTTAAGTGTGTAGACCCTGCGGGTTCGAGAACTATGCAGACATGATTGAGACACCTCCACGGTCAATAACCAATAGCGGGACCTGGATGCCCATATTGGTTCCTATATATTCTATGAAGATCTTATCGGTCGAACCTCTATGCCAAGGATTCAGCTAATCCCGTATGCAGTTCCCTTTGTCTATCGGTATGTTACTTGCCCGAGATTGGATCGTCGGTATCTCCATACCAAGTTCAATCTCGTTACCGGCAAGTCTCTTTACTCATTCCGTAATACAAGATCCCGTGGCTTAACTCATTAGTCACATTGCTTGCAAGCTCATTGTGATACTGTATTACCGAGTGGGCCCTGAGATACCTCTCCGTCATACGGAGTGACAAATCCCAGTCTTGATCCATGCCAACTCACCAGACACCCTCGGAGATACCTGTAGAGCACCTTTATAGTCACCCAGTTACGTTACGACATTTGGTACACACAAGGTACTCCTCCGGTGTCATTGAGTTGCATGATCTCATGGTCATAGGAACATATACTTGACATGCAGAAAACGATAGCAATAAACTTGATACGATCATATGCTACGTTTATAGTTTGGGTCTTGTCCATCACATCATTCTCCTAATGATGTGACCCCGTTATCAAATGACAACTCATGTCCATGGCTAGGAAACCATAGCCATCTATGATCAACGAGCTAGTCTGGTAGAGGCTTACTAGGGACATGTTGTTGTCTATGTATCCACACATGCATTTGAGTTTCCGGTCAATACAATTATAGCATGGATAATAAATGATTATCATGAACAAGGAAATATAATAATAACCACTTTATTATTGCCTCTAGGGCACATTTCCAATACTCTCCCACTTGCACTAGAGTCAATAATCTAGCATTACATGGTAATGAATCTAACACCCATAGAGTTCTGGTGTTGATCATGTTTTTCTCGTGGAAGAGGTTTAGTCAACGGATCTGCAACATTCAGATCCGTATGTACTTTGCAAATGTTTATGTCCTCCTCCTTGACCCAGTCGCGAATGGAATTGAAGCGTCACTTTATGTGTCTGGTCCTCTTGTGAAACCTTGGTTCCTCGGCCAGAGCAATGGCACCAGTGTTGTCACAGAGCAGAGTCATTGGGTCCAGTGTACTAGGCATAACTCCAAGATCTGTCACGAACTGCTTCATCCAGACACCTTCCTTCGCTGCCTCCGAGGCAGCTATGTACTCCGCTTCGCGTGTAGAATCATCTACCATGCTTTGCTTGGAACTGCACCAGCTTAAGGCTCCCCCATTTAGAATATATACGTATCCAGTCTGAGACTTAGAGTCATCTGGATCAGTGTCAAAGCTTGCATCGACGTAACCCTTTACGACGAGCTCTTGATCATCTCCATAAACGAGAAACATTTCCTTAGTCCTTTTCAGGTACTTAAGGATATTCTTCACCGCTGTCCAGTGATCCATTCCTGGATTACTTTGAAACCTTCTAGCCATACTTATGGCAAGGCTTACATCCGGTCTTGTGCACAGCATCACATACATGATAGAGCCTATGGCAGAAGCATAGGGGATGACACTCATCTTTTCTCTATCCTCAGTAGTCGCTGGGCATTGAGTCTGACTCAACTTCACACCTTGCAAAACAGGCAAGAACCCCTTCTTGGACTGATCCATTTTGACTTCTTCAAAATCTTATCAAGGTACGTGCTTTGTGAAAGTCCTATTAAGCGTCTCGATCTATCTCTATAGATCTTGATGCCTAATATGAAAGCAGCTTCTCCTAGGTCCTTCATTGAAAAACTCTTGTTCAAATATTCCTTCACATTTTCCAAAAGATCTATATTGTTTCCAATCAGCAATATGTCATCCACACATAATATTAGAAACGCTATAGAGCTCCCACTCACTTTCTTGTAAATACAAGCTTCTAAATAAACTTGTATAAACCCAAATGCTTTGATCACCTCATCAAAGCTAAGATTCCAACTCCGAGATGCTTGCACCAGTCCATCAATGGATCGCTGGAGTTTGCACACTTTGTCAGCATTCTCTGGATCGATAAAACCTTCCAGTTGCATCATATACAACTCTTGCTTAAGAAAACCGTTAAGGAACGCTGTTTTGACATCCATCTGCCAGATTTCATAATCGAAAAATGCAGCTATTGCTAACATGATTCTGACGGACTTAAGCATCACTACGGGTAAGAAAGTCTCATCATAGTCAACTCCTTGAACTTGTGAAAACCCCTTTGCCACAAGTTGAGCTTTATAGAAGGTGACATTACCGTCCGCGTCCGTCTTCTTCTTGAAGATCCATTTATTCTGAATGGCCTTTCGCCCTTCACGTAATACTTCCGAAGTCCATACTTTGTTTTCATATATGGATCCCTTCTCGGATTTCATGGCCTCTAACCATTTGTCAGAATTCGGGCCCACCATCGCTTCTCCATAGCTCATAGATTCACCATTGTCCAACTACATGACCTCTAAGACAAGATTACCGTACCACTCAAGAGCTGTACGTACGCTTGTCGACCTACGAGGATTGATAGTAACTTGATCTGAAGCTTCATGATCATCATCATTAGCTTCCTCTTCAAATGACATAGGTGCCACAGAAACATCCTTTTGTACTGCACTACTCTCTGGTTGAAGTAAAGGTTCAACAACATCATCAAGTTCTATCTTCCTCCCACTCAATTCTTGCGAGAGAAACTTTTTCTCGAGAAAAGACCCATTCTTAGCGACAAACACTTTGCCTTCGGATCTAAGATAGAAGGTATACCCAACCGTCTCTTTTGGGTATCATATGAAGACGCATTTGTCCGCTTTGGGTTCGAGCTTTTTCGGCTGAAGCCTTTTGACATAAGCATCACAGCCCCAAACCTTAAGAAACGACAACTTAGGTTTCTTGCCAAACCACAGTTCATACGATGTCGTCTCCACGGACTTAGATGGTGCCCTATTTAAAGTGAATGCAGTTGTCTCTAACGCATAACCCCAAAATGATAGTGGCAGATCGGCAAGAGACATCATAGAATGCACCATATCCAATAAGGTACGATTACGATGTTCGGACACACCATTACGCGGTGGTGTTCCAGGTGGCGTCAACTGTGAAATAATTCCACATTGTCTTAAGTGATTGCCAAACTCATAACTCATATATTCTCCCCTCAATCGGATCGCAGGAATTTGATCTTCTTGTTACAATGATTCTCAACTTCACTCTGAAATTGCTTGAACTTTTCAAACGTTTCAGACTTATGCTTCATTAAGTAAGTATAACCATATCTACTCAAGTCATCAGTGAAGGTGAGAAAGTAACAATATCCACTGCGCGCGTCAACGCTTATCGGACCGCCCACATCAGTATGTATGATTTCCAATAAGTCAGTTGCCCATTCTATTATTCCGGAAAATGGGGTTTTGGTCATCTTGCCCATGAGGCATGGTTCGCATGTGTCAAATGATTCAAAATCAAGCGACTCCAAAAGTCCATCAGCATGGAGTTTCTTCATGTGTTTTACACCAATATGACCCAAGCGGCAGTGCCACAAGAAAGTGGTACTATCATTATCAACTCTACATCATTTGGCATCAATGTTATGAACATGTGTATCATCACTATCGAGATTAAACAAGAATAAACCCCTCACAATGGGTGCATGACCATAAAAGATATTACCCATATAAATAGAACAACCATTATTCTCTGATTTAAATGAGTAATCGTCTCACATTAAACAAGATCCAGATATAATGTTCATGCTCAACGCAGGCACTAAATAACAATTATTCAGGTTCATCACTAATCCCGATGGTAATCGAAGAGCGAGCGTGCCGACGGCGATCACATCAACCTTGGAACCATTTCCCACGCGCATCATCACTTCGTCCTTTGCTAGCCTCTGTCTATTCCGTAGTTCCTGCTTTGAGTTGCAAATGTGAGCAACCGAACCAGTATCAAATACCCAGGCACTACAACGAGAGTTGGTAAGGTACACATCAATAACATGTATATCATATATACCTTTGTTGACGTTGGCCCCCTTCTTGTCGGCCAGATACTTGGGGCAGTTACGCTTCCAGTGGCCAGTTCCCTTGCAATAGAAGCACTCAGTCTCCGGCTTGGGTCCAGCCTTGGGTTTCTTCACGGGAGGAGCAACTGCTTTGCCACCTTTCTTGAAGTTTCCCTTCTTTCCCTTGCCTTTCTTGAAACTAGTGGTTTTATTCACCATCAACACTTGATGCTCCTTCTGGATGTCTGACTCAGCAACTTTCAGCACCACAAACAGCTCGGAGACTGACTTGTTCATCCCTTGCATGTTATAGTTCAACACAAAGCTCTTGTAGCTAGGTGGTAGTGATTGAAGAACTCTGTCAGTCACAGCCTCTGGCGGGAGCTCAACTCCCAACTCAGCCAGACGATTGTAGTACCCAGACATTCTGAGTATGTGCTCACTGACAGACCCGTTCTCCTCCATCTTGCAGGCATAGAACTTATCGAAGGTCTCATACCTCTCGATCCGGGCATTCTTCTCAAAGATAAACTTCAACTCCTGGAACATCTCATATGCTCCAAGATGTTCAAAACGCCTTTGAAGTCCCTTCTCTAAGCTATACAGTAGTCATCAACACGCGACTGCCAGGCGTTCACAACGTCCACAGTCGCTGGAGGGGGTGGCTCACCAAGCGGTGCATCAAGGACATAAGCCTTTTGGGCAGCCGTGGGGATAATCCTTAGATTACGGGCCCAATCCACAAAGTTACTTCCATCATCTTTCAGCTTAACTTTCTCTAGGAACGCATTGAAATTCAGGGGAGCTACTGCGCGAGCCATTGATCTACAACATAAATTTGCAACGGCAACTTTAGACTATTATTCATGATAATGAGTTCAATTAAACATACTACCTAAGAACTCCCACTCAAATCAACATCCCTCCGATTGTCCGAGTGCAACATGATCCAAATTCACCAACCCAAGTCCGATCATCACGTGAGATGAGGTGGTTTCAATGGTGAACATCTCCATGTTGATCATATCTACTATATGACTCATGTTCGACCCTTCGGTTTCTTGTGTTCCGAGGCCATGTCTGTACATGCTAGGCTTGTCAAGTTTAACCCAAGTGTTCCGCATGTGCAAAACTGGCTTGCACCCATTGTATGCGAACGTAGAGTCTATCACACCTGATCATCACGTGGTGCTTCGAAACGACGAACTTTCGCAACGGTGCACACTTGGGGAGAACACAATTTTATCTTGAAATTTTAGTGAGGGATCACCTTATAATGCTATCGTCGTCCTAAGCAAAATAAGATGCAAAAAAGGATTAACATCACATGCAAGTCATAAGTGACATGATATGGCCATCAACTTGTGCTTTTGATCTCCATCTCCAAAGCACCGGCATGATCTCCATTGTCACCGGCATGACACCATGATCTCCATCATCGTGTCACCATCGGGGTTGTCATGCCAACCATGCTTCTACTACTATTGCTACCGCTTAGCGATAAAGTAAAGCATTACATAGCGTTTAATGATTGACACGTAGGTTATACAATAATTAAAGACAACCCTATGGCTCCTGCTGGTTGCCGTATTCATCGACACGCAAGTTGTGATAAACTATTACAAAACATGATCATCTCATACATCAAATATATCTCATCATGTCTTTGGTCATATAATATCACAACATACCCTGCAAAAACAAGTTAGACGTCCTCTAATTGTTGTTGCATGTTTTACATGGCTGCTATTGGTATCTAGCAAGAACGATTCTTACCTTTGCAAAGCCACAACGGTGATATGCAAGTTGCTATTTAACCTTCTACAAGGACCGCCTTTGTCAAATCCGATTCAACTAAGGTGGGAGAGACAGACACCCGCCAGCCATCTTTATGCAACAAAGTCACATGTCTGTCGATGGAACCGGTCTCATGTACCTGGACATGTAGAGTTGGTCCGGGCCGCTTCATCCCACAATACCGCCGAATCAAGAAAAGACCAAGGAAGGAAGCAATCTGAATATCAACGCCCACAAACTCCTTTGTGTTCTACTCGTGATGTCATCTACGCATAGACCTAGCTATGATACCACTGTTGGGGAACGTTGCATGGGAAACAAAAAAATTCCTACGCTCACCGAGATCAATCTAGGAGATGACCATATACGAGAGGAGAGATTGCATCTACATACCCTTGTGGATCGCTAAGCGGAAGCATTAAGAAACACGGCTGATGTAGTCGAACGTCTTCGCGATCCAATCATGATCCGTCCCGCGAACTCCCGATCCAAGTGCCGAACGGACGGCACCACCGCGTTCAACACACGTATGACTTGATGACGCCTTCACCTCCTTGATCCAGCGAGCGATGGTGAGGTAGTAGCTCGAGTCCTTCGGCAGCACGACGGCATGGTGGTGGTGGTGTGGTGGTGGAATCTCAGCAGAGCTTTGCTAAGCGCTACGGAGAGGAAGAAGGCTACGAGGGAGAGGAGGGGCAGTGCCATGGCGTATGAGGGTGCGGCTGCCCTCCCCTCCTCATCTATATATATGGGAAAGGGAGGAGGAGGGGCGCCCTAGGGTTCCCTAGGGGGGGCCGGCGGCCACCAGGGGGAAACCCTAGATGGATTTTGGTGCGCCTCCCCCTGGGAGCCTTGGCCCCCAAGGCAAAGGGGGTGGCTGCCCTAGGGGGTGCCCCCACCCCTTCTGGTTATATGGGATGGGGTGAGGGGGGCGTACAGCCCCTTAGTAGGCTGGTTTGCCCCCTCCCCTTTGGCCCATGAGGCCCCCCAACACTTGCCGAGGCCCCCAAAACCCCTTTCGGCCATGCTGGTCATCACCCGGTACCCCCGGAACACTTCCGGACTCCAATACCCTTCGTCCAATATATCAATCTTCACCTCCGGACTCTTCTGGAGTTCCTCGTCATGTCCGGGATCTCATTCGGGACTCCGAACAACCTTCGGTAACCACCATAACAACTCAACTATACTTATATCGTCACCAAACGTTAAGTGTATAGACCCTGCGGGTTCGAGAACTATGCATACATGACCGAGACACCTCCACGGTCAATAACCAATAGCGGGACCTGGATCCCATATTGGTTCCTACATATTCTACGAAGATCTTATCGGTCGAACCTCGATGCCACGGATTCAGCTAATCTCGTATGTAGTTCCCTTTGTCTATCGGTATGTTACTTGCCCAAGATTCGATCGTCGGTATCTCCATACCTAGTTCAATATCGTTACCGGCAAGTCTCTTTACTCATTCCATAATACAAGATCCCGTGGCTAACTCATTAGTCACATTGCTTGCAAGCTCATTGTGATACTGTATTACCGAGTGGGCCCTGAGATACCTCTCTGTCATACGGAGTGACAAATCCCAGTCTTGATCCATGCCAACTCAGCAGACACCCTCGGCGATACCTATAGAGCACCTTTATAGTCACCCAGTTACGTTGCGACGTTTGGTACACGCAAGGTACTCCTCTTGTGTCAGTGAGTTGCATGATCTCATGGTCATAGGAACATATACTTGACATGCAGAAAACGATAGCAATAAACTTGACCCGATCATATGCTACGTTAATAGTTTGGGTCTTGTCCATCACATCATTCTCCTAATGATGTGATCCAGTTATCAAATGACAACTCATGTCCATGGCTAGGAAACCATAGCCATCTTTGATCAACGAGCTAGTCTGGTAGAGGCTTACTAGGGACATGTTGTTGTCTATGTATCCACACATGCATTTGAGTTTCCGGTCAATACAATTATAGCATGGATAATAAACGATTATCATGAACAAGGAAATATAATAATAACCACTTTATTATTGCCTCTAGGGCATATTCCAACATGCTGCCCCCTCCAAGTCCAAGCCCAAAGCTCCAGCACCCAAGAGGTCTACAAGAAACATTTCTGCTAGTGAGAAGAACAAGGCCCCAGTGCCTGAAGTTGATGATGAGCCACTTGTGCTCAGGAAGTTGAGACCCAGGATTCCAGAGCATGACAACATACATCCAGTTGCTAAGAACATGATTCTGAGGAAGGACAAAGGTTTGCGCCAACAGAGATTGTCAGATCCATATGCTGTCAAGAGAAGAACTGTTTGTGACTATCCTTTCCACACCAGAGAGCAACAAGACTTCTATGAGACAGTGTTGCTAGATAAGAAGCCAATTATCAGTGACATGAAATGGGTGGATTGGGAGTATATTTATGCAAATGAAGATAACTTCCCCCATGTTCATGAGAGCTTCAAGCTTGCTGATGTAGATGTTTTCGTTGGGAAGAAGCTCACGAAGTGGAATGATGAGATGATCATGCAATTCTACTCTACTGTTCATTTCTATCCAGATGGGAGGATAGCGCGGATGACTGAGGGACATAGATACCAGTCGACCATCTCAGAGTTGGCTACTCTCCTTGGTGCTCCTGAAGAAGAAGAGGAGGACATTGATGTATATGCAAAGCCCAAGATAGACCACAATTCCATGAAAAATATGTACAAGCCTATTCCAGAGAAAGACCTTGAGACACACAAGCTAGGATCAATGAAGCACTTGTTAGCTGGTTTGGCCACCATCAATACTATCATGAGGCATACTCTGTTTCCCAAATCATGTGATGACAAGATGATTCATGGCCACTCGATTAACCTGCTGCATCTCCTTGATACACCCCAGAAGTTCAAGGTGATGAGCCTCATTGTTGAAACTATCAAGAGAACCACAGCTGACTAGAAGAGATCATGTGGTTATGCTCCGCACATTCAGTTGCTCATCAACTCCTAGGTTGGCACGAGCACATACCTTCTTGATCGCGAGCATCTCCCTTTGTTGCCAGAGTTTGAGGATAATGTAGTGGTGATGGATCCTTCACACCCTACATTTGCTGAGGCACGGGAGAGATCCAGGCAGCTGCTGCAGTTAAAGCAGCTCAGGAAGCATTTGCTCCCATTGCTAACCTCAAGACAAAGAACGACCAAATGACTTATCTGCTTGAAGCAACCTTGAGGATTGAGCGAAGTCTGGCCAACCTCACCAACAACTAGGAGAGCTTAGAGTGAGTAGTCGAGACAAAGATTCATGATCTTGATGTAAAGATCACAGAGGTTCAAACCATTGTGGAGAAGCTGAAGGAAGACGTTGGCATAGCTAGAGCTGCTGCAGAGGATAGTGCAGATAACTTACCCACTACAGACAGATTCCAGATAGTGCCTAGGGCATCCAGATCTGTGTTGTACCTGTTACAGACATGAGAGCTATAGTTTCTGCACCTGCTACTGCTGCTACAGTGCCACCTCCAGATTCTACTCCTCCTGCCCAGCCGACATCAGACGAAGCTTTGCAGATGCGCTTCTCTCAACGCCATCTACGCACACCGGAGCTTCCAGCTATAGGACTTCATCGCCAGGAGCTGCTGAGGATCGTGCCTAGAGAGACGTATAGCTCTATGCTTATTCGAGCTTTTTGGTACTTATTGCCAAAGGGGGAGAATATGTATAGATCATTAGGCTTTGAGGGAGAGAGTGTCTTGCTTTTGCTCGTTGGTTTTTCTCGAGTTTTTGCTACTCTTTGGTTCGTGCTACTTTATTTGATATGCTTGTGAGATATGCTTCATGTTATGCTTAATGATTATCTTATCATTATTCTTGTATGATCATTCACTTGTGTTTGGTGATGAGTGCTAACTATTCCAATCATGTCATTTTGTCGCTCCACCAAGATGTATGTGACATGTAAGAGTGACCCGTGATCCTAATTGATTGTGCATTTGCATTCAAATGCAAATTTTTAATAATGCACAAATTTAGGGGGAGCTCTTGCTTATCACATACTTCTCAAAGCGATGATGTATCTCATTCATTTAATCATTTGTCAAAGCTTTGATCTATATGTTGTCATCAATTACCAAAAAGGGGGAGATTGAAAGTGCAACTAATCCCCGGGTGGTTTTGGTAATTCATAACAACATATATCTTATTGAACTAATATGCATTCAAGTTAAAGATTTCAGGAAGTTCAATGATTGACATGGCAAGGACTAGTGATTGTGAACCCCTCAAAATGCTAAGGACATGGATTGGCAAAAGCTCAAGACTTTACATTTTTGGTTAAGTGATCCGAGATCACAATGAGTCCATAGGAAAGCCAATACTATTAAAAGGGGATGAGGTGTTGCTTAATGATCTATTTGCTCAAGTGCTTAGTGATATTGCTCCAAAACTCTCAGCCACTTTCTCTATCCAAATATGTCCAAACCCTACATTCCAAATCGGCCCCACCAAAATTTCCCTATCCGGAGCCACTGAGTTCATCTAGACACTGCCACTGCCAAACCCTACCAAATCGGATCCACCGATATGGTTCTCGGTCCCATCGGTTTTGCCTGCCCAACCTTCTGTAACCAGTTGCAATTATTTCAGTCCCACCAAGTTTTGCAATCGGTCCCACCGAGATGCTTGGCAAACCTTCTGTAACTTGTTGCATTTATTTCAGTCTCACCGAGATTTGCAATCGGTCCCACCGAGTCGGCATGCCAACCTTTCTATTGCCTTATTGCTTCACTTCGGTCCTACCGAGATGATGCAATCGTTGCCACCGAAATGAGGCTTGCCCTAACCATTGCACATCGGCCCCTCCGAGTTGTTCCAGTCGGTCCCACCGAGATTCCTAACATTCATATCTTTTAATGAGGTCGGTGCCATCGAGATTTCTGATCGGTGCCACCGATTTGGGTCAAAAGTGTGTAACGGTTGGATTTTCTGTGGAGGCTATATATACCCCTTCACCCCCACTTACTTAGTAAGAGAGCCATCAGAACGTGCATACACTTCCACTACTCATTTTCTGAGAGAGAACCACCTACTCATGTGTTGATATCAAGAGAACCCATTCCTACCACTTCAAACTTGATCTCTAGCCTTTCACAAGTTGCTTTCCACTCAAATTATTCTTCCACCATAGCCAAATATGTGTGTGAGAGAGAGAGTTGAGTGTTGGGGAGACTATCATTTGAAGCACAAGAGCAAGGAGTTCATCATCAACACATCATCTATTACCTTTTGGAGGGTGGTGTCTCCTAGATTGGTCAGTTGTCACTTGGGAGCCTCCGACATGATGTGGAGTTGAACCAAGAAGTTTGTAAGGGAAAGGAGATCGCCTACTTCATGAAGATCTACCCAAGTGAGGCAAGTCCTTCATGGGCGATGGCCATGGTGGGATAGACAAGGTTACTTCTTCGTGCACCCTTTGTGGGTGGAGCCCTCCATGGGCTCGCGTAGCCGTTACCCTTCGTGGGTTGAAGTCTCCATCAACGTGGATGTACATTAGCACCACCTATCGGCACCACGCCAAAAATCTTCATGTCCCCATTGTGTTTTCCCTCTCCAAACCCTTCCCTTTACCTTCATGTGCAATGTTTTACTTTCTGCTGCTATACTATTAGAATTGCATGTGTAGGTTGATTGCTTGACTTGTTATAATCGCTAAAATCTGCCTACAAATAAAATTGGGAAAAATCTAGGTTTTAATTTAACAGGTAGTCTAATCAAACCCCCGCCCCCTCTAGACATACTTTCGATCCTAAAAAAAGCAAATAATCATGACGATATCCAAGGCAATGATCATGTATATAGGCATCATGTCCAAGATAGGTAGACCGACTCCTGCCTGTGTCTACCACTATTACTCCACACATCGACCGTTATCTAGCATGCATCTAGAGTTTTAAGTTCATAAAGAACGGAGTAACGCCTTAAGCAAGATGACATGATGTAGACAAAGTAAACTCACGCATGAATAAACCCCATCTTTTTATCCTTAATGGCAATGATACAATACGTGTCATGTCCCCTTCTATCACTGGGATTGAGCACCGCAAGATCGAACCCATTACAAAGCACCTCTCCCATTGCAAGATAAATCAATCTAGTTTGCGAAACCAAATCAATAGATCGGAGAGAAATACGAAGCTATAATAATCATGCATAAAAGAGTTCAGAGAAAACTCAAATAATATTCATGGATAATCTGATCATAAACTAACAATTCATCGGATCCCAAGAAACACACAACAAAAAGTGATTACATCGAATAGAACTCCAAGAACATCAAGGAGAACATTGTATTGAAGATCAAAGGGAGAGATGAAGCCATATAGCTACTAACTATGAACCCGTAGGTCTGTGGTAAACTACTCACACATCATCAGAAAGGTAGCAAGGTTGATGTAGAGCCCCTCCGTGATTGATTCCCCCTCCAGCAGAGTGCCGGAAAAGGCCTCCAGATGGGATCTCGCGAGAACAGAGACTTGCGGTGGCGGAAAAAGTATTTCATGGACTCCTCTATTGGTTTCCTGATTTTAGAGAATTTATAGAGGCAGAGTTAGGTCAAACGGAGCTACTTGGGACCCATGAGCCACCAGGGCGTGCCCACCTCGTGGGCCACTCTTCCATCTTCTAGTCCTCTCCCGAAGCTTCCAGGGTCTCTTATGTCCAGAAAAAATCTCCAAAAAGTTTCGTGGCATTTGGACTTGGTTTGGTACTGATATTCTAGAAAACCAAAAACAAGCAAAAAAATAACAACTGGCACTAGGCACTAAGTTAATAGGTTAGTCCCAAAAAGTGATATATGATTGCTTGTAAATGTATATAAAACATCCAGGATTGATACTATAATAGCATGGAACAATCAAAAATTATAGATACGTTGGAGACGTATCAGCCTCTGATCCGGCGGTGGAGCTTGAACCACCAGTTGGCGCGCAAGCTAGGCAGGGCGCGGAACCGCGTGATGAAGGTCTGAAGGTGGCATTTGAAGAGGCCGCAGCGTGTGCACAACGGCGGGCGAGGAGACCTGCACCACAGAGGGAGAAGCAGCAAGTGGCGGCAGTGCGGAGGCGGCGGGGGCAACCAAGGTAGCAAAGGGAAACACGGTTTCGTGAAAGATGACATGCCGCAACGTAAAGACTAGCCAAGAGAGAGGATCGAAACACCGGTAGCCACGGTGATCAGAGGGATATCCAAGGAACACGCACGCGGTAGAGTGGTGGTCAAGTTAATGACGCGCCATGGATGCGAGGTTGGGGAAACATAGGCACCCACAGATCCTAAGTAGAGAGTAATCGGGCTCAACACCCAGCAGGAGTGTTGAATTCTATGATAGGGTGCGTCAACTGCAAATTAAAATTTACCTACGCCCAGAACAACCAGGAACATGCTACGGGAATGGATCAAGGATCGTTACCACTAGACGCGTAGTACCGTGCAGCGGAAGTAGAGTTGGGGCAGCGCGTTCGGAGTCGTCTTATCCTCGTCCGATCTCCCTCGAACAGCCGGTCGTCGGATCCCACGTACAAGTTCGCAGGAGCGGCACAAGCACACCGCCTCTAAGGGTATCCACGCGTGCAGGAGGAACACCGTGCGGTGGACTGCTAGGTCCGATCACACAGCCGGTGGCTAGTGGAGGTGGCTATTTGCAACACATGCAAAACCTAGTGACGGCGCCGAAGCGATCAACCAAATGAGTGAGCCGCACCTCCACTTTATATAGGCATCTATCACAGGCTCAACACTTGGGCCTTGCATCGATCCTAAAGCCCAAAGTTTGTTCAGCCTGGATCCGAGTCCAAGTAGGATCACACCTGACTCGTGGAGTCGGATCCGTCCTCTCAGGTTCCTTCCCTTAAGCGCGCGACCCCTTAGGTTCTCGTTCACTTGGTCGCGAGTCAGATCACGTCCGGCTCGGTTAGTCGGTAGCGGCCCCTAGCAAAGCATGCCGACTCCAAGTGTCTGATGAAGCTGGTTAGGCAAACCTGTACATCACACTTCTGTTCCCTTTGCCACACGATATATGCTGTCGGGCTCAAGGCGAGTCTATCATCCTTGTGCTAGCCCGACCTCTTTCTCGTTCCAGTGATGCTGACCACAAATCGGATTATCTCATAATCCTAATCGCATGGCCATGCTTATCTTGGTCGGATCACAAGAGGAGCCCAGAGTATATCTCTCCTGATAGGAGGGGAAAATCCCATCTTGCTCGACCATGTCTCGCATTATGGGTCTGGACAAGCCCGAAACCTACCTTTGTAACTACCCAGTCACGGAGTAGCGTTTGGTCAGCTGATACGTCTCCATCGTATCTACTTTTCCAAACTCTTTTGCCCTTGTTTTGGACTCTAATTTGCATGATTTGAATGGAACTAACCCGGAATGGCGTTGTTTTCAGCAGAATTGCCATGGTGTTATTTTTGTGCACAAATCAAAGTTCTCGAATTGACCTGAAAATTTACGAAGAATTTTCGTGCAATATATAAAAAATACTGGGGTAAAAATATACCAGAGGGGGGCCACCCAGAGGCCACAAGCCCTCAGGGCGCACCTACCCCCCAGGGCGCGCCTCCCAGGCTTGTGGGCCCCCTGGACCATCTTCGACCCTAATTCCAACGCTATATATACCTATTCACGGAGAAAAAATCAGAGAGAAGGATTCATCGCGTTTTACGATACGGAGCCGCTGCCGCCTCCTATTCTTCATTGTGAGGGCTGATCTAGAGTCCGTTCGGTGCTCCGGAGGGTGGAATCTGTCGCCATCTTCATCATCAACCTTCCTCCATCGCCAATTTCATGATGCTCACCGCCGGGAGTGAGTAATTCCTTCGTAGGTTTGCTGGACGGTGATGGGTTGGATGAGATTTATCATGTAATCAAGTAAGTCTTGTTAGGGTTTGATCCCTTGTATCCACTATGTTCTAAGATTGATGTTGCTATGACTTTGCTATGCTTAATGCTTGTCACTAGGGCCCAAGTGCCATGATTTCAGATCTGAACCTATTATGTTTTCATGAATATATTTGTGTTCTTGATCCTATCTTGCAAGTTGTAGACACCTATTACGTGTTATGATCCGCATACCCCAAGGTGACAATAATTGGGATTCTTTTCGGTGATTACACTGGTACAGCGAGGTGCTATACAAACGGTTTTAACCCCTTTCCGCGATGGTGTTTTGAACCGTCGCCAAGTGAGTGTGTGAGATAGGGCGGTCCTTCCCACACGACCCAGAAACCGTCGGGGATAGGCCCTCCGGTCACACACGCTGGGCAAAATGAGGTTGTGTGCGACGGGCGAGCGATCAAATACGGTTATACATACAGTTGTGTTAAAAAATACAATTATACAGGCACAATCGTTTCCGGTCGTAAGTACATCCCACACAGTCAGTCCCAGACAAACGTTTCTGTAGGTATGTACATTCCACACAGTCAATCCAAGGAATACGTTTCCGTTCGTATGTACATCCCACACAGTCAATCCAAGAAGTATGTTTTCGTTCCTATGTACATCCCACACAGTCAATCGAGGGAAAATGTTTCCGTTCGTAGGTACATCACACACAATTTTCCCCATTTAATTGTTTGTGATAGTGTTGCCAGTGCACACGATATTAACAATTTTACCGTTTGCATTATTGAATGCATCACACATGGTGCGTAGAAGAAACTGTGTGGCATAGGCTGTCCATCACACACACTTTTTAAGAGGAAGTCGTGTGCGATTGTTCATTGATCCAACATGTTTTATTTCTTAGAAACTGTGTGCGTTGTCTGAGGTCATCGCCCATGGTGTTTTCTCAATAACTGTTTGCAAGAGAAAAACCCAATTAGCAGGCTAATTGGCCTATTATTAATAATCCTTTTATTAATCTAATTGGCATTTCATATTAAGCACACAATATATTTCATTTTCATATTAAGGAAGCAGTATTTCATAATTGAAATACATCAGAGTACAACATCATATAGCTTCAGCACTCAGCTACCCCATTACACAACTGCACCAGCACCAAGTTTCACATGCAACATCTGTAACCTTTGGAAATTAGCATCATAGACAGTACATAGATAGATGAATCTCATCTGGAAAATTGCTGAAGCGAAAGACGAATATTGAGCCTTCATTGATGTTGAAGGTCTTTGCAACTTTAGGCCAGTGCCTGTGGATGATTGACCATCCATCCTTCGTCCTCTTTAGGAAGACTTCAATATTGAACCGTGGGTGTTGTATGAATACCTTCCTCGCCTCCTAACCATACAGGTGGTTTGAGAGGTAATCATCAGTGAACTGCTTTGGAAAGGCCTGAAAACAAGGATATGCATAAATATCTTCTCTAGATTTGAAATGGTGCAAAGGAATTAAAAAGACAAGGTATAACAGTTAATACCATGCTGTAGTGAACATATGTTTTCTTCATTGTGCAGACAAAGATCTTGTTGTTTTTTGTCGCTAATTTCTTTATCCTAACAATCTTTCTGAGTTTCTTGACTTGACTGATATTCATTGACAACTCATTTCCCCATATGCAAAAAGGGTCGAACAGTGGGTCAAAACCTCTGAGACCAGGACCTACATGTGCAAGACCAAATTGTTAAAAACCTAATATTTAAAAACAAGAAGTGGAAAGGTGTGTTATTAATTACAAAAGGCCTAATATTTAAAAACAAGCAAACATAGTCATTCAAACTTGTATTGTACAGGTCTAAGTACACTAGTTATTGGCCCTGTTTGGATCCATGGGTTAGAGTTAGTTTGAGCTGGTTTGGTCTCAAATAGCCCTAAAGTATCCAAACATAAGGGCTAGTTTGAGCTAGTTGCGTCTAACCCACCCAAAACAACTATCCCACCCAAGAGGTGCTAATTGGGACTAGTTCTCCTAGTGCATTTATTGTCAATCTAACCCTGTCATCCAAACACCTCTTTGGCCAGAGTTAGTTTAGGGTTAGTCATTGTTGAGTATCATTGTTATTTAGGAAAAGTAGGATAGCATAGGATTTATTCTACCTTGACTTGTACTCCAAGATGACCATGTACTCCTATATATATGCCCACGAGGCTCAAGCAATACAATCAACTATTCCACCAATCTCTCTCTCCCTTTTAACTGTCATGAGCTAGAAACTAACTCTAACCTCTAGCTAAGTTAGAGTATCCAAACAGTGCCATTGTTAAATCAAATGGAAAGGCGTGTTAAATACTCCCTCCGGTCCTTTTACTCTGCATATAAGAATTACCTGAAGTCGAACTTCATAAGGTTTGACCATATTTATATGAGAAAATATCAACATCTACCAACCCAAAGTTATACAATATGAAAATTTAAGTCATGATGCATCTACTGATATTGATTTCATATTGTGAATGTTGGTATTTTTTTCTATAAAGTTGGTCAAACTTTACGAGGCTTGACTTAGACAAATCTTATATGCGACTAAAAAGATTCGGAGGGAGTACAACATGCTTAACAGCAACCAAATATAATCATTCATAGAGCTATTGTTAAAATTGGTATTGATGAAATTGAACTGCACAGTTCATACTAGCACATATAGAACATCACCCTGTGAATAGCTGAAATAAACAAGGCATACTACGAACAACAAAAGATGGCAATTGAAACTGGATATATGCTAACTACAAACAACCGAACAACCAAAAACCGTAGAAATAAACAAGGCATAATGCAAACAACCAAATATAGCAATTAATATTGGACAGGTTCTCACTACAAAAGGGGTTCGAGAAAACAAATCATGGGATTCCCCCGGTGAAGAGGCACGGCAAAACAAATCATGGATTTCCTCACTTGTCACAGATTGGCTCCTCCTCGTGGTCGCTGTCGATGAGGTCTGACTTGCTAGCTGAGGATCCCAAGCCAGCGTCGCAGAATGTGTCCTTCAGAAATGACAAAAGGGGCTCCATGGCAATGAAGGATGGAAAATTATTCTTGAGCCGTAGGAGATCAGCGGTAGGGCCATCGATGAGATCGACGGCTGTCGAACCCGAAGGGTCGGGGGTGGGCAACTTAACCTATGACATAGCTCACGTCAAGCCGTCGCTGTCGACGACCTCGATGTCGTAGCCGACGTCCGTGACATGCTAGAATACTCTAGCCCGCTGATTGAAAGGCTCCATCTAGGTCCAGTCATCATCGTCAGATTCCTCGACGGCCACCTCACCGACGTCGGGCGAAGAGGCCACGGTAAAGCTCTTTTGGGCCATTCGCTCCTCGAGCTCCCCGGGAAGTGAACCGGGCTTAGGCTGCGACACTTTAGAGTAGGGGAGGGTGGTGATGAGGATCTGTGGGAAAGGGGGCATTTAGCAGGCGTCATCTAAGAAACTCAGGGCGGCGAGGGTATGTATATCGGTGGGTAAACTGCACGGGAAGAGCGGCAGAGGTTGACGATGGAGGCGGCGCGGCGACGGCGGCGGCGACCTAGCTAGGTTTCAGGCGAGGGAGGGGTGGTGTGTATGTGTGTGAGCGGGGGATTTGGGGTGAGCGAAGGATTTGGGGTGTGTGTGTGATGACCCACAAGTATAGGGGATCTATCATAGTCCTTTCGATAAGTAAGAGTGTCGAACCCAACAAGGAGCAGAAGGAAATAAAGTAACTAAGGTGCAGCAAGGTGGCCCAATCCTTTTTGTAGAAAAGGACAAGCCTAGACGAACTCTTATATAAAGCAAAGCGCTCCCGAGGACACATGGGAATTATCGTCAAGTTAGTTTTCATCATGCTCATATGATTCGCGTTCGTTACTTTGATAATTTGATATGTGGGTGGACTGGTACTTGGGTGCTGCCGTTCCTTGGACAAGCCTCCCACTTATGATTAACCCCTCTTGCAAGCATCCGCAACTACAAAAGAAGAATTGAGGTAAACCTAACCATAGCATGAAACATATGGATCCAAATCAGCCCCTTACGAAGCAACGCATAAACTAGGGTTTAAGCTTCTGTCACTCTAGCAACCCATCATCTACTTATTACTTCCCAATGCCTTCCCCTAGGCCCAAATAATGGTGAAGTGTCATGTAGTCGACGTTCACATAACACCACTAGAGGAGAGACAACATTCAACTCACCAAAATATCGAACAAATACCAAATTCACATGATTACTTATAACAAGACTTCTCCCATGTCCTTAGGAACAAACATAACTACTCACAAAGCATAATCATAATCAAGATCAGAGGAGTATTAATTATCATTAAGGATCTGAAAATATAATCTTCCACCGGATAAACCAACTAGCATCAACTACAAGGAGTAATCAACACTACTAGCAACCCACAGGTACCAATCTCAGGTTTTGAGACAAAGATCGGATACAAGAGATGAACTAGGGTTTGAGAGGAGATGGTGCTGGTGAAGATGTTGATGGAGATTGACCCCCTCTCGATGAGAGAATCGATGGTGATGACGATGGCGATGATTTCCCCCTCCCGGAGGGATATTTCCCCGGCAGAACAGCAACATACGGACATGAGGGCATCATGATCATCTTTAGAACAACAACATATATTGTCATATAATTCCTTACGCTAAAGTAACAATTCGTTCACAACATAAAGTATGAATCAGAAACTTCATTGAAAACTAACAAACTATGATCTCAGTCATTGAAGCAATTGCAATTTATCATAACATCGGAAAGAGTCAATATAAGAGCTTTTCAGAAAGTCCACATACTCAACTATCATTTAGTCTTTCACAATTGCTAACACTCACGCGATATTTATGGGTACAAAGTTTCAATCGGACACAGAGAAATATAGGGGCTTATAGTTTCGCCTCCCAACCTTTTACCTCAAGGGTAATGTCAACAATAATATTGTATGATAACCTACATCCGAGTGGATATATATATATCTGGATCTTTCTCCAACACATAGTGCTTGCCAAAGGAAAAAGTGTAAAAAGGAAAGGTGATGATCACCATGACTCTTGTATAAGGGTAGAAGATAAAAGTAAAAGATAGGCCCTTCGCGGAGGGAAGCAGTGGTTGTCGTGCGCTTTTATGGTTGGATACACAAAATCTTAATGCAAAAGAACGTCACTTTATATTGCCCCTTGTGATAAAGACCTTTATTATGCAGTCCGTCGCTTTTATTTCTTCCATATCACAAGTTCGTATAAAGCTTATTTTATTCACACTAATAGATCATACATATTTAGAGAGCAATTTTTATTGCTTGCACCGATGACAACTTACTTGAAGGATCTTACTCAATCCATAGGAAGGTATGGTGGACTCTCATGGCAAAACTGGGTTCAAGGATGTTTGGAAGCACAAGTAGTATCTCTACTTGGTGCAAAGAATTTGGCTAGCATGAGAGGGAAAGGCAAGCTCAACATGTTGCAGGATCCATGACAATATAACTTCTATTCGGATATAAGAAAACATAACCCATTATGATGTCTTCCTTGTCCAACATCAACTTTTTAGCATGTCATATTTCAATGAGTGCTCACAATTACAAAAGATGTCCAAGATAGTATATTTATATGTAAAGCCTCTCTTTCTTTATTATTTCCTATTAATTGCAACAATGACCAAAACTATGTTTTTCAACTCCCAACAAATTTTATTCATCATACTCTTTATATGTGAAGTCATTACTCTCCATAAGATCAATATATGATCTTTTTATTTATTTTTATTCTTTCTTTTATTTAATTCCCTCAAGATCATAGCAATAAAGCAAAGCCCTCAACTCAAAACAACTCTTTATTATATGACTCAAGGACTCGATTACATAGATAGAGATCGAAACAAAACTCATAGCTAGATCATACTAAAAACTTTATTCTACTAGATCAAGATATAACCAAAAGGATCGAACTAAGAAAAATGATAAAGATAAAGATGTGATGGTGATACGATACCGGGGCACTCCCCCAAGCTTGGCAGTTGCCAAGGGGAGTGCCCATACCCATGTACTTATGTCTCTTTCTTCGGAGGTGAGGATGAGGGAGTTGTTGATGAAGTAGGCTTGTCATCCATCTTCCAAGGCATAGGTTCACCATCATATAAGGATGAACGAGTCTCCAGGATCCTCAAATCTGTAGCCAAACTCATCCTCTTAAATCTGTATTCATACTCATAGTTTTGGTTTTGCAGGTCATAGATTTGGGCTTGGAGATGCTCGATTTTCTCATGAAGCTTGAAGATGCCCTCCCCAATGTTCTTGGCATCCAGCTTGTGATTTTTGGTGAACTCCGCGATCATAATATGATTAGAGTTGAGTCCACGTTCCACCATCCCTTGGCACTTGAAAACGTGTTGCTCCATTGCATCGAGTCTTGTCTCCACGCTTCCGGTCTTCTTGGGCCCCTCAACATCACGGATATGCAGCACCCCCTCATGCATCTCAATGGTTTGAGGGTGTCGCAGCACCTCCGCGAGGTAGGGGTTGATAACCTTCGTGAAAAACTTGTCATTGGAGGCGCTTGGAGACGTCATGGTGATCTGGATCTGTCAGAAAAACAGCTCAAAACAAAAACAGGGGATTTTGTCGTGGTACTGTGGTCAAAACCTTCGGGAGATTATATAATGAATTTTTACCGACCAAAAGAAGTATTGTGCAAGAAAATGGAGTCCGGAAGGCACACGAGGTGGCCACAAGGTCGGGGGCGCGCCCAGGGGGTAGGGCACGCCCTCCACCCTTGTGGTGGCCTTGTGTCTCTTTCAGACTACTTTTAATTTTTCTAATTTTTTAAATATTCCAAAATAGAGAAAATTTGCCATTGGAAACATTTTGGAGTCGGCTTACTTACCGTACCACATACCTATTCCTTTTCGGAGTCTGAAACATTCTGGAAAGTGTCCCTTATGTACTCCTCCAGTGTTACGGTGTCAATTATATTAGTCTCAGCATTTATGGGATTACCTGAGATATAATGTTTGATTCTTTGACTGTTTACCACCTTCGGGTTTGTGCCTTCGGCGTTGTTGATTTTTATTGCACCAGAACGATAGACCTCCTCGATAATGTAAGGACCTTCCCATTTAGAGAGAAGTTTTCCTGCAAAAAATCTTAAACGAGAGTTGTATAGCAAAACATGATCACCTACATTAAACTCACGCTTTTGTATCCTTTTGTCATGCCATCTTTTAACCTTTTCTTTAAACAACTTGGCATTCTCATAGGCTTGGGTTCTCCATTCATCAAGTGAGCTAATGTCAAATAACCTCTTCTCACCGGCAAGTTTGAAATCATAATTGAGCTCTTTAACAGCCTAATATGCCTTATGTTCTAGCTCAAGAGGTAAGTGAAAAGCCTTTCCATAAACCATTTTATACGGAGACATACCCATAGGATTCTTATAAGCAATTCTATAAGCCCATAATGCATCATCATGTTTCTTAGACCAATTCTTTCTAGATCTATTAATAGTCTTTTGCAAAATTAATTTAATCTCTCTATTGCTCAATTCTACTTGACCACTAGACTGAGGATGATAAGGAGATGCAATTCTATGGTTAACATCATACTTAGCAAGCATTTTATGGAAAGCACCATGAATAAAATGTGAACCACCATCAGTCATTAAATATCTAGGGACTCCAAACCTCGGAAAAATAACTTCTTTAAGCATCTTAATAGAGGTGTTATGATCAGCACTACTAGTTGGAATAGCTTCTACCCACTTAGTAACGTACTCAACAGCAACTAAAATATGTGTATACCCATTAGAGGAAGGAAAAGGTCCCATATAATCAAAGCCCCAAACATCATATGGTTCAATAACAAGTGAATAGTTCATAGGCATTTCCTGACGTCTACTAATATTACCAATTCTTTGGCATTCATCACATGACAAGACAAACTTACGAGCATCCTTAAAGAGAGTGGGCCAATAGAGACCGGATTGCAATACCTTGTGTGCAGTTCTATCTCCAGCATGGTGTCCTCCGTAAGACTTAGAGTGGCACTTGCGTAGGATCTATTCATGTTCATGCTTAGGTACACAACGTCTAATAACACCATCTACTCCTTCTTTATAAAGATGTGGGTCATCCCAGAAGTAATGTCTTAAATCATAGAAAAACTTTTTCTTTTGCTGGTATGTGAAACTAGGTGGTATAAATTTAGCAACAATATAATTTGCATAATCAGCATACCAAGGAGTATTACGAGAAACATTTACGACATTTAATTGTTCATCGGGAAAGCTATCATCAATAGGCAGTGGGTCATCAAGAACATTTTCTAACCTAGACAAGTTGTCTTCAACGGGGTTCTTAGCTCCCTTTCTATCAATAATATGCAAATTAAATTCTTGTAGCAAGAGAACCCATCTAATAAGTCTAGGTTTAGCATCTTTCTTTTCCATAAGATATTTAATAGCAGCATGATCAGTGTGAACAGTTACTTTTGAATCAACAATATAAGGTCTGAACTTATCACATGCAAATACAACTGCTAAAAATTATTTTTCAGTGGTAGCATAATTTCTCTGGGCACTGTCTAGAGTTTTACTAGCATACTGAATAACATTTAATTTCTTATCAACTCTTTGTCCTAGGACAGCACCAACAACATAATCACTAGCATCACACATAATTTCAAAGGGTAGATTCCAATCAGGTGGCTGAACAATAGGTGCAGAAATCAAGGCTTTCTTAAATATTTCATATGCTTCTACACAATCATCGTTAAAAACAAAAGGAACATCTTTTTGCAAGAGATTAGTGAGAGGCCTAGAAATTTTAGAGAAGTCTTTAATAAACCTCCTATAGAAACCCGCATGACCAAGGAAACCTCTTATACCTTTGATATCTTTAGGGCATGGCATCTTTTCAATAGCATCTACTTTAGCTTTATCAACTTCAATACCTCTTTCAGAAATTTTATGCCCCAAGACAATACCTTCATTAACCATAAAGTGGCACTTCTCCCAATTCAAGACAAGATTAGTTTCTTCACATCTCTACAAAACTCGGTCAAGGTTGCTTAAGCAATCATCAAAAGAAGTTCCGTAAATGAAGAAATCATCCATGAAAACCTCAACAATCTTTTCACAAAAATCAGAGAATATAGCAGTCATACATCTTTGAAAGGTAGCAGGTGCATTGCATAAACCAAAAGGCATACGTCTATAAGCAAAGGTACCGAAAGGGCAAGTAAAAGTGGTTTTATCTTGATCATCTTTTGACACAGGTATTTGAGAGAAACCAGAATAACCATCTAGAAAGCAAAAATGTGTATGCTTGGATAACCTTTCTAGCATTTGATCAATAAAAGGTAGAGGGTAATGAGCTTTTCTAGTGGCTTTATTTAATTTGCAAAAAGCAATTACCATTCTATAACCTGTAACAATTCTTTGAGGAATCAATTCATTCTTATCATTAGGAACAACAGTAATACCTCCTTTCTTAGGGACACAATGAACAGGACTTACCCATTGACTATCAACAATAGGATAAATTATACCTGCTTCCAGAAGCTTTAGTATTTCATTTCTTACGACTTCTTTCATCTTAGGATTTAACCATTGTTGATGATCAACAACCGGTTTAGCATCTTTCTCCAATTTAATTTTGTGCTGACATAGAGTGGGGCTAATGCCCTTAAGATCATCAAGAGTATATCCAATAGTGGCACGGTGCTTTTTCAGAGTTTTCAATAATTTCTTTTCTTCATGCTCTGAGAGGTTAGCACTAATCTCTACTCCTAATGTCTTAGTTGGTAGTCTCCGCGGTTAATTTTCGTCCCACCACTTTCGTCCGGGTTTTTTTCGTAGGTTTTTTTCGTTCCGTCCACCACCTCCCCTCCGCTGGTTTTATCGTCGCGACAGAACCGGTGGACTCCCTCTTTCAATCCCTCGCTATCCCTACCTCGTCTCCCGTCTCCAGTCGCAGCCGCCGCCACACCTGCCGACCCCTGCGCAGCACACCCACGCCGCCACACCTGCCGACCCCTGCGCAGCACACCCACCCCTGCGCTCGGCCACCGCGGCGACGGCGGCGGCCCCGGAGGCGGTCGCGGGGCGGGCGGCGCGAGGTGGGAGCCGATGGGCGCACGGGAGTACTACGACTACCGGCGGGCCATCTACGGCGACATCACGCACAAGGCCATCCTCGTCGACGCCGCCGGCACCCTCCTCGCCCCCACCGAGCCCATGGCCCAGGTCGGCCTATGCCCTTCCCCCATATACCGCAGCTCCAATTCATGTTCCTCTGTTTGTTCCGCTCGATTCTTCTGGTCGTTCCCATGGTTGACGGAGGCCTGCATGTTTTCTATGCGGTGCACACGCTGAGACAATGCGTGGCGTTTGGATCGACCTGATCCGTGCTCCCGTCGCCCGTTCCGTTCGTGTATGTTCGTAGATTCGGGTTGTGAGAACCTGGGCAGATTTGTTTCTGCTGTTCATTTTTGGGTTGTGTGGATTTGTTTCTCCATGCATAACGAATTACTGATAAAAATCTCCCTTTCCTCTGTTAATTGGGTATGCATACGGTGGTTTGATTAATATGGCTTGTGTTCTGAATGTTAATTCAGGTGTACAGAACAGTAGGCGAAAAGTATGGGGTGAAGTACTCGGAGGATGAGATCTTGATGAGGTACCAGCAGGCATATTCGCAGCCATGGGGAAGATCGTGGCTTAGGTATGGCATTTACCTTTGGATTGTCCTCTTGTTTCAAGTGCGAGTTTGGATGTGATGTGATTTCACTATTCGAGCATCTTCGCTAGCTCTGTCTGATTTTGTTCTTGCGCACTCATATTGAAATGAATAAATAGCATTTAGAACTGGGATATTCTTTCCATAAATGCCCTTGTTCAATTTAAACAAGGATATACATCAGGAAAACTGTGGACTAACTTGTCTTTCACTTCCTTGAACTTGTCCTTTTTAATCAATTGGGTTGAAATACCGCCTCTTCAAAATTGAGAGTGGCGTGCAGATATGAAACAATTTCAAGGGGAGTTAATTATCCCTCAATCTGAGTTAAGCTGCGAGCCAAGAAACCTTGGTGAGATGTATAATTTCATAAGCAAAGTTCTCACCAGAACGCAGAGGGATATTTGCAAGAACAACTTTGAGGATTCTATAATTCTCAATGTTCAGATTGAGATCCAGGAACTGGAATGGTCCCAAGTTCTATCTGGTGCTTGATCCAATTACCTTCTCACATATGGCTGAGATAGTTTTATTTGTCTTCGGTGGTGCTAAAAGAACAATTGTGGGGTAGGAACATTGATTCTTAAGTTACACATAGTATTCAGAAAGCAGAGAGTTTATTCCTATGCGAGAATTTGATTCTTAAGTTTCTGGCATATTCACAGTTAGCTTAGCTGGTTTGTGTGCTTTACGAGCACCGAGTATCCTTGGGTGTGTTTTTCATAATCTCTACTCCTAATGTCTCAGTTGGTAGTCTCCGTTCCCCCCTTAGGGAGATTTTTGGAATGCTTTTATAATTCTGGTTCTGGTTCTGTATAGATGTACAGTGATGAACAAGTAACAATCGTGATTTGGACACAAGTAGATTTTAGTGTTGCTCACGCCAAATGCAGGAGTTGGATTTAGATTTGTGCACCAACTTCCTAACAAAGAATCTTGGGATTTCAGTTTAACTGACTCTGTTTTATTAGCATCTGTTGTTCACTGCTGGAATTTGCACATGTAATCTTCGGTACTACAGTTTCTTGATTCTATAGACTGGTTCATATTTGCACTTGTACTAAATGAAAAGTGTTCATGCTCTGATATGGATCTCATGTTCTGAATTTAGGTGAAAAGTTTTCTTTCTTAAATTTTGTCAATTTATTACTGGAACTGAAATTTCGCTCTGTTTTCATGACCTCTAGCTGCACAGGTAAACCATGCCGCCACCGCTAGGGAGCTCTTGGTTGCACTGCAAGCTGCAGGCCTTGTCAACTTGCTCGTGTCACTTAAGCACCATAACCTCGCCCCGCTCAAGATGGATAGTTTTCTGCAGGTTCGCCTCACCCACTTCTTCCTATCCTACTACATTTGGATAATGACACTAAGTTCTAGCAAAAGCTACAACTTAACATAATGTCACTCAATGATGTCCGTGGCGGTTATAGCAGGGCGAGGACGGTGGGAAGTTTGTGGCACGCGTTGGAGGAGATTCCTGTGTTGTTCTGTATGTGCTAGGCCATGGCATGGAGTGAAGTGGAACAGTTCGGCACAATTTGTTTCAAGTGGCGAGGATGCCCGGAAGGCCCCTCATCGACGGCGGGTGACCTCCGCGTCAATCTGCCGGAGCCCCTTCTTCTTCGGCTCCGCCAACCGTGCAGCCACACTGTCGATCTCCTCCGCCCTGTGGTTGATTTGCTACTAATCTTTCTGCACTAACTATGGACCAAATTGGTTGTATCAGGGCGGATAGTGATAATTTGAACAATGTGAAGGTCGATAGGTGGTTGCACAGGCACGCATTTGCCACGGTGTCTCCCGCGGAAATCTCAGGTTCAAGCCCATCAAAACTGCAAAAATTTGGTAAGATCGTCTTCTGGTTCCTGCTTGCTAGCTTACTATGGACACATTTGAGAGTTGTCTCAGCCCATAGGAAATTTACATACTAATTATATAGCGAAGGTTAACGCAAATGATTTGACTTGAGCAAACTCTTTTATTTACTCCCGTCTAATTTACCATCAGTATCGGATGTTGTTCCTATCATCAGTGCTAGCCGTAAAGTCGAACGCATATGTTGGTGAGCTATGTATGCCAAAACCCTAGAAGATAGTAGAAGCTATTTTGTACTCGTAGCAGGAAAGTTGTTTTTAACTTTATGTAAAGCAACTTGTGATATTTCTAAAAAGTAAGGTCATGTAGGCACATGGAGCGCTACTTTTTGGTCATTTTTCTACTCAACTGTAGAGTTTTATTGCAGTATCATAATTTTTCATATCTCAGTAAAGTGCATGTTTTTTATATTAATAGTAAAGTGCATGTCAGTACCACCTAAAGGAAAATTTTCAATAAAATTGTTCTTTCTTGATGGTAATCATTTTCATACAAACTACAATGGTTTGCTTGTCCTTTTGGTTTTTGCATGGTGTCCATTCCAGAACCTCTATGGAATAATGAATGTTGTTGAATTCCTACTGTTTCGTTATGATTTTGAAGCTTTTATTGTTGGGTTCGTTTAGGTTAATAGTATGATAGAGATGAAACTTTTTGCGGAGATACATTTTTTATATACAACTTTACTTGATTCCTAATCCATGTGGAAATGTCATTAGCATACATGATACTTTACGCATACCATACACTGTTCTATCACAACAATTGATTAGTTTCTAAATTTTAATCTTCTTTTGGTTCAGGTTACAGAATTACATGAGGATGTAGGATGGAGCCGTCCTTAGAAGAATTGTCTAAAGAACAGAAAAGTAGTAACACCATGTCCTCTTCAAGTCCAAATCAGCATTGCAACGCGTTGACTCATGTATGGTATCCCCCCATGTTCCTTATTGGAACCTTTGATAATTAGGAGAAGTCTTTTAAATATGTGTCCATGTGTTGTAGTGAATTTGTACAACGCAAGTCACCATAAGTCGATATGTGTAGCACAATAAAACAAAAGAAGTTTAACTAAGGGGATCATGTTAACGTTCAAAAAGAATCCAGCGACGAGGGCCCCAGGGCGATGTGGTTCGAAGGGGCCAAAAATCCACCAAGTATTAAGTGTATGTAATCAGAAGAAAAAAATTAAAAGGCCCGTAGCTGAAAGAAAAACAATTTGGTTATGAGTTGAGATTTTTTTTATTATACTTGCTCAAATATTGTGCAAACGACAACATTTTTGATATTGTGCGAGAATAACTAAGCGCATCAAGTAGATCTTAATTCGTAACAGATTATTTGTTGGATCATCGTTCTTTATGTATAAATCATCAAATTATTTTTTTGATCTTCTCTATACATGTGAAATTTAACATGCATTATATTTATATATAACTCTAGCAAAATATTTTAAAAGCCCATGGCAACGCACGGGCATTATACTAGTAATAACAGGATATATCTTCTTTTCATCAAGATAAGCATATTTCAGAGTATCAGGTAATTGTTTAAGCTCAAACACGAGATCACCCTTAGGTGGAGGAGGATCCCCAAGGATTTCAACAGGCAAATTGTGTTTCAAAATAGGCCCTTGATTAAAGAATACTTCATCTATTTTCCTTCTTTCATTCATAAACATATCATTTTCATGGTCTAGCAAATATTGTTCTAAAGGATCAGCAGGAGGAACGGCAATAGAAGCAAGACCAATAATTTCATCCTTACTAGGCAATTCTTTATCATGGGGTTGTCTACGAAATTTAGAGAAATTAAAATCATGGGACATATCCCCCAAACCAACAGTAATAATATCTTTCTCGCAGTCTATCTTAGCATTAACAGTATTCAAGAATGGTCTACAAAATATAATGGGACAAAAATTATCTTGTGGGGAACCAAGAACAAGAAAATCAGTAGGGTATTTAATTTTCCCACACAAGACATCAACATCTCTAACAATCCCAATTGGTGATATAGTATCCCTATTAGCAAGCTTAATAGTAACATCAATATCTTCTATCTCAGCAGGTGCAATATCATTCATAATTTCTTTATATAAGGTATAAGGAATTGCACTCACACTAGCACCCACATCACATAAGCTATGATAACAATGATCTCCTATTTTAACAGAAACAACAGGCATGCCAACAACAGGTCTGTGTTTATCTTTAGTATCGGGTTTGGCAATTCTAGCGGCTTCATCACAGAAATAAATAACATGCCCATCAATATTATCGACCAAGAGATCTTAACCATAGCAATACTAGGTTCAACTTTAATTTGCTCAGGGGGTGTAGGTGTCCTAGTTTGACTCTTACGAACCACAGTTGAAGCTTTAGCATGATCCTTTATTCTAACAGGAAAAGGTGGTTTCTCAATATAAGCAGTAGGAACAATAGGATCAACATTATAAGTAATAGTTTCTTATTCAACTTTAACAGGTTCAACTACTTTAACTTCAATGGGAGGATTATATTTAAACCACTTCTCCTTAGGGATATAAACATGAGTAGAAAATGATTCACAGAAAGAAGCTACTATCTCAGAGTCAAGTCCATATTTAGTGCTAAAATCACGAAAAGCATCGGTATCCATAAAAGATTTAACACAATCAAACGTAAGGTTTATACCTGACTCCTTACCTTCGTCGAGTTCCCAATCTTCAGAGTTGCGTTTAATTCTTTCCAATAAATCCCCTTTGAATCCAATATCCTTCTTCATTTAGGAGCCAGTACAAGAAGTATCGAGCATGGATCGATCATTATGAGAAAGCCGAGCATAATTTTTTTGAATAATAAGTTCTCTTGAGAGCTCATGATTGGGGCATGAATATAACATTGACTTAAGCCTCCCGCAAGCTTGAGCAATGCTTTCTCCTTCACGAGGCCAAAAATTATATATATAATTCTGATCACGATGAACCAGATGCATAGGATAAAACTTCTTATGAAATTCCAATTTCAATCTGTTATAGTTCCATGATCCAATAGCATCCAATAGCCTATACCATGTCAATGCATTTCCATTCAAAGATAAAGGGAAGACCTTCTTATTGACAACATCCTCGGGCATACCTGCAAGCTTAAATAATCCACAAACTTCATCCACATAGATTAGGTGCATATCGGGATGTAATGTTCCATCTCCTGCATAAGGATGAGCTAGCAGTTTCTCTATCATACCCAAAGGAATTTCATAATAAATATTTTCAGTAGGTGCAGTAGGTTGAGGAGCAACTCTTTTCTCTTCCGGTCGAGGTGAAGATACCCCGAACAAGCCCCTCAAAGGATTGCTTTCCATAGTAACAAGTGACAGTAAATTTCAGCACACTATATAAATGTTTCCTTACCAAATTCCACTTACCAAAGGCGCTTCACTCCATGGCAATGGCGCCAGAAAATAGTCTTGATGACCCACAAGTATAGGGGATCTATCGTAGTCCTTTCGATAAGTAAGAGTGTTGAACCCAACGAGGAGCAGAAGGAAATGACAAGCGGTTTTCAGCAAGGTATTCTCTGCAAGCACTGAAATTATCGGTAACAGATAGTTTGGTGATAAGATAAATCGTAACGGGTAATAAGTAAATAAAGTAACTAAGGTGCAGCAAGGTGGCCCAATCCTTTTTGTAGCAAAGGACAAGCCTGGACGAACTCTTATATAAAGCAAAGCGCTCCCGAGGACACATGGGAATTATCATCAAGTTAGTTTTCATCATGCTCATATGATTCGTGTTCATTACTTTGATAATTTGATATGTGGGTGGACCGGTGCTTGGGTGCTGCCCTTCCTTGGACAAGCCTCCCACTTATGATTAACCCCTCTCTCAAGCATCCGCAACTACGAAAGAAGAATTGAGGTAAACCTAACCACAGCATGAAACATATGGATCCAAATCAGCCCCTTACGAAGCAACGCATAAACTAGGGTTTAAGCTTCTGTCACTCTAGCAACCCATCATCTACTTATTACTTCCCAATGCATTCCCCTAGGCCCAAATAATGGTGAAGTGTCATGTAGTCGACGTTCACATAACACCACTAGAGGAGAGACAACATACATCTCATCAAAATATCGAACGAATACCAAATTCACATGATTACTTATAACAAGACTTCTCCATGTCCTCAGGATCAAACGTAACTACTCACAAAGCATAATAATAATCAAGATCAGAGGAGTATTAATTATCATTAAGGATCTGAAAATATAATCTTCAACCGAATAAACCAACTAGCATCAACTACAAGGAGTAATCAACACTACTAGCAACCCACAGGTACCAATCTGATGTTTTGAGACAAAGATCGGATACAAGAGATGAACTAGGGTTTGAGAGGAGATGGTGCTGGTAAAGATGTTGATGGAGATTGACCCCCTCTCGATGAGAGAATTGATGGTGATGATGATGGCAATGATTTCCCCCTCCCGGAGGGATGTTTCCCCGGCAGAACAGCTCCGCCGGAGCCCTACATTGGTTCTGCCCAGGTTCCGCCTCGAGACGGCGGTGCTTCATCCCGAAAGCTTCCTTCTGATTTTTTCCAGGTCAAAACACGCCATATAGCAGAAGATGGGCGTAGGGGGCCTGCCAGGTGGCCCACAAGGTCGGGGGGCGCGCCCTCCACCCTTGTGGATGGCAGGTGGCCCCCCTCTGGTACTTTCTTTGCCCAATATTTCTTATTAATTCCAAAATGACTCTCCGTGAAGTTTTAGGACTTTTGGAGTTGTGCAGAATAGGTCTCTAATATTTGCTCCTTTTCCAGCCCAGAATTCCAGCTGCCGGCATTCTCCCTCTTCATGTAAACGTTGTAAAATAAGAGAGAAAAGGCATAAGTATTGTGTGATAATGTGTAATAACAGCCCATAATGCAATAAATATTGATATAAAAGCATGATGCAAAATGGACGTATCAACTCACCCAAGCTTAGACCTCGCTTGTCCTCAAGCGAAAAGCCGATATCGAAAAATATGTCCACATGTTTAGAGATAGAGGTGTCGATAAAATAAAATACGGACATGAGGGAATCATGATCATCTTTAGAACAGCAACATATATTGTCATATAATTCCTTACGCTAATGTAACAATTCATTCACAAGGTAAAGTATGAATCAGAAACTTCATTGAAAACTAACAAACTATGATCTCAGTCATTGAAGCAATTGCAATTTATCATAACATCAGAAAGAGTCAATATAAGAGCTTTTCAGCAGCTCCACATACTCAACTATCATTTAGTCTTTCACAATTGCTAACACTCACGCGATATTTATGGGTACAAAGTTTCAATCGGACACAGAGAAATATAGGGGCTTATAGTTTCGCCTCCCAACCTTTTACCTCAAGGGTAATGTCAACAATAATACTTTATGAGAACCTACATCTGAGTGGATATATATATCTGGATCTTTCTCCAACACATAGTGCTTGCCAAAGGAAAAAGTGTAAAAAGGAAAGGTGATGATCACCATGACTCTTGTATAAGGGTAGAAGATAAAAGTAAAAGATAAGCCCTTCGCGGAGGGAAGCAGAGGTTGTCATGCGCTTTTATGGTTGGATGCACAAAATCTTAATGCAAAAGAACGTCACTTTATATTGCCCCTTGTCATAAAGACCTTTATTATGCAGTCGGTCGCTTTTATTTCTTCCATATCACAAGTTCGTATAAAGCTTATTTTCTTCACACTAATAGATCATACATATTTAGAGAGCAATTTTTATTGCTTGCACCGATGACAACTTACTTGAAGGATCTTACTCAATCCATAGGTAGGTATGGTGGACTCTCATGGCAAAACTGGGTTCAAGGATGTTTGGAAGCACAAGTAGTATCTCTACTTGGTGCAAAGAATTTGGCTAGCATGAGAGGGAAAGGCAATCTCAACATGTTGGAGGATCCATGACAATATAACTTCTATTCGGATATAAGAAAACATAACCCATTATGTTGTCTTCCTTGTCCAACATCAACTTTTTAGCATGTCATATTTTAATGAGTGCTCACAATTACAAATGATGTCCAAGATAGTATGTTTATATGTAAAGCCTCTCTTTCTTTATTATTTCCTATTAATTGCAACAATGACCAAAACTATGTTTGTCAACTCCCAACAAATTTTATTCATCATACTCTTTATATGTGAAGTCATTACTCTCCATAAGATCAATATATGATCTTTTTATTTATTTTTATTCTTTCTTTTATTTAATTCCCTCAAGATCATAGCAATAAAGCAAAGCCCTCAACTCAAAACTACTCTTTATTATATGACTCAAGGACTCGATTACATAGATAGAGATCGAAACAAAACTCATAGCTAGATCATACTAAAAACTTTATTCTACTAGATCAAGATATAACCAAAAGGATCGAACTAAGAAAAACGATAAAGATAAAGATGTGATGGTGATATGATACCGGGGCACTCCCCCAAGCTTGGCAGTTTCCAAGGGGAGTGCCCATACCCATGTACTTATGTCTCTTTCTTCGGAGGTGAGGATGAGGGAGTTGTTGATGAAGTAGGCTTGTAATCCATCTTCCAAGGCATAGGTTCACCATCATAGAAGGATGAATGAGTCTTCGGGATCCTCAAATCAGCAGCCAAACTAATCCTCTTATATCTGTATTCATACTCACAATTTTGGTTTTTTAGGTCATAGATCTGGGATTGGAGATGCTCGATTTTCTCATGAAGCTTGAAGATGGCCTCCCCAATGTTCTTGGCATCCAGCTTGTGATTGTTGGTGAACTCCGCGATCATAATATGATTAGAGTCGAGTCCACGTTCCACCATCCCTTGGCACTTGAAAACGTGTTGCTCCATTGCTTCGAGTCTTGTCTCCACGCTTCCGATCTTCTTGGGCCCCTCAACATCATGGATGTGCAGCACCCCCTCACGCATCTCAATGGTTTGAGGGTGTCGCAGCACCTCCGCGAGGTAGGGGTTGATAACCTTCTCAAAAAACTTGTCCTTGGGGGCGCTTGAAGACGTCATGGTGATCTAGATCTGTCAGAAAAACAGCTCGAAACAAAAACAGGGGATTTTGTCGTGGTACTGTGGTCAAAACCTTCGGGAGATTATATAATGAATTTTTACCGACCAAAAGAAGTATTGTGCAAGAAAACGGAGTCCGGAAGGCACACGAGCTGGCCACAAGGTCGGGGGGCGTGCCCAGGGGTTTAGGGCGCGCCCTCCACCCTTGTGGTGGCCTCGTGTCTCTTTCAGACTACTTTTAATTTTTCTAATTTTTTAAATATTCCAAAACAGAGAAAATTTGCCATTGGAAACGTGTTGGAGTCGGTTTACTTACCGTACCACATACCTATTCCTTTTCGGAGTCTGAAACGTTCTGGAAAGTGTCCCTTATGTACTCCTCCGGTGTTACGGTGTCAATTATATTAGTCTCAACATTTATGGGATTACCTGAGATATAATGTTTGATTCTTTGACCTTTTACCACCTTCGGATTTTTGCCTTCGGCGTTGTTGATTTTTATGGCACCGGAACGATAGACCTCCTCGATAATGTAAGGACCTTCCCATTTAGAGAGAAGTTTTCCTGCAAAAAATCTTAAACGAGAGTTGTATAGGAAAACATGATCACCTACATTAAACTCACGCTTTTGTATCCTTTTGTCATGCCATCTTTTAACCTTTTCTTTAAACAACTTGGCATTCTCATAGGCTTGGGTTCTCCATTCATCAAGTGAGCTAATGTCAAATAACCTCTTCTGACCGGCAAGTTTGAAATCATAATTGAGCTCTTTAACAGCCCAATATGCCTTATGTTCTAGCTCAAGAGGTAAGTGACATGCCTTTCCATAAACCATTTTATACGGAGACATACCCATAGGATTCTTATAAGCAGTTCTATAAGCCCATAATGCATCATCAAGTTTCTTAGACCAATTCTTTCTAGATCTATTAACAGTCTTTTGCAAAATCAATTTAATCTCTCTATTGCTCAATTCTACTTGACCACTAGACTGAGGATGATAAGGAGATGCAATTCTATGGTTAACATCATACTTAGCAAGCATTTTACGGAAAGCACCATGAATAAAATGTGAACCACCACCAGTCATTAAATATCTAGGGACTCCAAACCTCAGAAAAATAACTTCTTTAAGCATCTTAATAGAGGTGTTATGATCAGCACTACTAGTTGGAATAGCTTCTACCTACTTAGTAACATAATCAATAGCAACTAAAATATGTGTATACCCATTAGAGGAAGGAAAAGGTCCCATATAATCAAAGCCCCAAACATCAAATGGTTCAATAACAAGTGAATAGTTCATAGGCATTTCCTGACGTCTACTAATATTACCAATTCTTTGGCATTCATCACATGACAAGACAAACTTACGAGCATCCTTAAAGAGAGTGGGCCAATAGACACCGGATTGCAATACCTTGTGTGCAGTTCTATCTCCAGCATGGTGTCCTCCGTAAGACTCAGAGTGGCACTTGCGTAGGATTTGTTCCTGTTCATGCTCAGGTACACAATGTCTAATAACACCATCTACTCCTTCTTTATAAAGATGTGGGTCATCCCAGAAGTAATGTCTTAAATCATAGAAAAACTTTTTCTTTTGCTGGTATGTGAAACTAGGTGGTATAAATTTAGCAAAAATATAATTTGCATAATCAGCATACCAAGGAGTATTACGAGAAACATTTACGACATTTAATTGTTCATCGGGAAAGCTATCATCAATAGGCAGTGGGTCATCAAGAACATTTTCTAACCTAGACAAGTTGTCTGCAACGGGGTTCTCAGCTCCCTTTCTATCAATAATATGCAAATCAAATTCTTGTAGCAAGAGAACCCATCTAATAAGTCTAGGTTTAGCATCTTTCTTTTCCATAAGATATTTAATAGCAGCATGATCAGTGTGAACAGTTACTTTGGAATCAACAATATAAGGTCTGAACTTATCACATGCAAATACAACTGCTAAAAATTATTTTTCAGTGGTAGCATAATTTCTCTGGGCACTGTCTAGAGTTTTACTAGCATACTGAATAAAATTTAATTTCTTATCAACTCTTTGTCCTAGGACAGCACCAACAACATAATCACTAGCATCACACATAATTTCAAAGGGTAGATTCCAATCAGGTGGCTGAACAATAGGTGCAGAAATCAAGGCTTTCTTAAATATTTCAAATGCTTCTACACAATCATCGTCAAAAACAAAAGGAACATCTTTTTGCAAGAGATTAGTGAGAGGCCTAGAAATTTTAGAGAAGTCTTTAATAAACCTCCTATAGAAACCCGCATGACCAAGGAAACCTCTTATACCTTTGATATCTTTAGGGCATGGCATCTTTTCACTAGCATCTACTTTAGCTTTATCAACTTCAATACCTCTTTCAGAAATTTTATGCCCCAAGACAATACCTTCATTAACCATAAAGTGGCACTTCTCCCAATTCAAGACAAGATTAGTTTCTTCACATCTCTGCAAAACTCGGTCAAGGTTGCTTAAGAAATCATCAAAAGAAGTTCCGTAAATGGAGAAATCATCCATGAAAACCTCAACAATCTTTTCACAAAAATCAAAGAATATAGCAGTCATACATCTTTGAAAGGTAGCAGGTGCATTGCATAAACCAAAAGGCATACATCTATAAGCAAAGGTACCGAACGGGCAAGTAAAAGTGGTTTTCTCTTGATCATCTTTTGACACAGGTATTTGAGAGAAACCAGAATAACCATCTAGAAAGCAAAAATGTGTATGCTTGGATAACCTTTCTAGAATTTGATCAATAAAAAGTAGAGGGTAATGATCTTTTCTAGTGGCTTTATTTAATTTGCAAAAATCAATTACCATTCTATAACCTGTAACAATTCTTTGAGGAATCAATTCATTCTTCTCATTAGGAACAACAGTAATACCTCCTTTCTTAGGGACACAATGAACAGGACTTACCCATTGACTATCAGCAATAGGATAAATTATACATGCTTCCAGAAGCTTTAGTATTTCATTTCTTACGACTTCTTTCATCTTAGGATTTAACCGTCGTTGATGTTCAACAACCGGTTTAGCATCTTTCTCCAATTTAGATTTGTGCTGACATAGAGTGGGGCTAATGCCCTTAAGATCATCAAGAGTATATCCAATAGAGTGTGGAGGGGGTCCAAGGTGGTGTTTGAGGAAATGCCGCGGGTACTGAAAATTTTACTAGGCGGGAGTAAAATGGCGGTGCTACCAAAAATTTGGATCAAGGGATTGAAGCAGAGCGGGGCGGGAGTAACGAACATCACACATGGTTAAAACATAATAATCGTGTGCTATCAAACAGAAAAACACTCCAGTCGAGCAGATATTTTTGAGATTGCGAGGGATGCAGGCGGGAGTAAAATGCCGGGGCTACTGAAAATTTGGATCTACTGATTGAAGTGGAGCGGGAGTAACAAACATCACACACGGTCCACACATACTAATCGTGTGCTAACAAACAGAAAAACCATCTAGGCGGGTAGATATTTTCGAGATTGCGAGGGAGTAGATATTTTTGAGAGGGGGAGGGAAGCCTCGTGGAGCCCAATCTACTGTGATCATGTGGGTGACAGGGGCAGGGGCGCGGCACACGTGTAGTCCTAGGGAACCGTGTCTATTTCGTCCGAACATAAATTTGGCGAGCATAAATTTGGCAAAAAAAATGCAGGAAAGGGTCAGAACACAAACACACTTGCATGTGGACCAAATATATGTATGAAAAGGGTGGTTTGATGTTTAAATACCCAATGCACAACTTTGATGTGGCACCTGTCGCACAAAGCGCACGTTATTATCGCTAGCCCCCCCCCCCCCCCCCCTGACACACACACACTTCATGTTGGTGGGAGGGGAATCCTAGCTATGAATGCATGCCCCCAAATAGCTAGGTCTGACATCTCACCCTACCGTAACACAAAAGCGAAAGGAGTACATCATGGTCAACACCCCCTGCCCCTTGCTTCCGATCAAATGTGGACCGTGTGCGGGCCCACAGATGTGTTCTTCTGGCGTTAGATGGGTGAGACCACATATGAACCACACCTACGGGTGGCCCGATATGTGTGTGTGTGGGGGGGGGGGTGTGTGTGTGCGCGCGTGCATGCGTGCATGTGTGTGTGTGTGTGTGTCTGAAAACGATGTGGTGCGATATTTAAATAACCAAATCACAAATTTGATGTGGCACATGTGCATCGCAAATTAACCGGACATCCCCGACCCCACGGAGGTTCATCTAGTGCGAAGTAGTACTGTGCCCCCCCCCCCCCACACACACACACACACTTTGAGTCAGTGGGAGGGGGCATCTCACCAAGGCGTATTGTAAGACTGACCAAGAAGAATCACCACCTTGGTCGTATAACCTCTCTTGTTGTTGGGTCAAAGTCATGCATAGACGTTCACACGCGGCCCCACAAAATAGGCTAGCTTGTCGCTGATAACCATGCGAGGGAGTGCTTGAAGACAACCACTGCATGCATGTGGCCCAAACATATGTATGAAGTGTCATGTGTGGTGTTTGAATATACCCAATGCACAACTTTGATGTGGCCCCGTGCTTTTGGAACCAGAAAGTCCCCACACGGAGCAAGGGTTCACGACGCGTATACTATATATATAGGGATTCATGTGTATGCAAGCCCTCGAACTTAGGTCTCGAATCTCACCGTGATCGACGTACGACTATACGGTAACCCGAACCAAGAGAAGAAGAATCCACCCTGGTAACCTCTCTCGCGTTGTTGGTCGAACTGATGGACGTCCACGCGGGCCCATGAATATATAGGCCGTCGATGATAACCAAGCGAGGGAGAGTGTCCAAAGACAACCACTGCATGCATGTGCCCCAAACATATGTACGGACATGCGTGATGCATGCATATATGTTTGAATACCAAAAGCACAACATTTTGATGTGGCGCATGCATGCATCGAAAATCGCACAGTCCCAACACAGATCTGGTTCATGATGCGTCGCGTGCTCGCCCCCCCCCGCCCCACCCCACTTCGACCCGGTGGGATCGAGGGATTCGTGAGTACACATGCGCTAGTATAATATGTTATCTCTCACATCATGACATGCATGTACCGTACCATATAAGACGAACCAAAATTTAATCCCCTCCTAATTATAAGTCAAATTAACCTCTATCGCTGTAGGTCAAAGTGATTGACCAAGCGGGCACACACAGATGGACGAAAGCATCTCGCCGATAACCCCGTGAGTGAGTGCTAGAGGACAACCGCCATCGCTTGCTTGTGGGCCAAACACATGTATGGAGATGTGTGGTTGTGATGTTTGAATACCTAATATATATGCAGAACTTTGATGTGGCACCTGCCTCAGAAACCTTTAAGTTCCCCACATGAACCAAGGTTCATGACAGGCAGTATATATATATATGCTGGCCCCGGCCCTCCCCTCTTCGACGCGTAATATATACTCCTACGTATCGTAACACAGTACAAACCGAAAATAATCCCCCTTGTTCGTCAAATTACCTTTCTCGTTGTGTCATATATTAGATGGACGGTGACCTCGCGGGCCCATGGAGGGAAGTGTCGCAGGCAAGAATGAGTGACAACCATCGTCTGCATGTGACCCAATGTGTTGGTGATGTTTTTAATATCCAATATGCACAACTTCTTTGTGGCACCTGCCTCGGGAACCGAAAAGTCCCCACACAGAGCAAGATCGTTGACGTGTGTGTAGTATGTGCTACCCCGGCCCCCTCCTCCCCTCTTCGACACGTACTATATACTCCTACCGCAACACAACCCAAAAAGAAACCTCCTTGTTGGGTCAAAGTGATGGAGGACAACCTCGCGGGCCCATGGATGGAAGAGCATCGCATGCGAGTGATTGCTCTATATGACGCGTAGTATATGTTGCCCCCGGCCACCCTCTTCAACGCGTACTATATATATACTCCTACCGTACGTAACAAAAACCAAAAAATGGCCATCCTTGTTGGTCAAATTAACCTCTCTCACCGCATGTCATAGTGTTGTACGGCGACCTCGCGGGCCCACAGAGAGTGTGACACGCGAGTGAGTGTCGTAGACCACCACGTGCATGTGGACCAAAGATGCATGTCAAACTTTTTCTACAGCGAACATGCGACCAAAGAAGTTTAGTGTTAAAAATTGAAAAAAATAGATAACATTTATACATTTTTATACATTGATTGATTTCCCAGGGATTTAATGTGCAAAAATCAAATTTGATCTACATGAGACCCGTGATAGTGCACGAAAGTGGATTGCAAAATCATATGTGTACGTGTCCCTGGGTGCATGTTTAGTCCCCATGCAAGAAATTTCTAACATCAAGAATCTTGATTTTAAAATCCAGTAAATCCAAAACTAAGTTGAAATTCATGAAACTTATCGTGGTGTCATATGGACACCAATAGACTGTGATATTTTTTTTTCAAATTTGAGACAAGTTTTGATATAATCTTCTTACAGACAGGAAATTATTCAGGGTTCATTTCGCCTTTTTATACATTGATTTTCCTAGGCATTTTTAACAAATAGCCAACACGTTATTATCGCAAACTGTCGTATTAGTCCCACCGTGGGCGTTCAACTAACCATTTACTACCGCGAGCAGCTATTTGATTAGACAGGACAACTTTGAGCAATCCGCCGCGCACGCTCGCCGTACCGGGAAGCGAGCCATGAGCGCTGCAATTTATTGCTGGTTTTGGACTTTGGTTTCGGCCACCTCGGGAAGGTACGTAGAATAGTCCTTTGTTCTCATCAACAAGCACCACCACCGAGGATCACCGCCTGCTACGAGATGGAGGACGAGCCGGCCAACAAACAGGGCCGGGTCGAGCCAGAACCGCAAGAGGCTCCGGTGAACATGGACTTCATCAGCAGCCTCCCCGACGAGATGTTGGTAACCATCATATCCCACCTCCCCATCAAATCTGGTGTGCGGACCACTATCCTCTCGCGGCGGTGGCGCCCCCTCTGGCACTCCACCCCCTGGACCTCATCGTCGACCATGAGTTCTGCAGCGGGGAGCAACAACGCCTGGACGCATTGTCCCACGTCCTCGCCACACACCCTGGGCCGGTCAGACGCCTTGCTATCGGCAGGCTCAGTCCCCACAACAAGACGGAACCCAGGTTTCACTACTGGTTCCTATCACCAGCCCTGGATTGGCTCGAGGAGCTCAGCTTTCATGCTGGACGTCCTTGCTTGCTACCGCCGTCCGTGCTCCGTCTTGCGCCCACGCTGTGCCGCGCTACATTCAGGCAGTGCATTTTCCCCTGGATTGATGCTGCGCGTGCTCTTCATCTCCCTAAACTTAAGCACCTCGAGCTCATTGTCGTCCGCATCTCGAAGGAGGATTTGGAGCGCCTGCTCGTCGGCTTTACAGCGCTCAATCAAGCACCTTCGTCTTCATGCGATGGATGGGTTCAGTAGCCTCCACATCACCTCGAGGAATGCCCGTGCAATATATGTGCATTGCTGGCGCCGCCCAAGGCTGTCAGTTGAGGTGTTTCACGATATGGTCATTGAGAATGCGCCTTTCCTCGAGAGATTGTATGTACTTGATAAATTAGGTCCAGCAAGAATCAGGGTCACTCACGCACCGAAATTGACAGTGTTGGGCTATTCGTGTGCTGAATTCAACAAACTTGTTACTGGATCATTATCCGTTCAGGTACAACAGTCTTCTTCTTCTCCTTCTTATATATTATTGGATAGCACATTTTATCTAATTTTTCTTGATCTATATGTTCGCCTGTCATCCAGAAAATGATTCCCACAAGCTTGACCCGGCCTCTGTGCACAGTGAAGATCTTGGCACTACAATCTGTCGGCCCCGATCTGGCTGAAGTTGTTAGATTCCTTAGATGCTTTCCTTGCACAGAGAAGCTATACATAGAGGTGATGCTCCTTTCTTGTTAATTGTTAACCACAACGGAGCTCAATTTTTTGTAACTTTTACCCATGATTACAATGACAAATGTAGAATGATTTCTAAAGGAAATTTGGAGGATTTCAATACATATATTTTTTGAGATGCTAGTGTTGTACGCGTTTTATTCCTTCGCCCGACATGCTTTCGTGATAAAAGCTTATCATGAAAGATTGAAGGTGGCATTTCACTCTTTTCGTGTATTTTGGAAATCCTGCAAATCAAAGAGGCCCGAAGTGTTCAAATCTGCAGCTAGGCACTAATATGTTGTCTTCGTTTGCAGATACTAGCAGACCCGAAAGTAGAAAATGTTGGGTAATATAACAATCCCATTGAATGCCTTGATCTTCATCTCACAGAAATTACTTTTAACGAGTACCGAGGCACCACACCAGAAATTAAATTCGCCAGCTTCGTTGTTGAGAAAGCAAGGTTGCTCAAGGTAATGAGGTTTGCCCTATATTGACTGCACAGAAGTGAATGGATTGCTAAAGAGCGCAGGCGTCTACAGCTGAATGGAAAAGGTTCTGCAGAAGCTGAATTTCAGTTTGTAACTTCATATGACAGATTATTCGGAAGTCACTGTATCAAGCCACTATATGACTTCTCGGCGGCTGATCCTTTCGCAAAAATAATGCATGAAAAAGATTATGAAGAAGATGAATTTTATATGTCTGGATAGTTTGAACCCTGTAATCTTTGAATTTGGGCCTTGTAATGCTGGAATTTGAACCTTGTAATCTTTGAATTTGGGCCTTGTAATGCTGGAATTTGAACCTTGCAATATTTATGGTATTTGTTATGTAACGTAATTGGATGTTTAATTTGGTTTTGCAATCATGTCCAGTTATAAGTATATATATATATATATATTGTTCTTCTGTACACAGAGCATAGATGTTGTGCAGACAGAGCATATCACATCGCACATAGACCACACTAGGGAACCCGTCGGTGATGAATTCATCAATCGCACACAGTTGTATACCAGCAAGCATTTGCCCACAACACACATGGCTTATTCCATCACAAAGAGCTCGGATGAATCAAATGTATGCCACGTATCGCACACGCAACTCTAATTTGATTCGTGCTTGATGTCTCCACCATCGCTCACACAGTTCATCTTATTTGCCACGTATCACTATGCCGGCCTTTGCCCGCGTCCCTCGGCGCGCTCTGCTCGCCGTTAGGCACCGCAACACGCTGTGCTCGCCGTTAGGCGCCACGACGCGCTCTCCTCGCGTCCGTTGGCACGCTCTGCTCGCGTACCTCCACGCGCTCGGCTTGTGGATAGCTTTTCCTTGCGTGTTCAACTGCTATATGCATATATATGGTTGCTCGCCGTTGAGGAGACCGCGGAGCGCTCTGCTCGCGTCCCTGCGCGCGCGCTCTGCCAGTGGTTGGGGCCTACGCATGATCACGTTGGGGGCCCTATAAGCATGCGGTTGCGCCGCGCGCGTTGCCACGATGCAGTTACGTGCGGCATGATGGAGTTACGCGCTGCAAATTAGTATTGCCATCCGCGCGTGCGGATATTCCAGGCCGTTCGGCTTCCCCATTAATTCCCGCGGCCATTATAACCTTAGTCTCTTCAACCTTTCGATCTCGCCCCACAACACAACAAGCATACCCACGACGACACATACAGAGAGGATATCTGGTGGCACTCCAATGGAGTTCGGCGAGCATAAAGTGGAGATCCACGCGAGGGAGACGAATCTCTCGGTGGTGTACACCATCGACCCGGCCATGGTGGAGGACTACATCAACACCGTGGAGCAGTTGCTTGCTCGAGACAAGTACAAGGTGGTCGGCATCGACCTCGAGTACACCAGCGGTCATCCTGGCAAAGATCTGAAGGTTGCCATCGCTCAGTTGTGCGTGCGCCATCATGTCCTCATCTACCACTACTGCATGGCCACAGAGCCTTGCGACCGTTTCGCCAGGTTTGTCAACAGCACCGACTACAAGTTCGCTATGGTGGAAACCTCCAACGATGTAAAAGCGCTCATGGTTACGGGCTTGGCCTGCAATAACCTTGTCGAAATCCATGACCACTACAGGATCTGGGGCAGCAAGAAGAAGGACTCCCTGGTTGAACTCGCCTCGGCCATCATCGACCCCTAGTACGAAAAGATAAAGCAGGATGCCAACAAAACAAGTCCCGTATCCTGGCACAGGGCCTGGATGCGGCAACTGGATAAACCTCACCTCAGGTTCGCAGCCAAGAGCATGTATGCATGCTACAAGATGCACAAGCAAATAGTTGTCATGAGGAAGTGCCTCGTTCCCAAAATCAATGAGGCTGGATCGAGCCACAAGCAAAGCAGTAGCGGCAAGCGTCAGAAGAAGTAGATGATGATCAGATGATCGTTTATCCTAGTTAATTATGCATGTAATATATAGTTTACTTTGGTGTGTGGAAATGTCATGTGTGTAGTAGCCACCTATGTAATTATGCATGTAATAGTTTACTTTGGTGTGTGCAAATGTCACGTGTGTAGTAGCCACCTATGTAATTCGATGTTTAATTTGGTTATGCAACCATGTCCTTATAAGTGTGTGTGTGTGTGTGTGTATATATGTTGTTCTGTATGCAATCCCATCGAACAACACACATGTCTTATTAGCAGCAATCGTCTGTGTTATTATTGGTCTTCACACACATTTCTGATTACATACCTGTTTGCCGCGTATCACACACATCTTGTTAAATTGAACCGTTTCTGTTCTATTGGCTAAACGCAAACAGTTCATCCGAGTGGACTATTTGCCCTCTATCGCACACACCTTGATCTGGCTGACTGTTTCTTTTGATCCGCCTAATCACAAATAGTTCATCCGAGTGAACTGTATGCCGTCAATCGCACACACCTTGATCTGGCTGACCATTTTTGTTCTGTTGCGTAATCACAAAAAGTTAATCCGAGTGAACTGTATGCCGTACATCGCACACACTTTCATCTGGTTGCCCATTTCTGTTGTTCTGCCTCATCGCGAACAGTTCATTGGAGTGAACCGTATGCCACTCATCGCACACGTAAGTAAAATCTGAACCGTGTTTGTTGTATCTGCCATCGCAAACGTTTTGCATCTTTTTTGACGGTTTTTTTACATTACCATTTGCGACTAATGCATCACTGTCGTGGTAGAACACGGCCACCTACGGGGTCATCGGCCCCTTTGTGGTTCGGCAGGGGGGAGGTCGCATTGCATAAAGAGCGGAGGCCATGTGTGACGCCCCCGGTTCAATCGTACACTAGTCATACACGCAAACATGTACGATCAAGCCCAGGGACTCACGGGAAGATATCACAACACAACTCTAAACACAAATAAACGGAGGTCCACAATATTACAGACCAGGGATCCGAAGATCCGAATACATAAGTCAGTCATACAAATAATATCTGGGTACAGACATAGTTAGACAAGTTTTGCCTTAAGAAGGCTAGCACAAACAGCGACACTAGATCGAAAGGCGTTGGCCTCCTGCCTGGGAGCCTCCGATCCTACTCCTGGTCAGCTGGCTCGATCCAGTAGTACGTACCCTCTGGACCCTCCTGGTAGTAAGCTCCGGTGGTGGCATCTAGCTCCAGGACTCCATCGTCTGATGTATCATCAATGTGGGGTATATGGGGAAAAGAGAAAGTAAAGCAACCGTGAGTACTCATCCGAAGTACTCAGCAAGCAAGGATCTATACTACATATGCAACATTATCAATGGAGAAAGGCTGTATATTTGAACTGGGCTGCAGAAATGCCAGAATAGAGAGAAGGCCTAGTCCTATCGAAGACTAGCATCTTCAAACATCTTCACAAGGCCATCATCTTGCAGCAGTAGAAGAGAGTAGAATAGCATTTTATTTAACAAACATGTTGTAGTACAGCTCAAAGATCCTTCCTCGACTCCCAGCGAGAAAGTAATCCCGAAGCTTCAATTAAGTAACAAGTATCCAGTTTAAGTAGTAGATCGGGATACACAAACTGAGCGTCCTTTACCGTAGGACCGGCTATCGATAGAAGATTCATCCCTGCAGGGGTGCACTACTGTTACCCAACACGCTCGATCAACTCTGGCCGGACATACTTGCTGGGTAATGCCCGTCCTCGGAAGATCAACATGAAGCAGCGCTCTACCTAGGCTCAGCAGAGAGGTCAGCACGCCGGACTAACCTATGCACCCAGGGGTCTCGGGCCATCGCCCTGGGCACCCTGCGCGTTGCGTGGCTGGCCGGGGTGCAGGCGCGACACTGAACTCGCCAGTGAAGTATCTAGCCCAATCCCGACGATCAGCCCGCACGGTGAATCGTGACGTCTGATAAGCTTTCGGAGAAACGTACATCGCAGAGGGCCCCATAACCATAATCCCGCGTGGTGGTAGTGCGTATAGGGCACGTCGACCCACTCAGATCACACACCCAAATCCGATCAGCTCATTTAGTAACAAGCGGAAACATTCAGAGTTTCTGAAGCTCCGCCACAGTACCACACTCGAGTGCCCTTCCGGCACACTCGACAACATAGATCCCCAGCGGGTACCCACCAGGGTGGACCCGCCTGTAACAAAGGTCAAGTAGCCGTGTGGTCAAATCATCAGGGTGAACGTATGAGGTATCACCCTCGAGGTTCACACTGAGGGGTCGCACGACAGAGTCGTATCGGAAGTGGAGAAGGAGGAATCACCCTCGATGACCACGACCGAACAGCTATACTGCAGAGTATTCATCGTGAGTGCGTTACGAGGTATCACCCTCGGCACTCGATAGTTACTACGCAGAGTCGTACAACTTAGGGGGTGTGAAGTGAGGCGTCTGTCTCTGATCGACGATCACGTTGATCGAGTCGTCGATGATCAAGCAGGGGCAACAAGGGTAAGGTGGTGGGGTCACTGATGGTTCACTACCAACCTATACTAATCAGTTTATCATAGGCAGGTAAGGTAGCAATGAACAGGTTACAACAGCAGGCTATGCATCAGAATAGGAGCATACATTAACAGTAGCGAAATCTAATGCAAGCAGGAGAATAGAATGGGCGATATCTGGAATGCTCAAGGGGGGGGGGGCTTGCCTGGTTGCTCTGGCAAGAGAGGGAGGTCGTCAACGGGCTGCTCGTCAGTAGCGTAGTCGTACTCGACAGCAGCGACGTCGGTCTCGGCGTCTATCGAGAGAGAAGGAGGGGGAGAGAAACAATAAATTCACGGCAATAATGCAAACAATATGTATGACATGCCTAAATGATATGCCGGGGTGTTCTACTGCCTAACTAAATGATTTAGTTAATTTAGGAATTTATTCGGATTTATTTAATTAAAGTTGGACACTATTCATTTATCGAAATCGGTCTAATCGTTCAACGTTCTTATAGTTGCGGGCATCTGACGGAGATACCGAGGGCGTATCCGGGTTCGTATCGTCGTTCTGAGCAAGTTTCATGTACAAAGTATTTTCATCGGAGTTACGGTTTAAAAAATATGATTTTCTAAAGTTTTTATTAATTTCTGAAATTTAATTAATTATTTAATTCAACATTATCCGAAACAGTGATTGATGACGTCAGCATGACATCATGCTGACGTCAGCAGCCACCTGACAGGGTGGGTCCCACCTGTCATAGGCTGTTAGGTTAATTAGGTATTAACTAATTAAATTACTGTTTAATTAACACTAACTACTTAATTAAATTAACCTAATCAGGATTAATTAACTAATTAATTAATTAATTATTTTAATTATTTATTCTTATTTCCATTATTTTTCCTAAAACGTTTCTGGGCCGTGGGCCCCATTCGTCAGCGGCACAGGGGGGGCAGGGCCCACCGGGCTGTGGCCCATACGGCCACACGGGGCGGGCGTGGGCGCAGCCCGAGCGGGCGCGTCCAGGGTGCGCCCGGGCGCTGGCCACGGGCGCCGGCGAGGCGCGGCTGGACGGGTCGGTGGTGAGCGCGGGGCCACGGCGAGCGATGCGGGCGAGCGCGCGGGCGAGGTGTGGGGGCGCGCGCGCGTGCGGGTGGCCGCGGCGAGCGGAGGCAGAGGCGAGAGGACGAGCGGCAGCGGCGGCTGGAGTGGGCGCGAGCGGGGCGCGCGCAGCGCGGTCGGGCGCGAGCCGGGGCGCGGCGACGCGTGAGCATGCGCGCAGCGCGGTGAGCGGCGGCACGGGGGCGCGGTGCGCGCGGCGAGGTGCGGGAGCAGAGAGGGGGAGGCCTGGGGCCTCACCGTGCTCGTAGGGACGGGGCAGCGGGGGGTCGGGGCGGTCGACGGGGACGACGGCGACGGAGACGAGGTGCAGGCCGGCGGGGAGGCGCGGGCTCCGGGCGGCGGCGAGGTCGTCGCGGCGTCGGGCGACGGGATCGGGGGTTTGCCCCGATCCAGATCCAGTCGAGGGAGGGGGCGACCGAGCGATAGGCGGCTGGTCGGGGAAGAGGAGAGGACAGGGCGACGTCGGCGTGGCGGCGGCGTCGGCGCTGGCCGATCGGCGCGGGAGCGGGGTGGCGTCGGCGAGCGGCGTCGGCCCGATCCAGTTTCTGGATCGGGGGGGGCGAACGAGTGAGGAGGGGGTGTCGGTGAGGCTAGGGTTTGGCCGGGGGCCTTATAGGCCAGGGGCGACGCAGGTGGGCCGGCCGGCTGGGCTTCGGCCCAGTTGGGCCGGGGGGGGCGTTGCTCTTTTTTCCTTTTCTGTTTCTTTTTCCTTTTTCTTTATTCTCTTTTCTCCACTGTTAAATGTTTAGGCCCCAAATGGCTTTTGTAAAAAGTGTGACCTATTTCATAAATACCAGTGCATTATTCCCTAACACCTAAAATTAGTTTGGACAAAACATAATTCCATATTTATTTCAGATTCAATAAATGGTTATTAAATATTATCTTTATCCACTGTTTGAGGTTGTTCGAGTCACTTATCCAATTCCAATGATGTTGGTTTCAATTTTAGAATAGCCTCTGGAATATTTGCTATATATCTAACATTTTAGCTCCTATGTTGGACAACTTTCATATTCCACTTTCATTTAAATTTGAATTTGACTTAGGAGTTGAAATGCAATGTGATGCTAATGATGATTATGCACAGTCGATCATGCTAACATGTCGTTATCAAAAGTGATTACTGTTGCTAATCACCGGGGGTGTTACAACTCTCCTCATCTATTAAGAATTCTCGTCCCGAGAATTAAGAGGAAGACTGAAAGAAAGAGGGGTATTCTTCGCGAAGACGATCCTCGCGTTCCCAAGTGGCTTCATCTTCAGAATGATTTGACCACTGAACCTTGAGGAACTTGATTGACTTTTGACGTGTTCGACGCTCAGCTTGATCAAGAATACGGATGGGATATTCTGGATATGACAGATCTTCCCGTAATTCAAGCACTTCATGATCCACAGCTCGAATAGGATCCTTGAAGCAGCGACGGAGTTGGGATACATGAAAGACATCATGTACTTGTGAAAGATTAGGCGGCAACTGCAATTGATATGCCACTTCTCCTCGACGGGCAAGAATACGGAACGGGCCAATGTAGCGTGGAGCTAACTTGCCTTTGATTCCGAACCGATGAGTGCCTTTCAATGGAGTGACACGAAGGTAAGCTTGTTCGCCAGGTTGATAGACCATTTCCTGGTGCTTACGGTCATAGTTGCTCTTCTGACGAGACTGAGCAGATTTCAAATGTTCACGAACAATGCGGACTTGTTCTTCAGCTTGCCGAATAATGTCCGGTCCGACGAGTGAGCGTTCCCCAGTTTCTGACCAATTCAGAGGGGTTCGACACTTACGTCCGTATAGAACTTCAAACGGTGCCATCTTCAGACTAGCTTGATAGCTATTGTTGTAAGAGAATTCGGCATACGGGAGAGATTCCTCCCATTTCTTACCAAAGGAGATGACGCAAGCTCGAAGCATATCTTCTAGCACTTGATTAACTCGTTCAACTTGACCCTGTGACTGAGGGTGAAAAGCGGTGCTGAAAGACAGATGAGTTCCCATAGCTTCTTGGAAACTATTCCAGAATCTGGAGGTGAAGAGGCTGCCACGATCAGAACTGATCTCCAACGGAACACCGTGGAGTGACACAATTCGGGAAACATACAAGTCTGCTAACTGGCTAGCAGTGATTGTCTCCTTAACAGGCAGAAAGTGAGCAACCTTGGAGAATCGGTCAATGACGACAAAAATAGCATCATGACCCTTCTGAGATCTGGGAAAACCAGTAATGAAATCCATTTGGACCTTGTCCCATTTCCATTCAGGAATTTCCAAGGGTTGCAGAGTTCCAGCAGGCCTCTGATGTTCTACTTTAATGCGGCGGCAAATGTCACACTCAGCAACATAACGAGCAATGTCTCGCTTCATATTAGGCCACCAGAATCTTTGACAAATGTCACGGTACATCTTTGTGCTACCAGGGTGAATAGACAAGGGAGTGTCATGAGCTTCCTTCATAACGTTTTCCCTCTCATTCTTGAACTTGGGTACGAAGAGACGGTGTTGGAAAAATAGGATCCCATCTGCATCAAGATGGAATTCCGACGGCTTTCCTTTCTCGAGGTATCGCTTGATCTTCTCAACTTCAGTGTCATACCTTTGCATAACCTTAATGCCGTGTTCTAAATCTGGTTCGACAACCAGGGTATTGAGATAACCCTGTGGAACAATATGGAGGTTCAATTTGCAAAGCTCTTCATGGAGAAGAGGTTGTGTTTCTTGAACCATAAGATTGTTGCTATAGGACTTGCGACTCAAAGCATCGGCCATTACATTAGCCTTGCCGGGGGTATATGAAATATTCATATCATAATCGGCAATTGTTTCGAGCCATCTTTGTTGACGAAGGTTCAGATCTGGTTGAGTATATAAATACTTCAAGCTTTGGTGATCCGTGTATATCTCGCAACGGTTACCGAGAAGGTAATGTCGCCATAGCTTCAAGGCATAGATAACCGCAGAAAGTTCAAGATCATGCACGGGATAATTTTCTTCATGAGGACGCAATTGTCGGGAGGCATAAGCAATCACTTTGCGCTCTTGCATTAGGACACAGCCTAATCCTTGACGAGATGCATCACAGTATATCACAAAATCCTTTTGGGAATCCGGGGGTGCTAGTACTGGGGCAGATGTCAATTTATCTTTTAGTGTCTGAAAGCTTTCTTGACATTTTTCTGTCCACTCAAATTTAACACCTTTGCGAAGCAGATTTGTCAATGGTTTTGCAATCTTGGAAAAGTTCTCAACGAATCGACGGCAATAACTAGCGAGTCCGAGAAAACTTCTGACTTGCTTAACATTCTTTGGGGGAGTCCAGTCGAGAATAGCCTGAACTCGTTCGGGGTTAACAGCAATCCCATCCTTGGAAATCACATGTCCAAGGTAAGTTACTTCAGGAAGCCAAAATTCGCATTTGGAATACTTGGCATACAACTGGTGTTCTCGGAGCCTTTCTAGAACTAGGCAGAGATGTTCAGCATGTTCCTCTTTATTCTTAGAATAGACCAGAATATCATCTAGATATACCACGACGAATTTGTCGAGGTAATCCATGAATATATAATTCATCAGACGGGAGAATGTAGCTGGGGCATTCGTTAGGCCAAATGACATGACGGTGTATTCATAGGAGCCATAACGAGTGACGAATGCAGTCTTGGGAATATCCTCTTCACGGACACGGATCTGGTGATAACCCAACCTCAGGTCGAGTTTAGAGAACACCGATGATTCGGCAAGTTGATCATAAAGATCATTGATACGGGGCAGTGGGTATTTATTCTGGATTGTGGCTTGGTTAATGGGCCGGTAATCCTGAACCAATCGGTTAGTTCCATCCTTCTTCTTAACGAAGAGTGAAGGTGCTCCCCAAGCAGAGGAACTGGGGCGGATGAAACCACTCTTAAGTGACTTGTCGATTTCTTCCTTAAGCTCAAGAAGGTGATGCGGAGGCATCTTATAAGGTCGCTTGGCAATAGGAACGGTGCCAGGCTTCAAGTCAATGACAAACTCGACAGCTCTAGCCGGGGGTATGCCTGGAAGTTCTTCGGGAAAGGCGTCTGGAAAATCTCGAACGACAGAAACGTTCTCGATTCCTTCCAGAGGTGAGGCATTCAAAGCATTCATAACATATATCTCAGCTTCAGCGTCTCGAGTAATTCGGGCAGTGTAGTTCACTATCTCATCGGAGGGGTGAAGAAGTTGGATAACTTTAGTGGCACAATTGATCGAAGCAATGTGAGCTTTCAACCAATCCATTCCGAGTATGAGGTCTATGGTGGAAGACTTCAGGATAATAGGGGAAGCCAGGAATTCAAATTCCTCGATTTCAACAGGGACATTATGTGCCATCATAGTGGTTTGACATTGGCCTCCAGGGGTACGGACAACTATTGGCAGGTTCATCTTTTCGAATGCAATGTCATGAGATAATGCAAATGCTTCAGACATGAATGAATGCGATGCTCCTGAATCAAATAATACAGAAGCAGGTACTGAGTTAACAAGAAGGGTACCCATCACAGTAGCAGGTTGATCCTGGACTTCTTCAATGTAAATGTTGTAAGCCTGACCACGACCACGTGAAGCAGACCCAGTATTATAGTTGCGGGTCTGATTGTTGCCACGGCCATATCCACGGCCAGCACGAGGAAAATCTAACTGATTCTGAGTCTGGCGGCAGTCTTTAGCCTGGTGGCCTGGTTTGCGGCACTTGAAACACAAACCATCTTCAGGACGAAGAGGGGCATTGTTCTGAATAGCTTGAGCCTTTGACGGTCTCGGTGGTGGAGGAGGCAGACGTGGTGCAGCATTGTTCTTTGGCGCAGAGGTATTGGGACGGAACGCGTTGTTGGGAATCCAAACTCTACGCTTCGGTGCTGAGCCCGAAGATGAGCCAGCATCACGATAGCGCTTCTGCGAGTCCTTGTGTTCCATCTGAGCGGTCTCAACAAGAATAGCCTTGTTCACTAGAGTTGAGAAGTCATTGTAGTCTTGGGCAGCAAGTGCAAGCTTGAGGTCAGGGTAGAGTCCATTACGGAACTTCTCCTGTCTGCGAGCATCTGTGGCGATGTCTTCTTCAGCATAGCGGGAGAGATCAAGAAATTCCCGCTGATAAGCTTCGACGGTTTTATTGCCCTGAGTGAGGTTGCGGAACTGGGTCTTCATGCGTTCCATAATTGCTTGAGGGATGTAGCGTGTACGGAAAGCAGCCTGGAACTCATACCAGGTAATGACTGTTCCAACAGGCAGTGAACGCTTGTGTGTGTCCCACCATTGAGCAGCGGGCCCTTTTAAGAAAAAGGACGCGAAGGTGACAAAGTTGGCGGGGGCGACATTAGCAGACTCCATCTCGTGAGTGATGTCGCGGAGCCAGTCATCAGCATCCAATGGCTTGTCTGAATTGCGGAAGTGAGTAGGGTTGAGTCGCATAAACTCCGGCAGTGTTATTGAAGGTGGGTTCTGGTTGTTCTGATGCAGAAACTGAGCCATGATTCCAACCATGAACTGGCGGTTGAGCTCGAACTGTTGCATCATAGCTGCCATATAGTCTGGCGGTGGTGGACGTTCAGGGGCACGACCACGACCACGACCACCTGGTCTAACCATCCTGCTAAGTATCAACAGGGGGTAGTTTAGTAAAAGCAATTGCGAGTGTTTAGCGACAAGTATGATGTAACACGACAATACCTTAAGCAGTGTAATAGATACATAACAGTAGTCGATTAAGACATACAGATCCATACACAAAGTCGGGTACATGCGGACAGCATAACAGCGCAAATTAAAAGCTAGACATACTAGGCGGCGCGCAGGCACGCGGTAAGGAAGTACACAACGAGACATAGCAAAGGCTACATCAACGTCGGAGAAAACCACTGTAACGGGGTAACTGCGAGTGCGGACGACGAATATTCGTCGCGGAAGGATCCTGTGCTCCATGTGCACTCTGATGCAGAACCTGGTCTCGAGCTGTAAGAAGAGGTCCACGTGTAGGTGTGTGACCTCCAACAGCAGGCCAGTCAATACCAGCATACATCTGAGTCCTGCGCGGGTAAAGGATGTGCTCCGGATGTATCCCTGCACGAACAGCGGGCATCAACTGCGTCATAGCATCGTAGAGACGTGCTCGAGTGGCAACCAACTCGACGGCAAGAGCCCGAACAGTGCGATCCAGAGCCTGAGTGCACTGAATCAGAACGCGGTGGTCATATTGGCGAGGCTCGTACGGGGCACAGATAGCTGTGTAGTATCCGGTAGCATCTCCAGCAGGGGCATACGGAATGTATCGGAACTCAGAGTCATCCAAGATATCACTGAACTGTCCTCGAAGACGTGCGACAGCAGAGTAGGCGGCATCATGTACTGCCATCTCAATCATCACGCCGATACCGTGGAAAAGGTGCAGCTCGGTGTCTGAGTCATTCTGCCGATCATAGATACGAACATCAGCATGGTACTGCTCCTGATTAAACTCGCGGTAATCCTCGTAAACCATGTACTCAGGGTACCAGCGGTAGCCAAGTCTGGTCATGAGAGCGATCAGGACAGCTGGAAAACCAGGGGCATCACGAGCCCAAGTGCGAAGCACAAGCTGTGTCGTAGGACGCGGTGGAAACAAACGGTCCATTTGAAACAGAGGAAATTCAGATTTGTCAAATGACAATGAGAAGTTTAACACAACTCGGAGAGAAAGGTTAGACAAAACAATGGAAAGGAAAATGATTATCAGACTAATCAGATCAACGACAGGGAAATCGCACAGATATCCAGCTCTCCGGGTAGACAGAATTTACGAGATCCTAAGTGTCGGCGTTAGTAAACTTTATTTAACCCGAATAGAAGAGATATTAGAGTCCCAGAGTATAGACGAGGAATAAAAGATCCTAATACCACCCAGTTGGCGACGTGGGCCCATAAGCCACACAGCCAAGTTAGTAATTTAGTTTCTCGGTTTCTAGACTCGACTTCGGCCAAGGAATTTGGAGGGGGGCTTCCTACAGGCAGTCGGCTCTGATACCAACTTCTGACGCCCCCGGTTCAATCGTACACTAGTCATACACGCAAACGTGTACGATCAAGCCCAGGGACTCACGGGAAGATATCACAACACAACTCTAAACACAAATAAACGGTGGTCCACAATATTACAGACCAGGGATCCGAAGATCCGAATACATAAGTCAGTCATACAAATAATATCTGGGTACAGACATAGTTAGACAAGTTTTGCCTTAAGAAGGCTAGCACAAACAGCGACACTAGATCGAAAGGCATTGGCCTCCTGCCTGGGAGCCTCCGATCCTACTCCTGGTCAGCTGGCTCGATCCAGTAGTACGTACCCTCTGGACCCTCCTGGTAGTAAGCTCCGGTGGTGGCATCTAGCTCCAGGACTCCATCGTCTGATGTATCATCAATGTGGGGTATATGGGGAAAAGAGAAAGTAAAGCAACCGTGAGTACTCATCCGAAGTACTCAGCAAGCAAGGATCTATACTACATATGCAACATTATCAATGGAGAAAGGCTGTATATTTGAACTGGGCTGCAGAAATGCCAGAATAGAGAGAAGGCCTAGTCCTATCGAAGACTAGCATCTTCAAACATCTTCACAAGGCCATCATCTTGCAGCAGTAGAAGAGAGTAGAATAGCATTTTATTTAACAAACATGTTGTAGTACAGCTCAAAGATCCTTCCTCGACTCCCAGCGAGAAAGTAATCCCGAAGCTTCAATTAAGTAACAAGTATCCAGTTTAAGTAGTAGATCGGGATACACAAACTGAGCGTCCTTTACCGTAGGACCAGCTATCGATAGAAGATTCATCCCTGCAGGGGTGCACTACTGTTACCCAACACGCTCGATCAACTCTGGCCGGACATACTTGCTGGGTAATGCCCGTCCTCGGAAGATCAACACGAAGCAGCGCTCTACCTAGGCTCAGCAGAGAGGTCAGCACGCCGGACTAACCTATGCACCCAGGGGTCTCGGGCCATCGCCCTGGGCACCCTGCGCGTTGCGTGGCTGGCCGGGGTGCAGGCGCGACACTGAACTCGCCAGTGAAGTATCCAGCCCAATCCCGACGATCAGCCCGCACGGTGAATCGTGACGTCTGATAAGCTTTCGGAGAAACGTACATCGCAGAGGGCCCCATAACCATAATCCCGCGTGGTGGTAGTGCGTATAGGGCACGTCGACCCACTCAGATCACACACCCGAATCCAATAGGCTCAATTAGTATCAAGCGGAGACAATCAGAGTCTCTGATGCTCCGCCACAATGTCACACTCGAGTGCCCTTCCGGCACACCCGAAATCATAGATCCGCAGCGGGTACCCACCAGGGTGGACCCGCCTGTGACAAAGGTCAAGTAACCGTGTGGTCATAATCATCAGGGTGAACGTATGAGGTATCACCCTCGAGGTTCACACTGAGGGGTTGCACGACAGACTCGTATCGGACATGGAGAAGGAGGAATCACCCTCGATGACCACGACCGAACAGCTATGCTGCAGAGTATTCATCAGGAGTGCGTTACGAGGTATCACCCTCGGCACTCGATAGTAACTAAGCAGAGTCGTACAACTAAGGGGGATGTGAAGTGAGGCGTCTGTCTCTGATCGACGATCACGTTGATCGAGTCGTCGATGAACAAGCAGGGGCGACAAAGTAAGGTGGTGGGGTCACAGATGGTTCATACCAACCTATACTAAACAGTTTATCATAGGCAGGTAAGGTAGCAATGAACAGGTTACAACAGCAGGCTATGCATCAGAATAGGAGCATACATTAACAGTAGCGAAATTCTAATGCAAGCAGGAGAATAGAATGGGCGATATCTGGAATGCTCAAGGGGGGGGAGGGGCTTGCCTGGTTGCTCTGGCAAGAGAGGGAGGTCGTCAACGGGCTGCTCGTCGGTAGAGTAGTCGTAACCTGGTGCAGCGTCGTCGGTCTCAGCGTCTATCGAGAGAAAGAAGGAGGGGGAGAGAAACAATAAATTCACGGCAATAATGCAAACAACATGTATGACATGTCTAAATGATATGCCGGGGTGTTCTACTGCCTAACTAAATGATTTAGTTAATTTAGGAATTTATTCGGATTTATTTAATTAAAGTTGGGCACTATTCATTTACTGAAATCGGTCTAAAAGTTCAACGTTCTTATAGCTGCGGGCATCTGACGGGAATACGGAGGATATATTCGGGTTCGTATCGTCGTTCTGAGCAAGTTTCATGTATAAAATATTTTCATCGGAGTTACGGTTTATTTAATATGATTTTCTAAAGTTTTTATTAATTTCTGAAATTTAATTAATTATTTAATTCAACATTATCCGAAACAGTGCTGATGATGACATCAGCATGACCTCATGCTGATGTCAGCGGTTAATTAAGTTAATTACTAATTACTGTTTAATTAACACTAATTAGTTAATTAGATTAACCTAATCAGGATTAATTAACTAATTAATTAACTAATTAATTAATTATTTATTTTTATTTTGCTTTTATTTTATTTTCTATATTATTTTCTTTTTCCCTTTTCTTTATTCTCCTTTCTCAATCTAGTAAATAGCTAGGCCTCAAAATGGTTTTTGTAAAACATGAGACCTAGTTCATAAATACCAGTGCATTATTCCCTAACACCTAAAATTAGTTTGGACAAAATATAATTCCATATTTATTTCAGATTTAATAAATGGTTATTAAATATTATCTTTATCCACTGTTTGAGGTTGTTCGAGTCACTTATCCAATTCCAATGATGTTGGTTTCAATTTTAGAATAGCCTCTGGAATATTTGTTATTTATCTGACATTTTAGTTTCTATGTTGGACAACTTTTATATTCCACTTTCATTTAAATTTGAATTTGACTTAGGAGTTGAAATGCAATATGATGCTAATGATGATTATGCACTATTAAGCTTGCTGACATGTCATTATCAAAAGTGATTACTGTTGCTAATCACCGGGGGTGTTACACCATGGGACAGCACGGCAGAGGTGACACTGGTGGTTTTTACCCAGGTTCGGGCCGCTGAGAAGCGTAAAACCCTACTCCTGCTTTGGTGGATTGATGGAGGGACCGTGAAGAACGCGCGGCGCTCAAGCCCGGCAAGGTTGCCTTGGGGAGAGCAGCTACGCGTGTATGAGTACACGAGGGTCCGAATCCTTTTTAAGGTTGCCACGGTCCTCCTTTTATAGGCTAAGGGGTTACCACAATGGCAAAATGGTGATTATCCAATGATTAGATAGCTAACAGTGCTATCATACCTAACTCTGGCAGTTAGGACAAAGTGCATTAAATGCACTGCTAGGTGTCACGCTGTGGATGCGGCCCGCCAGGCCTTCCGCGCCGCTTAGTCATCTTCCACCTGTCTGCTTGACACGCCTCTGGACGGGTGTCATATAGAGGTGATCTTCCTTCTAAATAGCTGCCATGTGCCAAATGACAGCCGCTTAGCTATCTGGGGGCTCGACACTGCACCGATGGATGACTTGCGTTGTGATGCGGTGGAGCGGTGGAGTCTTGGTGAGGATGTAGGCCGCCAGCGGCCCCGGCAAGCCTGCCGGGGAAGTCTTGGGACTTGTCTTCGGGATGGCCTCGACCTGACCAGGCTCTCCTGCCCGGTAAGGGAGGCCTTTCCTTAGTGATATCTTGTTATCTTGGCTTGTCTTGGTCTTCTTGATCTGCCCCTTGATTCCTCTAAGGGCTATCTCTCTGGCTTGGTTCTGTCTTGAAGGCTTGGTGGAGTTTGTATCTCTGTCACTAAGCCTGTGTACAGTCCGGACAACATACGTAAAGGTTTGTTGCACCGACAGGAGCCCCCGGGCCTGATCCAAACGTGTTGCCGAGCATCGTTGGGGTAGGCCCCATCAGGTACACAGGCAGGGCATTTACGATGATATTCTCCTCTTTCTTGATATCTTCTTTGCTTCTTCATTAACCTGCGCTCGAACCAGTCTCCGGTTTTCTGCACGTCGTGCGATGCCAAACGCAGTGGGGGCCATCTTGTAATGGCCCGTGATTGTCTTTATCCCATGGGGAGGTAACTGCCATTTCACTCATCCCACTACGCCCGTCCCTTCCGCCACGTACGTCGCATGCACCACGTGGGGTAGGTGACAGATGCGTATGGTGCGGGGAGGAGTGCTATGACAGAAACCCAAACATCCTGGATTGGCCCAAGAGGGCGGTCGATGGGCTCGTCCGCCGTCAGTGGCTCGGGTCGGATTCGAAGGAGCTCTTGAGAGTGGGTGGAGAATCAATCCCCCCCCCCCCCCGTCCCAATTCGCCTATAAAAGGGAGCACGAGGGGGAGCGAAGGCACTCATCCACGCATCTCCCTCTTCTTCTTCCTTGCTTACTTCCTTGCCATGCCGAGGGGGAGAGACTGGGGCCAGGCCCCGGGCCTCAACCCGGGTGCGGCGATCCCGCAAGCTAGTGCTGGCACTCTGGGAGTGAGTCTGGTCTGGGGCCGCGGGAGGCGCGGTGATCGTAGTAGGGGCGATCGCAGTTTGCGGTGGCGTATCCGTGGACGCCGTATCGACTCCGGTATGGAAGGCATAGCGCTTCTCCATAATGGTGGAGCGCTCGCCTCCTCCATGTGAGGTAGCCACTCAAAGAAGAGGAGTCGCCCCTGCCGCAAGCCGTTGGGGCTCGTTAACCCATCGGCGGAGTCCTCAGGGCTTCTGGCGCCCGCCCGCGGCGCTGTGCTCGGGATCCTTAGTAATCCCAGCACTGCTTTCTCCAGCGAGGTCGGGGATGACGCTGAAGATGGCGGTGTCCTCCTGCCCGTCAAGGTGGGGAGTGGTGACGGGCCAAGGGCCCGGCGCCCTCCCGGAGCGATAGTGATGAGGAAGAAATAGGCGAAGAAAGAGAAGGCGGCTGGCAGGCCGTCAGGTCGGAGTACGATGACACCGACGCCTTCGTCTCATACTGCCGGCCCGCTGCTCCGTCTTTCCGCTCTTCCCCTCCCTCCTCGGCACCATCATCACCAGCTTCTTCCGGACGGTTGCCGGGGAGGGGACGCTCTCTTGGTGCCTTCTGCCAGGTGCACCCTTTGGTCCCGGCGGTGGCGTCCGGGGCACCTCCTAGCCGCCCCTGCCGCCTTCGCAGCCTCGCCACTCCCAATCTTGTCAGGCCGCGCCTTGCGGGCCCTGACGGTTTCAGGTTGGGCTTCTGCCCAGGCACTCCTTTTGCCCTCTTGCCTCCCACTGTAGTTCCTAGGAGGAGAGGGACAAGAAAGGGATTACGGGGCACTTATCTTTTTTCAATCTAAAATATGTAGGCACTTGCCAAACTTTAGTTTCAAATATGTAATCTCTTCTATCCATGTTTGTATTCTGTAAGCTTTGTACTCGTTTATCCGCATATTAATGAAAAAATATGGTCTTGCCAGGTACTTGTGCATGTACTACATCCATGCAGAGGAGGAGTGCCTCTATACTTTTAAGTAAACAAGTTTTCTCCGGCAAGCTATCCTGCCGGTGCCTTCCGTTTGTTGCCGCGGGGCTTGGCCTACCGGGCTCAAAACTATGGAAGGGGACCAGCCCCTCGTCGAACCTTCTCCGCCAAAAGGATGGGAGCAAAAATGCTTCGAAGGTGACGAGGTTTCTCTATGCACAAGTTTTCTTCTTACAGAGACACGTATGGATAAGAAGGAACTTATCTATTCGGCTTGTCGGGGATCGATATGTAGGCTTGTTTTCATTTCTTCTTTTAGGGATCGAGTCCATGGCAAGAGCCCTGTAGTTAGTGTAGAGGAAAACAAAGCAACATATGATCTCATCTACATGATCATGGCAAGTTTATGTTATGCTATGCATGCATGCAAGTTGTTTTTAGGGCGCCAACGCTTCATTTTATTGTCTGTGCTCAGTGTCTGCGCCTGGCTTTGTACAAAGGGTTACATGCGCATCGGCAAGGCTTGTACAAAAGGGTGGCTGCCGGGCAGGGCCTGACAGCCGCGCCTTATGGGTAGAACTTATGAAGATGACCAATGTTCCATCAGTTTTGCAATTGAATGCCATCTTCGGCCTCCAGACGGACTGCGCCAGGTCTGGTGACTCGCACTACCTGGTAAGGGCCTTCCCACTTCGGCGTCAACTTGTATGCACCCTTGGCGGACTGAACACGCCTAAGGACAAGGTCGCCTTCCTCAAGGCTCCGGGCATGAACCCTGCAGCTGTGATAGTGGCGCAAAGCTTGCTGATAGCGTGCAGCACGCGTAGCAGCCCGGAGACGGTTCTCCTCAAGGAGCACGGCATCATCATGCCAGTGCTGCTCTTGCTCTACTTCATCGTAGGCAAATACTCGAGGTGACCCGTATATGAGTTCTGTGGGGATCACTGCTTCTGCCCCATAGACTAGGGAGAAGGGAGTCTGGCCGGTAGCTCGATTTGGTGTCGTACGGAGGGACCAAAGAACCATCGGCAGCTCATCGATCCAGCGTCTGCCGCACTTCTACAGCTTGTCAAAAGTTCTTGTCTTGAGTCCTCGCAGCACTTCAGTGTTCATCCTCTTAGCTTGTCCATTGCTTCTGGGATGAGCAACCGAGGCGAATGAAACCTTGCTTCCGAGGGTTTGAGCGTATTGCATGAAGGCGCGACTTGTGAATTGGGTGCCGTTGTCAGTGATGACTCTGGCGGGTACTCCGAAGCGGCACACCAATCCCTTCAAGAACTTGATAGTTGATTGCGCGGTCACCTTTCTCATAGGCTCCACTTCTGGCCACTTTGTAAACTTGTCAATTGCCACGTACAAGAATTCAAAGCCCCGGGTAGCACAGGGGAAGGGGCCCAAGATGTCGAGTCCCCAGACCGAAAATGGCCATGACAAAGGGATCGTCTGGAGAGCTTGAGCGGGTTGATGGATATTCTTGGAGTGGAACTGGCAGGCTTCACATCTGGTGACTAGCTCAATTGCATCTTGGAGGGCCGTGGGCCAGTAGAAACCTTGCCGGAAAGCTTTTCCAACTAAGGCTCTTGATCCAATATGGGAGCCACACATGCCTTTGGGTATCTCTGCCAACAGTTCCTTCCCCTCTTCCCGGCAAATGCACTTCAATTTCACACTGTTGGGCCTCCTTCTGTATAACGTGTCATCGACAAACTGATACATACTGGCCCTCCGGGCTACTTTTTCAGCTTCTTCTTGCTCTTCGGGAAGTTCTCCTGTTTGGAGGTAATGGACTATGTGTCGTGCCCAAGTTGGAGCCTGAGGCTCGGCAACAAGGATCAATGGCACCTCCTCGTTCGTGGGAGCGCATATCTCAACCGCAAGAACTGGTAGTTCGGCGGGAGGGTGCTGCTCACCAGGTGAAGTGGAGTTATTCCCGTCAACCTCTCTACCGGGGGCTTCGGGAAGCTCTGTCGGGAGAGGCTTGCCAGAGTCCAGTTTTTTCCTTTTTATGGCCATTGTTGCTGGGGATACTGAGGGTTGAGTTAGGTGGAGAACAAAAGTCCCTGGTTCCACAGGAAGCTTTTGTGCAGCGCATTTTGACAGATGATCGGCAACACTGTTTTCCGCATGCTGCGCGTGCTCTGTTTGCAATCCATCAAAATGCTCCTCCATCTTTCTCACTTCCTCCACATTTGCCTCCATCAATGGACTCTGGTAATCCTTGTTCACTTGTCTCACCTCAAGCTGTGAGTCTCCACAAATGATCAACTTCTTAATTCCCAACTCTGTTGCGGTCCTGAGCCCGGCAAGGAGTCCTTCATATTCTGCGGTGTTGTTGGTAGCTTTCTCCCGGGGAAAATGCATTTGGACCACATACTTGAGGTGCTCTCTAGTGGGTGCGACAAGGAGCACGCCAGCTCCAGCACCTTGTAGTGAGAAGGCACCATCAAAGTACATGATCCACTCTTGGGGGGCTTCCTTGCCGGGGATAACTGTTTCCGGTGTCTCCTTATCTAGGGTTGGCGTCCATTCCGTGATGAACTCCGCCAATGCTCTACTCTGAATGGTTGACGTACTCTCATACTTCAGACCGAAGCTTGACAATTCCAAAGCCCATTCAACTATTCTGCCAGTGTCCTCCGGGTTCCTTAGTATGCGTTGCAAAGGGAAACAAGTGACAACTGTGATCTCGTGGGCTTGGAAGTAGTGGCCCAGCTTCCTCGAGGCCATAATGAGGCCGAAGATCAACTTTTGCACTCCGAAGTACCTTGACCTAGCCCCCTGCAACAGGGAGCTAACAAAGTACACCGGCCGTTGCACCACCTTCTTCTTTGCCGCGGTCTTGGAATTGTCTCTGTTATTCCGCTCTTCTTTCTCCTGATCTGCACCGGACCTTGCCGGGATAGGTTCGCTTCCTTCTCCAGAGGGGACATTAGCTGCGGCTGCTCCTTCATCTACTTCCCGTTGCACCACCAGCGCTGCGCTAACCACTTGATTGGTTGCCGCTAAATACAGCAGCAACGGCTCTTGTGGTTTAGGAGCGACCAAGGTGGGAGCAGAGGAAAGATAGGCTTTCAAGTCTCGCAGCGCTGCTTCTGCTTCCGGGGTCCACTTCATTGGCCCTGCCTTCTTCAAAATTTTGAAGAACGGCAAGGCACGCTCAGCAGACTTGGAAATGAACCTACTCAGCGCGGCAACACACCCGGTTAGGTGCCTCACGTCTTTAACTGTCTTGGGTACTTGAATCTGCTCGATCTTGTCGGGGTTGGCCTCTATCCCCCGGTGGGACACAAAGAAACCAAGTAACTTGCCGAAGGGAACGCCAAACACACACTTCTCAGGGTTCAACTTCAAGTTGATCTTGCGCAGGTTTGCAAAGGTCTCTTCCAAGTCCTGAATGAGAGTTGATTTGTCCTTGGTCTTGACCACTATGTCATCCATGTAAGCTTCAATATTCCTATGCAATTGAGACTCAAAACCAATTTGCACTGCCCTTGCAAAAGTGGATCCAGCTCTCTTCAACCCGAAGGGCATCCGCACGAAGCAGTATGTGCCACACAGGGTTATGAACGCGGTCTTCTCCTCGTCCTCCTTGGACATGAATATCTGATGGTACCCAGAGTATGTGTCCAAGAAGGAAAGCAGATCACACCCGGAAGTGGAATCTACGATCTGGTCGATGCGCGGCAAGGGGAACGGGTCCTTCGGGCATCCTTTATTCAGATCCATGAAGTCTATGCAAAGCCTCCATTTCCCGTTCGCCTTGTGCACCACCACCGGGTTCGCCAACCATGTTGGGTGCAACACTCCTCTGACCAAACCAGCTGCTTCAAGTTTCTTGATCTCCTCGGCATTAAACTATTGCCGCTCTAAAGCTTGCTTCCTGACTTCCTGCTTGACGGGCCGGGCATGAGGGCAGACAGCTAGGTGGTGCTCGATTACCTCCCTGGGAACACCGGGGATGTCAGATGGTTGCCAGGCAAACACATCTACATTCGCCCGCAGGAAGGCAACGAGCGCGCTTTCCTATTTGTCATCAAGGGTGGAGCTGATGGTGAACGTACCACCAGCGCCATCCAGCCCTGCCGAGACCTTCTTCACCGCAGGTGAGGCAGCCTTGGGTTTCTTGCTAGTGGAGCTCTTCGGCAAATCATCGACGGGCACAACACACTCCGAAGAGGTGCGCTTCCCGGATTCCTTGCCGGTATCTTTGCTGGCTTTCTTTCCTTTCTTGTTTTCCTTGGCGGGAGCTGCAGCTTCCGCGGCCTCGGTAGCTACTGCGTCTCGGTACATCTTATCCATGCATATGATTGCATCCTTCTTGTCTGACGGAATGGAAATGACGCCCATCGGCCCTCGCATCTTCAATGTGTTGTAGGCATAGTGGGATGCCGCCATGAATTTTGCCAGGGCTGGACGACCAAGGATTCCATTATACGGCAGGGGGAGATCAACCACATCAAATACAACCTTCTCGGTCCGGTAGTTCAATTCTCCTCCAAATGTCACCGGCAGTGTGATCTTTCCCTTAGGACGACTCCTGTCGGGGTTGATCCCTTGGAAAGTGCCAGTAATCTTGAGCTCTTCATCTGATATTTGAAGCTTGCTGAGCACCTTGGGGGAAATCAGATTCAACCCAGCCCCACTGTCAACCAACATCTTTGTGACCTTGAGGTTGCGGATTATTGGTGAAACCAACAACGCCAAGCACCCTACCGCGGTAGTGCGGTCAGGGTGATCCTCTTCGTCGAAGATGATGGGCGTGCGGGACCATTTGAGTGGTTTCCAGGAGTCTGCCGCTGATTCTACGGCATTGACCTCACGCGCCCACTGTTTAAGCTGGCGGTGAGAGGAGTGCAAATATGCGCCTCCGTCAACGCATAGGGCCTCAGTGGCTTTCTGGAACTCTTGCTCACTGGTTTCCTATTCATCCCCTTCGTCACTTTCGTCATCGCCTTCTCTTTTCTCACGGTCTCTTGCAGGTTTCTTCTGATGCTAGGGAGCCTTGCCACGGCGGCCTCCTCTGCTACCGCGGCCCTTCCCGCCAACACCTTCTTGGTCTTTTTCCTTGTCACGCTTCTCGTACTCAGCTCTCTGCTTCTTGACAAGTTGTTCAACTTGGTGACACTCTTGGAGATCATGGCCCTTGGTCCGGTGGATCTTGCAGTATGGCCCGTCTGCCTTCCCAGCCTTTTCGGCCGCGCAGCCTCCTGGTAATCAGTGCACGCGGCAACTTCCTTACCGGGGGCTTCGGTCTTGGCCTTCTTGCCGCTACTAGGAGTGCCAGAGCCTTCAACAGCCAATATTGCCTTTTCCTTGCGCTTCTTATTGTGTTTCTTGTTCTTCCTCTTTAGGTCAGCGGCATCGTCGTCATCATCTGAGTCGACTTCGACGCCGTCCTCTTCTCCGGGGAGCCGCCTTCCTTCCTCTGTTCGGGCGCACTTATCCGCCAAGGTGTATAGCTCATTCACAGTCTTGGGCAACTGGACGTTCATCTTGGAACGTATCCTCCTGTTGCGCACGTTGGACTGGAACGCGGCAATCACAGCTGCCGGGTGGATGTCTAGAATGTTTCTGTGCACCTGGCTAAACCTCTGCATGTACTTCCGCAAGCTCTCCCCTTCCTTTTGTGGAAGGAGCTGCAGATCGTTGGGCCGTCATGGTTCTTGATGGCCGCCCGTGAAGGCGCCAGCAAACTCATTGCACAGGTCAGCCCATGATGAGATGGAATTCTCTGGAAGGTGCATCAGCCATGACCTCACATTTGGCTTGAGTGCCAAAGGGAAGTAATTGGCATACACTTTCTCATCTCTTCCCCCGGCGGCTTGAACAGCGATAGTGTAGATGCTCAAGAACTCTGCCAGGTTCAGTCTTCCATCATACTTTTCTGGTATTTCTGGCTTGAAAACACGGGCAGATGGCCAACGGACTTGCCGTAGCTCGCGAGTGAAGGCGGGGCACCCAACCTGGAATGGCAAGTATCCGCCTTCACCGGGCGTGGGTTCGTCGACGTCTGGGCCATTGCACCTGTCAGATTGGCGACGGGTTTCGCGGCGTCGTTCTATGGTGACGCGCGCGTCCTCCCTCCACCGATCTTCCAGGACCTGCCGCTGATCTCGACAGGCCCGAGGATCAGATGAAGTCATTGATACCTCGTCGGGCTCCTGGTTGCGTGGTTCTGGTTGCATCCTTTGCGCTGGCTGTTGTGGAGGGGGTTGCACTGTTGGAGTGGCCCCCTTGACTTGGCCAGCAGCTTGGAGTATGGTCATTGCTTGTGGGCACCACGGCAAATCTGCCCACTGCGATCCTCCGGCTTCAGCAAAACCGATCAAGCTCTGGATGGTGGCTCTCCATTCATCCATTTGATCAGCCTCTGGCGAGAATCTCAGAAGGAGTTGAGCTCGCGCCATGGCTTCCGAAGCAGTGCTTGGCATAGACGACGACACAGACCGCGACGTCGCTCCGCTCCTGCGAGTACCAGTGCCGGCGGCACCATGCTCTCATCGCCGCGAGCCAGCCGCCACGGTGGTACGTGATACGTCTCCAACGTATCTATAATTTATGAAGTATTCATGTTGCTATATTATCATTCTTGGATGTTTTATAATCATTTTATAGCAACTTTATACCATTTTTTGGGACTAACTTATTGACATAGTGCCCAGTGCCAGTTGCTGTTTTTTTCTTGTTTTTCACATCGCAGAAAATCAATACCAAATGGAGTCCAAACACAGCGAAACTTTTTGTGGATTTTTTATGGACCAGAAGACATCTAATGGGCCAGAGCAGCACCTGGGGGGTGCCCCGAGGGAGGCACAACCCACCAGGGCGCGCCTGGGCCCCCAGGCTTGCCCCGGTGGGTTGTGCCCACCTCGGTGGCCTCCCGCACCGGCTCTTCACCCTATAAATCATCAAATATTCCAAAAACCCACGGGGTAACCCTAGATCAGAAGTTCCGCCGCCGCAAGCCTCTGTAGCCACAAGAAACCAATCTAGACCCCGTTCCGGCACCCTGCCGGAGGGGGAAATCATCACCGGTGGCCATCTTCATCATCCCGACGGCCACCATGATGAGGAGGGAGTAGTCCACCCTCGGGGCTGAGGGTTTGTACCAGTAGCTATGTGTTTAATCTCTCTCTCTCTCTCTCTCGTGTTCTTGAGATGTCACGATCTTGATGTATCGCGGGCTTTGTTAATATAGTTGGATCATATGGTGTTTTCCCCTCTCTATCTTGTTGTGATGAATTGAGATTTCCCTTTGAGATTTCGTTTTATCGGATTGAATACTTTTATGGATTTGAGAGCACTTGATCTATGTCTTGGCACTCAACTCGCGGATTCCCGAGGTGACATTGGGGTAATCTATCATAGGGGTTGATGCACGTTTTCATCCTTGTTTCTCCGGTAGAAATCTTGGGGCACTCTTTGAGGTTCTTTGTGTTGGATTGAGTATTATGAATCTGAAATTGTTTGATGCATATCGTATAATCAACTCACGGATACTCGCGGTGACATTGAAGTATCTAGGTGACATTAGAGTTGGTTGATGTGTATCATATGGTGTTATTTTAGTACGAACTCTTGGTTAGATCGATCGAAAAGAATAGCTTGGTGTTATTTTAGTACGAACTCTAGGATAGATTGAGCGGAAAGAATAGCTTTGAGGTGGTTTCGTACCCTACAAACAATTTCTTCTTATGTTCTCCGCTAGATAAGAACTTTGGAGTGATTCTTCATCGCACGTTGAGGGATGGTTATGTGATCCAATTAGATTAGCATTGTTGAGAGATTGCACTAGCGAAAGTATGGACCCTAGGCCTCATTTTCAAGCATTTGTAATACCGTTTGTGCTCACTTCTGTTACTTGCTACCTTGCTGTTTTTTTATTGTTCCTATTACAAAAATCAATATCTACTATTATTACTACACTTTTATCACCATCTCTTCGCCGAACTAGTGCACCTATACAATTTACCATTGTATTTGGTGTGTTGGGGACACAAGAGACTTTTTATTATTTGGTTGCAGGGTTGTTTGAGAGAGACCATCTTCACCCTACGCCTCCCACGGATTGATAAACCTTAGGTCATCCACTTGAGGGAAAATTGCTACTGTCCTACAAAACACTGCGCTTGGAGGCCCAACACGTGTCTACAAGAATAAAGTTGCGTAGTAGACATCAGTACGGTGGTGAGAAGGGTACGCCTGGGGGTCGACGACCCCGTTCGATGCTTCATCTTGGTTACCCCGCCCCGAGGGAGGCGCTTGCCCTACCGCTGCGCCGTTGCAGGGACAGCCAGGGGGCCGCGGTTCACACCAGAGTGAGCGTTGTCGCTGTGGCTGCGTCCTTCGGCACGGTGGGGAGGTGGAGACTGAACGTTCTCCCCACCCGTGCGTTGTGGAGCACAGCCGTCGGAATACTGTTGATGCTGCCCTCCTCCAGCGTTTTCTGCTCCCGCCTCGGTCGCGGGGGGAACGATGACAGCGCCGCCTACGCCTGTCACATTCCCCATGGCATCCGTGTCCCCCGACGCCGCTGCAGCCCCCATAGTATTGGTGGCTGCATGCGAGGGGGCCTTCGAGGTGGAAGGATGAGCAATTGTGCCAGACTTCTTCTTGGGCGCCATGGATGATGAAGCCAACGATGAAGAAGACGATGATGAAGATTGACGCGCTGATCACAAACTCAGGTTTGCGCACGCACGCCCCCCTACCTGGCGCGCCAAAGATGTCATGGTAGAACACGGCCACCTATGGGGCCATCGGCCCCTTTGTGGTTCGGCAGGGGGAGGTCGCATTGCACAAATCGCGAAGGCCATGGGACAGCACAACAGAGGTGACACTGGTGGTTTTTACCTAGGTTCGGGCCGCTGAGAAGCGTAAAACCCTACTCCTACTTTGGTGGATTGATGGAGGGACCGTGAAGAACGCGCGGCGCTCAAGCCTGGCAAGGTCGCTGTCGATGTACTAAGTATTGGGCCTTTAGTACCCTGTACTTGTGCATGGGTGGTTGTAGCCATACCTGCGGCAAGGCTTGTCGGGGAACAGCTGAAGATTAATCCAAGATTATCAGAGACATTCAAGCCAAGGACCAGAAGATAAGGAGAACTGGAGATCAGGGGCTCGGCCCCCGGCAAGATCTTGCCGGGGTAGCCTGCAGAGCCCGGCAAGATCTTGCCGGGATAGCCCGCGGAGCCCGGCAAGATTCGCACCCCGGCAAGGTTCCATCACTGTGCCACCGCTCCAGCGCAGCGACCAAGCCTGGCATTCTGGCCCCATCCCTGGATGCATGGCAAGGCGCTAGTGGAGGTGAGCTTAAGCGGTGCTGATGGGATGGCCCCTTTTTCCATCCCCAAGAAAGTAGGGACACCTAAACGGACACTTCACGGTGCATTAAATGCATTTGTCCTAAACCGCCAGTGGTTAGGTATGATAACTCTGTAGCTACTTTACACCTCGCGTATGAACAGTTCGCCACTGTGGTGACCCCTTCAAGCATATAAAAGGAGGCCCAAGGCAACTGCTACAGGGAGGAGAACACTCTCGGCCCATTCTGCATGCGTAGCCGCTGCATAAACACACTGTTCATTGCAAGCGCTCCAAGAACTAGGACGAATACACTGATAATAAACTAAAGCAGGAGTAGGGTTTTACGCTGATCAGCGGCCCAAATCTGGGTAAAAATCCCCTCGCGCTGGTCCTCGGTTCTGCTCTTTGTGCATACCTCTCTCCCTGTCGAATCGTAAAGGGGTCCTTTGGTTCCCATAGGTGTCGTACGCCGACATCTTTGGTGCGCCAGGTTGACCATGTTCTTCGAAAGCATCATTGATGCTCTGAAGCTGCTACAGTCCAACCGAGCGACCCAGCTGGCCAACGAATCCCGCAAACTTTGCCGGGCCGTCCTTCGCAAGGTACTCGTCAAGGTGGTACATAAGAACCCTGGCGTTGATCTCACCAACGTGCTCGATCGCTTGCCGAAGGATGCAGATCTCAAAGCACTTGAGGTGCTTGTCGCGCCCATCCTTGAGAAGGTGGATTCAATCAAGAGGGTCGAAGGCCAGCGCAGGGACTAGCCGTCTCACTTTTCCTTGCCGCCACCATTCCATGCCAAAGACAATTTAGTCTCAAGTTAGAACTGCGGCAATTATCAATGTAATATAATTTGCTATGATTGAATACATGCATGATATTTCTCCTGTCCAATTTCTTCCCGTATGGTATACGCCCTACGCTCACTAGAAACTTGCTGGCGCACAACCTGCCGCGAGCGCTGGGTGCGGGACTTTAGCAGCCTGTTGGAGGTGCAGCAGCCGGCAAGACACCTTGGCGCTCTTGGTGCAGCCACTTAAACTGTTGAGCGGACTCGAAACAAAATAAGGGCGCAACCAATTACGACAAGGGTTCCTTCGCGTGCAGGTTTTCCATGCAAGGACCGAAATCGTCTAAAGAAAATAGCCTGATTGTAAAAATTGAAAAACTTGCTTAAAGTTTCGCAACTTAGCTTTCTGTCGCTGTACTTCTTCCGGCAAGACATCAATTCTGAATGCTGCCCATTGGTATCCATACCTTCCCCCCCCCCCCCCGGAAAACTTGTGCTCGAAGGAACCTTCCATCCTTTGAGAAAAAGAAAGAAGAGAAAATAAAGATATGGAACCTTGGTGGTTCGTCAATGCTTACCGGGAGCAAGTGTCATACAATATCTCAGACAAGCATGCATATATATAAACATGGAAATCAACAAGAAATGTACAACACTTAAGCTTATTCAACTGCGCACAGGGTCTGTGCCTGGCTTTGTACAAAGGATTACATGCCTTGACGGCAAAACTCGTACAAAAGGAGGTTGCCGGGAGCCCCCGGCAACCGCGCCTTATGGGTAGAACTAGAGAAGATGTTCGATATTCCAGGAGTTACTCACTGGAACGCCATCCTCGGTCTCCAGGCAGACAGCGCCGGGTCTGGTGACTCGTACTACCCGATAAGGGCCTTCCCACTTCGGCGTCAACTTGTTTGAATTCTTGGTGGACTGAATCCGCCGAAGAACAAGGTCGCCTTCCTCAAGACTTCGGGCATGAACTTTGCGGCTATGGTAGCGACGCAAAGTTTGCTGGTAGCGTCCAGCTCGCACAGCAGCCTGAAGACGATCCTCCTCAAGGAGCACAACGTCATCTTGCCACAGTTGCTCTTGCTCAAGCTCATCATAAGCGAGCACTCGAGGTGACCCGTATATGAGTTTCGTGGGGAGAACTGCTTCTGCTCCGTAAACCAGAGCGAAGGGTGTCTGGCCAGTAGCTCGATTTGGTGTCATTCTAATTGACCAAAGAACAGCCGGTAACTCATCAATCCAGCGCCTTCCACACTTTTTCAGCTTGTCAAAAGTTCTGGTCCTGAGATCGCGTAGCACTTCAGCATTAGCCCTCTCTGCTTGGTCGTTGCTTCTCGGGTGAGCAACAGAGGCAAAACAGATTTTGCTGCCAAGATCCTGGACGTACTGCATGAAGGTGCGACTTGTGAATTGTGTGCCGTTGTCGGTGATGATCCTGTTGGGCACACCGAAACGGCAAACTATCCCTTTAAAGAACTTGACGGCTGATTGTGATGTCACCTTCCTCACTGCTTCCACCTCCGGCCACTTTGTGAACTTGTCGATTGCAACGTACAAGTACTCAAAGCCCCCGGTAGCACGGGGAAAAGGGCCCAGTATGTCGAGCACCAGACGAAAATGGCCAGGAGAGAGGGATTGTCTGAAGAGCTTGAGCTGGCTGATGCGATTTCTTTGAATGAAACTGGCACGCTTCACACTTGGTTACTAGTGCAGTTGCATCCTGGAGAGCGGTGGGCCAAAAGAAACCTTGTCGGAATGCCTTTCCGATAAGCACTCTTGACCCTATGTGAGAGCCACATATGCCTCCATGTATCTCTGCCAACAGCTCCAGTCCATCCTCCCGAGGAATACACCGTTCAGTCTCTTCCTGTACAGAATGCCATCGACAAACTGGTACATGCTAGACTGACGGGCTACTTTTTCTGCTTCTTCCTGTTCCTCAAGGAGTTCTCCTGTCTGAAGGAAATGGACAATGGACTGTGCCCAAGTTGGAGCCTGGGGCTCGACAACTAGGATTAAAGGCATCTCTTCTGCCGAGGGAACATTTGTCTCAACGGCAAGGGCCTGAGCCCCTGCTGGAGCCTGTTGTTCCTCGGCAGGCTTGTCATTGATCCCAGCAACTTCCTTGCCGGCTGCCGTGTTCTGGAACTCCCAAGCTGGTCTCCCCTTATTCTGCAGAGGGGCGATGCGGCGGCGAAGGAAGTCGGACCCAATCATCTCTATTGTGAGCCCGGCAGCTTTAAGACGGAGAATCCTGGTGGTGGCGATCGTGAGCTTGTCGTCTTGAGCGTCAAGATTACTCCAGTCATCGCCACGGACCACTTTCTGCCGTCGGGGCGAACAGAATGGATGAGGATCTGCTTCCTTGATCCAGCACCACTCGGACCGCCATTCTTCCCACTTCTCGCGGTAAACCCCATCTGGATATATCTCCTTGTTCCATGCCCTTGGGATCCAGGCAATAGAACCGGAAAGGGCATCTCCTTTTTGGATGCGAGGAACAAAGTAATGGCGGAAGAGGGCAGTGTTGGGAACTACTCTGGCGAAGTTCCCTTTGTGCAACAACTCTGCCCTGGGGTCGATCATCGCCATGATGCCAATGTTCAACGCCCATGGCCTTGACGCAACTTGGGTCGAGCCATCTGAGGAGCAGGCGCAAACGTTCTTCGACAACTTGTCGGAGAGGGCTGTCCGGGAAGAAACTGGACTTGTCCGCGCCACCACCGACGAGGAAATGGCGTATATTGCCACTAGGGTGGAAGAGGCGAACCTTGCCGCGGAGGCCGGCAACGTCGGCTTCACGGAATGGGAAACCAGCAACACAGAGGTCGTTTTGGAAGAAGATCCTGCCGGGGAGGATAAAGCTGCCGGGGAGCAGAGTGGCACAGCCGCCGAAAACCCTTCTGATGAGGACGTAGTTGAAGAACAGCCACAAGAGGAGCCCCCAGCTCCAAAGAGGGCAAAGCGTGTCCTTCGGAAAGTCGTCTCTGATGCCCCAGCAAATCAACCTTCTTCGAGCAGTGATGCTCCCGGCAAGAAGGTGGTCGGCAAGGCTACACCGTGGCAAGGAGTTCGACAGCAACCCGTGCGGCGCACGAGACACACACCTGCGGCAACCACTGGGGTGGCAGGGGCGTCCCACACAACAGCACCAGAGGTTGAGGCGGCAGAGTCGCACCAACCCCCTGCACCTGCTGCAGCCAAGCGATCCAGGACCCCTCCTCCGCCTCCCCATACGGACGCCGCAACGGAGGTCGATTTCGACATCTCCGGTTTCAGCTTGGAACGAGAAGAGGAAGAGTAAATATCCTGTCACGGCCTTTATCTCCCAAATTCTAAATTCAATTGTCCTCACTATCTTGCTTTGTCTTGTCTCTGCAGTGACGCAGTAACTTTGGCGGAAAGGATGGCGAAAAGGGCGAAGACTTCCATGAGTGACGAGCCCCCGACAAGCTTTGCGAGCGTGCCAGCAACTATCATCATCAGCCCGGAGCTTAGCCCTCAACGCAGCCCCCAGCGTGAGTTCACTACTCATTTTCCGCTGGCGGGTGCTGAGGTTTCTACCTTTGCCGCTAATATCTTTGGGTTTGCAGGAGAAGGACAGCAACAGGGAGAGTCATTGGAGGACGCCCCCGTCGTGCTGCCTCCGTCAACTACGCCGCCCGCAAGCGCATCCCCGGCAAGAGCTCCTACCGACGAACCTACCTTGGAGGAGGAGGAGCCGACAAACATGGGCACCGACAACCTTTCCCCGGTAACCCATGTTGCCGGGAGGGATGAAACCACCCCTCAACAGCTCGAAGCAGGTGACTGCTTGCCTCAGAACGCTTGTCATTCTTTTCCTTTATCTTTCTTTCTCTTTGTTTTCTTGAACTTCAATCTTGATCTTATTTTGTTTCCTTCATTCGTCCTCCAGAGTTCACTATGATGGAACACATGGACGTCGATGTTGTCATCGAGGAGACCGCTAGAGACGCCGCCGCCGAAGCTGACAAGATCACTGCTAGCGAGGCCACCAAAGACGCCACTGTCGAGGTCAGCGAAGCTGCTGCCGAGGAAGCCGCCAAGGAATCTGCCGAGAGGGCCGGCGAGGAGACTGATGACCATACTGACGGCATTCCTGCCATAGGAGCGCCAGGCGCTACATCGGCCACAGAGCCCCCAGCCACCGGTGAAACGATCGTCGAGGATCAACCATCGACATCCGAGGCTCCCTCATCGAACAAACCCTGTGCAAAGCCAGGCGCAGACCCTGTGCGCAGTTGAATAAGCTTAAGTGTTGTACATTTCTTGTTGATTTCCATGTTTATATATATGCATGCTTGCCTGAGATATTGTATGACACTTGCTCCCGGTAAGCATTAACGAACCACCAAGGTTCCATATCTTTATTTTCTCTTCTTTCTTTTTCTCAAAGGATGGAAGGTTCCTTCGAGCACAAGTTTTTCGGGGGGAAGGAAGGTATGGATACCAATGGGCAGCATTCAGAATTGATGTCTTGCCGGAAGAAGTACAGCGACAGAAAGCTAAGTTGCGAAACTTTAAGCAAGTTTTTCAATTTTTACAATCAGGCTATTTTCTTTAGACGATTTCGGTCCTTGCATGGAAAACCTGCACGCGAAGGAACCCTTGTCGTAATTGGTTGCGCCCTTATTTTGTTTCGAGTCCGCTCAACAGTTTAAGTGGCTGCACCAAGAGCGCCAAGGTGTCTTGCCGGCTGCTGCACCTCCAGCAGGCTGCTGAAGTCCTGCACCCAGCGCTCGCGGCAGGTTGCGCGCCAGCAAGTTTCCAGTAAGCGTAGGGCGTATACCATACGGGAAGAAATTGGACAGGAGAAATAGCATGCATGTATTCAATCATAGCGAGTTATATTACATTGATAGTTGCCGCAGTTCTAACTTAAGTCTAAATTGTCTTTGGCATGGAATGGTGGCGACAAGGAAAAGTAAGGCGGCTAATCCCTGCGCTGGCCTTCAACCCTCTTGATTGAATCCACCTTCTCAAGGATGGGCGCAACAAGCTCTTCAAGTCCCTTGAGATCTGCATCCTTCGGCAAGCGGGTGAGCACGTTGGTGAGATCAACGCCAGGGTTCTTATGTACCACCTTGACGAGTACCTTGCGGAGGACGGCCCGGCAAAGTTTGCGGGATTCATCGGCTAGTTGGGTCGCTCGGTTGGACTGTAGCAGCTTCAGAGCATCAATGATGCTTTCGAAGAACATGGTCAACCTGGCGCTCGAGGATATCCTTTCTTCAGAGGAATACCTGAAGTTTTGCAGGCCATCCTGGCCCATGGTTGACAATTGTGCTGTGAGCCTCTCCGCAGTGTCGACAAGGCGATTAGTCCAGATTTTCACACCTTCTCATAGTCCATTTGGGCGGCGGCAGCGCTCTTAAGTAAGTTCTTCGCATCCTGAAGATCTTTTCTTAGGGCCTTCTCGCGGGCCCTGCCGTCCTCAAGAGACTTTTCCAGCATGGTTAGCTTCAGCCTCAGATCGGCAATGGCATCATTGGCTGAAGAGAGCTGCTTGGTCTTGTCAGATATAGCAATTTGCATCTCCGCCAAGCTGTGGAGAGTTTTCTCCCTGTCGCCTTTGAGCGTCGAGAGCTCCTTGCTGTGTTCTTCAAGATCCGCCTCCAGCTTCTTCACTTTGTTCCTCAGCTCATTCTTGGCAGCCTCTGCAGCCTCGGCGGCATCGATGGTTTCCTTGAGCTTGCTGGCGTGATCTGCAGTTGAAGCTTCGAGCGCCTCTTTGTGTTTCTGCTCCAGCTCTTGGGTCCGCTGCGCGACAAGTTTTTCAATCTCCTCGTCCTTGCCGCGGAGTTTGGCAGCAAGTGCCTGCTCGCGCGCGGCGAGATCTTCTTCGTGAGCATCAAGCCCAATGCGGCGCTCCGTTAAGAGGGCTTCCTCAGCGGCAATCCTTTGCGCATTTTCCTCTTGCGCCTTCTCTATGTCGGATTGCCTCAGGAGGAGCTCCGTCCAGCTTTGGCTCACTTGTTCCCGGCTGGCAGTCAACTCCTGAAGGGCCTCGGTGTACCAGATCTGCATCTGCTCAACGCGCTTCTGGAAATCTGCCTCGGCTGCTTCGACAACTGCAACTCTGGAATCTGCCATCTCCTTTCGAGCACGGTGGAGTGCTTGGAGCTTGCGGAAATTATTGCCCATAGCCTGAAGGAGCTGATCTTCTTCAGATTTGCCACTGCTGGCGCTTGGTTCATCAACGATTTTGAGCCCGGCAGTGGTGATGATTTCTTCATCAAAGGTTCCCCTTCGGTCGGCGCTCCAATACTTGCCGTGCCCGGCAAGTTGATGAATAGGTTGTCGCCAACCTTGAGATATTTGCTCGATGAGGGAGCCTCAGATGTCGATGGTTGATCCTTGACGATCGTCTCACCGGTGGCTGGGGGCTCTGTGGCCGATGTAGCGCCTGGCGCTCCTGCGGCAGGAATGCCGTCAGTATGGTCATCAGTCTCCTCGCCGGCCCTCTCGGCAGATTCCTTGGCGGCTTCCTTGGCAGCAGCTTCGCTGACCTCGAAAGTGGCGTCTTTGGTGGCCTCTCTAGCAGCGATCTCGTCAGCTTCGGCGGCGGCGTCTCTGGCGGTCTCCTCGATGACAACGTCGACGTCCATGTGTTCCATCACAGGGAATTCTGGAGGACGAAGGAAGGAAACAAAATAAGATCAAGATTGAAGTTCAAGAAGACAAAGAGAAAGAAAGATAATAGAAAGAATGACAAGTGCTCTGAGGCAAGTAGTCACCTGCGTCGAGCTGTTGAGGGGTGGTTTCATCCTTCCCGGCAACATGGGTTGCCGGGGAAAGGTTGTCGGTGCCCATGTTTGCCGGCTCCTCCTCTTCCAAGGTAGGCTCGTCGGTAGGAGCTCTTGCCGGAGATGCGCTTGCGGGCGGCGTGGTTGACGGAGGCGGCGCGACGGGGGCGTCCCCCAACGACTCTCCCTGTTGCCGTCCTTCTCCTGCAAGCCCAAAGATATTAGCGGCAAAGGTAGAAACCTCAGCACCCGCCAGCGGAAAATGAGTAGTGAACTCACGCTGGGGGCTGCGTTGAGGGCTAAGCTCCGGGCTGATGACGATAGTTGCTGGCATGCCCGCAAAGCTTGTCGGGGGCTCGTCACCCATGGAAGTCTTCGCCCTTTTTGCCGTCCTTTCCGCCAAAGTTTATACGTCACTGCAGAGACAAGACAAAGCAAGATAGTGAGGACAATTAAATTCAGAATTTGGGAGATAAAGGCTGTGACAGGATATTTACTCTTCCTCTTCTCGTTCTGGGCTGAAACCGGAGATGTCGAAATCGACCTCCGTTGCGGCGTCCGTATGGGGAGGCGGAGGAGGGGTCCTGGATCGCTTGGCTGCACCAGGTGCAGGGGGTTGGTGCGACTCTGCCGCCTCAACCTCTGGTGCTGTTGTGTGGGACGCCCCTGCCACCCCAGTGGTTGCCGCAGGTGTGTGTCTCGTGCGCCGCACGGGTTGCTGTCGAACTCCTTGCCGCGGTGTAGCCTTGCCGGCCGCCTTCTTGCCGGGAGCATCACTGCTTGAAGAAGGTTGATTTGCTGGGGCATCAGAGACGGCTTTCCGAAGGACACGCTTTGCCCTCTTTGGAGCTGGGGGCTCCTCTTGTGGCTGTTCTTCGACTGCGTCCTCATCAGACGAGTTTTCAGCGGCTGTGCCACTCTGCTCCCCGGCAGCTTTATCCTCCCCGGCAGGATCTTCTTCCAAAACGACCTCTGTGTCGCTGGTTTCCCATTCCGTGAAGCTAACGTCGCCGGCCTCCGCGGCAAGGTTCGCCTCTTCCACCCTAGTGGTAATATACGCCACTTCCTCGTCGGTGGTGGCACGGACGAGTCCTGTTTCTTCCCGGACGGCCCTCTCTGACAAGTTGTCGAAGAACGTTTGTGCCTGCTCATCAGATGGCTCGACCCAAGTTGCGTCAAGGCCATGGGCGTTGAACATTGGCATCGTGGCAATGATCGACCCTAGGGCAGAGTTGTTGCACAAAAGGATAATTCTCGCTGGCAACCTATGCTTGTCGTCACGCTGGAATAGCTTATGGCGGAGAGTGGCAAGCTGCATGATTGTCAAGTTGCTGTTTAATCCGGGGCGCAGCCTCATGATGTCTGCCGTGTTCTGGAACTCCCAAGCTGGTCTCCCCTTATTCTGCAGAGGGGCGATGCGGCGGCGAAGGAAGTCGGACCCAATCATCTCTATTGTAAGCCCGGCGGATTTAAGACGGAGAATCCTGGTGGTGGCGATCGTGAGCTTGTCGTCTTGAGCGTCAAGATTACTCCAGTCCTCGCCACGGACCACTTTCTGCCGTCGGGGCGAACAGAATTGATGGGGATCTGCTTCCTTGATCCAGCACCACTCGGACCGCCATTCTGCCCACTTCTCGCGGTAAATCCCATCTGGATATATCTCCTTGTTCCATGCCCTTGGGATCCAGGCGATAGAACCGGAAAGGGCGTCCCCTTTTTGGATGCGAGGAACAAAGTAATGGCGGAAGAGGGCAGTGTTGGGAACTACTCCGGCGAAGTTTTCGCAAAGATGAGCAAAGATAGACATACATGTTACGGCATTCGGCGTGAAATCCAGAAGACGGAAGCCGTATGTGTACATGATGTCGATAAAGAAATCAGTGAATGGAGGACAGAGCCCGCAATAAAAGTAAGCAACGAAGAAGTGATATTTATCTGGTCTGCCTTTGAAAGAAGAACCTGGGGCCACGCGAGTTGCGGGGTGAGCCTGCGTCTCCCTCGCCCACATGCACTGGTACTGGTTCTTCAAGGCTTTCGCGTCGAGCGTCGGAGCAAAGACGACATACTTCTTCCGCATCTTCGCCAGCTCGCTCTCCGGGACATCGGCCTTTGTCTCCTTGCTCTTGCCTTTGCCCTTGCTAGCCTTGGGTGGCATGGTGAGTGCGAAGGCGAAAGCCGAGGATAGAGCAGGTGCGGAGGCGGTGAGCGCATGGGGAGAAGTTCTGCTCTGAGCTCAGGGGGGGAAGAAAGTAATGGCGGATTCCAGATTGGAAAGAAGAGGGGGTAAATGGGCGGTGCCTCTGCGGATTCCTTTTTACGGGGAAGGAGCGAGGCTGCCTCTTTTACTGCCCAATGTGAACATGCCTATACAAGTGCGCTACGGCCGCGGCTGTTCAGCGCACGCTTCCCACATCGCGCATTCAACGCGCGTAGTGGGGAAGCGTAGTAAGCGGAATAATTACAAGCAGTTAACCACTGCCACGCATGCCCGTGCACTGTTTGGGCCTAGCCCAACAACGCCTCGCACTCGTGTGTGGCCTAGGCCCGGGGGCTCCTGTCGGTGTACTAAGTATTGGGCCTTTAGTACCCCGTACTTGTGCACGGGCGGTTGTAGCCATACCTGCGGCAAGGCTTGTCGGGGAACAGCTGAAGATTAATCCAAGATTATCAGAGACATTCAAGCCAAGGACCAGAAGATAAGGAGAACTGGAGATCAGGGGCTCGGCCCCCGGCAAGATCTTGCCGGGGTAGCCTGCAGAGCCTGGCAAGATCTTGTCGGGATAGCCCGCGGAGCCCGGCAAGATTCGCACCCCGGCAAGGTTCCGTCACTGTGCCACCGCTCCAGCGCAGCGACCAAGCCTGGCATTCTGGCCCCATCCCTGGATGCGTGGCAAGGCGCTAGTGGAGGTGAGCTTAAGCGGTGCTGATGGGATGGCCCCTTTTTCCATCCCCAAGAAAGTAGGGACACCTAAACGGACACTTCATGGTGCATTAAATGCATTTGTCCTAAACCACCAGTGGTTAGGTATGATAACTCTGTAGCTACTTTACACCTCGTGTATGAACAGTTCGCCACTGTGGTGACCCCTTCAAGCATATAAAAGGAGGCCCAAGGCAACTGCTACAGGGAGGAGAACACTCTCGGCCCATTCTGCATGCGTAGCCGCTGCATAAACACACTGTTCATTGCAAGAGCTCCAAGAACTGGGAAGAATACACTGATAATAAACTAAAGCAGGAGTAGGGTTTTACGCTGATCAGCGGCCCGAACCTGGGTAAAAATCCCCTCGCGCTGGTCCTCGGTTCTGCACTTTGTGCATACCTCTCTCCCTGCCGAATCGTAAAGGGGTCCTTCGGATCCCATAGGTGTCGTACGCCGACAGTCGCCTTGGGGAGAGCAGCTACGCGCGTATGAGTACACGAGGGTCTGAATCCTTTCTAAGGTTGCCACGGTCCTCCTTTTATAGGCTAAGGGGTTACCACAATGGCAAAATGGTCATTATCCAGTGATTAGATAGCTAACAGTGCTATCATACCTAACTATGGCAGTTAGGACAAAGTGCATTAAATGCACTACTAGGTGTCACGCTGTGGATACGGCCCGGCAGGCCTGCCGTGCCGCTTAGTCATCTTCCACCTGTTTGCTTGACATGCCTCTGGACGAGTGTCATATAGAGGTGATCTTCCTTCTAAATGGCTGCCACGTGCCAAATGACAGCCACTTAGCTATCTGGGGGCTCGACACCGCACCAATGGATGACTTGCGTTGTGATGCGGTGGAGCGGTGGAGTCTTGGCAAGGATGTAGGCCGCCAGCGGCCCCGGCAAGCCTGTCGGGGAAGTCTTGGGACTTGTCTTCGGGATGGCCTCGACCTGACCAGGCTCGCCTGCCCGATAAGGGAGGCCTTTCCTTAGTGATATCTTGTTCCCTTGGCTTGTCTTGGTCTTCTTGATCTGCCTCTTGATTCCTCTAAAGGCTATCTCTTTGGCTTGGTTCTGTCTTGAAGGCTTGGTGGAGTTTGTATCTCTGTCACTGAGCGTGTGTACAATTCGGGCAACATACATAAATGTTTGTTGCACCGACAATTACACAAAGTTTCGTCGAAGGGTCTCTGATTGTAGTGTCGCGTTAGCAGCATCCTGCAGTAGTGTTACCGTATTTTGAGGAGTTCATGTATTCACTAACTGCTAATGCTTTGGTCCGGTTCTCTATTAAAAGGAGGCCTTAATATCCCTTAGTATTCTCTTGGACCCCGCTGCCACGGAAGGGTAGGACAAAAGATATCATGCAAGTTCTTTTCCATAAGCACGTATGACTATATACGGAATACATGCCTACATTATATTGATGAATTGGAGCTAGTTCTGTGTCGCCCTAGGTTATAACTGCTACATGATGAATATTATCCAACACAATTATCATTGTCGATCCAATGCCTACGAGCTTTTCACATATTGATCTTTGCTAAGTTACTTTCGTAGCTACTGCTGTTACAATCACTACAAATTGCTACTGTTACTTTTGCCACAGTTACAGTTACTATCATACTACTTTGCTACTAAATACTTTGCTGCAGATATTAAGTCTTTCAGGTGTGGTTGAATTGACAACTCAACTGCTAATACTCATGAATATTCTTTGGCTCCCCTTATGTCGAATCAATAAATTTGGGTTGAATACTCTACCCTCGGAAACTGTTGCGATCTCCTATACTTGTGGGTTATCAAGATCAGCCCAAAGCAGGTCTATCACCATCTCGAGTGCATGCGCCATCTCGGGTCTTAGGACATAGAACATATGTTGCACTAGAGAGTCACAGATGACATATCGCTGCGTCTCATGGTTGGGTCTATCCAACTTGGACCTTATCTCGACTCGGATCTGACTATGTCGGATCCGACCAGAGCCTTTCGAGTCCATATTATCCGGTTAGTATCCAATGCTCCATGGCTAGTGAGACTGAGCCATTCACCGTGTCATATGCTAGTCTAGTTGGTTGCGCATCCACATAGTCCTTTCGACTAGGGACCTTTTAGGACAGTCATCATATAATGCATAGTCCCACAAACAAGTCATGTACTTGTTGATACACATCATTGATAACGTCCAAGGACTATCTTTATTCATAAACACATAGGAAATATCATCATACATGATTGCCTCTAGGGCATATCTTCAACAAGGAGCGCATGGGCCGAGCGCGGTGCGCTAGTGCGACATGGATGGCGGTTAAGCAGGTAGGTAGCAGTGTTGAGTCCCTCGGCCCAAAAGTGCAGCGGCATGCTAGCGTGGAAGAGAAGAGCACGAATGCCATCATTCAGAGTTTGCAGCACCCGTTCAACCTTCCCGTTCTGTTGACTAGTGTACGGACATGAGAGACAGAAATGGGCGCCATGGCGAGCAAGAAACGAGCGAAGAGCTGCATTATCGAACCCGCGGCCATTATTGGTTTGGAGCGCGAAGATTGGCAACTGAAACTGCATCTAGACATAAGCGAAAAACTCAAGGAGTATGGCAAAGATTTCAGATTTATGTTTGAGTGGGAAGGTCCAGGCGTAGTGAGTGAAATCATCAAGCATAACCAAGTAAAACTGATAACCAGAGATGCTTTCAACCATCGAGGTCCATGCATCAAGATGCAAGAGCTGAAAGGGAAACATGCTACTACTGCTAGATCACAGAAACGGGAGACGTTTGTGCTTCCCTAGGTGACAGGCACTACAGACATGCGGTGCATCCTTGCTGAAGGCAAGCGGCAGTTGCTCGGAGACAAAGCAGAGCGAGGACGATCCCGGGTGCCCAAGAAGTTGATGCCAGAGGTCAGTGTCGGCAAGGCCGGTGAAGGACCGGAAAGAAGTAGGTGTTGGGTTGCCCACGGGATAGAGATCGCCGCAGGAATCACATCGGAGGATCATCACCTTGGTTCAAAGGTCCTTCACAGAGAAACCACAAGCGTCAAATTCAACAGAAATGGATTTTCACGGCAAAGTTGTCTAACAGAGAGGAGACTCTTAATGAGGGGGGAGAGACAAGCACGTTTCGGAGTTGGATGGGTGAGGTGACTGTAATGAGAGAGCCGGTGCCGACATGGGTGATCGGTAGGCACTCACCACCGCCAACAATGATGTGGCAATCAGAGAGGTAGGGACGACCGGATAGGAGATTACCCAGCGAGGAGGACATGTGCGCTGCAACGCCAGAGTCCAAGTACCACTCGTGAGTGGTGCCTGAGATCGAGGGTCCGGCCATCCCACTATGAAGGGTGCCCTGGAAGGAGGCCATGTCCCATGCTGGCGAAGAAGAGGACGATGGCCCGGCGCCTGGGCTGCCATGAGCAGCGACCGCCTCATAGCCCGATAGAGGACCGCCAGGAGGACCGTAGTTGAACGGCAGGGGCGCCCCATGGTGGACACGGCAAACATCATCTGCTGATGCAGCGTTCCAGGCCGTGGACCAAGCACACCAGCCCCTGGAGCGCACCATGCCATGTGCCAGGCCTGAACAAGGCCGGTCCACGAGTTGGCGCCCAGAGCAGGTGCGGGGACACTCGGCGGGCATGGTGCAGCAGGCGGTGTTGGAGAAGGGTCGTCCTTGCCACGGCCACGGCGACGAGAGCATGGACGGACTGGATGCGTGCCGTCTGCTCGGCATAGTGTTCCTCCAGGAGCAGGAACGAGCGAACTTGCACGAAGGAAGGTAGCGGGACCTGCGATGTGATGTGCGGGATCGCGGAGTGGTACTGCTGGCTGAGACCATGGAGGAAATAGAATATCTGGCGAGTGTTTGTCACCGGCTGACCAAGGTCGCGCAGTTGGTCCGTGAAGGTTTTCAGCCGTGTGCAGTACTGCATGATGCTCATGTCTACTTGGACGACAGTGTGGTACTCGGCGTCGATGTAGACCGCGCGCGTGAGCTGGTTATCATGGAAGATGCCATCGACGGCGGTCCACACAGTGAGCGCCGTGTCCTCAGGCTGCATGACGGCGTCGAGGAGCTCCGGCGAGATGGTGGTGTAGAGACAATGCACCACGACGTGGTCCGCCATCTGCTACTCCGGGTCGTCAGAGCGAGGGATGGCCTCGGAGTCAACATGGTGGCACAGTCTGGACATGCCGATGACGGTATCAAAGTGCCGGCGCCACTGCAAGTAGTTGCCGGCGAGCAGGTCGAGTGTGAAGGGAACGTGGTGGTGAATATCGACGGTTCGAAGGGACGATGACAGGAAGAATGGGGAAAGAGGAGCCGCGACAGCAACTACAGGCGTGGCCGGCGCGGGTGGGAGTAGGGCTGGTGGTGGTGGAGCAGCAGCGACAGGGCCTACAGCGGGTGCACCAGCGGCGGGTGCGTCCACAGCGGCTACGGCAGGAGGCGCGTTGGCCAGCGGGACGGCATCAACAGCAGCGTCGCTGGCATGCTCCATGGCGGCGGAAGTAGCATCGTGGCTCTGCGCAAAGGGGTTGAGCAGAGAGGGGGTATCTGATACCTTGTTGGATGAGGATTAGGGAGATGTTCACCACACTTTGATTAGCACGTAGGCTGGGGGTATATGTACAGTTGGAGAGCCACACTGGCCTAGTGGAGATCATGGGGTGAACCCCAATTTAGAGGCAACGCTGCCTCTAAACACTGCTGATGCCATCGATGACCGCTTGATGGCTGCTCGACCGTTGGATTCGACTGCAGCATGGTACGTTGTTGCACAAATAGGAAAAACTAGTTCAATTTCCGCCATTTGCTACGGGCAACGCTCCCGCAAATTTTCTCCCCATTCGTCCGCGGACAGAGGATCAGGCCGCGGACACTAATGTCGGAGGCGGCATCCAACGTTGTCTGCATACATTTTAATCACTGTCTGAACTAAGCGGATGACCGATTTTGACATAAACCGAACGAAGTTCATTAAATTTCAAACAATTTTTATTATATTTGGAACATTTATATAAAAAAAGCGGCTCGACCCTAAACCTATCATATGGAGGCGACTGTCCACTTCCTTTGTATTCCGCATCGGCGATCATGTCCTCCATTTGCCCTCCATGAACGGCGGTGGGGCTCAAGACCCATGAAGTGGAGGCGTGGACTCCTCCATGGATTAGTAGGGCATGGGAGGCGGACCTGCCACACGCGCCCCTGAAAGTTGGGCATACGTCTCTCCGGCGTTGAACTAGTGCGGACATTGGGACGCGGCGCGGGCGGCACTCTTAGCCGGCGCGCCGCTTCAATGTCGGCGCTAGTGAGAGGTCACGTCCGCTCTGGGCCGGCGTCAATGTGGAGCGGCCGCTTTACAGCGACATGAATGCGGGCGGCTGGTGCTGGGCAGGAAGCGCGCGGGCGAGGGAGGGGGCTTTTGGTGGGCTAGGTTAGTCAGATGCGAGCGTGGCTACTGTTCGGACGCCCACAAAGCCCCCCTAGTTTGTCTCCGATTTGCGGGAAAATGTTTGTCCATACCGCCGACCGGACCGATACAGGACCGTGTTCGATGGCAAAACACATCCGCCGCACAGTTCGGACGTATGTGGGTGGTTTGAGGGTCGGCGTTAGAGATGCCCTTAGATACTTTTTGAGTTTAGATAAAAATAATTATAAAAAGTGTCCTTTAAAGCATAGATTTGTAAATCTCAACTATTGTTAAAATGCATAAATAAACTATATTAAATTTGCATATATTAGTCCCTCACATAGTTTTTTTAGGGAAGTTCCTCACATAGTTAACATGGCTAAATTATGCAACATGTTAATTTGAAAATACTTGTGTTCGTATTTATTTTTAAATATGCTTTTCCATGAAGAGTCATCATTTCACCAAGTAACATGTCCTTCCATAAGAAATATATATTTTCATCAACATACATGTCTTTCCCTGAAGAGACATCTTTTCACCAAGGACATGTCTTTCCACAAAGATATATCCTTTTGGCAAGAGATGTGTCTTTTTATACAAAGCATGACTTTTCTAAGCTCGTACTGCCAAATTCTAGTGGACTTGATTAATCCTCGACATAATCCAACGGTTGTTTTTTAGGGTAACGTGGCTTAATGTGGATATTGTGTTAGGAGTCAGTTTTATAATAAACAGTGATAGGGATTAGTCATCTCAAATAGAAAAAAGGTCCATATTGGTTCATTTTCTCTCACATGTTATTTTTGGCTAACTTGACTCCCAAACAATAGTACCTCAACTTTAGCCATGATTTATCTTTTCAAATTCCAAACAAGGGATAAAATACACTAGATATTCCTCGAGAAAAAACTAATGTGATAATTGGGTAGTTCGGCGAGCCTAGTCATCTCAAATAGGAAAAGTCCATCTTGGTTCATTTTCTCTCTTGTATTATTTTAGGCTCACTTGACTCCCAAGCTATAGCACCTCGACTTTAGGCGTGATTTGTCTTTTCAAATTCCAATTAAGGGATAAAATACCCTAGACATTCCTCACACGAAAAACTAATGTGATGATTGGGTAGTTCGGTGAGGCCACAATTGAGAGAAAGAAAGCAATTGTGATAGTTTGTGATGGAGAAGAGGGTTGGAACCCACCCAACCCCCAACCCCTACCCCACCCCACCCCACCCACCACCCAAATATGGCAACGTGAGGGTCCAATAAGTCTTGTGTACTCATCCAAGTTGTTTCTTATATCCCTCAATTTGAAGCAACAATATTCTCTTATCCTTTCAATTGCAAAAAAAGGAGGGCAAGCCCTACCATCTCACTGGCGAATGGAATGCTTGATTCACAACATTGTGTTAATTTGTGGTTCAGTTTACATGGTTACATTAAAACCATGCATTGTCATAAGCATTTGAATAGGATTCAAGGGTACATCTACACAAACGTATTAGGCTTGTCAATTCACCATTCCCATCAACAACAATGACCTTCTAAGGATACCCGGATTGCCTACAAACCACGGTAAATAAAAATATTATTGGACAGTGATCTCCATCAACGTCTAGAACTTGTCTATTTGTGCAATATTTTCCTTCAAATAAAATATAATTGTGTAGATTATAGGCTTCCAACTTGGCTCCGACCTCCTTTTCTTAAACATGCATACACCATATTGGCTTTTATCATTGCACACAATAGATCCATGGCCCAACAAAATATTGTTATACGCATATGGATCCAGTCCATTTGCAGTGGAAGTGCTCCCATTTTGTTTTGTTTTGCTTAAATGTGTGAAATAAGTCCTCATGAGATAGAACTTGTACCTTATGAAAATGTACATTAATTATGCAAAGAAATATGGTTCATACATCATTAAAAATGGATTTAGAAATGTGGAAAACATGTCAGTGGAAAACATGTCAATAGAGTGCCTAGGATCAAATCAACCATAATTGATTACAATGTGTATGCCCCGTACTTAGCAACTAATGTTTGCACCCTATACTGAATATTTCACTCATCTAGATGCCCTTGTGCCACCTAGAGGTTGACTGAGGTACCTCTACCACATAGCCGCCGCCACCTATTCTCTCAACTCATTGTTGCTAGTGACATGCTCCGGTTCCTGGTAGAAATGGGGATTCTCCTCTCTTTACCTTGGTCAGGGTTGTCAAATTGCTTCGTCTCTCCTCCATGGTAGATGTGGACTATTCGGCACAATTGAGAAGTGATATCCCACAGGTGTGGAGATCAACTGTAAATCTATTTGATAAGTCAGAGTGTTAAACCAAACAAGGAGTAAAAAAATTGGTCAATGAAAACTGATAAGGTTTCACTGTAAAAGCTACAAAGATTGTTTGGTTATTTGTTTGATCAAGAGAGCAAGTGCAAGAATATAGATTTCAATAAAAAGTAAATGTGTGGCAAGGGATCTAGTCCTTAACTGTGCTAAGGACAAGTTGATTGTGTTTCTTATATGCATCAAATTGTTTTTTAGGACACCAAATATCTCACCATTGCGTAAGAATTGTGCTAAGGACAGGAAGAGATAGGATGACTAAACAAGAAATTTTGCCACATCAACAAAGACCAGACAAAATTGTGTTGAGTCGGCGGTGATACTAGCTCGGCTGAGATGCAGAACTAAATTTGCCTGGCTTGAAGAGTTAAGGGTGTAGGGTGGTTGATTTTGAAGCTGAGGTATCAAATCTAGAATTTCAGAAGAGTTGATTGACGGAAAAATTGACTTGTCTTTAAATTATACTATAAAGGTCAAAAGATAATACTTCATTCGTTCACAAATATAAGATGTTTTGAATATTTCAATATAGAATGTATACGGACTAAAATGAGTGAACAAATACACTAAAACATGTCTGTATACATTCGATTTAGAAAAATGTTAGAACATTTATATTTTAGACGCCGATAACGCCCACACGTGTGGCATATTAGACATCCGCCCGCACACCGTGTGTGGCGTAAGCAGGAGGCAGCCCACACGTGCTATGTGTGGGCGAACATTAGAACTGCCCACATGTGTGGGCGCAGCTACTTCGTGCAACACGCCCAACAAGTACTAATCATCCTCACCCCGCGCGTATGGCACGAAGCAAATATGCCCACACGTCCTGGCGCAGCTACGTTAGTTACCCGCAGGGTGATGCTTTAGTTACCCCGGGGGATGGCAACTTTAGTTATTCGGGATGGCAAATGTAGTTGTGAAACCATGGCAACTCTCTCTGTTTTGGTTAACTATAGTTGTCATGTCTAATTTATGGTAGTTGCCGCGTGTAATCAAACCATAGTTACCGTGTGTGATTAACTACTTACCACATGTGGTTGAACAATAGTTGTCATGTGTGTTTAACTAGTTGCCACGTGTGGTCCAACCATAGTTGTCATGTATGGTTAATCATAGTTGCCATTGTCGGGGATATCGTGCGACATATGCCAGGGGGTGGCTTATCGTGGATGGGGACAAAAGTACGTCGCCGGGATCTAGAAGCGGGAGTGAGCGAGACCGCGTACGCTTGCGGATCTTACCCAGGTTCGGGGCTCTCCTAGGAGATAACACCCCTAGTCCTGCTCTGCAGGGTCTCCGCATGATCATTACCTCAACAAGTAGCTACAAGCTTGCTCCTTGAGCTGTTTGGCTAGAGGAGGAAGAAAGGCAAGGCTAACCCTATTCCCCTCTCTCTGCGTGTGTGTATGGTGATTTTGGGTGCTCGGTCGAGGTTCCAACCCCCTGCATGGGGCGACCTGGGGGGTTTATATAGGCCTACCCCCCAGGGGTGCAATGGTAATTCGGCCAGATGCGGGACCTGGTTGTCGGCGTCACGGGTTGCCGGCTTCTCCGCCGACCGCAGGGGCCCGCCGCCTGATGGGCCCCGTCGACTACCGTGACCTCAGCCGACAGGTAGGGCCCGCCGCCTGCAGGCCAGATTGACTGCTTTATGCTGTAGCATCGCTCCTGATGACGGAGGCCTCGTCAGGGGGAGCGTGGATACAGTCCCGCCGCCTGGCGGGTGCTCACTGTAGCCACACCCCGTCACATCTGGTTAATGGTGCACAGGCTTCGAGGGAGGGGGAGGGCCGCCTGCTAGGAGCCGGCCTCCCCCTGAGCCGACTGGTCAGGGCTCGCCGCCCTCTGGCTTCTCACGGACAGGTAGGGCCCGCCGCCTGCGGGCCGTACTGACCGCCCGTTGTGGGAGCATGGCTTCTTCTGCCATGGGTGATGTCATGAGCGGCATGGCAACAGTGCCGCATCGGGCGCGGGGTGTCTGCTTGGTACGCTGTACTGTGGCCACGTCCCGCCCTGGATTCGGGGGTGGCAGGCTTGTACTGTAGCCATGCCTTGTCTCGTCGCGTTTATGTCGGCGCTAACTTTGAGGGCGCGAGGGGCCGCCTACTAGGACCCGACTTCCCAGGAAGCCGCCCGCTAGGAGTCGGCCCACTTCATGGCCGTCTTCTAGGCTCCGCCACCTCCTGGCAACCGGCCGCTTGGACCAGCCGGCCCCAGGAAGGCGGTCCTTTGTCTTTGATGTTTGAGGGGCGCAGCCTGCCCCGATATTTTGAAATACCAAGGGGAGCTGATGAGGCTACCCGTGGTCATTTACTCCGACAGCCATGTTTGTTTACCTGGTTGCCATGTACGCGCAACTACAGTTGCCATCTACCAACAAATCATAATTGCCATGTGTGTTTACCTAGTTGCCACATACGTGCAACTGCAGTTGCCATCTATCACTGTACGAGCGTCGTGTGGGTGAAGAGCGGTTCACCCACACGCGTGTGTACTGGGTGGTGACTGTGTGGGCGAGAACTGGTTCGCCCACACGGCGTAGTTGGCAACCGCGCGCTACGGGTTGTGTGGGCGAGCGCTCTAACGCCCACACAACACGCTATGCCTACGTGGCACTGAAATTCCAACAGATTCCTTTAATATTTGTGCAAAACAGAATCAACGTGGATCAACACATGTGGGCGAAGTGCAAACATGCCACACGAGTGGGCATTATCATTTGGGTATATTTTTGAACGGATGGAGTGTTTCCTAAAAATCACTCATTTTCCAACTACTATTCCTACCGACGAACTATACTTTCATATTGATTGTATGTTGTCTCTCATACCTGATCAAACAAGCTTGAGTTACTATTTTTGCCTCGTGGTGGTGTTTCGAATTCCGCGCTGCACTGGACTATCTACCCCTCGTCACACCAACCCATCTTTTTTTTCCCCCGAAAAAATGACCAACACATTTTGACATGTTGTGACGAGAGGCACAACGAGTAGAATCTGGAGGGACAAGCAACCTCGTCAAAAAGAGAAGCAAAAAAATCCTACGATTTGCTAGCTTTGATCGATCACGAGATTTGCCAGCATGCACGCGTCCCCGTAGCCGAAGCACAAATATAGCGGGACATACGATGATTGTCTATGTCATCGTCATCATCGACGGGATGTAGCTCTTCCTAAAAAAGGAGAGAATGTGAGCAACTTACCCAACACCATCACGAATTCATTTCCTTTGAGCTCGCCGTACATGCACAGTACACCAGTCAATATCCTGTTGATGCGGTGCGGTTGGCTGGTTGCCGGCCTGCAGCGATTGCTCGAAGTTCCTTCTGTATATATGGTTGGCACTATTAAGATCTGAGTACAGAAAGGGCAAGTCTTAATTTGAAAAGGCCTGAGCGTAGCGAATCATGAAAACGATTCAGTCTAACTCGGCATCATTTGGGCACGAGCGGTTTGTATTCAACTATTCATCTCTCTAGGTCTAGGTACACTCTGCTGGTTGCAGTTGAACGATAGTCGTACTACCAACGTGGTTCCTTTCACTCCTTTTCAAACAAAAAACGTGGTTTCTTCCACGCCAAGCCCCCCAGCTAATAGCAACTCCAATGCGCCTGACTCATTTTGTCCGCGCGTGTTCGTTTGGGTCAAAATGAACACAAAAATTGATCCAACACGCCAACCCAAACGGACGCGTGTCCGCTTGTTGTCCGCATGCCGATCCATTCTCGGCTCAAATTTGAGTCTCATTTGCGTCGGCGCGGACACGAAACAGACGCGCGCGACGCCCGCCTACTCCTCCCCTGGCCCGCCCATCAGCGGCACAACCACCACCATTTCCCCCCACTTTCCCAAAAAAATAAACTCTCGGCCGCTCGCCATGGACGACGTGCTGACCCTCAATGCCGCCGCCGACCTCGCCTCCCTCGCCTCCTCCGATCTCACCGTTGTCGCCTCCGCCAAAGCCAAGCCCCGCGCGCCCCGCAAGACTGCGGCGCCGCCGAAGAAGAAGCAGTTGACGCCCGAGGAGCAGGTCGTGCAATAGGCCAAGAGGAAGGGTCGGAGGCACGCGCAGGACCACAAGCTCGAAGCCGCGGCCGCCGCCGCACAGCGGGAAGAAACCAACGCCCGAGTGGCCGTGGCAACGAGGGAGGCCCTGCTCTACCTAGGGTTAAACCCTGACCATCACAGGCTTCTCAGCGCCGCCGTGGCCGCGGGCTCGTCGGCATTTCCTCGTGTGGTACTACCAGAGTCGCCGCGCGCGTCTGCCAACCAGCCAATTCCCGGCTTCCATGTCTATCCGCAGGCCTCCTGCTTCTCCAGGGAATGCTCGCCGGAGGTGAGCGTGGTGGCGTCGTCCACGCCCGCGGCCATGGCCATCGACCTCAACGCCACACCGGTGGCCGGTGGATCATCCTCTAGAGGGGCGAGGAAACGCCAGCGGGAGGTGCCAGCCAACAAACTTCCCGACGCCCGCAACCTGTTCGACAGAATGCCGGCTATCGGTGGCGACAAGACGGCCAACCATTTCATCATCGAGAACATCATCTTCGAAGGCGGTGCGGGAGCCGCTGCCTGCGCAGGTGGTGCGGGCTCGGCTGCCTTCGATCCCGACGAGACCCAAAGCCAAGATGGCCGAGCGCCCTTCATGCCCGCCACCTTTGATCAAGCTGGCATGGACGACTCCTTCATGCAAGACCAGGTCGACATGGGCAGCACCTTCCCGCTCGACCACGAATTCCCGGAGGACTGCGGCCTCGAGGAAGAGGATGAAGTGGACATCGACGTGGAACCTTTGTTCGAGGACGAGCTCGCCAACGAACCCGGCGCAAACAAGAAGCGCAAAAGCAAGAGGAAGAAGGCATACACGCAACCGGAGGACAAACTCCTTTGTGAGTGTTGGAGGGACATTGGACAATACCCCAAGGTTGGCGCCGAGCAAAAGGCATCTACCTTTTGGCTTCGTGTTCATTGTGAGTACCATAAATGCAAGAAGTTTGCACCCTACCAAATGGAGAGCGAGTGCGGGTGGGTGTCTCTCTCGAAGTGATGGGGGTGATACAACAAGAGTGCAACAAGTTTTTTGCAACCCTTGAGAGCATCCAAGCACGTCCCATGAGCGGCCTCGGCCTCAAGGATATGGTATACATGCGCCCCTCTTCGTATCCGTTTTCGTTGTGCTTGCATGTCCATTTGCCCATATGCTTGCATGCTATTCATTTGTAGGCATTCCAAGCTTTGAAGGCATTCAAGGCCCAACATGATGGCAAGTCCTTCAACCTCTCCCATTATTGGATGTCATCAACGGGGAGGAGAAGTTCAAGGCGCAATATGCCGCCGCCAAGGCGCGTGGGGGGAGGAAGCCATGGAGGAGCATGGTGTGACGCCCCCGGCTCAATCGTGCACTAATCATACACGCAAATGCACACGATCAAGCCTAAGGACTCACGGGAAGATATCACAACACAACTCTAAAACATAAATAAAGTCATACAAGCTTTATATTACAAGCCAGGGGCCTCGAGGGCTCGAATACATAAGCTTGCGTACAAGCGTCAGCGGAAGCATCAGATATCTGAGTACAGATATGAAACAGAAACAGAAAGGCCTTTAGAAAGGTGGGGCAAAATAAAACACTACGATAAAAAGGCGTAGGCCTCCTGCCTGGGACCCTCCGATCCTACTCCTGGTCGTCAGTCAACTCGTAGTAGTATCCATCCATCTTGGTAGTAGTAGTAGTCGATCGACGGGGCATCTGTCTCAGGGGCTCCGTCATCTTGGTCACGACAAACTGATATGGGGAGAAAAGGAAAACAAAGCAACCGTGAGTAATCAGAAGTACTCAGCAAGCAAGGATCTACACTACATATGCAACATTTTCAAAGGAAGGCTGTATATGTGGACTGGGCTGCAGAAATGCCAGAATAGAGAGGAGGCCTAGTCTTATCGAAGACTAGCATCTTCAGAGGTCTTGCAGCAATAGAAGAGAGTAAAACAGTACAATATAATGTAGCAGTATCATTAAGTCTCATCCTCACCCAGAGATCCTTTCTCGACTCCCTGCGAGAAAGCAATCCCAGAGCCATACAGTCATCAACCTCGTCCTGAGATCCCTTCTCGACTCCCTGCGAGAAGCAATCCCAGAGCCATAGTATCCAAGTATCCAGTTCTAAAAATTGTATCAATCAGGATACAACTCCGAGTGTCCGTTACCGTAGGACAGACTATCGATAGAAGTTTTCTTCCCTGCAGGGGTGCACCAACTTACCCAACACGCTCGATTAACTCCGGCCGGACACACTTTCCTGGGTCATGCCCGGCCTCGGCCAAACGACACATCGCAACCCTACCTACAGCTCAGCAGAGAGGTCCCCGCCGGTCTATATCCTAAGCGCAAGGGGGTCTTGGCCATCGCCCCTCGCCCTCCGGGTCGTTGCGCACACGGTGAAGCCAGGCACCAACACTACAGGAAGGCGTCGGTCCGTCCGTGCCGCCATGCTGAACTAGACGTCTGACAGAGCTTTCGGCTGATGCATACGGTGCAGAACGCCCATACTATGCCCACGTGATGGTTAGTGCTATCAGGCCAGAGGCCTGCTCGGATCAAATATCCAAATCGCTAGTACCTTGGGCTTGCGGTAACGAGCAGAGACTCACGAAAGATGTGACCCCGTCGCCCCGTCTCGAGGACTTGCTGCAAGGGTTAAGAATGCCCGGCCGCGCCTCATATTCATCACTCGGGCACCATACAGGCAACCCGTCTTCACAACACTCGCCACTTAGGCGCACGCGGGTACCCCTCAGGGTCGACCCGCCTTTCCAAGTAACAACAATACAGTCCAAGTATCCGTGTGTCCATAACATCAGGGGAATCCGAGGTATCACCCTCGTTGGATTCCTACTCGATGTATCCGTCAAGGTGAACTTGGAGGAATCACCCTCGCTGGGTTCACACTTGAGGTGTGTACGACGGCGTCGTTATCGAAAGCGGTGAAGGAGGAATCACCCTCGATGACCACGACCGAATAGCTACTCTACAGAGTTAACATCAGAAGTGCTACAAGTGGTTTCACCCTCGGCACTCGATAGTAACGCTGCAGTGTCGTTACAACTAAGGGGGGGTGATGTGCGGTGTCGGGGCCTGGTCTTCAATTCCCGTTGATCGGGTCTTCGGATAATCCAGCGGGGCAATCGGGATAAGTGGGGTCACTGATAGGTCTCTACCCAGCCTATACTAAGCAGTTTAGGATATGCAGGTAATTATCAACAGCAGGTTACAGTAAACAGGCTATGCATCAGAATAGGTAAAGCAGTAGCAGCAGCAATTCTAATGCAAGCATGAGAAATTAGAATGGGCGATATCGGGATGATCAAAGGGGGGGCTTGCCTGGTTGCTCGGCGGCAAGGGCAAGGTTGTCAATGGTGTCGTCGATCTCCGGAGCTGCGTCGGTCTCGGGGATTACGTCGGGGTCTAACGAGAGAGAAAAGGGGGAGGAAACAGTATAAATATAGAGCAAACATGAGCAACGCAAAGTACGGCATGACAATATGCAGTGCCGGGTGTGTCCTAACGTATGGTTACACGTCACCGAGGAAGGAGGAATCCATCCGGGAATGTTTTCCCGGTTCCGGACCTGTGTCAGACAGATGACCGGAGAGGAGCGGTTCCATGTTCGGGTAGTTAGGGACATGTGACGGGCGAACAGACTGCGTATTTGAATTCGTCTCGTTGTTCTGAGCAAGTTTCATGTATAAAGTATTTTCATCGGAGTTACGGATTATTTAATATGATTTTCTAAAGTTTTTTTTAATTTCTGCAATTTAATTATTTATTTAAATTAAACATTATCCGAAACAGTAGTTGATGATGTCAGCATGACATCATGCTGACGTCAGCGGTCAACCTGACAGGTGGGGTCCACCTGTCATAGACTGTTAGGTTAATTTGTGATTAACTAACTAATTACTATTTAATTAAACTAATTAATTAATTAGATTAACCTAATCAGGATTAATTAAACTAATTAATTCACTAATTAATTAATTATGAATAATTTTTATTTATTTATCTTTTTAATTATATCTTTTTTTTAAAACAGGGACCGGACCCCACTGGACAGTGGCACAGCCGGACACGTCCACGCTGTGCCTGTCCAGGGACGGACATGTCCGCGCGGAGGGGGGTCAACGCGCACGCGCGCGCGACAGAGAGGGCCGGCCGCGGCCAGAGGCGAGCGCGGCGAGGCCGGCCGGCGGCGGCGAGCGGCGCTGGCGGAGCGGAGCAGGCGGCGGTCGAGGCGCGGCTGCGGGAGGAGGAGCTGCAGGGGGGCGGCAGTGGCCAGCGGTGGCCGCGGCGCGAAGCAGCAGCAAGCGAGCAGCGGCGCGAGCCGGGCGGGGCGGGCGCGCAGGGCGGGCGAGGGCGCGGCGACGAACGCTGACGCGCGCAGGGAAGCGGGGCATAGGAGGGCGGCGAGCGGGGCGAGGGGCAGGGGAGGAGGCGGCTCACCGGGGGGGCTCGAGGAGGCGAGGCGGCGTTGGTGCGGCGGCTGGCGGTCGAGCAGGCCGGCGTGACGGCGGGGGCGGCCGCCGGCGAGGTCGCCGGGGTCGAGGCAGGGCGGGTCGGGCGCCGGGGCGCGTCCTCGATCCCGATCCAGATGGAAACGGTGGGTGAGGGGAAGTGGGTAGGGTTGGTTTGGGGGTCTCCTGGGAGGCCAAATAGGAGGGGGGGAGCTGGGCCGGCCTGGTGGCCGTGCCCAGTTGGGCCGGGGGGGGGGGGGATTTCTCTTTTATTTTTTTTCTGTTTTGCTTTCTTTTGCCTTTTTCTTTTATTTATTCATATCTCCTGTTTAGTAAATTGTTAGGCCTCAAAATGATTTTTGTAGAACATGGCAATTGTTCCAATAAATACTAGGCATCCTCTACCACTGTCAAAAATTAGTTTGGAGTCAATTTGAGTTCACACAATTTTTATAATAAACAAAATGCATTAATCCTTACTGTTTTGGTAAAGTTTGAGCCACCTAATTAATTTATTTATTGTTGGTTTCAATTTTAGAATAGTCTCTAGATTATTTACAATATTATGAACAATTTAGTTTTCAAATTTGAACAACTTTTATTTTCACTTTCCGTTTAATTTCCATTTGAATTTAAATTTGAAAAGAGATATGATACTAATGTTGATTAAGCACTGTTGATCATGATGACATGGCATAATCAAAAGGGTGGTTACTGTAGTTAACCACTGGGGGTGTTACAAATCTCCTCTACTAACAAAAATTCTCGTCCCGAGAATTAAGAAGTAGAAGGGAAAAGTTCAGGGTATTCCGCACGAAGATTATCCTCGCGTTCCCAAGTGGCTCCATCTTCAGTATGATTTGACCACTGCACTTTGAGGAACTTGGTAACCTTCTGACGGGTCCGACGTTCAGCTTCATCGAGAATGCGGATCGGATGCTCCTTATATGAAAGATCATCATGCAATTCGAGCATTTCGTGATCCACAGCTCGGTGCGGAGATTCTTTGAAGCATTGACGAAGTTGCGACACATGGAAGACATCGTGGATATGAGAGAATTGCAGCGGCAATTCCAATTTATAAGCCACTTGATCACGTCTAGCAATTATGCGGAAAGGACCAATATAGCGTGGAGCTAGCTTGCCCTTGATTCCAAAACGGTGAGTGTCCTTCATAGGAGTGACACGAAGATAAGCTTGATCACCAGGTTGATAAGTCAAACCCCATCGTTTGCGATCATAGTTGCTCTTCTGGCGGTCCTGAGCCGCCTTGAGATTTTCCCGGACAATACGAACTTGTTCTTCGGCGTGTTGGATAATATCCGGACCCACGAGCGGTCGTTCCCCAGTTTCTGACCAATTCAGAGGGGTTCGACACTTACGTCCATAGAGTACTTTGAAGGGGGCCATTTTCAAACTGGCTTGATAGCTGTTGTTATAAGAGAACTCGGCATACGGGAGAGATTCTTCCCACTTCTTGCCGAATGAAATAACACCAGACCGAAGCATATCTTCAAGAACCTGATTGACTCGCTCAACTTGGCCTTGGGATTGGGGATGATAAGCTGAACTCCAGGTAATATGAGTTCCCATAGTTGTTTGAAAACTTTCCCAGAACTTGGAAATGAAAAGGCCGCCACGGTCCGAACTAATCTCCTTCGGAATACCGTGGAGTGAAACAATTCTGGAGATATACAACTCTGCTAACTGACTAGCAGTGATAGTCTCTTTGACAGGCAGAAAATGTGCAACTTTAGAAAGTTGGTCGACGACGACAAGAATAGCATCGTGACCCTTCTGTGACCTGGGAAGTCCTGTAATGACATCCATCTGAACCTTATCCCATTTCCATAGAGGAATAGGAAGCGGTTGCAGAATTCCAGCTGGTTTCTGATGTTCAGCTTTAACGCGACGACACACATCACATTCGGCAACATAACGAGCAATGTCCTGCTTCATTCTAGACCACCAGTACCTTTGACGGAGATCACGATACATCTTGGTGCTACCCGGATGAATAGACAGCGGGGTATCATGTGCCTCCTTCATGACCTTGTCAATCATAAGTTCGAAGCGAGGTACCACAATGCGGTTTCTGAAATACAAGGTTCCATCTTCAGACAGCGAGAAATCCCTGTACTTTACAAGGTGAAGGTCTTTCTTCATCAGATCAATTTCAGCATCTTTAGCTTGCGCATTCTTAATAGCTTTCTCAAGATCTGGTTGTATCACAAGGTTATTTAGAGAGCCCTGTGGAACAATACGCAGATTTAGCTTGCATAGTTCTTAAAAAAGACGAGGTTGAGCTCGCCTAACCATGAGGTTGTCGCAATAGGACTTGCGGCTTAAGGCATCAGCCATCACGTTAGCCTTGCCAGGGGTATAGGAAATACCAAAATCATAGTCCGCAATGGCCTCCATCCATCTTTGCTGACGGAGGTTTAGAGATGGTTGAGTGAACAAGTACTTCAGGCTTTTATGATCCGTGTATATCTCGCAATGATTACCGAGAAGGTAATGTCGCCACAACTGCAGTGCATAGATGACAGCAGCTAGTTCTAAATCATGTACCGGATAATTCTCTTCATGTGAGCGCAACTGACGAGAGCCATAGGCAATCACTTTACATTCTTGCATTAGGACACAGCCTAATCCTTCACGGGACGCGTCACAATAAATCACAAAGTCTTTGCGAGAATCTGGAGGAGCAAGTACTGGGGTAGATGTTAGCTTGTCCTTGAGTGTTTGAAAACTTTCCTGACATTTTTCTGCCCATTCAAATTTAACGCCCTTGTGAAGCAGATCAGTCAAAGGCTTAGCAATCTTAGAAAAGTTCTCGACAAATCGACGGCAATAACTTGCAAGGCCGAGAAAACTTCTCACTTGCTTGATGTTCTTCGGAGGAGTCCAGTCAAGAATAGCCTGAACTCGTTCTGGGTTAACAGCAATACCATCCTTGGAAATCACATGACCAAGGTAAGTTACTTCAGAAAGCCAGAATTCACATTTGGAGTACTTGGCATACAGCTGGCGTTCTCGGAGCCTTTCCAGTACAAGACAGAGGTGTTCGGCATCTTCTTCCTTATTCTTTGAATAGACTAGAATATCATCCAGATATACCACGACAAATTTGTCGAGGTAATCCATGAAGATGTAATTCATCAGACGGGAGAATGTGGCTGGAGCATTTGTTAAGCCAAATGACATGACAGTGTACTCATAAGAACCATAGCGGGTAATGAATGCTGTCTTGGGAATATCCTCTTCACGAACACGGATCTGATGGTATCCCAATCTCAAATCAAGCTTAGAGAATACTGAGGAACCGGCAAGTTGATCATACAAATCATTGATCCGGGGAAGCGGATATTTGTTCTGGATTGTGGCTTGGTTAATGGGCCGATAATCCTGAACCAATCGGTTAGTTCCATCCTTCTTCTTAACGAAGAGTGAAGGTGCTCCCCAAGCAGAGGAACTGGGACGGATGAAACCTTTCTTAAGTGACGTATCAATTTCTTCCTTAAGCTCGAGAAGATGATGCGGAGGCATCTTATAAGGACGCTTCGCAATAGGAGTTGTGCCTGGCTTCAGGTCGATGACAAATTCAACAGCTCTAGCAGGGGGTATTCCTGAAAGTTCTTCTGGAAAGACATCTTGAAAATCACGAACAACTGGAACGTTCTCGATGCCTTCAAGAGGTGAAGCGTTCAATGCATTCAGAACATATATCTGAGCTTCGGCGTCCTGCACTGTTCGAGCTGAGTATCTGACTGTCTGGCCAGAAGGATGTGTGAGGCGGACTGTTTCAGTGGCACAGTCAATCAAAGCTTTATGAGGCTTCAACCAGTCCATACCCAGAATAATGTCTATGTTGGAGGTCTTGAGAGCAATGAGAGCAACGGGGAACATCAATCCTCCAATCACAATGTGGTTACCGTGGCTTACCATGGTAGTTTGCCAATTAGCCCCAGGTGAATGGATTACTAATGGGATGGACATCTCCTCGAAAAGTATATCATGGCTTCGCGCAAAACTTTCGGACATGAAGGAGTGCGATGCTCCAGAATCAAAGAGGACTGAAGCTGGGATTGAATTCACTAGAAGGGTGTCCATCACAATTTTGGGGTCCTGTCGAGCTTCTTCCATGTTGACTTGGTTGACATGAACAAGTTGACTAGCAGGTAGTCTGGCACTACGATTTCTGGAATGATGGGTCTGATGGCCCTTCCTACGAATAACAGGATGACGTGATGCATTCTGAGGCTGACCCTGATGACAGTTAAAAGCACGGTGCCCTGGCTGTCCACACTGGTGGCACAGACCATCATTATGGGGAGAAACACCAACATTGGGCTGTCCACTTGAAATGTTCAGTTGCCTTGGTGGTGGAGGCAGATGAGGTGCAGCATATGATGGCCTTGGTGTTGGAGCAGGTCGATGATGAACATTGTGAGGGATCCAGACTCGACATTTCTGAGTAGGTCGACCGGAAGACGAGCTGACATCTCGAGTGCGCTTGAGCGACTCCTGGTACTCAGTCAGAGCTGTTTCAACTTGGAAAGATTTGCTGACAAGTGTTGCGAAGTCTGTGAAATCATGGACAGCAAGTGCAAGTTTTATATCAGTACGTAGTCCTTCACGGAATTTCTCCTGCTTGCGAGTGTCGGTGTCGACGTCATCCGCAGCATATCGGGATAATTCAAGGAATTTCCTCTGATATTCATCCACAGTCATTTTACCCTGAGAGAGTTTACGGAACTCCTGCTTCTTCTGGTCCATCAGACCTTGAGGAATGTAACGTGCATGAAAAGCTGACTGAAATTCCAGCCAAGTGGTTACAGTCTCTGCAGGCAACATAGCCTTGTGGCTTTCCCACCATTGAGCAGCTGATCCCCTCTAGGAGAGATATCAGAGTCCCAGAGTAAAGGTCGAGGAGTAAAAGATACTAATACCACCCAATTGGCGACGTGGGCCCGTAAGCCACACAGCCAAGTTAGTAAACCAGTTTTCGGTTACTAGACTCAACTTCGCCCGAGGAGTTGGAAAGGGGGGGTTCCTACAGTCAGTCGGCTCTGATACCAACTTGTGACGCCCCCGGCTCAATCGTGCACTAATCATACACGCAAATGCACACGATCAAGCCTAAGGACTCGCGGGAAGATATCACAACACAACTCTAAAACATAAATAAAGTCATACAAGCTTTATATTACAAGCCAGGGGCCTCGAGGGCTCGAATACATAAGCTTGCGTACAAGCGTCAGCGGAAGTATCAGATATCTGAGTACAGATATGAAACAGAAACAGAAAGGCCTTTAGAAAGGCGGGGCAAAATAAAACACTACGATCGAAAGGCGTAGGCCTCCTGCCTGGGACCCTCCGATCCTACTCCTGGTCGTCAGTCAACTCGTAGTAGTATCCATCCATCTTGGTAGTAGTAGTAGTCGATCGACGGGGCATCTGTCTCAGGGGCTCCGTCATCTTGGTCACGACAAACTGATATGGGGAGAAAAGGAAAACAAAGCAACCGTGAGTACTCAGAAGTACTCAACAAGCAAGGATCTACACTACATATGCAACATTTTCAAAGGAAGGCTGTATATGTGGACTGGGCTGCAGAAATGCCAGAATAGAGAGGAGGCCTAGTCCTATCGAAGACTAGCATCTTCAGAGGTCTTGCAGCAATAGAAGAGAGTAGAACAGTACAATATAATGTAGCAGTATCATTAAGTCTCATCCTCACCCAGAGATCCTTTCTCGACTCCCTGCGAGAAAGCAATCCCAGAGCCATACAGTCATCAACCTCGTCCTGAGATCCCTTCTCGACTCCCTGCGAGAAGGAATCCCAGAGCCATAGTATCCAAGTATCCAGTTCTAAAAATTGTATCAATCAGGATACAACTCCGAGTGTCCGTTACCGTAGGACAGGCTATCGATAGAAGTTTTCTTCCCTGCAGGGGTGCACCAACTTACCCAACACGCTCGATTAACTCCGGCCGGACACACTTTCCTGGGTCATGCCCGGCCTCGGCCAAACGACACATCGCAACCCTACCTACAGCTCAGCAGAGAGGTCCCCGCCGGTCTACATCCTAAGCGCAAGGGGGTCTTGGCCATCGCCCCTCGCCCTCCGGGTCGTTGCGCACACGGTGAAGCCAGGCACCAACACTACAGGAAGGCGCCGGTCCGTTCGTGCCACCATGCTGAACTAGACGTCTGACAGAGCTTTCGGCTGATGCATACGATGCAGAACGCCCATACTATGCCCACGTGATGGTTAGTGCTATCAGGCCAGAGGCCTGCTCGGATCAAATATCCAAATCGCTAGTACCTTGGGCTTGCGGTAACGAGCAGAGACTCACGAAAGATGTGACCCCGTCGCCTCGTCTCGAGGACTTGCTGCAAGGGTTAAGAATGCCCGGCCGCGCCTCGTATTCATCACTCGGGCACCATACAGGCAACCCGTCTTCACAACACTCGCCACTTAGGCGCACGCGGGTACCCCTCAGGGTCGACCCGCCTTTCCAAGTAACAACAATACAGTCCAAGTATCCGTGTGTCCATAACATCAGGGGAATCCGAGGTATCACCCTCGTTGGATTCCTACTCGATGTATCCGTCAAGGTGAAGTCGGAGGAATCACCCTCGCTGGGTTCACACTTGAGGTGTGTACGACGGCGTCGTTATCGGAAGCGGTGAAGGAGGAATCACCCTCGATGACCACGACCGAATAGCTACTCTACAGAGTTAACATCAGAAGTGCTACAAGAGGTTTCACCCTCGGCACTCGATAGTAACGCTGCAGTGTCGTTACAACTAAGGGGGGGTGATGTGCGGTGTCGGGGCCTGGTCTTCAATTCCCGTTGATCGGGTCTTCGGATAATCCAGCGGGGCAATCGGGATAAGTGGGGTCACTGATAGGTCTCTACCCAGCCTATACTAAGCAGTTTAGGATATGCAGGTAATTATCAACAGCAGGTTACAGTAAACAGGCTATGCATCAGAATAGGTAAAGCAGTAGCAGCAGCAATTCTAATGCAAGCATGAGAAATTAGAATGGGCGATATCGGGATGATCAAAGGGGGGGCTTGCCTGGTTGCTCGGCGGCAAGGGCAAGGTTGTCAATGGTGTCGTCGATCTCCGGAGTTGCGTCGGTCTCGGGGATTACGTCGGGGTCTAACGAGAGAGAAGAGGGGGAGGAAACAGTATAAATATAGAGCAAACATGAGCAACGCAAAGTACGGCATGACAATATGCAGTGCCGGGTGTGTCCTAACGTATGGTTACACGTCACCGTGGAAGGAGGAATCCATCCGAAAATGTTTTCCCGGTTCCGGATCTGTGTCAAACAGATGACCGGAGGGGAACGATTCCATGTTCGGGTAGTTAGGGACATGTGACGGACGAACGGACCGCGTATTTGAATTCGTCTCGTCGTTCTGAGCAAGTTTCATGTATAAAGTATTTTCATTGGAGTTACGGATTATTTAATATGATTTTCTAAAGTTTTTATTAATTTCTGGAACTTAATTATTTATTTAAATTAAACATTATCCGAACCAGTAGTTGATGACGTCAGCATGACATCATGCTGACATCAGCTGTCAACCTGACAGGTGGGGTCCACCTGTCATAGACTGTTAGGTTAATTTGTGATTAACTAACTAATTACTATTTAATTAAACTAATTAATTAATTAGATTAACCTAATCAGGATTAATTAAACTAATTAATTCACTGATTAATTAATTAATTAATTATTAATAATTTTTATTTATTTATCTTTTTAATTATATCTTTTTTTTAAACAGGGACCGGACCCCACTGGACAGTGGCACAGCCGGACACGTCCGCGTTGTGCCTGTCCAGGGACGGACATGTCCGCGCGGAGGGGGGTCAACGCGCACGCGCGCGCGACAGAGAGGGCTGGCCGCGGCCAGAGGCGAGCGCGGCGAGGCCGGCCGGCGGCGGCGAGCGGCGCTGACGGAGCGGAGCAGGCGGCGGTCGAGGCGCGGCTGCGGGAGGAGGAGCTGCAGGGGGGCGGCAGCGGCCGCGGCACGAAGCAGCAGCAAGCGAGCAGCGGCGCGAGCCGGGCGGGGCGGGCGCGCAGGGCGGGCGAGGGCGCGGCGACGAACGCCGACGCGCGCAGGGAAGCGGGGCATAGGAGGGCGGCGAGCGGGGCGAGGGGCAGGGGAAGAGGCGGCTCGCGGGGGGGCTCGAGGAGGCGAGGCGGCGTTGGTGCGGCGGCCGGCGGTCGAGCAGGCCGGCGTGACGGCCGGGGCGGCCGCCGGCGAGGTCGCCGGGGTCGAGGCGGGGCGGGTCGGGCGCCGGGGCGCGTCCTCGATCTCGATCCAGATGGAACGAGGGGGGGAGTGGGTAGGGTTAGGGTTTGGGGGTCTCCTGGGGGAGGCCAAATTGGGAGGGGGGAGCTGGGCCGGCCTGGTGGCCGTGGCCCAGTTGGGCCGGGGGGGGGGATTTTCTCTTTTTATTTTTTTCTGTTTTGTTTTCTTTTGCCTTTTTCTTTTATTTATTCATATCTCCTGTTTAGTAAATTGTTAGGCCTCAAAATGATTTTTGTAGAACATGGCAATTGTTCCAATAAATACTATGCATCCTCTACCACTGTCAAAAATTAGTTTGGAGTCAATTTGAGTTCACACAATTTTTATAATAAACAAAATGCATTAATCCTTACTGTTTTGGTAAAGTTTGAGCCACCTAATTAATTTATTTATTGTTGGTTTCAATTTTAGAATAGTCTCTGGATTATTTACAATATTATGAACAATTTAGTTTTCAAATTTGAACAACTTTTATTTTCACTTTCCGTTTAATTTCCATTTGAATTTAAATTTGAAAAGAGATATGATACTAATGTTGATTAAGCACTGTTGATCATGATGACATGGCATAATCAAAAGGGTGGTTACTGTAGTTAACCACTGGGGGTGTTACACATGGGAAGGGCGAGAAGCCACGACCGCGGGGGAAGACCAACTCCAAGAAGGAGGACAAGCGCGATGCGGCGTCGAGTTCCTTGCATGCCACTTTGGAGGGCATGATGAGTAAGAAGGACACAAGGAAGGAGAAGCGCCGGCAATACAAGGAAGAGCAAATGAACACCTTCATGGTGATCCAAAGGAGGAGGCTTGAACTCGAGGCGGAGAAGCAAGCCAAAATGCTCGAGATGAAGGCGGAGAAGCAAGAAAAGATGCTCGAGATCGAGGCCGCCAATGCCAAGACCAAGGCAAAAGAAGTTGCGCTCGCTAGCATGATGACAGGGGTGGATATCATGAAGGTGGACTTGAGCACGGTGTCGCTGAGGAAGAGGCCATGGTTCGAGAAGATGCAGGCCAACATGCTCAAGTTCGATGACGAGTGATCTATGGTGGAGAGCGCCATCTTTTTTTGTATGCCAGCAAGTGTGCTGGCATGACCACGGCCGAGATGGCGTGGTCGAACTCCTGCCCCTTTTTGTGTGCTGGCATGTGTGCCGGCCGCTGGCAAGTGCGCTAACATGAACTGTGTGGTGGCTTTTTTGGAGGCTGGCATGTATGCCGCCCGCTGGCATGGCGCCGGCATGAACTATGGGCGATGGCATGGCCGCTGGCATGATCCATGGCCGCGGGCCTTTTAAAATTTATGTGCAGACATGAAATGGGTCTGCGCGTTGGACGCATGGCCAACCCAAATGCAAAACAGGGCGGACGACGAGCGGGCGGCCGACCCAAAAGGACGAAAAGCGGACAAAGCGCGCGTCTGTTTGGGTCTTCGGGTTGGAGTTGCTCTAAGCGCCAATCCTGGGGTCGCTTCAAGGATAATTATCTGGTCTCCCTCTTTTCGTCCGACAAATGCGAAGGGGTTTAGGGAACTTCTAACCAATCCCCTATAACCGGCTACAGGAGTAAAAATCTGATTTTACTCCTGTAACCAGGACCTAGCCGAACCCTTAAAACCGTTAGTAGACCGCTTATCATGTCCCTATATTTACTGCACCGCTCGGTGACGAAGTAAAAAATCTCACCCTCCTCTGCCTCTCCTCCTCTACCTTTCCTCCTCCCCCTGCCGCTCCTAATCCTCGCCTCGGCGCCGCTCATGCCTGCCCCCGCCATCCCCCACCGCCCCAATGGTTGGATCCCATAGTCGCCGCTCCCCGCCGCCCATCCGCAGCGCGGATCCCCGCCGTCACAAGTGCCTCCTCGTCCTCAAGCCACCGCCGAGCAGCAGATGTGGTACCCACCAGCCGGCTCTCCGACTTCCCTGACCCCCCTCCGTCGCGGCAGCCGCAGAGGAAGTACCTCGGCATCCGCTAGCGGTCGTGGGGGACGTGGGTGGTGTAGATAACCGACCGCAACACCCACAAGAAGAAGTGGATCGGCTCCTTCCACACGGCGAAGCTCACCGTCTTCGAGTACGACCAGTGGCAAGTCCGATTGCATGGCGTGGCGGCACGCCTCAACTTCCCGTGGGGGACCGCACCCGTCGAGCTCGTCCCGCCGCCATCGGTGGTGGTGAGTGCGGTGATGGCTAGGGAGGACCGGGAGGCCGCCTACGAGAAATACATGGCGGACCTCCGCCGCTAGTACCCCGAGCTTGTGGGGGAGGAGCGGCCGATCTTCTCGGACCGCGCGGTCGACAGGGAGGTCATCGTCCTCTCCGGCAACGAGGAGCAAGGCGGCGACGACGGCGGCAAGGACGAGGAGGAGCTCGACGTTGAAGAGTGGCGACACATCTTCTCCGACTCCTGCAACGACGGCACAGGCCCGAACCCGATGGGCGGTGGAATGTGGAGGGCGGATTGGCTCGCCCTCTATAAAGGTGACGAGAATGATGATGTTTAGTTTCAGTTTAAATTCATGTTTAGTTTTAAGTTCAAATTCATGTTTAGGTTTAAATTGAATGATTATGTACATTTTCTGTCGAATTTCGGTTGTTTAAATCGAAACTATGTTGAATGTTGAACTTATGAAGATTTACTTTTTACTCCGTTAAATTTAGGAGTTCGGTTAGGTCTAACCAAAATTAGTGAAGTAAAAATCCCCCATTAAAGTATACTCCGCCGATTTGCTCCTTTATTTTTAGGAGATCTGTTAGAGTTGGCAAATAAGTAAATTTACCGAAACCGATTTTTTGTATGCATGAAGAACAAAATTTTCTCATTTCAAAAAAATGGTTTCACTCAATTCAAAGAACTTATTTCAGAAAACTAATTTCACTCATTTGAAATGTTTAAATTTAAGCATGTTTAAATGTATTCAAGATTGATTTTGTTCTAAAGGTCTTGATTCCAAGAGTTCAGATATATAAAATGTTTCAAAAATAAAATTATAATTTTAAAGATATGAATGAATGAAATAGCCAAAGAGAAAATCAAATGCAAGATTTAATCTCACATGCGAATGAATGGAGCCACCTGTTGGGCCCGCCTGCCATAGACCCAAAGGCAGTTGCGGTAAGTCATTGAAGCTGCGTCCATCATGCATGCATCAAGTACTATTTTATCACTGACATGAACCTGTCATATGTGACACAATGTTAAATACGGCAAGCTCTTTGAAAATACATTAATGTACGTGAGATGTGGGCCAGCAAAGCGCATAAATCGCAAAGTGGCTTTAGGGAGTAACATAGCTAGTAACATAACACATCCCTAGACAAATTTGCTTATGTTACCATCACATAGTGCTTCCCAACAAAAGTTGAGTCTACAAGATAATAAATGCTACCATATATGATACTACTTCTATGATACTTTACACTACGAAAGTAGTAATATAGACTAGTGTCATATGCATAACATTAGAATTAGTCTAAGTTACTCTCCACTATGACTAGCCTTAGTGCGCTCGCCATTGTCTCAACCTGCGAGTTTCCCGGTCCAGTTTTCAACGTCGGAGCGCGGCGTGTCTTTCGTTCGGAGTCGGGGGAGTTTCTCCAGGTTCGATCGGTACCCCGTACGAGGAGAGGGACTCGGCGGCAGCCTCGACCGATGATCGCAAGGTCCCCGCGGGCATTCATTGCGTTCGCCGGCGCGCGTGCGCGGTCGCGGCCATCTCCGGAGCGGTACGTACATCGTGGCAGCGGTCCCGCGCGCCGGTGGGCGGCCGAGAGCTCTCCAGCGTGTACTGGAAACGAGATCGCCCAACGACAAACGGAATATCACATCGTATCACTCGATCAGGTCAGCCTCATGGTGGCGCGGTCGAGGAATTCAATGGATGTGTTTTATCTCCTGGCCTGTGGACTAGGGGCGTCGCCGTCTCCTCCAAGGGGAGGGTGGTTGAGTAGCCGCCGAGTAGGGTACTGGCCGATCGAGTCACCTCGCTGGCTCACTCACTCGTCGGCGTCTCACCGGTGCACCATTATGGCGCGAGCGACTGGTGCGTCCGCATGTGTGATTCTATACTACTTCTAGTGCACTGTTTGTATGGCCAAAGTTGAAGGTTCCTTGGCTTCTCGAGGATATGGATCGCCGCGCCGCGCCGGGAGCCACCGGCGGCAGCTGGTAGGACGTCGGATTGACCTTCGTCCCGGCCAAGTTGATACGCAAGGGTCCAACCGGCACGCTAAAAACGCAACTTCATAGGGTCCACAATCCGGATAATTGGATATCTTCTTTGGCCCTCTACGGTCTGCCATGAAAGCTCCATGATACTCACTAGACTATTCAATGTATGATCGACTTTATTCTTTTTCAAAAATGGAGGATAACACCTCCGGCCTCAGCACCATTTTTTTTATCTGAAACAAGTCCTCAGCACCAATTGATGCACACATCCATATGCTATTGATTATTTCACAATGTCAAGTGAAGACGACCAGCACGTGGAGCTCCTCTCCGACAACGTCCCTCCTGTTACTGTGATTATGTGAAATTCATGAAAACATTGATATTGATAATGTGTTGAGTGTCCCGATCCACGCGATGATGGCCCTCGACATCCCGCAGAAAGTGATCTCGGCCATGACCAAAATCTGCAGAGGCTTCTTGTGGTGCGCCAAGGACAGAGCCAGCAGGGGACACTGCATGGTCGCATGGGACGCACTGTGCATGCCAAAATGGGTGGGGGGCTTTGGTGTTCCGAGTCTAAGTTGGCTAAACATCGCTATGCAAGCACGATGGCCTTGGCTGCAGCGAACAGATGCCTCCAGGCCATGGGCAGAATTTGACATCCAAGTCCCGGAGAAAGCGAGGGCGCTCTGTGCGGCGGCCCTGTGCTCCACCGTCGGAAACGGAATGCGCACCCTATTCTGGGAAGACCGATGGCTCGGTGGTTTCCGGCTGCAAGAGATTGCATCGCACGCCTACACGACGGTGAGCCGAGCTGCCAGGTGCTCTAGCACGGTTCACCAGGCCCTGGCATCCACAAGCTGGGCTAGGGACGTCGATCCTGAACTTTCTCCAGTGGCATTGCAGGAATACTTGCAGCTATGGGCGCAGGTCACTCGTGTGAATCTGATTCCGGATGCCATTGATGAGATTAGATGGGCATGGGAGCCGGATGGAAAATACTCATGCAGGTTTGCATATCAGGCCAAGTTTTGGGGCCGAGAAGTGTCACCGACAGCCGTCTTCACTTGGTCATCCAGGGCTCCGCTACGCTGTCGGTTCTTCACCTGGCTTGCAGTTTAGAGTAGATGTTGGACCGCGGACCAGCTGGCCCGTCATGGCCTTGATCACCATGACGCCTGCCCTTTCTGCGCCCAGCACGAGGAGACCATTGGGCACATTCTGTTAAACTGCGTCATGGCAAGGGAGGTCTGGACTGTTGTTTGTACGGCTTTGAAGAAACCGGGATGGGTGCCGACATGCGAAACAAGATTGGTGGAGTGGTGTGCGGAGAAGAACGGCACAAGCAGGAGCATGAAAGAAATGTGGGCGATCATCCTCCTTGTCTTATGGGAGCTATGGAAGCACCGGAATGCCATCGTTTTTTATGGTGCCACACCGTCCTTGTGAGTCTTGTTACAAACCATTGATAGGGAAGGCCGGGCTTGGAAGGCAGCGGGACTTATAAAGGGAGATGTGGAAGCTCTTTTTAGGGTTGTGGCTAGGTGGGAGAGCATGAGAGAGTAGTGTAGGTATCTTTGTGGTGGAGTTGGGCTCCATGTAATATTGTGTAACACCCAACGTGGAGGGGCTCTTACCCTTTCCTTCTTTAATATATAGTACGCACACTCGTGCGTATTCGAGAAAAAAAGAGTGGAATAAAGTCAATTTGACATTTGTGCAGTACCCAAATTGTGAGATGCAGTAGTGATTGTGTGAAATTCACAAAGAAATTGATATTGATAATGATTTTGTGGTATATGGTACGGTGTTTGTGTGAGAATGTGAAGCAGTGATGGTGGAAATTAATTGTGTCAAATTGTCAAGTGAAATAGGTGAAAACCTCCAATTGCTAAATGAAACAAGTGTTTTTTTAATCTGGCAATTAAAATACTCATATTTGAAACGGAAATTGTGTGAATGGTTGTGCGATACGTTAAATGCATATTTTAGAGTCACATTGATAGTTTTGATTGTGAAAATTTTCATCTGTATTTCACTTTTATGATATTGAAATATATTTGATATGTGAAAAAGTGAAATTATTTCTAAGAATGGCATGTTCCACTTAGCATGTTTTAGCATCAACAACGATTTATATCAAATTCTCACATAAGTGAGAAAGGTGAAATTGTTGTTGAGAATGGCATGCTTGAATATTGTTGTTGAAATTGAGAAATGGTGATGTGGTAGGCAGGTGACATATATTTCAATGGTTTTTATTGAAATGTATATTATTGGAATATATGTTTCAAAAAACATCTTAAATAGTTGTTATTGAAATATGCGTGTTGTAAAATATACGCTCCACAAATCTCCAAAATATGGTACTTTTACTGACCTAAGTGAGAAAATTAAAGTTAAGTGAATTTAAAATATATGTCATATTTCATTCATTTCACATATTTGAGACGGGATTATTGTGTGATTTATGAAACATTTCAAAGCAAGTGAAGTATATGATTTGTGAGCTATTTTAAATGAATGAGATCGGAATATCAAATGAAATTACAGATATATGTGTTTTGGAAGAAAAAAACCAAAAAAGTGAAACGAGTAAAAAAATAATCTTTGAAATATGAACTTTATTGCAAAAATATACAGTTTTATTGAGTTCTCACTTTCATTGTAATCAGTAAATAAATGAAATTGCGGTGAACTTCATTGGAGTACTTGATTCTGGAGAGAGATGGGATCACGTGGGTGGGCCTTGTTAAGTTGACGTGAATATCTTATATGAGTGGGGCGCTAGCAAATATTGTGAATATGCCAAACATACGAGTCCAAATTAAGCGCACAAATGTAAAAGGTAACATTGATCATTTATTGTTTAGGTATTCTTTTGCAAAATTTGTCTTGCAAGTGGTTGATGTTTCCGTGAATCTCAGAATAACCCCCTCTGGGGCAGATCGTATGTTTGGGGGATTGGTTGGCTTCTTTTCCAGCTAAGCAACGCAAGCTGGTGCTTTGTGGGGTTGCTGTTATTATTTGGACAACCTAAAAAACTAGAAACGATGCTTGCTTTTAACAGAAATTCTGTTATGACCCTCCTGCAGCTATATTCATTTGTGCAATCATATAACATGTATGTGCATGGGTGATTCGGTAGAAGGTCCATGAACGGAGAAAGCTTGAGGAGGGTGTTGAGATGACCAGGAAGATGATTAAAAAGGTTTTGTCTTGCGGGCATGGATGGGCGGTAATTACGAGGAGAATAGAGGGAGCCTGATGAAGATGTTAAGATCCTGATACTCATGTAGTGCTCTTTCCAGTACTCTTGCTCGTTTTGTTTTGTCGGCCTGGCCTTTAGGGTGCTTTGTCCCCCCGTGTGATGTCCATGTGGTTGTTTCCTTGTTTTGGGCAACTACAAAATTGCAGTGCTTTGCTTATGACTAGTGGTTGGGGTGCACCCTGGTGTGCCGCCTGAGAGGAAGCAGGGGCGGTGCCAGGTGGGGTGCGCCCCTTTCACTTCCCTATTTACACTATGTATTTGCATAATCATCTGTTTCCTTATTTCATTCACAATATTAATGGATGGTAGCATACACATGCATCCTCATCAATGTATCAACATATTATTACAAATATGACTGCATAACATCTTAATATACGATTTAACTTTGTTCTTCAGAACCAATCACTGAATTGCAGCCATCTAACCACTGAGCCTTCTCTTGGATTCACAGATGTAAGCGTGGGCGATGATAGCAACCGCAATTGTGAAGACAGTGGTAGTTCTCATGACATCCCTCTTGGCTTTTTCTCTGCATGTCCACGCCAGTAAAGTAGAGCTCAGAAAGCTTCTTGTGCGACTCCGCGTAGTCCCTAAAGAACGTCTCCTTATCCTGTGCAAAAGAAGTTGCCAACGTATCCAACAAGCTAATGAAGATGAATTGTATGTACCACAGAGATTGGGGAAATACCGAATTAAACTCTCCTTTACCTTTGCGTATAATTTGATGAAGGGACGGAAAGCTAGATCCTCCACGAGAACGTTGTCTGTAGGCAGCCTTAGGAGTCTGTTGGAGTCCCCTTTCAGAAGCTCACTGCAACATATACAAAAGATGAAGTCCAGTGATGTACAACTTCACAATGTTGCACTGATGGCATTACAACTATACAATCTTAAGCCAATGCTCAATCTACAACCGTGGCATGATTAAGCTTACATGAAGTAGGAGTTATCAAACTTCAGAGGATCTGTCAATCAACTCTCCACCTCTCGGCCGCCGACCGATTCCGGCTCCGCCCAATACTCCCTCGTGTTCTCCTCGATCCGTCCTATCTCCGCCACCCACTCGATTCAACGCTCACCCCCTCCTCCTGCGCCCGTGGCTAACCCTGTCCGCCACTGTCGCAGGCGCACGACGCCGGCGCGGCACTGAGGCCTCCCGATGCTCCTCCTCGATGCCTTCATGCCTGCTCTCCCCCGCCACTGAGGCCGTCGAGAGCGAGGGCATGCACTCCCGTCCGCAGCGGTGGTTCCCAATCTACGCCGTCTTCAAGGGCGTGGATCGACGGAGGTCGGCTTCCTCCTTCTCCACGGTCACGCGCCGGGAGAGGAGTCATCCCTCGTGTGGTTTTGCGCCAAGGAAAGCGGCGAGGGACACTCGGCCACCGTCCTCTTCTCCACCATGGCCCGCCGAGGCCGGCAAGGAGGTCTCCGCATGCTCGAGGCTGTCGCCCATGCACCCGAGCTCAGAGGTCCGGCCTTGATGCTTTTCCCCTAAAAATGTACAATGCAGATAGAGGGCTTAACTTATGATTGAGGAACAAAGATCTGAATACGACAATAAGGCGTCGTGGCATTACCAAAGTATGTCCACCCGAGAGTGCCACTATGTCCTCGTCGGTCAAGCCCATTTGGAAGAAGACATCCCTAAGGTGTGAAGCATCGTGGCATTACCAGAGTATGCCAGTATGTCCACCCGAGAGTGCTACTATGTCCTCACCGGTCAAGCCCATTTAGTAGAAGACATCCCTAATAAGGTGTGAAGTACCTGGTCACATGATAACATATGCACTGAATTATTATTTACTTGTCACAACTGAACTATCATTACCTGAAAAGAGTAAAAAAAAGTGTGTATACTGAAAAAGCATATACCTCAGTTCCAGCTCAAGCTAAACGTTCTTCTCTAGGCTCCTTTTCTCCATCAGGTGATAGGGTGTACTACTGCAATCTATCTCATCCCCAAAATTTTCAAATCTGCATCGTCCTTTCTAGTTTCTACAGACTCTAGTTTCAACAAACAAGCTGAGTAGCTTATAAAATTGCTATCTTTACATAGAATAATCACTGTCATACCAGTAAAATAGGACAAACTATTAATTGAAAGCAATAAGCGTCAGTACATCCTATCAGGAGGTGTACAGCCTACTTACTCGTCTGCTACTTCAGTATATACACCTTCTTCCGCAACAGCAGCTACATATTCTGACTCTTGTTTCTCAGATGGAGCAGCTTTGGTTGTTCTTGCCATGCATTGCCTACAAGCCGTCAAAATCAATTAGCCCAATGCAAACGAGCAGTAATATATGGATAAATGTGGGAGAACCCCTGTGTTCTTCCACATAAAAATTAAAGGAGAAACTTAATCTATCTATTCAACCAGGGAGAAATGCATGGAAAACTACATCTATTCATGAAACAAAAAGGCACCATTACAGTAATGTTGTTGCTGTACATACTACTACACAGCAGCGAACAAAATCGACAGAGCAATTCATCCGATCCCAATCTCAGCCCTAGCACCCCTCCATCTATTAGTTCCAGAAAACCTGAAAAGTAAAAGAAAAAAATATCAGAGACATTTGACTCAACATGGAAAAGAAGGACTTGCATGAAAAAACAACAAAATTGAGTAAACACAAGTGCTATTACGGTCCATCTATCTCACCTCCAAAAATGAGAAATAAAAGAGAACTTAGGTAATTAGTCCATCAAATTACAACTTCTTTCTTTTGAGTACTTTGGAGAACCGGATCTACCAGCAGCTAGTTAATTAGTATGTTGCTGATTGTTCCTTCCTAAGAAAGAACTGAAACTGTATGTATAGTATGTTTTTCTAGCATGGGGTCTTCTGCCTTTTAGTGTGATCTTATGATCTGTTTAGGGAGAGTGGTTTTGATCGTCTTCTTGTCAAACATGCATGGTCATCGAATTTGCTGTTCTGTGTGGATCAAGTTAACTGTGTGCTAATCTCTCAGCAAACCAAACCATGCATTTAATAAACTCACTGTGTTCTTATTCTGAAATTATATTGAAGCTCATTATTCAGACAGATTGATACTGGATTGCTGATAACAACATGCATGTACACGCATGTTAGCTGCTAGCTTATAATAATTAATCCAGAGGACATGCATGCATACATGCACAGATTTGTATGAGCGAGCATAAGTTCAAAACTTACAGTTTTGTAGTGAATCTATGAAAGATTATGTGACTATGAACACCTAATTTTTAGTAGAAGCTAGCGCTTGTTACTTAAATCTGGTGCAGTTGGCTCCAAGTCTCCAACGAATGAGATCTTATTCACTAAACTTGTTCAATCATTCACATGATATATGCATGGCATGCATCAAGAAAATGCACAAAACAAAATTAGTTTCCAAGGTTTAACATGATATATACATGGCATGCATGTTGGTCAACAATTAGACCCTGCTTTCCCTGAATTACTGACATAGTATAACTGAATTAAGTAGATGCACATTGGTTAACTGATTATCAAATTAACATACATGTTCAACTATCCGATGATGTAGCTCGAGGGATCTCATTGAGCAGTACCAGAACGCCACCAACAGTCAACTCGAACGGAACATGACATGAACAAGCAGCTTGCATGAACGCCACTGTCTAAAATAGAACACAGATACTACATCTTCTCCCAGCAAGGCGGAAAGGGCAAGAGGGTCAAAAGGGGGTGAGGGCATACCTTGTCGGTGGCGACGGCGTGGTCCAAGGCGTCCATCAGCGCCTAGTCGTTCCATAGCTCGCCTCCCTTCTCCATCTCCTCTTTCTCATTTCTCACAGCTTCCTCCTCCGACCTGCCGCGCCTTCCCACAAAGGAAGAGGACGAAAAACGAAAGGTGCCTCCGCTCTAGTAATACCCGCCACCGCCACAAGCCGAGCTAGAGGTGTGCACACATGAAAGAAGAAGAAATCAGGTGGTTCAGAGTGTCGGCCTGCACTATTTGCAGATCGAGTCTGAAGTTGTAACCCCATATACCCATCCAACTCTTCCTGCTAAACTGTCACCTAAAATTTCAGTACCGTGGCCGACCTTAGTTTGGGGATGAAGATTGCATCCGATCATCATTGCTCCTTTGTTAACTGAAATCATGTATGCAAGCACATTACAACAGCAGCTCTGAATTCTCAGTTTTTGAATGATAACTCTCAAGTCTCATCATCCTCCAAGCAGCGTGAAGATCATGAAATCCAGTGAAGGGAAGGATTTCTCCTCATGATAGCAGGCGAACTGACTCTCCATCTGCCATAAGGTTGCTTTGGGTTGAAAATTCTCTATTGATTCCTTCTGAAAACAGGGGAAGTTCAAGTCGGAGATAACCACAGCCAGCTAAAAGTCTAAAATTGTGCAGGAGTAATAACTGTCTAAAATAGGAGATTAATTTTGTACTAATAACTTCCGATCAATCTGCTCAAATACAAAAGGGTGAAAGGAGGCAAGATCCATGGGAGGGACGGGGAAAAAGGAAGATTAGATGGATTCAATCTCACCTTCTCTTCTCGCTTGGCGTCGGCGGCGACCAAGGAGTCAGGACGACGGCGAGGACACTGTGGACTGCTCCGCAGCAGGAGAGAAGTTTACCCTGCCGCGCCGCCCTCCTCCCTCTATCCACCTCAAACACTGCGACCCGGCGCCGCCCAGTCAACCCCCCCTCTCTCCCTTGTAACCACCCCCTGTCCCGACAACGGGCATGGCGGTGATGTGGATATGCTGTAAGAAAGTGGCGGTGGCGGATCGGCATGGGAGGGGCACCACCCGCCGCGCCTTCGCGGCCTTCCGGTGACTTGCCGATCTCGGCCGTCCCCTCCTCTTTCTCCTCCGCCACACCTTCGCAGCCACTGGCAGCTGCTCTGCTGCCTCGCCGGATGACCAAGGGAAAGAAGGGAAAGGATAGGTTGCGTGTTTTGGGAGACGAAAGGAAAAGGGGTTGGGGCTTCTCGACGAAGCAAACGAGAAACGTAGGTGATTTTTTTTGGTGACGTGGACAAGCCGAGACACCTAACTGGGCATGGTAAACAGAAATGCCCTTGCGGACGTGGACAACACGAGAGGGCGCCATTGTCCCGCACGTTAATGTGTTCGATTTGTGTATCTTTGAAACAACTATAATTTGTGGCGTTTCTTAATGAAAATTTGTGTGAAGAGCCTAGCTATTGTTTGAATTCTTTGTAAAGGTAAACGAGTGATGGATGTTTATACGGTTTGTATGTTCAAACTTTTTTTGAAGGATGTATGTACAAACTTTAGAAATGCTTTTAGCTACTTAGCCGGACACCATGAGAAAAAATAAACACTACATTAGTATTAGCCGAGTTGTATACAAACTACCGGGCTGCTCCTGGAGGCATCTATCTCAACACAAGAAACACTAGGCCATGGTAGAGAAGGCCGGTGGACAGCGCCGGGCTCATCGAGGGGCGCATCATCGACACACATGGGGGATAACACGGAGGCCTCCTATACCTCGCCCTCAGCGCCCGAAAAAGTGGATGGCGCTCACGGTACCCGAACGGGCCGTGACCTAGGTAGCTGGCTCGACTGGTATTCACTTACTCACTCGACTGCTTTTCGCCATCAGGGTTGTGTCTCACTTATAGCGACATGTATGCCGAGTGAGGGCTTTTGGCGGGCGACCTCCATATAGGTGGATATTTTGAAAAATTCAATAATTACATTTTGGAGTTTCAAAAAATTCTGAAAAAAATTCTACGTATTCATATCGATGTAGTCTACATGTGTATAAAATCTGACAACGAAATACATTATGATGAGAGCTACACAAAAAAGAGAAAATCATGCATTTCTAATAGTGAACAGTGTTCGCAATGTTCATCATTTTGAAAAACGCGATTTATCTTTTTTGTGTAGCTCTCACCATAATGTATTTCATCTTCAAAATTTACGCACATGTAGAATACATCCATGTTAACATGTTTGATTTTTTTCAGAATTTTTTGAAACTTTAAAATATGTTTTTCAATTTTTTCAAAATACCCACCTTCATGGAGGTCGACCGCCGTTGGCATTTTGCGCATGTATGCCCGGATTCCTAAAGGATTTTCCCTAATCACTACAGTACAGGGCCGGCCCGTCAGTTCGCTCGCTACGCTCACTACATACGATCCGTTCAGTTTGCTAGTTCGTTTTGTTTTTTTCTTTTGGTTTTCTATATTTCTTCAATGGTTTTTTTGCTTTTCTGTATTTTCTTTGTTGTTTCTCCGGTTTTATTGTTCTTCACCGGTTTTCTACATTTATTTTATTGGTTTTACATTTTTTGTTTATTTTTCTTTGTTTCTTTCTTTGGTTTTTTTCTCACTTTTTCATGAATTTGATGAAAAGTTCAAATTTGCTGGAAAAACATCCGGGAATCTGGGAAAAATAAAAAAATTGGAAAAATAGTTTACAAATTTGAAGAAGTTCTTGGACTCGAAGTGTTCATGAATTCAGGAAAATTTGTGATTTTTTTGCAATTTTAAAAAATTCATAAATTTGAAAAAATATTGTGAATGAATAAAAACAATAATAATAAGAAACAAATTAATAAAAATCGAGCAAAACAAGTGAAAACATAATCCAGATAAACCCAACCCAAATAAACCAGAAAAAGCAGAAGAAGAAAAACTGTATGAAGGAATGTTCCCAAATGCTCACCATCGAGGTTCTACACCGTCGCCTGAGCGATATAAGTAGCCCCGGGGCACCCTAGCCCCACTCTCCCTTCCAATCCTCCTTCATCTCTCCCTCGCTCGCGGTGGTAATCACGGTTCTCGCATACGCCTGTGTTGCGGTCACCGCCGCCGCCCATCCCCACCCACACGACCACCAGCCAGCTCGAGCCACGCCACATCAAGAAGTTCCGCCGTGCCTCCTCGCCCCCAAGTTACAGCCTGGACGTCGTCTTCCTCGTCTTAGGCCTGCTGTCGTCGTGCCCGATCCCCTAGCTTCGACGAGTCTCAGAGCTTCTGCCGCCTTGCCTGATTTTCCCTCTGGTGTTTCCGACGCTCATGGCGCCTCCCCAACAAGCCGATGGACCCGAGCTCCTTCCTCCATGACGTCGTGCTTCGGTAGCCACCGCAGCCATCCTTGGCATTGTTGTCGTCCTCTCTGACATTGTGTGAGAGCCTAGGGTGAGCTTCTGTATCGTTTGTCCTCATTTTCTCAAAGCCATCACATCACCTAGCTCGATGCTCGCGCGGCACTGCCCTGGCTCAGCGGCGGCGGCCATCTTCCATCCACCCCACAGCCCAACCCAATGCAACAATTCCACATCATTTTCCGAAACCACCTAAACACATAGCAAAAACGCTCAAAGGGGGGAGATTTACCCCTGATGGGATTTCAGGGTAAAAAATGTACCAAAAACGACTTCATGGCTGTATTTATCTATTGAGGCACATTTGGTGGGTGTAGGAGGTAGGGGGGGGGGGTGAAATAGACATTTTTTTAGGAACTATAGACATCTTTTCTGAGAAAAAGGAGTACTACATTAGCTGGGCCGTATACTAAGTACTGGGCTGCTCCTGGAGGCATATCAACACAAGTAACACTGGGTTGTTGTAGAGAAGGCCCGTGGACAACGCCGGGCCCACCAAGGGGGAACCGTCACGCATGGGGTGTCAACGCGCAGAGCTGCCGTTTCACACGAGACCGTCCAAGCTCCTTCCGCCGCGGGGCCCACGCGGCCCGGGAATCCGAGGCGGAAGGGATCATTCCAACAGTCGGAAATCGCAACTCCCCCGCGCCCGGTCTTCATGGACCACCCACGGACCCACCGCACAGCGCCAGACAAGGTGCGCCGCGGCGCGCGGCGCACCGAGGACCCCGACCAGGTCGCGTGACGGGGTCGTGGGTACGCTCGGGCCCACCGCGCCCGCTAACCCATCACTTCCCCGTACACCTGGCGCCCTTCAGCCCGCCGTAACGCAGTGGAATCCAATGCGGCATATCCCGACAAACTTGCCCCAGCACCCCTCCACAGACCGCTAATTACACGTCGCAGACTGCCTCGTTGCCCGCCAGGGGCTTATTTGTGAGATTAGAAAAGCTCAGGTCCCTGGGAGGAAGAGTTTTAAATCGAACAGTGCCTCGCGGTTTCCCGCCCTCTTGGCGCGCAATTTCCCGCTTAATTCCGCGCAGGGGATCAGAGGGACGGGAGGCGGCCACGTCACCGATCCCGCCCCGCCTTCCCCCGCACGGCGCCGTCCGTTGGGAGGCGGGGATCCTCCCGCCGCGGGCGCGTCCATTATAAGCCGCCCCTGCCCACGACGCTTCCCTCCCAAATTCCCCTTTCAAAACAAGGAAGGCCAAAATTTCTCCCCCCGAAATAAAGCATCCAATGGCCATGGAGAGCGGCGCAGAGGCGGCGGCGGCGGTGGTGGCGGCGGGCTACTACGGTGGCAACTGCGGGTGGGAGACGCCGAAGCGGGAGGAGTGCCGCATCCCGGCGACGCTGCCCTGCCCCGCGGCGCCGAGGAAGGCGGCGGCGGACTTCGGCACGCCCCGGCGCCCGCCCAAGAACGGCTACTTCCAGCCGCCGGACCTCGAGGCCCTCTTCGCGCTCGCGCCGCGCCGGCAGGCCTCATGCGCGTGATTCGGGCCGCTCCGACGGCATGCGGCGGAGAGCTGTGTTTTGGATTGATTTTGGGAAGTGTAGATACTCAGCCGGTTTCTCCTCTGTTGTACTATTAGCGGTAGCGGATTAGGGGTGTTCTAGGGAGTAGTAGCATGTAGCTAGGTAGGCGGGCAGAGGAACTGATATGAGCTGGGAGCTGATAAGCATATGGTTTTTGTAACGGCTGAAATGAGAAATCCTTATTTGTTTCTTGGCACTGATGTCACTCTGCTTGCTTATTGCGCACTTCTGTATCTGCTGAAGTGCCGATGTTGCTGAAGTTCTGACGTTGCTCTTCATGATGCTATTGCGATGTCGATTGCTGAGCTACGATTAATTTTTACTACTAAGGATCCAAGGTCAATAATGGCGGCGAGGGCGGCCGCTGTAAGCTGAATGCGGCTGCTGACCCTGTGCGGCCGGCTCCTCACAGAGGGAACCGTCGCTGTATGCATGCCAGTGATTTCTTGCTTGGCTTCCATGCGAGGCATCTGACGGTGTGATCACCAATCAAGCTGTCGCTTCAAGGTTTGAAATGCCTCCTGTCCGAGCTGCAATCAGAAACCACAGTGCAGTGACTCGATCCCACAGTGCCTCCACTGTTCGTACTGTACTAGTTTGTTTGCTTCAGTGTTAGCTGGGCCAGCTGATTAATAAGCATTAGGAGTTACACTAACGCTTGCAAAGTGTCGTTGACTGTCGGCACTGTGCCACTGTTTTGTTTTGTTTTGCCAAGGAGAGTTAATACAGGCGACATGAAGCTGTGCGCGCCCTTGAAGATGCAGTTAATGTGGGTGTGGGTGTGGGAGATCCGGCAGCATGATGTGGCTTTCTTCGCCTCGCATGCCTGCCTGCCTGCCTCCTACTACCAGGTGTAAAGTAGTGAAGCGTATTGCAATGCGAGGTGTGTGGCCGTGCGTGTGACTAGTGTCAGGGCTTCATTCAGAACAACACCCCGTGGTCATGAAACTGAAAGAAATGGAGGGGAGGAGATCACGGTGACGCCGACGGTTTCCAGATCCTATGAACGAACTACGACGACGAGCCGACGCCGCCGCCCGCCGGGCAGTCGCTAGCCCGTGAGGTGAGGTGGCCCGCGCGGCAGCGACAGAGAGACCGAGAGCCATTTTTAACTTTGGCGTGGAACAAACCAGCATGTGATGTGTGATGCCCCGAGTGGAAGTGCAGTCTACAAGTGTGAGGTCTAGCTTCGCTATTGCAAGAGCAACTCCAACCGGGTGACCCATTTCGTCCGTCCATGTTCGTTTGAATCGCCGCGGACAAAAACGCCGGCCCAACGCACCGACTCAAACCTAAAATGCGTCCGCTTCATGTCCGTGTCGAATTTGGGCCTGAAATGCATCGGCGCGGACACGAAATGGACGCGCCACGTGTCCACTCGTTGTCTGCCGAGTCCCCACATGGCGGCCGACCAACTATCGCCCGCGTCTTTATTAGTGGCGACCACCTACCGCGGGCCCAAACGTCAGCGACGGCGGGCGTCTTTTAATCCAAGCGTGCGGGGGGCTCATCCACTTCCAGCCTCCCGTCCCCATCTAGCCACCTTCTTGCTTCCCTGTCGGCGACAACCCTAGCGCCACCATGGGCTTCTTCGCCGGCAAGAACAAGGGCAAGGCCCCCGTTGGCTCTCCCCCCTCCCCCCGCCGCCTCCGCCGACAACTGCCCGCTCGGCGAGGCAGCGGCTACACGTCCCAGTGCACCAGGCGAGGTGGCACTGGGAGAACCGCATCCCCCTCCCGTACCCCAACGTGACGCTGCCACACGACTGGCATTTGGATCCAGAGCGGATCCCAGTGCCGCGGACGCCGCGGGCGCACGCGGAGGAGGTGCGGCGCCGACAGGAGCTGCTGACACCGAAGCAGCACCTCAACCCGGCCTACGCGACAGGCTCTCCTGATTGGGAGATTTGCTTCGCCCTCGAGCACGAGGAGCAGCGCCGGCGGGACGTCCACCACGTTCGTGCTGCCACCCCGCCACCCCCCGTCGTGCGCGAGGAGGACCGGGAGGAGGAGGCCGCCTACCAGGCGGCGCTGGCGGCCGCCATGTAGAACAGTGTAGAGGACGAGCGGCGCAAGGAGGAGGAGGAGGAGGCGTACCAGGCGCGACTGCAGGAGGTCATCGTGCTCTTCGCTTCCGGCGACTACGTCCTGCCGCCGCTGATGTCGTCGTCCCTGTCAAGGCCGAGCCGGCACCGTCCCCTGTGTCGGCGACTCAGCGGTTCACCTATGATGGGGTGGTGCGCGAGTGGGTCAGCGCGCCCGTCATCTGGCTTGGGGCGACGCCAAGGCAGGAGCAGCTCTACCTCGAATAGTGGCGGACACGCTACCTGGCGGAAGAGTGCGCCAACAGCGAGCGCCAGATGCCGTGGAAGTGCGAGGCGGAGGAGGAGGAGCGTCGTGCCCATGGTGGGGCAGCCCAGCCGGCGGCGGAGGACGTTGCCAAAGCCTGGGAGACAGCGTTCCCCTGGGCTGGCCCGCCGCCGACGCTTGTCGACCTCACCGGCCCCGATGCTGACGACGGCGACGAGGACGCCTAGGCCAGCGCACGCGCCTCGTTTTCTGTTTTATTTATTAATGTAATGTGGACTCTCGCGGATCTTTATGGCCGGCATTATGTTTAATTAATGTTTTAGTTTTAAAATTTTTTGTTTTTTCATTTTTCGCGCGCACACAAGAAATTTGTCGGGTCAGCGTTGGACGCAAGCGCCGACTCAAACACGAAACCGGACATGGCCGTCCGTTGGGCCGACCCAAATAAGACGAAAAACAGACAAAGCGCGCGTCAAAGTCGGCCGGTATATACCCTACTCATGTGTGGGATTGGTCACGAGTAGTTGTCTTTTTTTTTTTGCCTTTTCTCAACGACAAGCACACTCGAGGCTTGCAGAAATGCGAGGAGGGATCCAAGACAGCAACGCGCCACCGGCGGAACCTGGAACCGGATTTGATCAGATCAATGCAGGGAATTTCGCCCTTGACGTACGGCTTTGCTCCGTTTTCCTTTTCTTTTCCGTTTAGTCGAGGGAGTTCGTTGCTGCGCAAGCGCCCCCAACCACTCTGACGCTGAAGGACACGAGGCATAGGGGAGACCCGAGTCAGATCCTTCAGACCGAAGCCAGATACGATTCGATATTAACATCACATCTAACTGGCCGCAGAAAAGAATTTGCCATTTTTGTCCCATCGCAGCAAACATTTAGTCGTCCTAATCTAGCACTCACAAGCGTGTAAAGGCACAGTGGGCTGCACACATTATGTCTATCCAAAGGAAAGTGTCCGTGTGGGAAATGTTTAGTGCTCAAAACCAACGTGGCATGTTTTGAATATTCACCTGTTTCCCCACTGTTCGCACTTATGGCAGAGGCATTTCATCGATGAAAGATGCAGCAAGTTCTCTGAAGGATGAAAATTGCAGTGGCATTTAGCAGATCTGCAAGAATCGGAGTGTCTTAGTCGTACTGCACTCATGTTTTAGCCATTGCGATTTGTGAAGATACAAAACGCAAACTTACGTACGTTGCACACGCTCAGTTACATCGGAATCTGGTGGCCGCATTATGTTTACACTCTACTCACGCTGCAAGTGGGACTGACCGTGGGCATCCCACCACAGTCCACTTAGTCCCACCAAGGTTTAGTGGGTGATAGCTAACAATCCAGTAAAATTTAGGTGGGTTTGATGGGCATAAGTGGGATTCCACTAAACTAGACTGATTTCCCGAACGCAAGCCGCCGCAACCACCCGCCCGTCCGTAAACCAAAGAGAAGCCAACAAACACAAACAGGACCATGGACCTGGGAGCGGGAGAGCTGGCCGTAGCCGGCTGATCATGGACCTGGGCGGAGTGCTGATGGCGGCCGCGGACGCTGGGGTGGGTGGCGTAGAGCTCGGCATGCTCGGATATATGCTGCTCAAGCACGGGAAGGGCAATGTGGCGGCGGAGGCCGACGAGCATCAGCACGGTTGGGGCAGGCTCGGGTCGCGGCAGGGGACGACGCCGTGTCCGAGGCCGTCAAGGTGGCGGCACCGTACCTGCTCGGTACATGCAGCCCCGGGGATTGCCGTCAGTGCTCGCGAAGCTCTTCGTTTCTGTATCTTCGAGGATTCAGGGCGATGTGGGCCGGAGGAGAGAGAAGCTGCGAGGCAGGGGAGGCCAGGAGGGGCTGAGTGCGAGGCGGAAGAGGAGGGGATGTGGCGGCGGCCTCCACCACGGCAGTTGTGTGCGTCAATCAGCGGCGGCGGCGACGGCAGCGGGAGTGCCTCTGCTGCGCCGCGGCGCCTCCCTGGTTCCTCTGTGTCCACGAGAGAGAAAAGAGGATGGTGGGTTAGCGGGTTTCCAATGAGGTAACAGAGATAGCCCACTTAATTTTTTCCTTTTCAACGGGAGCCCACTAAGGCAATTTAAGTGGGATGGGTTTGCTAGTCCCATTTAACTCCACCTCCACTTGCAGCCTGACACTCTACACATTCGATGCCTTGATATTTCATTTCTTGGACTGGAAGCATTAGTTGCTTTGGTGTTTTCTCTGTCTAAGAAAATTGATTATTCAGGTTTGTGTGACTGCATTGTCTTCGTAGCTGCGTATTTAAATGTTCTTACCCTCGTAGGCTTCCCTCCCTTGGTTACCAAGAAAAACACAATCTGCGTACTACTTTTACATGGGTCCCAGCTGAAATATCGTAAATGACCCGGCGAGGGTGGTGAGCGATCTCATATCAAACCCAGCTGAAATATCGTAGTACCAGTTCACATTTAGGCGAAGCGAACGAGTAGATGATAGGATATTTTAGAACTGCAGAGAATGATTTGGTGCATCGATAAATCTCATTGATCATGCACTAGGCACATATATAGGTACAAGGGCTGCGAGATCTCAACCGTATCCGCTATACAAGGAAATGATCGGGAGATATCGCTAAGCTAGGAAGTAAATACAAGAGATCCTAGACGCTAGATATACATGTGCTCAACACCCCCCCGCAGTCGAAGCGTCGCCGGTGACGCAGAGACTGGACCGAAAACCCTCGAATGTCGAGGTGGGTAGTCCCTTCGTCATAACATCGGCGAACTGCTGATCGGTGGGCACATGGAGAACTCGAACACGACCAAGTGCGACGTGCTCCCGGACGAAGTGAATGTTGAGCTCAATATGCTTCGTCCGTCGGTGATGGACAGGGTTGGCAGCGAGGTACACCACGGAGACGTTGTCACAGTAGACAAGCGTCGCCTTGGTGACGTCGCATAGCAACTCCTGAAGTAGCTGTCGTAACCAAGAGCACTCCGCGACGGCGTTGGCCACAGCCCTGTACTCAGCCTCGGCGCTCGATCGTGAGACTGTGGGTTGTCGTTTAGACGACCACGAAATCAGAGAGGGCCCGAGGTAGACGCAGTAGCCGGAAGTGGAGCGTCGAGTGTCGGGACACCCAACCCAGTCGGCGTCGGAGTAGGCGACAAGGCTGGTGTCAGGTGATGCCGTCAGGGTGAGACCCATAGCTGTGGTGCCACGTATGTACCGAAGAATACGTTTCACCAGAGCCCAATGAGTATCACGAGGAGCATGCATATGGAGGCACACCTGCTGGACAGCGTACTGAATGTCCGGACGCGTCAGCGTGAGGTACTGAAGCGCACCGACGATGGAGCGGTAGAAGGGAGCGTCGGACGCCGGAGAGCCCTCGACGGCGGACACCTTAGCCTTCGTGTCGACAGGCGTAGGAGAAGCTTGCAGTTAAGCATGCCCGCTCGCTCCAGAAGCTCGTAGGTGTACTTCTGCTGGTGCAGGAAGAAGCCAGTGGCCCGGCGCACAACCTCGATGCCGAGGAAGTAGTGGAGAGCCCCCAAGTCCTTGAGGGCGAACTCGGTGCCGAGGCGAGCTGTGATCTGCTGAAGGAGCGCTACCGAGGATGCAGCCAGGATGATGTCGTCAACGTACAGGAGGAGGTACGCGGTGGCGGGGCCCTGGTGATAAACAAACAGGGAGGCATCGGACTGTGTGGACCGGAACCCCTGCTGCTGAAGGAAGGCCGCGATCCGCTGGTACCAAGCCCGAGGCGCCTTCTTCAACCCGTAGAGAGAACGGGAGAGCAAGCAAACGTGGTCCGGATAGTCGGTGTCGACGAAACCAGTAGGCTGCTGACAGAACACCTGCTCGTCGAGATGGCCATGCAAGAAAGCATTAGACACATCGAGCCGGTGGACTGGCCAGGCGCGAGAAACAACAAGTCGGAGGACAGTGGGAATCATGCCCGGTTTGACAACCGGGGCGAAGGTGTCGGTGAAGTCCACGCCGGCACGCTGGCGGAAGCCGCGCACCACCCAATGCGCCTTGTAGCGCTCGAGAGAGCCGTCGGGGCGAGTCTTGTGGCGGAAGACCCACTTGCCAGTGATGACATTGGCACGGGGAGGCCGCGGAACAAGCTGCCAAGTACGGTTGCGCTGCAGGGCGTCAAACTCCTCACGCATCGCAGCTAGCCAGTTCGGATCCCGAAGGGCTGCGCGAGCGGAGATGGGGAGCGGAGACGGTGCCGAGGTAGACGCAGCACACGCGTACTCGTCAGACGTGTAGCGCGTGCTAGGACGAAGTGTCCCAGTCCGAGCCCGAGTGACCACACCGGTGAGGGCTGCGGTCGCGGCAACGGGGGCCGCGGCGACGGGGGCCGCCGAGGGGGCCGCGACGCACACATACTCGTCAGCGGGGGGGGGGGGGGGGGGGGCGGGCTGAGGGGGCAGCAGCGCCGACCGAGCCGGCGGCGGAAGGGGCGACGGGCGAGGAGGACATCGAGCCCGTCGCAGGGGTGGCGTTGCCAGCCAGGGTGGCGGGCAGGGTGCCCACCGGCTCAACCTCGGAGGAGGGAGACGGGGACCCGGGGGCCCGGTCAGACTCGACCTCGGGGGAGTGAGTCGAGAAACCGGGTGGTGGCGGCAGAAGGCGCCGTGCCGGGGGGGCGGCTGGGGATGGCCGCCACGCATCGCTCCAGGAAGGGAACGCGGGGGCCAGCGCCGAAGGAGCCGAAGCCGGAGGAACCTGAAAAAAAGGGAACACCGTCTCGACAAAGTACACGTGCCTCGAGGTGTACACACGATGAGTGACAGGATCATAGCACCGGTAACCTTTGGTGTTAGGAGGGTAGCCAAGGAAGATGCACGGGACGGAACGTGGTGCGAGTTTGTGTGGCGTGGTGGACGCGGTGCTAGGATAACAGAGACACCCAAAGATGCGGAGACCGTCATAGGATGGTGGTGTACCGAAGAGAAGGTGGTGAGGAGCGTAGTTCCACCGAGGACGACACGGACGAATGTTAACTAAAAGAGTGGCGGTGGCGAGAGCATCGGGCCAAAACCGAGCGGGCACGTTGGAGTGAAAGAGTAACGTGTGAACGCAGTCATTAAGAGTGCGGAGAATGCGCTCGGCACGGCCGTTCTGCTGTGAAGTGTAAGGGCAAGTTAGACGAAAGATGGTGCCGTGAGAGGCGAGAAGTGTGCGAAGAGCGACGTTGTCAAACTCTTTTCCGTTATCAGTTTGGAGTGCAAGTATGGGGCGACCGAACTGGGTGGTGACATAGGAATAAAAGGTGGTGAGTGTGGCTAAAGCATCGGATTTACGACGAAGAGGAAAAGTCCACACATAGTGAGAATAATCATCTAAAATCACCAAGTAGTATAGATAGCCCGTCTTACTCGCAACGGGAGACGTCCAAACATCACTATGAAGCAACTGAAACGGAAAAGTGGAAACTGAAGTAGACGCACTAAAGGGAAGACGCACGTGCTTGCCCAAACGACAAGCCTCACAAGTATGCTCGTTGAGCTTATTACATGAGAAAGAAAAACTCCTAAGAATCTGACGCAAAACGGCGGGGTTGGGGTGGCCCAAGCGAGCATGCCAAAAGTCGACACCGGCGGCGAGAGCGACGGGTGTGGAAGTGGAGGCGCCGGCGTGCACGGGATAAAGCTCATCAGGGCTATCACATCGGTGAAGCACCATCCGGGTACGGGCGTCCTTCACAGAAAACCCAACACCGTCGAATTCAACAGTAAGAGGATTCTCACGAGTAAGACGACGAACGGAGACTAAACTAGTGACTAAGTCAAGTGAAACAAGGACATTAGACATAGTGATAGGTGTGGAACTAGAAGGAAAAATAGTGCTACCGACATGTGTGATAGGTAAAGAAGAACCGTTGCCAACGGTGATACGAGTGGGAGTGTTAACTGGAGTGGAAGAGGACAGGTTACCGGGATGAGCTGTCATGTGCGCAGTAGCACCCGAGTCCATGTACCAGTCGCCGCCACCTCCGTAGTGACTCGGCGACGGCGCCGAGTGTAGGGAGGCCGGGAGGGCGGGGTCCCACGGTGCAGGAACCGGCGGCGACGGCTGGCCTCCATAGGGTGGCGCCTGAGCGGGCGCGCCGTAGCCACCGAGAGGTGGCGGAGCGAGCGGAGCACCGTAGGGCTGGTAGGAGGCGCCGAGGAACGCCTGGTGGCCCGCGGGACGAGGACCAAGGAGACCCGGTGCGGGGGGTGCGTGGAAGTAGCCGGCCGGCGCGGGCGGCGCGGGCTGACGAGGCGCAGCTGGGCCGGTGAACGGGTACGACGAGCGGGTGGTGGAGGATCCCGGGGAAGACATGGCGGCGCGGCTAGTTTTTTTTTGTAGTGGAGAGAGGAGACGGGGAGCCGCGGCAGCAGAAGGTGCGGCTAGCGGCGCGCGCGACGGAAGGCGCGGGCGGCGGCGTCTTGGAGCGGCGGCGCGCGGCGCGAGGGGAGGGGCGAGAGCGACGGCGGCGGGAGATGAGGAGCGGCGGCGGCGGCTGGCTTGAGGGCAGGGACGCGAGCGGCGGCGGCGGCTTGGAGCGGCGGCGGCTGGCGCGAGCGGCGGCGGCGTCGCGCGCGATGGGAGGCGTGGGCGGCGGCGGCAGGAGATGAGGAGCGGCGGCGGCGGCGGCGCGAGGAGAGGTGCGGCGGCGACGGAGCGGAAGCGAGGAAAATAACCTAAAAAACTGATACCATGTAGAAAATGATTTGGTGCATTGATAAATCTCATTGATCATGCACTAGGCACATATATATAGGTACAAGGGCTGCGAGATCTCAACCGTATCCGCTATACAGGAAAAGAATCGGGAGATATCGCTAAGTTAGGAAGTAAATACAAGAGATCCTAGCCACCAGATATACATGTGCTCAACAAGAACGAGGGTCTTTAGAAATGCAGCGAAGATATGAAGAAGGATCTGCTCCACTTCAACAACCACGCAGCGCAGCTGTTATTAGGAACGTTGCGCCCCTGTCCCCCATGTTTTTGCTCCGACAGCAGTATCTCGAACCCAAATCCTGTGGAAAAATGTGGGGAAAAGGGCGTCATGCCCCATAGAATTGACCTGGGGGGGCATGGTTAGCTTCAAAGATTCACAAATAAAAGGCACATGCAAGGTAAACTGTGGAAGTTGATAGTATAAGACGAGAAAGGTGTCGACTGGAGTTTTTCTTTGCAAGCAGACACAGAAGGCCTCTTAAAGCTAGGCTTCGCATGTGCAAATTAGGAAGTGATACTTCACCTTGTTAATTAACAAATGTTTTGTGCGAAAATGTAAATTAGGAAACCATTTTGACGGGGGCTCACGTGTGCAAATGTTAATTAACAAATGTTTTCTGCAGCTTTTCCCCCCGCAAAAAGAACAAACAAATGTTTTCTGTAAAAATGTTAATTAAAAATGCTTTAGCATGTGCAAATCATTTTAACGGGGCTCGCGTGTGCAAATTAGGAAGTGATATTTCACCTCTTCCACTAACAAATGTAAACATCACCCCACGGTCTTATAACAATAATCTCCATATGTACTATGTAAGATAAAACTGAACAAAACACCTCTTAACAATAACTCATGCAGATGTGTTCTGATATGTTTTGTTCATGGCACACTAAATTATCATTTATTAGTCGACATTTATGAGCACGGTGTTGAAATATGGGGTGGGCTTTAGGCCCATCTAATAATTTCATGAAAATCTCTAAAGACCCATGTAGGTGTCATGACAAAGGGTGGTGGGAAGTTTAGTCCCACCTTGCTAGTTGGAGAGGAGTTGGACCTCCTTATAGGGTTTTTCTTTCACATGCTATTGGAGTTTGAGAAGAAAAGAGACCCTCGCGCGCTCCGCCGCCACACGCCATGCCACGGGTTGTGGGAATGAGCCGAGCCCTGCCTCTCTGGATCCTGTACGGGAGAGGGGCGATTAGGTTTTTGGGAAGCGTCTGCTCGCCTCCGATCCGCTACTTCTTCTACGTCCGCGTCGTCTTCGTCATCACCATGTCCACCGCGGCCGAACGTACCTCCGCCGAGAAGATCGAAGGTGACAAGAAGGCCGCCGATGACGCCGCCGCTGCCGCCGCCGTGGCTTGTGCCTATCCTACTGGAGGGTATAACTCGTTTATCCCGCTCCTATTGTTTTCTGTTGTAGCCATGCTAGCGTTATACGTAGATGTGTCTGCCATTATCGTAGTATGTGCTTGCGTGGTCCAATATCAGCATGTTGTTAATACTGTCAATGCCATGCTAGTGATTTATTCATGGATTAAATTAATCAAAAATTGCCTATTTACTCAACAATCCAAAAACCTAATTTGTGTAGGCATTTTTCGGCTAGTGGCTTTGCCGCAGCACTGAAACCGGATAAGTTTACCGGTACATACTTTAAGCGTTGGCAGACCAAAACCACCTTATGGCTCACGACTATGAACGTGTTCTAGGTTGCCGGTGTCCCTTCCACGGGAACGATTGCTCCTGAACAGGAGAAGGCGTTCAAGGAAGCCACCGTCGTATTTCTCGGAGCAGTTCTTAGCGTGATCGGAGATAAGTTGGTTGATGCATATTTACATGTGTGGGTTGCCAAGAACTTGTGGGAGGCGCTCGAATCTAAATTCGGGGTCAGCGATGCTGGGAGCGAGATGTACATTATAGAGCAGTTCCACGATTACAAGATGGTCGAGAACCATCATGTATTGGAGCAGGCTCATGAGATAATATGCATCGCTAAGGAGTTTGAGCTTCTTAAGTGTGATTTACCCGACAAGTTTGCCGCGGGATGTATAATCGCTAAGCTCCCTAATTTCTGGAGGAACTTTGCTACCACTCTGAAACATCAGAGGCGTGAATTCTCAGTGGAGGATGTCATTGGTCATCTGAGTGTTGAGCAGAACTCAAGAACAAAGGACTCGAACAGAAAAGGGATCGAAGGAACTTATGTCGCCAACATGGTGCACCAGAGGAACTTCAACTCCCACAAGCCCAAGGGGAAAACGGTGTCCTACAGAATACTGACTTTAAGAAGAAGGGTAAGAAGACCTTCAAGAAGAACAAGAAGGGAGATGGCTGATTCACTTGTGGTTCGGAGGAACATTGGGCCAACAAGTGCCCAAACAAGTACAAGAAGGCAGGACAGGACTCCAAGCCTGTCAACATGATTGTGGGCAACAATGAGAATGGTGCATCTGGGTACAGTAATTTATTTACCGTTTTTTCAATGTTTCAGTCCATCGATTGGTGGGTGAACACAGGTGCAGGTGTTCATGTGTGTGCTGACATTTCATTGTTTTCTTCTTACCAGGTTACAGGCCACGAGTCCGTATTGATGGGGAATGGCGCGAGTGCTTCTATTCATGGTGTTGGCACGGTCGGTCTGAAGTTTACTTCGGGAAGGATCGTGTAGCTGAAGAACTTGCAACATGTCCCCGCCATCAAGAAAAACCTCGTTATATAGTGGCTCCCTTCTATGTAGAGAAGGGTTTAAGTTGGTCTTCGAGTCTAATAAATTAGTTGTTACTAAATATGGACTATTTGTTGGAAAAGGTTATAAGAGTGGAGGGATGTTCTACCTTTCCCTCGCAAATTTTGTAATAAAGTCATGAACCATATTCATTCGAGTGTTAATGAATCTGAAGTTTGGAATTCACCTCTTTGTCATATTAGTTTCGGTGTTATGACGCGACTAGCCAAGTTGAATTTAATCCTGAATTTCACTTTAGCCAAAGGCTCTAAGTGCCTTTCATGTGTGCAAGCTAAGTAACTTCGTAAGCCTCACAAGCCTGCGGAGGAGAGACACTTGGCACCATTAGAACTCATACATTCTGATCTTTGTGAGATGAATGGTGTGTTGACTAAAGGTGGGAAGAAATACTTCATGACATTGATAGATGATTCCACTAGATATTTCTATGTGTATCTATTAAATAATAAAGATGAGACTCTACACTACTTTAAAATCTATAAGGCAGAAGTTGAGAATCAACTTGAAAAGAAAATTAAACGAGTCCGATCATATCGTGGTGGAGAGTACTTCTCGAGTGAGTTTGATTCTTTTTGTGTGGAACACGACATTATTCATGAGAGGACGCCTCCCTATTCACCCCAGTCAAACGGGGTTGCCGAGCAGAAAAACCGTACTCTAACTAATTTGGTTAACGCCATGTTAGATACATCAGGTTTATCCAAGGCATGGTGGGGTGTAACACCCCCAGTGGTTAACTACAGTAATCCCATTTTGATTATGCCACGTCAGCATGATTAACAGTGTCCGATCATCATTAACATCATATTGCATTTCAACTCCTAACCTCAAATTCAAATTTAAATGAAAGTGGAAAATAAAAGTTGTCCAACATAGAAACTAAATTGTTCATTAAAGAGCAAATAAATCAGAGACAATTCTAAAATTGAAACCAACATCATTGGAGTTGGGTAAGTGACTCAAACATCTTCAAACAGCGACTAAAAACAATATTTAATAACCATTTATTAAATCTAATTTAAGTATGAAATGATGTTTTGCCCAAACTAATTTTAGGTGTTAGGAAATAAAGCACTGGTATTTATGGACTAGGTCTCCCTTTTTACAAAATTCGGTTTGGGGCCTAACTATTTACTAAACAGAGGTATATGAATTTATAAAAAGAGAAAAGAAAAGTAAAAAGGAAAAGCCCCCCCCCCGGACCAACTGGGCCAAGGCCCAGCCGGCCGGCCCACTCCCTCCCTATATGGCCTCCCCCTGGAGGCCAGCAAACCCTAGCCCACCCCGCACTCTTCCCTCGCTCCTCTGCTTCCCCCGACCCGATCCAGATCGAGGGGCGGCGACCCCGGCGACCGCGCCGCCCCGCTCCCCGTCGCCGTTCGACGCCACCAAGCCGGCGCCCCTTCGCCACCTCGTCGGACCGCCAGCCGCCGACGCCTCGCCTCCTCCCCGGAGCCTGCGCTCGCCGCCTCCCTCGTCGCCGTCGCTGCCCTCCCTCGCTGGACCGCCGAACCCCCGCCGCCTCCTTGTCCTCCCCCTCAACGGCTACCCCGAGCCTCGCCGGCCCCCGAACCCCGGCAACGAATGTGAGCCCCGCCGCCGCCTCCCTCTCTCTCCTCGTCCCCGTCGCCCGTCCCGGTCGCCGCACTCCGGCCGCGCCCTGGCTCGCCCGCCCACGCCGATGGCCGCGCTCGCTGCGCCACTTCGTGCCCCCCCCGCGTCCCTCTGTGCTCGCCTCGCTCGCCGCACGCCTCGCCCGCGCAGCCTCGCTGCTGCCGCTGTCTTGCGCCGCCGCCCGCGCTGCTACTGCTGCTCCGCGTGCTGCTTGCCGCCCACGCACGCCGCTGCTCGCCAGCTGCCGCCGAGCCCAGCTTGCCGCCTGCGCCCGCGCGCCGCTCGGCGTCGCCTCGCCACTCCCCGCGCCGGCGCGCGCCCGTAGCCGCGTCGCCGCGCGGGTGCGTGTTGACCCGCTCCATTGGCCGGACCTGTCCGGCCCCGAATGGGCCTGGCCGCGGACGTGTCCGCCCCGGGCCACTGCCATGTGGGGCCTGCCCTGGAATAAAAAAAAAGAATTAAAAGAAATAGATAATTAATTATATAATTAACCTAATTAACTCTGTTTAATTAAACTAACTAATTAATCTGTGATTAACTTAATTAAACCCTAATTAATCTTAACAGACTGCTGATGTCATGCTGATGTCATGCTGACGTCATGCTGACGTCAGCATAACACTGTTTCGGATAATGTTTATTTTAAATAATTGAATAAATTCCAGAAATTAATAAAAACTTTAGAAAATCATATAAAATAATCCGTAACTCAGATCGAAAAACTTTGTACATGAAAGTTGCTCAGAACGACAAGACGAATCCGAAAGCGCGGTCCGTTCGTCCGTCGCACGTCCCTAACTATCCGAACATGCAACCGTTCCTCTCCGGTCATCTGTCTGACAAATGTCCGGAACCGGGAAAACATTCCCGGATGGATTCCTCCTTCCTCGGTGACGTGCAACCATACGTTAGGACACACCCGGCACTGCATATTGTCATGCCGTACTTTGCGTTGCTCATGTTTGCTCTATATTTATACTGTTTCCTCCCCCTCTTCTCTCTCGATAGATCCCGACGCAGCTCCGAAGACCGAAGACAGCATTGACAACCTTGCCCTTGCCGCCGAGCAACCAGGCAAGCCCCTCCCTTTTGATCATCCCGATATCGCCCATTCTATTTCCCATGCTTGCATTAGAATTGCTGCTACTACTGCTTTACCTATTCTGATGCATAGCCTGTTCATTGTAACCTGCTGTTGATAATTACCTACATATCCTAAACTGTTTAGTCTAGGCTGGGTAGAGACCTATCAGTGACCCCACTTATCCCGACTGCCGCGCTGGATCGTCAGAAGACCCGATCAATGGGATTGAAGACCAGGACCCGACACCGCACATCACCCCCCCTTAGTTGTAACGACACTGCAGCGTTACTATCGAGTGCCGAGGGTGAAACCTCTTGTAGCACTTCTGATGTTAACTCTGTAGAGTAGCTATTCGGTCGTGGTCATCGAGGGTGATTCCTCCTTCACCGCTTCCGATAACGACGCTGTCCTACAACACCTCAAGTGTGGACCCAGTGAGGGTGATTCCTCCTAGTTCACCTTGACGGATACATCGAGTGGGAATTCAATGAGGGTGATACCTCGGATTCCCTGATGTTATGGACACACGGATACTTGGACCTTACAATGTTACTTGGAAAGGCGGGTCGACCCTGAGGGGTACCCGCGTGTGATGTGAAGGTGGGTTGCCAGTGTGGTGCCCGAGTGGTGAATACGAGGCGCGGCCGGGCATTCTTGGCCCTTGCCGCAAGTCCTCGAGACGGGGCGACGGGGTCACATCTTTCGTGAGTCTCTGCTCGTTACCGCAAGCCCCTAGTCCTAGCGATTTGGATATTTGATCCGAGCAGGCCTCTGGTCTGATAGCACTAACCATCACGTGGGCATAGTATGGGCGTTCTGCATCGTATGCATCAGCCGAAAACTCTGTCAGACGTCCAGTTCAGCACTGCGGCCGGGCTGGGCCGGCACCATCCTGAGGGGTGGAGCCTGGTTCGCCCGGCACGCAACGACCCGGAGGGCGAGGGGCGATGGCCAAGACCCCCTTGCGCTTAGGATGTAGACCGGCGGGGACCTCTCTGCGGAGTTGTAGGTAGGGTTGCGATGTGTCGTTTGGCCGAGGCCGGGCATGACCCTGGAAAGTGTGTCCGGCCGGAGTTAATCGAGCGTGTTGGGTAAGTTGGTGCACCCCTGCAGGGAAGAACACTTCTATCGATAGCCGGTCCTACGGTAAAGGACACTCGGAGTTGTATCCTGATTGATACAATTTAGAACCGGATACCTGTGATGAGACCTGTATATATGGCTCTGGGATTGCTTCTCGCAGGGAGTCGAGAAGGGATCTCAGGACGAGGTTGATGAATGTATGGCTCTGGGATTGCTTTCTCGCAGGGAGTCGAGAAAGGATCTCTGGGTGAGGTTGATATTATTACTGCTACATTATATGGTATTGTTCTACTCTCTTCTACTGCTGCAAGACCGCTGAAGATGCTAGTCTTCGATAGGACTAGGCCTTCTCTCTATTCTGGCATTTCTGCAGCCCAGTCCACATATACAGCCTCCCCTTGATAATGTTGCATATGTAGTGTAGATCCTTGCTTGCTGAGTACTCACGGTTGCTTTGTTTTCCTTTTTCTCCCCATATCAGTTTGACGTGACCAGAGGACGGAGCCCCCTGAGACAGATGCCCCGACGATCGTTACTACTACTACCCAGAGGATGGATACTACTACGAGTTGACTGACGACCAGGAGTAGGATCGGAGGGTCCCAGGCAGGAGGCCTTCGCCTTTCGATCGTAGTGTTTTATTTTGCCCCGCCTTCCTAAAGGCCTTTCTGTTTCTATTTCATATCTGTACTCAGATATCTGATGCTTCCGCTGACGCTTGTTCGCAAGCTTATGTATTCGAGCCCTCGAGGCCCCTGGCTTGTAATATAAAGCTTGTATGACTTTATTTATGTTTTAGAGTTGTGTTGTGATATCTTCCCGTGAGTCCTTAGGCTTGATCGTGTGCATTTGCGTGTATGATTAGTGCACGATCGGGCTGGGGGCGTCACATGGGGGGAGGCTATATTGACGGCATGTCATGTCCTGAATAAAGTTTCGACAAAGGATAATGAGATCACTCCCTATGAGAAATGGGCGAAGAGAAGGACAACACTCTCGTACTTGCGTACTTGGGGCTGTTTGGCGAAAGTCAATGTGCCAATCCCCAAAAAGCGTAAGCTTGGTCCAAAGACTGTGGACTGCGTTAATTTGTGCTACTCTAAGAATAGCGTTGGCTATAGATTTCTAGTAGTGAAATCTGAGGTACCTGACCAGAAGGTCGATACAATTATGGAGTCTAAGGATGCTACATTCTTCGAGCATATTTTTCCTATGAGAGATATGCAAAGCACTTCTAGACAGGAATCTGAGGAGACTCCTGAGCCTGCCATTCCCATGGAATATTATGAACAAACACATGATGAAAATTCTGAGGAGGATGACGAGGAAACCCTTGGTAGGGACAAGAGACAAAGGACTGCAAAGACCTTTGGTGATGGTTTCTTCGTGTACCTCGGGGATGATACTCCCACTTCTATTTCAGAAACGTATGTGATACGTCTCCAACGTATCTATAATTTTTTATTGTTCCATGCTGTTATATTATCAATTTTGAATGTTTTATATACATTTACTAGCAACTTTATATCTGTTTTTGGGACTAACCTATTGACATAGTGCCCAATGCCAGTTGCTGTTTTTTGCTTGTTTTTTACTTTGCAGAATATCAATACCAAGCGAAGTCCAAATGCCATGAAACTTTTTGAAGATTTTTTCCTGGCAGGAAGACACCCAGGAAGCTTCTGGAGGGCACGAGGGGATGCTCATGGGGCCCACTAGGCACCAGGGCGCACCTGGGGCCTCCAACGCGCCCTGGTGGGTAGTGGGGCCCACGGGCACCCCCTTGACCTACCTCCGCCTCTATAAATACTCTAAAATCCCAAAACCCCTAAGGGAGTCGACGAAATACTTTTTCCGCCGCCGCAAGTTCTAGAACCACGAGATCTAATCTAGAGGCCTTTTCCGGCACTCTGCCGGACGGGCAACGATCACGGGGGGGTTCTTCATCATCCTTGCTGCCCTTCCGATGATGCGTGAGTAGTTTACCACAGACCTACGGTTCCGTAGTTAGTAGCTAGATGGCGTCTTCTCTTTTTTTGATCTTCAATACAATGTTCTCCTCGATGTTCTTGGAGATCTATTTGATGTAACTCTTTTTTTGTGGTGTGTTTGTTGGGATCCGATGAATTGTGAGTTTATGATCAGTTCTATCCATGAATATTATTTGAGTCTTTGCTGAACTCTTTTATGCATGATTGTTATATCCTCCCATTTCTTCTCCGATTTATTGGTTTGATTTGGCCAACTAGATTGATTTATCATGCCACGGGAAGAGGTGCTTTGTGATGGGTTCGATCTTGCGGTGCTCAATGTCAATGATAGAAAGAGACATGACACACATGCATCGTTGCTATTAAGGGTAACAAGATGGGGTTTATTCATACGTGAGTTTATCTTGTCTACATCATGTCATCGTTCTTATTGCATTACTCCATTTTTCCATGAACTTAATACACTAGATGCATGCTGGATAGCGGTTGATGTGTGGAATAATAGTAGTAGATGCAGGCAGGAGTCGGTCTACTAATCTTGGACGTGATGCCTATATACATGATCATTGCTTTGGATATCGTCATGATTATTCGCTTTTCTATAAATTTTCCAACAGTAAATTGTTTACCCATTGTATGCTATTTTCTTGAGAGAAGCGTCTAGCACTACAAAAAAAAGACACATCCGTGACATTTTGGCCCGAACGATTTTTTTTTCTGTCATGCTTATGACACTTCTATGACGATAATTGTGACAAAACCCAGTATCATCATAGATGTGGTGGGCTCCTACTTATATGACAAAAAATCATGACAGAAAATGGGCTTTTCGTTCTGGGCGGGCCGGGGACGCACCTGCATGACATTCTTTAGGCTGTCCATGATGGAAAAAATCGTGGTAGAAATGAGGGCGAGGAAAATTTTGGGGAGTTCCCGATTACGGTGGGTGGTCGGGGCCGAGCGATGCACGGAGGTTTGCGCGTTTCTCTCGTACACGTACGCACGTGTGTGCGAGGCGTTGGGCTCTAACTGAACCCGAGCGAGGCGTTGGGCTCTAACTGAACCCGAGCGATTGCACTAGCTACGTTACTGGACCCCGATCGATCCCTTGGCTGTTAACAGAACCAGAGTGATTCCTTCGCTACTGCTGCTAACTGAAGCCGATCGAAATTGCCTCTTGATGAACAGTCCCCGATGGGGGTTGGATGAACAGTTCCTAGTGGGGGTTGGATGAACAGGACCCCGTGGTAGTAGAGGCCGTTGCCGCTGGATGAACAGGACCCCGATCGAGGAGGTGGGGGTGGATGAACAGTAGCCGGTGGAGGGACCCCGTGGAGGGCTGGTTGAACAGAACCCCGTGGAGGGCTGGTTGAACAGTAGCCGGTGGAGGCTGGATGAACAGGACCCCCGTGGAGGGCTGGTTGAATAGTAGCCGGTGGAGGCTAGATGAACAGGACCCCGTCGATGAACAGTAGCTGGTGGAGGAAGGAGGAAGTCGACGGTGGATGAACAGTAGCAGGTGGAGGCTGGAGGAAGTCGACGGTGGATGAACAGTAGCCAGTGGAGTCCCGTTTTGTGGTACGCCACACCCCTCCCGATGAACAGGACCCTCGTTTCGACGGTAGTGCTGCAACACAAGTCTGTTTCCTCCGTTTTGCGGTACGCCACACCCATCTTGATCAACAGGGCCCCGTTTCGACCGTAGGCACTCGAACAGAAGTCCGTTTCCTCCGTTTTGCGGTACGCCAGATCCTTCCTGATGAACAGGACCCTGTTTCGACCGTACGCGGTCGAACAGAAAGGCCGTTTCCTCCGTTCTACGGTAAGCCAGACCTCGTTTTGGCTGTTCTGTCCAAGCCGGTTGGCTCCCGATGAACACGACGCCGTTGCTGCCGTCTACTGCCTCTCCATGTACACGAGCCCTGGTCGTACGTATGCGCGAGTAGGCGTTCGAGACCCCGCCCGTATGTATGTACGTGGCCGTATTTTTTGCGATCGGGTTGTACATACGTGTACACAGTTTAGAAGGGACTACCTGAACTGCTACATCGAGGGCTCTACTACTACACGCGCCGCTGCTTGCTCGGCCACGGTTCATCGTTGCAGAGAGACCGATCGACCAGTATGTACATACACATTCGCGAGCAGAATGACAACACTACGTACGCTTCGACCAGGTGGGGCCCGACTGTCAGGGAGGATAAGGAGGCACTTCCTTGCGTGCGAAGTTATTGATAGTGGGTCCGAGCTGTCAGGGGGAGGATTCAATTTTTTTCGCGCCTAATATGGAGGCACTTCCTTGCGTCCGAAGATATAGCTGGTGGGTCCCAGCTGTCAGGGGGAAACCTTTTTTTCGCAAAATACGGCCCTTCTGGTAGGTCCCCACTGTCAGGTGGAGGAATCATTATTTTGCAGGTAATAAGGAGGCACTTCCTTGCTGCGACCCTGGACCCAGCTGTCAGCCTCTCCACGTACAGTCCTCTTTCGATGTAAGTCGTTCCTTGACCACGTTGCCCACACCGTGGCGAGAGCACCAAGGCGGTGGACGACGGCGAGACCTAGGAAGGGAATGACCCAGAGCCAGGAAAGACTCGGCAGTTGTTTCCCACGCGGAGGGTAGTAGACGGTTTACTGGTTGGGCTGCAGTGTGAGGCTGCCATCGCCAGAGAATAACAGGAGGTCTGGGTGAGTATAGGGATGGCCAGGCCAGCGATGGGAGTAGGGTGGGGCGGTGAGGCCTGCGCGGCAGCAGAGCCGTCCACGGGAGGCAGGAGCAGGCGGCACGACCGACGCTGGTTTGGGCAGCTGGAGCAAGAAGACCAGAGGTTGAAGAAGCACTACGGCCGTTGGATGGACATCGTACGGTCACTGGAGCTAGAATCGTTCATATTGACTAAGTTGACAAAGCCCTCCGTCCGTGTCAACTTAGTAGGCCCACAAGTCAGCCTCCAACTATGGTGGGTCCCAGATAGCAAGGGGAGTATTCCTTTTTTTTGTGCGTAATAAGGAGGCACTTCCTTGCGTGCGAAGATATAGCTGGTGGGTCCGAGCTGTTAGCGGGAGGAACATTTTTTTTCATGAAATACAGAGGCCCTTCCGGTGGGTCCCTGCTGTCAGGTGGAGGAATCATTATTTTGCGCGTAATAAGGAGGCACTTCCTTGCGGCGTGCGGCCATGGACCCAGCTGTCAGCCTCTCCACATACAGTCCTCTTCCGATGGATGTCGTTCGTTGACCACATTAACCACGCCGCACGACCAGGGCGGTGGACAACGGTGAGGCCTAGGAAGGGAACGACCCAGAGCCAGGGAAGACTCGGCAGTGGTTGCCCACGCGGTGGGGAGTACGAGGGTTTACTGGTTCGGCTGTCGTCGCCAGAAAATAACAGGAGGTGTGGGTGAGTAGAGGAATGGCCTGGCCAGCGATGGAGTAGGGTGGGGTGGTGCGGCCTGTGCGGCAGCACAGCCGGCCACGGGAGGCGGGAGCAGGCAGTCCCACCGGCGCTGGTTTGGGCGGCTGGAGCAAGAAGATCAGATATTGAAGAAGCAGCACGGCCGTTGGGTTAACATCCAACAGTCACTGCTGCTAGAATCGTTTGTGGACTAAGTTGACAAAGCCTTTCGTACACGTCAACCTAGTAGACCCACAAGTCAGCCTCCAAATCTGTCTCAAACAGCATACAGCTCAAAATTTCTAGCCAGATTCAAATTAATTTAAAAACTAAACATACCTTAATTTAAATCCAATGAAATTTTACCCACACAAAAACAATGAAATTTAAAATATCAAAATCTGAAAGAAAAAAGTATTTTGGAACTAATTGCCTGTTTGCTGTATTTTTTCATTTTACAGCCCATTTCTTATTACTTATAGCCCATTTTCTGGGCAAGCCCAAATGCATCCCTCCTTGTCTTGAAAGATTTCTGGCCCAGCAGGGCATAGAAAAGCAAGTAGGCCTACGTTGGTTATTCTGCAAAAAACAAAATAGCTGGCCTAGCCATTTTCAGAAAGAAAAAAAAACTGGGCTGGTCATGTGGTAAATATATGAAATAAAAGCCTGGGCTAGACGGGCCACAGCTCGCGCACAACCCAATAGATACCCTTCTCCATCCCAAAAAAAAAGAAAATATTGCGCGTGCTGCTGGGTCCCGGGTGTCTGCCGCTCCTTGTGCAGTTATCTCGCTTATTGACTACGTTGACAGTGGCGTGCGACCCAGATGTCAGGAAACCATTAGGAGGAACCCTTTTTTTCTTGTAATAAAGGAGGCACTTGCTTGCCTACTGTTATGATCCTGGTGGGTCCCTACTGTCATCCTCACCATGTATAGTCATCTCCTTATTCCTCTAGGTTGTTGACCATGTTGACAACACCGGAGGGCGGCGCCGCGGCGAGCGAACCAAGGCGGAGGACGATGGTGAGGCCTCAAACGGGAACGAACAGGAGCCGGTGAAGATGCGCAGAGTTTTAGGGTGCGATGTGGCCATGATGCGTGTGCGGCGGCACGGCCAGCCGTGGGAGGCTGAAGCAGGCGGTCCCGCCGGCGCTGGTTTGGCTTTGGCGGCTGGAGAAAGAAGAGACTGAAGAAACACGACAGACGTTGAATGTCAATCCAACGGTCAAGGTTGGCACAATCGTTTGTTGACTAAGCCGACACCAAGTAGCATACTTTTTTATATATAGGAAGAAAACAAAAACTGGGCTCGTTCGCCAGATAACATTCCCGAAACTGCGACCGTTTGATCTTGCATCGCAACTAAAACTGCGAGGAAAATGTGTTCGTTTGCCGTCCTCCTCCCAGGGAATGTTCGCCACATAAGTGACTAGCACCCTTGGTTTTCAACCGAGAGGTCTTGGGTTCGAGTCCCAGGAACCCTCAATTTTCTCCTCCTTCCTTCCTCGCAAAAAGAAAAGAAAATCAAAGACTTGAGAAGGCGTACATAACAAGCTAGTGTACCAGTAAAGAGACGTTGCTGAGTTTTAGAAAAAAGAGAGACGTGCTCCTGTAGCTGGTTCGAATCCAAACCTAGACTATGACTATATATGGTGCTATGCTACTCTGCAAGTAATGAAACTGACATATCCAACGTTCGCTTCTCCTCTTCTCTACTTACTCTGCCTACCATCAGAAGCTCTGGCCAAAGCAACCATGTCCGCTGGCGGCTCGTCCACCTGCTCTTCAGCAGGCATGAACCAGATATGCGCCAAGTCACCACCCGCACCATCACCCGTGGGTCTCATCACACCCCCGCTGGCACACTCACCGCAGCCGGTTGCTCATCGCAACCCACTGCCCTTGGTGTGGTGCCACTGCTGCAAATCACGCAGAGTCATCTGTCTCGTCTCAACCACAATCCTCAACCCTGGCCGAGTCTTCTACAAATGCCCGAATCATAAGGTAATAATATGTTTAAGTGTTGTTCCGCTGCTTTCAGGTGCTGATTTTTTTAATAGTTTGGTTGATGATCTTCCAATTTGATTCGTGCAGAAAAGGGAAGATTCGTGTGATTTGTATTTCTGGGAAGTTGATGATGTGGGGGGAATGGAACTACGCTGATTATTTGGTTAGCCGAGGAATCCAAATACCAGCAGGTTGGGGTGTTGGACAAGTAACTGAAGGAACGACAGAAGAGGAAGATGCAGAGCAGAAGGTTAAAGATGGAGTTCCTCTGATCATGGCCAACCAATAGCTGCTGAACGGCCTTGGCAGCAATGAGGAGATGAAAGAGCTTGTGAAGATAATGGGCAAAATCGATGTGATCTGTAGGATGATTGTCTCTTTATTTGCAGTGTATGTAGCACTCGTGATGTATTCAGTGGCTACGACATGAGCATTTTGCTGAAACTAGTAATGAATGAAACCTGTTTAGCAGGCTGGGCGTAGTGTTGTGAACATCTAATGATTTCTATTAACGGAAATCGGGGGTATCCCCATTTGCTCATAAATAAATAAATAGCAGATGCCCTTTTGCTAATAAATAAATAAATTAGTAGAGGCCCTGTCGGGTCAGCTTCGTTCCCATTCGAAGACGTAGAGCAAATTGCAGTCCAACAGCAAACTATGTCATCAAATACAAGTTTCACAACCAAATATAAGTACAACTAAACAACAATGTCATCGTGTTTTAGTCGTCATACAATCACCAAACACAAATCAACATACATAATAAGTGATGTTCTCATAGCAAAATACTAAACAACAACTTCATCAGGTTTCAGTTGTCATATCAAACACAATTTCACATAGTAGATAAAAAGTCGTCTTCTGACAGGCAAATACGACAAAAGCAATCTAATCATCATCCGTAGCAGCAGCGTCAACATCTTCGCCATGTGTATCAGTTTTAATCATAATTCCCCCCAGTGTCATCTTCTTCTTCATCCTCAATGTCCTCGAACGTTGGCGTCTTATTGATCAACTCTCGTATGTCCAAAGCCCCACAGGCTGTCTTTTCGCCAGCGTCATTGATGTGATGGTTCTCAAAGATATTAGGAACATCTGTGGAATCTTCTACATCAGGAGCAGTGTACGCATCATCTTGTTGTGCAACTTCATTAAACGAATTCCTCTGCTCAAACCTTTGCAATACTCTCCAGTCATCGCTATGTGCATATGTGTCTTCCAAGAAAAATATCTGTGTTGCTTGATTTGCCAAAATAAAAGGCTCGTCGGTCTGGTACGCCGCCTTGACATTGATGGATTTGAAATAATCATCAGCTCTGGGTTTTGCGATCCTGGAAAACAAGTTATACCAACGACAGCACAACAGAACCACACACTGATGAACCTCAAAACTGGAGATATACTGCAACTAAACAATGTATGTTATGTTAGCATACATTTCAGTTGTCTCTTCGTTGTACTTACCCGTGCTCATGATGGCACTGTTTTGTGTCTTCCTGCCTTCGTCGCGTGCAAAGATGTTGTAGCGCACATCTCCAACAACGCAAGATTCATAATATCTTGCCCGAGTATCAGGACCCATTGCTAGTGCGTAAAGGGCATCATTAACTGCCTGCCCATCCTCCCGCATCTTCTTAACCTATGGTTAGAAAATAGACAAGTTAATCATCTTATGTACTCAATATATTAAAAAAATTGACAGTGCAATTCAAAAGCTTACATGGCTCTTGAACCATTTCGCAAATCCTGACATAACAAGTTTGTCAATGTTTCTTGGATTTTGCGGCAGTAACTCCTTTTTGTAGATGCTGCACAACATAGTGATCGCGTCAAACATCTAAATATATAAGAATGTGCTGCAAGTTTAGTAGATTACGATGTATAAGCTACAGTACTTAGCATTTACTCGATATAAGGTAGAATCTCAGAACAGTTATTCAACACATACCAAACCATTTTGTCCAAATCTTTAGGTTTGTCGTCTTGCCGACTCTTCCCTGTAACTCGAACAGAACAATCGAAAACATTGAGCCCGGGATTGTCTTCACCCACCTCTTTGCTAAGCTGATCAGCTGTTTCAATGTATTTTGAGCAGAATGTCAACACTTCTGTAGCAATGTAGGCCTCTACAATGGAACCCTCAGGTCTAGCTCTGTTCCTAACATAGCCCTTGAAAGTGCCTAGCCGCCTTTCAATAGGGTACATCCAGTCATACTGTACTGGAGTCTAAGTAGTGCCTCATCAGGTAGATGAACAACCAAATGCACCATCACATCAAAGAAGGCTGGAGGATATATCTTCTCAAGGTCGCATAGGATAGTTGGTATCTTGTCTCTAAGATTCTCCAAAGCATCTATCCTGATATTTCTACTGCAGAGTTCCTTGAAGAATTGTCCCAACTCTGCAACTGCTCTGTATAAATCAGGGCGGCCCAATCCTCTAGGGATAAGAGGTAAAACCCTTTGAAGTACGACGTGGCAGTCATGAGTTTTCAACCCTTGTACCTTGTTTCCATCTGCACTGACTCTCCTTTCAGGGTTGGAAGCAAATCCATGTGGGAATCTCACACGTGATAGGACCTTGCAGAATTCTTTTCTTTTTACCTTGTCCAAGGCGTACACAGCTGGTGCCATCCCGTGGTTTACCTTCATCTTCCACCTGCAAATCCTTTCTGATACCCAGGTGTGTCAAATCAATCCTAGATTTTAAGGTATCTTTCGTCTTGCCTTCAATATTAAGAAGTGTGCCGATAATGCTGTCACATATATTTTTCTCGATGTGCATCACATCAAGATTATGCCGCAGATCCAAATCTTTCCAATACTCCAAGTCCGACAAAGTGGACCTGCAGGTAAACAATAATCTCTCTTCTGCCCTGCCACGCTTCCTTTTCCCGCTACCATTATCAGGATGGTTTCCTGGTGTAATGTGCCTGACCTTCTCTAATTCCACTTGCAACTCATCGCCCGTGAGCCTCTTTGGCGCATCACAGTTTTCATGCTTTGCATTGAACACATGTCTTCGGTATTTTGTAGGACACGGCTTGTCCTTGGCAAGTAAACGGCGGTGTCCAATGTAACAGATCTTTCTAAGTATTGCGTATGAAAGCGGATTCTTGTCACAGCGAACACATGCATTGTAACCATGTGTCATTCGCCCTGACATAGTGCCCAAAGCCGGATAATCATGGATGCACCAAATTATAACAGCACGTAGAAAGAAATCAGCTGGTGGGCTACTATATAGGTCACGAGTGAGAACACCCCTCCAAAGCTGTTGAAGTTCCTCCACAAGAGGCTCCATGAATAAATCAAAATCCTTTCCAGGACTTTTTGGACCTGGGATGAGCAAGGCCATCATGTAGTTTGATTCTTTGGTGCAGACATTTGGAGGCATGTTGTAAGGGATAAAAAGCACTGGCCACATGCTATATGTGGCGCTCTGGTGACCAAATGGGTTAAATCCATCTGTAGCTAAGCCAAGTCTAATGTTTCTCGGGTCAGCAGCAAAGTTTTTGTGTTTCTGATTGAAGCTTTTCCAGTCACTACCATGGGATGGATGGCTCATTACATTCTGATCTCTGTACTCCTGGTTCCTAGAATGCCACAGTACATCCTCTCTTGTTTCAGCATCATGAAACAACCTCTGCAATCTTGGTATAATTGGAAAATGTCTCAAGACATTATGAGGAATCCTCTTCACAGCATCGCCATCTTTCCATCTTGATGATTTCCATTTCGGGCAGTCACTTAAGTTGGCATAATCCTTCCGGAATAGAACACAATTATTCTTACAAACATGGATCATATCATATCCAATTCCAACTGCACAAAGGAAATTCTTCATTTTACTGTAGGTGTGTGGCAGCTCAGACGCATCTGGGAAAGATTTGCGAAAAGCAGCCAACATCGCATCGAATGATTTGTTGGTCATCCGCTCAGATGTCTTCACCTAAAGAAAGGTGACCATAGCTGAGAATACTGACAGCTTATTTCCTGGGGTGACAGCCACGTTGCATTGTTCCAACATGCAGGCCCACCATTTTTCTTCTGCAGGTGAAAGTTCACGAAATGCGCGAGCATTTCATAGCATTGTTTCAATGTTGGTCAAACTCACTAGCTCCGCCACCACCACCTCCTCCTCCTCCTCTTCCACCTGAGCATCAAGCAGGTCAAGATGGTGATCTGCTGCTTCCACATAGTCAGTAACATTGACGTTCACAGCTTCACCATGATGAACCCACCTAGTATATGTGACCGACATCCCATACAAGTGTAGATGATTTTGCACAGTTGACTGGGATCTTGTAACTGAATTCATACAACTGCTACACGGGCAGAGCACATCTGATTTCGGACCACCGTACTCAGCTCTGATAAAGTTCATGAAGTTTTCAACCCCCTCGACATATGCAGCGGAGAATCTTCGAGCAAAAGTTATCCAAGTCCTGTCCATCTGTTAGACATACAAATTAGTTCTTCTACTAGATATTATAGGAAAAAACATATATGCTTTTTAATGAAGTCCAGAAAAAAATACCTAGGTCGATGTCTAAAGCTATGGCAAGATATTTGGACAAGCAGATCTAAGTAACGAAATATATGTAAAGCTAATTCAGCAAACAGATTTGAGTGCTAAATTATGGCAGGCCGTTTCAGCAGTCAATGAGGCCGAGCACACAGTCATCGAAGGCCATCTCAGCAACAAAGATCGAGTATAAAACGGTGTAGAACTATTTCACCTAACAGGTTGGCTACTAGACCATGGCAATCTACGTCATAATAAATATATGGCAGGATATTTTAGCAACTAATCGGGTGTGGCATACCCTCTCAACTAAGCAGATTTAGTGCAGAATAGGGCAAGGAAGCTTCTTAAGCAGAGCATATTGACTGTAAACTATTTCGGCAAACAGTAAGATTAACAGCGTCTATCAGCTAACATTCAGCGCTACTCCGACATGCACGGGGCCTCAGTCTAGAATGCGTGTACCATGGGAGAAGCTGACCGCCGTGTGTCTCCACAAGAACGTCACCAGCGGTGGCGGCACGGCTAGAGGACGACAGTCTACGAGAGCGTACTGTGGGAGCGAGAGGATCACCGTGCGTCCCCTCGATGAACTGCAGCGCCGACGTATCGGCGCGGCGGGGAGGGCGGCTTTGGCGGAGCGAATGGAGTGGAGGGGGTCGGGGGGAAGGGGGTTTGGGGAATATTATTGGCTAGTTGGCCGAAGGGCGGTTGAATTTGGGATTTGGGGGGAATTTTTGGGTGGAATTTTCGCGCGGTGGGCGGGGGAGTTCACGTGTCAGTGAAGAGGCAAGCCGAAACGCGTTCCGTTTGCGTGAGCCGTGTGTAGGACCGACCGTGTGAGGGGTGCAATGCGACCGCGACTGGCGTGCTGTGAGTGTACCGCCTTTTTTCCTTTTAAACGTGGTGCTTCACGTGATCCATCGATACTACTACTAGTAATCCGGTAATCCCGACTAAAACGGCGCGACAGGCTCTTTTCTCGCGCGATATGCTGGGAGGTTGGCTTAGTTGGTTTTTTAGGACGATTAATGCTACACCTACGTAATCCCAGTTACGTAATTAACGTAATGTGAAACGTGTGAGCTGTTAATTGGAGATTGGGGGGAGGGAGGGGCCCACCACCATGAAAATCAGGGGGGAGAGAGAGAGAGGCAATTTACGTTAACCCTTTCGTAGGTTCCCGTAGATGTAGAAAGATGTGAAATGCGTGAATGTGTAGTGGACGTACTATTGGAGTGCCTAAGATAAATTGTGTTTGTAGACCCTATGTGTTTATTTACTTCGCATGTTAGATTTGTCTCAGGTCAAACTTTCTAAGTTTATACACACAAAAACGAATCATCATTCCATATATTTTCATACTCCTACAATATATCTTACTATTATTGTGAAAGTTCATATACACCGGACGAGATTCATGCAAACACGGTAGATTTTCATTACATTTTGAACTTTTATAGGACAGAAAAATAAGAGAAACCCGACTCTAAACCTATTCTACGGCGGCGACCGACGTCCTCCATCTACCATCTCCATGTACGGGGGCGGGGTTCAAGACCCGTGAAGTGAAGGTGCGGTCTCCGGCAAGGAAGAGTAGAACATGGGAGACGGACCGGCCAGTTGGCACACCATACCCTGCCGCCGCCCATGCCCTACTCATCCTCGGAGGAGTCCCCGTCCTCGGCAGTGCCGGTGGATGTGAGGACGATGATGATGGACGTGGACGGTCCGTCGCTTCACCTGCCACATGGTCCACCGAACATTGGACGACGGGAAGTAGGACGCGTGGCTGACGGTGCTCCCGTCGTCGGCCGCCAGCGTGGCCATCGCTTGTGCAGTCGCGTCCGCGTCCGGCTACGCCACTATTGTGTTGCGAGCGGCGACTTGAGCGAGGGCGGCGACCTCGAGCTTCATCCCCGAAGACAAGCTCTCCCGCAGAGCATTCGCGCTCGCGGTCATGGTGGATGTGGTGCCAGCTAGCAAGAGGATGCACTATGGTGTGGAGTTTAGCTGGGCGTTGCCGCTTTAAGTAGGGCATTCCGGTGAGACCAAGCGTCCGGGTGCGTCATAAAGTCGCCGGAGCTGGTTCCTCGGGCACCAAGCCTCTTAATGACGGCATACGGACGGATGGCATGAATGCGGGTAGCTGGCGCCGGTTGGGAACGCACCGCGTGATGGCGCGAGACGAGGGTTTTTGGTGTGCCAGGGTAGTCAGCTTTGGTCGTGGCAACGCTGGAGATGCCCTTTGCTCACATGCGATCCCCACATGTCATTAAAAAAGCAGGACGACCCGGCATGGTGTCAGGTCCTGGGGATGCAGTTGGCCGCGCTAGAACACTCCGCGGACGCGTCGCGGTGCGCGCGCACTTCGGCGCCCCGTGCATCCTCGATGAGCCGGGTGTTGATCTGCTGGTCGTGCCACAGCGCTAACGCCACTCTCGGCACCCTGAAGCCGAGCATGTCCAGCGACGATGAGCGTGTCGCTCACCGCGGTCGCCGTGTCCAGAGGCGGTGCGGGAGCTGCGCCACGTTGCTGGCCCCCACGACCCACATGAACGGTTGCCGATGGCGAGGAGGTCGTGGGCCAGCTCCTCCATTGGACTAGTCTACGCCACGTCATCCCGACAGGTGTGCCCCACATGTCGGTTTCCCTGTTTTCTCGGCCAAATTCGAGCGTCAGTGCCCCGTGTTACGCATTAGGCGCAGAATAGGTGGTTTTTGTGCCCTGGTTCAAATGTGGTACAATACTGATGACCCACAAGTATATGGGATCAATTTTAGCCTTTTCGATAAATAAGAGTGTCGAACCCAACGAGGAGCAGAAGGAAATGACAAGCGGTTTTCAACAAGGTAATGTCTGCAAGTACTGAAATTGTAAGTAGCTGAGTAGTTTGATAGCCAGATAATTTGTAACGAGCAAGTAACAATAGTAGTAACAAAAGTGCAGCAATGTAGCCCAATCCTTTTGAGGCAAAGGACAGGCCAAAACGGCCTCTTATAATAAGCATAGCATTCTTGAGGGTACACGGGTATTTCATCTAGTCACTTTCATCATGTTGGTTTGATTTGTGTTCGCTACTTTGATAATTTGATATGTGGGTAGACTGGTGCTTAGGTGCTGTTCTTACTTGAACAAACCTCCTACTTATGATTAACCCCCTCGCAAGCATCCGCAACTACGAGAAAAGTATTAAGAATAAATTCTAACCATAGCATTAAACTTTTGGATCCAATCGGTCCCTTACAGAATAGTGCATAAACTAGGGTTTAAGCTTCTGTCACTCTCGCAACCCATCATCTAATAACTACTCCACAATGCATTCCCTTAGGTCCAAATATGGTGAAGTGTCATGTAGTCGACGTTCACATGACACCACTAAGGGAATCACAACACACATACTATCAAAATATCGAACACATATCAAGTTCACATGATTACTTGCAACATGATTTCTCCCGTGACCTCAAGAACAAAAGTAACTACTCACAAATGATAATCATGCTCAAGATCAGAGGGGTATTAAATAGCATATTGGATCAGAATATATAATCTTCCACCAAATAAACCATATAGTAATCAACTACAAGATGTAATCAACACTACTAGTCACCCACAAGCACCAATCTATAGTTCCGGCACAAAGATTGAACACAAGAGATGAACTAGGGTTTGAGAGGAGATGGTGTTGTTGAAGATTTTGATGGAGATTTCCCTCCCCAAGATGGGAGAGTTGTTAGTGATGATGATGATGATGATTTCCCCCTCCGGGAGGGAAGTTCCCCCGGTAGAATCGCTCCATCGGAGGGCAAAAGTTCTCCTGCCCAAGTTCCACCTCGAGACGGCGGTGCTTCGTCCCGAAAGTCCTCTCCTTATTTTTTCTAGGTCAAAATGACTTATATACCAGAAGATGGGCACCGGAGGTGGGCTGGGTTGAGCACAACCCACCAGGGCGCGCCCTGGTGTCTTGTGCTCACCAGGTGGCTCCCCTCCGGTAGTTATTTGCTCCAATATTTCTTATTTATTCCATAAAAATCCTCGTGAAGTTTTAGCTCATTTAGAGTTGTGCAGAATAGGTAGCCTGACATAGCTTTTCCAGGTCTAGATTTCTAGCTGCCGGAATTCTCCCTCTTTGTGTATACCTTGCATATTATGAGAGAAAAGGCATTAGAATTACTCCAAAAAAGCATTATTATGCATAAAAACATCATAAATAACAGTAGGTAAACATGATGCAAAATGGACGTATCAACTCCCCCAAGCTTAGACCTCGCTTGTCCTGAAGCGAAAACCAAAATCGAAAAACATGTCCACATGCTTAGAGAGAGAGGTGTCGGTAAAAACAAAATACGGACATAGAAGCATCATGTAATTTATTATGACAGCAACAAACTTTAACATAAAACTTTCATCATAGAACTTTTATCATAGACTTCTCATGAATAAGTAACAATTCATCACACAATCGAAGTATAAAGCATAAAATCTATTAGAAACCAACAAACTATGTTCTCAGTCAACTTTGCAACTACAATTCATCATCTATTCAGGAAGGGTCACGTATCGGAGCCTTTAGGCAAGTCCACATACTCAACCATCATATAGTCTTCTATGATTGCTAACACTCACCGCATACACATGAGCAAAACGTTTCAACCGGACACAAAGAAAGATAGAGGCTTATAGTTTCGCCTCCCAACGTATTCACCTCAAGGGTGATGTCAACAATAATAACTCATGCTACCCATATTCAACTGGATATATGTGCCTAGATCTTTCCTCACCACATGATGCTTGCAAAAAGAGAAAGTAAAAAGGAATAGAGAGAAAAACTTTGACTCTTGCATGAAAGTAAATACATAAAAGTAAAAGATAGGCCCTTCGCAGAGGGAAGCAGAGGTTGCCATGCGCTTATTTGTTTGTATGCTCAACCCCTTAATGCAAAAGAATGTCATGTTATATTGCCCCTTGTGATGGTAACCTTTATTATGCAGTCTGTCGCTTTTATTCTTCACCATCACAAGTTCGTACAATGCTCAATTTTCTCTTACACTAAATGATCTCACACTTTTAGAAGCAATTTTTATTGCCTTATTGCACCGATGACAACTTACTTGAAGGATCTTACTCAATCCATAGGTAGATATGGTGGACTCTCAAAAATAAGATTTGGGTTTAAGGTTTTTTTGGATGAACAAGTAGTATCTCTACTTAGTGCGGAATTTTGGCTAGCAAAGATGGGGGCAAGCACCACATGTTGAAGGATCTATGACAATATAACTTCTATGTGAATATGAACAAACATAAATCATTAAGTTGTCTTCCTTGTCCAACGGCCACAATTTTGGCATATAATATTTTGATGGGGGCTCACAATCACAAAAGATTTTCATGATAGTGTATTTATATGTGAATCTTCTCTTCCCTTATTAATTCTTTCATGAGTTGCATCACTGACTAATGCTATGTTTGTCAATCTCTAATAAAATTTTCTACTTATACTTTTCCTTATGTGGTGTTACCACCTACCATAGGATTAGCATATGATCTTTTCATTTATTTCCTTTCTCTTTATTGAAACATGAAAGTAAAGAAAGCAAAAACTCAAGCTAAACTTTATTATATATCTCGCACACGATTACAAGGATGGATTACTAAGCAAGCTCTCAAAAAGAAAGGATCGAACTAAACTTTTATTCATCTAAAGCAAAAGATAACCAAGGATCGAACTAAGAAAAGTAAAGGCAAAAGATAGTGGGGGTGATACGATACCGGGGCACCTCCCCCAAGCTTGGCGGAATCCAAGGAGAGTGCCCATACCCGATACTCAATTTTCTTTTGGTGATGAAGTAGAAGGATTGTCTGCCCTTTTCACCAACTTATTTTGAAGGTAAAAATTATCTATCCTTAACTCTTCATTCTCCATCTCAAGCTTTATTATCCTCTTGCATAACGCCTCCATGCTTTCATGCTTGAAACGAGGAGGGACTGGTTCATCTTCATCTTCTTCATCGGAGAACCATATATAGGGATAGGTATCCTTGAAGATATTTTTATCTAAAGGCTGATAAGAAATTGGGCACTCCTCCTCGAAATCTTGAGACGACATATTTTCAGATCTGTTAGGAAAACAGCAGGAAAAGAAGAACAAGAGATTTCTCCGCGATACGGAGGTCAATAGGTTCAGGAGGTATATAAAGATTTTTTATCTTAGGAAACAAGCAAACGGAAGAAAAACGGAGTCCGGAAGGTACCCGTGGTGGGCACAACCCACCTGGGCGCGCCTGGCCCAGGCGCGCCCTGGTGTCTTGTGCCCACCAGGGGTGCCTTCCTGGTTGCTTCTTATTTTCCTAATTTTCTAAATATTCCAAAACTGACAAAAAATATTTTTGCGGATTTTTTGCAGTCCGTTTACTTACCGTATCACGTACCTCCTCTTTTTGATGATTCTAGAGTGTTCCAGAAGGACTCTTTTATGTGTTCTTCCGGTGTCATAGTTTGGACAATATTACTTTCAACATTAATGGGCGTACCTGAGATATAATGTTTTATTCTTTGCCCATTAACAACCTTCGGGTTAGTACCTTCGGTATTATTTATTTTGATAGCTCCATACCAATAAACCTCCTCGATAACATAGGGTCCTTCCCATTTGGAGAGGAGTTTTCCTGCAAAGAATCTGAAACGAGAGTTGTACAAAAGAACATATTCGCCAACTTTGAACTCACGCTTTTGGATTCTTTTATCATGCCATCTTTTAACTTTTTCTTTAAATAACTTGGCATTTTCATAAGCTTGGGTTCTCCATTCATCTAATGAACTAATATCAAATAACCTCTTTTCACCGGCAAGTTTGAAATCATAGTTGAGTTCTTTAATTGCCCAATATGCTTTATGTTCTAACTCAAGAGGCAAATGACAAGCTTTTCCATAAACCATTTTATAAGGAGACATACCCATAGGATTTTTATATGTTGTTCTATAAGCCCAAAGTGCATCATCTAATTTCTTAGACCAATTCTTCCGGGACCTATTGACAGTCTTTTGCAAAATTAATTTTATTTCTCTATTGCTAAGTTCAACTTGACTACTAGACTGAGGATGATAGGGTGATGCAATTCTATGGTTAACATCATACTTGGCAAGCAGTTTACGGAAAGCACCATGAATAAAGTGTGAACCACCATCAGTCATTAAATATCTAGGGACTCCAAACCTTGGGAAAATAACTTCCTTAAGCATTTTAATAGAGGTGTTGTGATCAGCACTACTAGTTGGGATAGCTTCTACCCACTTAGTAACATAATCAACAGCAACCAAAATATGAGTATACCCATTAGAGGAAGGAAAAGGTCCCATGAAATCAAACCCCCAAACATCAAATGGTTCAACAGCAAGAGAATAATAAGACGAACTTACCGATATTACCTATTCTTTGACATTCATCACATGATAAGACGAACTTACGAGCATCCTTAAAGAGAGTAGGCCAATAAAGACCAGATTGCAATACCTTATGAGTAGTTATGTCTCCCGCATGATGTCCTCCATAAGCTTCGGAGTGACATTTCCGTAAAATTTGTTCCTGTTCATGCCCAGGTACACAATGTCTAATAATACCATCTACTCCTTCTTTATAAAGATGTGGGTCGTCCCAAAAGTAATGTCTTAAATCATAGAAGAATTTTTTCTTTTGTTGGTATGTAAAGCTAGGTGGTAAATATTTAGCAACAATGTAATTAGCATAATCAGCATACCAAGGAGTGTTATTAGAAACATTTATTGCAGCTAACTGCTCATCAGGAAAGCTATCATCAATAGGTAGTGGGTCATCAAGGACATTTTCATGCCTAGACAAGTTATCAGCTACGGGATTCTCTGCTCCTTTTCTATCAGTAATATGCAAATCAAATTCTTGTAGCAAGAGAACCCACCTAATGAGTCTAGGTTTAGCATCTTTCTTTTCCATAAGATATTTTATAGCAGCATGATCGGTGTGAACAGTCACTTTAGAATCAACAATGTAGGATCTAAATTTATCACAAGCAAACACAACTGCTAAGAATTCTTTTTCAGTAGTAGCATAATTTCGTTGGGCACTGTCTAGAGTTTTACTAGCATAATGGATAACATTTAGTTTCTTATCAACTCTTTGTCCTAGAACAGCACCAATAGCATAATCACTAGCATCACACATAATTTCAAAAGGCAAGTTCCAATCAGGTGGTTGAACAATAGGTGCAGTAATTAAGGCTTTCTTGAGTGTTTCGAAGGCTTCTAAACAATCATCATGAAAAATGAAAGGAGTGTCCTTTTGCAACAGATTTGTAAGAGGCCTAGAAATTTTAGAAAAGTCTTTGATAAATCTCCTATAGAAACCAGCATGACCAAGGAAACTACGAATACCTTTGATATCTTTAGGACATGGCATTTTCTCAATTGCATCAACCTTAGCTTTGTCCACCTCAATACCTCTTTCAGAAGTTTTATGGCCCAAAATAATACCTTCATTAACCATAAAGTGGCACTTCTCCCAATTCAAGACAAGACTTGTTTGCTCACATCTCTGCAAAACTCGATCAAGGTTGCTTAAACAATCATCAAAAGACTTCCCATAAACAGAAAAGTCATCCATGAAAACCTCAACAATCTTTTCACAAAAGTCAGAGAATATAGCAGTCATACATCTTTGAAAGGTAGCAGGTGCATTGGATAAACCAAAAGGCATACGTCTATAAGCATAAGTTCCAAAGGGACAAGTGAAAGTGGTCTTTTCTTGATCAGGTTGAGAAACAGGTATTTGTGAAAAACCAGAATATCCATCAAGGAAACAAAAATGTGTGTGCTTTGACAATCTTTCTAGCATTTGATCAATAAAATGCAAAGGGTAATGATCTTTTCTAGTTGCTTTGTTTAATTTTCTAAAATCAATTACCATTCTATAGCCTGTAACAATTCTTTGTGGGATGAGTTCATTTTTATCATTAGGAACAACAGTAATTCCTCCCTTCTTAGGGACACAATGAACAAGACTTACCCATCTACTATCAGCAATATGATAGATTATACCTGCTTCCAGAAGTTTTAATATTTCCGTTCTTACCACTTCTTTCATCTTCGGATTTAACCGACGTTGGTGATCAACAACGGGTTTAGCATCAGGTTGCATATTAATTTTGTGCTGACATAGAGTGGGACTAATGCCCTTAAGATCATCAAGAGTATATCCAATAGCAGCTCGGTGCTTCCTTAGAACTTTCAATAGTTTTTCTTCTTCATGTTCTGAAAGGTTAGCACTAATAATAACAGGATATATCTTTTTCTCATCAAGATAAGCATATTTCAAAGTGTCTGGCAATTGTTTTAATTCAAACACAGGATCACCTTTAGGTGGAGGAGGACCTCCTAGAGTTTCAACAGGCAAATTGTGTTTAAGCAGAGGACGTTGTTCAAAGAAAATCTCATCTATTTCATTTCTTTCATGCATATGTAAATCATTTTCATGGTCTAGCAGATATTGTTCTAAAGGATCAGTAGGAGGCACAACAATAGAAGCAAGACCAATTATTTCATCCTTACTAGGCAATTCTTTTTTATGAGGTTTTCTACTAAACTTGGAAAAGTTAAACTCATGAGACTCATCACCAAAACTGACACCGACAGTTTGTTTCTTACAATCTATTTTAGCATTAACGGTGTTCAAGAAAGGTCTACCGAAGATAATGGGACAAAAATCATCTTGTGGGGAACCAAGAACAAGAAAATCAGTAGGGTATTTTATTTTCCCACACAAGACTTCAACATCTCTAACAATCCCAATTGGTGATATGGTGTCTCTATTAGCAAGTTTAATAGTAAAATCTATGTCTTCTATCTCAGCGGGTTCTATGTCATTCATAATTTCTTGATATAAGGTAAAGGGAATAGCACTCAAGCTAGCACCTATGTTGCATAAACCATGATAACAGTGATCTCCTATTTTTACTGAGACAACGGGCATGCCAACAACGGGTCTACGAATATCTGACTTATCAGGTTTGACAATTCTAGTAGCTTCATTACAGAAGTAAATAACATGCCCATCTATGTTTTCTTCCAGGAGTTCCTTAACCATAGCAACACTGGGTTCTACTTTGATTTGTTCATCAGGTTTAGGTGTTCTAATATAACTTTTGTTGACCACAGTTGAAACTTTAGCATGTTCCTTTATCCTAACAGGGAAAGGTGGTTTCTCAATATAAGCAGTAGGAACAACTGGATCAACATTATAAATAATAGTTTCCTCTTTAGCTGGTACCGGTTCTTTAATTTCCTTTTTAATAGGTGGGTGATATTTAAACCACTTCTCCTTGGGGAGATCAACATGAGTAGCAAATGATTCACAAAAGGAGGCTACTATCTCAGAGTCATGTCCATATTTAGTGCTAAACTTTTGAAAAGCATCGGTATTCATAAAAGATTTAACACAATCATACTTAAGCTTAATACCTGACTCTTTACCTTCGTCAAGTTCCCAATCTTCAGAGTTGCGTTTAATTCTTTCTAAAAGATCCCACCAAAATTCAATGGTCTTCTTCATAAAGGAACCAGTACAAGAAGTATCAAGCATGGATTGATCATCACAAGAAAGCCGAGCATAAAAATCCTGAATAATAATTTCTCTTGAGAGCTCATGATTGGGGCATGAATATAACATTGACTTAAGCCTCCCCCAAGCTAGAGTGATACTTTCTCCTTCACGAGGCCAAAAATTATATATGTAATTCCGGTCACGATGAACTAGATGCATAGGATAATTTTTTTGGTGAAACTCCAATTTCAATCGATTCCAATTCCAAGATCCAATATCATCGCATAGCCTATACCATGCCAATGCCTTTCCCTTCAAAGTTAAAAGGAAAACCTTCTTCTTAACTTCATCCTCGGGTAAACCTGCAAGCTTAAACAATCCACAAATTTCTTCCACATATATCAAGTGCATATCAGGATGTTCGGTTCCATCTCCTGCATAAGGATTAGCTAGCAGTTGTTCTATCATACCCGAAGGAATTTCATATTCAATATTTTCAGTAGGTGCAGTAGGTTGAGGGGTAACTAATTGTGGTTCCGGTCAAGGTGAAGATACCCCGAACAAACCCCTCAAAGGATTGTTTTCCATAGTAACAAGTGACAATAAATTTCAGCATGTAGTAATAATTTTTCCTTACCAATTTCCACTTACCAAAAGCGCTTCACTCCCCGACAACGGCGCCAGAAAATAGCCTTGATGACCCACAAGTATATGGGATCAATTGTAGCCTTTTCGATAAATAAGAGTGTCAAACCCAACGAGGAGCAGAAGGAAATGACAAGCGGTTTTTAGCAAGGTAATGTCTGCAAGTACTGAAATTGTAGGTAGCAGAGTAGTTTGATAGCCAGATAATTTGTAACGAGCAAGTAACAATAGTAGTAACAAAAGTGCAGCAACATAGCCCAATCCTTTTGAGGCAAAGGATAGGCCAAAACAGTCTCTTATAATAAGCAAAGGGTTCTTGAGGGTACACAGGAATTTCATCTAGTCACTTTCATCATGTTGGTTTGATTTGTGTTCGCTACTTTGATAATTTGATATGTGGGTGGACCGGTGCGTAGGTGTTGTTCTTACTTGAACAAACCTCCTACTTATGATTAACCCCCTCGCAAGCATCCGCAACTACGAGAAAAGTATTAAGAATAAATTCTAACCATAGCATTAAACTTTTGGATCCAATTGGTCCCTTACGGAATAGCGCATAAACTAGGGTTTAAGCTTTTGTCACTCTCGCAACCCATCATCTAATAACTACTCCACAATGCATTCCCTTAGGCCCAAATATGGTGAAGTGTCATGTAGTCGACGTTCACATGACACCACTAAGGGAATCACAACACACATACTATCAAAATATCGAACACATATCAAGTTCACATGATTACTTGCAACATGATTTCTCCCGTGACCTCAAGAACAAAAGTAACTACTCACAAATGATAATCATGCTCAAGATCAGAGGGGTATTAAATAGCATATTGGATCTGAACATATAATCTTCCACCAAATAAACCATATAGTAATCAACTACAAGATGTAATCAACACTACTAGTCATCCTCAAGCACCAATCTATAGTTCCGGCACAAAGATTGAACACAAGAGATGAACTAGGGTTTGAGAGGAGATGGTGCTGTTGAAGATGTTGATGGAGATTGCCCTCCCCAAGATGGGAGAGTTGTTGGTGATGATGATGACGATGATTTCCCCCTTCGGGAGGGAAGTTCCCTCGGCGGAATCGCTCCGCCGGAGGGCAAAAGTGCTCCTGCCCAAGTTCCGCCTTGAGACGGCGGCGCTTCATCCCGAAAGTCCTCTCCTTATTTTTTTCTAGGTTAAAATGACTTATATACCATAAGATGGGCACTGGAGGTGGGCTGGGCTAAGCACAACCCACCAGGGCGCGCCTGGGGGGCCTGGCACGCCCTGGTGTCTTGTGCTCACCAGGTGGCCCCCCTCCGGTAGTTATTTGCTCCAATATTTCTTATTTATTCCATAAAAAATCCTCGTGAAGTTTTAGCTCATTTGGAGTTGTGCAGAATAGGTAGCCTGGCATAGCTTTTTCAGGTCCAGATTTCCAGCTGCCGGAATTCTCCCTCTTTGTGTATACCATGCATATTATGGGAGAAAAGGCATTAGAATTACTCCAAAAAAGCATTATTATGCATAAAAATATCATAAATAACAGTAGGTAAACATGATGCAAAATGGACGTATCAAGTACCAAGTTGTTACCCTAGCCCCAAGTGTGGTGGTTTTGGGTACAGTACCACCCTTTTCCTTTTCAACTCGTGAAGCATAACACTTGATTAAGTAGCCGGATGGTGTGCTAATTTAGGTGTCACACTGTTTGATGGAATAATTGAGGTGTGCCCGGTCCGTGCCCGCATTTAGGGGTCCAACTTACCATGTTCGGGCAGTAGTAACTATACTAGTCCCTGCGTACTCCCTCTGTTTTTATTTACTCCGCATTTTAGCTTTGCTCAAAGTCAAACTTTGTAAACTTTGACAAAGTTTATAGACAGAAATAATAACATATACAATAACAAATCAATACCATTAGATTCATTATTGAATATACTTTCACATCATATAGATTTGCTATTGTAAATGTTCATATTTTTTCTATAAATTTGGTCAAATTTTATGAAGTTTGACTTCAGTCAAACCTAATATGCAGAGTAAATAAAAACGGAGGGAGTATCTTACTCCGTGACCAAGACGGAAGGGAAAACGAGACAACTTAATGTTTATTTGAGCCGTTCAAGTATAATCATGTGGTGTTGCTTATTTCTCATTCCTCTCCAACCCTCTTCTCCATCGATCATGCCGCCCTCCGGTTGAGTCCATCCTCCCGCATGCCTCATTTGAACATTCCGCCGAGTGTCATTCGCATGTGGGCCTAGACCATGCTTGTATTTCCAATGTTGTAATTTGTCCGACATGCATACAGACAAACGGTTCATTTAAAGTTTCACTTTGCCTCCACTATGTGCCGCTTCCCATCCTAGTTTTGACATCCCATTCATTTCATGCCCCGACACATCTTGACGAGACCGATTGATGTTGAGAGATCAAGTGCGTGTCGTGCAAGGAGATAAAGATTTGGTGTGTTTCTATGATAGAAATGACCCGGGGGGGTCTGCGTGTGCGCGCCGGCCATTTACCATCTAGCTAGATCGATTGAAAGAGGACTAGGGTGGGTCCGGAGATCGACCGATCTAGAGAGGGGCGGAGATGATGAATGTATGCTTAAAAAAAGATAGATGAAAGGCTTGGTTACAATTAATGCATGGTAGAGTGACCTAGGCGTGTGTCGAAGAGCGACCTGACGACGAGCGAGATACAATCCCGATACCTCGGGAGATCAATTAGGTTTGACAAGCACAAAGAGGAAGAGAGGTGGTATGTGTGTGTGTGCGAGAGAGAGAGAGAGAGGGAGGGAGGGAGAGAGTGTTGGGGATCGGTGTAGAAATTAAAAAAAAATCTACGCATCACCAAGATCAATCTATGGAGAGACTAGCAACGAGAGAGAGAGGAGTGCATCTTCATACCCTTGAAGATCGCGATGCGGAAGCGTTGCAAGAACGCGGTTGGAGGAGTCGTACACGCAGCGATTCAGATCGCGGTCGATTCCGATCTAAGCGCCGAACAACGGCGCCTCCGCGTTCAACACACGTGCAGCCCGGTGACGTCTCCCGTGCCTTGATCCAGCAAGGAGGAGGGAGAGGTTGGGGAAGACAACTCCGGCAGCACGACGGCGTGGTGGTGGAGCTTGCAGTTCTCCGGCAGGGCTTCGCCAAGCTCAACGGAGGAGGAGGGGTGTTGGAGAGGGGGAGGGCTGCACCTTGGATCAGGTGTTGCTGCCCTCCCTCCTCCCCTCTATTTATAGGGCGAAGGGGGAAGGGGGCCGGCCCCTCTAGATGAGATCTAGAGGGGGGGCGGCGGCCAAGGGGAGGGGGCTTGCCCCCCAAGCCAAGGGGGGCGCCCCCTTTAGGGTTTCACCCCAACCCTAGGCGCATGGGCCCTAAGGGGGGATGGCGCCCAGCCCACTTAGGGGCTGGTTCCCTTCCACATACAGCCCATAGGGCCCTCCGGGGCAGGTGGACCCTCCCGGTGGTCCCGGTACAATACCGGCAAACCCCCGAATACTTCCGGCGACCGTATGATGACTTCCCATATATAAATCTTCACCTCCGGAACTCCTCGTGACGTCCAGGATCTCATCCGGGACTCTGAACAACATTCGGTAACCACATACTATTTCCCATAACAACTCTAGCATCACCGAACCTTAAGTGTGTAGACCCTACGGGTTCGGGAACCATGCAGACATGACCGAGACATCTCTCCGGCCAATAACCAACAGCGGGATCTGGATACCCATGTTGGCTCCCACATGTTCCACGATGATCTCATCGGATGAACCATGATGTCGAGGATTCAATCAATCCCGTATGCAATTCCCTTTGTCCATCGGTATTTTACTTGCCCGAGATTCGATCGTCGGTATCCTTATACCTTGTTCAGTCTCGTCACCAGCAAGTCTCTTTACTCGTTCCGTAATGCATGATCCCGTGGCTAACTCCTTAGTCACATTGAGCTCAATACGATGATGCATTACCGAGTGGGCACAGAGATACCTCTCCATCATACGGAGTGACAAATCCCAGTCTCGATTCATGCCAACTCAACAGACACTTTCGGAGATACCTGTAGTGCACCTTTATAGTCACCCAGTTACGTTGTGACGTTTGATACACCCAAAGCATTCCTACGGTATCCGGGAGTTGCACAATCTCATGGTCTAAGGAAATGATACTTGACATTAGAAAAGCTCTAGCGAACGAACTATACGATCTTGTGCTATGCTTAGGATTGGGTCTTGTCCATCACATCATTCTCCTAATGATGTGATCCCGTTATCAATGACATCCAATGTCCATGGTCAGGAAACCATAACCATCTATTGATCAATGAGCTAGTCAACTAGAGGCTTACTAGGGACATGTTGTGGTCTATGTATTCACACATGTATTACGATTTCCGGATAACACAATTATAGCATGAACAATAGACAATTATCACGAACAAAGAAATATAATAATAACCACTTTATTATTGCCTCTAGGGCATATTTCCAACAGTCTCCCACTTGCACTAGAGTCAATAATCTAGTTACATTGTGATGAATCGAACACCCATAGAGTTCTGGTGTTGATCATGTTTTGCTCGTGGAAGAGGTTTAGTCAACGGATCTGCGACATTCAGATCCGTATGCACTTTACAAATATCTATGTCTCCATCTTGAACATGTTCACGAATGGAGTTGAAGCGACGCTTGATATGCCTGGTCTTCTTGTGAAACCTGGGCTCCTTGGCAAGGGCAATAGCTCCAGTGTTGTCACAGAAGAGAGTCATTGGGCCCAACGCATTGGGAATAACTCCTAGGTCGGTGATGAACTCCTTCATCCAGACTGCTTCCTGTGCTGCCTCCGAGGCTGCTATGTACTCCGTTTCACATGTAGATCCCACCACGACACTTTGCTTGCAACTGCACCAGCTGACTGCCCCACCATTCAAAATATACACGTATCCGGTTTGTGACTTGGAGTCATCCAGATCTGTGTCGAAGCTAGCATCGATGTAACCCTTTACGACAAGCTCTTCGTCACCTCCATAAACGAGAAACATATCCTTAGTCCTTTTCAGGTATTTCAGGATGTTCTTGACCGCTGTCCAGTGTTCCATGCCGGGATTACTTTGGTACCTCCCTACCAAACTTACGGCGAGGTTCACATCAGGTCTGGTACACAGCATGGCATACATAATAGACCCTATGGCTGAGGCATAGGGGATGCCACTCATCTTTTCTCTATCTTCTGCCGAGGTCGGGCATTGAGCCGTGCTCAATCTCACACCTTGCAATACAGGCAAGAACCCCTTCTTGGACTGATCCATATTGAACTTCTTCAATATCTTGTCAAGGTATGTGCTTTGCGAAAGACCAATGAGGCGTCTCGATCTATCTCTATAGATCTTGATGCCTAATATGTAAGCAGCTTCTCCAAGGTCCTTCATTGAAAAACACTTATTCAAGTAGGCCTTTATGCTTTCCAAGAATTCTATATCATTTCCCATTAATAGTATGTCATCCACATATAATATGAGAAATGCTACAGAGCTCCCACTCACTTTCTTGTAAACACAGGCTTCTCCATAAGTCTGTGTAAACCCAAACGCTTTGATCATCTCATCAAAGTGAATGTTCCAACTCCGAGATGCTTGCACCAGCCCATAGATTGAGCGCTGGAGCTTGCATACCTTGTCAGCATTCTTAGGATCGACAAAACCTTCCGGCTGCATCATATACAATTCTTCCTTAAGGAAACCATTAAGGAATGCTGTTTTGACGTCCATTTGCCATATCTCATAATCATAGAATGCGGCAATTGCTAACATGATTCGGACGGACTTCAGCTTCGCTACGGGTGAGAAGGTCTCATCGTAGTCAACCCCTTGAACTTGTCGATAACCCATAGCGACAAGTCGAGCCTTATAGATGGTCACATTACCATCCGCGTCTGTCTTCTTCTTAAAGATCCATTTGTTCTCTATGGCTTGCCGATTATCGGGCAAGTCTGTCAAAGTCCATACTTCGTTTTCATACATGGATCCTATCTCGGATTTCATGGCTTCAAGCCATTTGTTGGAATCCGGGCCCGCCATCGCTTCTTCATAGTTCGAAGGTTCACCGTTGTCTAACAACATGACTTCCAGGACAGGGTTGCCGTACCACTCTGGTGCGGAACGTGTCCTCGTGGACCTACGAAGTTCAGTAGCAACTTGATCCGAAGTTTCATGATCATCATCATTAACTTCCTCTCTAGTCGGGGCAGGCACCACAGAAACATCTTCCTGAGCTGTGCTACTCCCCGGTTCAAGAGGGGGTACCTCATCAAGTTCTACTTTCCTCCCACTTACTTCTTTCGAGAGAAACTATTTCTCCAGAAAGGATCCATTCTTGGCAACAAAGATCTTGCCTTCAGATCTAAGGTAGAAGGTATACCCAATAGTTTCCTTAGGGTATCCTATGAAGACGCATTTTTCTGATTTGGGTTCGAGCTTTTCAGGTTGAAGTTTCTTGACATAAGCATCGCATCCCCAAACTTTCAGAAACGACAGCTTAGGTTTCTTCCCAAACCATAATTCTTACGGTGTCGTCTCAACGGATTTCGACGGAGCCCTATTTAAAGTGAATGCGGCAGTCTCTAAAGCATAACCCCAAAATGATAGCGGTAGATCGGTAAGAGACATCATAGATCGCACCATATCTAATAGAGTGCGATTACGACGTTCGGACACACCATTACGCTGAGGTGTTCCAGGCGGCGTGAGTTGTGAAACAATTCCACATTTCCTTAAGTGCGTGCCAAATTCGTGACTCAAATATTCCCCTCCACGATCTGATCGTAAGAACTTTATTTTCCTGTCACGTTGATTCTCAACCTCACTCTGAAATTCCTTGAACTTTTCAAAGGTCTCAGACTTGTGTTTCATTAAGTAGACATACCCATATCTACTTAAGTCATCAGTGAGGGTGAGAACATAACGATAACCACCGCGAGCCTCAACGCCATTGGACCGCACACATCAGTATGTATGATTTCCAATAAGTTGGTTGCTCGCTCCATTGTTCCGGAGAACGGAGTCTTGGTCATCTTGCCATGAGGCATGGTTCGCACGTGTCAAATGATTCATAATAAGAGACTCCAAAAGTCCATCTGCATGGAGTTTCTTCATGCGTTTGACACCAATGTGACCAAGGCGGCAGTGCCACAAGTATGTGGGACTATCATTATCAACCTTACATCTTTTGGCATTCACACTATGAATATGTGTAACATCACGTTCGAGATTCAATAAGAATAAACCATTGACCAGCGGGGCATGACCATAAAACATATCTCTCATATAAATAGAACAACCATTATTCTCGGATTTAAATGAGTAGCCATCTCGCATCAAACGAGATCCTGATACAATGTTCATGCTCAAAGCTGGTACTAAATAACAATTATTGAGGTTTAAAACTAATCCCGAAGGTAGATGTAGAGGTAGCGTGCCGACGGCGATCACATCGACCTTGGAACCATTCCCGACGCGCATCGTCACCTCGTCCTTCGCCAGTCTCCGCTTATTCCGCAGCTCCTGTTTTTGAGTTACAAATGTGAGCAACCGCACCGGTATCAAATACCCAGGAGCTACTATGAGCGCTGGTAAGGTACACATCAATAACATGTATATCATATATACCTTTGGTATTGCCGGCCTTCTTATCCGCTAAGTACTTGGGGCAGTTTTGCTTCCAGTGACCGTTTCCCTTGCAATAAAAGCATTCAGTCTCAGGCTTGGGTCCATTCTTTGGCTTCTTCCCGGCAGCTTGCTTGCCGGGCGCGGCAACTCCCTTGCCGTCCTTCTTGAAGTTCTTTTTACCCTTGCCTTTCTTGAACTTAGTGGTTTTATTCACCATCAACACTTGATGTTCCTTTTTGATCTCCACCTCCGCTGATTTCAGCATTGAATATACCTCAGGAATGGTTTTTTCCATCCCCTGCATATTGAAGTTCATCACAAAGCTCTTGTAGCTAGGTGGAAGCGACTGAAGGATTCTGTCAATGACCGCGTCATCCGGGAGATTAACTCCCAGCTGAGACAAGCGGTTGTGCAACCCAGACATTTTGAGTATGTGCTCGCTGACAGAACTATTCTCCTCCATCTTACAACTATAGAACTTGTCGGAGACTTCATATCTCTCGACTCGGGCATGAGCTTGGAAAACCATTTTTAGCTCTTGGAACATCTCATATGCTCCGTGTTGCTCAAAACCCTTTTGGAGCCCCGGTTCTAAGCTGTAAAGCATGCCGCACTGAACCAGGGAGTAATCATCACTACGCGACTGCCAGGCGTTCATAACGTCTTGAGTTGCTGGGAAAACAGGTGCGTCACCTAGCGGTGCTTCAAGGACATATGCTTTCTTGGCAGCTATGAGGATGATCCTCAAGTTATGGACCCAGTCCGTGTAGTTGCTACCATCGTCTTTCAGCTTGGTTTTCTCTAGGAACGCGTTGAAGTTGAGGGCAACATTAGCATGGGCCATTTGATATTTGATCTACAAGACATATTGTAAAGATTTTAGACTAAGTTCATGATAATTAAGTTCATCTAATCAAATTATTCAATGAACTCCCACTTAGATAGACATCCCTCTAGTCATCTAAGTGACACATGATCCGAATCGACTAGGCCGTGTCCGATCATCACGTGAGACGGACTAGTCATTAACGGTGAACATCTCTATGTTGATCATATCTTCTATACGACTCATGTTCGACCTTTCGGTCTTCCGTGTTTCGAGGCCATGTCTGTACATGCTAGGCTCGTCAAGTCAACCTAAGTGTTTTGCATGTGTAAATCTAGCTTACACCCGTTGTATTCGAACGTTAGAATCTATCACACCTGATCATCACGTGGTGCTTCGAAACAACGAACCTTCGCAACGATGCACAGTTAGGGGAAACACTTTCTTGAAATTTTAGCGAGGGATCATCTTATTTATGCTACCGTCGTTCTAAGCAAGTAAGATGTAAAAAATGATAAACATCACATGCAATCAAATAGTGACATGATATGGCCAATATCATTTTGCTCCTTTTGATCTCCATCTTCGGGGCGCCATGATCATCATCGTCACCGGCATGACACCATGATCTCCATCATCATGATCTCCATCATCGTGTCTTCATGAAGTTGTCTCGCCAACTATTACTTGTACTACTATGGCTAACGGTTAGCAATAAAGTAAAGTAATTACATGGCGTTTTCATTGACACGCAGGTCATACAATAAATTAAGACAACTCCTATGGCTCCTGCCGGTTGTCATACTCATCGACATGCAAGTCGTGATTCCTATTACAAGAACATGATCAATCTCATACATCACATATATCATTCATCACATCCTTTTGGCCATATCACATCACACGGCATATGCTGCAAGAACAAGTTAGACGTCCTCTAATTGTTGTTGCAATTTTTTTTTACGTGGCTGCTATAGGTTTCTAGCAAGAAAGTTTCTTACCTACGCCAAAACCACAACGTGATATGCTAATTTCTATTTACCCTTCATAAGGACCCTTTTCATCGAATCCGATCCGACTAAAGTGGGAGAGACAGACACCCGCTAGCCACCTTATGCAACTAGTGCATGTCAGTCGGTGGAACCTATCTCACGTAAGCGTACGTGTAAGGTCGGTCCGGACCGCTTCATCCCACGATGCCGCCGAATCAAGCTAAGACTAGTAACGGCAAGTAAATTGACAAAATCGACGCCCACAACAACTTGTGTTCTACTCGTGCATAGAAACTACGCATAGACCTAGCTCATGATGCCACTGTTGGGGATCGGTGTAGAAATTAAATTTTTTTCTACGCATCACCAAGATCAATCTATGGAGAGACTAGCAATGAGAGAGAGAGGAGTGCATCTTCATACCCTTGAAGATCGCGATGCGGAAGCGTTGCAAGAACGCGGTTGGAGGAGTCGTACACGCAGCGATTCAGATCGCGGTCGATTCCGATCTAAGCGCCGAACAACAGCGCCTCCGCGTTCAACACACGTGGAGCCCGGTGACGTCTCCCGCGCCTTGATCCAGCAAGGAGGAGGGAGAGGTTGGGGAAGACAACTCCGGCAGCACGACGGCGTGGTGGTGGAGCTTGCAGTTCTCCGGCAGGGCTTCGCCAAGCTCAACGGAGGAGGAGGGGGTGTTGGAGAGGGGGAGGGCTGCGCCTTGGATCAGGTGCTGCTGCCCTCCCTCCTCCCCTCTATTTATAGGGCGAAGGGGGAAGGGGGCCGGCCCCTCTAGATGAGATCTAGAGGGGGGCGGCGGCCAAGGGGAGGGGGCTTGCCCCCCAAGCCAAGGGGGGCGCCCCCTTTAGGGTTTCCCCCCAACCCTAGGCGCATGGGCCCTAAGGGGGGATGGCGCCCAGCCCACTTAGGGGCTGGTTCCCTTCCACATACAGCCCATAGGGCCCTCCGGGGCAGGTGGACCCTCCCGGTGGACCCTCGGAACCCCTTCGGTGGTCCCGGTACAATACCGGCAAACCCCCGAATACTTCCGATGACCATATGATGACTTCCCATATATAAATCTTCACCTCCGGACCATCCCGGAACTCCTCGTGACGTCCGGGATCTCATCCGGGACTCCGAACAACATTCGGTAACCACATACTATTTCCCATAACAACTCTAGCGTCACCGAACCTTAAGTGTGTAGACCCTACGGGTTCGGGAACCATGCAGACATGACCGAGACATCTCTCCAGCCAATAACCAACAGCGGGATCTGGATACCCATGTTGGCTCCCACATGTTCCACGATGATCTCATCGGATGAACCACGATGTCGAGGATTCAATCAATCCCGTATGCAATTCCCTTTGTCCATCGGTATTTTACTTGCCCGAGATTCGATCGTCGGTATCCTTATACCTTGTTCAATCTCGTTACAGGCAAGTCTATTTACTCATTCCGTAACGCATGATCCCGTGGCTAACTCCTTAGTCACATTGAGCTCAATACGATGATGCATTACCGAGTGGGCCCAGAGATACCTCTCCGTCATACGGAGTGACAAATCCCAGTCTCGATTCGTGCCAACTCAACAGACACTTTCGGAGATACCTGTAGTGCACCTTTATAGTCACCCAGTTACGTTGTGACGTTTGATACACCCAAAGCATTCCTACGGTATCCGGGAGTTGCACAATCTCATGGTCTAAGGAAATGATACTTGACATTAGAAAAGCTCTAGCGAACGAACTATACGATCTTGTGCTATGCTTAGGATTGGGTCTTGTCCATCACATCATTCTCCTAATGATGTGATCCCGTTATCAATGACATCCAATGTCCATGGTCAGGAAACCATAACCATCTATTGATCAATGAGCTAGTCAACTAGAGGCTTACTAGGGACATGTTGTGGTCTATGTATTCACAAATGTATTACGATTTCCGGATAACACAATTATAGCATGAACAATAGACAATTATCACGAACAAAGAAATATAATAATAACCACTTTATTATTGCCTCTAGGGCATATTTCCAACAGAGAGACCCCGAGAAGAAACCGAGAGAGAACGAGTGGGTGCTTGTGTGATACCTAAGGCGGATTCAAAATTTTGAACCGGTGATCATAGCATCAGCATATCATATATAAAGGGTATTCAATGTTCGTTTCGCTTTTGAACGTACAATATACTCCCTCCGATCCTTTCTAGTTTACATATAAGTTCTATATGTAGTCAAAGTATCTCTACTTTGATCAAACTTACAGAAAAAAGTATCAACATTCAACAATGCCCAATCAATATTGTTAGATTCGTACATACTACTAGATTTGTATTCAAACAGAAATGGTTTCCAATTTGTTTTCAAACACGTGAATGCTTGTTCTCGCGCATGCTCTTCCTACTAGGATTTCGCCACGTATAGCCAGTCCAATAGCAACTTTTTTTAAGCTCCCTGTCCAATAGTAGTATAAGTAGTAGTACTAGTGGAGTACTGACAACATCTGCAGTAGAGTATGCAGTGCTCATAGTACTAGTAGTATACTCCCTTCGTTTTTATTTACTCCGCATATTAGAGTTGACTGAAGTCAAACTTTGTAAAGTTTAACCAAATTTATAGAAATGAATATAAATATTTAGCATAACAAATCTATATGATGTGGAAGTACATTCAACATATTAGAGTACTAGTAACACTCGGCCGACCTCTCTCTCTTGTAGTAGTATAAATGACGCGGGCGTGGGAGGGGGAGGGACGTCGTTTTGCTCTCAACTGCGGTCCCACAAGCGAGCGAAAACGCAAGACGAAGCGTGTTCCATTCGGTGAGCGACGTGGATGGTCCAGCGTGCCCGGGGTGCAACGCGAACGCGACAAGAGTGATGTACACCGTCCGTTCCTTTTGAACTTGCATACTTCGAGTACTCCTTTTTTTAACACAGTACAGATGCAAGCGCTCATACATGCGCGCATACACTCACCCCTATGAACGCACACACGCACACCCTACCCCTATGAGCACCTTCGAGAGACTGAGCCGTCACGTCTCTATCTCTACTCTTATCTCTACTCTCGGTGATGATGGTGTGCCTGCCATCTTGCAATATAGACCGTCCGATCTATATCTGACGGATAGAAAGCAAACTATGGCAATTTTGTAAAAGGATATCCGCACCTCTATCGTTCATCCTTATCTCCCACAACTTCATTGTTGAGTAATTAAAAAAGGAAGCCTCTAGAACAATCTGGCATGGTGGATGCTGCCGGCGTCGTCCATCCCCATGCCTCCGCTAGGTCCGACCACCAATCACCACCGCGCCCCACTCCTCCTCATTATCTCTCATCTTTCTCGAGATATCATTTTTCCATGAAATTCTCGAGATATCATAAAAAAATGCATCCTGATGTTCCGTGCAATGCACGGGCATCTGCTACTTCTTGAGCTTGCGTTGGTTTTTCCCTTGAAGAGGAAAGGGTGATGCAGGACAGTAGAGGTAAGTATTTCCCTCAGTTAAGAACCAAGGTATCAATCCAGTAGGAGAAGAACGCACAAATCACCAACACCTGCACAAACAATCAAACACTTGCACCCAATGCGATAAAGGGGTTGTCAATCCCTTCATGGTCAATTGCAAAAGTGAGATCTGATAGAGATAGATAAACAAAAGATAAAATATTTTTGTTTTTTTTTGGTATATAGATCTGAAAATAAAAGATTGCAAAATAGTAGATCGGAAAGTAATATGATGGAAAATAGTAGATCAGAAAGTAATATGATGGAAAATAGTAGATCGGGAATCACTAACTTTAACACAATTATTTCTACAATCCATAATTAATCACTAGCATGACTCTAATATCACCATCTTTATATCTCAAAACAATCATAAGGAATCAAACTTCACATAGTATTCAATGCACTTTATATGAAAGTTTTTATTATATCCCTCTTGGATGCCTATCATATTAGGAATAAATTTATAACCAAAGCAAATTACCATGTTGTTTTGAAAGACTCTCAAAATAATATAAGTGAAGCATGAGAGTTCAATAATTTATATAAAATAAAACCACCGCCGTGCTCTAAAAAGATATAAGTGAAGCACTAGAGCAAAATTGCCTAGCTCAAAAGATATAAGTGAAGCACATAGAGTATTCTAATAAATCACGATTCATGCGTGTCCCTCTCAAAAGGTGCGTACAGAAAGGATGATTGTGGCAAACTAAAAAGCAAATATCATATCATACAAGACGCTCCAAGCAAAACACATATCATGTGGTGAATAAAAATATAGCCTCAAGTAAATATACCGATAGACGAAGACGAAAGAGGGGATGCCTTCTGGGGCATCCCCAAGCTTAGGCTCTTGGTTGTCCTTGAATATTACCTTGGGGTGCCTTGGGCATCCCCAATCTTAGGCTCTTTCCACTCCTTATTCCATAGTCCATCAAATCTTTACCCAAAACTTGAAAACTTCACAACACAAAACTCAACAGAAAACTCGTGAGATCCATTAGTACAAGAAAATAAAATCACAACTTTTGATACTGTTGTGAACTCATTCTTTATTTATATTGGTGTAATATCTACTGTATTACAACTTCTCCATGGTTCATAACCCCCGATCCTACCCATAGATTCATCAAAATAAGCAAACAACACAAAGAAAACAGAATCTGTCAAAAACAGAACAGTCTGCGACAATCTGAATTGTTCGAATACTTATGTAACTCCAAAAATTCTGAAAATTTGGGATAACAGAGGAAATTTGTATATAAATATCTTTTAAAAAATTCAGGGTTTTCAACGGTCGAGTGAATTATTAAAATTATATGACTGGACGCAAAAGTTTCTGTTTTTCAGCAAGATCAAATCAACTATCACCGTATGCCATCCCAAAGGTCTTACTTGGCACAAACACTAATTAAAACACAAAAACACATCTAAGCAGAGGCTAGATGAAAAATTTATTGAAAAACAGAACAAAAAAAAGTAGAAACAAAAATAAAATTGGGTTGCCTCCCAACAAGCGCTATTGTTTAACGCCCTTAGCTAGGCATAAAAACACATAGATCTAGGTATTGTCATCTTCGGTATGCAATCCATCGATCGCACCCTTATAAGTCCTAGGAGTTTCTTTAATTTTATCAATAATCACACTCCTAGGCAAGAAATCAAGAAATTCACTCATAGCAATCGGTTCCTTAATAATATTGACAAAATTAGGGTGAACACTTATCATCTTAAGATCCTCGTTTTCCTTACTAGAAGTTTCACCTTTATTCTTAGGAACATAAATAAACTTGGTAGTTTTTGTAGGAGGAAAATTGGGAGTGGTTTTAGCAAAAGCGGAACCCAAGTTGGTAATAATATCTTCTAGCTTGCCAATTCTAGTAGAATCTTGATCTATCTTTTCATTAACTATGGGTTCTTTTTCTCTAAGATTCTTTAAATTAACTCCTACCTTAGATCCATATTGAGTAATCTGATTATGAATCTTTTTATCCAAATTTTCAATCAACTCTACTGTAGCAATTTTATTCTCAATAATATCAAGCCTTTGCATCACATGTTCCAAGGTAAAAACAGTTCCATTGACCATAAGAGGCGGTGGGCCTAACAAATCTATCATAGCATTATAAGAATCAAAAGTATGGCTCCCCAAGAAATTCCCCCCGGTAATGGTATCTAGAACATATCTATTCCAAGGAGTAATGCCCACATAAAAATTACGAAGGAGAACGACAGTAGATTGCTTTCGAGTAGATCTATTCTGAGCATTGCAAATTCTATACCAAGCATCTTTCAAATTTTCTCCCTCCCTTTGTTTAAAAGTAAGGACTTCATTATCGGGAGTGCTAACAAGGATGGGAGGACTAGCCATGAAAGCAAGACAAGCAATCTAACAAACGAGCAAACAAAAAGCAAACGAAAAAGACGAACGGAAGAAGGGCGAATAAAAAGGCAAATCTTTTCGAAAATCGTTTTAGAAGTGGGGGAGAGGTAAACGAGAGGCAAATGGCGAATAATGTAATGCAAGAGATGAGAGTTTATGATGGGTACTTGGTATGTCTTGACTTGACGTAGATCTCCCCCGCCATGGCGCCAGAAATTCTTCCTACTACTTCTTGAGCTTGCGTTGGTTTTTCCCTTGAAGAGGAAAGGGTGATGCATCACAGTAGAGGTAAGTATTTCCCTCAGTTAAGAACGAAGGTATCAATCCAGTAGGAGAAGAACGCACAAATCACCAACACCTGCACAAACAATCAAACACTTGCACCCAACTCAATAAAGGGGTTGTCAATCCCTTCACGGTTAATTGCAAAAGTGAGATCTGATAGAGATAGATAAACAAAAGATAAAATATTTTTGGGGTTTTTTTGGTATATAGATCTGAAAATAAAAGATTGCAAAGTAGTATATCGGAAAGTAATATGATGGAAAATAGTAGATCAGAAAGTAATATGATAGAAACTAGTAGATCGAAAAGTAATATGATGGAAAATAGACCCGGGGGCCATAGGTTTCACTAGAGGCTTCTCTCATAAAGGCAAATAATACGGTGGGTGAACAAATTACTGTCGAGCAATTGATAGAAAAGCGCAAAGTTATGACGATATCCAAGGCAATGATTATGCATATAGGCATCACGTCCATGTCAAGTAGACCGACTCCTGCCTGCATCTACTACTATTACTCGACACATCGACCGCTATCCAGCATGCATCTAGAGTATTAAGTTCATAAAGAACGGAGTAACGCCTTAAGTAAGATGACATGATGTAGAGGAATTACCTCAAGCAATATGATGAAAACCCCATATTTTTATCCTCGATGGCAACAATACAATACGTGCCTCGCTACCCCTACTGTCACTGGGTGAGGACACCGCAAGATTGAACCCAAAGCTAAGCACCTCTCCCATTGCAAGAAAAACCAATCTAGTTGGCCAAACCAAACCGATAATTCGAAGAGAAATACAAAGATATTAAATCATGCATAAAAGAATTCAGAGAAGATTCAAATAATATTCATAGATAAGCTGATCATAAATCCACAATTCATCGGATCTCGACAAACACACTGCAAAAGAAGATTACATCGGATAGATCTCCAAGAACATCAAGGAGAACGTTGTATTGAGAATCAAAGAGAGAGAAGAAGCCATCTAGCTACTAGCTATGGACTCGTAGGTCTGAGGTAAACTACTCACGCATCATTGGAAGGGCAATGGAGTTGATGTAGAAGCCCTCCATGATCGATTCCCCCTCCGGCAGGATGCCGAAAAAGGCCCCAAGATGGGATCTCACGGGAACAGAAGGTTGCGGCGGTGGAAAAGTGTTTTCGTGGCTTGCTCTGGTGGTTCTGGAATATATGTGAATATATAGGAGGAAAGGCTAGGTCAGAGGTGTCCCAAGGGGCCCACAAGGCAGGGGGCTCCCCTCCTAGGGCGCGCCCTCCACCCTTGTTGCTGCCTCACGGCTCTTCTGACTTGGACTCCAAGTCCCCTGGGTGTCTTCTGGTCCAAGAAAAATCATCATGAAGTTTTATTCCGTTTGGACTCCGTTTGGTATTCCTTTTCTGCGAAGCTCAAAAACAAGGAAAAAACAGAAACTGGCACTGGGCTCTAGGTTAATAGGTTAGTCCCAAAAATAATATAAAATAGCATATTAATGCATATAAAACATCCAAAACAGATAATATAATAGCATGGAACAATAAAAAATTATAGATACGTTGGAGACGTATCAGCATCTTGCTAGTCATCTTGAGATTTACGAAGTCACTGCCTCGTCGTCGACAGGAACGGTGGGGAGGTTCGGATGTCTGCCACGTGAAACTCCAAAACTTTGGTCCCATCCCACCCCACAACTCTCTAGGCTCCAGCAGTCCGGCTTTGCAAACTCCGCACAGTCAAAAGCAATTGACCGGTCGTCACCGGAACCACTATTCACACCAGAACCTTCACTGCTCGGCCTACGCCAGCTACTTGCTAGCCGGTCACCACTGCCCCAAAACCACACCTCCTCTCCAGCCCATTCCCCCACCTTTCGATCCCCTAGCCCGTATCAACCGTCCCCTAGTTCGCCGGAAAGCCATGGTGCACCGCAAGATCACGTACTACAAGATGCTGACGCCGGAGCGCCACGCAGAAATCGCGGCGGTGGTCGGCACCACGGACCTCCATGTCCAAGGTCGCTTTGCGGCGGGCCAATCCCCAAGTTCTCTAGAGCCAAGCTCCGAGGAGGAGGAAGCCGATCCAATGTTCATGGTGGAGGTCGCGGCGCAGAAGGCCCCCGATGCGTATGAGACGATGGACGTCGACTTCGTGCCGGCGTTCGGGTCCCCCATGGTGCAGGCGGACCAGCGGTTCAACCTGGTGATCCTAAAGGAGGACCGGGAGGCGGAGGCTCAACTCGACGCGGAGCGCACGGATGCCACTGCCATCGAGGCCCTCCTGCAGGCGGAACCGGATGTCGTGGATGTGAATCGGGCGGCGAAGGCTTAGCTTGACGCGGAGCGCGCGGATGCCGCTGCCATCGAGGCCCTCCTGCAGGCGGAACCGGACGTCCTGGACTTGAACCGGGCGGCGTAGGCTCAACTCGACGCGGAGCGCGCGGATGCCGCTGCATTGAGGCCCTCCTGTAGGCGAAACCGGACGTCTTGGACTTGGACCGGGCGGCGGAGGCTCAACTCAACGCGGAGCGCGCGGGTGCCGCTGCCATCGAGGCCCTCCTGAAGGTAGAACCGAACGTCGTGGACGTGAACCGGGCGGTGCTCGCATCCGTGCAGAGCGCCCGCATGCTCCGCGTGAACAAGTAGCTGGAGGCCGAGGACAACCACGGTGCGGAGACACACATCGGCAACTACGGCTGGTTCGCGCCGGCAGCCAAAGACGACGAGGCCGTCTCGTTCCGTGAGCAGTGATAGTTTTTCTTTATGTTGTTGCTTTTAGGGATCTTTTGCTGTGTAAAAACATATATTTATGCAAGTCGCCTGACTTTCATCATTTGGCTCAGTCGACCATTTCAGGCAGTTGGATGAATATCCTACGTCTCCTAACCCTTCTTCTTCCCCACCTCTTCTTCTTCCCCAACAGACCACCGCACGGGCCGTACGGATCTTCCCCAACATGCGGTTGGATAAACATACTCTATGAACGAAAATTATGTGTCAGCGATAGGATGGCTGAGTTTGGTTTGATCACATGCGGTAGCACGTGTCAGTGAGGGCGCGTCCCCTTGGTTGGGTTTGCGGCGTGCAGGAGCGACTGTGTGAGGGTGCGGTGCGACCGCTACAGCCGTCCGCAGGTGTACCTCCTTTTCATTTTGAAAACTTTCGGCAAGCTTGGCAAAAATTTGTGGCGAAGTATGGCAATGCAAGGCCTAGACCCAAACAGGATACAAGTACATACATACTACTTGTGTTAAAAAAGAAAGGCGGGGTTTTCCTTCGCGGGATTGATTGATTCAAATCCTCGTTTGACATGTCAATTAATGCGTATTTTTTTCTCCAACGCCCAAAGAGCTAACCATCTCACTCCTCATTGTTTGATTAATGCAGCGCCATGCAAACCAACCTTCTCACTTCCGCATGCATGCAAGGGTATATTAATGTCCTTGGTTGCTAGTACGAGGCAAACCCCATCAATTTTGCCTCGATTAGTGTTAGTGGCCTTCTGCAAATTGTAATTTTGATACTGGCCTTGTATACAAAAAAAGTGGAGGTAGTAACTATTTGACTTCCTTCCCCATTGCGGTGACGTCGACGATATCTCGAACATTGTGGCTTTGGCGAAGTGCGTTCGACGGAGCACACCGTTGAGGGAGACCACGGTAAGTCATTTGCAAGTGCCGCCTGCAAGCCGAGATAACCGCCTTCTTTGCATCCAGGAAGTCCGTTGAACCAAAGGACGCGTAAATGTACTAGTACTACACAATAGCGTCATTCGTCCTGCTTAGTGCGGTAAGGTGGTTTTTCGAAGAAGACGATGGAGAAGCGGAGTCAGCGAACAATGAAATGATGGTTGCTTTGTCCATGCTTTGTGATTTGACGCCTCACTGCTTTGTGATTTGTGATAGAAGGGACATGGGAGTAGACTCTGTGCTCTATACTGTACATGCGTCCAAGCACGGGAGAAAGAGGAGAGAGGTTGCATTTTTCTATTCCTTCAATCAATCAATTGAGGAGCTTCGGTTCCATCTTTTTGGCTTTGGCAGCACCCTCCACAATGGTTCCCATCGATGCCAAAAGCTATTTTCACATTTGGCTACACATTATGGATGCCCTTAACCGTACCACTTGGTTTTGCTACTATGTGCTATCTATACAAATCTCGATTATATTGATCTAAAAAATTATAGTATTAAGATTAGTAAAAAGGAGGTGATTTTGCCGCGCGGAAGGCGGGGGAGGTTTCTTATTTTTAGAGGACGTTGGCCTGGCGGTTTGGTAACATGCGGTCCCACGTGTCAGTGCTTTACCAAGCTGATCCGCGTCCCACATGAGGCAGAACAACGGCAGAAGCAACACGTGGTTAACTTGAAGAAGATAAGGGAGAAGCGGATTCAGCAACGAGTGAAATGATGGTTGCTTCGTCCCTCCAACTTCTTTTTTTAGCATTACTTCGTCCCTCCAACTTAACTGCGGGAAAGGTGCAGCTTTGTGATTTGACGCCTCATTGCTCATTACTATGCCGGCGCCATGACTGGGGTGCTTCACCCCTGCTGCTCTGCACTGTTATTTCGGTATGGCACGTGGACCCGGTTGCTTGATGTCCCACATGTCGGCGAAAGGGACTAGAACATTTATGAAAGCAAGCGCTCCACTCTTACGAAGGAGGAGTACACGACACGGCGGCCCAGTGAACTGTTACTTGTACTGTAGTACTACTATAGTTTTGTTGTTTCGCACGATCCATCGATACAAACCCGATTAAACAGGCAAGGGCGGGATTTTTCCCGCGCGGTAGATGATACTAGCCCTACATTTCAAAGGCAATTTAAATGTATGCAAACTGAATAATTAATTAACAATATGAGATCTAGTAAATCTTAAAACACGTATGATTTATTATGTTAGAGTGTAGTAGTAGTGCTATATTAAATAGTTGTTAGATATAACATGCGAGAATGTGTAGAGATGTACTTTTGGAGGGCCTACAGAGAGAAATTGGGCATAAATTGGATTCAAATATTTGTATTTGTCTTCATAGCATTTGTAACTCATATCTACAGTTTGTACAGTAGACGTGAATGCTTGTTCGCTCTTACGAAACCAGTATAGCAATAATTGGGTGGCGTGCGCCAATTTAGGCACTGGCACGTTGGCCTACTCGGCTCCATAGAGAGAGCGAGAGAAGAGATAAATAGACGGGCAGTCAGTGTATTTCAAGCGAAAAGCATAATACGGTCACCGGACTTCAGAATACGCTCATTACGGTCACTATATACGTTTTGCGGTGATTATACGGTCACTTGCTCACCGTTCAGCATCGGATTGCACTCTGTTGACCGGTCAAATAGTCTGCATGGCACTATGTTGACTGGTTAAATTGACCATGTTCCTTGTGGGTCCCACCTGTCAGTTCGCATAGGAAAAAGGTAAGATAAACAAAAATTTACGCAGGCGCGACAAGACTCCAACCCGTGCGCGGGAACCACCTGGTTGTGTATGTGTCTATCAGGGCCTGATGTGTGCGCATGCACGTGTAGGTTGAGCACTTGAGCGTGAGAGTGCGTGTTGGTCGTGTGGTGTGTGCATGCATGCGTGCGTGTGTGCGACTGTGCGTGTGAGTGTTGCGTGGCTGCGTGGGTACGTGTGAGTGTTACGTGTGTGCGTGGCTGCATGTGTACGTGTGAGTGTTGCGTGCATGCAGTTCGTGTGCATGCGTGCGTGTGTGTATAATCACCACACCAGCTCCTGTGTGTTAAAACAAACGGCTCAGCATATCAATACAAGGCCACCTTGTCTGCTGTGCCCGCGGTCATGACTTCGAACCACCGTCCAATATTTTTTTATCGTTTGTTTTCATTCTTATACACGCCGACAGGTGGGCCCAATGGTAGTGAGATAATGTGATGCAACACTAGAGGTGCCACGTGAAGCGTTTAACTGGTCAACTAGTCGTGTCTTGAGCAAATACAGAGCTGTACGGTAAGCCCGTGACTGTATAATAACCACAAAACGTAAATGATGACCATAATGAGTGGATTCTGAAGTCCAATGTACGTATCGTGCTTTCGCTTCAAATACAATGATCGTCACTGTATATATCGCGAGAGAAAGATGAAACATGCGTGAATGTGCTGGGGGCGTACTTTTAGAGGACCTGGAGATAGTTTGTGTGCGTACGTGAAAAGGGCGTAGAGGGGGTGTATGCTATGGAGAGAGAGATGCTCTTCATTTCTTTTTATTATGACTAACTTTATATATAGTATAAAATATAAAAATTCACGGTGCAGAATAAATATCATTGGGTGCACCATGCAATGCAAATTATCGTTCATACTCCTCCATATAAATTTGTAGTGTTGTATATATGTAGAAATTCTAAAATAATTTTTTGGCCACACTTTGTGTGGTTTTATTCAAAAGGAATGTTGTATGCGAAATAAACATGAAGAGAGGACTTTTTAGATCAATGGGGTACGTGATGTAACATGTGTGAATGTGTAGTTGACGTATTTGGCAGGGCCTAGAGAGATATGTGTATGTATTACGTATTCGAGAGAGGCATGGATAGAGGAGCCGGCGGGGGGGGGGGGGGGGGTTGGGTTGTGGGAGAGATAGCACGAGCAAATGAGGAGTATAGAGAGAGAGATGAATAGGATGTCACGGCGAGAGATGCCCTTGAGTGTGTATATGCAAGGGGGGAGGGGATAGAGGCACGAGGAGAAAATATTTTGTGTGGTGTCTATGTTGGTATGTGTGGGTGTGAGAAGATAACGAGACCTAGGGGCAGAGGCTGTGTCATCGTGTGAGGTCCGGTGGGCCGAGGTGAGGCCCTTGGTTCGGTTCCGTCCTGCACCACATTGATCGGCCCGTGACGCATTCAGGGAGACCCATGGAGGACAAGTTGTACAAGACAAAGATACCAAAGTCATGAAGGACTCTGTGTCCACTGACAAAGCTGGCTAGGATTTGTAACCCTAGGTCCTCGGACTAAGGTAACCCCTTATCTCTGATATTACCATTCATCCAACCAAACTTTAAGGGGCATCCTACAGAATGCTCTGCTAGAATCATACTCGTTAATTAGGAAGAGAGGTGGAGACAATGCGTGCGAGACAGGCCTAAAGATAATGTGCCTGCGGGAGACACGTAGGCAGGTCTATGTATATAGAAAGGGTCGATGGGGATTGTGCGTGTGTATGCGTGTGAGAGGAAGAGTGCTTGTGATAAAGGTTAGTGAAAACAGTCGTAAATGGTTGCGAGAGGGAGGGAGGGTGATATCAAGAGCATGTCTATGAGAAAGACACCTCGGGAGAGAGTGTGTGAGCATGTGTGAGAGACCACCGATGGATATACACCGTGTGCGCGTATGTGTGAGAGAGAAAATCAGCGCGTGTGTGAGGAGGGGCCGATGGAGAGTGAAACTACACGTAAAAGACTGATGTACACATTGATTAAAAATATAAATTGTATCCAAATATTAGGATGGGATCATGATATTTGCAATTCACGTAAGGAACGGTCATTGATCCATCAGACATCTATATTCTATTGAAATTGAGCATGTCTATGTTATTATTCGACATAATTGATCTACAGAGTCAATATTTTGAACTCCAGACAATGCATCACTTTAGCAATTCGAATATAAATGTGAGTATAGTTCATGTTGTGTGTGTAAAGCACATTATACATACAAAAGTTACACAATGAACATTATAAATAGCTAGCTATGAACTAGCATACATTTGAATTCAACTTAAGGTGGTTTAAATTTTTTAATTCAACATGAAGTCCATTCAATTATTGGAATTCGAGATCATGGCATTTGTAAATCATACCTAAATTATGGGGGCACCAATCTTTGCTCTGCTTTTGTACATAATAGCATATATAGTCGTGTACAAAATAGATTCAAATTTACCTCCTCCATTCCAAAATAATCGTAGTTATAGGATTTTCAAGTGTCAAAATTTCAAAAAGAAGCGCATAATTTAATGAGGTTTTCAAACATATAAGGTCAAATTTAATGTTGTCTATTTAGGTCAATCCTCAAAGTTCAAGAGTACTCTAAACGTGAATGCTTCTGTTTCAAAATTTTGAATGAAGCGCCAAAAGAGCCTCTACTCGTCCGAAACCGCATGAGACCAATATTTGGTAGAAGGAAATTACTTTTCTAACTCTGACCCGTGAAGCCTACCGGCCCGACGTCTATAGGTCTAAACCGGGGTAGGTTTGTAACTTCATCTAGACGCCACGCAACTGCCTCCGAAAAACATTCATACACCATGGCCGCCTAAACACACATTCGCTCGGCCGAAATCGCTCCCGCCCACTATTTGGGACACCTGGGATTACCGTCCTACCCCCGACCCGCAGTAGGTCCGAAATTTAAGAGGGGGCAAAGTTTGTACTTTCCCCAAATTTCAAACAAGCGCGTCCCATCTGTTAAAACAAAAAACAAAAACGAGCGCATCCAAGACCGAAACATGGTTCCCCTTAGCTCCCCCCGCCACCCCCGCCCCCCGTCCGATTCCCCATTCGTACTCCGTGCGCGCCAAAACTACCTCTCCACCAGCCGCGAAACCCCGACGTCCTCCGTCGCCACCCCATCCCAATCATCAACCGCCGCCCTCCTCCATCACGTCGGAGCCGATACCCCGACGTCGTCGTCCACCGCAACCGCAACACCCTCCACGGCTAGTAGTTGAAGCCGAGGCCGAGCTGCCTCCAGGACACCGACGTGCGCTATACCCGAGCCAGTTCAACCACGTCGTCCTGCGCCTCACCGCTGCCGCTCCAACATCGCCACTGTCCACCGCACCGGAGCTATTCCCGCTACGCCGTCCTTCGCCACCTCAGATCTACTTCCCCTCCGCTGAGAGACGGCCACCGCAACACAGTCAACAATTTGGCCATGGGTTCGTCCAGTGCTCCACCCTCCTCCAAAACAACGGTTCCCCCGGTAAAAAGAAGAACTGGCAACCGGATCTGGTACTCCTCTTCCCTTATTCGTGCAAATCTTACGTGTCTGCTTGCACGATATTCATCCCACAGAAGACACTAGTTGAACGCTTCTTCCTACACCTTCTTCCTGATACTAGATGTTCCTAGTAACTCGCGATGCACAAGATTTCTCCTCATATACTATTTCACCTTAGCTAGAGGTTCGTCGCCCCCTGGATTTCAATTCCTAGTCAGTTGATTCCCAATTAAAGGAAGCATTCCCCGGCGTAACAGGCGCTAGTCCGCCTATTACGCCGGGGAAGCAGCGCCTCGGTGTTTATCTTAGGGGTGTGTGGGGCCTAGGAGCTGCTGGCGCCCTGTCTGGAGGTCGGCCGGGCTTAAAGGGATGGCCGGGGGGCGCTGCCAAGCACGGCGGTGGTGTGAGGTTGAGGGAAGGGCAGGGCGGCGGAGGCAGGGGTCTGGGCTGGTGGTCGCTGGCGGTTCGAGAAAGATCGTCAACAGTGACTGGCGGGAGGTAGACGAAGGCCATCTGCCCGTTCCTTGTAGATCGGACGGTTCATAAAAAACGACTGACCTATTTATTTTCAGTCAACTGTTATTTTGATAGGACCACATGTGGTTGTGTACTAGAGGAGTACCTGCATTTCCCAGCCATCCCTGTGCTCATATATTACAAAATCATACGGAGTAGAATCTAATTTTGTTTGCCATGCAAAGCTGTAGAGCTATCATATGTCTCCTGTCATTTATTTTTCAGCCACCTGCTATTTGCTACTTTTACAGTGCACTAGTTTTGCACACACTTCACCCATACTCTCACTATTGTTTTTTTATGCATGGGTATTTCAGCCTCTGCCGACCGGTTGATAGAAGCACGAATTAAAAGAGATAAGTTGCTCCAGCTTTCTTCGTGCTTAGGCAAGACACGTTTGGGCGCTATAAAGGGTGTAGTGTCAGCAGATGGAGATGGTAAACGTAGCTCCGGAGTGGATGATCTCGCTCGCCATGAACCACCATCCCAGGTGCTTGCTTTAACTTCGTGGTGTCATATGTGGTTGCATGTTGCATATGGTGTCTAGCTTGTATTCAAAAGGCCGAAGTCGGTCTTTATTAAGATAAGGAAAGATATTTTTTACAGGAACCACCATCCGAGGAGCACCAGAAGCCAAATAGCTAGTCAGGGCACTGGCCGAGCCAGTGACAAGCCCAGCACAGACATGCATCACCTGCAAGCCAACTAAAAAGCCACGGTGGTGGCGAAGCAGCCCGCCTCCCACCAGGCTTTCAGGTCCTCGATGATCATGCTCACCACTCCAGCCAGGTGTCTAGCTTGTATTGCTTCCAATTTGGTTAAATTGCATCTGCTTAGCTTACACATTATACCTTTGAATATGACATGCCTTCCTGTTTTTGGTACATACTACTACATCTATCTATTAACCATATTCTTACATCAAACTAATGTTCTTGTGTATCCCTCATCAATCACTTATGATGAGACAGTCAGGCTCGTGGGCTGCTGTAAGAAAAGATCCTCTTTTAAAGAATGCAGTGTCAGCCTCCCCACATGATTCTCAAGAAACAACAATGCTAGATGAAGATAGTCAACGTAGCTCTGTAGTTGATGACCGCATTTCCCCTACACCACCATCGCAGGTGCTTGCTCTAACTTGGCAGCATGATATGTGGTTGCATGTTGCATATAGTGTCTAGATTGTAATTCTTCCAACCTGGTTAAATTGCATGTGTTATTCTGCTTAGTTTATACTTTATACATGTTAATGTGACATGCCTTCCTGTTTTTGGTACACAGTACATCTATCTATTAAGCATGTCCTTAAATAAAACTACTGTTTTTTTGTATCCCGCATCAATCAATTATGACGAGACACCTTTAGTATATGCAGAGTGATATTGGTTGCATCTTTCATATGATTTATAGCATGCACTGCTTCTAATTTGTTGAAACGCCATTTATGATGGGACGCTTTTAACTTGGCAGTCATATTGGTTACATCTTTCATGTGGTGTCTAGCTTGCATTGCTTCTAATTTGTTGAAATGGCTTCTGCTTAGTTTACACAAATAGTTGTGAATATGCCATGCCGTCCTATTTTTCGTACATATTCCATCATCGTATCATGTGTTTGCCTTACATCAAAGTAGTGATTGTCAGTATCATGCATGAATGAGTTCTGAAGAGTGAATTTTATTGCTTTTTCTTGTCGGTTTTACTTGACAATGCAAAATCAATAAAGCGGAAGGAAATTAGCAAGGCAGTGGATAAAGGTGCTCCTTCCAAACAATTGAAATAGAGGGCCTCTACAGATTCTACTCCGCCACTCCCCAAGAAGATTTGCAAGACAACACACGCATAGACACTCAATGTAGCTGTGTTGATGATGAGCACGTCTCCCCTAGTCCACCATCACAGGTGCTTCTAATTTTGTTGAATTCCATCTGCTTACTTTACACATTATACTTGTGAATAAGACACGAGTTCCAGTTTCTAGAACATACAACATCTGTCTATCACACCATGTTCTTAAATCAAAGTACTACTGTTGTGTAACCTGCAGTAATCAGTTATCATAAGACACGTTTAACTTGGGAGTGTGATATAGGTTACATCTCGCATTCTTTTCTAGCTTGTACTACTTCTAATTTGTTGAAATGGCACTTATGACGAGACAGTTTTAACTTGGTAGTGATATTCGTTGCATCTTTCATATGGTGTCTAGCTTTCATTGCTTCTAATTTGTTGAAATGCCTTCTACTTAGCTTACACATCATAGCTGTGAATATGCAATGCTACCCTTTTTTCTTACACATTCAATCGTCCTATCATGCAGTCGCCTTACATTAAAGTAGTGCTCGTCAGCATCCTGCATCAATGAGTTCTGAAAAGCGAATTTGTATTCATTTTTCTAGTGGGTTTGACTTGACAAGGCAATAAAATTAAGAAAGAGGAAGGAAAAAATTAAGGCAGGGACTGATGGCGGTCTTCCGGCAAAACCGACATCCCAGGTGCTTTCTCTAGCTTGGCAGTGTGATATTGTCTTGCATGTTGCATACTGTGTCTAGCTTGTATTGCTTTTAATTTGATTAAATTACTTCTGCTTAGTTTACAAATCATTGCTGTGAATATGCAATGCTGTGAATGTGCAATGGCACTAATGACGAGAGACCTTTAAATTGGTAGTGTGATGTTGTTTGCATCTTGCATATGATTTATTTCTTGTACTGCTTCACATTTGTTTAAATGCCAGTTATGACGAGACACTGTTAACTTGGCAGAGCGATATTTGTAGCATCTTTCATATGGTGTCTACCTTCCATTGCATTGCTTCTAATTTATTGAAATGCCTTCTGCTTAGTTTACACATCATAGTTCTGATTATCTCATGCCGTCCTGTTTTTCGTACATATTACATCCTCCTATCATGCGGTTGTCTAACATCAAAGTTCAGTTCGTCTGTATCACACATCAATTTGTTCTGAAGAACTAAATTTTTATTCCTTTTTCTTGTCGGCTTGACTTGACATGGCACAGAGAAAGAGGAAGGAACACGGAATGGCAGGGGATGGTGTTAGTATTGAGGACGCATGGAAACGGAAGCGAAAGAATTATGCTGATTCTACTGGTATTGATGGTGCAATAGAATGTCAAAGTCCACTGGAAAATTTTACAAACACGGTATCCCATGCTACACCAGTTGCAAAACAATCCAAACAGAAAGTAATAGCTGCCACCAAACAAGCAGTGACAGCCCTAGTTGTTGCAACACCTTCCACAGTACCACCAGCTGCACGAGTTACTCGTTTGTCAACTCAGCTAGCAGCACGTTCCCAAGCTCCCTTGCCATCTGACACTACTTCCGAAGCACTCTTGACACAAGACGAGTTGGCAAGATCAGATGAACCTTATGAGCTTCAACAACAAGAAGGTAGTTGCTGGAGTCAAGTTACAATTGCATGCTTCTTTATATGTAGTCTCACAGTTTGATGTACACTAACACTTCCTATGTTCGTTGTTGGACTAGCACCTAGGCGCAAGAGGAAACAGACATCAGGGATAATGCTCGATAGGTTAACTAAATCTAGACGAGGAAGAATGGAGATCCGTTTTGAGGCAGGTTTAAAAAGGCCATGTGATGCTACAGAGTCAGCCAAGTTAGTATCAGAGGGAGCGGTTGCCGTTAGGTATCATGCATGTATCCTCCCAACATGGATTCAGTACAGGAATGACAAAGACGAAACCCAGTTCAACACCTTCCTCGACCATTTATCTGTAAGTATGGTTATGTATGAAAATTAGTAATATCGTCTTGGTCTGTCCCATACTTTCTAGGTTGCTGGTAATGAGACTCCCATAATTTTCAACAGATGAGGTTCAAGTTGGATAGCCAAGATGATGCAACCGGACAAGCATGCACCCATGTTTTCAAGTCTGCTCTGCGACAGTATCGGTATAACTTGAGGAAAACTCACTTTGCTAACAGTGAACTTGCCCAAACATCTCCAGTGGAAAATATATCGGACGAAGACTGGAGAGGCCTCGTTAAACACTGGTCTGACCCAAAGTATCAAGTACGTTATATATATGTGATCAGATCACATGTTGAACTCCTATTTACGCATGTGCCTCGCAAATCTATCTTCTTGTAGGTGAACTATTCAAAGAACAAGGACAACCGTACGAAAGTGAAATTCCAACAGATGACAGGATATCATAGCTATATTGCACACTGCGAGGCTCTTGTAATTAGTTGTTGTTTCACTCTTTTCGCTGTGCCATATTATCAGATCTATATTGACTTGTTCCAAATGCAGAGGAAAGCCCGCAAGGACCAAAAAGTACCTGAACCAAATGTTGTGGAAATCTTCAAGGACTGTCACACCAGCAAGACGAAGGGCATGACTACACAAGTCAAAGCCGCTGTTGTAAGTCCTTAATCCTCATGCCTTTTAACTACTACTTACTTTGACTTGTGCATTGAACTGCACGGTTTGCAGCCAATGTCTATTACTCTTTTCAATTTTATACACAATTGTCTTAGCGTATCATTGCACCTTACAAAGTTCAAAAGAGAGGAGTGACGTTCCTTTGATCTTGATCTGTAATCTAGTTCCGTGCTGGACTTGTCTACACAACATTACAATTGCCTGTTTGTCTGTTCTGAGTTGTTTTGTGATATGAATGATGTCATACTATGCTTACCGTATTGTAAACTTTGTCTCTTTATCCTTAGCTGTCAATACAATGTAAAGAAATAGACAATACATTAGCCAATGTACAAGGTCATATGTTTGGAACCTGGTTTTATTATGTACTTTGCAGTAAAATACAACTAATATTTTACACGGGTTCACCAGAATAAGTTTTGTATATAGACCAAAGCTATTTTGTTTGGTTTTGCTGCCTCCTTAATATCTTTTGTTCTGGTACTACTAATGTAAAAACTCAACTTTTCAGCAAGCTACGGAACAAATGGTGGAACCGCCACCTTCTGAAGGTGACGAGGCAACTATAACCGGAATGTCACCTCTTGCTGCAGTGGGTCAGTACCTGTCCACTAACAGTGCCAAAAGCACGTTCCTGCGTAATACTGGGTTGGTTGTTAAGGCAATATCGTCCAAACTGCCTCATGATCAAGATATGCAAGCTCAAAACAATGTTATATCTGCGCTCCAGACACAAGTCCATTCCCTAACAGAGACCCTTTGTGAAACAAGGACAACCATTGTTCGATGTCGTCAAGATATGCATGGTTTTGAAACCAGACTATTAGACATTTGCTATGTTGTTCAGGAGCCTAGGAGAAATGAAGGCGAAGGTTATGGTGCTCCATCGAACAGTACAACATGAAAACGTAACAGTCAGGTCAAATGAACTGAGCTTCTGAACTTCTGGTGGTGCATTTATCTGCCGGACTATTAACTTTTATGCCAACCTTCCTTTTGTTTTATGGTTGTAATTTCTTTTGTTGCGGTACAAAATTTGTTCCTAACGTGCAGTGACCGGCTGAAGAAAACAGCAAGCCATTTTTGTATAGTGTAGGGTGTTCCCTATATTTGCACTGGTGGCGAACTTTGATGCCCAGTGGATGTAATCTATGCAATCGCCTTAATAGCCTAGCGTTAGTTTCTGGCTTATTTATTTCCCTAGTCTTCATTTTCCTTGGTTTGCTAGTGGCCGCAACAACCATGGGCCATATACAGACCGTGGTAACCTTGAGCCTGCTACGGGCCGTAGGACCCATGGGCCTCCTACGGGCCATCGGATAAATGGGCCTCCAACGGCCCGTTGATTCAGTGGGCCTCGGGCCATCGGATAAATGGGCCCACATGGGCCGTAAACGGGCGTAATTGGTATCGGTAACGGGCCATTAACTGACCGGAAGACAGAAAAGGCTTAATTCTGTCACAGGCATAACGGGTCGTTAATGGGCCAGAATATAGGACGGGCTGGAAACGGCGCAACGGGTTAACAGGCCACAAACGGACCGATTCTAACCACAGGCCAAATTTGGCCCATTAGGGGAACAGGCCAGTAACGGGCCGGAAGTAATCGAGGGCCGGAAAGGAGCCCAAAAATGTATGGGCCGTCAGTAGGCCAAAAGCTAACACGGGCTGAAAACGGCCCATGTGAATCATGGGCCATTACTGGGCATAAAGAAATTTACTGTTTATTATGGGCCAGAGTCACCGCGGCCCATTAAAGGGCCCAAAGATATGAAAGGCCTCGTATGGGCCGAAAAACATCGTGGGCCATACATGGGCCGAAAATGAAACGGGCTGGTATTATACTAGACGGCCCACATGACGTTGTTGAGCCGATTTCGGGAACGCCATAACGGGCCGTGAGTTCCCGAGCCGTAAAATGGGCTATATGCGAACAGACCGTTAACAGGCTTTTCATGGGCCGGCCCGCTATCTTTTGACCAAGTCAAACGGGCCGGCCTTTGCAAGCTAAATGGGGGAGTGTTGGGCCGTCGCACGTGTCGACATATCATAGGCGCGTATCTGACCCAATGACGAGCTGACACGTGTTTCCTCCGGCCAATGAGAATTTTACACGTGGAAAATCGCCATTGGTCGTTGCTGTTAACAGGTTATCGGATCCAAAACCGGACCCGATAGATAAACGGTGACCCGTTATGGTGGATGCCACGTGTCGGTTACCCTTGACGAAAGCACTTCCATGACGCATCATTTATCGTCATGGAAGTGAACACTTCCATGATGATAATTTTGGTATTGTCATGGAACACTTCTGCGACAGCACAGGTATGACTATCTTAATTCTATCATAAAATCGTCATGGATGTACATGCATGACAGAAAACGTGACCTACTATGACAAACACGTATCATTACGGAAGTGTATTTTTTTTGTAGTGTAGTGAAAACTACGGCCCCCGGGTCTATTTCCTATCATATATTAAATCCAAAATACCTTGCTGCAATTTTTCTTTATTTATTTTATTTTGTATTTTTGTTAGATCTATTTATCAAAACCTATACAATTTAATCTATCTCAATACCATTGAGAGATTGACAACCCCTCTTACGCGTTGGGTTGCAAGTTTTTGTTGTTTGTGTGCAGGTGCTATTTACAAAGTGTTGCTTGGTTCTCCTACTGGATTGATAACCTTGGTTTCATAACTGAGGGAAATACTTACCTTTGTTGTGATGCATCATCCTCTCCTCTTCGGGGAAATACCAACGCAGATTACAAGAAATCAGGAAGAATTTCTGGCGCCGTTGCCGGGGAGACATCATCAACATCTATCAAGTACCTACTCATAAACTTTCATCTCCTTGCATATATATTATTTGTCATTTGCCTCTCGTTTTCATCTCCCCCACTTCTAAAAAGTTTTACAAAAATATTTTTCGTTTGACTTTTCCTTGTTTTCTTGCTATCTTTGCTTGTGTTGCCATGTGCCTTCTATTTGCTTGCATCTTCGCTTGCTAAAAATCTATTTATATGGATCCTCATCCACTTGCTAATATTTTCAAAAGATCCAATTATGATGAACCAATTGCTAGTGAGTTGAGTGCAGTAGATTATCTTTATGAAGTTTTGCTTGAAATTCAAGAATCTGAAAATTGTGATGAAGTGTTAAAAGAATAAATTTATAAAGTGGTTCATGATAGCTCCTTGAATGAAAAGCGTGATTGCAATGATGTTATTATAAATTCTATTAATGTCAATTGTGTTAATAATATGCAAAACCCCAAGCTTGGGGATGCTAATTTTGCTATGTCCACTACTTATTGTAATGATCATGATTGTGGTGATTCTTCTTATGATCTTGAAAATTTATTTAAGCCTCACGATTAATATGATATTGATAATAGTGTTTGCAATAGTATTGAAAGTGGGTTTGGAAGAGTGTCAACTCTAGGTAATAATGATCCCACTACTTTGGAGAATGATCAATCTTATGAAATTTTTGATAAAAGTGGGCTTGGAGAGGTCATGACTTTATTTGATGATAATCCCACTATTTTGGAAGAGTGTCAATGTTGCATTCATGTGGATCATGAAGAGAATATTTTATGTGATAGTTATATTGTTGAATTTGATTATAATGCTACATGTAATTATTATGAGAGAGGAAAATATGGTTGTAGAAATTTTCATGTTACAAAATCACCTCTCTTTGCGTTGAAATTATTAATGCTTCCTTCTTCCTATTTGCATATGCTAGAAATTGCTTGTCTTGATAAAAAAAATCCCTATAAAATGCCTATGCATCGAAAGCATGTTAGACTTAAACTTGTTTTTCGCATGCTATATGATGCTCTCTTTTTGCTTCAATTTTTTGTCTTTCATGTGAGCATCATTAAAATTATCAACGCCTAGCTAAAAGGCTTTAAAGAAAAGCGCTTGTTGGGAGACAACCCAATATTTTTATTTTTCTGTTTCTATGTGTATATACAATTATACTACTGTTATGATTGTGTTTTTATGTTTTAATTAGTGTTTGTGCCAAGTAAAGCCTTTAGGATTATGCTGGATGATAGTTGACTTGATCCTGTTGGAAAACTGAAGGTTACGCGTCCAGTAGCAGAATTGTTAGAATTTGCTGGAACGTGGAACAATTCTGAATTTTTTACACATGATTGATATACAAATTTCCCATGTCGTCCTAATGTTTCATATTTTTTGAAGTTAAAAAGTATGAGCTTAATTCAGTTTTCTACAGACTGTTCTATTTTTAACAGATTCTGTTTTCGTTGCATTGTGTGCTTATTTTGATGAATCTATGAATTTTATCGGGGGGTATAAGCCATTGTAAAGTTATAATACAGTAGGTATAATGCAATAACAAAATATGAATGTGTTGCAACAGTACTTAAAGTAGTGATTTTTTTTCTTATACTAACAGATCTCATGAAGGTTTTGTTAAGTTTTGTGTGATTGAAGTTTTCAAGTTTTGGGTGAGATCACGATGGATGAAGGAATAAGGAGTGAAAAGAACCCAAGCTTGGGGATGCCCATGGCACCCCAAGGTAATATTCAAGGAGTACCAAGCAACTAAGCTTGGGGATGCCCCGGAAGGCATCCCCTCTTTCTTCTAACGACCATCGGTAATTTTACTTGGAGCTATATTTTTATTCGTCACATATCATGAGTTTTGCTTGGAGCGTCTTGTATTATATGAGTATTTGCTTGTTTTGCTTTTTAATTTGTCACAATCATCCTTGATGGACACGCATATTTGAGAGAGCCATAATGATGCTATGATTTGTTAGAATTGCTCTATGTGCTTCACTTAAATTTTTTGAGCTATGGAATTGCTCTAGTACTTCACTTATATCTTTTTGAGCACGGTGGTGGTTTAATTTTTGAAGAAATACTCTCATGATTCACTTAGATTATTTTGAGAGTTAGTAAATTTTGAAGAAATATACTCTCGTGCATCAGTTAGAGTATTTTGAGAGTTAGTAAAATTTGAAGAGATATGCTCTCATGCTTCACTTAAATTATTTTGAGAGTTAGCAAATTTTTAAAGAAATATCGTCTCATGCTTCACTTATATTATTTTGAGAGTTGAAAATTTTGAAGAAATATTTATGCTCTCGTGCTTCACTTAAATTTATTTGAGAGCCTGTTAGTAGCAATGGTAATATATGAATTTAGTCCCAAAGTGATAGATTTTCAAGAGGGGTATAATAAAAACTTTCATGAAGATCATTGGATATTGTAAACTTGATTCCTTGTAATAGTTTTGAGATATGGAGACAGTAATATGTTAGTCATGTTGGTGAGTAATTATGCTTTAGTAAAATATTGGTGTCAAGGTTTGTGATTCCCTATGCAAGCACGAAAGTCAATAGTTATGCAATGAAGTTACATCCTACTTGTGGTGCATTATTCAGTGTTAGTTATGTTTAATGCTCGTTTATGATCGTTTTTGTTTATTGGTTGGTCGCTTCTCAATCTATTTGCTAGCCTCCAATTGTACTAAGCGGGAATACTGCTTGTGCATCCAACTCCTTAAACTCAAGTTATGCCAAATGAGTCCACCGTACCTACCTATATGCGGTATTTTCATGTCGTTAAGTAAATTCGTATGTGCCAACTCTAATATTCAAAATGAATTTCCTTTTTGTGTGCCCGTACCATTCATGAAGCGGCAAGGGGTGGCCAATATTTTTCATGCTAGGTAGGTTATTCTCAAGATGAGTGTTTATTCACTTGTCATTGCACGAGAGTGTGGCAGGTAATAGGGATGCCCAGTCCCGAAATTAAAAAAAAATATGCTGTCAATAATAAATTCCTTGGAAAGTGTTGGTATGGAAGGCACCCGTGGATACGGCTAGCCAGGGATTGTGAAAGAATGGTGGAAAAGTAAATAAACTTTATTTTATGTTTGGGAACCGCCTATGATTTACCTAGCATGGAAGATATTGGGAATTCTCAGTCATTTTCGTTGACAGGAAAAGCATGCCTCTCAAAACAATTTTATCTCTCAATTTCAGCTTTGAGCTCTGGCACCTCTACAAATCTCCGCTTCCCTCTGCGAAGGGCCTATCTATTTACTTTTATGCAAAAAAAATATTGAGTCTCCATCTTCTCTTAAAAAGCACCAACTAGGGAACACTATTATCATACGTGTGCATTGGATATAGCTAATATTTGAGTGTGTTTCATGAATGGATCAATGATTGAGCATAATGGGCTATGGATAGCTTTCTTTAGTGTTGATATTTTGAAAGACATGGTTGCTTGTTGATATGCTTGAGTATTGATGTACTCATGTCAATTATAGACTATTGCTTTGAATCATCTAAAGTCCAAATGTACATGCTACAAAAGAAAAAAATATGTGATGAACATGTTAGGCAGCATTCCACATAAAAATTCTGTTTTTATCATTTACACTCGAGGACGAGCAGGAATTAAGCTTGGGAATGCTGATACGTCTCCAACGTATCTATAATTTTTTATTGTTCCATGCTGTTATATTATCAATCTTGGATGTTTTATATACATTACTAGCAACTTTATATCATTATTTGGGACCAACCTATTGACATAGTGCCCAGTGCCAGTTGTTGTTTTTTGCTTGTTTTTTACTTTGCAGAATATCAATACCAAACGAAGTCCAAATGCCACGAAACTTTTTGGAGATTTTTTTCTGGCCAGAAGACACCCAGTAAGCTTCCGCAGGGCACGAGGGGACGCTCGTGGGGCCCACTTGGCACTAGGGCGCGCCCTGGTGGGTAGTGGGGCCCACGGGCACCCCCTTGACCTACCTCCGCCTCTATAAATACTCTAAAATCCCAAAAACCCTAAGGGAGTCGACGAAATACTTTTTCCGCCGCCGCAAGTTCCAGAACCACGAGATCCAATCTAGAGGCCTTTCTCAGCACTTTGCCGGAGGGGGCAACGATCACGGAGGGGTTCTTCATCATCCTTGATGCCTCTTCGATGATGCGTGAGTAGTTTACCACAGACCTACGGGTCCGTAGGTAGTAGCTAGATGGCTTCTTCTCTCTTTTTGATCTTCAATACAATGTTCTCCTCAATGTTCTTGGAGATCTATTTGATATAACTCTTTTTTTCTGGTGTGTTTGTTGGGATCCGATGAATTGTGAGTTTATGATCAGTTCTATCCATAATATTATTTGAGTCTTTGCTAAACTCTTTTATGCATAATTGTTATAGCCTCGTATTTCTTCTCCGATTTATTGGTTTAGTTTGGCCAACTAGATTGATTTATCTTGCCATGGGAAGAGGTGCTTTGTGATGGGTTCGGTCTTCCAGTGCTCAATCTCAGTGGCAGAAAGAGAGATGACACACATGTATCGTTGCTATTAAGGGTAACAAGATGGGGTTTTTTCATACGTGAGTTTATCTTGTCTACATCATGTCATCGTTCTTATTGCATTACTCCATTTTTTCATTAACTTAATACACTAGATGCATGCTGGATAGCGGTCGATGTGTGGAGTAATAGTAGAAGATGCAGGCAGGAGTCGGTCTACTAATCTTGGACGTGATGCCTATATACATGATCATTGCCTTGGATATCGTCATGATTATTTGCTTTTCTATCAATTGCTCAACAGTAATTTGTTTACCCACCGTATGCTATTTTCTTGAGAGAAGCCTCTAGTGAAAACTACGGCGCCTGGGTCTATTTCCTATAATATATTAAATCCAAAATACCTAGCAGTAATTTTTCTTTATTTATTTTATTTTGTATTTTTGTTAGATCTACTTATCAAAACCTATACAATTTAATCTATCTCAATACCGTTGAGGGATTGACAACCCCTCTTACGCGTTGGGTTGCATGTTTTTGTTGTTTGTGTGCATGTGCTGTTTACATAGTGTTGCTTGGTTCTCCTACTGGATTGATAACCTTGGTTTCATAACTGAGGAAAGTACTTACCTTTGCTGTGCTGCATCATCCTCTCCTCTTCGGGGACATACCAATGCAGATTACAAGCAATCTGCATGCCTCTCCAGAAGATGACTACTGGAAGGATGCGGTCCGTAGCGAGATGGATTCCATCATGGCTAACGGGACAGGGGAGATTATTGAACGTCCCTATGGTAGCAAACCATTGGGATGTAAGTGGGTGTTCAAAAAGAAGCTTAGGCCCGATGGTAAGATTGAAAAGTACAAGGCTAGGCTTGTGACCAAGGGCTATGACCATAAAGAAGAGGAAGATTTCTTCGATACTTATTCACTTGTGGCCAGATTGACCACCATTCAAGTACTAATCTCATTGGCGGCCTTACACGGTCTTCGCGTCCACAAGATGGATGTTAAGATGGCTTTCCTGAATGGAGAGCTAGACAAGGAAATCTACATGCAACAGCCAGATGGCTTTGTGATAGATGGTTAGGACGGAAAAGTGTGTAGGTTACTGAATTCTTTATATGGCCTGAAACAAGCACCTAAGCAATGGCATGACAAGTTTAATACAACTCTGACCTCTGTTGGCTTTGTTGTTAATGAAGCTGACAAATGTGTATACTATCGCCATGGTGGGGGCAAAGGAGTTATACTGTGCTTGTATGTTGATGACATACTGATATTTGGAACCAACCTCAAAGTTATTGAGGAGGTTAAGTCGTTTTTATCTCAGAACTTTGAGATGAAGGACCTTGGTGTGGCTGATGTTATCTTGAACATCAAGCTACTAAGAGATAATGAGGGTGGGACTACACTTCTGCAATCCCATTATATTGAGAAGGTGTTGAGTCGTTTTGGATATTCAAACTGCAAACCATCTCAAACACCATAGGATCCTAGTGTGTTGATTCAAAAGTTCGAAGGCACAACTAAGGATCAATTAATATACTCTCAAATTATTGGTTCACTCATGTACCTAGCGAGCGCAACGAGGCCTGACATCGCATTTGCTGTGAGCAAACTGAGCCGGCTTGTTTCCAAACCGGGTGATGTACATTGGCATGCTATTGAAAGAGTTATGCGATATCTGAAAGATATTATGAACTATGGACTTCACTATACCGGATACCCGTTGGTACTTGAAGGGTATAGTGATGCAAATTGGATCTCTGATGCTGATGAGATGGAGGCCACAACTGGGTATATGTTTACTTTTGGAGGTGGCATTGTTTCCTAGAAGTCTTGCAAGCAAACGATCTTAACGAGATCGACAATGGAAGTAAAATTAGCAACGTTAGACATGTCTGGTGTCGAAGTAGGATGGCTTCGAGATCTTTTGATGGACTTGCCATTGGTTGAGAAGCTGGTTCCGGCTATCCTTATGAACTGTGACAATCAGACTGTTATCACCAAGGTGAAGAGTTCAAAGGACAACATGAAGTCCAAGAAACACATAAGAATGAGATTAAAAGCTGTCAGAAAATTAAGAAACTCCGGAGTGATAGCGTTGGACTATGTCCAAACGGCTAAGAATCTGGCAGATCCCTTTACAAAAGGGCTATCGCGTGTTGTGATAGATAATGCATCGAGGGAGATGGGTATAAGACCCACATGAATTGCCATGGTGGTAACCCAACCTATGTGATAGGAGATCCCGTGAAGTAGGACTTTGGAAAACAAGCAAGTGGTGAACTGAGGAGAGTAACTATACTAACCCACTCCGTTGGATATGTAATACTCTCGACACTGTACGGTAGGATGACTATTGTCTTAATGTGTTCCAAAGCTTATGTAAGCAAGATGCTATCCTACAAAGCGATCTTTGGAGGAACACACCTATATGAGCCTGACTGCTGGTCACAGTCTATGAGATTGGGGTGATCTCTAGTAAGCTCATGAATAGGCCAGGAGTGTGACTTATATGCTCCACCTGAGGGGTCAGGCTTCGGCAGCCTAGTACTAGTAGGACATGTGGTGAAGCTTCTTTATGCCAAACTGACAATTCAAGGCATAGTCCATTGTTCATTTGTGAAGGAGTGTAGCTATTTGCTCTTGGTGAAGTTCAACCTTAACAAGTCTTCACTGAAATACTGGTATATCGAAACAACAATTGGAACAGAGGACACAATGAGCCCTCGAGATCTGGTGGGGGATTGTTGAAATATGTGGTGGGCTTTAGGCCCATCTAACAGTTTTAGGAAAATCTCTAAGGGCCCATGTAGGTGTCATGACAAGGGGTGGTGGGAAGTTTAGTCCCACCTTGCTAGTTGGAGAGGAGTTGGACCTCCTTATAAGGGTTTCTCTTCCATATGCTATTGGAGCTTGAGAAGAGAAGAGGCCATCGCGCGCTCCTCCTCCGCCGCCCGCCTCGCCACGCCTCGTCACGACGCGCCACGGGTTGCGAGAATGAGCTGAGCTCACACCTATGCGCTTATTTTTGTCAGTCAGTAACGGAGAGTTTCTGACAGCTGGGCCATGATCTGAGACATCGGATCGTGGGCTGTCACCGACTCGGACGTGGGTCGAGCCCACGTCTCTCCACGCGGCTGCGCCTATATATGTGTGAGGCGTCTCCCAACCCTAGTCATCTGCCTTCACGCCCACTATCGTTCCTTTGCTGCTGCTGCCGCTGGCGACTCCATCGTGCAGGTCTCCAAAACCCCGCCTCTCCGGATCCTGTGCGGGAGAGGGGCGATTAGGTTTTTGGGAAGCGACCACACGACTGCTCGCCTCCGATCCGTTACTTCCTCTACGTCCGCGTCTTCTTCGTCATCACCATGTCCACCGACGCCGAACGTGCCGCCGCCGAGAAGATCAAGCTGACAAGAAGGCCGCCGAGGACGCCGCTGCTGCTGCCACCGCGGCTTCTGCCTGGCCTACTGGAGGGTATAACTCATTTATCCCGCTCCTATTGTTTTCTGTTATAGCCATGCTAGTGTTATACGTAGATGCGTCTGTCATTAGCGTAGTATGTGCTTGCGTGGTCCAATATCATCATGTTGTTAATTCTGTCAATGCCATGCTAGTGATTTATCCATGGATTAAATTAATTGAAAACTTGCCTATTTACTCAACACAATTGCGTAATCAAGGAGATCTTATCATCTTGTGTCTACAGAAATACATAGAAATTAACTGGCTTCAACTGCAACAAATGGATCCACGTCCAGAAGTTAAAAGAAGGAGCCACACAGCTGCCATCCCTCCTATGGTAATTTAGGGTTTTCGCGCCATCGCCCCTACTCCGTTCGTAGATCGTCGCCTCCTCTTCCGCTGGTAGATTGCTGCCCTCCTTCTCCTATGTCCGCTCCATTGGTGGGTGAGTGCCTCGAGACCCCGAAGTACCGACGGGAGCCATACTTTTTCCTTTTCTCGAGGTTTAGATATGTCTTCGTCGTCCGACACTTCGGCCTTACCGGTGGTGGCTCCCATGGCTTCTTCTACGGCTCCAGCGGGATGTAAGACACTGGATCTCGCGACAATATTGGATGAACATGTTTGTCTTTGTTGTCCATCGCTTCGGCCCTTCATGCAATGATGTCCGTTGTGCGAAAAAGGTATCGTCTATATTTTTCTTCGGCTTTGGCGATGCGTGGATCGTAAAATCTAGTGACGGGATCTGTTGGATAAGGCTAACTTCCCATCTACAATTGACGCACACGCGCGGGGCGGGGTGAGGGTGGGAGTGGGGGATGAGTTGGTCGCATCTTTGTTAAGTAGGTGGTGCTTGCAATAATACTACACCTACGTAATTCGTACTGAACACCTACGTAACCTTCCAACAAATTCTTTTGTCCCCCTTGAATTTTACCGTGGTGGGGCCCATCCTCTCCCCTATCCCCAATCACAGTACACCGCGTCATCCATTACGTAAATTCTTTACCTAACCTTTCGTAGGTGTAACATTGCTCGTGGTGCTTGGGCATCAACGGCGCCACTTTTCGTATTCTGTGGACTCACGCGGAAGTCTAGGTGTAATAAACCCCACATCATCTTCTTCTCCTCGCTGATCAACATCCTCAGTGCTTTTCGATAGAGATCGGCGACTTCTCGGTTGCTTGCATGGATACTACTCTTACTCTACTGTTCCCGTGACGACACAGAACTGTAGCAGTGACAACTTGAGCGCGCCGTTGACATGTTCAGATTGTAGAAGATGGATGATTCCCCGACGACCGGATTGTACTTCATGATTCCTTGATGAGATGTATTCTTTTTCTCTCCGGCTTTCGGGTAATCCTGATATTTGATTAATATAGAGCCTTGGCTCATTCGAAGAAAATAAGAGTTAATTCCACATTTCCGTCCCTAGGTTTACCTTTTCGACCTAAAATACCCAATTTAGCCGATTTTCACATTTTTATCCAATTTAGTGTCAACAATTAGCCCCCTTTATTTAGTTTTTCATTTTGACTGCTTGGACCGAGGTCTCAGTGCTAACCAGTCTTGCCATGTTAGCTGGTTTATTTCATTGAATGGTTTTCTCAGCCCGGTTCGGTTTTTTCGACCATCTTTCCACTCTCTTCCCACTCTCCACCGCCGATGGTGGCTGCAATACAGTGCCCGGCAAGGCTGCTCGTTGCCATCCGCGCCTAGCTTACCTCTTCGATGACCTCAGCATCGACGCACATGCGTTGCGCACGATGGTGGGTTGGTCTACGTTGCCATCATGGAATAGTAGCACGCAGATGTGCGAGTGGCAGGGGGTTGCCTACGAGAACGCCCATGTCGTCGAGCCCCGTCACCGACCTCATGGGTACAGTCCCCTCGGGCGTGCTCGACAACCTCACAGCGCTCTGCACACTTCCCCTCCACTGGAACGCGCTCATGGCCCCCATGCCCAACGACATCTCCCGCGTGACCGAGCTCTGGCCATGTACTTCCGGCACAATGGCTTCTCTGACGAGACCTCGGTGTCGCTCTCTTCACGCTCAAGAATCTAGTGTGGCCCAACATCGGGGAGAACAAGTTTTCGGGCGTGATCTCGCCAGATTTCAACAAGTCGAACCGGCTCGGGTAGCGGAGACGCTGACCGGATAGCCGGGTTCCCAAAAGGCGGTGTTGTTGTCATCGGTGGCGGTAAGAACAAGAACCTACGTGGCAAGCTCAGTTAACACTGGAATGTAGGTCCGAGCATCCATAATGGGTAATTTAAAAAAAAAGGTAGTTAGTGGCAGAAATTTACTAAAATTGGATAAAAAATGTGAACAATCTACTGGATAAGGTAATTTGTATCACAAAGGCGAAACTAAGGGGTAAAAAGTGAAATTAAGTCAAGAAAAAAGAGCAACGGACGAGCAAATGGCCCAATGCCAAGTTTTGCCATGGAGCCGCACCAACTCGATCGGCCAACCACTACCACGGCTGTGACCTCCTACCATGCAGAGCACGAAGCGATCATGGCCCTATATAGATCCCGTACTCATTTCTCGGTAAGTGCACCACTTCACTTGCTTCGAGGTGCAACCAAGCCACACAGATGGGTGGTGCTCCTCATGGCCTCCGGCGACACGCCGCCGCCTCCGCATGCCCCCTCCTCGCGTTCACCGTCCTCCTCGCATTGCCGGGCCTCGCCGCCGGCGTCACCCGGCACTACACGTTCAATGTACTTGCGACGTCTGTCACCTCTTGAAGACTGAACGATGCATGCATCGTCATTCCTTGACCATTCGTGCTGTGTTATCTTCAGGTGGAAATGACGAGCGTGACGCGGCTGTGCGGCACCAAGAGCATCCCGACGGTGAACGGGCAGTTCCCGGGGCCGAGGCTGGACGCGCGGGAAGGCGACCGCCTCGTGGTCACCGTCCACAACCACATGAGCCGCAACGTCTCCTTCCACTGGTGAGGAAGTACGGCATCGGTAGCACGAGCTGTACGCCCGTACGGCGACTCCTGTATGTATATGTGATGATGTTGGGTGCATGTGCAGGCACGGGCTCCGGCAGCTGCGCAACGGGTGGGCGGACGGGCCGGCGTACATCACGCAGTGCCCGATCCAGCCGGGGCAGAGCTACGTCTACGACTTCACCGTCGCCGGGCAGCGCGGCACGCTGTGGTGGCACGCGCACCTCTCCTGGCTCCGCGTGCACCTCTACGGCCCTCTCGTCATCCTTCCCGAGGTCGGCGTCCCCTATCCGTTTACCGCCCCCTACAAGGAGGTGCCCATCATGTTCGGTACGTGCGTGTTTTGTTCTGGATCTCACTATTTTTTTTTTTGAGGGGGTGCTCAATTGCTCGTTGGAATGGACGTTGGCAGGCGAATGGTTCAAGGCCGATACGGAGTCGGTGATCAGCCAGGCCCTTCAGACTGGCGCTGGCCCAAATGTCTCCGACGCCTACACTTTCAATGGGCTCCCCGGCCCAACTTATAACTGCTCGTCCAAAGGTACTTTTACTTCTCTCCCAAATCATCAACATGGCGGGCCTGCAAGCCCACGAATTAATAAAGCAACCCCACCAAAAAAAAACGAGTTAATAAAGCAATTCGTCTACTTATTTTCTGAATGAGAATGCCTGCAACTGAAATGCACGTGCCAGACACATACACGCTGAAGGTGCAGCCCGGGAGGACATACATGCTCCGGCTCATCAACTCGGCGCTCAACGACGAGCTCTTCTTCGCCATCGCCAACCACACGCTCACCGTCGTCGAGGCGGACGCCAACTCCGTCAAGCCCTTCACTGTCAGCACGCTCGTCATCTCGCCGGGGCAAACCATGAACGTGCTGCTCACAACGTCCGGCAGCCCTTCGTCCCAGGCGTTCGCCATGGCCATCGCGCCGTACACCAACACCCAGGGCACGTTCGACAACACCACCGCCGCCGCCGTCCTCCAGTACGACGCCCCGACGCCGGCGAGCTCCGCCCAAAACCTCCCCCTGCCGGCCCTGCCGCGGTACAACGACACCAACGCCGTGGCCAGCTTCACGAGCAACTTCCGGAGCCTCGCGAGCGCGCAGTACCCGGCGCGGGTGCCGCAGGCCGTGGACCGGCACGTCCTGTTCACCGTCGGCCTCGGCACGGACCCGTGCCCGTCCAACCAGACGTGCCAGGGCCCCAACGGCACCAAGTTCGCCGCGTCCATCAACAACAACTCCTTCGTCCGGCCCAGGAGCGCGCTCCTCGAGGGGCACTACCAGCGCCGCTACGCCGGCGTGCTCATGGCCAACTTCCCGACCACGCCGCCGCACCCGTTCAACTACACCGGCACGCCACCCAACAACACGTTCGTCGCCCACGGCACGAGGGTGGTGCCGCTCAAGTTCAACACCTCGGTGGAACTGGTGATGCAGGGCACCGCCATCCAGGGCGCCGAGAGCCACCCCCTGCACATGCACGGCTTCAACTTCTTCGTGGTTGGGCAAGGCTTCGGCAACTACGACCCCATCAACGATCCGGCCAAGTACAACCTCGTCGACCCCGTCGAGCGGAACACCGTCAGCGTGCCCACCGCCGGCTGGGTCGCCGTGCGGTTCCTCGCCGACAACCCCGGTAATCTTTATTCGACACTTGTTGGCATGCTTGACTTGCCTGTACTCCTGTTTACTCGGCAGTGACCAATGTTTACTAATTCGATGCGCATCCATCCATATGTGTGCAGGTGTGTGGCTTATGCACTGCCACTTCGACGTCCACTTGAGCTGGGGACTGTCCATGGCGTGGATGGTCGACGACGGGCCGCTGCCCAATCAAAAGATGTTGCCTCCGCCGTCCGATCTTCCGAAATGCTGATGACTCGTACAAGGGCGAAGATCTGCGAATGTTTTCTTTCCTGCCGACCGATTCTATCTTCATGTTCGACATACCAACTACCAACTCCTTGATCTGGACTGTTTAATTTGTACTGTTGTGCTGATTTTCTGGGAAGTCACTGGACTTTGTTTCCACGCACTTGAATTCCCGTTTTGAATCCGAATAAGAAGTGACAAACTGTTTTTTCTTGGACACCTTTTCTTGGTGTGTACACCCCTGTAATATGAATTACCACATCCTGATCACTTATAGTACCCAAACATCCGACTGCATTATAACCAAATCATACATTTAGTTTTTTGCAACTGTTTTTATTTTTTGGGGATAAAGGTGCATTGTGTGAAGAATGAACTTATATAAAATTGGTTGTAGACATGGACAATTAGACTGTTGGTATGAATAATTCAGGATTTACTAGGACATTCACTATGGCCTGCGGTGGCGTCTACAATGATTGTTTCTTCATTTGTCATGAGTTTAGTGATGTTTCCATTGATTTTGTCCTAGGGAAGCCAATATGGCACACATGTTTTAGCTAGTAAGTTGGAGAATTCTAGCCCTTCTATTTGGCAATGAGAAAAAACAGAGATTGAAAGAAAGAATGGATGCTTGTATTGATAATTTGTTCAGACTTATATACTATGTGAACAGTCGTTTACAATGTCGGTTGTTACAATGTTTGCGTCCTTTGGAAGAGGCAAACTGCCTGTTCGTCATACATAGCGTTTGGACAATGCAGGTCTTCTAACTACTACTAGTTTAACCTAAAGATAAAGCTAAATGACCGTTAGCCTAATACTAACGCTAACTACTTCTAACAGGCAAGAGGAAACTCCTGAATTTCTGTGCCTGTCATGTCAAACGATGTAAGCGTTTTGCCTGATGAATAAAAATCGCCATGAAGGCTTTTCCTCTTTTTTTTAGGATTAACTATGATAAGATGTGAGGCTGATGACGTGACAAACATGCGAGATTTGCTAATGTAGAAGGGTTGTACGCATAGGAAAATAGGCAATTAAATGATAGGTTGATGACCATTCGGCGTGAATGGTGAGCTATATAAGAAAGATAGGATGGCAGGTTGATGACTTGGCAGACATGCATGATTTATTGAGGTGGAAGGGTTGCATGCCTAAGAAAAATACTTAATGAGATTAATCATGATGATGACGTAGAAGACATGCATAATTTGCTCATGTCGAAAGGTTGCATGCGTAATAAAGATATGTAGTGAGATGGCAAGTTAATTATTTGTATTTTCAAACAACTTTTGGGTCTTAAAATTAACTTCCTCAAAAGTAAACTCTTTTTTTTAGAGAGGAGGCATGTTGCCCGGCTTTAGCAAGCTGAAGCCCTTACAAGTACAAACCCAAGTTCAACGGAGTTCAATGAAAGGAATAAGAAAAGAAAAAGGTTCGATACAGACCCAAAGGGCCGAGGCACCAGGCCAAAAAAACTAGCGGACACCGCCTAGCGGGAATGATGAATGCTGGCGCAGCCGACGAAGCGAGGCGACGTGAAACCTGACGGCAGAGGCCCTCAGCCTCCCTGCTGATCATCATGGAAACTCTTCTGCTTTGGGTGTGCCAAAGACAACGAGAATCACTATATAAAACTATTGTCAGGCAGGTGTGCTGCTGTTCCAGTATCTTGAGGTACTCATCAACTACCACATGCTTACTAATAAATATTGGAAGTGCATTGAGGACGGCTTCGAAAAAAGCTAAATATAGCTAGAAGGGGAAGCTCATGTCCTACGGAGGACATATGGTCTTTATCAATGTTGTCCTCACAAGCTTATCAATACTCATGTTATCAATCTCTGACATAGCCATACAGGTGCAGAAAAGGATTGTATTACTATAGGTCCAGATTTGTCCTGGAAAACAATGAGAATGAGACGAAGTACAAGTTAGCTAAGTGAAATACTTTGGGTGGACCAAAGGATCACAGGGGCCGAGGACCTCAAATTAGGAACAAGTGTTTTCTCGACATATGGATGTACAAATTACTTATCGAGGTAGGTGATTGGCAAAATTTGCTTCGAACAAATACATTCAATCCTAGATGTCGCCTCATATGTTGTGAAGCCGTTTATTTCGCCGTTTTGGAAGGGCACAATGTGTATCAAGTCTGTGTTCTTTACTACGAACTCTTTCTCGGTCGAAGATGGACGAACTACGAGATTTTGGGAAGACACTTAGCTCGGGGGCGCTCCATTAGCCGTTCAACACATAAGTATTTTTAGTCAGCCGGTTAAATATACGAGTCCTTCAGGATTTGATAGGGGACAGGTGGACTTTGTGGCTTCACTTGGTGCATTGGATGACGTCGGTCCAACTTAACGAACAAACCTAACGTATTCCACTGGATGGAATTACACTCCTGGTGTTTTCTCTAGTAAATCCATGTACGCTGACCTAATCAACGTTGGCCGGTTTTTAGATTCCATCACATATGGAAGACTAAGGTGCCATTGAAGTTTAAAATCTTTATGTGGTTCCTTTACCAAGGGATTTTGATAAATGGGTGATCCTAAGATCATGGTTAATGCATAGCCGACTGTTGGCTATATTTTCTTTTACTATCTCTTGATTGTATGTCGTTGCCATGTCATTTATAGTCAATCTTAATTATAGCGAGCATAAAAATAGTTAGCTATAAACATATACTATCATGCACTAGTGCAGAATCGGGCTTTAGTCCCGGTTCGTAAGGATCTTTAGTCCCGGTTCACCAACCGGCACTAAAGGGGGGGGGGGGGCCTTAGTGCCGGTTCGTCATGACCCGGGACCAAAGGCTCACCACGTGGGACGAGCCCGCGCCGGGATGCTGCACCAACCGGGACTAAAAGGTTTAGGGGTTTATGGGTTTATTGTTTATTTTTTTCTTTTAATTTTGTGTTTTTCATTTAATTCTTTTTCATTTCAAACATATTTTACGATACTACATACTGTACACGTTATGCATATATATAAATAGAATTTCTCGTAGAACCGATCATATATATATCATCGAATTTCTCGTACGACCATTCACATACACATATATATATGTATATATATATACAATTTGGTATATACAATTTCTCCTACAATTTACAGATCATTACATGGAGGCATTAGGTGTAATGGTATTCTTCTTTGGGATGTATGACCTGGTCGAGCAAAAATCCCGCTATTTTCTCTTGAATTGCTCGTACGTGATCCGTTGGTAGGAGCTTATCCCGCATCTCCATCATCTTTAAATAAGGAGATCAATATGAATGTATTAGTTGTGTGTATATATATTAGATAATGATGTAAAAATTGTGAATAGTATTCTGGCAAATGTACCCATAGTTGTCTATCATCTTTGGTTCTTTCGGATGTCATCATGCGAATGTTCTCGCAAACGTAGTATGCATATAAATTATTCCCCGGCGCCTGCCTCATGGCCTTTACGAGAATAGAATTCAATCTGATAATAATTAATCAAGCATGATAATGGTATTGAAACTAGAATTAAAGAGATGCACAGACGTAGCTAGCTAGTACTACTTAATTAATTACCTTGGGTCGCACCCATTTCAGCTGTTGTTTCCATGCGTCTTCAACCTGTTTGATGCACTTTTGCCAAGCCCTGCCCGCCGGCAAGGAAAATGAATAAAGAAGTTATTAATTAGTTGATATCAGGAAATGAATTAAAAATGCCGATATAGTGCGAAAATGATTGAAATTACCTGTCGACCACCCCCCTCATGATTGCGTAGTCATTAACGTCTTTAAGTAGTGAGTCCAGTACTTGAATTTTTTCCTCATCAACTTCAATGATTAGCAGGATCCAGTGGAAACTGCATGCGCACACGTTTGTATAATTAAGCGGGCATGTGCATAACTTATCAACTATACTTATTAACATCTAGTAAGTAAAAACAGAATTTGTTGTACAAGACAGTGTCACTCACCCGAAGTTGTAAGAAACTAGTATTTCTGGTTGAGTATTTAGTCGCTTCATAAACTCTAGCAAGCTTCTCTCTGTGTCTTTTCTCGACCATTCAATTCATCATGTCTCTTAATTAATGGTATTTGGCTCAATGAACCCAATGTCATAGCGTCCATCTCTTTTCATTTCATACATCTTCATTCTGCATAATACCACAGAAAAGAATATAGTGAGAATAATTACAGGTAATGAACGAGCACAACTAGCTAGAGACTTAAATTACAGGAAAAAAAATCACTTACAGACAATAGCAACTGACGATAGATTTGTCGAGTGCGTCTTGATTGAATAACTGAAACATTTCTTGAAACTCAACCCACAAATCTTTTGCATGGAAGTAATGCTCTTCCTTGACTTTCACCATGAGGGACTCTCGCCCGTTGTTTACTTCTCTCAGGTACCACTCATGCAATGTGTACATTCTCGTTGATAGAAGCGGGATCTCCTCAGGCTTGACCAGAGGTTGCCCGGGGACAAATTTCCATCTTATTTCCTCCTCTGTAAACTCGAGGAGTTCCTCGATGCCTAGGAATTGTTCAACAGTGACACATACCTCTTTAGCCTGCCTTCTATGATCGTCGGTTATTACCAGCTGATCGACGGTACTCACTGACGAAGACATGTACCTAGGGTAGGGTAATAGGCCTGACCTAGACACCCTTACCCGAGGACACTGCCTTAAGGCCAAGGACATTCAAAGGGCAGCACCATCTACCGACTGAAATCGCCACAGGGTGCAACCCACTCGACCAACAGTTCACTCGGATAACCCAATTCCATTCGACCGGGGTGTACTCACTCGACCGCACCAGAAACCACTCAGAAGACAGAAGATCTAAGGTCACTCAGGATGGCAAGGGTCAGGCGTTCACTCCGTAGTCTTAATGATCATTTATTTACCTTTATTGCTGGCGTTATCAGTAACGTCCTGTCTTTATAGACATTGAAACCCTTGTAACGTGGGACGGTTGGGGTCTTGGCGCACTCTATATAAGCCACCCCCCTCCTCGGGCACAAGGGTTCGCACCCCCTGTAACTTCACGCATAAGTCAATCGACCGAGCCTCCGGGCACCGAGACGTAGGGCTGTTACTTCCTCCGAGAAGGGCCTGAACTCGTAAATCTTGCGTGCACAACCTCACCGTAGCTAGGATCTTGCCTCCTCGTACCTACCCCCCATTCTACTGTCAGACTTAGAACCACGACAGTTGGCGCCCACCATGGGGCAGGTGTCTTAGCGACTTTCCGGTGAGGTTGCGATTTTTTCCGATTCCCATCATCATGGTTTCGGGTGGAGGTTTGGCTGAGGGCCACGAGATCCGTCTCGGCGCGCTCGTCTTCATCGCCGATGACTCCGCCTGGCTCCAGGAGGCCCCCCTCGACGTCGAGACGTTCCCCGTCCGCGGGGCGACGCACTTTCGCGCATGTGTCCCCGGCGTCCTTCTGCGGCAGCCGTCGACCCAATACCAGTCGTTTCCTACGGCGTCTTCGTTCCCCGTTGTTCGCCGTCGCAAGCGATCCGGTCGATCGCGGCTTCAGCGGTGGGTGAAGCATGCAGTGGCACGTCAATCGGCCACCCCTCAAGTCGCGGCAATCGAGCCCGATGAATCTCTCTACGGCCTGTTCGATCTGTCGACTGGCTCTGTCGAGACTCTGTCCGAGTGCGACAGCAGCGATCCTGCGGCGGAGGTCCTGATGGTCGACACGTCGCGTAGCCCGCCTGGCATGCGTCACAACGGAGGCGGCGACGGCGGTAGCAATCCGTCGCGTGTTCACGAGGAATACCACCCCGAAACCCTCTCTTCACAGCGGAGGGAGGAACTTCACCACCGTAACGAGGAAGCACTCCACATGCCCATCGTCGGAGAGACCTCTGAGGCTCGGGCCTTGGAGGCAGCGCGCTTGGCCACTTTGGTTGAGCGCACTCGACAGGAAAATCTTCAGCATGCACTCGACGAACGTGCTCGGCAGCGGATTCCTGAGTCCAGTTGACGGCGGCAATTATTCCCTCCTGAGCCTCAGGTATACCGCACTCCGATTCAGAATCTTGCAGCCGCAGCTCGTATAGCAGAATCCATCCAGCCATCCCAGTCAGAAGCTGGACGAGGTTTGATGCAGATCCGGGCTCTGCTCCGGGCGGCAGGAGACCAAAACACTGAAGTATCACAGTCGCGTGACAGAATCCATAGCAGATCTGTGGTGGCTGACACAGTTCAGTCGGCTCACAGCCCAAGATCGCCTCCGTGGCGTGAAGGGCGGGTGCATCGCCAGGATCAGCATTTGGGTCGGATCCACGAGCAGTACGATCATCGACTCGGCCGTGATGACCGCCGTCGAGCGCCTACACCCCCTCCAAGAAGTGGATCATATGTGCCCCGGCACTATGATGACAGGCGCCCGTACAGCGGAGGGCGGAGGACGCCGGTCGACCCAAGGGAGGACGCCGGTCGACAGCAAGGTTTGGTCGACAGGAACCGAGCACACAGAGAGGGGCAAGGCAGGGATCGCCCGAGTGGAAGCAGGATTCATGTTTCGGGTCCCGAGTGTTTTAGCAGAGCTATCAGAGCCGCTGAGATCCCCCCCAACTTCAGGTTGGCGACTGGGGTTAGTAAGTTCACCGGTGAGTCGAAGCCTGATACTTGGCTGGAAGATTACCGAGTGGCTGTCCAGATCGGTGGTGGAAATGATGAGGTAGCTATGAAACATCTTCCTCTCATGCCGGAAGGGTCGGCCAGAGCATGGCTGAATCAGTTGGCTCCAGGCAGTATATTCAGCTGGGAGGAGTTAGCCCGAGTGTTTGTCAGGACATTCGAGGGCACATGCAAACGACCTGCGGGGTTGAGAGAATTGCAACATTGTGTACAGAAGCCGAATGAAACTCTGAGGGATTACATCCAAAGATGGACCACATTACACCACACGGTAGAGAATGTATCCCAACACCAAGCAGTTTGTGCCTTCAAGGAAGGCGTTCGGTATCGGGTGCTTAACTTGAAATTCGGTCGGACGGGAGATATGTCTCTGACCCGAATGATGGAAATAGCCACCCGGTACGCTAATGGTGAAGAAGAGGACCGACTCCGCAGTGGGAAGGGCAAGCCAGTCGCCCAAGATACCGGAGTGGGTCGGAAGCAGAAACGCAAAGCCGAGCCAGCAGGTCCAGGTGAAGCTGCGGTTGTAACTCAAGGGAAATTCAAAGGAAAGCCCAAGGGACCCTGTATCCCCAAGAAGGTGAAAGATCAGGCTGGGAACGATGTGTTGGACTTGCCATGTCACATTCACACCAAGAAGGATGAAGAGGGAAATCTGATTTATCCCAAACATACCACTCGACAATGTCGGCTCCTGATCCAGCAGTTCCGAGAGAAACAACCCAGTGAAAAGGAAAAAGAGTCTGACAAGGATGGTGATCAGGAAGAAGATGATGACGGTTTCCCTAACGTCAATTCCACTTTGATGATTTTTGCTGACATTGAGAGTAAGAGTCGACTGAAAGTCATCAACAGAGAGGTAAACATGGTTGCTCCGGCAACGACGACATATTTGAAATGGTCAAAAACTCCCATCACATTCGACCAATCTGACCACCCACCGCACGTCGCCACCCCCGGGAGGCAAGCATTGGTGGTCGACCCGGTCGTTGGGGGCACCCGACTGACCAAAGTCTTGATGGATGGTGGCAGCGGCTTGAACATTTTGTATGCAGAGACTCTTCGTGGGATGGGCATTCCGATGTCCAGGCTCAGTGAGAGCAACATGCGGTTCCATGGTGTTATTCCAGGGAAGAAAGCTGATTCACTCGGACAGATCACTCTTGACGTGGTTTTCGGTGACTCAAAGAATTACCGCAAGGAGAAGCTGACATTTGAAGTTGTGGATTTTCACAGTGCCTATCATGCTATTCTGGGCAGAACTGCATATGCCCGTTTCATGGCTCGACCGTGTTACGTGTACCTCAAGCTGAAGATGCCTGGCCCCAAGGGCGTGATCACGGTCACTGGCAATCGGCAACGAGCAGAAGAGTGCCTCCAGAAGGGCTCTAAGATTGCCGATGAACAGATGGCAGTGATTGAAATGGAAGAGTATAAGAAGACTGCAGATCCGAGTGATTTGTTGCGCACTAAGAAGCCTGCTTCCGAGTCTGCATTTCAGTCGTCCGGTGAAACAAAGCCTGTTCACATTCACCCGACCGATCCCAGTGCTGCACCGACTCATATCTCAACAACACTCGACAACAAATAGGAAGAAGCGCTCATCCAGTTCCTCCGTGAGAACTGGGACATCTTCGCATGGAAACTATCTGACATGCCGGGTGTACCCAGGGGGCTGGCTGAGCACCGTTTGCGAGTCGATCCAAAGGCAAAACCCGTGAAAGAGCACCTCCGTCGGTCCGCTGCGGAGAAGAGAAAGGCAATCGGCGAGGAGGTGGCTCGGCTTCTGGCAGCTGAGTTCATCCGCGAGATTTACCACTCCAAGTGGCTCGCCAATGTTGTCATGGTTCCCAAGAAGGACGATTCACTCCGTATGTGCATTGATTTCAAGCATATCAATCGGGCCTGTCCGAAAGATCATTTTCCTCTCCCCCGCATCGATCAGATAGTTGACTCAACTGCGGGATGTGAGCGATTGTCCTTCCTGGATGCATATTCCGGGTACCATAAGATCCGACTGTATGGACCTGATGAAATAAAAACAGCTTTTATCACCCCATTCGGGTGCTTTTGCTATGTCACCATGCCCTTTGGTCTCAAGAATGTTGGTGCCACATTCATGCGCATGATACAGAAGTGCCTGCTAACTCAAATCAGTCGGAATGTGGAAGCATACATGGATGACATCGTGGTTAAGTCGCGCAAAGGTTCCGACCTGCTGACTGACCTTGCTGAAACCTTTGCCAATTTGAGAAGATATGATATCAAGCTTAATCCGTCGAAGTGTACATTTGGAGTTCTAGGTGGAAAGTTACTCGGTTTCCTCGTTTCCGAACGTGGGATCGATGCAAACCCAGAGAAAGTTGGTGCGATCCTCCGAATGAAACGCCCTGTAAGTGTACACGACGTTCAGAAGCTTACTGGTTGTTTGGCCACTTTGAGTCGATTCATCTCTCGCCTCGGTGAAAAGGCACTGCCTCTTTACCGACTGATGAAGAAATCTGATAAGTTCGAGTGGACTCCTGAAGCTGATGCAGCGTTTGCAGAGCTCAAAGCCCTACTTTCCACCCTGCCGGTGCTTGCTGCTCCAATCAGCAAAGAGCCTTTACTGCTTTATATAGCAGCCACTGGACAGGTTGTCAGTACAGTACTCACGGTCGAGCGGGAAGAAGAAGGTAAAACCTACAAGGTTCAGCGCCCAGTGTATTATATTTCTGAAGTCTTAACTCCATCTAAGCAAAGATATCCACATTATCAGAAGCTTGTCTATGGAGTCTACTTGACCACGAAGAAGGTTGCACATTACTTCTCAGATCATTCAATTACAGTCATCAGTGACGCTCCGTTGTCAGAAATTCTAAACAACAGAGATGCAACTGGTCGAGTGGCAAAGTGGGCGATTGAACTCCTTCCGCTGGATATCAAGTTCAAGGCAAAGAAAGCGATAAAGTCTCAAGCGATAGCAGATTTCCTCGTCGAGTGGATTGAACAACAGTTACCGACCCAGATACAGTCGGAACATTGGACTATGTTCTTCGACGGATCCAAGATGTTGAATGGTTCAGGCGCTGGAGTGGTCCTGGTATCTCCACGAGGCGACAACCTCAGATATGTTCTCCAGATTCACTTTGATTCCTCCAACAATGAAGCTGAATATGAAGCACTCTTGTATGGGTTGCGAATGGCCATTTCACTCGGCGTCCGTCGCCTAATGGTTTACGGTGACTCAGATTTAGTGGTTAATCAAGTGATGAAGGAGTGGGACGTCAGGAGCCAAGCTATGACTGGTTATTGCAATGCGGTGAGGAAGTTAGAAAAGAAGTTTGAAGGGCTAGAGCTCCACCATATACCCCGATTGAAGAATCAAGCAGCTGATGACTTGGCGAAGATAGGATCCAAGCGGGAGCCTATTCCAAGCAATGTGTTTTTGGAACATATTCACGCACCGTCAGTTCAAGAAGATCCCTTCACAGAAGAGCCCCCACAGCCTAAAAGTTCCACTGATCCGACTGAAGTTGAAATCCCAGCTGTGGTCGACTTGATCATGGAAGTTTTGATTTTTATTCTAGATTGGACAGTGCCGTACATTGCATATATTCTCAGGAAAGAGCTTCCAGAGGATGAAGAAGAGGCTTGCCAGATTGTCCGTCGATCCAAAGCCTTCACAGTAATGGGGGAGCAACTCTATAGAGAAAGTGTCACTGGGGTCGTTCAGAAATGCATCACTCCGGAAGAAGGCCGAATGATCCTCGATGATATTCACTCGAGAACCTGCGGTCACCATGCGTCTTCTCGGGCCATCGTGGCCAAGGCGTATCGAGCAGGGTTTTATTGGCCACGGGCAAATAAGATGGCAAAGGAGATAATTGACAAATGTGAAGGCTGTCAGTTCTACTCCAACATGTCCCACAAACCCGCTTCAGCCCTGAAGACCATTCCACTCGTCTGGCCATTCGCTGTTTGGGGTTTGGATATGGTGGGACCTCTGAAGACTGGCAGGAGTGGTTTCACCCATGTGCTTGTAGCAGTCGACAAGTTCACCAAGTGGATCGAAGCTAAACCTGTCAAAAACCTGGATGCAAGTACTGCGGTCAGCTTCATCAGAGGGTTAACATTTAGATATGGAGTCCCACACAGCATCATCACGAATAATGGGTCGAACTTTGATTCTGATGAGTTTTGAGCTTTCTGTGCATCCCAAGGTACTCGGGTCGACTATGCTTCAGTCGCCCACCCTCAGTCGAATGGACAGGCAGAAAGAGCGAACGGCTTGATTCTCAAAGGTCTGAAACCTCGATTGATGTGCGACCTCAAACATGCGGCCGGTACTTGGGTAGATGAGCTACCGTCAGTCCTTTGGGGATTAAGAACAACACCAAATCGGTCGACTGGTCGAAACCCCTTCTTCATGGTCTATGGAGCTGAGGCTGTGCTGCCGAGTGACTTGCTTCACAATGCGCCCGAGTAGAACTTTTTTCAGAAGCTGAAGCAGAACAAGCTCGAGAAGATGCTGTTGATCTTCTGGAAGAAGAAAGAGAGATGGCCTTGATCCGATCGACCATTTATCAGTAAGACCTTCGTCGATTATATGCCAGAAATGTGAAGGGTCGAGCATTTCAGGAAGGAGACCTTGTGCTCCGAGTGGACCAGCAACGGCCGCACAAACTTGCCCCCGCTTGGGAAGGTCCCTTCATTGTCACCAAGGTGCTCCACAACGGAGCGTATCACCTCTACAATGTGGAGCATAATAAAGACGAGCCGCGTGCTTGGAATGCGGAGCTACTCCGCCGTTTTTATACTTAAGTGTTCAGACTGATGAGATGTAATAAAGAGTACCTTTCAGTTCGTTTATCAAAGACATGGTTTTACAGTCTCCTAAATGATTGTTGTTACTAATACATGTGTCCAAAATCCCCCAGTGGGTGGCTTAGCCGCGAATCCGATTCGCCTAAGTTTAAAAAAAGTCCTACCGAGTGGTGAGCAACCCTCTCACTCGGGGGCTTAGCTGCAGACCTATACTCGCCTAAGTTTAAAAAATCCTACCGAGTGATGAGCAACCCTCTCACTCGGGGGCTTAGCTGCAGTCTTGTACTCGCCTAAGTTTAAAGAAAATCCTACCGAGTGATGAGCAACCCTCTCACTCGGGGGCTTAGCTGCAGTCCTGTACTCGCCTAAGTTTAAAAAATCCTACCGAGTGATGAGCAACCCTCTCACTCGGGGGCTTAGCTGCAGTCTTGTACTCGCCTAAGTTTAAAAAAATCCTACCGAGTGAGAGCAACCCTCTCACTCGGGGGCTTAGCTGCAGTCCCGTTACCGCCTAAGTTTAAAAAAATCCTACCGAGTGATGAGCAACCCTCTCACTCGGGGGTTAGCTGCAGTCCGTACTCGCTAAGTTTAAAAAATCCTAACGAGTGATGAGCAACCCTCTCACTCGGGGGCTTAGCGCAGTCCCGTACTCGCCTAAGTTTAAAAATCCTACCGAGTGATGAGCAACCCTCTCACTCGGGGGCTTAGCTGCAGTCCCGTACTCGCCTAAGTTTAAAAAATCCTACCGAGTGGTGAGCAACCCTCTCACTCGGAGGCTTAGCTGCAGTCCTGCACTCGCCTAAGTTTAAGAAAGTCCTACCGGAGTGATGAGCAACCCTCTCACTCGGAGGCTTAGCTGCAGTCCTATACTCGCCTAAGTGTAAAACATGCTTCATCCTGGTCTGCAAGGACGACGAGGTGCAGGTCGTCCGCGATCCTATCCTCAGAACTGCGTCTGTTCCGAGTGAAGATACAAGTTCCACTCGGAAATAAAAACAAGCATATTTAAGGGCAAACAAAGTTCGGATGAAGGAGCTCAAAGTACTCGGGCATCAGGCCCGAAGGAGTTTTACGGTTACAGAATCACTCGGCATACCGAGGCAAATTGAATCAGATCATAAAAGTTTCATTAACTCCGCAGAGGGGCTGGCAGGCTCGACAAACTCGTCCAGGTCAATTCCATCTGCGATTCGAGTAGCAGCAGCAATGAAGGTCTCCATGAAAGACTGGAAGTCGAGCTTCTTGGTGTTGGCGACCTTGATTGCCGCTAGCTTCTCTTCTCTGGCTTCCCTGCAGTGGACGCGAACCAGGGATAAAGCTACGTCAGCACCGCATTGAGCAGCGGACTTCTTCCACTCCTGCACTCGACCAGGAATCTCGTTAAGTCGAGTCATCAGAGACTCGAGGTCGTTTCGGAGCGTGTCCCCTGGCCAGAGCGCTGTGTCGATCCGCGAAACTGGAACCTTGAGTCGAGCAAGATATTCCAAGGCACTGGCGAGGCGAGACTCCAGTCGGAGCACATTCATGGCTGCTTCATCTTTGACAGGAGAGTTGATAGGGTCCAAGTTCGTCTCGACTCGCCCAGTTTCTTCCTCGAAGTCTTGACAGAATTCTGCACTCACAGAGAAATAATGAGTCGACAGCGGTATGATGAGTCGACGAAAGCAAACCAATCGCACAGAGAAAAGTACCTTCAAGCATGAGGAATAATTTTTTAGCGAGTCCTCCCAGGTAGTTCTCCAGCTCGTCCCTCCTACGGGTGATGTCTTCTACTTTGTCGGTCAGGGTTCGCTTGTCCTTCTTCAGACGAGTCACTTCTTTGTTGGCTTCGTCAAGAGCAGCCTTCAGCTTGGCATTCTCTCCCACCAGCTGTCCGACTGAAGCCATCTTTTGGTCGGCAAGCGCCAGTTTGTCTTCGGCGGTTTTCTTCGCAACCGCAAGGTCAAGGTCCTTCTTCTCCAAAGCTTGTCTCATTGTTTCTAGAAAGAATAACATTCGAATCAGAAAAAGGAGGAGAAAAGGTGGCAAGAGAACCGGTCGACAAACTTTCCTTACCAGCAGCGTCATCCTTAGCCTTCTACAAGTTGTTTCGAGCCAATTCCAGGTCAAGATTGAGCTGAGTTTGCTTCTTCTCCAAGTCGGCAAACCGGGCTCCAAGATCACAAGATTTCTGTGTTCAGAAGATAGTCAGTCGGCAGACACAAAGACTACTGCCGAATCAAACATTCGCCAATAGTCTCGGGGACTACACCCAGTGGGTGCACTCAGCGTGCCCCCACTGGTCCGACTCTTTCAATCGACTTGGTCCGTCCAGTCGAAAAAAAAAACTCAGACCATAGCCGACTGCCCGCAGTCGACTACGGTCTCGGGGACTACACCCAGTGGGTGCACTCAGCGTGCCCCCACTGGTAAAGGTTCCACTCGGCATGATCTGCCCAGCCCGAGTGGAAAAGATCTGTTAAAAGACCCCCGCCGAATCAAACATTCGACGGCGGTCTCGGGGACTACACCCAGTGGGTGCACTCAGCGTGCCCCCACTGGTTCAGAGATTCGATCAGCACAACCTAGTCGACTCAAGTGGAAAAACTACTCAACAGAAATTAAAACACCCAGTGGGTGTACAGACTGATAATGGGTGTGCAATTAAGGTTCCAAAACGCTCATCCACGGACATCTTGCGGATAAAGCAGCAGCTCCTAAATATCATATCCCAACAGAACAAGCGTCAAGATGGAGTTCAGTCGGAAGTAAGCTAACCTGGACATTGGCCTGAAGTGCTGAGCTGGCATCATAGGCAGCTTGACTGGCCTCGCGCACCACCTTCATCTGCTCCATCAAAACGCCAGCCTGGCGTATAGCCTCCTTGGCAGCACTCTCTTGGTCTTCTGGGACTTGATGGGCGGTGGGAGGTGCAGTCGGTGTATCAGTTGCAGTAGCTTGAGAGCTTGAGGCATGAAGTTGGACAGACAGAGGAAGGGCCCGCACAATCGACGACGAAGGACGAACACTCGACAAGGGAATCGCAAAAGTAACGGAGGCACGGTTGAAGTCCCCGGATTGCTGGATAGCTGGTTCCGTCGCCGGCGTCGACTGGGGCGTCTTGCTAGCTGGTACCTTCTTGACTGAGGCCCTGCTCCTCCTACCCACGAGTTCTTGTGGCTCATTTTCATCATCGTCTTGAAGTTCAATAACATCTCGCAGAGCTGCAAAAGAATCGACCACAAGAGTTCAGTCGACTGTAGAATTGGCTAGCAAAGAAAAGATGAGATAACATGGGTCATACTCGTTTTGGAGGTGACCGCGTCCTCCATCTCCTCGTCACCATCATCTTGGTAAGCAGAAGTCCCGGAGGTAGCAGCACTGCAAATCTCAAGGTTCACTCGGTCAAGCAAGTGGATGGGTCGGCAAATGATATAAGATTCTTCAAACAAAGGGTGAAAACGAAACGCTTACGCAGAGGCGACGGGAACGTCAACCTTGATCTTGGGCAAAGCCTTCCGTGGCTTGGATGGCGCGGTCTTGAGCTGCTTCAGAGCCTTCTCAGTCGGCACCGGAGAAGATGTCCGAGTGCGCTTCGAAGTCTGTCCAGTCGGTGCTGCCACCTTGCCCCGGATACTTGCTGGGTCGTGATTGTGCTTGGAACGCTTTTCCGTGCGAGGTGGAGAATCGACCTCCTCCTCACTGCTCGAGTTTTCCTGCTCTTCATCACTCTCCCCATCGGAGTTCCAGTCGCCGCTGTCGCCTCCACTCTCTTCTCCTTCCTGGATCTGCTCCCCGTTGGGCATCGAGTACATCTCAGTATATATCTGCGAAGCAAAGAATCGAACAAGCATCAGTCGGTTCCAAAGATAGTTTACAAATTAGAGTAAAAGTCACTCGACATCGAAGGCCTGACCTTGTCTGGTTCGTTATCAGCGCCGAGTGGCAGAATTCTCCTAGACCCCCTGGGGTTGTCTCTGTTTCCGGTAATGCTCTGCAGCCACCGCGCCACCGTCTCCTCGGCGACTTCCTCCAGGTGGATCCGAGCAGAATCATCGGCGCCCGAATACATCCACATAGGATGATCGCGGGCCTGGAGCGGCTGGATGCGGCGAGTGAGAAACACCTCTAGCAAATCCATGCCGGTCACGCCATCGCGGACAAGTTGGATTACGCGGTCAACCAACATGTTCACCTCCGCCTTTTCTTCTGGAGTCACTTTCAAGGAAGAGGGCTTTTCAATTCGCCCCATGGTAAAGGGAGGAAGGCCAGTCGACTGACCAGGAGTTGGTTTGTCCTTACAATAAAACCAGGTCGACTGCCACCCTCTGACCGAATCAGGAAGAGTCATAGGTGGAAATGTGCTTTTGCCTCTCATCTGGATCCCTAGACCCCCGCACATCTGAATCACGTGATTCCTCTCATCACTCGGATTGGCCTTTTTCACAGACTGTGAGCGGCAGGTGAAGATGTGTTTGAAGAGACCCCAATGCGGTCGACAACCCAAGAAATTCTCACACATGGAGACAAACGCAGCTAGGTATGTGATGGTGTTCGGAGAAAAGTGATGAAGTTGGGCCCCGAAAAAGTTCAGAAAACCTCAGAAAAAAGGATGAGGGGGCAGAGAAAAACCACGGTCGACGTGAGTCGCGAGGAGGAATCACTCACCCTCCTACGGTTGCGGCTCGGTCTCATCACCTGGCAGCCTCCAAGACCCATGGTCGATCAAGCCCCCCTCGACCAGATCCTCCATGTCTTCTTGCTGAATCGTGGAGCGAATCCAATCGCCCTAGATCCAGCCGGGCGGCAGGCCGGATCTCGACGACGAGCCTCCCCGACTCGTCTTCTTGCCCTTCGTTGCCGCTGTCGCTTTCTTCGCACGCTCCAAGGCCGCCGTCTTCTCCTTCCCCATCGCGGCAGGCTGCGCTCGGGCGGGGCAGCGGCATCGAAGGTGGCGGCGAATGCGGTGGTGAAACAGGAGAGGAGGAAGGAGATGGGGAGCACAGTACCGGGCTCATCGACCCCGACGCCTTATATGGGTCCGCTCCCGAGTGGCTGACTAGTGGGCCCAGGCAATCCAGTCAAATCCCGCAACAGTCACGCGCTGGATACGTGGCGAAAAAGGTGGCACAAGAATCGAGGCGTCCCTGCCTAATCCGCTCCGTCTACTGCGGTCCTCTCTGTCCCGCGCGCTTCTCCAAATTTCGAATCCCGTGGGATCCGGAAAGCGGCAGCGTGACCAATCGCGCCAAGGATCTTATACCATATCAACATTCGGAGCTTATCAGAAAAAATCACTCGACGACCTCTGAATGGACCCAAGCGACTGAAAGTGAAGTTGAAGTTTTTACAAAGATCTCCGGCCTGGTTAGGATGCCTTTGAAGCATATAAATCGGGTCGGAACCATCTTCAACCCCTTCTCCACTCGGACCCAGATCCATTCGGGGGCTAATGACGAAGACATGTACCTAGGGTAGGGTAATAGGCCTGACCTAGACACCCTTACCCGAGGACACTGCCTTAAGGCCAAGGACATTCAAAGGACAGCACCATCTACCGACTGAAATCGCCACAGGGTGCAACCCACTCGACCAACAGTTCACTCGGATAACCCAATTCCATTCGACTGGGGTGTACTCACTCGACCGGACCAGAAACCACTCGGAAGACAGAAGATCTAAGGTCACTCAGGATGGCAAGGGTCAGGCGTTCACTCCGTAGTCTTAATGATCATTTATTTACCTTTATTGCTGGCGTTATCAGTAACGTCCTGTCTTTATAGACATTGAAACCCTTGTAACGTGGGACGGTTGGGGTCTTGGCGCACTCTATATAAGCCACCCCCCTCCTCAGGAACAAGGGTTCGCACCCCCTGTAACTTCACGCATAAGTCAATCGACCGAGCCTCCGGGCACCGAGACGTAGGGCTGTTACTTCCTCCGAGAAGGGCCTGAACTCGTAAATCTTGCGTGCACAACCTCACCGTAGCTAGGATCTTGCCTTCTCATACCTACCCCCCATTCTACTGTCAGACGTAGAACCACGACACTCACATGTGGTTGTACAATGAGCGGGGGGTCGATTGCACTGCCTGCTCTCCCAGCCGGGGAACAGCTTTCCCGTTTTTTTACCAACTGCTTTGCTCAAGCTCGAGCTCGACTCCTTCTCTTTTTGTGCACGATATAACTTCTTGATAGAGCGCTCATAGTCCGAGTCCCCTTTCTTCACAGCTGGTTGAGCATTATCAATAAAGTGTTGTACGACTTTCTCAGGTACTTTCTCCTTTGGCGGCGCGGGGGGGGGGGGTCGGTGGCAAATGGGCCTTCACTTGGGCGTCCACTACGGCCGTGTTTTCCTCGTCAGTCAAGTCGTAAGGCAACTTCGGAAGAGGCTTGAGGCTTGGACCATATCTAAATTTCTTGCCTGTTGTACCGCTAGCCGCCGTAGCTGCGGCGCCTCTCTTCCGCTGTTGCTGAGGCTGCGGAGCCTGCTGAGGCGGCGGAGACGACTAACGCGGTGCCGGACTTGGAGGAGGAGGAGTCGGCTGACGCGGTGCCAGACTTGGAGGAGGAGGAGTTGGCTGACGCGATGCCGGACTTGGAGGAGGAGGAGTCGGCTGACGCGGTGGCGGACTTGTTGCAGCAGGAGTCGATGGCCTTGGAAAGACGATGCAATCCTTTTTTCATAGAATGATACGATGTATGGCCTCTCCCAGTGTGCTCTCCTCATCACCTCCAGGAATGTCAAGCTCCAGCTCGTAATATCCTGACATCACTTTATCAACCCCGACACGAGCATAGCCAGCTGGAATCGGATTGCAATGGAAGGTTGCTTCAGGGGGATTTGTTAAAGCATAGCCGTCCGCTACCTTCATGGATATGTTCTTCACTTTCATGTGTAGCTCACAGGTAGTCCTATCTTTGATATCATCCACAGGGTATCTAGCCAGCAGTGCATCATCGGCTGGGGTGGAACCCACGCTGCTTCTCGGCATAGATGGGACGGTGCTATCCAATGCTGGATCTGCTTGCTGTTGCTGCTGAGACGCCCTTTCCTGGCTAAGTGAGTCGATCTGCTCCTGCTGCCGCCTGAAAGCGCATTCCAACTCCGCATGCTTTGATTCTACAAGTTGAAGGTGGTCTGCTTCCTCCTTCCTCTTCTCCTCCTCCAGCTTCCTCTTCTCCTCCTCCTGCTGCCTCTTTCTCGCACGGCTTCTGTAAGTGTCGTTCCAATCCGCAAACCCCTCAAACCACGGAACAACGACTTTGCCTCGTGTTCTTCCCGGGTGTTCAGGATTCTTCAGGGCGCGCGTAAGCTCGTCGTTCTCTCTGTTGGGCGTGAATGCCCCCGTTCGAGCCTCTTCTATTGCAACAAGTAAACCGTCGGAGGCTTCTTTAAAACTTGCCCACTCCAAAACCAGCCCTGTCTTTGGGTCCAACTTCCCCCCATGCGCATAAAACCAAGTCCTGCACCTTTCGGGTCAGCTCAATGTAACTGGAGTGACCCCTGCAGCAATCATCTCTTGCTCAGCGATATCCCACTTAGGCCGGGCCACCTGGTAGCCACCTGGCCCCAGAATATGGTGCCACTTCTTTTTTGCAGCATTCATCTTGTTTATTCTCGACCGTTCTTGAGCTATTTTCGATTCCTTGAACTTCACGAAAGCGTCCCAATGATCTCTTGCCTTCACCAGTGCTTACTTGAATTCGGGAGTCTGCTTTCCTGCCTTGACATACCCGACCCATATATTTTTCTTCTGGTTGTTGAATGCTATCGCCATCTTCTTAAGAGCACTCTTCTTGACTTTCTCCAGATCTACATCTGTCAAATGATCTGGTAGGATGAAATGTGACATGAGTGATTCCCAAAGCAGGTCTTTTGCTCTTTCGGAGACAAAAGTAACTCATGGATCTCCCTTTGCTGGCTTTCTCCATTCTTGAACGGAGATCGGGATTTGGCCCCTGACAATAACTCCGCATTGACGAGTGAATTTGTTCGCATTCTTCTTAGGTTCAAGCGGTTCGCCATTTAGTTTGATGGCATCGATGTTGTACTTTACGCCATCCTGCAACTTTTTGGCCGGGCCTCGTACTGCCCTGCTTCTTGTAGAAAATTTGCTCGATCCGGAGGGCTAAAAGAAGAAAGATCGATTCGTTAATATATATACAAATCAATTAAAACATGTCATGATCACCAGATGCCTTATATAAATATACCTCGCCGGTCTTTGTTATTTGAAGAACATTTCCTTCGTCATCATTGTTGTGGCCTTCATCAATTCGTTCGTCTTCATCAAATATCATACCCTCACCGGTATTGTTCAGATATTGCGAGCCATCATCTTCAGGTTCATTCTCATCTGGGCTCGGGGAGCATATGATGTCGAACAGAGTCTATTTTCCTTCTCTGCCGGTATTGTCCATAGCTTTTATTTAACTAATCCAGAAGAAAGATAAAATAATTTAGTATTCAAATTAGAATGCATGCAATCAATAAGGAAAAACCGAATCATAGTAGATAATATGCATCTCGAATAATATCACTAATATATACATCTCGAATAATCCAGATAATATGCATCATCGAATATAATCTCGAATACATCGTCTCGAATATTATCGAATAATATAATCTCGAATACATCCTCTTGAATATTATCTCGAATACATCACTAGCTAATACAGATCGAATATTATGGAATAATCTAGTTCACTCGCGGTTTCTGAGGCGCGGGCGGTGGACACCCAAATAGAAGGAATCATCACAGGATCATAGCTCGGGTGAGATCCCTGAAAAACCTGCCAGGTATTGGAGAACCTGACGTCCAACGCAACCATGTAGCGACAGACGTGCTCGTCCTCCTCCCTGACACGGCGACGTACCACCTCCGCGGGGGCCGGTTGCCTCCGCACCAAAAGTGGCCCACGCGACCGCCACCAAAGAAGCTCTGGGTCGACGACGGGAGTCCGGTTCCTCACCAAGTTGCGCACCCCGAAAGGTAGTACCTCCCAGTGCCAGCCCGGCGGAGCCCAGTCCCGAACATGGCGCCTCTGAAGCAGGACGTCGTCGCGAACGAGTCGACGACGAGGATGCGGGCCGGGCATCGTCGACAATTTTTTTTCAATTTACAACATTAAGATATTAACATGTTTTTCATCAATATTTTTAAGATACAACGTTAAAATATACATACATACATAAATGTGGTCAAATGTTTTCTATGCAAATTGTATACATACATCATACATTGTATTCATACATATATACATATACTAAGCCATCTACAAACATCTAGTGAAAAAATATCAATCTATGAAAAAAAAGATGAACAAAATTTGTGTGTGTGTGTGCACTACCGGCGGCGGCGCAGCGGCTTTGATTCGAGGGAGGAGAGGGGGGAGAGGGGCTCACAGCAGGCGAGGTCGAGGCGACGGCGACGGCGAGGCGACGGCGACGGCGAGGGCGAGGTCGAGGGAGGAGAGGGGCCGGCGAGGTCGATCGAGGCAACGGCGAGGCGAGGCGAGGTCGTGGCGACAGCGACGGCGAGGCGACGTCGACGGCGAGGCGACGCGATGCGGCGGCAATGACGAGACGAGGCGGCGCAGTAGCCTGGCGGCGTCCTCTAGTTCGGCGTCGTCGAGAGAATGGATGATTTGGGGGAAATTTTCGAAGTGGCCGCTTATATACAAACACCTTTAGTCCCGGTTGGAGCCACCAACTGGGACTAAAAGTCAATTTTGGCCAGGCCAAGCGGCGGGAAGCCAGGCCTTTAGTCCCGGTTGGTGGCTCCCACCGCGACTCAAGGGGGGCCTTTAGTCGCGGTTGGAGCCACCAACCGGGACTAAAGACCTGTTCCTGGCACGGCGAGGTGCGGTGGAAGTTTAGTCCACCTCGCCCAGCGAAGGGCGCCCGCACTGGTTTATAAGCCCCGCCGCGGCAGCTCCTTCGAGCTCCTCTCTAAAGCAGGCCTTTGTGGGCCTATTGAACCTGTGCTGCCCTGTGGGGCTTACTGGGCCGTGGGGGCCTGCATCCTGGCCCAACTAGAGGTTGGGTTTCTAGTCGTATGCAGGCCGTGGCGGCCCAGTAGGCGGGCTTTTTTAAATTTATGTATTTTTCAGTTTTTTTTTGTTTTCTGCTTTATTTTTTCTTTTGTTTCTGAGTTGTTTTTTGCTTTATTTAGAGTTTCTGAGTGAATCTTTTTGCTTTAGGTCAAAAAAATTATAAACTTTCTGTTAGTGCCAGTTGTTTTCAAATTTGAATAGTTTAAATTTGAATTATTTGAAATTTGTGTGAATACCTAGTTTGTGAATAACTATACTTTAAAAATAGATTTTTCAGTGATTCTTTTTTCTGCTGTTTAATATTAGTGCGTTTTATCATTATATTCAATTTGATAATTCTTAGGTTATTAAAAAATGAAATGGCTTTGTAAGAGATGAGTTTTCGTCCGAAACCCTGATACTTCGAAAGAGATTGTCCATTTTGTACACGAAGTGCATCCATTTTTTGCCGTAACCCTCTCAACTTTTTAGCATATTCTATGTGGGTGAAATGATGATACCATGCCAACTTTCAACCTTTTCAGAGTTCATTTGTAGTGCTTTTCAATTTCAGGGTCATTTAGCTCAAAAAAAATTAGTAAATGCATGAAATATAGCAAATGAAGTCAGAAAGGGTTGAAAATTGATGATGTGGCTTTAAATGGTGCATACTGAACGCACAAAAAGTCTGGAGTTGAAATAAGTTATAAAAAATGAAATGCGTTTGTAACACATGAGTTTTCGTCCGAAACCTTGATACTTCGAAAGAGATTGTCCATTTTGTACACGAAGTGCATCCAGTTTTTGTCGTAACCCTCTCAACTTTTTAGCACATGCTATGTGGGTGAAATGATGATACCATGCCAACTTTCAACCTTTTCAGAGTTTATTTGTAGTGCTTTTCAATTTCAAGGTCATTTAGATCAAAAAAATCAGTAAATGCATAAAAAATAGCAAATGAAGTCAGAAATGGTTGAAAATTGATGACGTGGCTTTGAATGGTGCATACTGAACGCACACAAAGTCTGGAGTTGAAATAAATTATAAAAAATACATGAAAAATAGCAAATGAAGTCCTACATAATGCATGAAATAATTTGTTTGTACATAATATTTCTTCGCGTTACAAATGCCAAAACAAATAAGTACCCTAACTATTACAAAGATTCCCTCCAGTTTGTCCAAAGTGGGACTTTCCAGATATATAAGTCCAGAAACTCACTAGAGAAGAAAGTGATGATAGTGAAGCCGGTCACATCCCAGAGTGGGATCTTTGGGTATAAAACTTTTTCTTCGCGTGTGTCCCTTTGCGCCGTAACCATGGACAATCTTCATCATTTAACTGGATGCTCGGGTCAATATTTACTGTGAAGGGAGCAATTTCATGAAACTTTTCATAATCTTCTGACATGTCTGTCTTGTCCTCCACTCCCATGATGTTTCTTTTCCCTGAAAGAACTATGTGGCGCTTTGGCTCATCGTATGATGTATTCGCTTCCTTATATTTTCTTTTTCTCGGCTTGGTAGACATGTCCTTCACATAGAAAACCTGCGCCACATCATTGGCTAGGACGAATGGTTCGTCTGCGTACCCAAGATTGTTGAGATCCACTGTTGTCATTCCGTACTGCGGGTCTTCCTTTACCCCGCCTCCTGTCAGATTGACCCATTTGCACCTAAACAAAGGGACCTTCAAACCACGTCCATAGTCAAGTTCCCATATCTCCTCTATGTAACCATAATATGTGTCCTTTGGCCTATTGGTGTTTGCTGCATCAAAGCGGACACCACTGTTTTGGTTGGTGCTCTTTTTATCTTGGTCGATCGTGTAAAATGTATTTCCATTTATCTCGTACCCTTTGAAAGTCAATATATTCGAAGATGGTAACTTGGACAGCAAGTACAGCTCATCTGCAACAGTGTCGTCATGCATGAGACGTGTCTGCAACCAACCGGTGAAAGTCCCCATTTGTTCACATGTAATCCAGCCGTCAGACTACTCCGGGTGTTTGGAGCGTAGAATATTCTTGTGTTCCTCGATATACAGAGCCATCAAGGTGGAATTTTGTAGAACTTTGTAGTGTGTTTGTGCCCAAGAATGCCCGTCCATACACATTACTTGGTCCCTTCCTAGCATGCCTTTTCCACCCAGTCTGCCCTCATGCCACGATTCAGGAACACCAATCGGCTTAAGGTCAGGAATAAAGTCAACACAAAACTCAATGACCTCCTCTGTTTCATGGCCCTAGAAGATGCTTCCTTCTTGCCTAGCACAGTTATGAACATATTTCTTTAAGACTCCCATGAACCTCTCAAAGGGGAACATATTGTGTAGAAATACAGGACACAGAATGGCAATCTCTTCGACTAGGTGAACTAGGACATGCGTCATGATATTGAAGAAGGATGGTGGGAACACCAACTCGAAACTGACAAGACATTGCACCAAATCATTCTCTAACCTTGGTCTGATTTCTGGATCGATTACCTTCTGAGAGATTGCATTGAGGACTGCACATAGCTTCACAATGGCTAATCGAACGTTTTCCGGTAGAAGCCCCCTCAATGCAACCGGAAGCAGTTGCGTCATAATCACGTGGCAGTCATGAGACTTTATGCCATATTTATTATTCCCTTTATATTCGACGAGAAGTCAGACGAGACCTTCATACTGAGCAGACATTCAAAGAAGATTTCCTTCTCTTCTTTGGTAAGAGCGTAGCTAGCATGACCCTGATACTGCTTTGGATGCATGCCGTCTTTTCCGTGCATACGTTGCTGGTCCTCCCGTGCCTCCGGTGTATCTTTTGTCTTCCCATACCAGCCCAAGAAGCCTAGCAGGTTCACGCAAAGATTCTTCGTCACGTGCATCACGTCGATTGCAGAGCGGACCTCTAGGTCTTTCCAATAGGGTAGGTCCCAAAATATAGGTTTCTTCTTCCACATGGGTGTGCGTCCGTCAGCGTCATTCGGAACAGATTGTCCGCCAGGACCCTTTCCAAAGATTACTTTTAAATCCTTGACCATATCAAGTATATCATCACCAGTACGGTAGCGAGGCTTCTTCCGGTGATCTGCCTCACCTTTGAAATGCTTGCCTTTCTTTCTTACGGGATGCCTGCTCGGAAGAAATCGACGATGTCCCACGTACAAATTCTTCTTACATTTATCCAAATATATACTGTCGGTATCATCTAAACAGTGCGTGCATGCGTGGTATCCCTTGTTTGTCTGTCCTGAAAGGTTACTGAGAGCAGGCCAATCATTGATGGTTACAAACAGCAACGCATATAGGTCAAATTCCTCCTGTTTGTGCTCATCCCACACACGTACACCTTTTTCATTCCACAACTGTAAGAGTTCTTCAACTAATGGCCTTAGGTACACATCAATGTCGTTGCCGGGTTGCTTAGGGTCTTGGATGAGCACTGGCATCATAATGAACTTCCGCTTCATGCACAACCAAGGAGGAAGGTTATACATACATAGAGTCACAGGCCAGGTGCTATGATTGCTGCTCTGCTCCCCAAAAGGATTAATGCCATCTGCACTTAAACCAAACCATACGTTCCTTGCGTCATCTGCAAAGTCCTCCCACTTTCTCTCAATTTTTCTCCACTGTGACCCGTCAGCGGGTACTCTCAACTTCCCATCTTTCTTATGGTCTTCTTTGTGCCATCGCATCAACTTGGCATGCTCTTTGTTTTGGAACAAACGTTTCAACCGTGGTATTATAGGAGCATACCACATCACCTTGGCAGGAATCTTCTTCCTGGGGCACTCGTCCTCAACATCACCAGGGTCATCGCGGCTTATCTTATAGCGCAATGCACCGCATACCGGGCATGCATTCAAATCCTCGTACTCACCGCGGTAGAGGATGCAGTCATTAGGGCATGCATGTATCTTCTGCACCTATAATCCTAGAGGGCAGACATCCTTCTTTGCTTTGTACGAACTGTCGGGCAATTCGTTGTCCTTTGGAAGCATCTTCTTTAACATTATCAGCAACTTTTTCAAATCCCTTGTCAGATACACCATTCTTTGCCTTCCATTGCAGCAATTCCAGTGTGGTGCCCAGTTTTTTCTTGTCATCTTCACAATTTAGGTACAACATTTTCTCCTCTAACATGCGCTGCAACTTCAGCTTCTCCTTTTCACTTGCGCAGTTTCTCTTTGCATCGGCAATGGCCCGACCAAGATCATCAGCGGGCTCATCTGATGCCTCTTCTTCAGCTTCTTCCCGCATTGCTGGCTCAGCTTCTTCCCCCATTGTTGTACCATCGTATTCAGGGAACCCATGGCCAGGATAGCTGTCGTCATCCTCTTCTTCTTAATTCTCTTCCATTAGGACCCCTCTTTCTCTGTGCTTGGTCCAACAGTAATAGCCGGACATGAAACCGGACTCAAACAGGTGGACGTGAATGGTTCTTGAGTTAGAGTAATTGTGATCATTCTTACAGACAGCACATGGACAACACATAAAACCATACGCCCGCTTGCTTGCCTCAGCCGCAAGCAGAAAAGTATGCACGCCATTAATGAACTGGGGAGAGCATCGGTCATCGTACATCCATTGCCGGCTCATCTTCATTACACAACACCGAAAAGACCAAATTAATACAAGTTCATACACACTTATTATCATAAAACAACATACACACTCTCTAACTAAAGCATTTAAATGCAACAATAAATGCGATCAAGATCGCAACTAAGGTAACAATTGATCCAACAGCATAATGATACCAAGCCTCACTATCAATGGCATATTTTCTAATCTTTCTAATCTTCAAGCGCATTGCATCCATCTTGATCTTGTGATCATCGACGACATCGGCAACATACAACTCCAGTTTCATCTTCTCTTCTTCAATTCTTTTCAATTTTTCTTTCAAATACTCGTTTTCTTTTTCAACTAAATTTAGCTTCTCGACAAGAGGGTCGGTTGCAATTTTTGGTTCACATACCTCCTAGATAAAAATATCTATGTCAACTTGATGGGCATAATTTGTCATAAACACGAAATGTAACAAATAGTTATAAAAGAGAATATACCACATCCGAATCATAAACCGGACGAGGGCCGACGGGGACGGATATCAAAACCATGCCACTATGTATAACAAACAACGTACGGGTAACAAAATTATAAAAGTAACTATCTAAATCACACAAACATGATTTTTTTTAATAAAAAAGATAAGAACAAGAGGCTCACCAAGGTGGTGCCGGCGACGGGACGGTGCATGCGATCGACGGTGGTTAGGACGGGGACGGGAAGGCACTAAGTAAACCACACCTACATATGCAAACTAAGAAGTTAATTTGAGCTCAAATTGCATATAAATCAAATAAACTACCATTTATAATTACTTCCAAACTAAAACCCACAAATCACTATACTTATAGAGCATTGCAAGAGCTAATCTAGCAATGAGAGATGAAAGGACAACGTTGCTAACCTTTGTGAACACTTGGATGGATGGGGTGCCTTCAAATCTTGACAAATTTTGGCAAAAATGAAGGTGAGCTCGAGCATGAGGGGAAGAAAACAGAGAGGAGGGGAAAAACAGAGAGCTTCGGCTCAGGCTGGAAGAAGCACTATATATAGAGTTATCTTTAGTCCCGGTCGGTTATACGAACCGGGATTAAAGGTGCACCTCTAGTACCAGTTCGTGACACGAACCGATACTAAATATGCTCGTGGGGCCCCAGCCTGCCACCCCCCCTTTAGTCCCGGTTCGTGTCACGAACCGGTACTAGAGGTTCAACACGAACCGGGACTAATGATGCCCGCCCCCCTAGCCGTTGGAACCAGGACTAATGGTCACATTAGAACCGATCCGTTTCCAAACCGAGACTAATGGGGCTCACGTAAAGTCGTTTTTCTACTAGTGATGGCCGACCTTACACTCTCATAGAGTTCCTAGGAGCACGTGCTATAGTTGGTTGTTATCTACAATTTGCTTCTCTTCTCCCTCCTCTTACTAAGGACACTAGAGAATACCCCGCGCATTGCTGCGGGAACTGGTTATTGAAAATTTGGGTTGATAATATGAGAACCAAAATTAAAAATACCAATGACTTGTTATATTTTATTATGTATAGTTGCAACAATATTTATTGAATACTATAAGTAGAATAATTAAATGGAAAACATTTACCCATGCATGGTTGAATGTTTGGACGAGTCTTTTTCCCATGCATGATTGCATGTTGAGATGAGCCTTATCACATTCATAAATGTATGATGAGGTGGTATGCTTGCATGTTGAGATAAATAGATTAGTGAGGATGACTCTCTTAGGTATATATAGGGTGTGGCAAAATGCAGGTGCATGGATGTCACAAAAATATTGTTTCTTCTACCATGAGTAAACAAATAACCATATTTTTTTCTTGGTCGTTTATCGCCCTTCTTTGATGTATGATCCATGTAACTTTTAATTTGCCTCGGCCAGTATAATGATTTTTTAAAGTAGTTGGTCGGGTTTCTCCAAAGTTTAAGGCACATATACGGGTGAGAGAGTGTGCGTTACTGTGGGCAAGTTCAAATTATCACACTGATTGTATTTTTAACAGAACAAAACTTCTAAATATCTTGCAGGTTATCTTCCAGGATGGAACCTATGGTCTCTGGATGTCAACCGTTGGGAGACGGAAGCACGAGATATGTTTAAGGCGTTGGATGACGATCCAATAATTGAGTCATGTAATCATGTTATCGGCCCTTTCCCACTATGTTCCTTCACTGATTTTTTTCGTCAAATCGGTTTTTTAGTCTCACCATACCTTTTTTTTGCAACTTTTTGTACGCTAATCAATCACTAATTTACTTGCCTTCTGCACCAATTTCATCTTAATTTACATACCAAACATTATTTACACAATCACGGACCGGATTTTATCAACATTTATTTACACTATCACGGTCAGGATTTGATAAACATTTATTCACACTATCAAAATCGGAATTTAATAAACATTTATTTACAAAATTACATTTATGGTTAGATAAATCACGAGCTAACGTAATAGAATCTTATATCCTGTTGCAATCCACGTGCATTGTCCTAGGAAAACAAAAATACACCCATGTCCTCCCTACTTGCAAATAGGACCCTAAAGAGATAAAACAGCAATCCAGTCCTCATGCAAGCAACAACCTCGCCGGAGTTGCTTCTGCCACCATCTTAGGCATGTTCCTCGCCATCAGCGGGAAAGTAAGAAGAGGCCTCCCCATGGAGGTTGATCAAGGCTCGCCCAAACGACTTGGTTGGTTGGTGTTCAGCCCCGACGGCCGAGGTCGATGTAGTGCCATAAGATGGATCGATGAACGCGCAACACAACTTCCAAATCCCCAAGACCGATGGATCCATCCGACGAACGCAATATTCCACCCTCCTATTTCTTTCTACCTCCACGGCGATGGAGAAAGAGGGTGATGGTGTGTGCTGCTCCAAATCCACCGCTCCGCCCCCCTGTCGTCATCGGCTGCACCCACAAGAGTACGACAAAAATGAAGAAGACAACCACCCTGCGCCAGGAGAGGCTTGGAAACTCCATCGAAGAAGATCCAAACAGCATAACACGAGCCGCCCTAACGGCAAGTCCAGGCAAAAGCCTCGAAGCGCTACTACTATCTTGTAGGTCTCCTCTCGCACCCTCTCCCTCTCCAGCGGGCGGCGACTGTTGGACAAGGAGGGGAAAGGAGCCAGGCTGGATCTGGCGGATCTCAAGGAGAGAGGGGAAGTAGGAGAGATAACGGAGAGGAGCGAAATGAGCCCCGCGAATGTGGGTGAATACCACTTGGGTGATGATTATGCAAGCTTCATCGTATCTACGCCATGATGGCTTGTACATTTCAACACTAATGGCATGTTTGGTAGCCTACACGGCGGTAGGTAGACTGCACGAGGAAGAAATCATTTTACATCGCGTCGTGTTTTCTTGCTTGGGCCGCATCAGATTCGTGCCCCCGCATGATACTTAAAGCACCGCTTGGTCTGACTGAGAGGACGGTTGAATTTGCCATATTAACTCATGCAGGCTCACGGGAACGAGGTAAAAATATACTCTCCTTTTTTCTGCCAAGCTGCGTTCTCCTCTCACAGCGCATGTGAGAAGCCACCACAAACAAACAAGACACCCTGTATGCTACCAAACCCCATCAAACAGCATGCAGACGACCAACTACGTGTGCACATGATTATTTTTTCCCCACCGTTTTAAACCCAGGCTCCGGTCAGGCCGACACGTTCGCCTCGTGCAACCTCTGACAATTGCTGGAGGCTACCAAGGAGCTCCTACGCGATAAGTGAAACTTTGAATTAGCTACCACAGCAAATCAAGGGGTTTTTAAATTTTTTGCCACCACTTATTTTGTACTTTGACAATTTACCATTGATTACTTTGCCTTTGATATTTTGCCACGTGTTACTTTGGACTTTGATTTTTTGCCCCCTGTCAAGTGGGTCCCACGTTAAATCTCCAGAATGCCCCTGCCCACACGATTGACCGGGGCACGGGGGAGGAGCTCTTTGCCTCGTTCCCCATCCCCTCTGTCGACCAGGAGCCATATGCCGGCGGCGGTCACCAGCTCCGTCAAGTGCCGCCCCGACCACCCCGGCCGCCGCCGGCAAGTTGTGGGAAAACCGGTGGCGGAGCCCACCCTCCCGGCCTCCACGGCGGTCTCCTTCGCGGGGGTGCCGCGCTGCTCGGCTACCTCGGTTGTTGTGGAACTTCGCGACCGACGAGGCTGCGATGCGCGCGATGGCCACAGCGACTGAGCTCGAGCTGCAGCCAAGCGACCGTGGCCGGCAAGGCGGCGCTGCGCGTTGAAGCTGCTCTGGTTGGCGGAGATGGGCGGGCACGGCAGACTGAACATCCTGCTGTAGAAGCTTGGCAACAACGACAGGGGATCCCGCGGCCGTCGTCACGCGCACCTCCACTGCGTCGTCGCCGACAAGTCGATGATGGAAAGAGCCGCTGGTGCCGTCGCGGGAAGCCGCGCTCATCGCGGCGGGCGCCTGCCTGTTCTCGTCCTCGAGCCGCGCGACGCGGGCGTGTAGGCCGGCGATGTAAGCGACGACGTCGGCGTGGAAGAAGACAGCCGGGGTTGCGGTGCTTGGGGAGAGGAGTTGACGAGGTGGAGGCGCCACCGCCGTCTCCTCTGCTTGGTCGGGCAGGCGTGCGTCGCCGCCGGCCGCGTCGCCTGGGCTGGGCAGTTCGGTCGCGTCCTGGTCGGGGCTGCATGCCCATCTTCTCCGGCGATGGTGCAGCGCCCGGTTCTGAGCTCGCGGACGCGCGGGAGGCAAGGTGCGGCGGCGGAGCAGTAGCAAGGTTTGGTCAAACATGTACAAAGAGGAGCTGCGGCAGCGCATGTCCTGGGATGGAGCAGCGGCGGCGCATGTCCTGGGGTATATTTGTCCAGTGTTTTATGCTTATATTATGTCAATCATTTGTAAGTATTGTTTTTGTGTTAAAAATGGCGAAAGATGAAAGTCCAAAGTAACATGTGGCAAAATATCAAAGACAAAGTAACCAGTGGCAAATTGTCAAAGTACAAAATAAGTGGTGGCAAAAAATCAAAAACCTCCAAATCAAGTCAATAAACTATCACTGAATTGTGCCCTACGTGACCGTTCGTGCACACGCCGTGTCCACATAAAGTGAGCCTTTAAATGACGATTTTTCGTCAAAAGAGACCATCTGCCCGATCAAAATGACAAAAAGATCACCTCTGGGTCAGATTGACAAAAGAGACCCCCCTCGCCGTGGCGGCAGGCGCGCCGGGCGACACGTGGCACCTGCCGCCACGGGGTGAGGCGGCAGCACTGTTCACACGGGGACGGTTTTCATGCAGCAAAACGGAAACGGGACGAGTGAACATTATATGCCGCCTCAGGGCGTGGCGGCAGCACTGTTCATGCAGATGAACAGTGACTTTTTTGAAGAAAAAAATGCAGAAAGATTCAAAAAAAACTGAAATTTTGCACCCACTTAGAACACTCGATCGTCTTTGCTGCAAAAAAAGTTAAGTATTTTTTTGAATTTTTCTGCTATTTTTTTATATTTTAAAAAATTACCGTTCATCATGCATGAACAGTACTGCCGCCACGCCCTGAGGCGGCATGTAATGTTCACTCGCCCCGTTTCCGTTTTGCTACATGAAAACCGTCCCCGCGCGAACAGTGCATGTGAACAGTGCTGCCGCCTCACCCCGTGGCGGTAGGTGACACGTGTCGCCCGGCGCGCCTGCCGCCATGGCGAGGGGGTCCCTTTTGTCAATCTGGACCAGAGGTGGTCTTTTTTGTCATTTCGATCGGGCAGGTGGTCTTTTTTGACGAAAAATCTTAAATGACGCACACGGGCCGGGGTGGCGGCAATGTGGCAGACACAGATTTGCTTGCTGCCCGTCACCTTTCTCCTACTCCCTCCGTTCTAAAATATATCGCTTTTCTCTATTCCCGTGTTTCAATTTTGATCATAAATTTAACCAACGAGACCGACTACAGCGGTAGCAAAAGTTATACTACCAATGAATTCGTATTCCAAAGAAGTTTTTCAATTATATAATTTTTTCTCCCACGCAGTTAGTCTCGTTGGTTTAATTTATGGTTAAAGTTAGACCTTGAAAAACGCGGGCGCATTATATTCTAGAACGAAGGGAGTATAATCGAAGATACGTTGGCCTCGCGCGATCGTGCACGTACGTGTTACTATTTCTCGTACGGTCGCCACTGTCCCCGTCACAGTTCTCGCAGACACACGCCACTGCCGAGCAACACCGCCACACATCAGTATTGGCCACCCCATAATTTCCCTGCACTACTCATGTCGACGTGCACGCTGTCACGCATCAGACATTGATGATGCCGGACCGGTGAGCGCCAAACAGATAATGCATGCAGACGCGAGGCCGTACCGGCTGGGGCATCCACTGCTGCATGCTTGAAGTTTGAACGGGTGCGTCCTGCGTATGTATGCGTGCCAGCATCGTCTCCACTCTCCACCTCTATTCTCTGGCCCGGGTCACGTGCACACAGAAGCGCACAGGCTGCGGCAGTGCCACGTCCGATCTTTTTGCGCTCGCGCACGTACGGTCGACCGGCTATTACTACCACTACTAGCGTCCTGGTATCTTTGCCATATCGGAGGCCTGGCGCGGGGCAAGAAAAGTCCGTCGCGTTGGCAGTGGGTGTGAAGCAATGCATAGTCCGTCCGTACGGCGCGCAGGCGGAGCCACTCGGCGTCGCCAGAAGCCACGGCCGGGTTTTTAAAATATTTCACCCAGCTGACCTTTAATGTGCAACGCCTGACAGCAAGACGCTGCACTTTATTGTGCAGCGTCTAACACTCAGGCGCCATATCTGTGCAGCGCCTGACGATGACATGTACCTGGGATAGGGTAATAGGTCTGACCTACACACCCTTCCCAAGGACATTACCTTAAAGTCAGGGATATTCAAAGGACAATATCATTCACTTGACCAGAAGCATTCCACTCGGAAAATCCAATTCCATTCGACCGGAGTGTACTCACTCGACCACATCAGAAATCAATCGGAAGACAGAAGATCTAAAGTCACTTAGAACGGCAACGGTCAGGCGTTCACTCCGAAGTCTTAATGATCATTTATATGCCTTTATTGCTGGCGTCACCAGTAAAGTCCCATCTTTATGTACCTTAAATCCTGTGTAACTGAGGGCTGGAGGGGTCTGGCGAACTCTATATAAGCCACCCCCCTCCTCAGGCACAAGGGTTCGCACCCCCTGTAACCTCACGCATAATTCAGTCGACCGAGCCTCCGGGCACCGAGACATAAGGCTGTTACTTCCTCCGAGAAGGGCCTGAACTCGTAAATCCTGCGTGCACAACCTCATCGTAGTTAGGATCTTGCCTCCTCATACCTACCCCCTATTCTACTGTCAGACTTAGAACCACGACAGTTGGCGCCCACCGTGGGGCGATGTCTTAGCGACTTTCCGGTGAGGTTGCGATTTTTTCCGATTCCCAGCATCATGGTTTCTGGTGGAGGTTCGGCTGAGGACCGCGAGATCCGTCTCGGCGCGCTCGTCTTCATCGCCGACGACTCCGCCTGGCTCCATGAGGCCCCCCTCGACGTCGAGACACTCCCCGTCCGCGGGGCGACGCACTTTCGCGCGTGTGTCCGCGGCGTCCTCCTGCGGCAGCCGTCGACCCAGTATTTGGTCGGCTCCCGCAGTAACTTCGTCCCCCGCCATTCGTCGTCGCAAGCGATCCGGTCGGTCGCGGCTTCAGCGGTGGGTGAAGCATGCGGTGGCGCGTCAGTCGGCCACCCCTCAAGTCGCGGCGATCGAGCCCGATGAATCTCTCTACGGCCTGTTCGATCTGTCGACTGGCTCCGTCGAGACCCTGTCCGAGTGCGACAGCAGCGACCCTGCAGCGGATGTCCTGATGGTCGACACACCGCGCGGCCCACCTGGCATGCGTCGCAACGGTGGCGGCGACGGCGGTGGCGATCCGTCGCATGTTCACGAGGAATATCACCCCGAAACCCTCTCTTCGCAGCGGAGGGAGAAACTCCACCGCCGCAACAAGGAGGCACTCCACACGCCCATCGTCGGAGAGACCTCTGAGGCTCGGGCCTTGGAGGCAGCGCGCTTGGCCACTTTGGCTGAACGCACTCGACTGGAGAACCTTCAGCATGCACTCGACGAACGTGCTCGGCAACAGATTCCTGAGTCCAGTCGATAGTGGCAATTGTTCCCGCCTCAACCTCAGGTATACCGCACTCCTATTCAGAATCTTACGGCCGCAGCTCGTATAGCAGAGTCCATCCAACCATCCCAGTCGGAGGCTGGACGAGGTTTGATGCAGATCCGGGCTCTGCTCCGGGCAGCAGGAGAGCAAAATACTGCAGTATCTCAGTCGCGTAACAGAATCCACAGCAGATCTGTGGTGGCCGACACAGTTCAATCGGCTCACAGCCCAAGATCGCCTCCGCGGCGTGGGGGACGTGGGCATCGCCAAAAACAGTACTTGGGTCGGAACCACGAGCAGTACGATCATCGGCTCGGCCGTGGTGACCACCGTCGAGTGCCTACGCCCCCTCTGAGAGGCGGATCATATGTGCCCCGGCGTTATGATGACAGGTGCCCGAACAGCGAAGAGCGGAGGGTGCCAGTCGACCCAAGAGAGCCAGGGTTTCATGCGAGGTCAATTTTGGTGCAAGGTTTGGTCGACAGGAACCGAGCACACAGAGAAGGGCGAGACAGAGATCACCCGAGTGGAAGCAGAGTACATGTTTCAGGCCCCGAGTGTTTTAGCATGGCCATCAGAGCTGTTGAGATCCCCCCCAACTTCAGGTTGGCGACTGGGGTTAGTAAGTTCACCGGTGAGTCGAAGCCTGACACTTGGCTGGAAGATTACCGGGTAGCTGTTCAGATCGGTGGTGGAAATGATGAGGTAGCTATGAAACATCTTCCTCTCATGTTGGAAGGATCGGCCAGAGCATGGCTGAATCAGTTGGCTCCAGGCAGTATATTCAGCTGGGAAGAGTTAGCTCGAGTGTTTGTCCGGACATTCGAGGGCACATGCAAACGACCTGCAGGGTTGACAGAATTGCAACATTGTGTACAGAAACCGAATGAAACTCTGAGGGATTACATCCAAAGATGGACCACTTTACATCACACAGTAGAAAATGTATCCCATCACCAAGCAGTTTGCGCCTTCAAGGAGGGCGTTCGGTATCGAGAGCTTAACCTAAAATTCGGTCGGAGAGGAGATATGTCTCTGACCCGAATGATGGAAATAGCCACTCGGTACGCTAATGGTGAAGAAGAGGATCGACTCCGCAGTGGAAAGGGCAAGCCAGTCGCCCAAGACACCGGAGGAGGTCGAAAGCAGAAACGCAAAGCCGAGCCAGCAGGTCCTGGTGAAGCTGCAGTTGTAACTCAAGGAAAATTCAAGGGGAAGCCCAAAGGGCCCTGGATCCCCAAGAAGGTGAAAGATCAAGCAGGGAATGATGTGTTGGATTTGCCATGTCACATTCACACCAAGAAGGATGAAGAGGGTAATCTGATTTATCCCAAACATACCACTCGACAATGTCGGCTCCTAATCCAGTAGTTCCGAGAGAAACAACCCAATGAGAAGGAAAAAGAGTCTGACAAGGATGAGGACAAGGAAGAAGATGATGACGGTTTTCCTAACGTCAATTCCACTTTGGTGATTTTTGCTGACATTGAAAGCAAAAGTCGACTGAAAGTCATCAACAGAGAAGTAAACATGGTTGCTCCGGCAACGACGACATATTTGAAATGGTCAAAGACTCCCATTACATTCGACCAATCTGACCACCCACCGCATGTTGCCACCCTCGGGAGGCAAGCGTTGGTGGTCGACCCAGTCGTCGGGGGCACCCGACTGACCAAAGTCCTGATGGATGGTGGCAGCGGTTTGAACATTTTGTATGCTGAGACCCTCCGTGGGATGGGCATTCCGATGTCCAAGCTCAGTGAGAGCAACATGCGATTCCACGGTGTCATTCCAGGAAAGAAAGCTGATTCACTCGGCCAGATCGCTCTTGACGTGGTTTTCGGTGAATCAAAGAATTACCGTAAGGAGAAGTTGACATTTGAAGTTGTGGATTTTCACAGTGCCTATCATGCTATTCTGGGCAGAACTGCATATGCCCGTTTCATGGCTCGACCGTGTTACGTGTACCTCAAGCTGAAGATGCCTGGCCCCAGGGGCGTGATCACAGTCACTGGTAATCGGCAACGAGCACAAGAGTGCCTCCAGAAGGGCTCTAAGATAGCCGATGAATAGATGGCAGCAGTAGAAATGGAAGAATATAAGAAGACTGCCGATCCGAGTGATTTGTTGCGTGCTAAGAAGCCTGCTTCAGAGTCTGCATTTCAGTCGCCCGGTGAAACAAAGCCTGTTCACATTCACCCGACCGATCTCAGTGCTGCTCCGACTCATATCTCAGCAACACTCGACAGCAAATAGGAAGAAGCGCTCGTCCAGTTCCTCCGTGAGAACTGGGACATCTTCGCATGGAAGCCGTCTGACATGCCGGGTGTACCCAGGGGACTGGCTGAGCACCTTTTGCGAGTCGATCCAAAGGCAAAACCTGTGAAAGAGCATCTCCGTCGGTCCGTTGTGGAGAAGAGAAAGGCAATCGGCGAAGAGGTGGCTCGGCTTCTGGCGGCTGAGTTCATCCGCGAAGTTTACCACTCCGAGTGGCTCGCCAATGTTGTCATGGTTCCCAAGAAGGACGATTCACTTCGTATGTGCATTGATTTCAAGCATATCAATCGGGCCTGCCCGAAAGATCATTTTCCTCTCCCCCGCATCGATCAGATAGTCGACTCGACTGCGGGATGTGAGGGATTGTCCTTCCTGGATGCATATTCCGGGTACCATCAGATCCGACTGTATGGACCTGATGAAATAAAAACAGCTTTTATCACCCCATTCGGGTGCTTTTGCTACGTCACCATGCCCTTTGGTCTCAAGAATGCTGGTGCCACATTCATGCGCATGATACAGAAATGCCTGCTAACTCAAATCAGTCGAAATGTGGAAGCATACATGGATGACATCGTGGTTAAGTCGCGTAAAAGTTCCGACCTGCTGACTGACCTTGCTGAAACCTTTGCCAATTTGAGAAGATATGATATCAAGCTTAATCCGTCGAAGTGTACATTTGGAGTTCCAGGTGGAAAGTTACTCGGTTTCCTCGTTTCCGAACATGGGATCGATGCAAACCCAGAGAAAGTTGGTGCAATCCTCCGAATGAAAGGCCCTGTGCGTGTACACGACGTTCAGAAGCTTACTGTTTGTTTGGCCGCTTTGAGTCGATTCATCTCTCGTCTCGGTGAAAAGGCATTGCCTCTTTACCGACTGATGAAGAAATCTGATAAGTTCGAGTGGACTCCTGAAGCTGACGCAACATTTGCAGAGCTCAAAGCCCTGCTTTCCACCCAGCCGGTGCTTGCTGCTCCAATCAGCAAAGAGCCTTTACTGCTTTATATAGCAGCCACTGGACAGGTTATCAGTACAGTACTCACGGTCGAGCGGGAAGAAGAAGGTAAAACCTACAAGGTTCAACGCCCAGTGTACTATATTTCTGAAGTCTTAACCCCATCCAAGCAGAGATATCCACATTATCAGAAGCTTGTATATGGAATTTACTTGACCACAAAGAAGGTTGCACATTACTTCTCAGATCATTCGATTACAGTCATCAGCGACGCTTCGTTGTCAGAAATTTTGAACAACAGAGATGCAACTGGTCGAGTGGCAAAGTGGGCAATTGAACTCCTTCCGCTGGATATCGAGTTTGAGGCAAAGAAAGCAATCAAATCTCAAGCAAATAGCGGATTTCCTCGTCGAGTGGGTTGAACAGCAGCTACCGACCCAGATACAGTCGGAACATTGGACTATGTTCTTTGACGGGTCCAAGATGTTGAATGGTTCAGGCGCTGGAGTAGTCCTGGTATCTCCACGGGGCGACAACCTCAGATATGTTCTCCAGATTCACTTTGATTCCTCCAACAATGAAGCTGAATATGAGGCACTCCTGTACGGGTTGCGTATGGCCATTTCACTCGGCGCCCGTCGCCTAATGGTTTACGGCGACTCAGATTTAGTGGTTAATCAAGTGATGAAGGAGTGGGACGTCAGGAGCCCAGCTATGACTGGTTATTGCAATGCGGTGAGAAAGTTAGAAAAGAAGTTTGAAGGGCTAGAGCTCCACCATATACCCCGACTGAATAATCAAGCAGCTGATGACTTGGTGAAAATAGGTTCCAAGCGGGAGCCTATTCCCAGCAATGTGTTTTTGGAGCATATTCATGCACCATCAGTTCAAGGAGATCCCTTCACTGAAGAGCCCCCACAGCCTAAGAGCTCCACTGATCCGACTGAAGTTGAAGTCCCAGCTGTGGTCGACTTGATCATGGAGGTTTTAGTCGTCATTCCCGATTGGACAGTGCCATATATTGCATATATTCTCAGGAAAGAGCTTCCAGAGGATGAAGAAGAGGCTCGTCAGATTGTCCGTTGATCCAAAGCCTTCACGGTAATGGGTGGACGGCTCTACAGAGAGAGTGTTACGGGAGCCGTTCAGAAATGCATCACTCCAGAAGAAGGCCGAATGATCCTCAATGATATCCACTCAGGGACCTTGGTCACCATGCGTCCTCTCGGACCATCGTGGCCAAAGTATACCGAGTAGGGTTTTACTGGCCACGGGCAAATGAGATGGAAAAGGAAATAGTTGACAAGTGCGAGGGCCGTCAGTTCTACTCCAACATGTCCCACAAACCTGCTTTAGCCTTGAAGACTATTCCACTCGTCTGGCCATTTGCTGTTTGGGGATTAGATATGGTCGGACCTCTAAGGACTGGCAGGAGTGGCTTCACCCATGTGCTTGTAGCAGTCGACAAGTTCACTAAATGGATTGAAGCTAAACCTATCAAAAACCTGGAAGCAAGTACTGCTGTCATCTTCATCAGAGGGTTAACATTTAGATATGGAGTTCCGCACAGCATCATCACGGATAATGGGTCAAACTTTGATTCAAATGAGTTTCGAGCTTTCTGCACTTCCCAAGGTACTCGTGTCGACTATGCTTCAGTCGCCCACCCTCAGTCGAATGGACAAGCAGAAAGAGCGAACGGTTTGATTCTCAAAGGGCTGAAACCTCGATTGATGCGCGACCTCAAGCATGCAGCCGGCGCTTGGGTAGATGAGCTACCGTCGGTCCTTTGGGGATTAAGAACAACACCAAATCGGTCGACCGGTCGAACCCCCTTCTTCATGGTCTATGGGGCTGAGGTTGTGCTGCCGAGTGACTTGCTTCACAATGCACCCCGAGTAGAACTTTTTTCAGAAGCCGAAGCAGAACGGGCTCGAGAAGACGATGTTGATCTTCTGGAAGAAGAAAGAGAGATGGCCTTGATCCGATCGACCATTTATCAGCAAGACCTTCGTCGATTATATGCCAGAAATGTGAAGGGTCGAGCATTTCAGGAAGGGGACCTTGTGCTCCGAGTGGACCAGCAACGGCCTCACAAACTTGCCCCCGCTTGGTAAGGTCCCTTCATCGTCACCAAAGTGCTCCACAACGGAGCGTATCACCTCTACAATGTGGAGCAGAATAAAGACGAGCCACGCGCTTGGAATGCGGAGTTACTCCGCCGTTTTTATACTTAAGTGTTCAGACTGATGTAATAATGAGTACCTTTCAGTTCGTTTATCAAAGACATGGTTTTACAGTCTCCTAAATGATTGTTGTTACTAATACATGTGTCCAAAACCCCCCAGTGGGTGGCTTAGCCGCGAATCCGATTCGCCTAAGTTTAAAAAATCCTACCGAGTGATGAGCAACCCTCTCACTCGGGGGCTTAGCTGCAGTCCTGTACTCGCCTAAGTTTAAAAAATCCTACCGAGTGATGAGCAACCCTCTCACTCGGGGGCTTAGCTGCAGTCCTGTACTTGCCTAAGTTTGAAAAATCCCACCGAGTGAAGAGCAAGCCTCTCACTCGGGGGCTTAGCTGCAGTCCTGTACTCGCCTAAGTTTAAAAACTCCTACCGAGTGATGAGCAACCCTCTCACTCGGGGGCTTAACTGCAGTCCTGTACTCGCCTAAGTTTAAAAACTCATACCGAGTGATGAGCAACCCTCTCACTCGGGGGCTTAGCTGCAGTCATGTACTTGCCTAAGTTTGAAAAATCCCACCGAGTGAAGAGCAACCCTCTCACTCGGGGGCTTAGCTGCAGTCCTGTACTCGCCTAAGTTTAAAAAATCCTACCGAGTTATGAGCAACCCTCTCACTCGGGGGGCTTAGCTGCAGTCCTGTACTCGCCTAAGTTTAAAAATCTACCGAGTGATGAGCAACCCTCTCACTCGGGGGCTTAGCTGCAGTCCTATGTACTTGCCTAAGTTTGAAAAATCCCACCGAGTGAAGAGCAACCCTCTACTCGGGGGCTTAGCTGCCGTCCTGTACTCGCCTAAGTTTAAAAAATCCTACCAGTGATGAGCAACCCCTCACTCGGGGGCTTAGCTGCAGTCCTGTACTCGCCTAAGTTTAAAAAATCCTACCGAGTGATGAGCAACCCTCTCACTCGGGGGCTTAGTGCAGTCCTGTACTCGCCTAAGTTAAAACTCTACCAAGTGATGAGCAACCCTCTCACTCGGGGGCTTAGCTGCAGTCCTGTACTCGCCTAAGTTTAAGAAATCCTACCGAGTGATGAGCAACCCTCTCACTCGGGGGCTTAGCTGCAGCCCTGTAGTCGCCTAAGTTTGAAAAATCCCACCGAGTGAAGAGCAACCCTCTCACTCGGGGGCTTAGCTGCAGTCCTGTACTCGCCTAAGTTTGAAAAATCCCACCGAGTGAAGAGCAACCCACTCACTCGGGGGCTTAGCTGCAGTCCTGTACTCGCCTAATTTTAAAACATCCCACCGAGTGAAGAGCAACCCTCTCACTCGGGGGCTTAGCTGCAGTCATGTACTCGCCTAAGTTTAAAACGCGCTCCATCCTGATCCGTCACGACAATGAAGTGCAGGTCGACTGCGACCTTCTCATCAGAGCTACGCCACAAGTACAATGTGTGCTCCATCCTGATCTGCAAGAATGACGAGGTGCAGGTCGTCCGTGATCCTCTCCTCAGAATTGCATCACAACAACAAAGTCCGTTCCAAGTGAAGGTACAAGTTCCACTCGGAAATAAAAACAAGCATATTTCAGGGAAAACTAAGTTCGGACAAATCCCCATGAGGTTCCAGACAGCAGATTAAAGTACTCGGGCATCCGGCCCGAAGGAGTTTAACGGTTACAAAACCACTCGGCATACCGAGGCAAATTTAATCAGATCGTAAAATTTTTGTTCACTCTGCAAGAGGGCTGGCAGGCTCGACGAACTCATCCAGGTCGATTCCATCTGCAATTCGAGTAGCAGCACAGATAAAAGTCTCCATGAAGGACTGGAAGTCAAGTTTCTTGGTATTGGCAACCTTGATTGCTGCTAGCTTCTCTTCTTTGGCTTCCTTGCAATGAACACGAACCAGGGACAGAGCTACGTCGGCACCGCATCGAGCAGAGGACTTCTTCCATTCCTGCACTCGACCAGGAATCTCATTGAGTCGAGTCATCAAAGACTCGAGATCATTTTGGAGCGTTTCCCTTGGCCAGAGCGCCATGTCGATCCGCGACACCGCAACCTTCAGTCGAGCAAGGTAATTCATGGCGCTGGCAAGGCGAGACTCCAGTCGGAACACGTTCATGGCAGCTTCATCTTTAACAAGGGAGTTGATGGGGTCCAAGCTTGTCTCGATTCGTCCAGTCTCTTCCTCGAGGTTTTGACAGAATTCTGCACTCACAGAGAAATAATGAGTCGACAGTTATATCACGAGTCAACGAAAGCAAATCAATCGGACAGGGAAAAATACCTTCAAGCATGAGGAATAACTTCTTGGCGAGTCCCCCCAGATAATTCTCTAGCTCGTTCCTCTTGCGGGTGATGTCTTCCACTTTGTCAGTCAGGGTCCCTTTATCCTTCTTCAGTCGAGTTACCTCTTTGTTGGCGTCATCGAGAGCAGTCTTCAGCTTGGTATTCTCTTCCTCCAACTTTCCGACTGAGGCCAGCTTTTGGTCAGCGAGTGTCGTTTTTTCTTTTGCTGTTTTCTTCGCAGCCGCAAGGTCAAAGTCCTTCTTCTCCAAAGCCCGTCTCATTGTTTCTAGAAAGAATAACATTCGAATCAGAAAAAGGAGGAGAAAAGATGGCAAGAGAACCAGTCGACAAGCTTTCCTTACCAGCAGCGTCATCCTTAGCCTTCTGCAAGTTATTCTGAGCCAACTCCAGATCAAGATTGAGCTGGATCTGCTTCTGCTCCAAGTCAGCGAACCGGGCTCCAAGATCACAAGATTTATGTGTTCAGAAGATAGTCAGTCGGCAGACACAAAGATTGGTTGCTTCCGAGCAATAAAGTAACAAGTTCAAAGAGTTTTAAGACTACTGCCGAATCAAACATTCAACAATAGTCTCGGGGACTACACCCAGTGGGTGCACTCAGCGTGCCCCCACTGGCTCGACTTTTCAATTGACTTGGTCCATCCAGTCAAAAAAAACTCAGACCATAGCCGACTGCCCGCAGTCGACTACGGTCTCGGGGACTACACCCAGTGGGTGCACTCAGCATGCCCCCACTGGTCCAGGTTCCACTCGACATGATCTGCTTAGACTGAGTGGAAAAGTTCTTTTCAAAGACCCCCGCCGAATCAAATATTCGACGGCGGTCTCGAGGACTACACCCAGTGGGTGCACTCAACGTGCCCCCACTGGTTCAGAGATTCAATCGACACAACCTACTCGACTCAAGTGGAAAAACTACTCAACAGAAATTAAAAACACCCAGTGGGTGTACAGACTGACAATGAGTGTGCAATTAAGGTTCCAAAACGCTCATCCACGGACATCTTGCAGATAATAAAGCAGCAGTTTCTAAATATCATATCCTAACAGAACAAGCGTCAAGATGGAGTGCAGTCGGAAGTAAGTTAACCTGGACATTGGCCTGGAGTGCTGAGCTGACATCATAGGAAGCTTGACTGGCCTCGCGCACCACTTTCATCTGATCCATCATAATGCCTGCCTGGCGTATGGCTTCCTTGGCAGCACTCACTTGGTCTTCTAGGACGTGATGGACGGTGAAAAGTGGAGACGGTGTGTAACACCACTGTGTAATAGCCATTATGATCAACTGCTAATATTGCCAAGTCATATCATTTGCAGTGCCTAGTCATAGTGGTTAACCAAAATAATTCAAACTCCATACTGAAAATCAACTCAAATTCATAAGTGCCAAATAAATTTGCTCAAGCACTGTTGTAAAAATGTTCACTAAATAGTAAATAATCCAGAAGCACTCATAAAAATATAACCAATGATATTTGGATTAGTTAAATGACTCAAACAATTTGAATCAGCACCAGAACAGCAATATATAATACATTTAAATTCATATCAATTTTAAATAAAGCCCAACTTTGCTCAAACCAATTTTTGGTGGATGCTTACATTACATATTAATATTTGAGCCAAGTCCCATATTTTACAAAAATGCAAAAGTGACCTAACTAATTCAAAACAGAAAACAAATAAAAGAAAAGCAAAGCAGAAATAAGAAGAATTAAAATGAGGCACTGTGCACTGGGCCTTAGTGCACAGTGCCCCGACCGCGGCCCACCCGGCCCAGCTCCGTCTCCCTCCTCCCCGTTTCAGCCGCGCCATGGCCGCGCGCGCGCGCACCAGCCAGGCGGCGACACGGCGACGACGCCAAAGCCACCGACGGCCGAGAGGATAAGGGCAGGCCCGTTCCTTCCCCCTGGCCACCTCCCTGCCACTTCCCCCTTCCTCCTCGCTCTTCCCCCCCTCAGATCCATTGACGTCCGACGTGGTCGCCGCCGCGCCTCGCTCCTGTCCGCGGCCACGACCATCGAATCACCTCGCTGACGTGCCCGTCGCCTTCGTCTACGTCTTCCGCATCCTCTGGTGGTCGCAGCGGGAGCTGGGAGGCATCACAGCGCCGGGATTCCTCCGTCCCCATCTCCGGTCGCCGCCGCCCTTCTTCGTCCCCGGCGGCGTCCTGCTGCTACTAAGCTGACACCGGGCCACCTTGTGCCTCCCCGGTGAGCTCCTCTTCCTTCCCCACTCCCTGCTGGTCCTGGCGTGTAGCCTAGCTACCTCCTCCACGCGCGCCCGAACGCAGCGCCGCGTGGCTCGTCGACGGCGCCTCTTCGGTGACCAAATGGTCACGGGTTCACGCCCGTTGTACTCAGTGCGTCGAGTAGAGCTCCGCTAGCCCAGCCGGTCGCTCGTTTGCGTGCTAAAATTCCGAAACCACCGACACCCGAACTCCGGCGCCCGCTCACGAGCTCGCCGCCGACGATTCCGGCCACCGCAGCCTACGCCACCACCGCAGATCGATGCGGCTTGCTCCGCCCATTCGAACGCGGGGTCGCGCGCGCCCAACGGCGCCCTGTAGACGAATTCCGACGACTCCAGTGCGTCGCCGCCGTGTTTTGACGTCGCCGGCGTCGCTCTGCCGCCGCCGCCGATGTGGCACAGGTGGGTCCCACCTCTGTGAGGCTGCCGGTGGGCCCCAGCGCTTCAGTTGACTTCGTTGACTCTGGTCAACGTCATTACTGTTCACCACAGTGTACGACATGTGGGCCCTCTCGGTTAATTAATCTAATTAAACGAATTTATAAATAAAACTAATTAGTTAATCTGTTCAGACACTGACATGGGGGCCCACCCTCTAATTAACCCTCTGTTAGTCTAAATTAACTCTGTTAAAGTTAACAGAGGCTGACATGTGGGTCCCACTGGACCCACATGTCAGGTTTGACTCTGGTCAGCGAGTCAGTTGACTGCTGACGTCATCCTTGCGTCATGCTGATGTCATAATTCATTCTGTTAATATAAATAAATTCCAGAAAATCATTTAAACTTCGAAAATTAATAACTTTTAAACCGTAGCTTGGATCGGAAAACTTAAAACATGAAAGTTGCTCAGAACGACGAGACGAGTCTGATCGTGCCGTCTGTTTCCTTGTCGGAACCTCCTACGTAGGAGAACTCGTAACTCCGAACCCGTATCTGATAGATGAATAGTGACTAATCACCGGTAAATAAATCCCACGATAATCCTAAAATAACTACAATGACCTAGATGCATCTTTAGGCAACCCTGCACTGCATCATAGTCGTAGCATACCATGTATTACATCGTTGCTGTGTATTTATTTGTTTCCTCCCCCTCTTCACTCTCGGTAGACCCCGACGACGACGTAGCTCCTGAGGCAGACGCCGCTCCGGAGTACGACTACGTCCCCGACGACCCTGCCCTTGCCGTCGAGCAGACAGGCAAGCACCCCCATTTTGAGCATTCCGATATCGCCCACTCTCTTCTCTCTTATGCTTGCATTAGAAGTACTGCTGCTACTGTTGTCCTATATCTGCTGCATAGCCTGTTTTATTGTAGCCTACTTTTGATACCTGCCTGTTCTCCTAAACTGTTTAGTATAGGATGGGTAGAGCCTTATCAGAGACCCACTTGTCCCGACTGCCCCGCTGGACTCTCAGAAGACCCGAGCAACGGGATCGAAGATCAGACCCTGGCACGGCATGTCAGTTCCCCCTTAAATTGCGCGACACTACTGGGTTACTATCGAGTGCCGAGGGTGGTACCTCGTCAGCACTTCTGATGATAACCTTGTAGGTTAGTTATTCGATCGTGGTAAGCGAGGGTGATTCCTCCTACACCACCCCCAATAACGACATCGTCGTGCAGCTGTTCAAGTGTGGACCTCGAGGGTGATACCTCCTTCGTTCACCTTGACGAGAACATCAGGTGGGACCCCATCGAGGGCGATTCCTTAGGGTTCTCTTGGTGTTAGACACACGGTTACTATTGTTACTGTGACTTATACTGAAACATGACACTAAAGACGGGTCGGCCCTGAGGGGTACCCGCGCGAGCATGGATGCGAAGTGATGTGGAGTCGGGTTGACCTGAGAGGTGCCCGCGAGATAACTACGAGGCGTGGCTGGGCATTCTTAGCCCTTGCCGCAAGTCCTCGAGACGGGGCGACGGGGTCACATCGATCGTGAGTCTCTGCTCGTTTCCGCGCGCTCCTAATCCACTAACGGTTTGGATATTTGATCCGAGGGGCCTCTGGCCTGATAGCACTAACCATCACGTGGGCATAGTATGGGCGTTCTGCGTCATATACATCAGCCGAAGCTCTATTGACGTCAGCGAGGAGCGGCCCGTTTTGGATTGGACTGGAAACGCAACTGCGCTTGTATAAGGGGTTGCTAGGTCTGCTTCCGAAATGTCCTCGCAACGTGCAGGGTTCCCAGGGCGAAGGCCCAAGACCCCTGGTGGCATAGGTTAGTCCGGCGTGCTGACCTCTCTTTAGAGCCCAGGTTGGGTTGCGGCGTGTTGCTTAGCCGAGGCCGGGCATGACCCAGTAAAGTGTGTCCGGCCAGAGTTAAGCGAGCGTGGTGGGTAAGTTGGTGCACCCCTGCAGGGAAGAAACTTCTATCGATAGCCTGTCCTACGGTAACGGACACTCGGAGTTGTATCCCGATCGGTACAACTAGAACTGAGATGATACTGGATAGTATGGCTCTGGGATTGCTTTCTCGTAGGGAGTCGAGGAAGAATCTCTGGCCGAGGTTGATGACATTACTGCTATACTTTACATTATGTTATTCTGCTCTCTTCTAATTCTGCAAGACGGATGAAGATGCTGAAGATGCTAGTCTTCGATAGGACTAGGCTTTCCCCCTCTATTCTGGCATTTCTGCAGCCCAGTCCACATATACAGCCCCCTTTGAAAATGTTGCATATGTAGTGTAGATCCTTGCTTGCTGAGTACTTCGGATGAGTACTCACGTTTGCTTTACTTTCTTTTTTCCCATATCCAATTGATGCCACCAGATGACGGAGCCCCTGAGTCAGATGCCCCAGTCGACCACCACTACTACTACCAGCCCGGAGAGTACCACTACTACGAGGAGCCGACTGACGACCAGGAGTAGGATTCGGAGGGTCCAGGGCAGGAGGCCCACGCCTTTCGATCGTAGTATTTTATTTTGCCCCGCCTCTATGAAGGCTTATCTCTCTATTCTGTAATATATCTGTACTCAGATATCTGATGCTTCCGCTGACGCTTGTATGCCATCGAGCTATGTATTCGAGCCCTCGAGGCCCTGGCTTGTAATATTAAGCTTGTATGACTTTATTTATGTTTTAGAGTTGTGTTGTGATATCTTCAAGTGAGTCCTAGGCTTGATCGTGTGCATTTGCGTGTATGGTTAGTGCACGATTAAGCCGGGGTCGTCACACGGTGGATCAGCTATAGCAGCTTGAGAGCTTGAGGCAGGAAGATGCACAGATGAAGCAGGGGCCTGTGCAGTCGACGCTGAAGGACGACTACTCGACAAGGGAATCGCAAAAGTAACAGATGCACGGTTGAGGTCCCCAGGCTGCTGGGTAGCTGGTTCTGCCGCCGGCGTCGACTGAGGCGTCTTGCTAGCTGGTGCCTTTTTGCCCAAGGTCTTGCTCCTCTTTCCCACGAGCTGCTGTGGCACATCTTCGTCGTCATCTGGAAGTTCAATAACATTTTGCGGAGCTGCAAAATAATCGACCACAAGAGTTCAGTCGACTGTAGAAGTGGTTAGCGAAGAAAAAACAAGATAACAGGAGTCATACCCGCATTGGATGTGACCGCGTCCTCCATCTCCTCGTCGTCATCATCTTTATAAGCAGAAGTCCCAGAGGTAGCAGCACTGCAAATTTCAAGGTTCACTCGGTCAAGCAAGAGAATGGGTCAACGACTGATATAAGATTCTTGGAGCAAAGGGTGAAAACGAAACACTTACGCAGAGGCGACGGGAACATCAACCTTGATCTTGGGCAAGGCCTTCCGTGGCTTTGACGACGCAGTCTTGAGCTGCTTCGGAGCTTTCTCAGTCGGCACCGGAGAAGATGTCCGGGTGCGCTTCGAAGTTTGTCCAGTCGGTGCCGCCACTTTACCCCGGATACTTGCTGGGTCGTGCTTCTGTTTGGAATGCTTTTCCACGCGAGGTGGAGAATCGACATCCTCACCACTGCTCGAGTCTTCGCGCTCTTCATCACTCTCGTCATCAGAGTTCCAATCGCCGTTGTCGCCTCCGCTCTCCTCTCCTTCCTGGATCTGCTCCCCGTTGGGCATCGAGTAGATCTTAGTATATATCTGCAGAGCAAAGAACCATACAAATATCAATCGGATGGAAGCCTAAATAGGAAATCAGAGCAAAGGACATTCGGCACTGAAGATTGTACCTTATCCGGTTCGTTGGTCTTGTCGAATGGTGGGACCCTCTTGGACCCCCTGGGGTTATCTTTGTTACCAGTGATGCCTTGCAGCCACCGCTCCACTACCTCCCCGGTGACCTCCTCCGGATGGATCCGAGTGGTGTCATCAATACCCGAGTACATCCACATGGGATGATCACGAGCCTGGAGTGGCTGGATGCGACGACTGAGAAATATTTCAAGCAAGTCCATACCAGTCACCCCATCGCGGACTAACTGGACTACTCGGTCAACTAGCATATTCACTTCTGCTCGCTCCTCTGGGTTCACTTTCAAAGTAGAGGGCGGCTGGACTCGATCCATGGAAAAGGGAGGAAGCCCAGTCGACTGACCAGGAGTCGGCTGGTCTTTGCAATAGAACCAGGTCGACTGCCACCCTCTAACTGAATCGGGGAGCGTCATAGCCGGAAAAGTTCTCCTACCCCTCATCTGAATTCCCAGACCCCCGCACATCTGGATCACATGTGTTCTCTCATCACTCGGATTGGACTTTTTTACGGCTTGAGAGCGGCATGTGAATATATGTTTGAAAAGACCCCATTGCGGTTGACAGCCCAAGAAATTCTCACACAGGGAAACGTATGCAGCAAGATAGGTGATGGTGTTGGGGGAAAAGTGATGAAGTTGAGCTCCAAAGAAATTCAAGAAAGCCCGGAAAAATGGGTGTGGAGGCAAGGAGAAACCACGGTCGACATGAGTCGCGAGGAGGACGCACTCACCCTCTTGCGGCTGCGGCTCGGTCTTGTTCCCCGACAATCGCCAGGACTGGTGGGCAATCAAACCCCCTTCGACCAGATCCTCCAAGTCTTCCTTCCGGATCATGGATCTGATCCAGTCGCCCTGGATCCAGCCAGGCGGCAGGCCGGACCTAGATGACGACCCGCCCCGACTCGTCTTCTTGCCCTTCACTGCCGCCGTCACCTTCTTCGCTCGCTCCAGGGCTGCCGTTTTCTCCTTTCCCATCGCAGCAGGCTGCGCTTGGACGGGGCGGCGGCATCGAAGGTGGTGGCGAATGCGGTGGAGAAACAGAGGAAGAAGGAGGGGATAAAGAGCACAGTGCCAAACGCACCGGCCCAGACGCCTTATATGGACTTGTTACCGAGTGACTGAATTGTGGGCCCAAGCAGTCCCATCGAATCCCGCAGCAGTCGCGCACTCGGTACGTGGCGAGAAAGGTGGCGCGAGGATCGAGGCGTCCCTGCCAAATCTGTTTCGTTTACTGCGGGCCTCTCCGTCCCGCGCGCTTCTCCAAATTTCGAATCCCGTGAGATCCGGGAACGACAGTGCAGTCAATCGCGCCAAAGATCTCATACCATGTCCACAATTGAAGCTTATCAACAAAATTCACTCGACAATTTAGGAATGGATCAAGGCGACTAAAAATGAAGTTGAAGTCGTTTCGTGGTTCATTAATCTAAGCAAAACGCTCCCGAAGCGTGAAAACTGGGTCGGAACCATCTTCAATTCCTTTTGTCACTCGAACCCAGAACCATTCGGGGGCTAATGACGATGACATGTACCTGGGGTAGGGTAATAGGCCTGACCTAGACACCCTTCCCAAGGACATTACCTTAAAGTCAGGGATATTCAAAGGACAATATCATTCACTCGACCAGAAGCATTCCACTCGGAAAACCCAATTCCATTCGACCGGAGTGTACTCACTCGACCACATCAGAAATCACTCGGAAGACAGAAGATCTAAAGTCACTCAGAACGGCAACGGTCAGGCGTTCACTCCGGAGTCTTAATGATCATTTATATGCCTTTATTGCTGGCGTCACCAGTAACGTCCCATCTTTATGTACCTTAAATCCTGTGTAACTGAGGGCTGGAGGGGTCTGGCGAACTCTATATAAGCCACCCCCCTTCTCAGGCACAAGGGTTCGCACCCCTATAACCTCACGCATAATTCAGTCGACCGAGCCTCCGGGCACCGAGACATAGGGTTGTTACTTCCTCCGAGAAGGGCCTGAACTCGTAAATCCTGCGTGCACAACCTCATCGTAGCTAGGATCTTGCCTCCTCATACCTACCCCCTATTCTACTGTCAGACTTAGAACCACGACAGCGCCTAGCTCTAAGAGCAACTCCACTCGTTCGGCCCCCCAGCGCATAGGCCGACGCTATTTCGGGAGCTCGTCCGGTGATTTTTAGGCCCTGGGGGCGATCTAGGTCCCAGTCACGCCCCCAGGTGCCGCCCCCAAGGCGTAGTAAATTCAAACTTGTCCATTCCCGCTACCCAAAAAACGCCACAAGCCTGGCGATCAGCGCCACAAAAGCCCGGCGATCGGCGATCACCTTGCCACAGCTCGGCGATCAATAAAAAAGTTCGGCGTGCAGAAAGAAATGACGCGTAGGCAATGCATCAAACGGCGGCGGCGGCCTCCGGCGTCGGTGGAGTCGGCGTGCGCGGGCTGGTCGGCGTCGGCGCGGCTTCTGTGCTGGGCGTCGTGGAGGCATCCTCGCTCGGGCTTGGCGGCGGCGTTGGGGTCGGTGTGGGAGTTGGCGCCGCCATCGACGGCATCTGGTTCAGGATGAGGCCACGCTCCGCCAGGTACCACGCCTTGAGCTGCTCATCGTCGCTCCGGAGCATGTCCGCCCCCCCCCCATCAGGAAAGCCAGGTCGGTGTTCCTCTTCTTCGCGGTGACGTTGGTCCGGAGCAGGTCGAGCTTGACGGCGCTGTTCGTCATCAACGCCGACCATCGCGCCTCGGTTTTCTCTTCCCTCTGGGCGGCCCAGGTCTTGGCGTCGGCGATGCAATGCTCGATGGACTCTTGCAGACGCGCGGTGGCCGGCTCGGCGTGTTTCGCCGACTTGGCCCGTTTGTTGCCGTCGGGGCGCCCATCGGACGCGCCCGACGTTGGCGTGTCCGGCTTGTAGGTCTCCTTGGCCTTGGCGAGGATGCGCCCGACTTCCGCCCACTTCTCGCACTTCTCAATCCGGGAGAACACGTGGAGGTACTTGAAATCTTGGTCGACGCCGCTGTCCTGCCGAAACATGGCGAACATACGGACCATCTGCGCCGAGGAACAAGTGTCGGCGACGCACACACGCGGCGAAAACGAGCGAGAGACCGGCGGCATACCTGACCCTCGATGCTGGCGCCGCTCTCCTGGCGAGCCGCGACCTCCTCGACGATCCCATGCCATTTGTTGCACGCCATTTGGATGAGCCCCCAATGGTTCGCCATGGCCTTCGAGCCGCGCTGCATGTGGACGCCGGCGAAGTATGGGTCGAGCAGTTTGCGTTCGTCGAACTCCGACTTGACGCGCTCCCAGTACGTGTCGGCGCTCTGGTTCGTGCCGGTGATCGGGTCGAGGCAGACGATCTTCCACGCTTCGGCGAGGCACTCGTCTTCTTTGGACGTCCACTTGACGCGCGGCTCGCCGGTCCTGGCCGCACGCTTTTTCTTTTTCCCTCTCCTCGCCGGAGCAGGCGCCGGCTCCTCCTCCTGCTCCTCCTCCTCCTCTGGCTCCTCCTCGCCGTAGTCGAGCTCGTTGTCCATGTCGCCGTTGAGGTCCATTATATCTTCTTGGGCATTGAACCCGGGGGAGGCGGCGGCGGCGGCCGAGCCGGTCGTGATGATGTCGTCCATGTCGGCCTCCGTCGCGTCGGGGTTGCCGAGATGCGACGACGAGCCTTGTGAGAAGAGCCCTCCACGGTGCAAAGGCGGCGTCGGGGAGGATGCGTACGCCGGTGGGGAGTAGGTGTACGGGGGGGGGGGGGTACTGGATGCCGGCGAACGCGGGCGAGGGCGTGCGCTGGGCGGGGTGGCCATGTGGGAAGTTGATGGGGTTGAACCCGCCGTGCGCATCGCCGTCGACGTAGCTAGGCGAGGGAGTGCAGCCACAGGGAGACGTCGAGAATCCAGCCGGCGACCCGACGCTCTGCTGGCTCCAGGGAGTGTGCGGGCCGTGGCCGCCGGGCGGATTCATCATCCCCGCGCGAGACGCCTCGGCCTGTTCCGCCGCGCGATCCGCCTGCTCGGCCAAGGCAGCCGCCGCCGCCAGAGCCGCCATATCTCGGGCCTTCTTGGCGTTGAGCCTGTTCCGCCGGTCGGTGGTGACAGCCTCCCGGCGCTGAACCTCCGCCTTCCAGTCGGCGTTTGACATGCCCGGGGGTTTGGACGGCGGCGCCCGCTGCTTCCTCTTCTTCGGCTGGGCGGCGCTGGCATCGGTGGCGGCGCGAGGGGCGGCGTACTTCTTCGGCGGCATGGCGGCCGGATGGAGGGGAGGGGGTGGAGAATGGTGGGAGAAGGCGGGAGAAGGGGGAGATGGAGGGAAACGGAGGGGGAATAGCGGGGTGATCGGCGGGAAAAAGGTCTTTGTCTCGCCGACAGAGCGGACCCACGCGCCTTTTCGCTTCTGCCGGCGTCCCCCGGGGGCTTGGGTTCGGCTCGGGTTCGCCGGCTGTTATTTCGGCCCAAACCGGCGATAAACGAGATCCTGGGACGCGATTGGACCGATTTTTCGACGCCGGCGCAAAAAAATGGCCTTGGAGGGCCTCTTGGGGGCGCGGCTGGAGATGCTCCAAGGAGTTACACTACACTGTGCAACGCCTTACTGTCGGGCGCTACACAAAAGGATCAGCGGTGTGAAATATTTTTAAAAATAGTTCAGTTTGTGAAATACTTTCGCTCTCAGCTTAAATTTGTCAATTTTGCCGCCACGGCCCTCTCCACAGATGCCGCCACGCCTGGTTGATCAGAGACAGGCTCGTCCGTCCGTGCGAACACTGGTCAAAGACGGACACCGGAAGCAGCATGCATGGCCGGTGCCCATCGCTTCGACCCGTTGCGATACGCCTGCCCACACGCCACGGCGGTCGGCGCAGTGCCAGCTCCGTTCCCTCGAGCCTCACGGCGTGGCCGGGGCAGATTCTTCTTTGACCGCTCCACTCACTGACGACCGGGCCGGCATCATATCCATTTCGCATTGCGGCCCAATCCATCTTTAATCATTGTGTTCTTTGGCGATGGTGCTGACGAAAGAAACGACCGGGGGCTACTCGTAGCTCGCTAGCTTAGCCCAAACTCACATGGCGGACAGTGCCATGTCGAGTCACGCACCTACTAGCTCTCGTCTCCTTTCCTTGGAGTGACCGTTTGATGGGACTAGCACTGGCGCAGCGACGTGGAGTTGCAGTTTGGCCGGGACAAGCGAAAGCAGAGCAGATACCGAAGCCGATCGGGGTCCGTGGATGCACATGCGGCAGGCAGGCCAGGCGGGCAACGTCGAGAGCGATCCGTCTCCGATGAGGATGCCTTCCCAGTGCGCCGTGCCAGCAGTGGCCGCTGGCCGGGCCGCATCAGGCAGTGGTACGCTGTTGTATTTGACCGGGCCATGCAGATGCAGGCACAGTGCATGGCGTGGCGCGAGGGAGGAAGAGAGGGCCCGCCTGGGATCTCGCCGGGCGAGGTGCGCTGTGGCCAGCCAGGGTGGCCGACCGCCCGTCCGTCGCCACCTTCCCGAGGCGGAGGACGCGCGAGAGGGACTGCCTCCGTGCCCTGCCTCCGCCTGTAGCTGAGCCCCCCCTCCCGCCCCCGGTCCACCGCCGCGCGCGCCAGCCTCAGTCTGCTCCGCCCCGGTCGCTACAGTCTAAAGCTGATGCCGGTGCTGACCCCTCACGTACACACGCAGCGCAACCCGCCCGGCAAAACCCCCACTTGCCCGCCCCACCGTGGCCCGGCCCGCCCCCTCCCATTTCCTCCGTACGCGTACCAGCTCTACCATCTCTATGCATGCTAGCACAGGTGGCTTGGCTAGCTCCGTCGACGTGCCGTGTTTATGCGTCGGCCCACCGTCTCCCGCCGATCGACTGCTCTACGTATGTACCGGAGCGAGGTGATCGAGGGATACGGCGTTCTAGCGTACGCCACCACCACACTGGGGCCTGGCGGACCTACGTGCTTTTAGCCATTTCGAGCCGAAGTTCTCGGGCAGCTCGAGCTTTTGACCCGACGCACGGCCCGGCTTGCCAGCTCCCATGCATCATCTGCAAAGCCCTGAATGCATCATCTGCAAAGCCCTGCCCGTGCGCCTGTGGGTTTGCGTCCTGGGTGGGGATGGCTACTTTGTGTCTGGAGAGACTCTCTAGGTTTGAATGCAGTCGTCACAGCCACTGTTCATCGCTCCTCCTCAGTCCTCACACAGACTGCGTGTGCTTGTGTCATTGCGTGCAATGGTCAAATTTAGCGATGGTTTAATTCCCACTGTTGCTTTGTGTATGGAGACTCACTCGAGGGTTGAATGTTCGTCACGGTCACTGTTCACTTTTCATCCTCGCACGGGGTGTGCTTACTCGTATGTGCAATGGTCAAATTTACTGATGGTTTCCTGCTGCTACTACTGTTTCATCATAACTTTGATTGGATGGTTCTGTGCATGGATTTTATTAGCTTGTCAAGAAAATGTTACTATAATAGAACCGAGTGTAACGCTACGGCTGAAGGTATTAACTCGCACTGACCTTTGTCATTTCTCAACCACTTCGCTATCACTCTAAGTCCAAGCACTGTTTGCTAGAGAAAAAGGGATCTACTGCATAAAAAAGAATCAAATCTGGCCCCATCCCTGACAGACACGCCGCTTTGGCTTTGTGATGTTGCACGAGACGAGGGCGCCCGAGAACAAGATAAAAAGAAACATCTATGAGTAGGAGATTAGAAACGGGTGTGAGTGAGTGAGCTTTGTCTGAACAGCAAAAACCCTGCATACGTGTAGAAAAACATCAAGTAGGTCCTTCTGGGGTCGTCATGCGCGGCCCCACCAGCTACCACCCTGCTCCATTATATAATCACAGGTTTATGCTCTTCCCGGCCCAAGAGCTAGCTAGAGTTTCCCACCTCACTCCCTCATCAGCTCAGAGCTCACCGTCTCACTCGCTTCTCTTCTTCGTCCAAGCTTTTCTCCCTCCCACCCCCATCGCAGAGGTTCGCAGCTCAAGGAAGGGCTCGCAAGAAGGTCGGTGGCCGGTGCTCATGGAGGTCTGCGGCGCCGAGGAGAAGCAGACGCCGCCCAAGAAGAGGAGCGGCGGGAAGGGCGCGGCGATGGGCGTGGGCGCCGACGGCGGCGGCGGCAAGGGCCGGCGGCCGTCCTTCCCCGGGCGGTGCGCGCGGCTCGTCAAGGAGCAGCGCGCGCGGTTCTACATCATGCGCCGCTGCGTCACCATGCTCGTGTGCTGGCGCGACTACGCCTGAGGCACGCCGCGCCGCCGCGTGCGAAGGTCGATCGATCCATCGAGGAGTAGCAGACAGACAAGCAAGCTCCCTCTCTCACTAGCCCAAGGATCCTCCTCCTGTGTAAAGAGTAGATTTTTTTCTTCTAATATTTTTCTTACAGTTTGTTGTTAGCATTAAGAGTAGAGCGATGCAGTGTCGCCGCGCCGCGCATTTTGTTGTAGTAGGAGTATTATTAAGGGTCTGATGTCATGTGAGCATCTGTCTGATATAAGAGCAAGAACTGTTGATGGTCGAAATTGGGGGAGGCTATTGGATTCCTGAAATGTCTACTGTGCGCTGCGCTCCCCCTTGTTTGACTCCTCGATATGCGGGTGTGATTCATCGGAGTGCGAAGAGATGCTCCGACGAATCTTAGCATTTGGGCAACAAGTGGTAGCTGCTTTTCGTCGACCGTTTTCTTTCTTTACTCCTGGAAATCACCCAGAGCGTTGCCGGCTAAGGATTCTCAGCTCCATTTGGGAAAATAACTGGTCACTTCAGAACCAGTGTTAGCATTTCAACCAGCGAGTTTTAATATCTGTCAGGCGTGGCGTGGTACTCTGCCAGATTTTTACTACACTAGCAACCTTGGCAGATTTTTACCACTGCCTGGTATAGCGGTGAAACTTGCAGCTGCCGGAGTAGTAGCCAAAGAAAGAAAAACCGTTGCCATATTTTTGAGGGAGGCTGCGGCTGCGGCCGCGGCCTCCCGTCCCGAGGCGAGCGAGGCCCTAGTGTGCTTGCTGACGCACTGAATAATTTACTCCCAAGACGACGACACCTCCGCGTCTGAGCGCCACTGTGTCCCTGTGTGTTGCACGTAAAAATTCCCTCCACTCCGCTCCCTAGGAGCAGCTTGGGCAGCCAGCCGCAGCGTACTTGGAAGCTGAAACCCTGCAGCCCGTCTAGGTACCAGATCACTACGCTGCGACTACGCAATCAGTCGAGCAGCATCCTATCCTACACGACGCTTCATGGCTTCAGTCGCCAGCAGATGGAGATAGATACAACTAGTAGAAAGTTTGAGTAGTTTGCTTGTACGTACGTGTACGTACAGTGGCTGCTTATGTTAAGTACGTAGTACGTGCCCAGCAAGCATCTATGTAGCTATGCTGGGGAGATGTCAGGGGCCGGCCCATGCTTGCTGCCATGGTGGTGCTTGCTACGAACGTCGCAGCAGCCGAGCCAACAAGGCCGGGCAGTGGTGGTCCTACCACCCTAGTAAGTACTGGCTCCCTGGTCCCTTTGCAGGCAACCAAAGCGGGTGCAAAGCTTAGGACCGGGAGCCCCACCGGCCCGGCAGTGCTCGGCCGGCTGCGACACATACGGCTCCTGCCTCCTTGCTTCTGCCGTGCATCGACATCCAGCTTTGATCATTTGGATCCGGGCGCTGCGCCGAGTGGAATAACAAGAGCAGTCGGTGCATCCCATCTTGTGCCTGCGAATCTATGCATTGATCGAATGGCGCAATGCCCGCCAAGATCCTCGCAAATACTAGACAGTACGCAATGATTTAACCGTGGACTTGCTGTGCCCAGTGGTGGACCAGGATTGAAGCAAACCCCGGGCCATTTTTTTCTCGCAACACGGAGCTTTTTTGTTTTTTTGGCCCTTATAACTAAACATGGACATTCTTCGGGCCGGGCTTAGGTCAGGCCAGGCTTTGCAAAGCCAGACCCCGGGCTCCGGGCTTATCTTTCGGCTTTCGGGCCGGGCTTCGGGCGGAAAAGCTGAGCCTGAGCCCGGCCTGATTGTCGGGCTTTTGGCCCGGACTGTCCATCTCCGGGTCCTTTTTTTGACAAAAAGCCCCCCTCCCTCCCGCCCCATTTTTATTAAAGGAGGCAAAACGGACGAGCACATCTGTTCAACAACGCTCAAACTGTGCTAGAGTAGCTGAGCCAGAAACAACATAGTTCAAAAGATAGTTTAAGCTAGGGGGTGGCACATGTGCCGAATTTAGACAGGGAACAAGGCTCCTCTCATCATGGGAGGACTCATCTTCATCAATATCTTCACCAGCACCATCTCATCTCAAAACCCTAGTTCATCTCTTTGCTCAACTTTTATATCCAACCTCAGATTGGTACCTCGGGGTGCTAGTAGTGTTAATTACATCTTGTAGTTGATGCTAGTTGGTTTACTTGGTGAAAGATTCATACGTTTAGATTGTTAAAAACATATTTATATCCTCTGATCATGAGCACAATTATGCTTTGTGAGTAGTTCTATTTGTTCTTGAGGGCATGTGAGAAGTCTTTGAAAGGATCAAGAAGAGGGGTCTAGAGGGGGCTTGATTAGACCCTTAACAAGCAAAAGTGGCAGCATTTAATTTCTTCAAGTTAAGGTTGAGTTTAGCACATGTTAAAGCACTCACAATACATTTCAAGCAATCATGACAAGAGTATATGCAGCGGAAAGAGTAAAGCATGAAATTTGCAAGAAAGTAAAGGGATGGGATTGGAGTGTGCAAACGCAAAGGAGACGCGGAGAATTTTTGGCGTGGTTCCGATAGGTGGTGCTATCGTACGTCCACGTTGATGGAGACTTCAACCCACGAAGGGTAACGGCTGCGCGAGTCCACGAAGGGCTCCACCCACGAAGGGTCCACGAAGAAGCAACCTTGTCTATCCCACCATGGACATCGTCCACGAAGGACTTGCCTCACTCGGGCAGATCTTCACGAAGTAGACGATCTTCTTGCCCTTACAAACTTCTTGGTTCAACTTCACAACATGTCGGAGGCTCCTAAGCGACACCTAACCAATCTAGGAGACACCACTCTCCAAAAGGTAATAGATGGTGTGTTGATGATGAACTCCTTGCTCTTGTGCTTCAAATGATAGTCTCCCCAACACTCAACTCTCTCTCACAGATTTGGCTATGGTGAAAAGATGATTTGAGTGGAAAGCAACTTGGGGAAGGTTAGAAATCAAGGTTCAAATGGTAGGAATGGAATCTCTTGATCTCAACACATGAGTAGGTGGTTCTCTCTCAGAAAATGAATGGTGAAAGTGTAGGCATGTTCTGATGGCTCTCTCACAAATGGAGAAGGGGGTGGAGGGGTATATATAGCCTCCACACAAAATCCAACCGTTACACACATTTGACTCATCTCGGTGGGACCGAATGGTTAAACTCGGTGGCACCGATCAGTTCAAAAATATGAACGTTAGGAATCTCGGTGGGACCGACTGGAACAACTCGGTGGGACCGATGTGCTAGGGCTTAGGGCAAACATCATCTCGGTGGCGCCGATTGCATCAACTCGGTGGGACCGAAGTGAAGCAATAAGCAACTGAGAATCTGTCAAGCCAACTCGGTGAGACTGATTGCATAAGCTCGGTGAGACCAAGATAAATGCAACAAGTCACAGAGCGCCGGCAAGGCCATCTCGGTGTGACCGAGATCCGTATCGGTGAGACCGAACTGTTAGGGTTTCCGGCAGTGCCTATGTCATGTGAACTCGGTGGCTCCAGATAGATAGAATCGGTGGGGCCGAGTTGGAGTTTTGGGTTTGGACATATTTGGATGAAGAGAGTGGCTGAGGGTTTTGGAGCAATATCACTAAGCACTTGAGCAAGTAATCCATTAAGCAACACCTCATCCCCTTTTAATAGTATTGGCTTTCCTATGGACTCAATGTGATCTTGGATCACTAAAATAAATATGAAGAGTCTTGAGCTTTTGCCAATCTTTGTCCTTAGCATTTTGAAGGGGTTCCACATCCTCTTGTCTTTGCCATGCAATTATTGAACTTGTCTGAAATACACTAGATAGAACTATTAGTCCAACAAGAAATATGTTGACATTAATTACCAAAATCACCTAGGGAGCACTTGTGCTTTCAATCTCCCCCTTTTTGGTAATTGATGACAACATACATCAAAGCTTTAAATAAATGATATGAAAAGTAGTAAGCAAAGCTTTGGAGGAACATGTAACATGCATAATCTCCCCCTACATGTATGCAATCATGTGAATATAAGATAGATGAACATGTGAATGCATTGCATGACAGAGAGTGTAATGAGTTACATGTATCTTGACTATATGCATCAGAGCAAACAAATATGATTGAGAGTTGCACCTTCATGTTTATGAATCCCTCTTGCAAACATTATGTGCAATAGCAAGAGATCATCATGCACATGAGTGTGATGCATATACTTACCTTGTGGTTCTTGAGCTGACTTTTGAAGGAATAAACTTGAGAAAACAAGGTTAGATAACACAAGAATACTCCAAACGAAATAATTTCAAGATCCACAAGAATACCAAGACTGGGATGACATGTAATAGGTGAGTACTACAAAGTGAGTACTTCATTCAGATATAGACATGTCCCCAAAGATTTAAAGATTTGCAATAAATTCCAAGGATTTTTCTCCCCTTAAGCACAGACTCTCTCTCCTCCTGAATCTGACATTAGATAGTGGGAGATGGTAGGGTGAGATAAATCGATTAAAAAAAAGCGAAAAAGAATCAATTAAACTACATGTCTTTCCCCTCTTAAAGACATGTGACTTCTCAACTCTTGTTAATATGCATCTTTAGAAGAGCTTAGATGTGCTCTCTTTCTTCTGATAAGTTTGATTTGATAAGCTTTGATGTGCTCTCTCTCTCTCCCCCTTTGACATCAATATCCAAGAAGGGTAGCTTCTGGATCATGAGTCAGGTAGATGTGGTCCTTGAGAGACACTACAAAGTAGCATGTAGCTTAAGATGCTGATAGAGGAAAAGAATCATTGAGTGGAGCTGAAGAAAATATGCAGTATAAAATGGCAAAATATTTTCTCAACAGTGAAATCGGTGACACCGACCTGTTTCCATCGGTGACTCCGAGATAGCAGAGCCACTGAAGATGCTCATCGGTGAGACCGAGCTAGTCCATGTTGGTTGTACCTATGAACTATGTACAAGGAAACCTTGTATTTCAGTCTGGCCGACGGGCTTGGATCGGTGAGACCGAGTTCAACGCAGAGGAAAATTTTGTCAACTCAGCTCACTTGGTAAATGGAATCTCACAAATATTTGCAAGGAATTTTCATAAGGATTCGCAATGAATTAACTAGAGACTGATAAAACAGAAATCGAAAAGAGATCTAGATGAAGTTTTTTTTGTTTTAGAAGGGGAAACATAAGAAGAAAAGCAAATTGAAAAGCAATATACAAGGGAACACTAGAGAACTTCATCTATAGGTGGTCGGCGACATAGTCACCTAAGTTAGAGTATATTGACTTAGGAGTCAAGTGAGATCACTTGATCATAGGTCATACTCATCATTAAGCTCAAAATGGGGTTACCATTTTTCATTTAAGCATTTTGATGTATTCACATCTTGTTGAGTTGCTTTAACTCATGACTTGGAGCAAAGCTTCTCTAAGATGGAATGGCATACCTTGGGTTGTGGTGTTGATCTTGATCATGTAGTTGAACTTATATTGGATGCTCAAGGTTGATGTAGACCATCTAGAGTTGGAAGCACCCTTTGGAGTTGAAGTTCATCTTCCTACATGGGTTAGTCTTGCAAGGAATAGCACTTGTGTATCCAAATTGACATTCATGAAATTTTGACATATTGAAATAGTCAAAGGATATTTTGAGTGAGTTCATGCTTCCTTGGATTCAACAACCGAACCATAGATACTCGGTGATGTAGAAATTGCTCAAGATGTGAATGACTTGCAATCTCCTAGATTTAGGCTCATTCAAGTACCTACAAGGGTTAGATGACATGCAAGGGGTGCAAATATATATCCAAGACAAATGATCATCATCATAAGAGAAGTATCAAGGATTAGTCTCAAAGGCTCATGCCTTGCATGTATCCAAATGGAATCTCTATTCCAAGTTTGAGGCATCAATGATATTCAATTCACCTCTCAAACGGAAAAATACCTTTTCATCAAGTGGTTTAGTGAATATATCCGCCAATTGCTTATCGGCACGAACATGCTTAAGATTGATGTCTCCTTTAGCAACATGATCACGAATGAAATGATGACCAACTTCAATATGCTTAGTTCGAGAATGTTGCACGGGATTGTGAGCAATCTTAATAGCACTCTCATTGTCACATAGCAATGGAACATGTTTCACATGTATCCCATAATCTTAAAGAGTTTGGGTCATCCAAAGTAATTGGGCACAACATGATTCGACGGCAATGTATTCCGCTTCGGCAGTGGATAAGGATACCAAGTTTTGTTTCTTGGAGGACCAAGAGACAAGGGATCTACCAAGAAATTGACAAGTACCCAAAGTGGACTTCCTATCAACCTTGTCACCGGCATAGTCCGAGTTGGAATAGCCAACAAGATCAAAAGATGACCTCTTAGGATACCAAATGCCGAAGTTTGGTGTATGAATTAAATATCTCACTATCCTTTTCACGGCATTAAGATGACATTCTTTAGGAGCCGCTTGATATCGTGCACACATGCACACACTTAGCATAATATCGGGACGGGAGGCACATAGATATAACAATGAACCAATCATAGAATGGTAAACCTTTTGGTCAACCGGATTGCCATCCTTAGGCAAGTCAAGATGTCCACTAGTAGGCATGAGTGCTTTCATACCTTTACATTCTTGCATGTTGAACTTCTTGAAAAGATCCTTGGTATACTTTGTTTGTGAGACAAAGTTACCTTCCTTAGTTTGCTTGATTTGCAACCTAACGAAAAATTTGAGTTCACTCATCATAGACATCTCAAACTTCTCCGACATTAGCCTTCCAAACTTTTCACTAAAATGGGGGTTAGTAGAACCAAATATGATATCATCCACATAAATTTGGTATACAAATAATTTACCATTAACCCTTTTAGTAAAAAGTGTAGAATCAAATTTTCCAATTTCAGAGCCTTTTTCAATTAGGAACGTGGTCAAGCATTTATACCACGCTCTAGGAGCTTGTTTAATACCATAAAGAGCTTTGTGAAGTTTATAAACATGATCAGGTTTCTTGGGATTAACAAAGCTGGGAGGTTGTTTAACATAAACTTCCTCCTCAATTTCACCATTTAGAAAAGCACTTTTAATGTCCATTTGATATAAAGTGATATCATGGTGATTGGCATAAGCAAGTAAAATGCGAATGGACTCAAGTCTAGCAACGGGGGCATATGTCTCACCATAGTCCATACATTCGACTTGAGTGTAGCCTTGAGCGACGAGATGAGCCTTGTTGCTTATATATAACTTGTCCATCTTCATCTTGCTTATTCCGAAACACCCACTTGGTTCCAATGACATTATGATCATCATTGGGCTTTTCTACCAATGTCCACACTTGATTCCTTTCGAAGTTGTGGAGCTCTTCGTGTATAGCATTTATCCAATCCAGATCCTCAAGAGCTTCTTCAACCTTCATAGGTTCAATGCTAGAAATGAATGAGTAATGTTCACACAAGTTAGCCAAATGAGTTTTAGAGCGAGTAATTCTCCCGGTTTGGATGTTATCGAAGAATTGTTCGACGGGATGATCTCTTGAGTTTCTTGCTCTAACTCATGGAAGCTTTTGCTTGGGTTGAGGTGGAACATCCTCATCATCATCTTCTTCTTCATTGTTGTTGATGTTGCCGTTCGCTTGTGGAGGTGGAGAGGGAGGTAGAGGTGGATCATCTTGATGTACTTCCTCATTCCCTTCGTCTTTCCGCATTCCACTTGTGGATGCCTCCAAGTCAACTTGTGGTTCACCTTGATGTGAAGTTGAGGCTTCCACTTGAATGGACGAAGTGCTCTCATTCACCTCCATTAGGCGAATCTTGCCGATGGACAAGTCTTGGATTGCTTCCGATGGATCTTTGTCTCCTACATCAATTGGCAATTGCTCTACTTGCGAGCCGTTAGATTCATCAAACTTCACATCTACCGTCTCTTCAACCTTTAGGGTGAAATTGTTGTAGACACGGTAGGTGTGAGAGTTTGAGCCGTAACCAAGTAGGAAACCTTCATGAGATTTAGGAGCAAATTTCGAACGACGATGCTTATCTAGAATGTAGCATTTTGAGCCGAATACTCGAAAGTATCCAGCTTGGGGTTTGTTACCGGTGAGTAGCTCGTATGCCGTTTTACCGAGAAGCTTGTGAAGATATAGTCGATCCGTAGCATGACAAGCTGTCTCAACCGCTTCCGTCCAAAAGTGTCTTGGCGTCTTGTATTCATCAAGCATCGTTCTTGCCATCTCGATAAGTGTTCGGTTCTTCCTCTCAACAACTCCATTTTGTTGAGGCGTGTACGTAGCCGAGAACTCATGTGAAATCCCCTCTTCGTCAAGAAAGGTATCCACATTTGTGTTCTTGAACTCCGTTCCATTATCACTTCAAACCTTCTTGATCTTCACTTCAAATTAGTTTTGGGCCTTCTTGGCGAAGTTCTTGAAGATCTTTTGGACCTGCGATTTGTCATCAATAAAGAACACCCACGTAAATCTTGAAAAATCATCAACAATGACCAAACCGAAGGAGTTACCACCGAGGCTCTTATAAGCATTGGGACCAAAGAGATCCATGTGAAGTAGCTCAAGTGGTCTTCTCGTGGTCATGATGTTCTTCACGGGATGACTTCCTCCAACTTGTTTTCCTGCTTGACAAGCACTGCAAAGTCTATCCTTGTCAAATATAACTTCTTTAACACCAAGGATATGATCACCTTTAATAAGCTTATCAAGATTTCGCATGCCCACATGACCTAACCGTCTATGCCATAACCATCCTTTAGAAGATTTAGCAATTAAACAAGTGCGAGGTTTGGCTCTCTTAGGGAAGTCAACAATGTATAGATCACCTCTACGGATACCGGTAAAGACCATATTGTGATTATCTCTACGAAACACTTGGCAATCTACTTCGGTAAATAGAACATTGAAACCAAAGTCGGCTAGTCTAGATACATAAAGAAGATTGTAACCAAGAGATTCAACGAGCATAACATTTTGAATAGAGCTATCATTGGATATGGCCACCTTACCAAGGCCAAGTACCTTACCCTTGGAGTTGTCTCCGAAAGTGACATACTTGCGTGGACCATCATTTTTGGCAAGCTCACGGAACATGTCTTTATCTCCGGTCATGTGATCGATACATCCACTATCAAGAATCCACTCTTTTCCTCTGGCCATATAGTCACGAAGATTTGCCATGAGAACAAGATTTCTCATAGTCTTCTCAAAATCACTATCACTCTCTTCATCTTCATCATAATAGACATCCTCGATATCAACATCATCATGTATATGATCATCTCCTAGAACAAGTGATTCATTAGTTTCATGACCATGACAATGAGCAAGTTGATGAATTTTAATAGTCTTCGTGATGATGTTGCTAATGGTTCCAACGTCACCTTTAGCACACATGAGATCACGAAGCTCAAAAAAGCATTCATCAAACTTGGGATCACTCGGATCCATCTTTTGAAAGGAAATGGATTTTTGAAGGATTTCATTCAGACTTTTCAAAGTATAATTCGGAAATCATTCTTCAAGATAATTCCATATAGTGTATGCGCATTCAAAAGTAGGCAAGCACACAAGCAAGTTTCTACGCAATCCTCTAATGATAAGATCAATAGTTCTAAGATTGCGAACCATGTCAAGATACTCATCGGGGGTAGGATGCAAAGGATCAATGGGAGGCACATAAGGGCTAAGAATATAGTTGTACAAATTATATTCATTGAAAATCTCAAGCATCTCATTTTTCCATGAACCATAAAACTCCCCATCAAGAATAAGCACTCTACGTCTAATACTCCCGAACTTAGACTCATCCATCTTCCTCCAATGGCGATTAAACCAAAGTAATGGAGACCAATGCTCTGATACCAATTGAAAGGATCGAGAAGAGGGGTCTAGAGGAGGGTGATTAGACCCTTAACAAGCAAAAGTGGCAGTTTTTAATTTCTTTAAGTGAAGGTTGAGTTTAACACATGTTAAAGCACTCACAATACATTTCAAGCAACCATGAGAAGAGTATATGCAGCTAAAAGAGTAAAGCATGCAATTTGCAAGAAAGTAAAGGGATGGGATTGGAGTGTGCAAATGCAAAGGAGACACGGAGAATTTTTGGCGTGGTTCCGATAGGTGGTGCTATCGTACGTCCATGTTGATGGAGACTTCAAACCACGAAGGGTAACGGCTGCGCGTGTCCACGGAGGGCTCCACCCACGAAGGGTCCATGAAGAAGCAACCTTGTCTATCCCACCATGGCCATCGCCGACGAAGGACTAAATGCATGCTGGATAGCAGTCGATGTGTGGAGTAATAGTAGTAGATGCTGGCAGGAGTCGGTCTACTTGTCTCGAACGTGATTCCTATATACATGATCATTGCCTTAGATGTCTACATAATTATTCGCTTTTCTATCAATTGCTCAATAGGAATTTGTTTACCCACCGTATGCTTTCTTTCAAGAGAGAAGCCTCTAGTGAAAACTATGGCCCCCGGGTCTATCTTTTATCATATTATTTTCAGATCTACAAAACCAAAAACACAAAAATACATTGCTGCAATTTATTTACTTTTATCTTATTTTGCACTTTTACTTATCTTTTATATCTATCGGATCTCATCCTTGCAAGTAACCGTGAAGGGATTGACAACCCCTTTATCGCGTTGGGTGCAAGTATTTGTTTGTTTGTGCAGGTGCTTTCATTGGAGACTTGTGTGTTCCTCCTATTAGATTGATACCTTGGTTCTTAACTAAGGTAAATACATATCTCTACTTTGCTGCATCACCCTTTCCTCTTCAAGGGAAAAACCAACGCAATCTCAAGAAGTAGCAGGAAGAATTTCTGGCGCCGTTGCCAGGGAGGATCTACATCAAGCCTACCAAGTACCTATCATAAACTCTCATCTCTTGCATTTACATTATTTGCCATTTTCCTCGCGTTTTCCTCTCCCCCACTTCTAAATGTTTTCGAAAAAATACAAAAATATTTGCCTTTTTTCCGTTTGCCTTTTTCGTTTGCTTCTTGTTTTCTTATGTGCTAGATTGCTTGCTTTGTCACGATGTCTCAAGAAAATACTAAGTTCTGTGATTTTTCCAACACTAATAATAATGATTTTATTAGTACTCCAATTGCTCCCGCCACTAGTGCGGAATCTTATGAAGTGCTAAAACTTGGTTTTCGTCCTTGCCTAAAAATAGTATTGATTTTCATGGAATAAGTGTAAGAATGCTTTTATTTCCATGTATTTTCCTCCCGCTAAGATCATCTCTCTTAGGAACGACAAGGCTATTGCCGCCTACCGGGCCAGGGTAGCGCGCGCATATAACCTTCCCTAGTTGGAGGCACCGGCGAGAGGGATGACAATAGACCGAATTAGGGCCTCCCCATCCAGGCAAGTGTGGCTGCACTGGTGAGCTCGATTCGGTGGCAGCTGACCAACGAAATGACGGAATTTGTCCCCAGGATATATCTATGATAGAACTGTTACTCCAATATCATATATCAACCTGTAATCCAAGTTATAGAAATATCCATCCAATAATCCAAAGAATAATATAGTCCTATAATTATCATAACTCCATAGGTACAAGATTAAATATGATCATGTTGAATCCAAGGCAAATGATCCTACTGATCCAATACCAATATCCATATTGTTAACCATATATCAATATGATAGCATCAAATCCAAATAATACTCCAAGGCATAATATCCAATATAATCATAATGAAAGCATAACTATTGTTCCTAGTAATCCAAAGGCAATATATATCATTCTCAGTTTGCAAAGCATAAGTCCTAGAAATCCAAGCATCATCATGGTAGTAGCAAGATCAAAGATTACTCCAAGAAATGCCATGAACAAATCATATTTAAATAATGCAAAATTTTAACCAAGTTTATCAAATAAACCATGAAATTGCATTGCAATCATGCAAATGGAGGGTGTGGCTTGCCTTGCTCCAAGGGAGGGTTGGAATACTCCCGGTCTTCACATACACACATCAAACACTTTAGAAAACATTTTTGAAAGCATTTGTAAATAACACATAAGGCATATTCTTCTGTCTAGAAATTCTAGACAAAAGAGAAAAATACCAAATTCTACCAGAAAATAAAGAAGCTCAAAAGAAAAATAATGCAAAAAGAATTAGCTCATTTGGACTTGTGGTTTGGGAGATATTCCTGGTCAAAGTTGTGGTCAAACTGGATTTAAAATGAATTTCTGGTACGCCTCCACGGGATGACGTCGAAAGCGTAAAATAGGAATACACTTTCACTTAGAAAATGCTTCGTGTGGTCTCGCTGAGGCTGACGGGTGGGGTCAGCTTGGTAGGTTTAAGAGAGAGGGAGAGGGGCAGAAGGACGGTGGAGCTCACCGGCGACGGACGACGGCGAGGAGACCACGGTGGGGCTGTGCGATGGCGGGATGGAACGTGCACTCCACGACGGAGCTACCCGTACCCGTGGCTCACCGGGAGATGGCCGGACAGCGTCGCTCCCTTCGTCTCCGGCGGCAGCAGGCTTCGGCCGTCGACTCCGGCGAGCATTCGGGCACCAGAGAGCCCGAGGAGGATCGTAGGAGCGCTAGGCGGTCGTTGGTGGTGGTGGTGGTTGGAGCAGAGGTTGCCCAGAGCGAGGGGGAGAGCGCGGAGCTGGGCGGCTGAGCTCCTGGCCGGAAAGGAGGCAGACGGCTCCACGGGCTTGCTGGAGTGGTTACGGGAGTCGATTGAGGAAGAAGAAGGGTGAGTGGTAAAGAGAGACGAGCTCGGGGAGAGCTTATATAGCCATCCTCGACGCGTGGCCGGAGCTTCAGGCGAGCTGCGGACACGTGGGCTGTTGAGCCGAGAGATTGGGGGTAGGGGAGGTCCACTGGAGCAGAGGGTAGAGCAAGGGACGCAGAGGAAGGAGTCGGGGCGGGCACAGTGTCTGTCGGCCACCACGGCGCACTGTGCATCCACGCGCACGCGATGACTGGCGCCGACGAGGGAGATACTAGAGGGGGAGATGAGTCACGGGGCTACGTGGGAGGACTAGGAGAGTGGACGGCACCAGGGAACATGCGGGCACAACCGGGAAGACGAAGCCCGACGCCACCCGACGCGCAGAGCGTGGCCACAGCAAGCAGAGCACGCGCACAGGCGTGCCAGCAACACGGTCACCGTGTGGCATGGCGAGGAGAGGGAACGAGGGCCTAGCAAAATATGTCTAATGTGTTGTCCTTGCATCCTGGGACCCTCCTAAGGTGATAGCTTGACTAAAGCAACTTTGGATTGATGGGATGCATCAGATAAAGTTTGTTGTAGCAAACTTGGGCATGAAGCTGTGGTCAAAATGCTTGGGCAAAAGCCAACAAGCTTGTCAAAGGGGTTAAGGGTAGGAAGGACTACAGTCCTGTGAAATTTGAAAAGATTTGGACACATATTTATCATAGTTGCTTTGCAACTACAACTCTGGTCCAGAAAAGGGATTTGGATGATGCACTCACATGGAGTGTTGAATTGGGCTAAAACTTGATATATAATGATGATATGGACATAAGAATATACTGTAAAAATTTCATACCATTTGGACATACCAAAATGGTACTTCCTTCACAGTGATCCTCACATGACAGAAACTTGAGAAAATTATGGAAAGAGATTGGCTTGATGAAATGAGCCCAAATTTGTTGGAGGAAGGTTATATAGGTAGGAGCATGCTCTGGTAATTTTTCAGATTTTATGGAGCAATATAAAATATAGTTGCTTCACAAACTCAAAATATCACCAGAAACAAATAGTTGAAGGTATGCTCACATAGGTAGTTGGATGGAGCTGAAATTTGGTGGAGAGTAATTATTTGATCATATAAAGGATCTTGCAAAATTTCAACTCAGTTGGATATTCCTAGCTAGTACTTCCTTCACAAAGATTCTCTCTGAACAGAAACTTTGAGAATATGCTGAGGAAGATTTACAAGGAAAATGGAGCTGAATTTTGTCATGTGGCAATGATATGGATAGGAAAGAGTCACTGGTACAGTGAGCTGCTATACAAATGGTTTTTAACCCCTTTCCGCGATGGTATTTTGAACCGTCGCCTAGTGAGTGTGGGCGATAGGGGGGTCCTTCCCATACGACCCAGAAACCGTCGGGGATAGGCCCTCCGGTCACACACGCTGCACAAAATGAGGTCGTGTGCGACGGACGAGCGACCAAATACGATTATACAGGTATGTTAACGAAAATACAATTATACAGGTCCAATCATTTCTGGTAGTAAGTACATCCCACACAGTCAGTCCCCGACAAACATTTCCGTTCGTACGTACATCCCACACAGTCAATCCAAGGAATACGTTTCCGTTAGTATGTACATCCCACATAATCAATCCAAGAAGTACGTTTCCGTTCGTATATACATCCCACACAGTCACTCCAAGGAAAACGTTTCCGTTCACACATACATCACACACAATTTTCCCCATTAAATCATTTGTGATAGCGTTGCCATTGCAGATGATATTAACAATTTTATCGTTTGCGTTATTGAATGCATCATGCACGGGTGCATAGAAGAAACTGTGTGGCATATGTTGTCCATCACACACAATTTTTATGTGGAAAATGTTTGCGCAAGGTGGCCTAACGCAAACAGTTTTCCAAAGGAAGTCGTGCGTGATTGTTCATTGATCCGACACGTTTTCTTCCTAGAAACTGTGTGGGTTTTCGGATGTCATCACCCACGGTGTTGTCTCAATAACCGTTTGCAATAGAAAAACCCAATAAGCATGCTAATTGGCCTATTATTAATAATCCATTTATTAATCAAATTGACATTTCATATTAAGCACATAATATATTTCATTTTAGTATTACGGAACCAGGATTTCATAATTGAAATACATCAGAGTACATATAACTTCAGCACAGGAAATTAGCATCAAAGACGATAGATAGATAGATGAATCTCATCTGGAAAACCGCTGAAGCGAAAGGCGAATATTGAGCCTTCATTGATGTTGAAGCTCCTTGCAACGTTAGGCCAGTGCCCGTGGATGATTGACCGTCCATCCTTTGTCCTCTTGAGGAAGACTTCAATATTATACCGTGGGTGTTGTATGAATACCTTCCTCGCCTCCTGACCATACAGGTGGGTTGAGAGGTAATCATCAGTGAACTGCTTTGGAAAGGCCTGAAAACAAAGATATGCATAAATATCTTCTCTAAATTCAGAAATGGCGCAAAGGAATAAACAAATACAAGGTATAATAGTTTGTACCATCCTGTGGTGCACTGATGTCTTCTTCATTGTGCAGAAAAAGATCTTATTGTTTCTCGTCGCTAGTTTCTTTATCCTAACAATCTTTCTGAGTTTCTTGACTTGACTGATATTCATGGACAACTCATTCCCCCTTATGAAAAATGGGTCGAACAGTGGGTCAAAACCTCTGACAGCAGGACCTACATGTGCAAGACCAAATTGTTAAAAACCTAAATATTAGAATGGTTCATGCAATTGCACAATAATGTGCTATTAGACAAGGACCATGCATGTGCACACCTCGATTGTAAACCTCAGTGCTTCCCATTGTTTCCCTGCAACACATATAAGGTAGTTATTGATCAGGTTAAGTCAGGGTTGGCATACTATTAGTAAAATATGTTGATGAAAAACAAACACATTGCAGATTCAGCAGATTAATTCGAGCCACATGGAAAAGCCATTTATCGAAACCAAGCATGATTAAGAACTAGGAAATGCTGCAATTGTATATGTTTCTCATGTATTTAGTACAGCCAAATTCGATTTAGTCCTCACATGCATAACAATACAAAATTGTACCCACAACAATTAAACATCGCATTGCAGACTTGAACCAAACAGTTAACTAAACACCACAACAAATGAACCAAACATTAACTGAGCACCACATTGCACAATATATAACATACTAGAAGATCAGACAGTTAAGCAAACCAAGCATGCTTGACAACTAGGAAATATAGCAATTGTATTTGTTTCTCATGTATTTTGTATAGCCAAATTCGATTTATTTCTCACATGGAAGACAATACAAAATTGCACCCACAAGAATTGAACATCACTGTGCAGAATTGAACCAAACAGTTTTCTGAATACGACAACAAATTAACCAGACAGTTAATAAGTGAGCACCACATTGCACGACATATAGAATATATATACTAGAGGATCAGATTGCATGGTAAGAGTACATGGGACAATTCACTATAATTTGTCAAGGAAAGGCAGGAGCAACACCATGCAACAGGTAAACCAAACATGCTTAACCGGAGTAGCTAGCTAACTGAACATAGGTCCTTATAGTGAGCTAATAAGACAAGCTACTCCTCATCGTCGGAGATATCGATGACGATTGGCTCCTTGGACTTGGAAGAGGGCGAGGCCTCCACATCGTGAGTGCCCTCCTCATAGTGGTGAGTTTCCTGAGCCACTCCGGGCACCAACCTGCTGGCTCTCGAGTTGAGGTAAGCACGGGCACGCTGAGAAAACACCTCGTAGTCTTCGTCTAAGGCACCGACGGTGGCCTCGAGAAAATGCCACAAACTGTCGTTTAAAGCAGCCAACCGCGTGGCTGCGTCGACGCGCGAGGCGTCGACGGTGGCCTCGACGGCGAGGTGCTCCTCCAAGATCTGGGGGTCGACATGAATGGCAGCCATCGCGACCTCATCCGCGCGTGCGGCCGCGATTTTCTTCTCCGCTGCCAAATGCTCCTTGAGGTCATGGCTATACTGCGTGCACCATGGCTTAGGGCGGCGCTTATTTGGGGTAGGGGTCGGTGATTTTGGTGGAAGGTGTCGCACTGGCGGTCGAGGCATGTGGGATGTAGAAGGAGGAAGAGGATGGGGGTCGCGTGCGCATTACCTGCCTAGATCGACGAGGCCGAGCAGCGTGAAGGAGGGTCGCTAACAAGGAGGCGGCACTGCAAGCAAGTAGTGAAGGTTTGAACTTGGAAAGGAAGGCGTAAACAGGGGAAATGTGGCTTTTGGTCAGGGGTAGGGGGCGGGGGAGGTAGATATTTTCGAGGAAGCCGAAAATTTTGGCTCGGTGAAGCGAAAAATTGGCGCGCAAAGTGTCATCAGACATGGTCCCTTATTCAGCACTTTGTATGATATGTGAACGTCACAAACGATTCATATAGCTTATCCCGTGTGTGATGAGTTTGAACATGCAAATTTTGGTCCGAATTTCCCTTGTTACAGTGGTCATTCACGTCATTGCATAACTTTGGTACACAAAAGAGGCTACATCACACCCACACTTCTTAATCGAGCATGTACAGCAATTAAATAGAGCTAGCTGACCTAAACATTACCCTAACAAATTAAAGACCGGAGCTCTAAACAAAGCGTACTACTCCGGCTGTCACTCGTTGATCTCCGCCGCCTCCTCCATATCCAGCTCACGCCCGACGATCTCTTGGGGAAGGGGCTCCATGGCATCCATCGCACCATACTCGGGAAGCATCTCGCCATCCGTGTCTGCCATCTCTTTGGAAAAGGCCGCCCGAGCTGGTCGTGGGCGGCCGCGGTCTGGGCTTGGACGGGCTCCATCGTGGCAAGGTATGCCTCGAACGAACGGACGACTGCTCGAACGCTCTTAGCTATTGCCAACTCTTCGGGCGTGGGTTGCCGACCGTTGTCGGTGAAGCTTCGTGCGATTTGTGTGATGACCGCCAGGAGCTAGGCGTGGGCGGCCTGGACATGTTCGTGGGCGGCCTCCATCAGGGCTAAGGCGGCCGCTGTGGAACGGACAACTGCTGTGCCGCTCTTGCCAGTTGCTAACCCCGTCGCAGATGTTGCTGCCGCCACCTGAGCAGCAACATCGGCCGTTTGGGCTGCCTTGGCCGCCCGGTTCCAGATTGCGGCCGCGCTCATTCAGGTTGTTAGCACCCTTATGGCGGCTGCGGCCGCGCTCTCGCCGGAGTGGGCCGCCGAAGTAGCCCTCACGACGCGGGTCCACGTCCCCATCTTTGACCGGTGATGATTGAACAGTGAAATGATATTTGGGGAGCGAGCTAGTGTGTTTGACGCGCCGGCTGTGGACTGTAGCTGACGAACCTTCTCGCGTAAGCCATATACTACTCTGACGGTGCTCCAAGATATTTTGTACTACATCACACACTGTTGGTTATAATAAACTGTGTGTGACCAACTTGATTTTTCGTCTTGATTTGAAATACATAATGGAGTCTTAGTGGCAAAGGAGGGTGTTTGAATTGCTAGAACTTTTATCTGCAATGAACATGCAACTATAGGAGTGTCGTCAAAAAAATTGAAATTATTCAGGGTTCGTTTGGACATTTCTATACATTAACTAAGTTTTCTAGGCATTTAAGGTGCATAATTCAAAATTAAACTATATGCACATGCTCTGCTGCAACAAAATGGGTTGTAAAATCATATATGTGTCCATGGGTGGATGCTTATGTACAATGCAAGAAATGGAATGAATTTCAAACACCTCGGCACCGTGGGTCACCGGCAAACATTGAGATAATTGGTTTTGAAATTCCGTTAAATTGAAAACTCGTCTGAAATTCATGAAACTTGTCATGCTATCATGGAATGGCACCAAAATGCTGCGGTAAAAAAATTGTCCCATTTGGGGCAGATTTGGGTATAAGCTTCTCGTAAGAAGCCTCATGGTTCCGGTAGGGAACGTGTCACCTTTGTGGATGAAACGATATTCGTTGCCTCTTCTTGATGTCAAATTTTTTCTAGAGTCAACATAGAACAACATGAGTATCATTTTAAATTCTATAATTTTTTGGGGTTCGTTTGGACATTTTTATAAATTAACTGACTTTCTAGGCATTTTATGTGCATAATTCAAATTTAAACTACGGGCACATGCTCCAGTGCAGAAAAATGTGTTGAAAAACCAAATGTGTGTCCTTGGGTGCATGCTTAGGTCCCACGCAAGAAATGGGAATGAATTTCAAACACCTCAGCACCGTCACTCGGCCGCAAACATTGAGATACATGGTTTCTAAATTCTAGTAATTTCAAAACTCGTCTGAAATTCATGAAACTTGGCATGCTATCATGGAATGGCATGAACATGACGTGGTAAAAAAATTCCCATTTGGGGCAAATTTGGGTATAAGCTTCTCACAAACCAGAGTTTCTCACAAGAAGCCTCATGGTTCCGGTAGGGAACGTGTCACCTTTGTGGACGAAACGATATTCGTTGCCTATTCTTGCTTTCAATTTTTATCTAGTGTCAACATAGAACAACAGGAGTGTCGTTTTAAACTTTCTATTTTTTCACGGTTCGTTAGGACATTTTTATACATTAACTGGGTTTTCTTGGCATTTTATGTGCATAATTCAAATCTGAACTACATGCACTTGCTCCAGTGCAGAAAATGGGTTGAAAAATCAAATGTGTGTCCTTGGGTGCATGCTCAGGTCCCATGCAAGAAATGGGAATGAATTTCAAACACCTCGGCACCGTTGCTTGCCCGCAAACATTGAGATACTTGGTATTTAAATTCTAGTAAATCCAAAACTCGTCTGAAATTCATGAAACTTGTCATGCTATCATGGAATGGAACCAACATGTTGTGGTAAAAAAATTGTCCCATTTGGGGCAGGTTATGGTATACGCTCCTCACAAACCAGAGCTTCTCACAAGAAGCCTTGTGGTCCGGTAGGGAAGGTGTGTCACCTTTCCGGGAGAAACAACATCTGTTGCCCCTTCTTGCATTGATTTTTTTTCTAGATACAACACACACCGACATGAGTGTTATGTTAAATTTTGGAATTATTCGGGGTTCGTTTGGACATTTTTACACATTAACCGAGTTTTCTAGGCATTTTATGTGCAAAATTCAAATTTGAACTACATGCACATGCTCCAGTGTAGCAAATTGGGTTGAAAAATCATATGTGTGTCCTTGGGTGCATGCTTAGGTCCCATGCAAGAAATGGGAATGAACTGCAAACACCTGGGCATCATGGCTCGGTCGATAACATTGAGATACTTGGTTTTAAAATTCTTGTAAATCCAAAACCCGCCTGAAATTCATGAAACTTAGCATGCTATCATGGAATGGCAGCACATACTGTGGTGTTTTTTGTATCCAATTAGATAGAAGGCGCACGAATTAACAGCCAACAAAGGCATTTTGAAACAAATAGCTGCCTCGTTATATCTCAAACATTTGAATAATTTAAATCGTGGGCGTTCTGCTAACCATTCACGCGACGCCACACGTCAAAGTTTTAATGGCTAGGAGATCCCGTGCGGACAACTGCTTGAGTAGACGGGAGGCGTGCGAGTGCAGGCTGACCGGGAGGCGTGCAAGCAGTCTATTGATGTGCAGGCTCACCGGGAAGCGTGCGAGCTGTATGGTGCGCAGGCTCACTGGGAAGCGAGTCCTTTGAATTCCATGGCCGCGCGCTCCCCTCAGTGACATGGAATGCCGCCGTCGACCGCTACATCGCAGTGCCGCGAGTTGTCGTCCTCCCGCCACTACAAAAAAAGACACATCCGTGATATTTTGGCCCGAACGAAAAAAAATTGTCATGCTTATGACACTTCTATGACGATAATTGTGACAAAACTACATACCATCATAGATGTGGTGGGCACTTACTTCTATGGCAAAAAATCATGACAAAAAATGGGCTTTTCGTCCTGGGCGTGCCGGGGACGCACTTGCATGACATTCTTTGGGCCGTCCATGACGGAAAAATCGTGGTAGAAGCGAGGGCGAGAAAAATATCGGGGAGTTCCCGGTTACGGTGGGTGGTCGGGGCCGAGCGATGCACGAAGGTTTGCGCGTATCTCTCATACACGTACGCGCGTGTGTGTGAGACGTTGGGCTCTAACTGAACCCGAGCGAGGCGTTCGCTTACTGAACCCGAGCGATTGCACTAGCTACGTTACTGAACCCGAGCGATCGATCCCTTGGCTGTTAACTGAACCCGAGCGATTCCTTCTCTACTGCTGCTAACTGAAGCCGATCGAGCTAGCTGCCTCTTGATGAACAGTGACCGTTGTTGGGGGTTGGATGAACAGTTCCCGGTGGGGGTTGGATGAACAAGACCCCGTGGTAGTAGAGGCCGTTGCTGCTGGATGAATAGGACCCTGATCGAGGAGGCCGCCACACACTCAAACTGGTTTGGGGGTGGATGAACAGGACCCCGTGGAGGGCTGGTTGAACAGTAGCCGGTGGAGGCTGGATGAACAGTAGCCCCGTGGGTGAACAGTAGCTGGTGAAGGCTGGAGGAAGTCGACGGTGGATGAACAGTAGCCCTTGGAGGCTGGAGCGAGGCATTAGACGGTGGATGAATAGTAGCCTATGGTGTCCCATTTTGCGGTACGCCACACCCCTCTCAATGAACAGGACCCCGTTTCTACTGTAGGCGCTCCAACACAAGTTTGTTTCCTCCATTTTGCGGTACGCCAGGCCCCTCCCGATCAACAGCACCCCGTTTCGACTGTAGGAGCTTGAACAGAAGTCCGTTTCCTCCATTTTGCGGTACGCCAGACCTCGTTTTGGCTGTTCCGTCCAAGCCGGTTGGCTCCCGATGAACATGACGTATTCTGACCTAGTCAGTTGCCTCCCGATGAACACGATGCTGTTTCCTCCGTTCCGACCCAGCCGGTTGGCTGCCGATGAACAGGACACCGTTGCTGCCGTCTGTTGCCTCTCCATGTACATGAGCCCTGGCCGTACGTATGCGCGAGTACGCGTTCGAGACCCAGCCCGTATGTACGTAAGTGGCCGTGTTTTTTGGCATGTGGGTGTACGTACGTGTACACAGTTTAGAAGGGACCGCCTGAACTGCTACATCGGGGGCACTACTACTACACGTGCCGCTGCTTACTCGGCCACAGTTCATCGTTGCAGAGAGACCGATCAACCAGTATGTACGTACACGTCCTCGACCAGACAGACAACGCTACATACGCTTTGACCGGGTGGGTCCTAGCTGTCAGGGAGGATAAGGACGCACTTCCTTCGGTGCGAAGATATAGATGGTGGGTCCGAGCTGTCAGGGGGAGGATTCATTTTTTTGCGCGTAATAAGGAGGCACCTCCTTGCGTGCGAAAATGTAGCTGGTGGGTCAATCTGTCAGCCTCACCACGTACACTACTCTTCTGATGGCTGTCATTCGTTGACCACGTTGACCACGCCGCGCGGAGAGCACCCAGGCGGTGGACGACGGCGAGGCCTAGGAAGGGAACAACGCTGAGCCAGGGAAGACGAGGCAGGTGGATGCCCACGCGGAGGGGAGTACGAGGGTTCACTGGTTCGGCTGCGGTGTAAGGCTGCCGTCGCTGGAGAAAAACAGGGGGTGTGGGTGAGTAGAGGTAAGGCCTGGCCAGTGGTAGTATGGTCGGGCGGTGAGGCCTGCGCGGCAGCACAACCGGCCACGGGAGGCTGGAGCAAGCGGTACGGCGGGCGTAGGTTGGGGCGGCTGGAGCAAGAAGACCAGAGGTTGAAGACGTAGCTCGGCCGTTGGATTAACATCCAACGGTCACTGCAGCTAGAATCGTTTATTAACTAAGTTGACAAAGCCCTGCGTACGTGTCAACTTAGTAGGCCCACAAGTCTGCCTCCAAATCCGGTGGGTCCCAGCTAGCAGGGGGAATCAATTTTTTTTTCGCGTAATAAGGTGGCACTTCCTTGCGTGCGAAGATGTTTTCTGGTTTTTTTAATTTGTTCTTTTTCGAGTTAGAATAAAAAGAAAACAATTTAGCATCTTTGGTACAATCTATATTTTCACGAAATGGATCATAATAAAGCTGGTGGGTCCTAGTTGTCAGGGAGAGGAAATTTTTTATTTCCACATAATAAAGGAAGCTCTTCCTTGCGTGCGAAGATGTAGCTGGTGGGTCAAACCTGTCAGGGGGAGAAATCATTTGTTTTCGCATAATAAGGGGGGCACTTGCTGCGTGCGGCCATGAGCCATGTGGGTCCCTAGTGTCAGCTACTCCATGTACATGCCTCTTCCGATGGCTGTCATTTGTCGACAAAGTTAACCATGCCGCGCCCAGAGAACCAACACGGTGAACGATGGCGAGTCCTAGGAAGGGAACAACCCAGAGCTGGCGAAGACACAACAGTGGATGCCCACGCGGAGAGGAGTATGAGGGTTCACTGGTTCGGCTGCGGTGTGAGGCTGCCGTCGCCGGAGAATAACATGAGGTGTTGGTGAGTAGAGGAATGGCCTGGACGGCGATGGGAGTAGGGTGGGTCGGTGAAGCCTGCGCGGCAGCACAGCCGGCCATGAGAGGCGGTAGCAGGCGGTACCGCCGGCGGTGGTTTGGGCGGCTGAAGCAAGAATATCCGAGATTGAAGAAGCACTACAGCCATTGGATGGACATCCAACGGCCACAGCTGCTAGAATCGTGTGTTGACTATAAGTTGACAAAGCCTTCCGTACGCGTCAACTTAGTAGGCCCACAAGTGAGCATCACATCTGTGGAAGAGAACATATAGCCCATTTGCGATTTGTAATAATGTACAACTCATTTTTGAATTCTAATGGAATTTACTACAGCCCATTTCCAGTTTGTTAAAATTACAGCCCATTTTCTAGCTAGGACAACGATTAATAATTTCAACCAACCGCTCAAAACAGAATTCAATAGAAAATCCCACATTTTGATGGGATTCAAAATATTTTTATCCCGAAATTTCAAGTCAGATTAAATATAATTTCAAAATAAATTTGTATTACATAAAAATCTAACGAAATATTGCGCGTGCAACAAGTAATGGAATTAAAATTTTCAAAATCCAAAAAATAATATTTTTGAAACTAATTACCTCTTTGGTGCGTTTTTTTATATTTACAGCCCAATTTTTATAATTACATCCCATTTATTATTTCTTAAATCCCATTTTCTTGTTAACCCTAATGCATCCGTCCTAGGAAATATTTGCAGTCCAGCGGGGCGGAGAATAACAAGTTGACCTGGGTTGGGTATTCCACAAAAAAAGTATAGCTGGGCTAGCCATTTTCACCTTGAAAAATTAATATCTGAGCTGGATATTTGGCCGACATAAAATAAGAGTCTGGAATAGACGGGCCACAGCCCGCCCAGTTGATACCCTGCCCCTCTGAACAACAACTAAAACATCGCTCAAGAAAAACTCTGCTCACACCTCAAAAAAACAAATACTGCTCGAGCTGCTGGGTCCCAGCTGTCGGCCACTCCTTGTGCAATTCTCTCGTTTATTTACTATATAGGTTGACAATGGTGTGGGACCGTGATGTCAGGAAACCAGGAGGAAGCAAAAAAATTATAGTTGTATATAGTAAGGAGGCACTTGCGTACGTACGGCTATGGCCCTGGTGGGTCCCTACTGTCATCCTCTCCAAGTAAAGTCATCTCCTAATTCCTCATGTTCGTTGACCATGTTGACAATGCGAGATGGCAGCGTCACGGCGAGCGTAACAACTCGAAGGACGACGAAGAGGGCCTCGCGGGCCCTACGGATGTTCTGATACAGCACCCGCTGGTCGTTCAGGAAGCCAGGACCATCGGACCCCTATGAGCACCTTCGAGAGACTGAGCCAGCATGAAACGGTAAAGCCGCGCTTGGGAGCTCTGGATTGTTTCACACCTGTATTAAGGATACAAGTGTAATTTACTCGTCACCGGAAACAACGCGTAAAATACAGGCGTAATGAAACCGACGGACCGAAGTCTGTAACGAAAACCGGCGAGTTATGCGTGTAATTTGAGAAACCAGTGCATATTTTACCAATCGAAAACGACCAACCAAGCGCTTCGCCCTTATACGTATCCAACGTATCTATAATTTATGAAGTATTCATGCTGCTATATTATCATTCTTGGATGTTTTACAATCATTTTATAGCAACTTTATATCATTTTTTGGGACTAACCTATTGACATAGTGCCCAGTGCCAGTTGCTGTTTTTTGCTTGTTTTTTACATCACAGAAAATCAATATCAAATGGAGTCCAAATGCAACGAAACTTTTTGTGGATTTTTTATGGACCAGAAGACATCCAATGGGCCAGAGCAGCACCTGGGGGGTGCCCGGAGGGGGGCACAACCCACCAGGGCACGCCTGGGCCCCCAGGCGCGCCCCGGTGGGTTGTGCCCACCTCGATGGCCTCCCGCACCCCCTCTTCGCCCTATAAATTCCCAAATATTCCAAAAACCCTCGGGGTATCCCTAGATCAGAAGTTCCGCCATCGCAAGGCCTCTGTATCCATGAGATCCAATCTAGATCCCGTTCCGGCACCCTGCCGGAGGGGGAGATCATCACCGGTGGCCATCTTCATCATCCCGGCGGCCACCACGATGAGGAGGGAGTAGTCCACCCTCGGGGCTGAGGGTTTGTACCAGTAGCTATGTGTTTAATCTCTCTCTCTCTCTCCCTCTCTCTCATGTTCTTGATGGCACGATCTTGATGTATTGGGAGCTTTGTTAATGTAGTTGGATCATATGGTTTTTCTCCCTCTCTATCTTGTTGTGATGAATTGAGTTTTCCCTTTGAGATTTCATTTTATCGGATTGCATACTTTTATGAATTTGAGAGCACTTGATATATGTCTTGCATATGGATACCCGTGGTGACAATGGGGTATTATATTGATTCACTTGATATATGTTTTGGCACTCAACTCGCGGATTCCCGAGGTGACATTGGGGTAATCTATGCATAGGGGTTGATGCACGTTCTTGTCTTTGTTTCTCCCATAGAAATCTTGGGGCACTCTTTGAGGTTCTTTGTGTTGGATTGAGTATTACGAATCTGAATTTGCTTTGGTGTTATTTTATTACGAACTCTTGGATAGATCGATCGGAAAGAATAGCTTTGAGGTGGTTTCGTACCCTACAAACAATTTATTCTTATGTTCTCCGCTAGATAAGAACTTTGGAGTGATTCTTCATCGCACGTTGAGGGATGGTTATATGATCCAATTATATTAGCATTGTTGAGAGATTGCACTAGCGAAAGTACGAACCCTAGGCCTTGTTTTCAAGCATTGCAATACCGTTTGTGCTCCGTTTTATCACTTGCAACCTTGCTGTTTTTATTTATTCAGATTATAAAAATATATTTCTACCATCCATATTACACTTTTATCACCATCTCTTCGCCGAACTAGTGCACCTATACAATTTGCCATTGTATTGGGTTTGTTGGGGACACAAGAGACTTTTTGTTATTTGGTTGCAGGGTTGTTTGAGAGAGACCATCTTCATCCTACGCCTTCCACAGATTGATAAACCTTAGGTCATCCACTTGAGGGAAAATTGCTACTGTCCTACAAAACTCTGCGCTTGGAGGCCCAACACGAGTCTACAAGAATAAAGTTGCATAGTAGACATCACGCCCAAGACCATCTGCTTTTATTTACAAGCGTCAGTTTTACAAGTGGTTTTCATTGGAAAACGACGATCCAATCACGGCCTAAGATGATGTGTTGGTCGGAAGATCATATGGTTTCACCTCTAACCTACCCGAGTTGTCGTATAGGCTACAAATGAAACATAAGACAATGAACTTCTTAAGCATAGAAACAACAGAAGAGGATGATCTTCTTAACATGCAAATCACTGGCATTAGATCAACATGCAAAACAATACGAAGCATTATTCTCAGGAGGCACGGTGAATAGCTCGTGATGCCGCATGCCACAACATTCCAAGCTCAACTTTGCAATCAAACTCACAAGGCCCGGCATTGCATAGACAACATTCAGAACAAACTCTTAAAATACCTTACATAAGTCAACATTCATGACTATGCATCTCATCAGAGTAAATATTTACTTCTGAACTGAACATACGAATAGGAAAAAACGATCGACGCTGCTCACAGCAAAGGGCGTCCCATTCCAAAATATCAAATGCATGTCTTCTGGCTAACATCAATGAGCAAAATTTGACAAGGTTTTCCAATTCCAAAAATATTAAATGAATCTCTTCTTGCTAACATCAATGATTAAACTTTGCTAAGCTTTTCCCATTCAAAATATGTAATGCCTATGATTGTGGAATGGGCAGGGTTTGTCATCAGTTTGCACATTGAAATGGCACATGGAGCCGAATTAACCAATGTATCTTTTTGTGCAGTTCCACTGAAATCAAACAATGTCTTGCGTGGCACGGTGGATTTTGTATTTATATGTTGCAAGGCCTTGAAGATATTGGTAGCTCCATTCAAGTAGATAGTCCGGTGGCTCAAGGTGATGACAAATGATTAGAGAACCATTCGATGTATTGTGCATGATCAAGTATTATGGAGGACACGAACCATCTGAACATTTTGTGCAGTTCCACTGAAATCAAGCTGAGCATCCTTGTCTGCATAAATACAGAAAAAGTGTGATGAATATAATAGTGGTACTAGTTGATTAAACATACGCTCACAACTATAATCATCCTCATTATCTTAACAGGAAAAGATAGCAATACAATAGCTTCAATTAAACATTTATTCAAAACAATACAACAATATAATTAGCACAACATAACAAAGCACGATCATGTGGATGAAGGCCAATACTGACCTCTTTTGTTACAGCTGCGTTAGCCACTGACTTGGTCATACCTTTCCTTGTGGAGTGAATTTTGCACCCCACGTGCTGTTGAGTTGAGTTTCCCTTGGTCTGCAGACTAGTCATGTCACCAGCGTCTACTAATACTCTAAAGCCTCTCGATCATTCCTTCTGTAATGTAGCGCAAACAGTGATTGCTTCTTTCTGCAAAGTGGAAAGACCAACTGGGCCTAATAATGCAACAGTTTGCCTTAAACACATTGGCTCCTTTTGTGCAGTTCAACTAAAATCAAAGTCAAAATAGAACCGAGCAGAAGTTTTGATATCCGTGTATGCAGAAATAGGTATAAAGGAAACAATTACTGAGAAATAACGGTTGATTACTTATACTCCCAAAAGAAAAAACATCAACCTTATCTTAATGGGAAACAAAGCATGATAGTAGCAATTCTCAAACAGTGTGATTCATTCATATTAATTGAGACATTATCTTAACAATACCTTGTTTCAACATGTATAAAGAACGACAAAGCAGAAAAGTACCATTCCTAAAAACAGTGCAACTGATTCATATTAACAGAGACATTATCTTACCAATACCTTGGTTAAACATGTAGAAAGAACTACAAAGAAGGATAGTACCATTTGTAAAACACTGTAACTGATATATAATAAGAGAGACATTATCTCAAGAATACATTTCTTAAACATGTACTCCCACCGATCCCTAACAGAAATGGTACTCCCGCCGATCCCTAACAAGTGTTGCAGTTTTGAACTAAGATTCAGTAGTTAATTCTAAGAGTGGCATTGCTTAATTTTAGCGGTGGCATTAGATTAACAAAAAGCATAAACAGTTCCAGGGGAGAGTGGGTGCAATAGCACCATGTGCTTCCATCTACTTATATAGGGGGTGATGCAGAGTTTGTTGTAACAAAGCAACAAGCATCATGTCTGGGTTGGTCCCATTTTTGTTCACTTAATGGGAAAAGACAACAATACAATAGCTTCAATTCAACATTTATTTAAAACAGTACCACTACAAGTAGCACAGCATCTCAAAGCACACTGCACAGTCATGTGGATGAAGGCCGGTACTGACCTTTCATGAGGCAGACAAGATCAAATATGAATCTGCCAACACGAATAGGAAATCCAATCTTGTTTTGTGTAGTTCAACTAAATCAAGCAAAGTTGCCGGTGTGACATTTAAGTTGAACTGCACAAAACACTTCTAAAACAAAAGTGTTTTGCGTAGTGAAGCAAAATGTCTCAATAGCAATGAGTTGAATAGATATCCCTGTTTTCAGAGGTAAAAAAATAAACAATTACTGGCCGATAAAGGAGGATGAATCATATGGCCTCAAAAAGAAGCATCTACGTTATCTTGATGGAAAACAAAGTAGGGAAGTAGCATTTCTAAAATGGTTGCATTGATTCATATTAAAAGTGACATTCTCTTAAAATAACATTCGTTAAAAATGTAATTTACTTGTAACTGTGGCATTGCTAATTTTCCAGCGGCATTCTTAGATTAACAACAGCAAAATAGTTGTATGGGACATGGGATATGCCAGCACCATGTGCGTCCACACGTATAAATGGGTGATGCAGAGTATGTTGCCAAGCAGCATATCTGTGTTGGTCCCATATTTGTTCTCTTTGAACCTTTTCCCTATGTTAGGGCAGCAAATCTAGTCCTGCACAAACTACCCGACCCCCCAGTTTCTTTCATTTTTCAACAAAGATATCGGTTCCTTACATATGTGTGTACTGGGTTACCCCTTTTTCCCTTTTCAACCAACAGAGCGGCTGGATTGCCAGTCTATACTACTTTCCCTCCCTCCTTTTCTCATTGAACCACGTCCTAGATTCAAGCTCCACCCCACCCCCTTCTTTCCTCTTTGAACCAAGACCTAGATTCGACTACAAAATCGAAAAAGATCCGCATGCAGCTAGAGCAATGATGGTTTCAAAGAAATTTATACCTTAGGGTCGTCGGGATGTGGTTAGGCATGCGGCGGGAGGCCGGATCTGCCCACACTACATATGACAGCGAGGAAGAAGGGGTCAAAGGCCCTCCCGCACAGGCACTGGGTGAAAGAGAACAACGCAGCCGGCAGTGGATTGCCTCCCTCGCCGAAGGCGACAGAGTAAATGATGTACCTCCTCCCCTTCTTGGTGCGACAAGATCTGGACGGCTCCTTCACGAGCTGTGAGGGGGGGGGGGGGGTGAGAGTGGCCAACGCAGTCTTGTTTAGATCTGATGAAGAGGGTGAGTGATTGTGAATAGAGCAAACCCTAGCAAAGGAATGCTGAGCCTCCAGCGTGTATATATATATGTAGTGCAACGAGAGTGTGAAGAGTGCAAACCCTAGCGATCAAGCGCTGAGGCTCCAGCTTGTATAGTACTCGTATATAGTACTAATATAGTGGAGTGATTTTATTTTTCTCTCCATAACAATCATTTTAAATTGTGTACGAAACGAAACTCTTTATTTAACGTACCAGTGAAGAAAACTACAACTAACGATCCACGCATCCTGGTCGCACTTCCTGTCGTTCACGTGCGGTACACTACCCTCCGTTAAGTGAACAACCACACACGCGCCAAATTATCGGAAAGGTGTGAGAGTGTGTACAAATAAAGAAATTTAATTTCAATTATTTTGTATGTACAGTTTGCCCTCTCTCAATAATTATGGTTTGTTGTGTTCGGCCTAAACTTGGTCAAACTTTACAAAGTTTGACTTCAGTCAAATCTAATATGCAGAGTACATAAAAACGGAGGGGTACTACCTCCATTCGGGTTTTTTGTCCACACCATATTTTTAATCAAAGTCTGACCACATGTTTAGTTAAAAGCTGGACAAATAAAATTATAGGGTAGCTGAAGACAAAGTTGTGAGAAGGCTTAGAAATCAATACAAAACTTTTGCTCTTAGTACCAACGTCGATGGTTCTTCGAGGAAACATTTGGTTCATATCCAATTGTGTGCATGATAAAATTGCACCAACGTAACGACTGCTCCAAGATGAACTAATGAAGGGTATCGTCTTTGTGGAAACAAGCAAAGAGCACTGATGGAAGACAGCCCGTTCTTCATTGAACATCGATCAACTTCACCCGCCGATGCAACCATGAGACGCAACCATGAGCATCGATAGGTCATCGTGGTGATGCATCGTTAATTTTGGCATCAAGTTTGGGTCAGGCACCAATGAAGTTTGATAATCCTCACTATGGTTTGTTTCTTCTCGGTAATAAAGCTCGAGAAAGGAAGAACCACTTGGCAGAGGACAGTGAGGCTGAGCAATAGTGGCCATCCAATTTTGTGCAGTTCCACTAAAATTGAGGAAGACATGCCCGGGTATGGAGATACGCATCCCTGTTTGCAAAAATATAAAAAAAAATGATATTTAAGTAGTGTCGTTACTTTGTTTTAGCAGGGGAATAAGATTAACAACGCCATCTTAATTGTCAATAAGAATTAATGAAATGTACACCAAAAAATAGAAGCATCATGATTATCTTGATGGGAACTAAAGCATGATACCAAAAAAAACTAAAGCAGGACAGAAGCATTTATCGACGCCTCTACATGGGCATTGCTTCATTTTACTAGTGATAGTTTTAGATTAGCAGCAGCAATAGGAGCATATGGACAATGACCGCACAACCACCATGTACTTTTTGTCGAAAAAACATGTATACCTCCATCGATGCATACATGATAAACCAGGACAACTTTTGGAGTGGCCTTTCCTCTATAATAGTAAAAAATAGGTGATGTTGGACCAGCCGACGAACCCTAGCTACTGTACATGGGGAGCTGGGGAGTAGTGGTATAGAAGAAAACCCGCATGCATAGTACAATGAAGGATGAAATCCAAAAGAAGTTATACCTCAGGTGGGCGAGATGTGGCTTAGGCGAGCGGGCAGGATCTGCCCACACGATGGCAGCGAACAAGGGCGCGGAGGACCTTCGTCCGCGCCGGCGCCGGCTCAGAGAGGACAGTGCACATCGGCTTCCTCCATCGCCGACAGCGACAACGTCAACACTGGACCTCCTCACCTCCCGCAGCGGACGGGATCCGGCCGGATCTGTGACCACCGGTGAGGAGAGAGATAGAGTGGACACTGTCATCTTGTTTAGATATGGAGAGGGTGAGAGAGCGAGACGCGAGAAACCCTGTCAAACAAGAGGCTATATATACAATGGAGTAAAAAAATCTCTCCATAGCAGTGGTTTTAAATAGAATACGCGCGTTCCTAGAAAAAAGAAATGAAAAATGGTGGACAAATCTTTTTTTAACGTACCAAGAAAGAAAACTCGATCAATAACACGCCCCTGCTTCCAGGTCGCAGTTTGTATCGCTCACGTGTGGTCCCCGACCCTCCATTATTAAGTGAACAAATTAAAGTGTTGAATTATTACATACGTAAACTGCCTCTTCGTGTACAAATGCGCTGCATCGTGTACTCGCGGGTATGTCGGAGGCAGAGTAAGTGCGTGTACATTTCTTCTTGTACGTAGTACTCCATTTATCTCACTTCATATTGTTTCCCACTCCTATGATATTCCTATCCTAGGAAGAAAATGAGGCGGTACTAAGTTTGTGTGTGTGTAGGGAGAACGAGACATCGATGATGTGTACGAGTAGTCGTGAGAGTCGTCACTATGTGTGTGTGCGCGTACACACACATAGACATGCATATCCGTGTTTACGTAAAATTCTTACTTTCATCTCCATCTCCATCTCCAATCATATTTGTCCAACTGGCACATTATTTACGTTATTAATTACGCAGCAATATTTACGTACGTCCAACATCTGTCGTTTGGGGGCATCCGGACCGCTGCCACGCCCGCTCCCACCCGAAACGGTCAGTGCCACATTCATGCCTGGCCAGAGCGGACGCGATCTCTCACTGGTGCCGGCATTGAAGCGGCGCGCCGGCCGAGAGAGCGCCGCCCGTGCCGCTTCCCAGTTTACGCGACTGCTCCGTGTTCAAACGTCACCACGGCCGGCCGCAACATGCATGTAAAAAAGTTCTTGGGAGTCCATGCTACAGCTAGTTGTCCTCCCGCTCCTTGTCTATCTCTTCCAGTAGTGCTAGTACTCCATGGCGCGATCCATCGACAAGCAGGCGGGAAAGTTTACATATACTCGGTTTGCGGTGAGTGGCATGCCGAGTGACCGTGTGGGGTGGAGGAGGGTGAGACACGAACGCGATAGACGTGATTTAAACGTTGGTTTTGCTCGATGGCGCGATCCAACGAAACGAAAGGTTGGTTTCCAAAAGAATACTGTACTGCATGAGGGAGAAGCGGATTCAATGAAGAGTGATGGTTTGCTTCTTCCGTCCAACTAACTGCCGGGTCTATGTGATTTGACGGCTCATTGGTCACTACTACTGCGGTGGTAGAGCATCGTAGAGCGTCTGCACTCTTATTTATTTATTCGGTGATAAAACTAACTTTCTCCACTCTTACACCGGAGGAGTACGAAACACGGTAGCCCAGTGACTACATGGCCCACCTCCCACTATCACCATATTCCTTGGACAGCCCGCATGCCAAGAAAAAATTACTATACATCGGAGTGTATAGACTATTTTGTCCCCGGATTTGCTTTTGAGGAAATGCTGGGTAGTTACGCGCATGCTAAGTACACAATTCTCGCGAACAATTACTCCTCTCTCCATCTCTCTAGATCTATCTGCATGCAGCTCTCTCTCTGGTTTTGCATACATGCAACGCGACTCTCTCTCTCTCTCTCTCTCTCTCTCTCTCTCTCTCTGTGCAAGCATGCCTTAAGCATGGTTAATATTATAGCCGATTGATGGCTAACATGTTGCCATGTCATCTATAGCCAATGTAATAGTCAACATGTATAGTAATGGGCTACAAGAAAGTACTACTCCCTCCATTCCCTTATACAAGAAAGTACAATTGCCTTGATTACTGTTAGTGGCCTTGTATAGATGCAAAATGTATTTTTCATAGTGGCTAATGTAATGGTCAACATGTATAGTAATGGGCCATTTTACCACATGACCCACCATACACTCTCACATACTACCTCCGTCCTGGTTTATTAGTCCCCTATGTAATTTATGCATGATACTAGTATGTGATACTCACCACTGTGAGTAGCCTTATACGCATACAAAAAAGGACCGGAGGGAGTACGAAGCTTTCAGATTTTGTTTCATGTATGTATCCTGACTCCAAGGTTGCCCCGTTACAATATTCCATCAAATACAAAGGAAAACTAACACGCATGCTGATGCATCTCAATTCACAGATCATAGCCAATATTTACTTCACAACTAAATACAAAAGTTGTGAGAGTGTGTACACAAAAAACTACTGATGGGGTCTCTACGCTTTAAACCCTAAACCCTAAACAGGATTCAATTTCCTGGCTAGGTAGAACCTGTCGAAGGAAAGAAGCCAGGCACCCTTGGATCATACGATGCTTTTGTGCAGTTCCACTAAAATCGAGGTGAGCATCCCTGTTGGCAAAGATATTGAAGAAGTGTGATTAGAATAATAGTAGAGGCACTAGTTCATGAGACATAAACTCATCACAAATAGAAGCCGGTAGAAGTAGAGAAAGATCCACATGGAGATGGAGCTACGTGGGGAGCTGTGGCAGTGGAGCAAGCCGGCTCTAAAAGGAAGTTGTACGTGGGATGTCGGGGTGTAGCTAGAAGGGCGGTGGGAGGTGGCATCAGCCCATACCGCGGGGACCCCCGATCGACACGCATCGATAGTGGGTTTTCTTCCTCGCCGTTGTCGACCGCGTCTACGTAGAACATCGTCTGCTTCCCCCGGCGGCAGGATCAGGCCGGATCTGTGACCAGCGGTGTGGCCACCGTCATTCTATGCTTGTGAAGAGAGCAACCCAAGCAAGCAGGCTTTTAGCTTAGGCTCCTGCTAGTGTATATATAGTGGAGCGGTTTTCTTTTTCTCTCCATATCAACCTTTTTATATTGCGTATGTGTCATTGAAGAGTGAAATGATGGTTGCTTCGTCCGACTAACTTACTCTGTGATTTGACTGCTCCTGAGTGGCCCCTGCATGTACTCCCCCTACGTGTATGACCGTTCCTGAGTCTCACTTGTACTTATCTCTATTTTCTTGCGTGACACGTAGACAGGATGCCCATAGAGGAATTTTGTTATTGCACGTTGTTACATACCTACTCCCTCCTTCCGGTTCACTACTAGTACTCCCTCCGTCCTGGTTTATTGCTCCCCTTTGTACTCAATTCATGGGCTCGTTTTCCTCAAGAAATTGTCTTTACCAACGTATTAATATCGGAATGCATGCGTGAACAACGAATGATTAAACCTTGCATGCAATGTTTTGGCAAAGCATTGACATATGAACATGTGAATGTGAGGGACTACAACCTCGTGCATGCATGCAATAGTCACATGTACACATGCACGCAAAAACACGCACGACACCCTAATGCATGAATGTCCGAGCACACGACGGAACACACATGGTCATGCTCAAGTGCTCCACCTACACTTGCATGCACACACATACTCAGCCAGGGTGAGCTAGTGACCATATAAACACAGGAAAAATGTATATATTGCCCGCAATGAGCGTATTATGAAGTCCACTGACCGTATTTTTTCAAATATACAGTGACAGCCAGTGTATTTATCTCGTTTCAAATTAATCCATATTAATCGGAAAGGAGGCAGTATGGACTAGCATTACTTTGTTGTGTCCCGTCAACTTGCAGAACAAGGAGAAGCTTGCGCGCGGTGGCTCGCAGGACAAGGAGAAACTTTTGCCTAATGCAAGCGTGGACGTGCAACAGTTAATTCGGTGTTAGATTGCCAGAAGCATACACTGTACTAGTACCATCATTGTTCGACTTTCCGAAGAGGCGAAGAGCCAAGCACAAAGTTTACTACAGTAGTACTCCGATTAGTATTACGCACTACTAGTACTACTTACTTACTATACAGGTACTACTAGGAACCGCATGGTGTAGCATCTGCACTCTTATTTTATTTTAATCTGTGATAAAGTGATCTTCAACACATTTGCTTCTCTTCGAGGGTTCTCGCATGTGACAATGGAACTTGATTGCATGGAACCCTCGCCACAATTCTCACTTAATTCTGGCTCCTATCCTGTTAGAAATAGGAGCGCTTAGTAATATTTTCTCTTTTTTTGTTATTCAGCATGTAAACAGGTCAACAAACCTTGCGGCGCATCTTTGTGCGAACCGTGCTTGCTGCACTTTGAATGTGACCGAGAGCTGGCTTGATGAAACACCTCGCTTCCTTTTTTTTGCGGGGTACCTCGCTTCCTAGTGACCAGTCTCTTGGCTGATTGTCCTAAGAATGCTTATATATGAATAAAGCTCTCTCATTTGCCCGCAAAAAAATTAAGCCCTATTAACCGGAAAGGAGGCAGTATGGACTAGCACTACTTTGGTGTGTCCCGTCAACTTGCAGAACGAGGAGAAGCTTGCAGGACAAGGTGAAGCTTGTTTACGCTCTCTCTGTCTACCTCAAGCACGGTGGCTCGCAGGACGAGGAGAAGCTTTTGACTAATGCAACCTACCCTCGCCCAAGCGGTGGACGTGTAGCAGTTCATTCGGTGTCAAATTGCCAGAGGCATACACTGTAGTACCATCATTGTTCGACTTCCCAAAGAGGCGAAGAGCCAAGCGCAAGGTTTAGTAGTACGAGTAGTACTACCACTAGTATACAAGTACTAGGAACCGCTTGGTGGAGCGTCTGCACTCTTATTTTATTTCAATCTGTGATAAAGTACACATTTATTCAGGAGAAGTGCGGAAAACGGCAGCCCAATAGTACTATTAAAAAACATCAAACATGTAATGATGACATCGATCAACGATGCTCTAATATTTCTTGGCCTCCGTGCGACACATAGCCCGTCTGTGTTCTCGCTCCTCGTCTCAGCTTCAAGGAGCGGCCATTTTGCAGTCAATTGAGATCGGTTTGCTCACACTCCGGTCCCACATGTCAGTGATATGCCAAGAGGAAGCACGTTGACCGACAGGCCATACACGCACTTGGTTTTGCACCTTCATACGAGCATGGTTAATAATATAGCCAGCGGCTGGCTATAACATGTTGCCATGTCATGTATAGTCAATGTAATAGCTGGCGCGTATAATAGTTGGCTATAAGAAAGTACTACTTTGTCAACATATGGCCCACCTTTCACTCTCACAAAGGTTCTTGGAGCTCGTGCTATAGCCGGCTGTAAGTCTACAGCCCGCTTCTCTTCTCTCTCCTTTTCTCTCTCTTCCAACTCAGCAATGATATAATATTTAAATCCTTATAGCCCGCCTACGTCACCCTATTATACTTGCTCTACTAGTAGTATGAGCGGATTCAAAGAAGAGTGTATTGATGGTTGCTTCGTCCGAGCAACTTACAGTGTGAAAGGTGGGGCTTATGATTTGACTGCTCATTACTCACTATTAGTGCATCGCAACTGCCGGGCTGAGTCTCCCATGGGGGTCGTGCACTCTAATTTGGTGCATGGCACATGGACCCGGATGCTAAATTGCTTCTGGCAATGCTATCAAGCTTCCAGAATTAGTTTACATAATTGATGTACAAACATTTTTCCAGCGACATGAAATTGTACAATGCTCCGAAGCTTTCAGCTTTTGTTTCATGTGTCTTGCCAGCTGGAAGGTTGTCACGTTACAACATCAATCAAATACGAGAAAGGAAACTAACATCCATGCTCTTTCGGAAAAAATAAAAAACTAACTTCCTTGCTAATGCATCTCAGTGATTAGCAGATCAGAGCTAATATTTACATCACAACTGAAGACAAAGTTGTGAGAAGGTGTTAAATTAAAATTGATCCATGCTTTCATTAGCAGCAACTTCCCCCCAGCTCTGTCTAAATCAACAAGGCATGTTGGAAAAAAAAGTAGCTGTCAGGAGCATGGAACATTCCGATCATTTTGTGCAGTTCCACTAAAATAGAGCTAAGTGTCCCTGTTCCAAAGATATTGAGTAAGTGTGATTACAATAATAGAGGACTGTTGATGAAACAATAAACACACAAATAGAAGCCGGTCACCTTTGCAGTCTCTCTTAAGACTGACTAGTTGGAGAAGATTAAGCAAATAGTTGGAGAAGAGTAGGCTCGGAGTTGGATGAGGAGGATAGAGCAAAACCAATCTCCCTTTGTGCAGTCCCACTAAAATTTAGAAACATTGCCCGTGTGACATTTCAGCAAAACTGCACAAAACACTCTTAAGAAAAAAGTGATTTGTGCAGTTCACCAAAAGGTCGCAATAGCGACAAGGTGAAATGGATAGCCCTGTTTGCAAAAAAGAGGTAGAAAGGAAACAATTACTGGCCAATAACAGTTTATGACGCATACGCCAACAAAAAAGAAGCATATTCCTTGTCCTAAGGGAAGATAGCAGCACGGTTGTTTATGTAAAACGGTGTGAGGACGAGATTGCAACATGGAAAGTATGCCGGCCGAGCTACGTTTTGGGCAAAGAACTAGGGAAGATCCACATGCAGGATTTTCCACATGCAGCAACGCGGGAAGATGGGCAGTGGAGCAAGCCGGAGGAAGCTGTACCTGAGGGTCGTCGGGATGTAACTAGGAGGACGCCGGCGGCCGGGATCTGCACATACTGCGGCAGCGAGCAGGTGGCGAAGGCCCTACCGCGCCGGAGCTTGGTCAAAGAGAACGGCGGGTACCGCAGATCAGGACGTGCTGCCTCGACATCGTCGAATGTAGAAACGATGCACATCCTCCCTTTCCACCGGCGAACGGGATGCGGCCGGATCAGTGACCAACGGTGAGAGAGAGAGAGGCCATCGCCGCCTTGTCTGAGATAGTCTGACAAGAGACAAACCCCGACAGGCATGCTCCATTGTATATAGTGGAGCGGATTTCTTTTTCTCGATAACAATCGTTCTATATTTTGTACGTGCCATTGAGGAATATAACTTTATTTGAAACTAACACGTCACGTCAAACTTTGTTTCGTGTACGCGTGGTACACGACCCTCCTTCGAGTAAACAACCGCTCCACGTGTCAAATTATCACGTGGGCTGCCTTTTCGTTCAGAAATGAGCTCCACATATACCCGCGCGGGTGTGGCCAGGAACAAGACGTGAGTACGTGCGTCGTGCGTGCACCTCTTCTCTACGTGCAGGTACCCCACGTACGTGTGTGTGAGAGAGAGATGGTTTGTGCGAAATAGAGGCAATGTGTCGATGATATCTCAAAAAAAAATGTAACATATGCAATGTGTGTGAAACAGAGGCCTAGATATATCATATATAGAGGGAGCGATCCACGAGAAGAGAGTGGAGGGATCATCGGCGTGAGATATCGATAGAATCAGAGAGAGGGATGAAGTGTGTGGGTGCGCGATCGATAAAGAGTGACATCGAATTTGTGTTTGCCCATGTCAAAGATATAGGGCGACTGTCCTACTAGAATGTGAGAGGGGAAAGGTGCATTTTGTCTCTGTGGCATGGATACCTACCTTCAACGTTCGACTATCGGTGTGTAGGGGGGCGCATAACTATAGAGAGGTAGATCGACTGGTATATGTGTGGAGAAGGAAAGAGGCCTAGCTATGTATTGAGGGAGATCGATCGGCATCCATGCATATGTGTAGCAGAGGAATAAGGTTCGAAGAGAGACAAAGCTAGAGTGTCGGAGGGTTGGTGGTGGAGTTGCTTCTCACAAATGGTGGGAGAGGCCTGCTAGACAAACGGAGGGTACGACTGCAATATCGATAAGAGAGGGGATGCGTGCCTGTCTGTGCACGTGCGTGTGAGAGACGGGTCGGGAGGCATGCAAGGATGATGAGGGGGGACGATATGGCTTAGGGGGGCGATATGGCTAGGGGGACGATATGGCTGTGGTAAGTAGACGTAACTATATAGGAAGATCAATCGTCGTGTGTCGGAGAAAGGGAGAGACATAACTAGTGAGGTATGTCGATCGGTGTGTGGGGAAAAAGAGTTATAGTCGACCTAGCTATATGTAGGGAGATCGGTAGGTATACATGCATGCATGTGTTAGAAGCAAATAAGACCCGGAGAGACAGATAGAGAGAGAGGGATGCGGCTAGGAGGTGGTGCGAGAGGCTGACTATATCGAGGGGGGGTGGAGTGTGCGAGTATGAGATCGATGAAAAGAGGGGCGGGAGTGTGCACGTGCGTGGAACCGTATTAGACAGAGGGGGTATGGACGGTGAGAAGAGAAGAGGGAAAGCGTGTGTTTGTGGTAGGTTCGCTCGGCTAGAGAGGTATATCGATCGGTGTGTGCCGAAAAGAAGGAGCTGGAGGGCCTACACACACCGTGGGTGAACGACCTAAAGAGAAATAAAGAATGTGCGCGATGGAGAAAATGCCGAGGGAGGGTGAGAGGGAGGCGGGCGTGTGCATGCATGAGCGAAAGTTAGTGCTAGCTACAAAGAGAAGAGGATTGTGTGGGTGTAAAAGATGAACGGAGATCATAATTCATTATAAAAGTGGATTCAGATATTTGAACAAGAGATCATAGTGTTTTAAACCGACGCATATGCATGAATATAATGGTGATACGCATGGTGTGGTCAGGAACATGTTATACTTCATATAATATATGTATTTTTTTTTTGAATTTGTGTTAATGTGTGGCTTTTGCAGCTCAGGGCTAAATACTTGTCATAATGTAGGGGGTGGGGCACTATACTTTGTGTGATAAGTACAGTGTACATATGAAACATGGTTTAGATTATGAAGATCTAGATAGTACTTCAAATGTACTATTATTTGGAATCAACAGCAATTGTATTCAAAATTTTGAATTCGAGTTCATATATATAGTACACACGGATTCATAGTTTTGAATAGCATTTGTACAGTAAAATGGGACAAGACTCCCTTTGTGTGGTGCGAATAGTTTTTGTTTTTGTTTTCTTCATCGAGGGAAGTGCGAATTGATTTGGTACGTACATTATTACACGTTAGGCTTGTCCCGAAATTTCAACCCGCGCCTTGTTATCCCAAAAATTCAGATATCGCTTTGTCTGTTCGTGGTCCGAAAACTCGCGCCTTCACAACCCGCGCCTTGCTATCCCGAAATTACAACGCGCGCAAAAACTCCCTCTGGCTGCCAAATCCCGACACGCAAAATCCCCCTTCTAACCCTGAGCCGAAACGGCCACTAGTTCAAATCGGTTTGGTACTTTCATAACACACGCTACATTTTGGACAAGCGCGTCCCAAAGTCATGGTTCCCCCTCCCATCACCTCCTTTTCGCCATTCAAAAACCCAGGCCGCCATAACCTCTCTGCTCCAGTTGTAAAACCCCACCCTCCGCCGTCTGCCACCCCACCGCTGCCTAGCCGGAGCCTCTTCCCCGACGACGTTGTCCACCGCAACAGCTCGACGTCCCTCATCCACCACCCCGGATGAGGATCCGTCATCGATCTCGTCGTCCCGCCGGTTCAGCCGCCCCGTCCTCCACCTCCAAGGAGCTGCTCCGACGATTGCCTCGTCTATCGCAGCTGCTCCATCCCCACAACGCCGCCTTAACCCGCTCCACCGGAACCGCAGCATCCTCACCGACTCCTCGGATGAAGCCGAGGCCTACTCGGCGCCACCAAAGAGGTTGTACACTCATCGCATCGCACCTTCTCCTTAACTTGACCTCCCGGCGCCGCCGGGGCTCGATCCCGCTCCCCCATGGCGCGGCTACCTCGTAGTCGGTGCCGCCGGCGACATCTCCACGGCGGCTCTCCCCAAGTGCGAGGCTCCCTCGGCGGCGGCGGCCATACAAGCCGGAGCTGCTGATGCTTCGGCTCTCGCTCGTTCGCGCTGCTGCTCTGTTGCTGCTGCCGCTACGGATCTCGCTCGCTCGCGCTGCTGCTGCTCTGGCTCTCGCTCGCTCGTGCTGCTGCTCTGCTCTTCCCCTCGCTCGTGCTGTTGCTCTGCTCTTGCTCTCGTTCGCGCTGCTGATGTTGCTACACGGGCTACTGCATCTACATGAGTTGCTGCTCTGGCTCTAGTTCGCACTGCTGCTCCAGGCACTGCTGCTTCGTCTGCTATCTGCTACTGTGTTCCCTCTCGATCGCTTGCTGATTTAGATCACTTTTTCTCTACTACTAGTGCTCGAGTGGCCTAAACTACATGTGAAGTGCATCTCTGCTACCAGTGCGTTCAGTTTCGACAATAACATTCAGATTCCACAGTAAATTTCAGTTTCGACAGTTAAGTTCAGAGTCAATAGTTTTTACCTCATCTTTTGTAGTCAGGTGTTTTTTGGTGATATACATTTTACATCTACCACTTTTTGGTAATGTATTTTACATCATCTATTGGAGATGCTATTAGAATCCCACTTGAGATTAACGATGGCTGTCTTGTGCTGCTTCAGCCTCGACATCTTACGGCTCGCCGGAGCTGCTCCAACGACGGAACAATCCATCACAATAGAGCAGTACCCTGTACGCCGTCTACAGACGCCTCAGATCTTCCACCACACCTCCGACAACCACCTCTACCGCAACTTCTTCAGCGACCAACCCAATGATGCTGAGGCCGACATGGCTATGCCAAAGAGGTTGTACACTTGCCGCATCACTTATTACTCTACATTCATGTTGATCCATTAGGGCTATTTTGGTTCAAAGGAAAAAGTGAAGGAAAAACATAGCAATAGGAAATTTTCCTATGGTACTCTACTATTCAATTATTCATGCATTTGGTTGAAAGGAATGGAGCAAAACATCCACCTGGACCTACCTTTCCTATGCATGAAAACAAGACTAAGTGCATTAGTGCCAGAATAACATTCTAACTATACACACTTTCATATGGTTTCACTTTAATTTGGCCATGTTTCTTTGCATTCCTCTGCTCTTTCAATTCCTGTGAACCAAACACCCAAGTTGACAGAAATCCTGTGTTTACAAATGCTCTATTTCCCACGTGCATTCCTATCCTATTCCGGTGTTTTTCCTATCCCTACGTTTTTAGAATCCAACAAGCCAAAGGAGCCCTTACAAAATTACTTCAGTTACAAATAGGTGTCGAAGAAAACTTTGTGTGGTTTGTCCTGCTCCTGCCGCGACGTCGTCCACCTCACTTGAGCTGCTCATCGACAGAAGCATCCACCATACCAGACATCACGACTCCCGACCATCTTTCGCTGCCTTAGATCTCCTTCCCTGCCACCGGCACCCACCGCAGCTGCATCACCATCATCGACTCAACAGATGAACCTGAGGAGTACACAGGTCCACAAGAGAGGTCGCACTCTTTTATTTCTGCTTATGTTATGCATTGCTCAATATTACCTGCTACTCTATCGTCCTGTTCACCTCTTAGACTCCAAGTCAGGTCCGAATTAATGTTCAAACTTGAGTTTTAAAATGCTTGTGGGGCACATATCGAGGCATCAATGAATAGTATCTCTGTCTATTATCTGGTTCACCTAGGGTATGTCTATGTTGTTCATCTTGGGTGGGAAACAAATAGTAAAGCAATCATCATCTGTCTTTTTATTAAGGTAAAGCTATCATCAGCCTGCTATCATTATTTTTGGATCTATCCACTGGTTGTTACCATCACTCTAGATTTTTGCATGCTCTCCTTACATAATCTCACTATATTTTTTTCGTATGCATGTCAGATATTGTACACAGTGATGCTGAACATGTAGAGAGAAAGAGAAGGGTTTTGCGCGGCAATACAATGTCATGCAGACATCGCTCCATGGTGGGTGCAATGGCAAACCCTCCCCCCTCTAGATTGTAATCCAGAGGAAGATATATGTTCTGAGGAGGATTCAGACGGAGCTGACCACTCTTATTTACCCCCCGAGGTGTTTGCTCTAACTTGGCATGATGATGTTGGTCATATCATGCATATGTTGCCTTGCAGTGCCTACTTTCAACATCATATATGTCATCTGCTTAGTTTAGACATGTTCTGTAATGCCATCTGTTTAGTTTCTATACCATATATGTGAATTATGCAATCTCATCTCTTTTAGCCAGCCATAATATATGTGAAATATGCAATGCCATCCTGTTTAACCAGTCATCATATATTTGAATTATATCTTGCCAATCATTTTCTTCATTACATTTCCATTTGTCAACAATGTTTGTACATTCAACTACTCTTCCTGTGAATCAGCCATTTGAGTGGGTGATGGAAAAATCTGGAGTGAAAACAAGGTCTTCAGAGCAGACAGTGCTACCTGTCGAAGCAGATCTCTTGCTGGGTCCCGATAGCTCCTCAGAGATGGATTCAGAGACAGATGACCAGTCCTATTCCCCCACCGAGGTGTATGCTCTAACTTGGCACGGTTATACTGCTCATATCATTCATATGGTGTGTTGCATTGCATAGTTTAGACATCATATACACAATATTCAACACCATGTTCTTAGTTCAGACATCATATATGCGAATGCCCTCTGCTTAGTATATAAATCACACGTGTGAATTATATCATGCGATCCTGATTACTTAGATAACATGTATGTGAATTATGTCATGCGAACCTGTTTACAAAGACATTATATAATTATCTCATGCCATCCTGTTTAGTTAGTCATCATATCTTTGAATTATGTCATGCTATGCTATCCAGTTTAGATAGACATCATATATGTGAAATTATATCATGCTATCCTTTTTAGTTAAACAATATACATGTGAACTATTTCATGCCCTCTTTTTTCCACACTATCTATTGCATCTGTCTCTCATACAAGGTCTATACATTCAATTACTTTTCTTGTTTATCAGCCATTTGAATTGGAGGGGGTGATGGCAGTATCTAGCGGAGTAAAAACATGGTCTTCAAATAAAACAGTGCTACCTCTAGGTGGAGATAGCACCCCGGTTGTACATGCAAGAGAACCAGCCTTACCACACATAACCCAGACTCTCGGAGATTGTACCCCTACTCCGATGGACAGAGATCCAGCTTCACCCAATCTAACCCCAACCACATCAGATAGTAACCCAGTTCCAGTTGACACAGCACCATCTCCAGCACAGAGCTCCCAAACAAGAGCAGTTAGTATGGCAGCTCCAATGCCCAAAGCGCCAGTACTACCACAGCGAACCCCAACTCCACCAGTTAGTACACATATTCCTGTGGACGAAGCACAACCAGCCACTCGTAGTTTAGCATCTATCGCATTTGATGTTGTTAAATCCTATGTGCGTATCTTCCCATCATGGAAATATTATACTGAATATGAAGGAAAAAGCCAGTTGCAAGTGTTCGTCCAGGAGTTATGTGTAAGTAATGTGATTAATAGCAAATACTTTGCTTTGTCCCATACATTCTACCTCCATGCTGGTTATAATACAACAAATGTTCCCATTTTTCTCTATAGAGAAGGACCAATTTGGAAACTCAGGATGAAGTAACCTGTGCTAATACATCTGCTATCTTCAAGAATGCTTGGTGGCAGTATCAGAATTACCTGAAGAAAACGTACTTCACTGGCAAAGAAAGTCATCAAATTCCCTTACTTTCTCCTGAGACACATTTAGGGCATGATGACTGGGAACACCTTGTTCTGTACTAGTCCCGAACCAAGAATGTGGTAAGGTCTATGAGCTCATTTCTATTTTGAAGTACTATATGCCTGCGTCTTACTATACTCTGTTCGTGTTGAATAAGTGCTTAAACATGAAGAAGAACTGTTCTCATTTAAGATTTCATTGCTATGGTGCATACTGCTTTGCTCTTGTATCACTGTATTTACTCGTACAAACTTATTTTTAAATTGAAGGATCCAATCGAAACTCCAATGGCACAACAGGTATGTTTAAACATGTTTCTTTAACAGGTTTTCTCTTCTAAATTGCTTTATTGATTTCAATTTCAATTGTGTATACAGTTGACTTCTCATATCATGCACATTACTAGCATCACAACAGAGCCAATAGTGTTGTTTTACATGTATACCTGTCTTACCCATCTGAAATCTTGTTGTGCCGTGTAGTTTCCCACACTTGGATTCTTTCAATGCTGCTTTGTCTTGAACTGATATGATTTGAACCGTCTCTCTATTTTGATTTGGCAAGACAATGCAGTGACCATAGGACATAGATATATGTTTGTTTGATGCTTTTATTATGTACTTACTACTTGGCAATAGAAGACTTGGTAGTTTAATCCTGTCCACCTTACCACTGAACTGGTTCACCAAAATGGGTTTCATATACTACATGCTAAACCTATTATGTGTCTGCTTGTTTCTTCTTTTAGAATGCTGACAGAATATTTGGAAGAGTACCTTATTAAGCAATGGTAAAGGAAGTAATGCAGATAAGGTTCAGGATAGTAAGACATCCTTGTTGGTCTCCAACAAAGCTGATAAAACAGCTAAGGAAAACTATCTTGAAGACAGTGAGACAACCCCAAAGTCCTGTCTTGATGTAGTGTTCGAGTTACTGGCCACTACCGCTGGCACAAGCTCTTCGGACTCACTGTCTGAATCAGTTCAGTTTCTTGAGTCTCAACTACAAGCTGAAAGACATCGGTCAGCTATGCTGCGACAAGAAGCCGAAGGACTGAGGAAGTCCCTGGAGAATTCAGATGCATACTTTCTGGTGCAACAGCAAGCGTTGGAGGATTTTAGCGCCAAACAAGAGAAAGCTAATAAGCTTGCTAAGCTTTTTGCCAGCATGGTGGATACCCAGGATAACGTTTCTTGAGCTCTTGTGAAGTTGTTTCAGTTATGGACTTGTTTTGCTACCGCTCGTTTATTTGCACTGGCGGCCAATTTACACGCCCAATGTATGTAATATGCTGCTTTGTTCCCTATATTTGCATTGGTGGCGAACTTTGATGCCCAGTGGATGTAACATGTCTAATAGCCATAATAGCCTAGCGTAAGTTGCTTGCTTATTTATTTCGTTATTGTCTTGTTTATTTGTTTGGTTGTAGTCACTGCAGTTCTTTTTCTGCGGTTTGCTAGTGGCAACAATAAAATATTTTTTAAAACTAGGCCGTAATAACCACGAACCGTTGTAACCATGGTCCTGCTATGTAGTGACCATGGGCCTCCTATGGGCCGTAGGATCTATGGGCCTCCTACGGGCCGTAGGATCAATGGGCCTTCTACGGGCGTTAGAATCAACGGGCCTTCTACGGTCTATACTATTCATGGACCAATAAAGGACCACAATATGGGCCGTAAACGGGCTAGAGTGGAAATCGTCTGTTTATGGCCCGATCATAACGGGCCGTTAATAGCCAATATGTATAGCGGGCTTAAACGGGCTGTATTTGATGACGCTAAGAAAACAACCCAACGGATTAATGGGCCACAAACGAGCCGACTGTAACCACGGGCTGAATTTGGCCCGCAAGCGGAACAGGCCAGTAACGGACCTGAAGTAAATCGAATGCTGGAAATGAGCCCAAGAATAAATGGGCCCTTAGAAGGCCGAAAGATCACACGGGCTGGAAAGGGCCCAATGGAATAATGGGTCGTTAATGGGTATAAAGTGATACCCTGTTCATTATGGGCCAGTGTCACCACGGGCCGTTAATGGGCCAAGAGTTACAAAGGGCCTCATATGGGCTGAAAGACGTCATGGGCCATACATGGGCTGGAATTTACAACGGGCTGGAATCATATTGGACGGCCTAGCTAATGCTACTGGGCCTAATTCGGATAGGCCATAACGGGCCATGAGTTAGCGGGCTATAAATGGGCTATATGCGAACAGGCCGTTAACAGGCTTTCCGTGGGCCAGCCGGCTACCTTTTCACCTGAATGGGCCACTATTGGGCCGTGCCACGCGTCGATGTATCATAGGCGCCTCCCGTCCAATGAGTGGATGACATTTGTCCCAACGCCGAGCCGACACGTGGTTCCTCTGGCCGTTGAGAATTTTACACGTGGAAAGTCCCCATTGGTCCGAGCTGTTAATGGGTTATCGGATCCAAACCGGAACCCGATAGCTTAACGGCGACCCGTTACGGTGGATGCCATGTGTCGGTTACCCTTGATGAAAGCACTTCCATGACGCGCCATTTATCGTCATGGAAATGGACACTTTCGTGATGATAATTTTGGTATTGTCATGGAACACTTCTACGACAGCACAGGTATGACTATCTTGATTCTGTCATAAAATCGGCATGGATGTACATGCATGACAGAAAACGTGACCTACTGTGACAAACACGTATCATCACGGTAGTTTTTTTTGTAGTGCGCGCCTCACCCATCGATCGCGCGACGACAAGGTCTTTGATTTCCAAGTGAAGAACATTCTGAGCTGGCTAGAAGACTTCAACAACGGCGTCCCGGAGGACGACAATGACAACACCGGTGTAGCACGCCGCCTCCGCCGCCGCCGCAATTAGTATCTCGATCGTATGAATATAAAGTCACAACGTTACTGAATGAAACCTATGGTTTGAATGTACAGACTTATCAAAAAAAATTTAAAGAAAAAACATCAATGGTTTTCAAATTTAAAACACTCTTCACAAACGATTTAGATAGAACACCCGTATGCAAATAGACAGCTTCCTCAGTAAGCCAAGGGAAAATATGTCGCGCAGGATTTGTGCATCTCTTCATCGCAAACGTTTTAGACAGAATACCCGTATGGAATGCGAGAGCTATGGTCCACCTTCCCAACTAAGCCAAGGGAAAATTTGCCGCCCAGGATTTGTGCATCTCTTTATCGCAAACAGTTCAGATTGAACATGGTATGCAAAGCGAGAGCTATGGTTCCTTCGCCACTAAGCTAAGAGAAAATGCGGCGCGCAAGATTTGTACATCCCTTTAACGGAAACAGTTGTTTATGATGACCCATGTGCAACCACGTACAGACAATTTGGTAAGATTTGCATCTGTCATATTGGGTATATTCCCATTTGTCTAGCTGAAAAGATTGACATTTGTCGATCTAGTAACATTCCCTTTGTCAACCTTGTAACCCTGCCATGTCAAAATTTGCAGCTAAAAATCACTAGCACTATCTAATTTGGCAACTGAAATTTAGTAAGCATAGATTTCATTCATAGATTAAGCAGTCGCTCTTTATACAAACAGTTCAACTCGACAGCTGAATCGACCAAACTTTTCCCCAATGGTTGCTAACCACGTACTGAAATAGCTAGTTCAACTATATATACTAGCTAATTTTAAGTATGTTGTACAGTTCAACCACATCTATAGTCCGATGAACTGAACAAAATAGCCCCTAAATACTACTGTACGGAGGGGCTTTGTACTACTTCCAGCAGCCTCTCCTCTGCCGAGCGCGCTCAGTAAGAGGCAGAGGAGGAGGAGCCTACTGACGAGCTGTGACAACTGGAACACGGTGCCTGCCGCTACTGCACCTTTAGCGACGCTCACCTCGAACGCCCTCTGCCGCTCCAGACGACCCCTCTCGAAGCGGCAGGACTCCTCGTATATCTCCTCATTTCGCGCCTCTGTGGCGGTGTGTGCTGCGGCCACGGCGGCGGTAAGACTCTTTGCGTTCTTGACCAGGCGCTCCTCCTCCCCCCGCAGGAACTCGAGGTAGCGCGCAAGGTCGCTGACGCACATGTGGGGCTCCACCTCCACCTCCCACCTTCAGGTGGCGGTAGCGGAGCGGGTGATGACCCCGGCGGTCGACGGTGGGCTGGCGGCCACGGCGGCCAACGATGGGGTGGCAGCCACGATTGCCACCTCCCGCCTTCGGGCCGCGGTGGTGGAGTGGGTGATGGCCAGGGTGGCAGACAGTGGTCTGGCGGCCACGACGGCCACCTCCCGCCTTCGGGCCGCGGTGGCAGAGAGGGAGATGGCCCTGGCTTTCGATGGTGGTGTGGCGGCCAAGGCGGCAGATGGTGGGGTGCCGGTAACGGCGGCCGGCAACAGCTACCGATGGGCAGTGGCGGCGGAGCATGTGGTGGGTTTTGCGCGCACACCCAACAGGGATGCCACGCGCACTACACTACGCCATGGATTGCGCCGCCGCCGTGGTGTAGCCTCCCATCTGGAGTTGTCCTCTAATGACGGCGGAGTGGCTGAGCGACGACGATGGACCGGTGCCATTGGCGATTATGGGAGAAGCAGACGAGATAAGCTACAGGGAGGGAGGGGAAAATGCGACGCAGGACTCGCCGGCCGTGAGGGTTTATATAGCAGGCCGGTAAGCATTGGGATTTTGGGGGATTTCACCGAGTCGGGCGGGAAGCTTGCGCGGCTATGCGCGGGAACCTGCACGGTTGCGCGGGAACGGGCTCACTGACGATTCATTGGTGCCACTTTGAGCCATCGTTTGGCCAAAAGAATGCCTGCGTGGTGCTCAACTTGTGCTCGAAGCCGTCTGCCGCAGCGGGGTGACAAGACGTGCGAGAGGAGGACGAAACGACACGTACACATGCGGTTAATAAATAAAAAATGTTTGTGATTTAATTACCTACTACCTCTGTCTTGCTTTATAAGTTCAGTTTGTATTTTTGTGCCAAATTTTGACTAGAGATTTAACTAATAAAATATAAATGCATGTCACCAAAGATTATATCGTTGGATTCGTATTCGAACTTAGTTTCCAATTATATTATTTTTATAACATGCATTAACATTTTTTAGTTAAATTTAAGGTCAAAATATGGCACAGAATATAAAGGGGACTAATAAACCAGGACGGAGGTATTAGCACACGACCGCTCTCTACGCACGTCGCGAACGATTGTTCGACCACCGTGTGATGTGGAATGCGACGTAGTTTCACATCATGCCGCCAGCTCGCAACTGCCGGCCGAACTGCTCTATGCATGTGGTTGCTCACGGTTGAGGCAGCCGCGGCACGCTCTGCTCGCGTCCCGCCGCACGCGCTCTACTCTCGCGTCCCTCCGTGCGCTCTGCCAGCATCCCTCCACGCGTGCTGCTAGTGTTTGGGGCCGCCTCACGATCATGTACGTTCGTGCTGCCATTATGCATGCGGTTGCGCCGGGCGCGGCGCCATGATGCAGTTACCCACTGCAAAAACTGCCATGCGGACGTGCCAAGAATCCAGGCCGCCGGGCCCCCATTTATCCCGCGGTCATTTACCTTCATCTCTCGCGCCCCACGACACAATAATCAAGCACACCCACAACAACACATACGTGGGAGGATATCCAGCAGCTTCAATGTCGCTCCCCGTGGCTCAAACGACGCTCCCCGTAGCTGACAACGACAACGGATGGCAGTTCACCTCGCCTCACGTAGTGGACACCCACGTGAGGGGGAAGGACCTCTCGGTGGTGTACACGAATGAGCCGATCTCGGTGGAGAGCTCCATCCAAACTATGGAGCAGTTTCTTGCTGAGGACAAGTACCATGTGGTCGGCTTCGACCTCGAGTTCACCGGCAGTCGTGTCAGGCATGATCAGAAGGTTGCCGTCTCCCAGTTGTGCGTGCGCCATCATGTTCTCGTCTACCGCTACTGCCTGGCCACAAGGCCTTGTGAGCATTTTGCCAGGTTTATCAAGAGCCGCGACTACAGTTTCGCTACAGTGGACATCATCAGCGATCTAAAAGCGCTCGAGGTTTTGGGCTTGGCCTGCCAGAACCTTGTCGACATCCGTTACCACTACTGGGTCTGGGGCAGCCCGAAGAACAAGCAGAACTCCCTGGTTGACCTCGCCTCGGCCATCATTGACCCCTACTACAAGAACATGAAGGCTGCGTGCAACAAGGACAAGATCACGTGGCACAGTGCCTGGGAGCAGAGACTGGATGAAGAACACGTCAAGTACATGGCCAAGGACGCGTACACAAGCTACGAGATGTACAGGCAGATCGTTGACATGAGGAAGTGCCTTCGTCCTGCCCCAGACGAGGGATTGAGCCATGGAGCAGTGGCGGCAGCCTCAGAAGAAGTAGATGATTAGATGATCGTTCCTCCTACTTTAGAATGCATGTAATTGTTTATTGAGGTGTGTGCTAATGTTTCGTATAGTCACTTGTGTAATTGGATGTTTATTTTTGGTTATATATGTTGTTCATCTAAAGACATAGCAAATCACATCGCACACGGAGTTAACTAGGGAACCCGTCGGTGATGACTTCATCAATTGCAGACGGTTGTATACCAGGAAGCGTTTGCCCACAACACACATGGCTTATTCCATAAAAAACAGCTCGGATGGATGAACTGTATGCCACGTATCGCACACACAACTATAATCTGAATCGTGCTTGATGTCTCCACCATCGCTCGCATATTTCGTCTTATTTGCCACGTATCACTATGTCGGCCTCTGCTCGCGTCCCTCGGCGCGCTCTGCTCGCCGTTAGGCGCCACAGCGCGCTCTGCTCGCGTCCCTAGGCGCGCTCTGCTCATGTCCCTGGGCACGCTCTGCTCTCCGTTAGGTGCCGCGGCGTGCTTTGCTCGCGTACCTACACGCGCTCGGCTTGTGGACAGCTTTTCCTTGGGTGTTCAACTGCTATATGCATATATATGGTTGCTCGCTGTTGAGGTGGCTGTGGAGCGCTCTGCTCGCATGCATCCGCGCACGCTCTGCCAGCGGTTGGTGCTGGTGCATGATCACATTGGGGGCCCCCATATGCATGCGGTTGCGCCGCCCTCGTCACCACGATGCAGTTATGTGCGGCACGATGGAGTTACGCGCTGCAAATTAGAACTGCCATCTGGGCGTGCCGATATTCCAGGCCGCCCGGCTTCCCCTTTAATTCCCGTGGTCATTATAGCCTTAGTCTCTTCAACCTTTCGATCGCGCCCCACAACATAAAAAGCACACCCACGACGACACATATAGAGATGGATCAATGGAGTTTGGCGTGCATCAAGTGGAGACCCACGCGAGGGAGATGGATCTCACGGTGGTGTACATCATCGACCCGGCCATGCTGGAGGGCTACATCAACACCGTGGAGCAGTTGCTTACTCGGGACAAGTACAAAGTGGTCGGCATCGACCGCAAGTACACCGACGCTCGTCTCAGGAAAGATCAGAAGGTTGCCGTCGCCCAGTTATGCGTGTGCCATCATGTCCACGTCTACCACTACTGCATGGCCACAAAGCCTTGCGACCGCTTTACCAGGTTTGTCAACATCACCGACTACAAGTTCGCTACGGTGGAAACCACCAACGATGTAAAAGCGCTCATGGTTACGGGCTTGGCTTGCAAGAACCTTGTCGAAATTCGTGACCACTATAGTGTCTGGGGCAGCATGAAGAAGGACTCCCTGGTTGAACTCTCCTCGGCCATCATCGACCCCTACTACAAAAAGATGAAGCAGGATGCCAACAGAACACATCCCGTATCCTGGCACGGGGCCTGGACGCGGCAACTGGATGAACCTCACCCCAGGTTCGCGGCCAAGAGCGTGTCCACATGCTACGAGACGCACAGGCGGATCGTTGACATGAGGAAGTGCCTCCTTCCCAAAATCGACGAGGCCGGATCGATCCACAAGAAGAGCAGTAGTGGCAAGCATCACAAGAAGTAGATGATGATCAGATGATCGTTTATCCTAGTTAATTATGCATGTAATATATAGTTTACTTTGGTGTGTGGAAATGACATGTGTGTAGTAGCCACCTATGTAATTATGCATGTAATAGTTTACTTTGGTGTGTCCAAATGTCATGTGTGTAGTAGCCACCTATGTAATTGGATGTTTAATTTGGTTATGCAATATATATGTTGTTGTTCTGTATGCAATCACATCGCACAACACACACGTCTTATTAGCAGCAATCGTCTCTGTTATTATCGGTCTTCGCACACATTTCTGACTACAGACCTGTTTGCTGCGTATTTCACACATATTGTTAAGTTGAACTGTTTCTGTTCTCTTGGCTCAACGCAAACAGTTCATCCGAGTGAACTGTATGCCCTCTATCGCACACACCTTGATCTGGCTGACTGTTTCTTTTGTGTTGCCTAATCGCAAACAGTTCATCCGAGTGAACTGTATGCCGTATATCGCACACACCTTGATCTGGTTGACCATTTCTATTGTCTTTGCTCATCACAAACAGTTCATCGGGGTGAACTGTATGCCGTATATTGCACACACCTTCATCTGGTTGCCCGTTTCTGGTGTTAAGCTCATCACAAACAGTTCACTCGAGTGAACCGTATGCCCCTCATCGCACACGCAACTAAAATCTGAACCATGTTTGATGTATCCGCCATCGCAAACGTTTTGCATCTTTTTTGATGGTTTCTTTACATCACCGTTTGCGATTAATGCATCGCACACAGAGAGGGAGTCATGGACTAAGGGATCCTCGGGGCGACGACCCATTGTACGTGGGCCGGATTGGTGGAGCCGTGTGGTGACCGGAGACCTGTGAAGCCGTGGTGTGCCCTCCAAGTTAAGGGTGGACGGGATCCCTTTCCCTCTTGTTGTAATCTATCTTCGGTAAACCCTAACCCTATCGGTGTCTATATAAACCAAGGGTTGTAATCATTAGGGTTAGAGCTATATTCATCACCACATAGCCTAGGGTTTACATCACGCAGATCTCGAGGTAGATCTACTCTGTAAACTCCATCATATACTCAATACAATCAAGCAGGACGTAGGGTTTTACCTCTTCGAGAGGGCCCGAACCTGGGTAAACACTATGTTCGTCGTCCCCTGTTATCCATTGATCCTAGATCCACAGCTCGGGACCCTCTACCCCGAGATCTGCCGGTTTTGACACCGACATTGGTGCTTTCATTGAGAGTTCCGTTGTGCGATCGCTGGAAGGATCGATGGCTCGACCATTCGATGGAGACCGCACCCACACCGAGGGCTTTACCGCCCCTGGTCACCTCCTCGTCTTCGGCTGCATCTTAGTGCGTGCCGACCCTGCCGGCCGCCTCGACCAGATCGAAGGCCTCATCCCTGTTGAAGGAATCGTCAGTTTAGAGGCATTGACCCCAGGACTAGCAAACTCATGAAAATACAGTATCCTTCAAGGTCCGGCCCCGAAGCCCAACTCCGACGGACCGCCCGCAAGGTCTTCTGTCGAGTTACCGGAGTGTTCGGCACCCCTACATGCCCAGCCGGCAGATCAGTTGGCAGATCTATTCCGTGCAATGGGAATTTCTGTTATCAGGCCCACAGCCTACAACCGGGTCGGGCTTAAACCCGATGACCAAGAAATGAACACCCCTCCGGTCATGCACCTCTTCAGCACGGTCGAAGAAGCCCAGGAGGGGCACAGCCATGTAAGCTAAAAATGGTGTACACTCGAATCTCCAGCTCGGAGTCAGACACCAGCCCAGATGTACGTCCGGACACAACACCTGACACAAGTCCCGGCCTTGAGCCTATCCGGCAGCACATCAGTTCGGATCCGAGTCCTGTGCGGTCAGAACCGGACACGCCTCAACCTCCCATCAAGGATAGTCCGGATCCGCGGCGGATGGGAATTCTTGAAATTTTCCCACCCACCCACCACGCGGAATACTCTCCGGATTCGAGAAGCCCAGACATATGGGACCTCATGTATGTCAAACAGCTGCCAAACGAAACAGTCCATCATTACTGGGCTAGATTTCTCCTAATAAAAAATAGGATGGCACCTTGATGTGACAAAGAAATAGTTAAAGCCTTCCAGTTCAATTGCAGGGATGAGGGCCTCTTAAACGCCCTCGCGCACCGCCAAATTCACAGCTTCACAGAACTATCAGACATGGTGTGCAAACATTGCGCCATGAAGGACACATAGAGGGCGCAAAAGCTTATCATGGGACTACATCCCACCGCCCATCACGGAAGGCCTCGCCTTAAGCGAACCAATACAAATCGGTCACCGGAGCGCAAGCCCAATGAAAGGAAAGCCAGGCCCAGATCGGTGTTAGATGAGTTGCTAGATAAACCATGCCCAATACATTCGGTCTTGCTAGATGCAAACCCAACCCACAGACTTCGAGCCTGCTGGGTGGTAAGACAAGTGGCCAAACATGGCGAACCAATCTTGGGCCTTACACCCCCAGATAAACAGTCCTCAGCTTCACCACGGGACCACAATGTCCTCACGGTATACGAGACGTTCACCTCAAACAGCAAAAGGAAAAAGGCTCTTCGGGAGCTCAGACAGGTATATCAAGTGACAGCCGCACACCCATGGGCAAATACTCCTATCACCTTTGACGAGAAGGATGAGCCAGGCACCCGTATCAGCCACGCACCAGCCGCCCTGGTCCTCAATCCCATCATCGATGGTTTTCGGCTGACTAAAGTACTAATGGACGGAGGCAGTGGCCTCAATCTCATTTACGAGGATACGCTCGATAAGATGCAATTCAACAGGTCTCGCATCAAACGTAGCAACACCACATTCCGAGGTATAATACCCAGTAGGGAGGCACACTGCTCGGGACGCATAACCCTCGACGTTGTGTTCGGCACACCCGATAACTACCGATCCGAACCCTTGCTATTCCACATTGTACCCTTCCACAGCGGATACCATGCCCTTCTAGGACATGAGGCATTCTTGAAATTTCAAGCCATACCACATTACGGGTATATAAAACTCAAAATGCCGGGGCCCAATGGGGTAATTTCACTTAAAAGCGACCCAGGCAGATCCTTGAGAGCCGAAAACAAAACGGCATCCCTTTCCCTAGAGGCACTATCCGAAGCCCTCGCGGCCGAAGAATTGTCAGCTTTACGCACTACCATCGACAGGGACGACGTGGTTCTCAGTAAAAGACAAAAATCCACGTCATTCAAGCCAACAGACGAAATAGTAAAATTTCAAGTGCATCCAACAGATCCCAACAAAACGGCATCCATAGGAGTACAGCTGGACCCCGCAGTCGACAAGGCATTAAGGACATTCCTGCGCGAAAATTGGGACATATTCGCCTGGCACCCCTTGGACATGCCAGGAATCCCACGCAGGAAAGCAGAGCACAGCCTCAACATCCTAAAAGGCTTTAAGCCAGTGAAGCAGACCCTGCGTCGGTTTTCCGAGCCCAAACGACAAGCCATGGGCGAAGAACTCGCAAAACTGTTGGAGGCCGGATTCATCCGTGAGATCAAACACCCCGAGTGGTTAGCAAACCTGGTAATGGTACCAAAGAAGGATAAGTCCTAGCGGCTCTGTGTCGATTTCAAAGACCTTAACAAGGCCTGCCCTAAGGACCCTTTCCCCCTGCCAAGGATAGACCAGATCATCGACGCCACCGCCGGACACGACTCACTTTGTTTCCTCGACGCATACTCCGGATACCACCAGATCAGGAGGAAAGAATCTGACCAGGCAGCAACCACATTCATTACCCCTTATGGCCCTTTCTGCTTCAACACCATGCCGTTCGGATTGAAAAACACAGGAGACACATACCAACGCATGATTCAAGCATGCCTCAAAAATCAAATTGGCAAAATGGTCGAGGCATACGTGGACGATGTGGTTGTCGAAACCAAACACATAGGCCAACTGGTATACGACCTACGCCAAACGTTTGACAACCTGTGAGCTTATGACATACGGCTCAACCCGGAAAAATGTATCTTCCGGGTCCCCGCCGAAAAGCTGCTCGGATTTATCGTTTCCCATAGAGGAATCGAGGCCAATCCGGCCAAAATTAGAGCGCTATCTCAGCCCGCAATACCAACAGAGCTCAAGCATGTTTCGAAACTGGCAGGATGCGTGGCAGCTTTGAGCCGCTTCATATCACGCCTCGGAGAAAAAGCATTACCACTCTACAAGCTGCTAAAAAAGACCAAGAGTTTCCAATGGACAGACGAAGCAACCGTGGCGCTCAAGGAGATTAAAACACTCCTAGCCAGCAATCCTATCCTAGCCGCACCTAGTATTGGCGAGCCCATGTTGCTATATGTTTCAGCCACCAATCAGGTGGTCAGCACGTTGCTTGTAGTGGAACGGGAATCCGAGGGCCACAAATTTCAGGTCCAGAAGCCGGTCTATTACGTGTCTGAAGTGCTAACACCATGCAAAACACGGTACCCGCACTATCAAAAGATAGCTTACACAGTCTTCATGGCATCCCGAAAGCTTCGACATTACTTTCAAGAATGTTCGGTCACAGTAGCATCAGAAGTCCCCTTGAATGATATAATCAATAACAGGGACGCTACAGGCCGCATCGCCAAGTGGGCCATCGAGCTTCTCCCCTTCGAGATAACATACAAGCCACGCCGAGCCATTAAATCTCAGGTGCTGCCCGATTTCATAGCCGAATGGACCGAAGCCGAACTTCCCAGGGAGTACTCCACATACTCACACTATACAATGTACTTTGACGGCTCGAAGATGTTGGCCGGACTAGGGGCTGGGGTCATCCTCATCTCCCCCATGGGCGACACTGTTCGGTACGTCCTCCAGATAATGTATACGGACTCGAACAACGCAGCCGAGTATGAAGCACTACTGCATGGTCTTCGCTTGGCCACCACAATGGGTGTACAACGCCTCGAGGTAAGGGGGGACTCAAATCTGGCGATCTCTCAAGTAAATGGCGAGTTTGATGCCAAAGACCCCAAGATGATGGCAAATAGAAACACGGTCCTCCGGATATCTGCTCGATTCGAGGGCCTTGAATTTCACCATGTCGCTAGAGACAACAATCAAGCAGCCGACGTCCTCGCTCTCATGGGCGCGAAGCGCGACCCGGTTCCTAAAAACACCTTCCTCGAGCGGCTCTTCAAGCCCTCCGTGGTCTGGCAGGACGATGTCTCCGGTGCACCATCTGACGAGCCTGCTCTCAGTGCCACGCCCGAAAAAAAAAGACGATCAAGTCATCGGCGGTTCCGCACTCGAGGAAACGCCCTCTGCACACGAGGTAATGGTCGTAATCCCACATTGGACAGAACCCTTGCTAGCCTACCTCACACAACATTAGCTTCCGGAGGATCAAACCGAAGCACGACGTATCATTCGCCGCTCTAAAGCATACAAGGTCCATGAAGGTGAACTCTATAAGAAGAGCACCACAAGAGTTTTACAAAGGTGCATCTCCGAAGAAGAGGGGCGGTAGCTTTTAGCAGAAATACACACGGGCATGGGCAGACACCACGCGACAGCTCGGGCTCTGGTCAGCAAGGCTTTCCGAGCAGGGTTTTTCTGGCCCACCGCCCTTGAGGACGCCCGGACTTTAGTCCAACACTGTGTTGGATGCCAGCTGTTCGCAAATCAAAGCCACATGCCCCCTACAGCTCTCTGGACGATACCTATTACATGGCCTTTTGCGGTCTGGGGCCTCGACATGGTCGGGCCACTCAAAGGGGGGACAAACAAAAAGAAGTACCTATTGGTCATGGTCGACAAATTCACCAAGTGGATTGAGGCAAGACCCGTCACTTCGGCAGAATCCGGACCCATCATCGACTTCTTATCAGATGTCGTACACCGTTATGGTGTCCCCCACAGTATCGTCACCGATAATGGTACCAATTTCACCGCTCAGGAAGTTAAAGACTAGTGCGGCAAAATGGGCATCAAGCTCGATTACGCCTCGGTATATCACCCACAGACCAATGGGCAGGTCAAATGAGCCAACGGCCTCATTATGAGCGGCATCAAGCCTCGCCTAGTTCGCTCCCTTGAACAATCAGACCGCCATTGGGTCGAGGAACTCGATTCCGTACTATGGGGGCTGCGCACTACTCCTAACCGGTCCATCGGATACACACCATTTTTCATGGTATACGGGGCGGAGGCAGTCCTCCCATGAGACCTGATCCATGACGCACCTAGAGTGCGCATGTATGAAGAAAGGGAAGCTGAACTCTATCAGCACGATAATTTGGACGATCTGGAAGAAGAGCGAGACATAGCTCGAGCTCGGTCCGCGTTCTATCAGCAGCAAGCACGATGTTACCACAACCGTGAAGTCCGGACGAAGACGTACAACGTGGGCGACCTCGTCCTCCGGCTCCCTAAAAAACAGAAGGATAAACTCTCACCTAAATGGGAGGGACCGTACGTCATCGATGAAGTACTCATAGGAGGAGCATATCGACTTCGCCGTCCGACCGACGACAGCCTTGAGCCGAACCCGTGGAACGCAGCACGGCTGCGGCGTTTTTACGCCTGAGTCCGATATAACTTCCTTTCCCTTTTTTCTTCTTTTATTTTTTGCCTTTCTCCTCTCTCTCTCGCCATGGTATTAGTTCGGCTTAACCGAACTATACCGAACTTATACTATATACACTATTGAATGTAATACCCAGCCTTGCCTGGGGGCTCCCCTAGAAGAGCCGAACAAATGCCTAAATCACAGTCGTCCTAATTGCACCCTTCTCATAAATGTTAAGCCAACATATGCACTTGTTTGACTCAAGAACTTTGCCAAGCTGGGTTGCCTGGCTCCTGTGCTTACCCCTACGTTCCTGATTGTTCGGCTAGGGAGTAAAGGGAGCACCTCTGCGATTGCTACGACCGGGTTATCCAGGATCGTACCTCAGACGGGTGAAGCCGAAAGCTAGCGTTCTTCTAGAATACAATAAGTCGGCCTAAGGGAAGAGAATATAGCCTCGCGCTTATCACCAAGGTTTTTTTGCAGCCATTGGTTTCCGTTGATCTTATGTATCCGGATTATCATTTTACCTGAAGAAAGGAACCCTTGGAGGAACTATTTTCATCAGAAGATGTTTCTTGCGTTAAATAGTAATATAACATAGCTCTCCGCACATGTTTCGTCTGTTCAAACCAAAAGGCCGGATTGCCTGGTTCCCGAATTCTTGCCTTGTTTCCTATGGCACGCAATACGGAACACTCCCCGATCTCTGATCGGCGAGGCAGAAGCCGATGGTCGGTCAAGACAACATTCTTTCAAAAAATATAAGAGCGCAGATGGAGCACGGTCAACGTAAAGTACATTGATACATAGAATTGAGAAAACTACTCATTCTCGGCGTTGTCTATCAATTGCTCTAACGCACAGTCTTTCTGAGAATAGCGAGCTGCTTGCATCACGTCGTCGTACACCAAGCTCAGCGGTATTTCCTGGCCGTCCGGACCCACGGGACCAACCCAGGCCATATGCACCGGGTCGAGCTTGGTGAAGCGGGTTTTTACCATAGCCCACGCTTCGCGCGCTCCTTCTCGACAGGCTGAGATCTTCCATAGTTCAAACCTTCGCCGAGCCCCTTTAAAGAGACTGGCTAGATCGACCATACTCTTTGGAGGCACATCAGACGGCCATAACGCCTTGGCCATGCTCTTTAGGGCTTTCCGGGCCCTCTCGTAGGTCTTCGACAGTTCCTTTAACAGGTTCCCGTCATAAGTGCCCACTTATTCCTCGGGTCGCCCAGTCAGGAGACCTAACAAATAGGTGTTGCACATCATCATTCACACATCAATAACACGGACCAACAACGCGGTACGATCAGCGCTTACCGTATATGCCACCTTTCAGTCATTGGTTTTCCTCCAAGGCTTGCGCCAGTTGAGTCCTCAAACTCTTAATTTCCTTGGCTTGCCGTTTATTCTCCATCGTGAGCTCATGTTTCTCTTCATGACTTTGCATCAACATGCGCTTACCAGCCTCAAGCTTTTTGCGCAACTCGTTTGCGGCCACTGCGGCTGCATGACAAAAACAGCGTGAACACATAAAATACACCATATACCCTTCCCCGAGTTGGGAGGCAGTTCTTCTCACTTACCGGACTTATAGCTACTGGCTTCTCGAGCCGCATCTAGTTTGGCCTTGGTTTCAACAAACTGTTTCCAGCTAGCCTCGAGCTCCTCGGTTAGTTTTTTGCTTTGCTCTCTTGCGGCCTACAAACTCACATCATTAAAAATCCTTAACTCAGCTGTTCCACCGAAATTAAGGCTTGGAGGCTAGTTAGTTAGGGAACTTGCTTTAAAGCTATATACCTTCACTTGGGCGACAAATAGACCGGCAATCCCATCAAGACCAGTCCGGGCCGCTCCAAGGTACGCGTCCACCGAATTAAAAGCATTAAACTCTTTCGGTAAAGGCAGCATGGCGCAAAGTCTCCTTCCGGGTGGCGATGGTTCATTATGCTTTCGACTTCGGAATTAGTGACCGAGACATCGTCGGAGTCCGCCGGAGGCACGCCAGCCGCCGCGTGTTCGGAGGGGGCTCCGGCCCATGCCGAAGACTGTGGACCGGAGTTGCGGTTCATTGCATCCGGGATGTCTTTGGATTGATGTAGAGACACACGCCTTCTGCAAAGTTGAGCAGGCTTTGATAAACAAGTGACAAAGGCGATCCTCGCCACAATTCTAAAACACGTTACCTCTGGGCAGAGGGGGCAGGTGCGTCCACCCCGGCGGAAGCCTTCTGTTTAGACCTCCCATCAAGGGTCGAAGCTGGCACGGTCCGCACTCCTCCCGAGGCGTTTTTACGCGTAGTACGGCAACCCTTGGGAGTAGAAGTCAGCACGTGGGGGGGTAGCGCGAGACGAGCGTCCTGTTCGGGAGGGGTTCTTATTTTCACTTACTAAGGAAGAGGGAAGAGCCCCAGGGTGATCGGCGGTTACAGCCACCTTGGCGTCATCAAGGCCCTCCTGATAGAACACCCCATCTTCAAATTCAATTGATGTTTCTGGATCGTCGTGATACCCCAGATCGCCGTCTCGAGAGTGACTCTCTGGTTGTGGAGGAGGTCAACTAAAGTACGCAACCTGACGCCTCCACCCCTGTTTATATGACGACCGGTAAAAATTCGGCGTAATCTACAGACTCAAAGTAGTGGATCGTGACTTACCCAGTCCACCGGATTATATCCGGAGCAGCCTTCTCGAAAACTCATACGGGCAAACTCCGCTTCATCTCCCTTGAGGAGACTGGCCAGTATTTTGGCCAGGGCCGCCTTGTTCTCCGGCCCTTGCTGCTGGTGACGTGTCACATCGTTGGTCCCGTTATAACACCATAAAGGGTGACCCGACTGTTGGAGGGGTTACACGCATCGGGTAATGGCAATGCCCATAACTTCGATCATGGTCAGCTTGCAGCTAGTGAGCAGCCTGATCTTGGCCGACAGTGCACGCACTTCTTTGATGTCCTATTAGGAAGGGCCTATGGGCCGCATGTTGTACCGCTTTATGGGCATATCATTTCAATATTCGGGTAGCCCTTGCCGAATTGGGTCGGTGAGGGGAACATCCTTGATGTAAAACCACTCCGAAGTCCATCCTTCGGGATCTTTCTGTGGGGTCCCGATTGGGTACCCGGTCCCAGCTATTCGCCATATTTCGGCACCGCCCACCTCAAATATAGATCCCTCCCAGAGGCGGGGGATGAGACAGAAATACTTCCTCCACAGGTCAAAGTGGGGCTCGCAACTCAGAAATATCTCGCACAAGGCCACGAAGCCGGAAATGTGCAATATCGACCCTGGGGTGAGGTTGTGGAGCTGGATCCCATAGAACTCTAATAAACCCCATAGGAAAGGATGAATGGGAAAGCACAAACCTCTTAGGAGGAAGGCCACGAGACACACCCTCTCCTCCTTGTTTAGGGCGGGGGAATTCTCAGCGCGGGCATGGCCATCGACGGAGATGAGACCGGTGCGGACTGGAACCAGATCGGCTAAGGGGAGGAAGCGCTGCGTCTGTAGGCGACTCAGCTGGATATGCGAGACCGAGCAGCTCAACCACTCACCTGGGGGCGGGCCGTGAGGGCGCGAGGAAGAACCTGGGGTGTCGGCCATGGCTTTGGGGAATTTTTTTGGTGTCGTTCTTGGCGAAGGGGAAGATAACTGTTCTCAAGTGCCTTTGGATCTATAAATAAGTGCCTTATCGTGAAGCCAAAAGGACGGGCGCGTGGAAAGATGGCTTTGGGCCGCATGCCCTCTGGAAAGGTGTGCAAAGCCCTTGCCCCGAGGAGCGGCATTAAACTCTGATGGTCCCACTTCGATCTCGAGATGTCTTCGGATCCTTGAATCTTGAGACTGTTCGGACCCAAGTGCATTAGAGCGACTCCCGGATAATGTTCGGCGACATTAGTACGGCTTCAAACGGAATGAAGGAACTTGTCTCGCAAGCCGATGATGATGTGATGATCCCCGGCGTTGGAGGCAAGTTCGGGGGCTATCGAGGGAGTCATGGACTAAGGGGTACTCGAGGCGATGACCCCTTGTACATGGGCCGGATTGGTGGAGCCATGTGGTGACCGGAGACCTGTGAAGCCGTGGTGTGCCCTCCAAGTTAAGGGTGGACGGGATCCCTTTCCCTCTTGTTGTAATCTATCTTCGGTAAACCCTAACCCTATCGGTGTCTATATAAACTGAGGGTTGTAATCATTAGGGTTAGAGCTATATTCATCACCTCATAGCCTAGGGTTTAGCCCACGCTGATCTCGAGGTAGATCTACTCTGTAAACTCCATCATATACTCAATACAATCAAGCAAGACGTAGGGTTTTACGTCTTCGAGAGGGCCCGAACCTGGGTAAACACTGTGTTCGTCGTCCCCTGTTATCCATTGATCCTAGATCCACAGCTCGGGACCCCCTACCCCGAGATCTGCCGGTTTTGACACCGACACATAGTTTTGTCGAAGGGTCTCTGATTGTAGTGTCGCGTTAGCGGCATCCTGCAGTAGTGAGTGTCCAAAAAGTTTGGGAGCAATCAAGAAAAGATAAATAGCACTTCCTTCACCAAGTGCCATTCTGGACAAAATAGAAAATGAATATTTCTAAATTATTTTTGAACTAGGCAAGGAATGGTTTGGACATATTTGTGGAAGGTATGATCCCAAGAATTTAAGAGAATTTTGTGGTAATTTTTGGAATGGCAGAAATATAGGTTGTTTCACAACCTAGGTCAAACATGGTTATTCCTTTAATAGAAAAAGGAATATTCCCAAGAAATAAAGATTAGGTTTGGGCTAGAATGGAAATCACATGATCTTGGGAAAGATTTGAGAGTGATGAACCACTTGAGAGAAGAAATAGTGATGATCTCCCAGGTTTCAAGTCCACAGAATTGATCCAAAAGAAAAATCAAAGCAAAAACCAAAGAAAGCCAAAAGAAAAAGAAAGGATAAAAAATTGGGGTGTTACAAGGGAGGAAGTCAGCCAGCGTGAGAAGGTATAACATATGCATAATTGCTTTCCTCGTAATTTTATTTAAGAAAGAATTTTCATTTGACTGGCTGCACTTGAGTTAGTTTCCCTTGTTAGTTGAATATCATTTAGTCATAACTCCCAACTTCAAATTTTGCTAGGGAAAACTTGTTGTGATGCATGATTTTGCTCTAAATGAAATTCTAAGAAAAACTTAGGGGCTCGGATTTTTGAAGAGAATGAGCATTCAAACACTTCAACTCCATAGTCTTGAATTTGATTGTCTTGATAACAACTATTGATAGAGTTATTTGGAGGAATGAATATTTGAACTGATTGAGATTATGCCAAAATTTATTCGCGATGCTAAAATCATGGGGCTCCATCTCATGGCTGGCTTCATGTCCCGTTGCTATATGTTGAGATCATTCGCGTAACTGCGACGCCGTCACAAACTTGGAGATTTAGTGGTAAATGATCGACCTTCTCCAAGGAAGTGTGTATGTGGTAGATAAGAGCACTGATCGCTGAGCTTGAAGTAGACAACCCTTCTCGATCCATAGTGCACAAAATTAAGCCACGACAGAAACCAACTGCATATAGTAAATTTTGGCATAACCCTGTCATAGAGAATTGAAGTTCCGAAGAATAATGATTGAGAGAAGTGTTTGAATGCCACGACTAGGAGGTACTTGTGGGTGTTACTAAAATGCTTGAATTCTTTGTTCTCTTCACTTCTGAAACCCCCTAGTGCATTTGTTTTATGAAGAAACCAAGAAGAATATCCATCCAAAGAAAGAATTGTTTTTGCTTGCCTAAACACTTGGTTAACAATGAAAAACATGGGTTGAGAAATTATAACTAGTTATAGAAAACTAAATGTGGTTAGGCAACGAGCTTAAGTGTAGCTATTCGAAAGCGAATACTTTCTTGAATGAAATTACAGGATAAGTCAGGATGGATATGTCATATTCTCTCGAGTTGGTAAACTTCTTTCTACTCAATCAAGCTCCATTTCATTCTCTTGATTTGTCGTTTACTTGAGGATGAGCAAGTTTTAAGCTTGGGGGAGTTGATGGCTCGAGAATTTGTGATATTTTTTGAGTGATTCTTATTTGGTTTTCATTGGATATTTGTTACTTCTCGGTTATTTCTAATGGTAATCCTTCAAGAGAGAAGAAAATCCGTTTTCCCATTGTTTGGCAGGATATATCATGTACGGAAGGAAACCAAGGAGAATTACTGCAAGTCAAGTCAAATGGAGCAACTTCTACATGGAGAGCCTAGTCACCAGGCGCACGAGAGCAAAAGGCAGCCTTCCATACGATCGCAAGCGCTCGTATGAGCGGTCGTATGTGTTGGGGAACGTAGTAGTAAATCAAATTTTTTTTCTACGCATCACCAAGATCAATCTATGGAGAGACTAGCAACGAGAGAGAGAGGAGTGCATCTTCATACCCTTGAAGATCGCGATGTGGAAGCGTTGCAAGAACGCGGTTGGAGGAGTCATACACGCAGCGATTCAGATCGCGGTCGATTCCGATCTAAGCGCCGAACAACGGCGCCTCCGCGTTCAACACACGTGAAGCCCGATGATGTCTCCCGTGCCTTGATCCACCAAGGAGGAGGGAGAGGTTGGGGAAGACAACTCCGGCAGCACGACGGCGTGGTGGTGGAGTTGGCAGTTCTCCGGCAGGGCTTCGCCAAGCTCAACGGAGGAGGAGGGGGTGTTGGAGAGGGGGAGGGCTGCGCCTTGGATGAGGTGCTGCTGCCCTCCCTCCTCCCCTCTATTTATAGGGCCAAGGGGGAAGGGGGCCGGCCCCTCTAGATCAGATCTAGAGGGGGGGGGGCGGCGGCCAAGGGGAGGGGGCTTGCCCCCCAAGCCAAGGGGGGCGCCCCCATTAGGGTTTCCCCCCAACCCTAGGCGCATGGGCCCTAAGGGGGGATGGCGCCGAGCCCACTTAGGGGCTGGTTCCCTCCCACATACAGCCCATAGGGCCCTCCGGGGCAGGTGGACCCTCCCGGTGGACCCCCGGAACCCCTTCGGTGGTCCCGGTACAATACCGGCAAACCCCCGAATACTTTCGGTGACCGTATGATGACTTCCCATATATAAATCTTCACCTCCGGACCATTCCGGAACTCCTCGTGACATCCGGGATCTCATCCGGGACTCCGAACAACATTCGGTAACCACATACTATTTCCCATAACAACTCTAGCGTCACCGAACCTTAAGTGTGTAGACCCTACGGGTTCGGGAACCATGCAGACATGACCGAGACATCTCTCCGGCCAATAACCAACAGCGGGATCTGGATACCCATGTTGGCTCCCACATGTTCCACGATGATCTCATCGGATGAACCACGATGTCGAGGATTCAATCAATCCCGTATACAATTCCCTTTGTCTACCGGTATGATACTTGCCCGAGATTCGATCGTAGGTATCCCTATACCTTGTTCAATATCATTACCGGCAAGTCTCTTTACTCGTTCCGTAATGCATGATCCCGTGGCTAACTCTTTAGTCACATTGAGCTCATTATGATGATGCATTACCGAGTGGGCCCAGAGATACCTCTCCGTCATACGGAGTGACAAATCCCAGTCTCGATTCGTGCCAACCCAACAGACACTTTCGGAGATACCTGTAGTGTACCTTTATGGTCACCCAGTTACGTTGTGATGTTTGATACACCCAAAACATTCCTACGGTATCCGGGAGTTGCACAATCTCATGGTCTAAGGAAATGATACTTGACATTAGAAAAGCTTTAGCAGACGAACTACACGATCTAGTGCTATGCTTAGGATTGGGTCTTGTCCATCACATCATTCTCCTAATGATGTGATCCCGTTATCAACGACATCCAATGTCCATGGTCTGGAAACCATAACCATCTATTGATCAACGAGCTAGTCAACTAGAGGCTCACTAGGGGCATGTTGTGGTCTATGTATTCACACATGTATTACGATTTCCGGATAACACAATTATAGCATGAACAATAGACAATTATCACGAACAAGGAAATATAATAATAACCACTTTATTATTGCCTCTAGGGCATATTTCCAACAGTATGAGGTGCCAATAGCTGCACCACGTCTATACAAGATAGTTTTGTGAAGGGACCCAGGGAGAAGAGAACCCTTGCCGCTGCCACCACATCTAGAACAGAAGAAGAGGAGATCCGAAGAACCTTTGGAGATCTTCTTAGTATTGGCCCTTTCATCTCCATCATCATGTCATCCTTCACTATTGTAAGAGGAATTCCAATTCAATCTCATCTGGAGATCAAGACTATTTGAATTAGCCATTTCATCTTATTGTGGATCTTCATGGTATTATCGATATGATTTTCATGGGTTTAATCTCTTATGTCATTGATTTCTGTCTTATGATGTGTGAGTAATCCCCCATAGGCGTGGGAGATGTAGGTGAGTGGTAAGATTCATTGTGTCTGATCTATATGTCATCATTTGTGTTTGTAGTAGTATGATCTGTCTAGTACGTTGTTATACTGTGGTGAACCCTATGCATGTTGTCCAATTTAAGGGCCATGGCAACACATCTCACGACCTACACAGGTAACACATATTGCTTAGGGAATCTGTGATCACTGACATGAAAGGTGGAGATATTTTTTAGCACCGAAGACAGTATGAGATAAAGGTGATCCATGAAACTTAATGCTTGGTTCTGATCCAAGGACCTTAACTGTGGAGACGACCACTCTGTAGCAACGGCAAAGGAGGACCATAGAATGAAATATAATCCCACGAGGAGTAGTTTAGTAACTTTAGGGTGATCCGCCTTGAAAGTGCAACTAATCCCCGGGTGGTTTTGGTAATTCATAACAACATATAGCTCATTGAACTAATATCCATTCAAGATAAATATTCCAGGAAGTTCAATGAATGGCATGGCATGGACTAGAGAAGTGGACCCCTCAAAATGCTAAGGACTAATATTGGCAAAAGCTCAAGACTCTTCATCTTTATTTTAGTGATCCAAGATCACATTGAGTCCATAGGAAACCCAACACTATTAAAAGGGGATGAGGTGTTGCTTAATGGCTTGCTTGCTCAAATGCTTAGTGATATTGCTCCAAAACCCTCAACCACTTTCTCCATCCAAATATTGTCCAAAACCTAAACTCCAACTCGGCCCCACCGATTCTTTCTATCCGGCGCCAGCGAGTTCACATGACATAGCCACTGCCAGAAACCCTAGCAATTCGGTCTCACCGATACGGATCTCGGTGTCACCGAGATGGCCTTGCCAGTGCTATGTGACTTGTTGCATTCATTTCGGTCTCACCGAGTTGGCTTGATAGACACTCTGTTTCTTGTTGCTTCACTTCGTTTTCACCGAGTTGATGCAATTGGCGCCACAGAGTTGATGTTTACCCTAAGCCCTAGCACATCGGTCCCACCGAGTTGTTCCAGTCTATCCCACCGAGATTCCTACGTTCACATTTTTGAACTAATCGGTGCCATTGAGTTTAATCATTCGGTCTCACCGAGTTGACAAGTTCAGGATGAAGGATGGTGAAGGAGTCGCCAAAATGTATTCTAGGCTTGCTCTCATCACAAATGAGATTGCCGGCTTAGGAAGTGAAGAGATGACCGACAAATTCATCATCAAGAAGATCCTTAGAGCCTTGAATGGAAAATATGATACCGTGTGCACTTTGATCCAAATGATGCCTAATTACAAAGATCTCAAGCTAACAGAGCTCATTGGTAGAATTGTTGCTCATGAGATGTCACTCAAGGATAAGGATGAGCTCCACAGCAAGTCAAGTGGTGCTTACAAAGCTTCAAGTGATGCTCCTACAACATCAAGTGACAAGCTAGTCTCCAATGAAGAATTGAGCTTAATGGTGAAGAACTTCAACAAACTCTACAAGAATAGAAGCAAAGAGAGAAGTTCCAAGTCAAGGTCCTACAATGACAAAAGATCTTCTAGTCGTGATCGAAATTGCTAAATTGTGGAAGACCCGGACACTACTCCAATGAGTGCACAACTCCCTACAAGAAAAGAGAAGACTCACCTAAAAGGAGGAGTAGAAGACATCAATCACCTCCAAGAGAGAGAAGGAGTAGAGATGATCATTATGAACGAAGACCCTCTCGTAGAAGCAAGGATTCGAAAAGGAAGGACAGGTCATCAAAGAGCTACACAAGACGAAGACATCAAGCTCATGTTGGTGAATGGGTTTCCGGTTCCGACTCCGACAACTACTCCGAGAGAAGCTATCACTCCGACTCCGACTATACTCAAGATGAAGGTGTTGCCTGTCTTGCACTAGTGTCGTGGTGGAACACGATCACATATGGGGCCATCGACCCCTTTGTGGTTCGGCAAAGGGGGAGGTCACATTGCACAAAGAGCAGAGGCCATGGAATTAGCACGACGGTGGTGACGCTGGTGGTTTTTACCCAGGTTCGGCCGCTGTGAAGCGTAAAACCCTACTCCTGCTTTGGTGGATTAGATGAGGGAACACGATGGGCACGCAGTGCTCAAGCCCGGCAAGATTGCCTCGTGGAGAGTAGCTACGCGTGTACAAGTGTGCCAAGAGTCGAATCCTGTGCTCGGTTGCCATGTACCTCCTTTTATAACTTAAGGGGTGACCACAGTGGCAAAACAGTCTTTATCTAATGATTATATAGCTAACAATGTTATCATACCTAACTCTGGTAGCTAGGACAAAGTGCATTAAATGCATCGCTAGGTGTCATGCTGAGGATGCAGCCCGGCAAGCCTGCCGTGCCGCCTAATCATCTTCTGCTTATCTGCTTGACATGCCTTTGGACGGGTGTCGTATGAGGGTAATCTGTCTTCCAGATGACTGTCACATGCTCAGTGGAAGCCACTTAATCACTTGGGGGCTTGACACCGCACTGAAAACTGATTTGCGTTGTGGTGCGGTGGAGCGGTGGAACGGTGGTGCCTTGGCGGGCAGATCCGCCCTTGGCGGACCCGGCAAGCTTGCCGGGGAAATCTTTGACTTGTCCCTGGGACGGCCTCGACCCTGCCAGGCTCTCCTGCCCGGCAAGGCAAGCCTTCTCAAGGTGATGCTCTGCTGTCTTGCTTGTCTTGGTCTTCTTGATCCGCTCTTTGCTCTCACCAAGGGCTGCTTCTCTGGCTTGGCCTTGGATTGTATTGATGTTTGAACAAACGACGCCAGTACGCGTGTGTATAAGTCTGGGCAACAAACGTAAATGTTCGTTGCACCGACAGGAGCCCCCGGACTTGGCCCATACGTGCTGCCAGGCATCGTTGGGGTAGGCCCCAACAAGTACACAGGCGAACACTTTGGCCGAGCCACAATGGGACTCCCTTATCTCTTGATATCTTCTTTGCTTCTTCATTAACCTGTGATTGAATCAGTTTCCGATTATCCCGTGTGTCGTGCAGGATGACGTGGGGTTACCCACGTAATAGCCTGTGGGTTTGCCCACATTCACGGGGAGGTAACTACCATTTTATTCATCCCACTACCCATGCCGTTTCCGCCGTGTACCCTGCATGCATTGCGCAGGGTTGGTGGCGGGCGCGTAGGGCGCGTGGATGAGTGCCATGGTAGAAAACCCAGCACCGTGGATAGGCGGAGAAGGGCGGTCGTGGGTTCTGAACATTGTCAGTGGTGTAGAGGGGTTGGATTGACGGAGCGGGGCGGTTGCCTCCTGAGCGAGGAGCCAGCCCCCGGCCATGCCCTCCTATAAAAGGGAGGCACGGGCAAGGTACTCGCGCACACACATCTCCTCCTTCTCCTTCTCCTGGCATCCCTCTTCCACTATGGTGAGGGGAAGAGGACGTGGTCGAACCTCAGTGGTGGCGACAAGGGTCTCTTCTCGGCAGCGCCTCCCTCCCCCTGCGGAGGACGCAGGGGCGGAGTCCAGCACGCAAGGTGGCGCCAGAGGTCGTGGGCGTGGCTGCCGTGGTGCCAGGGGCCGAGGAGGATGCGGCGGCGCTCTGGTCGCTCCTCCCCCGGTTGCCTTGGCTCCGATGGAGGGCCACGTTGGAGACCAGCCACTGGAGTTCATCGTCCAGCTGCGCGGGCCCCCGCGCACCCATCTTCGGCTTCCCACCCCTTTTGCAAGGGTGATGGAGGTGGAACAACCACCAGGGTTGAGACTGCACATGAGGGGCTGCTGTAACGGCACCATGCGGGCGGACGTAGAGTTCCCCGCACCTCATGTCATGCTTCTTCGTTGTGGTTGGAAAACTTTTGCTCATGCCCATAGCTTGGCGGCGAGGCACGTTCTCCATTTTAAGTTAATGGACGCCACCCTGCTCTCCATCAAGGTCTTCGAGCGTTTGGGTGCTCGCTTAGGGTGTTGCGCGGAAAGCTCGACTGACGACGAAAGCTCCTCCTCGAGCGACAGCAACGAAGAGGACAGTGTCGGTGAAGACGACGGCGTCGAGCGGGAGGACGGTGGCTCGAGCTCCAGCTAAGCGCCAGCCGCACCGTCACCATCAGCAAGGCGCCGACGGCACCGTCATCTGCACCTGGGTCTTCTTCCCCTCGCAGAGCGATTTGCCGGGGTTGTTGGGTGTAGGGTGCCTCCGCCTCCTCCAGCAGCCTTCCAACTGGGCCCCGGCAGGCTTCCTCATGGACTCCGGCTTCGTCTTCCCTGCCGGTGTCCATCCTACCGCGTCCCGCTAGTCCTGGCGGTGGTGACCAGGGCATCGCCTAGCCGCTCTCTCCGTCCGTCGTCTTTGCCCCCGCCCCTCTTGATCTTGTCAGGCCGCGTCCTGCGGGCCCTGACGGGGTCAGGCTGGGCTTCTGCCCAGGCGCTCCTTTTGGCCTCTTCACCTCCCACTGTAGTTCCTAGGAGGAGAGGGACAAGAAAGGCATTACGGGGCACTTATCCTTTTTCAATCTAAAATATGTAGGCATTCACCAATCTTTAATCTAAAATAGGTAGTCCTCTACCCATGCTTGCACTACAAAAAAAAGACACATCCGTGACATTTTGGCCTGAACGAATTTTTTTCCTGTCATGCTTATGACACTTCTATGATGATAATTGTGACAAAACCCGGTATCATCATAGATGTGGTGGCCTCCTACTTCTATGACAAAAAATCATGACAGAAAATGGGCTTTTCATCCTGGGCGGTCCGGAGATGCACCTGCATCACATTCTTTGGGCCGTCCATGACGGAAAAAATCATGGTAGAAGCGAGGGCGAGGAAAATTTCGGGGAGTTCCCGGTTACGGTGGGTGGTCGGGGCCGAGCGATGCACGGAGGGATTGTGCGTTTCTCTCATACACGTACGCGCGTGTGTGCGAGGCGTTGGGCTCTAACTGAACCCGAGCGAGGCGTTCGCTTACTGAACCCGGGCAATTACACTAGCTACGTGCGTTACTGAACCCGAGTGATCGATCCCTTGGCTATTAACTGAACACGATCAAGCGATTCCTTCGCTACTGCTACTAACTGAACCCGAGCGATCGATCGCTGCTGCTGCTGCTTACTGAAGCCGATCGAACCTGCTGCCTCTTGATGAATAGTGAACATAGGGGTTGGTTGAACGAGTCGAGACGTACGTGGTTGGGTTGGACGAACAGTTCCCGGTGGGGGTTGGATGAACAGGACCCCATGGTAGTAGTAGTAGGCCATTGCCGCTGGATGAACAGGACACCGAGAGGAGGACGCCACAGCCAAGCTGGTTGGGGGTGGATGAACAGGACCCCGTGGAGGGCTGGTTGAACAGTAGCCGGTGAAGGGCTGGATGAAGAGTAGCCCGTGGATGAACAGTAGCTGGTGGAGGCAGGAGGAAGACGCGGTGGATGAACAGTGCAGATGGAGGCTGAAGGAAGTCGACGATGGGTGAACAGTAGCCCGTGGAGTCCCATTTTGCGGTACGCCACACCCCTCCGATGAACAGGACCCCGTTTAGACCGTAGCGCTCCAACACAAGTCCGTTTCCTCCATTTTGCGGTACGCCACACCCCTCCCGATGAACAGGACCTCAGTGTCGACCGTAGCGCTCCAACACAAGTCCATTTCCTCTGTACTGCGGTACGCCACACTCCTCCAGATGAACAGGATGCCGTTTCGACCATAGCCGGTCGAACAGAAGGCCGTTTCCTCCATACTGCGGTACGCCAGACCCCGTTTTGGCTGTTCCGTCCAAGCCGGTAGGCTCCCGTTGAACAAGACGCATTCCGACCCAGTCTGTTGCCTCCCGATGAACAGGACACTATTTCTCCGTTCTGACCCAGCCGGTTGGCTGCCCGATGAACAGGACGCCGTTGCTGACGTCCGTTGTCTCTCCATGTACACGAGCCCTGGCCCGTACGTATGCACGAGTAGGCGTTTGAGACCCCGCCCGTATGTTCGTACGTGGCCGTATTTTTTGGCATGTGGCTGTACATACGTGTACACGATTTAGAAGGGACTGCCTGAACTGCTACGTCGGGGGCTCTACTACTACACGTGCCGCTGCTTGCTCGGCCACGGTTCATCGTTGCAGAGAGACCGATCGACCAGTATGTACGTACACAATCGCGACCAGAATGACAACGCTACGTACGCTTCGACTAGGTGGGTCCTGGCTGTCAGGGAGGATAAGGAGGCACTTCCTTGCGTGCGAAGTTATTGATGGTTGGTCCGAGCTGTCAGGGGGAGGATTCATTTTTTTCTGCGCCTAATATGGAGGCACTTCCTTGTGTCCGAAGATATAGCTGGTGGGTCCCAGCTGTCAGGGGAAAATGTTTTTTCACAAAATACAGCTAAGCCAAAATACAGAGGCCCTTCCGGTAGGTCCTTGCTGCCAGGTGGAGGAATCATTATTTTGCGCGTAATAAGGAGGCACTTCCTTGCTGCGGCCGTGGGCCCAGCTGTCAGCCTCTCCACGTACAGTCCTCTTCCGATGTAAGTCGTTCCATGACCATGTTGACCACGCCGCGCCTAGAGCACCATGGCGGTGGATGACGGCGAGGCCTAGGAAGGGAATGACCCGGAGCCAGGGAAGACTCGGCGGTTGTTTCCCACGCGGAGGGGCATACGAGGGTTTACTGGTTGGGCTGCGGTGTGAGGCTGCTGTCGCCGGAGAATAACAGCAGGTCTGGGTGAGTACAGGGATGGCCAGGCCAGCGATGGGAGTAGGGTGGGGCGGTGAGGCCTACGCGGCAGCAGAGTCGGCCACGGGAGGCAGTACGTAATAAGGAGGCACTTCCTTGCGTGCGAAGATATAGCTGGTGGGTCCGAGCAGTCAGCAGGAGGAACTTTTTTTCACGAAATACAGAGGCCCTTCCGGTGGGTCCCTGCTGTCAGGTGGAGGAATCATTATTTTGTGCGTATTAAGGAGGCACTTCCTTGCGTGCGGCCGTGGACCCAGCTGTCAGCCTCTCCACGTACAGTCCTCTTCCGATGGATGTCGTTCGTTGACCACGCCGCGCCGAGAGCACCAGGGCGGTGGACGACGACGAGGCCTAGGAAGGGAACGACCCGGAGCCGGGGAAGACTCGGCAGTTGTTGCCCACGCGGTGGGGAGTATGAGGGTTTACTAGTTCGGCTGCCATCGCTGAAAAATAATAGGAGCTGTGGGTGAGTAGAGGAATGGCCTGGCTAGCGATGGAGTAGGGTGGGGCGGTGCTGCCTGCGCGGCAGCACAGCCGGCCACAGGAGGAGGGAGCAGGCAGTCCCGCCGGTGCTGGTTTGAGCGGCTGGAGCAGGAAGAGCAGAGATTGAAGAAGCACGGTGGCCATTGGATGGACATCCAACAGTCACTACTCGCGTGTGTTGCCTAAGTTGACACGGCCTTGCATGCGCGTCAACCTTTCTTTTTAGGAAAGCGTACGCGTCAACCTATAGTAGGCGCACAAGTCAGCCTCAAATCTGTGAAAAACAGCATACAGCCTATCTGCCATTATTTCTAATAATTTACAGCCCATTTGCTAATTCTTAAGTATTTTTTGGGAGCCCATATTCTTTTTGTGAGCATTACAGCCCATATTGTGGCCACGGTCAAAAAAATCTATGAAATTTTGCATATTTCGGTGCGGTCCGAACTGTTTTTAATCCCGAAATTTCGAGTCACGTTTAAACTAATTTAAAAATAATAAATTTATATTAATTTAAAATCCAACATAATTTTCCCCGCAAAAAAAATTTAAATTCGAAATGTTGAAATCTTTAAAAAACGATATTTGAAACTAATTGCCGGTTTGCTGTGTTTATAAATTTACATCCCATTTCTTACTACTTCATTTTCTGGGCAAGCGAATACATCGCTCTCGTCTTGAAAGATTTGTAGCCCAGCAGGGCTGAGAAAGCAAGTAGGCCTCCGTTGGGTATTTCTTTAAAAAAAGTAGAACTGGGCTAGCCATTTTCAGCAGGAAAAAAACACAACTGGGCTGATCATGTGGTAAACATAAAATAAAACCCTGGCTAGACGGGCCACAGCCCCCACATAGCCCCGTTGTTACCCTGATCTGTCTCTAAAACTAGTATAAATAACAACTGCTTGTTCCTAAAAAAAAGTAAATAACAATAGCGCGGCCTGCTGGGTCCCTGGTGTCAGCCGCTCGTTGTGTAATTCTCTCGTTTATTGACTACGTTGACAATGGCATGGGCCCCAGATGTCCAACCATTAGGAGGAACCTTTTTTTTGGGCTTGTAATAACGAGGCACTTGCTTGCATACTGCCATGACCCTGGTGGGTCCCTACTGTCATCCTCTCCACGTACAGTCATCTCCTTCTTCCTCTCGGTTGTTGACGACGTTGACAACGCCAGACGGTGGCGCACCACGCACGGCAAGTGAACCAAGGCGGAGGACGATGACGAGGCCTCGGACGGAACGAACAGGAGCCATGGAAGATGCGCCAGTCTAGTCGCAGGCGGAGGGGAGTACGAGGGTTGACTGGTTCGAGTTCGGGTGCGTGTTGGGGCTGACATCGCCGGAGAATAATAGGACGTGTGGGGGAATAGAGGGAGGGACTGGCCAACATTTGAGGGTACGGTAGGGCAGCAGAGGCGCAGCCAGCCGTGGGAGGCGGGAGCAGGCGGAACCGACGGGGTGGTTTGGTTTGGGTGACTAGAGGAAGAAGACAAGAGATAGAAGATACACGACAGATGTTGGATGTCAATCCAACGGCTGGTAGGTAGAATCTTTTGTTGACTAGTAATTAAGTTGACACCACCTTGGATAGGCTTTTTCCTCGTGGGTCCCAAATGTCAGAATCCAAATCTGTCATGGTCATGCAGCCTTTCTTATGAAAATTTACAGCCCATTTGGTGTGCTAGTTCAAAATAAGTTTGTGGTTGCTGGTGGGGGCTAATCACTTGGGTTATGTAATCCACAGTGAGCTCAAGCAGCCAGCGAGAGTGATGTTATTTCCCTTGGTTGGGATTTGTTACAATATTTCACTCTTAATTAAACAAATGGCAAGCCATTTGCCTTGTTTCAAAGAAAATATGACAGTCACAACCGAGTTGAAAAGGGCTACAACATCTAACCCCAGCTTACAAACTGTATAAAAGCACGAGGGTTAATTGTTCACCAGGTTTAGACAAAACCCAGATTGAAAAGGGTAAAAACATCTAACTCCAGCACTATTTTTGACAGTCACAGTCAATTGGATCGGTCAGGTCCATAGAATGAACATCATGGGTCGTAAAATTTACTGGATTATGACCACAAGATGTTGTAAATAGAAGCCCGGCATGTTCATAAGCCCTTTTGTCCACCTGAAGCTCCTTTTTTTGCTCTTCGACATAACCATCCGTCAAAACCATGCTGCTGATAAACTTAAGCCTGATGGACAATAGTAACCTCGCATTCAGCAGGAAGAATGTGACAAATCTGGTGTTTGCATGGTTGGCTGCATATCGTTCCAGCGTTATTGTCTTCAATCGAATGTCATGAGAAGTGAGAAAATCCCGGTGCTTATGAATCCACCGATTGGTTATAACTTTCTTACCCCGTCCTGTTGCCTAAATAGACATGAATATTGAAAACAGTTAAGGTCTAAAAAAGAGTGTCGAAAGAGCAATAGCTGAACGGTTAATTCTAGTACATTATATGCGGGCTTCCAATGTGCGTGAAATTATCACCTTTATATACAACTTCTCTAGACATGGAAAGCATTGTAGCAAGCCAATAATCTTGTTCAGGTCAAAACTATTCATTTGGATATATAAGATCTTGATAGAATCCAGCACCATTGGTAGGCTATCCATGGAGAAACTCTTCATTGAGCATAGAACGTAATATTAGTACAAAATGTGTACTCCAAGATGATATAGAACTTATGCGCAGAAATTTAAAATGCAGCTTATGATTACAAGTGTAGATGATAATATAAAGTACCTGAAGAACTGTGGAGCCAAACACCATCTTGAAATGAGCACAGAGATCATGTATTACACCCAAGGTCTCCAGTTTAGGTGCAGAGACGACAGTTATTTGCGACGGTGAATAACTAGAATCAAGGATCAACCTTTGAAGTGAAGGGGCATCTTCGATGATGAGCTGCCTTCCATCAAAAGAAATTCCAATTCTTACAAGGTTAGGCGACTTTATTTGGAGACAACCGATTCTAACAGTGAAAACAAGCACCAAGCACTCCAGGGCAGGGCAACTGGAGTGGATGATGCTATGCAATGAGGCCTTCGATATACGAACCCGCACAAGTGAATGTTTTTGAGAAATAGGAGTCGAAGGTTTAGTACCAGATTGTCTGGTAGGTAGCACAGCGCAAAGGTGGCGGTGTGGAGAGAGGAGGAAAACCGCGAGATGAACATTGGTGCCGAGGGCACAAGTACATGGCGTTCGTTATCTGGTAGGTGATTTCCTGGGGAATAGTAGAACTCAAGCAGCTGTAGTTCTGTGAGTTCAGGGGATTTCAGCCAGGCGTCCACCGTGCAGGGCATGCTATGCTTGCTCAGGTAGCATGACGGGATGCAGAGGCTTTGAACGGAGCCCTGGTGGGAGGAGATGATGGCTCTGGGGAGTTCAAAATCATTAAAGAGATATAGCTGACGACAGTCGAGATTAAGGGGCGCGGCGCGCCATAGAGGGTGCCACCGAGTTGAGAGGACTTGGGTGCGGCAGCAATCCTTGGTGGGGAGAATCGAGATGATCTCCCCAAGGATGACGTCCGGGAGATCACTGATGCGGTCCACCCGAGATTCTACGGGTTCCTGGGATCCGATGGGGGCGGGCTTACCGCTTCTCCCCGCACTGCCGGGTGCAGGATCTACAACAGGCGTCGCCGCTGGCGGGAGCCCCATCTTCTTGGCGCTGGGGTCAGCCGACTCCATTTTCCTCGAGGGCGTCGCGTCGAGCTCACGGATTTGAGCAGAGTAACGAATGAAGAGCCTAGTTGTAGTGCGAGTGAAGAAGAATGGGAGCTGGGGTTTTCTATAGTAGTGAGGAAGAAGGGGAGCTGGGGTTTTCTGTAGGAGTGAGGTGAGGAATTTGGGGGTACGAGTGGAGCGAGCTGACGTGAGGTGGGTGGGAGTGAGGAGGAAGAAGAGCACCCAGGTTTTTTTGGGGGGCAGCGTGCTGGGTAGCGCCTCTCATTAAGTAAATATATGGGCTTTTGAATTGATTTTATTATTTACTAGGGTGGATGGGCTGTTTTTTCTTGGGCCCAGAGAAACAATTACTACTAGTACAGTGGAGACACTCTACAGCTACCCAGAAAAACAATTACTACTAGTACAATGGATACACTACCGCTTCTGGCTCCTCCGAGGTCATCGAAATGTCTCCCTCTACTGAATGCCGTTTTACTTTGGTTCACTGACATGCGGGCCATGCAGCGCGCGGGCCCAAATGCCATCCACCAAATTAGAAGGCGGTATGTAGGCGGAGAGTCACCCCGGTCTTAGCGCGGCAGTAACGAGCCGTCATATCACAAAACCCCACCTCCCCACAGTCTAAGTTTGACGGATGAAGCAACCATCATTTCACTCTTCGCTGAATCCCCTTGTCCCTCACCGTCTTCAAGAAAGCCAACATTCGCATCTGCCATTGTTCTTCCCCCACAACGAAGGGAAGGTAAGCGGATCCCTGATGTTGGTATATTTTCTTTCAGAAAAAAAGAACTTTTGCAAAGCCGTAACCGATCCTCACTCTCTTTTTTGGTTCATTGTCATTACGATTATGTTTTCCTTTCAGTTGTCTCCTAGTATTCGTCAGTTTCATGATGGACCAAGGAGAACCAGCCAAAGATCAGCCATGTTGGAGTAGACGTGGGAGGCTGATCCCCACGAGACAGAGAGCTCCAAGAAGATGGAGGCAGCCACCGAGCCGACCCCAGATACGCTCACGGCCACTGCTGAGATGGTCAACGCCCCGTTTGAGGTTACAGCCCCCGTGGCCCTGCAGGAGCAGTTTTCCCCCTTCGAGGATGTGTCCCCCCCCCCCCACGCTGAGCTGCCCAAGGCGATTTTCTTCTTTGCCGATCTCGATTGTGGTTTTTCATCTAAGTATGTGGTGATAAATAATGCAAAATTTTATTAGCTTCGATGCCATGCTACCTTCCCTGTCATGCATACTTTTGACTCTACATAGTGGTTTAAATAACTTGTGTTTCTTATATTCGAAAGTAATTCAGAATTCGTTTCTGTTTCAATTAGAGCCCTGATGCAGACAAGGATTGTGTGGTTGTACATGTCACTCGCTATGAGGCGGATGACCTGAATATACGCACTGGGAAAACAAAGTTCTTAGGCTGTTGGTTCCTCGAAGCCATTTGCACTTATACCAAAGTCAAGATGTATTCCAGCCTCACTGTTGTCAGGCGTGTTGTCCAGGGTGTACTGAAGCACAAGAAGTTCAAAGCTACTCCTTCGTTTATGAGGCATACTGTTCTTGTCAAGCTTACGCAGGAAGATGACGTGCCATGCCTCCACAAACAAGTTTATGAGTGGCAAGGCCACAAGGTTATCTTTAGGAAGGTTCATAAGATTGAGCTGCTGCCGGACGTCCTCGATGATGTTCATGGCAAGGTCCGTCTTGTGTCCATCCCAAATTAGATCGAGGCATGAAATAGTAGCCCTAGCTAGTGTTTAAAAGTAGTTTGGATTGTGTCTAATTATCCGAACCTTGCCTATTATCGAGCCCTCTGGGGCTAGTACTCTGTTTGAATCCGCCTATGGGAACTACTGCTACTTTTGTGTGCCCGTGAATCATGTGAGAACCATCCTAATTGTTGCCGAAATAGATGCGTCCTCACTAGTTTTTTCGTGTAATATGGCATGGTAAGACAAAAGTTATCACGGTTTATCATACGAGCAGTGTGTTTGATGAAATAGAGTACTTGTTCGAGAACTGCGCGCCGACGTATACATAGGGTACGTAAGGCTGGTTAAGTACTTGTAAACACTGTTGGTGCTACCCCACTTGTAAGAAGTTGTGCAAAACACGGCACATTGGCTCAGCTCGCTTCAACACTAGAAAAGTCGGCTATCGACCAGCTAACAATCAATAATCTGCTGTCTGACATATAAGCAACTACGTATCTTGTTACAGTGGTTCATGCAGTTAACTGAGGCCACAATGTAAATTCCAAACGTTCACACGCTAGTCCAGCGTTCATGTGGAACATTCACATTAAACTCGGCTTCATAAAATACTTGAAAAGCATAAGTTAAGCAATTTTATACATCTCAATGATTCATAGAACATAACAAACATTTACTAGTTCACAGCAAAAGACAAAGTTGTGAGAAGGTTTACAAATCAGGAAAAATCAAGCAAGGCTTCTCTGAGCAAAGGGCCTCCCTAGGCGGGCTTTAATTTCTTGGAGTTCACTCTAGTTTTTCTTGTTGCCACCATCCAGGGTTAGGTTCTCTCATTCCAGAATAACCAATTATAATTGTGTTCTCAGTTGGAATGCCGAACTGAACCATGTAGTGTACTGACCATCTGAACTTCTTGTGCAGTTCCACTAAATTTAAGCACTGCTATTTGCAGAAATAAGCAGACCACAATGCCTCTTGTCCGCGCACCTGCCCCAAAAACCTCCGTGCAGCTGTGCCAGCTAGTCCTCTGTCCATCCGTGAACTGGGAGAAAGTGCATTCCCGACTAGGATGCAGTTGTTTTCGCTTGTCCCTGCACTGCAATCAGGAAGTAAAACGTAGGAATCAGCTTCTTTTAGATTGCGTTGGTCATTCTACCTAGTTACTACCAATGTAGGAATACCTGGAATACAGGTGGTTAGACGACGGCAGCTAGGAATAGCCATCTCATTTTGTGCAGTTCCACTAAAACTGAGGTGTGTACTTTTAATTGCACAGATAGAAACGATATGGAGACAGACATCCCAATTTGCGCAAATATGAAATACGGTTATTTAAACAGTGACAGTTATTTGCAGTGGCATATGATTAAGAGTAGCATCTATTGTGTTATAATTGGCACTACATTGACAGTATGAAGGTGCCATTAAGTAAGAAGTAGCATCACATCACATCAACACTGCCACTAGATTAACATGCAGAACAATAGCATTAGTATTACTGTCATGAGAGTAGCACATGGTTAGTAAATGTGCAATCAAAATTGTGCAGTTCCACTGGGATGAAGCAATGTTAGCGGTGTGAGATTTAAGTGTAACTGCAAGACGGAAGCACTTCATGGGAAATAAAGCAAGACAGAAGCACTTCATAAAATGGTGGTGGCATTGCTTCAATTTATCGACGGCACTAGACCATTACTTTATAGTGACATTAGGTGGCATTGCTTCAATTTATCGATGGCACTAGACCATTACTTAATAGTGACATTAGGTGGCATTGCTTCATGCTTCATGTGATTTTACATTAACGGTAGCGATATGGGCATAGGGACAGCAGGGGCATAAAGTGGTGAGGCAGATGTGGTTGCTGAGAGCGGCAAACCCGGACTAAAAAAGGCGAGGGTGGGTCTTTTCCCGCGTGGCAGGCAGGGGAGTTTGGCATAGTCTGTTCGAGGCAACGAGGCAGGAAGGGAAACAAGCAAATAAAGGTTGAGCGAATTAGTTTTGGGAAAATCTGGTTTTACGGAGTACATAGCCTAGTGTAGCTTGCTGCAGCACGGACTCCAAGGAAATTGATGTAAGTAGTACTACTCCTACCACTGTACTACTCCTACTACTAAAAGACATAGTATATTTCAAACAATATGATAATCTCTCTAACCAAGGTAGGGCAGTATATATCTAATGGAGGGTGTAGTAAAATTTTCTCCTCGTCCTGCGAGCCACCGCGCGCGTGGGCGTGGGAGCCGGTGTAGGCATAGTAAACAAGCTTCTCCTCGTCCTGCGACTCTACGACCAACGCACCCATGGGCGGGGGAGAGGGCGTACTAAGCAAGCTTCTCCTCGTTCTGCGAGTTGACGGGACACATCAAAAGTAGTACTACAGAGCATCTCTAGTGTATAGAGCCTTGCCTCTAAGGTAGGCCCCACATGGTTTGCCTCTTATCAAATGAAAAAACCACAATGTATAGAGACTCTAACCAGCCTCTAAGGTGGGCCCTAGCAGAAATTTAAAAAGTATTGATTAGCACCACATTTGTACAATCAGTACTATTTCTCTTGTACTTTCTTATGCTTCCTAAGGCTGACAAGTGGGACCAGATGGATTGTTACATTGTTAGAGGCAGCCTCTAATGTTAGACGCGATGCTAGCCAATTTTTTGTTAGAGGCAGTTCATGCAATGTATAGAGGCCTGCCTCTAAGAGGAGAAAGAGGGCTTAGAGGAAACAAAAAGCATACACCATGGATGCCCTAAGTGCCTACTTTTCGGTCTATATGACTCAATTTGAAATCCACAATGTATCCTTAATAGATGCTGAGTGGTGGAATAAATTTGTTACTTCCATAGTTTGCAAAAGTACTGAGCATGTGAGATGGTGAACGGAGGGAGTACGATACCATTAGTACTACAGTTCTTTTGGAAGGGTTGTAGTAGTCCCTCCCATTCACATGTTCACATTTCAAGCTTCAATAAAAATGTTGCATGCATGGATTAAGAGAAACCTCAACAATGCATGTACTCCCTCAATCCATAGGGTCTAAAATGTGTTTTGGAGGCTAACTTTGACCACATGTTAGAGCAATAATATGACATCCAACTTACACAAATCTTACCATCAAATTCGTACGTGGTCATTATACTGCTAACACATGCATGTGTTGCAATTAGTACGTACTTACATGATACAGTAGTAAACACTCACTATCTAGTAGTACTAGTACTCTAGTACACTACTACTACTATGAGGCCATCCAACTGTGTCCCGGCAGAAGACCGCGTACACCGATTATTCATTCATATTTAAATTTGTTTTCACACAGCAAAATATCCATGAAAACAACACATGGCAAAATTTCATGGCGAACGAGGGATTTGAATGTGCTGGGAGGGGTGGGGCTGGAAGGGGCTGTTTGGATCTTGTCCGGGGTAGCCAAAATATTGGCGACCCTTTTGTCCACCCGTGCCTTTGCCACCGATGAACGAGGAAGAGCTCGGGTGCTCATGCATCCTCCAGCGCACGCATTGGAGACGAGCTCGCACGAGCTATGCTTTTTTTGTCCCACCTCGCCGCCCGAGCCGGCCGCAGACCGACCGGCGACCCGCAAATTACGCCATCCAACCGTAGCCGCACACATTCTGACAGCAACTCAACCAACCGGACGAAATTCATGCAAACACGGTGATATTTCATATAAACAATGACGGAATTCATATAAAATACCGGAGTTTCATATAAACATGACGGATTTCATTACATTCAAATCAACTAAGCGGTGCTACTCCTTAACAACACAGGTATAATAATACTTCCAATAATACCTAGCCTAAATGGTCACCCGCAGATCCATTTGTCTTCCTCATGTCCGGCAGCACGATCACCGGACTGCGGGAGCCCCGGAGGTATATGCTTCAGCGCAAAGGACGGCTCGCTTCCCCACCGCTCAACTGACATCATTGGCTGATGCCCAAGATGGTGTCTAAAGGGGGATTCTCCGCTTCCGTGGAGCCCATGCGGGGTCAACGAAGGTCCTCGCAACAGAAGGATCCGGCAAGACACCTACTGTGTACGCCGGTGTCGCCTCGGCGGTGGCCTTCATGGGACCCAAGCGGCGGCGGCCTCCCGTGTTCTACTTCTCCTCGATGATGGCGGCGGACACGGAGGCGCTGGCCACCGACTCGTTGCTCTCTGCGCACCCGACTTCTGTCTCTGCTTGCATGGCACGGCCGCAGGCATGGGAGTCTCGGCCACAGACACGGGAGACGCGGTCGCAGACACGGGAGGCACAGTACGAGGCGGCGGCGTGGACGGCAGCGACGGCGCCCGTGCTCCCCGCCGTGCCGGCGTGGAGCAGCTCGCTGCTCCTCGTCGAGCTGGCCTGGAGCGGCGAGTTGATGAACCACGCGTCGGCTTAGGGTGGCAACTGGCTCCGTCGGGCGAGGGGAGGGAGTTGGATCAGCGAGCTGCATAGCTCGTAACCGGCAGGCTCGGCGGGCCACCCAGACGGCTTGGATGCCGGATAACTACTCTTCGTAAGCCATTGTAAGAGTGGAGAAAATGGTGAAGGAGGAGACAGGGGAGAGGCGGAGGAGTGCGATTCTTGGCCGGCGTCTAGCCTCGTTTAAATAGGAGATTAAATAGACGGCGGATGGGAGGAGCTCTGCCGGCGTTGCGTTTAATGCCAGCCCGGTCATGAACGGACGTGTATCCGGAGTGGGTTTCTCGGCTTCCACACGGGATTCATGGAGGCGTTTGAATGCGGCAAGGAGGCGTGTTCAGTCGGGCGTGCAGCGAGCGGCGCCCTCGATTCTGACGTACGACACCACGCCATTCTTCCACTGACGTGTGGGCTCGTTGGGTTCCTGGCCTGCATGTCAGTGACCCAACGCAGGCAGCGCACGGCAGACGAGGTTTTGGTGGGCCAGCGCGGTGAGAAGTGGGCATTTCATAAACCGATGATTGTTTATTGAGTGTGACATCATCTAATTCATGTAGGTTGATAAGCCTACTATATAATGTAAGAGAATTTTAAAATTTTCTTATATACGTTGATAGCGCATTTGATACGTTGTGATTCATAAAGACCGCTGCAAACATCAATGTTCTGCTTATCACAGATAAGATTGATTAATAGCTGTAACAATCCATGTCCTTAACAAAGGGTGCATGCACGTATAGGTTGAGCGTGTGTCCTGCGTCGTGTGCTGTGTGCATGCAGGCGTGCAAGTGTTGCGTGCGTGCATGTGTACGTTTCAGTGTTGCATGCATGCGTGCGTGTGTTCATGAGTGCATGTGTATGTGTCAGTGTTGCACGCCTGCATGCGTGCGTGTGTTCGTGCGAGTGTTGCGTGTGTGCATGTGTACGTGTGAGTATTGCATGCATGCATGCGGGCCGTTGCGGGCGTGTTTGTGCGTTTGTGTGATGTGTTTGTATTCACCACAGTGGCTCGTGCGTGCGTCAATTAAAACGGCCGGCTCAGCATATCATCACAAGGCGACCTTGTCCACTGTGGTTAGGGCGCGCGGGCTGCCAACTAGAGGTCTCACGACTTCGAATCCCCACCGACCACTAATTTATTACCATTTCTGTCTTTCATATACGCGCTGACGGGTGGGCCCTACGGTAATGTGCGCTGGTGAATGTGGACCGTTTGACTTGTCAATTGATTGTGTCATCAACAAATTACGGAGCTGTATGGTGAGCCAGTGACCGTATGATCACCATAAAATGTATTTTATTAACACAGTACAGACTCAAGCTACCATTTCTTTCTTTCATATACGCGCTGACAGGTGGGCCCCATGGTTACGTGCGCTGATGATGCAACACTAGTTGCGCCACGTGGAACGTTTGACTGGTCAATTGATCGTGTCATCAACAAATTACGGAGTTGTACGGGTGAGCCAGTGACCGTATAATCACGACATGTATTTTTTTAACACAGTATAGACACAAGCGCTCATATATACGCGCAAACACTCACCGCTATAAGCGCACACACGCACACCCTACCCCTATGAGCACCTTTGAGAGAGTGAGCCAGCATATGATCTTGAGATTTTACGAAGTCACCATAGGTGCCTCGTAGTCGAGGGGAACGTCTCCTCCCACTGAACGCACATCGCCGGAAAATACTGAAATTAATCCAGGATAAATGCGAGCACCAGGACTTTAAACCTGGTGGGCCGGGGAAACCACTGTCCTCCTAACCATCCAACCGCAGGTTGCTTAGCACCACAAAATGTATATGGTGACCGTGATGAGCTTATTCTGAAGTCCAGGGACCATATCGTGCTTTCGCTTGAAATACAGTGACCGTCACGCGTGAATGTGTCAGGGGCATACTTTTAGAGGGCCGAGAGATAGTTTCTGTGCGTACGTGAAAGTGGTGTAGAGAGAGGGGGTGTCCGGTGGAGACAAAGAGATATATGCCCTTCGTTTCTCTTTCCCGTGACTAATATTTTAGGAGAAAATATAAACATTCACAATGCAGAACAAATATTACTAGATGCACCCTGCAATTAACTTTCATGTATAACTTTGTACTATTGTATATGCTTATTTTCTTAGTGGCCGGTTGTGTATGGGGTGTGGTGGGCACATCATTTCTAGTTGTGGTGGGTCAACGTGAGGACTCATGGGTCGGTTCCATCCAGCGCCACATAGGTTGGACCGAGATGCGTTATATGAAGACCCATGCGGAGGACTTGGCGTACAAGACGAAGCTACCAGAGTCGTGGAGGACTCTATCCCCACTGATGATAAGCCGACTATATATGATTTGTAACCCTAGGCCCCGAGTATGTTATATAAGCCCGGGGGCTACTTCGTCGATAGTATACACACACGCACAATGCCTGGTATTCACGTGTACTTTGTACACACCCCTATCACAAATATACAGTACCAGGAGTAGGCTTTTTCCTCAACTTCAAGGGCCCGGACTTGGGTAAGACTTTGCCTCGTATTACCATCCAGCCAAACAGTCAGGGATATCCTACCGAATGATCTGATGGAATCATATCTGCCAACTACTAAGAGAGAGGTGTGGGGGGGGGGCAATGTGTGCGAGAGAGGCCTAAAGATAATGTGCGTGCGGGAGACACGTAGGCACATATATGTGCCTATAGAGGGCCAGTACAGACCGTGCATGTGTATATATGCATGTGAGAGAAATAGTGTTTTCCAACTGAGATTAGTAAAAAGAGTGGTACATAGTAGTAAGAAAGAGAGAGGAAGATATAGAGAGTGTGCGTGAGACACCCCGGGAGAGAGTGTGAGCATGTGTGAGAGAAATGCCGATGTATATAAAGTGTGTGCACTTATGCGTCAGATAGAGAGATATATAGCGCGTGTGTGAGAACGGGCCGAGGCATAGTGCATCTACGTGTAAAAGGCGGTTCTACGCATTAAATTAAAATATAAATGGCATTATTATTTTTGGATGAGATCATGAATTTTGTAATTTGCGTATGAATGAACATCGGTCTATCAGACACCCATACTCTATTGAATTCGAGCATGTGCATGGGTTTATTTCATATTATCGATCCATAGAGTGAGAGTGGTTTGAAATCCAGACAATGCATTGCTTTTGCAAATACATATATAAACATTAATTAGTGCACTCCATGTTGTTAGTGTCAAGCACTTTATACATTTGTCACTTACATGGATACATTCCAAATTGCTAGCTACGAAATAGAATACATATTGAATTCAACATAAAGGGGGTTTCGAAGATTCGAATTCATAGGAAGTGCATTCATATATTTGAATCCGAGATAATGGCATTTGTAAATCAGATCTAAAAGGGGGCATCAATCTTTGTTGTGCGTTTGAACATGCTATATATTCATACGGATGTCTAACTATTTTTTTGCAACCAAGGAGATTATATCTCGAACCATGCATGAATTGAGGTAAGTTGCATATTTTTTAATATATACTCGTGTATAATGTATATTCAAATGTACCCCCTCCATTCGAAAATAATCATAGTTTTAGGATTGTCCAGAGTCAAGATTTGTGAAGTTTGAGAAATCCTGAAAGTTCAATTCAAGAGAACTGTAAACGTTAATGCTTCTGCTCCCAAATATTGAACGAAGCACCAAATAAGCCTCTGGTCACCCGAAACCGCGCGAGACTAATGTTTGGTGGTAGGAAATTACTGTCCTGACTCTGACCCGTGTAGCCTATCGGCCCGATGTCCAAAGGTCTAAACCGGGGTAGGTTTGTAACTTCACCAAGACACCAGTCTCAACCGCCTCCGAGAAGCACTCATACGCCGTGGGCGCCTAAACACCCATGCGCTCAGCCGAAATCTATCCTGCCCACCATTTGGGACACCTGAGATTACTGTCCTACCCCCGACCTGCAATATGTCCGAAATTTTAGATGAGGGCAAAGTTTGTAACTTTCTCCAAATTTCAAACAAGCGCGTCCCAAACCGAAACATTGTTCCCCCTTAGTTCCCCCTCCCTACGTTTCCCCATTGATACTCCGTGGGCACCAAAACACCGTCTCCACCAGCCGCGAAACCCGGCCCAGCCTCCTCCGTCCTCCACCCCATCGCGCCCAATCCACCGCCGCCCTCCTCCATCACGCCGGAGCCGGTACCCTGACGTCGTCGTCCAACACAACCGCAACCGCAACGCCCTCAAGGACTTAGCAGCTGAAGCCGAGGCAGAGTTGCCTCCACGACGCCAACGCCAATGTGCGCCATACCAGAACCACTTCGAAAACGCTGTCCTGCGCCTCACCGCTGCTGGTCCACTATCGCAACCGTCCACCGCACCGAAGCTGTTCCCGCTACGCCGTCGTTCGCCTCCTCGGATCTGGTTCCCCGCCACCGATAGACGGCCACCGCACCACACTCAACAACTTGGCCATGGGTTCGTCCAAGGCTCCACCGTCCTCCACCACTTCTTGTTTCCAGCGAACCACAAGAAGATCGTTGGAAAAACAGAAGGAGGACACACCACTGCCAGTAGAAAGAGGTACTCTTCTTCCCTTATTCGTGCAAATCTTACGTCTCTGCTAACACCGTATTCATCCCATGAAAGAAACTAGTTCAGAGCTTCTTACTGCACCTTCTTCGTGATACTAAATGCACAAGGTTTCCTCCCATTTACTATTTCACCTTAGCTAGAGGTCAGTCGCCCGCCTGGATTTCAATTCAGGGTCAGTTGATTCGTAATTAAAAGAAGCAGCACCCGCTTAGGCGCGCGGAGCACCTAGTCCGCCTGTTCGCCGGGGAAGCAGCCCATCGGTGTCTATCATAGGGGTGTGGGGCGCAGGAGCTGCTTGCGCCCGATCTAGAGGTCGGCGGGGCTCGAAGGGATGGCCGGGGGGCGGTGCCAAGCATGGCGGTGCGGTGAGGTCGAGGGGAGGGCGGAGGCAGGGGACTGGGCCGATGGTCGCCGGCGTTTCGAGGAAGATAGTCAACACTGACTGGTTGGAGGTAGATGAAGGCGATCTGCTTGTTCTTTGTACATCGGATGGTGCAGAAAAAATGGACTGACCTATTTGTTTTCAATCGACTGTTATTTTCATAGGACCACACCTTGTGGTGTGCTGGAGGAGCATCTGCATTTCCCAGGCATCCCTGTGCTCATATTTCAAAATCCTAGAATGTAGTAATTTCGTGTGCCATGCATGTTGTAGAGCTATCATATGTCTCCCGTCATTTATTTCTCACCCACCTGCTATCTGCTACTTTTACACTGTACTACTTGTGCACACACTTCACCCATACTCACACTATTGTTTTTCTATGCATGGGTATTTCAGACTTTGACGCAGTGTTGATGAATACACAAAAGAAAAGACGGAAGTCGCTCCAGTGTAATTCGAAGATAAGCACTAAGCATTTCAGTGCTCTAAAGGGTGTAGTGTCAGCAGATGGAGACAGTAAATGTAGCGCTGCAGTTGATGATCTCAATTGCCACACACAACCATCCCAGGTGCTTGCTTTAACTTCACGCTATCAAATGTGGTTGCATGTTGCATATGGTGTCTAGCTGGTATTGCTTCCAATTTGGTTAAATTGCATCTGCTTACTTTACACATTATACCTTTGATAATGACATGCCTTCCTGTTTTTGATACATACTACATATGTCTATTAACCATGTTCTTACATCAAACTAATGCTCTTTTGTATACCTCATCAATCACTTATGATGAGACAGTCACCCCAGTGGGTTACTGTGAGACGCGCTACTCGTTTAAAGAGTGCAGTGTCATCCTCCCCACATGATTCTCAAGAAACAGCAAGGCTAAATGAAGATAGTCAACGTAGCTCTCTAGTTGATGACCGCAATTCCCCTACACCACCATCGTAGGTGCTTTCTCTTACTTGGCAATGTGATATGTGGTTGCATGTTCATATGGTGTCTACCTTGTAATGCTTCTAATTAGGGTAAATTGCATCTGCTTAGTTAACACATTATACCTGTGAATATGACATGCCTTCCTGTTTTTGGTACATACTACGTCTTTCTATTAACCATGTTCTTACATCAAACTACTTTTCCTGTGTATCCCTGATCAGTCACTTCTGACGAGACACCTTCAAATTGATAGTGTAATATTGGTTGCATCTTGCATATCATTTCAAACATGTATTGCCTCTAATTTGTTGAAATGCCACTTATAATGAGACACTTCTAACTTGGTAGAGTGATTTTGGTTGGATCTTTCATATGGTGTCTAGCTTGTATTGCGTCCAATTTGTTGAAATGCCTTCTGCCTAGCGTTTTTCGTACATATTTCATCCTCCTACAATGTGGTTGCCTTACATAAAAGTTGTGTTCGTCAGTATCATGCATCAATGAATTTGGAAGAGCGAATTTCATTCCTTTTTCTTGTGTGTTTACTTGACAAGGCAAAATCTAAAAGGACGAACGCACGCAATGATGGTGGTCCTCTGGAGCAGCCGAAACAAATGATCTCTGCAGATTCTCCTGCTACTCCTACTGCAGTGCAAGTTCCAAATCTCATCTCCCCTACTCCACAACCCCAGGTGCTTGCTCTAACATGGCAGTGTGATATCTGGTTGCATGTTGCATATGGTGCCTAGCTTGTATTGCTCATAATTTTTTAAATTGCATCTCCTTAGCTTGCACATTATACATGTGAATATGACACGCCTTCCTGTTTTTGGTACATACTACATCTGCCTATCACACCATGTTCTTACATCAAACTACTGTTCTTGTGTATCCTGCATCTATCACTTATGATGAGACAGTCATGCCCGTGGGTTAGTATGAGACACGCTACTCTTATAAAGAGTGCAGTTTCATCCTCCCCACATGATTCTCAAGAAAAAGCAAGTCAAAATGAAGATACTAAACATAGCTCTGTACTTGAAGACCGCATTTCCCCTACACCACCATCACAGGTGCTTGCTCTAACTTCGCAGTGTGATATGTGGTTGCATGTTGCATACGGTGTCTAGCCTGTAATGTTTCTAATTAGGGTAAATTGCGTTTGCTTAGTTTACCCATTATACCTGTGAATATGACATGCCTTCGTATTTTTGGTACATACTACATCTATCTGTTAACCATGTTCTTACATGAAACTACCTCTCTTCCGTATCCTGCATCAATCACTTACGATGAGACACCTTTATTCGTTTCATATTGCATATTATTTCTAGCCTGTTGCCATGTATTGGTTCTAATTTGGTCAAATACATTTATGAGGCCACCCTTTTAATTTGGCAGAGTGATATTGGTTTCATCTTTCATATGGTGTCTAGCTTGCATTGCTTCTAACTAGTTCAAACACCTTGTGCTTAGTTTACACTTTACACATCATACATGTCAATATGTCATGCCGTCCTGTTTTTCATACATATTCCATCCTCCTATCATGCGGCTGCCTTACATGAAAGTAGTGTTCGTCAGTATCATGAATTTGGAAGAGCAAATTTTATTCCTTTTTCTTGTGGGTTTGACTTGACAAGTCAAAATCAAAAAAGAGTAAGGAAAAGAGTAAGGAAGGTGATGATGGTGGTCCTCTGCAGCAACGTAAACGGAGCATCTGTACGGATTCTCCTTGTATTGCTAGTGCATTACAAGTTCCAAGTCTCCGCTCCCCTACTCCACCATCCCAGGTGCTTGCTCTAACTTGGCAGTGTGATATCTGGTTGCATGTTGCATATGGTGTCTAGCTTGTATTGCTTCTAATTAGTGTAAAATGCATCTGCTTAGCTTACACACGATGCGTGTGAATATGACACGCCTTCCTCTTTTTGGTACATACTATATTTGTCTATCACACCATGTTCTTACATGAAACTACTCTTCTTGTGATCCTGCATCAGTCACTTATGATGGGACACCTTTAAGTTGACAGTGTGATATTGGTTTACGTCTTGAATATGATTTCTAGCATGTAGTGCTTCTAATTTGATGAACGCCACCTATGACGAGACAGTTCTAATTTCCAGCTTGCAGTGCTTCTAATTTGTTGAAGTGCCTTCTGCTTAGTTACCACATCATAGGTGTGAATATGTCAAGCTGTCCAGTTTTTCGTACATATTCCATCCTCGTATCATGACTTTGCCTTTCATCAGAGTAGTGTTCGTCAGTATCATACATGAATGAGTTCTGAAGAGCGAATTTTATTCCTTTTTCTTGTCGGTTTGACCTCACAATGCAAAATCAATAAAGCGAAAGGAAATTGGTAAGGCATTGGATGATGGTGGTCCTTCCGAGCAACTGAAACGGAGGGTCTCTACAGATTCTACTCCGCCATCCTCCCAACAAGATTTGCAAGACAACGCAAGGCTAGACAGTCAACGTAGCTGTGTAGATGATGAGAACATCTCCCCTACTCCACCATCACAGGTGTTTACTCTAACTTGGCACTATTATATGTGGTTGCATGTTGCGTATGATGTCTAGCTTGTATTGCTTCTAACTTTGTTGAATTGCATCTGCTTACTTTACACATCATGCCTGTGAATATGACACATGTTCCTGTTTCTAGAACATAATATATCTGATCACACCATGTTCTTACATCAGACTACTGTTCTTGCGTTTCCCGCATCAGTCACTTATGATGAGGCACCTTTAAGTCGCCACTGTGATATTGGTTGCGTCTTGCATATGATTTCTAGCATGTACTGCTTCTAATTTGTTGAAACGAAAGACAGTTTGAACTTGGCAGAGTCATATTGGTTGCATCTTTCATATGGTGTCTAGCTTGCAGTGCTTCTAATTTGTTGAAATACCTTCGGCTTAGTTACCACATCATAGGTGTGAATATGTCACGTCGTCCTGTTTTTCGTACATATTCCATCCTCGTATCATGTGTTTGCCTTTCATCCGAGTAGTTTTCATCAGTATCATGCATGAATGAGTTCTGAAGAGCGAATTTTATTTCTTTTTCTTATCGGTTTGACTTCACAATGCAAAATCAATACAACTGAAGGAAATTAGTAAGGCAGTGGATGATGGTATTCCTTCGGAGAAACTCAAATAGAGGGTCTCTACAGATTCTACTCCGCCATCCTCCCAACAAGATTTGCAAGACAACACAAGGTTGGACAGTCAACGTAGATGTGTAGATGATGAGCACATCTCCCCTACTCCAAAATCACAGGTGCTTGCTCTAACTTGGAACTGTTATATGTGGTTGTGTGTTCCGTATGTTGTCTAGTTTGTATTGCTTCTAATTTTGTTGAATTGCATCTGCGTAGCTTACAACTTATATCTGCAACAATCACTTACCCATAAGACACATTTAACTTGGGAGTGTGATGTAGGTTGCATCTTGCATTGTCTTCTAGCTTGTACTGCTTCTAATTTCTTGAAATGGCACTTACGACGAGACACTTTTTACCTGGTAGAGTGATATTGGTTGCATATTCATATGGTGCCTAGCTTTCATTTCTTCTACTTTTGTTGAAATGCCTTCTGCTTACTATTTTTCATACATATTCCATCCACCTATCGTACGTGTGAATATGCAATGCTGTCATTTTTATGTATATATTCCATCCTCCTATCATGCGCTTGCCTTACATCAAAGTAGTGTTCGTCTGTATCATGCATCAACCAGTTATGCAGAGCTAATTTTATTCATCTTCTTATGGTTTTGATTTCAAAAGGCAATATCAAAAAAGAGGAAGGAAAAGAGTAAGTTAGGGGATGTTGGTGGTCCTCCAGACCGACGCAAACGGAGACTCTCTAGATTTGCCACTGCTACTGCTAATGCGGTTGAAGTCCCAAGTCTACATGATGAGTTCATCTCCCCTACTCCATCTTCGCAGGTACTTGCTCTAAGTTGACAGTGTGATAATTGGTTTCATGTTGCATATGTTGTCTAGCCTGTATTTCTTCTATTTTGATTAAATTGCACTTGCTGAGTTTATACGTTATACATGTGCATATGACATGCCTTTCTGTGTCTAGAATACACTGCATCTACCTATCATACCATGTTCTTACATCAAAGTACTGTTGTTGTGTATCCCACATCAGTCACTCATGATTGGACGCTTTTAACATGGCAGTTTGATAGTGTTGCATCTTGCATTGATTTCTAGGTTGTACTGCTTCTAATTTTTCGAAATGCCACTTATGACAAGACACTTTTAACTTGGCAGAGTGATATTGGTTGCATGTTTCATATGGTGTCTAGCTTGCATTACTTCTATTTTCTTGAAAATCCTTCTGCTTAGTTTACACATCGTAGTTGTGAATATGTCACGCCGTCCTGTTTTTCTTACATATTCCATCCTCATACAATTGTCTTATATCAAAGTATTGCTTGTCTGTATCATGCATTAATAAGTTCTGAAGAGCGATTTTATTCTTTTGTGTTGTGGGTACGGCTTGACATGGCAAAGTCAAAAAAGAGCAAGGAAAAGAATATGGTAGGGAATGGTGTTACTCGTCGGGTGCAACGGAAAAGGATCTGCCCTCGATATTCTGCTGGTACTTATAGTGCAGTAGAAGGTCCAAGTCCACCGGCTAAATCTACAAACACAGTATCACCAGCTGCAGCATCCGCTTCAACTGTACCGGCATCTCAACAAGTTACTCATTCATTTGCTCCGCAACTGGCCAGTTCCCAAGCTGCCTTCACACCTAACACTACTTCCGAAGCACTACTGACACAACAGAACTTGGCAAGATCAGATAAACCTCATGAGCATCAACACCAAGACGGTACCTGACCGAGTCAAGTTGCAGTTGGATGCTCCTTTATATGTACTCTCACAGTTTCATGTGCACTAATACTTTCCATATTCATTGTTGAACTAGCACCACGGCGCAAGCGGAAACAGACATCAGGGATAATGCTTGACAGGTTAACAAAATCTAAAGGAGGAAGAATGGAGATCCATTTTGAGGCAGGTTTAAAAAGGCCACGTGATGCTACAGAGTCAGCCATGTTAGTATCAGAGGCAGCCATTAGCGTTAGGTGTCATACACGTATCCTCCCAACGTGGATCCAGTACAGGAATGCGAAAGACGATACCCAGTTTAACACCTTCCTTGACCATTTATCCGTAAGTAATGTTATTCATCGCAATTTGTAATATTGTCTTGCTCTATCCCATACTTTCTAGCTTCCTCCTAATAAGACTCACATTCTTTTTTCAACAGATGAGGTTCAAGTTGGATCCGAAAGATGATGCAAATAAACAAGCATGCACTCATGTTTTTCAGTCTGCTCTGCGACAGTATCGGTATCACCTTAGAAAAACTCACTTCGAAGGCAAGGCTAACAATGAAATCGCCCAAACATCTCCAGTGGAATATATTACAGATGAAGACTGGACAACCCTTGTTAAACACTGGTCTGATCCAAAGTATCAGGTAGGGTATATGTATTTGATCAGATCACATATTGAACTTGTATTTACGTATGTGCCTTACAAGTGTACCTTCTTCTAGGCTAACTGTTTGAAGAACAAGACCAACCGTTCTAAAGTGAAATTCCAACAGACAACAGGATCTCGTAGCTATATTGCGCACTGCGAGGCTCTTGTAAATAGCTGCTAGTTCCTTCTTTTTTCTGTGCCATATTATCGTATCTATATTGACTTGTTCCAAATACAGACGAAAGCCCGTGCGGACCAAAAAGAACCTGAACCGACTGCAGTGCAAATCTTCAAGGATTGCCACACTAGCAAGATGAAGGGCATGAGCACACCAGTTGAAGCCACTATTGTAAGTCCTTACTCCTCCAGCCTTTGAACTGCTTGTTACTGTGACGTGTTCATTTAACTGCTTGGTTTGCAGCTAATGTCATTTACTCTGTTCACTTCTATACACAGTTGTCTTAGCGTATCATTTCACCTTACACGGTTTAAAAGAGATGAAGTATATTCTTTTGGTCTTGATCTGTAATCTAGTTGTGATGTTCACGTGCCCACACAATGATACAATAGCCTGTTTGTTTTATATCTGTTTGCCCATAATATGAATGATGTCATACTATGTTCATCCTACTTTAAACCATGTCTCTTTATCCTTAGATGTCAACAAATTTGAGGAAATAGACAATACAATAGGGATTTATCCTTAGATGTTAACGAATGTGAGGAAATAGACAATACAGTAGGCATGCTACATGGACATATGTTCCGAAAGTGATTTTATTATGTAGTTGGCACTACAATACATGCTAATGTATTACAGTAGTTCACCAAAATAAGTTATGTATAAACGTGAAACCTACTTTGTTTGTTTTTGTCTCATTAGTAACTTATCTTGTACACTAATGTACAAGTTCAAACTTTCAGCAATCTATGGAACAAATGATTGAACAGCCACAACCACCTGAAGGTGACAAGGCTACCACAGGCACAATGTCACCTCTAGCTGCAGTGTGTCAGTATCTCTCCACTAACAGTGCAAAAAGCACCTTCCTGCGTAATTCTGGGTTGGTTGTTAAGGTAACCTCGTCCAAATCGCCTACTGAACAAAATCTTCTGGCTAGACAGAGTGATATATTTGTTCTCCAGACACAAGTCCAATCCCTAATGGAGGTCGTTTTGGAAACAAGAATAGCGGTTGACAAATGTCGTCAAGATATGAATGGTTTTGAAACCAGACTATCAGACATTTGCTTCGTTGTTCAAGAACAATGGCGGAAAAAAGGGGAAGATCATGCTGCTCCATCAGATTCTACAGCCTGAAACATTAGCACTCGGGTCAAATGATATGTGCTTCTATTCATCTGATGGTGCTTTTATCTGCAAGGACTTTAAACTTTATGCCAACAGGCCTTTTGTTGTATGGCTGGAATTTATTTTGTTGTGATACAACATTTATCGTGCTGCCAAAGGCTGTAGAAATTACGATGCTATTTTTGTATAGTGTAGGTAATGTATTCGGCCGAAAGCTTCGTAGGAGCCCAACGTGCCAACATTCGTCGGGCCCATTCCAATTGGGGTAAAAACGATTATGGGCCGTAATTTGCATGTAGCCCACTAAAAATATCTGGGCCTAAGTCAGCATAAGCTTTCATATTTTTGGTAGGCCTGTGCCCACAGTGGGCCTTTAACAGGCCAAAACATAATTTGGGCCCACAGTAACAATAGGCCGTTAACATGTGTAAATATCTCGAGCCCATAAATAACATGGGCCTTTAATAGGCCGAAAGTGAGATTGGGCCCTGATTGTGCCAAATTACCCACTGGTCATTAGCAGGCCGAAATGTATCTCAGCTCATGGTGGCCCATTTACAATGCGGATCGTTCATAGGCCGAAATTCAGACGGGCCGTAAATGGGCCGACCTACTACACGGCCCTTTAACAGGCCGAAAGTTTGGTCGGGCTTGATTAGTATCAGTTTTATATATTTGGCGTCAACTTGTTGGAACCCTTGGCGGACTGAACATGCCTAAGGACAAGGTCGCCTTCCTCTAGGCTCTGGGCATGAACCTTGCGGCTATGATAGCGGCGCAAGGCTTGCTGGTAGCATGCAGCACGCACAGCGGCCCGGAGACGATCTTCCTTGAGGAGCACGGCATCATCATGCCGATGCTGCTCCCGCTCTACTTCATCGTAGGCAAGTACTCGAGGTGACCCGTATATGAGTTCTGTGGGGAGCACTGCTTCTGCCCCATATACTAGGGAGAAGGGAGTCTGGCCGGTGGCTCGATTCGGTGTCGTACGGAGGGACCAAACAACCAGCGGCAGCTCGTCGATCCAGCGTCTGCCGCATTTCTTCAGCTTATCAAAAGTCCTCGTCTTGAGCCCACGCAGCACTTCAGCATTCATCCTCTCGGCTTGCCCGTTGCTCCGGGGATGAGCAACAGAAGTGAAGGAGACCTTGCTCCCAAGGTTTTGGATGTGTGGCACGAAGGTGCGGCTCGTGAATTGGGTGCCGTTATCAGTGATCACTCTGGCGGGTACTCCAAAACGGCACACCAATCCCTTCAAGAACTTGATAGCTGATTGTGCGGTTACCTTCCTCACCGGCTCCACTTCTGGCCACTTTGTAAACTTGTCGATTGCAACGTACAAGAATTAAAAGCCCCCGGTAGTACGGGGGAAGGGGCCCAAGATGTCGAGCCCCCAGACCGAAAATGGCCAGGATAAAGGGATCGTCTAGAGAGCTTGAGCTAGTTGATGGATGTTCTTGGAGTAGAACTAGCAGGCTTCACATCTGGTGACTAGCTCGATCGCATCTTGGAGGGCCGTTGGCCAGTAGAAACCTTGTCGGAAAGCTTTCCCAACCAAGGCTCTTGATCCAATATGGGAGCCGTACATGCCTTTGAGTATCTTTGCTAGTAGTTCCAACCCTTCTTCCCGGCAAATGCATTTCAATTTCACACCATTTGGCCTCCTTCAGTACAAAGTGACATCGACAAACTGGTACATATTGGACCGTCGGGCTACTCTTTCAGCTTCTTCTTGCTCCTTGGGAAGTTCTCCTGTTTGGAGGTAGGGGACTATGCGTCGTGCCCAAGTCGGAGCCTGAGGCTCAACAACAAGGACTAATGGCACCTCCTCGTTCATGGGAGCGCTCACCTCGACCGCAAGAACCTGCGGTTCCGCGGGAGTGTGCAGCTCACCAACCGAAGTGGAGTGGTTCCCGGCAACCTCTCTACCTGCGGCTTCGGGAAGCTCTGCCAGGAGATACTTGCTAGAGTCCAACTTCCTCGTTTTTCTGGCCATCATCGATGGAGATACTGAAGGTTGAGTCAGGTGGAGGACAAAAGTTCCTGGTTCCACAGGGAGCTTTTGTGCAGCGCATTTTGACAAATGATCAGCTGTGCTGTTTTTCGCACGCAGCACATGCTCTGTTTGCAATCCATCAAAATTCTCCTCCAGCTTTCTCACTTCTTCTACGTATGCCTCCATCAACGGGCTTTGGTAATCCTTATTGACTTGTCTCACCACGAGCTGCGAGTCTCCCCGGATGATCAACTTCTTGATTCCTAGTTCTACTGCGATTCTGAGCCCGGCAAGGAGCCCTTCATACTCTGCAATGTTATTGGTGGCCTTATCCCGGGGAAAGTGCATTTGAACCAGATACTTGAGGTGCTCCCTGGTGGGTGCAACAAGAAGCACGCCAGCTCCAGCACCCTGCAACGAGAAGGCACCATCAAAATACATGATCCATTCCTAAGGCGCCTCCTTGCCGGGAATAACTGTCTCTGGTGTTTCTTCATCTGGAGTGGGCGTCCATTCTACAATGAACTCCGCCAATGCTCTGCTCTGAATGGTTCAAAGCTCGACAACTCTAGTGGCCACTCAACTATCCTGCCGGTGGCTTCGGGGTTCCTCAGTATACGCTGCAGTGGGAAACGAGTGACAATCGTGATCTCATGGGCTTGGAAGTAGTGGCGTAGTTTCCTTGAGGCCATGATGAGGCCGAAGATCAATTTTTGCACTCCAGAATACCTTGACCTAGCCCCCTGCAACAGGGAGCTAACAAAGTATACTGGCCGTTGCACCACCTTCTTCCTTGCCGCGGTCTTGGAATTGCCTCTGCTAACTTGCTCTGCTTCTCCTCGATCTGTGTCTGACCTTCCCGTGACTGGTTTAGTTTCATCTCCGGAAGGGTCAATTGCTACAGCTGCTTAGCCATCCACTTCTCGCTGCGCCACCAACGCTGCCCTAACCACTTGGTTCGTTGCCGCTAAATATAGCAGCAACGGCTCTTGCGGCCTAGGAGCGACTAAGGTGGGAGCAGAGTCAATGCAAAGCCTCCATTTCCCATTCGCCTTGCGCACTACCACTGGGTTTGCCAACCATGTTGGATGCAGCACCCCTCTGACCAAACCAGCTGCTTCAAGTTTCTTGATCTCTTCGGCAATAAATTGATGCCGCTCCAAAGCTTGCTTTCGGACCTTCTGCTTGACGGGTCAGGCATGAGGGCAGACAGCAAGGTGGTGCTCGATTACCTCCCTGGGAACGCCGGGGATGTCAGATGGTTGCCAAGCAAACACATCGACATTCGCCCGCAGGAAGGCAACGAGCGTGCTTTCCTATTTGTCATTAAGAGTGGCGCCGATGGTGAATGTACCGCCAGCGCCATCCTGCCTTGCCGGGACCTTCTTCATATCAGGGGAAGCAACTTTGGATCTCTTGCTAGTGGAACTCTCCGGCAAATCATCGACAGGCGCAGCGCACTCCGGAGAGGCACGCTTCCCGGATTCCTTGCCGGCATCTCTGCTAGCCTTCTTTTCCTTCCTTGTTTCCTTGACTAGAGCTTTGGCTTCTGCAGCCTCAGCTGCTACCGCGTCTCGATACATCTTGTCCACGCATATGATTGCATCTTTCTTGTCTAACGGAATCGAGATGACCACCATTGGCCCTGGTATCTTCAAAGTATTGTAGGCATAGTGGGATGCCGCCATGAACTTTGCCAGAGCTGGACGACCAAGGATCCCATTATATGGCAAAGGAAGCTCGACAACATCAAACACAACCTTCTCGGTCCGGTAGTTCAGTTCTCCGCCAGACGTCACCGGCAGTGTAATCTTCCTCTGAGGACGGCTCCTTCCAGGGTTGATTCCTTGAAATGTGCCAGTAACCTTGAGCTCCTCATCAGGGATCTGTAGCCCGCTAACCACCTTGGGGGAGATCAGATTCAACCCAGCCCCACTGTCAACTAACATCTTTGTGACCTTGAGGTTGTGGATTGTTGGTGAGACCAACAACGGCAAGCACCCCACCGCGGTGGTGCGGTCAGGGTGATCCTCTTCATAAAAAATGATAGGCGTGCGAGACCATTTGAGTGGCTTCTGGGAGTCTGCAGTTGGTTCCATGGCATTGACTTCTCATGCCCACTGCTTGAGCTGGCGGTGAGAGGTGTGCAAGGATGCACCTCCGTCAATGCATAGGGCCTCAGTTACTTTCTGGAATTCTTGCTCACTGGTTTCCTCTTCATTGCCTTCATCACTTTCATCATCCCCTTCTTTCTTCTCACGGCCTCTAGCTGGTTTCTCTTTTTGCTGAGGGGTCTTGCCACGGTGGCCTCCTCTGCTGCCATGGCCTTTCCTGCCAACACCTTCTTGGTCTCTCTCCCTGTCACGCTTCTCATATTCTGCCTTCTGCTTTTTAACAAGTTGCTCGACTTGGTGACATTCTTGGAGATCATGACCTTTGGTGCGGTGGATTTTGCAGTATGGCCCACTGGACCTCCCAGCTTTCTCTGCCGCCGCAGCCTCCCGGCAATCAACGCACGCGGCAGCTTCCTTTCTGGGTGCTTCGGTTTTGGCCTTCTTGCCGGCGCTAAGATCGCCAGAGCCCTCAACAGCCAATACTGACTTCTCCTTGTGTTTCTTGTTGCGTTTCTGGGTCCTCCTCTTCGTGTTAGTGGCCTCGTCGTCGTCCTCTGAATCAACTTCAATGCCATCCTCTTCCCTGGGAAGTCGCCTTCCTTCTTCAGCCCGTGCGCATTTATCCACCAAGGTATATAACTCATTGACAGTCTTGGGCAGCCTAACGTTCATTTTAGAATGGATCCTCCTGTTGTGCATGTTTGAATGGAACGCGGCAATCACAGCTATTGGATGTATCTCTGGGATGTTGCGGTGCACTCGGCTGAACCTCTGCATATACTTCCACAAGCTCTCTCCTTCCTTCTGCGGAAGAACTTGCAAATCACTGGGTCGTCCTGGTTCTTGATGGCCGCCCGTGAAGGCGCCAACAAATTCATTGCACAAGTCAGCCCAGGATGAAATGGAACTCTCTGGCAGGTGCATCAGCCATGACCTCATGTTTGGCTTGAGGGCCAAAGGGAAGTAGTTGGTGAACACCTTCTCATCTCTGCCTCCGGTGGCTTGAACAACAATTGTCTAGATGCTCAGGAACTCTGCCGAGTTCAGCTTTCCATCGTACTTTTCTGGTAGCTCAGGTTTGAAGACGTGGGAAGATGGCCAGCGGACTTGCCACAGCTCGCGAGTGAAGGCAGGGCACCCAACCTCGAAAGGTAAGTACCCACCATCACTGGGCGCGGGTTCGACGACATCTGGGCTGTTGCGCCTGTCAGATCGACAGCGGGTCTCCCGGTACCGTTCTATAGTGATACACGCGTCTTCCCTCCGCTGATCTTCCAGGACTTGCCACTGATCTCGATGGGCTCGCGGATCAGACAAGGCCATTGACGCCTCGCCGGGCTCCTGGTCACGTGGCTCTTGTTGCTGCCCCTGGGCCTGCTGTCGTGGAGGGGACTGCACCATCAGCGTGGCCCCCTCAACACGACTAGCAGTCCGGGCTGCTGTTGTTGCTTGCGGGGTGTTGCGATGGCTCCGCCCGCTGTGATCCCCTAGCTTCAGCAAAGCCGATCAAACTCTGGATAGTGGCTCTCCACTCATCTATTTGATCAGCTGCTGGTGGGAATCTCAGCAGGAATTGAGCCCGCGCCATGGCTTCCGAAGCCGTGCTTGGCATGGATGATGAGGCAGACCGCAACGTCGCTCGACTCCTAGTAGTACCAGCAGGGGCGCCGCCGCGTTCTCGCCGCTACGAACTAGCCGCCACGGCCGTTCGGTGATGAATAGGGTGCGCGCGGGGCTTGGCAACCCCGTTCGGCGCTCCGTCTTGGTCGTCCCGCCCTAGGCAAGGTGCGTGCCCCGTAGCCACGCCCGTTGCAATTACGGCTAGAGGGTCACGGCTCGCGCCAGAGCGAGCGTCGTTGCCGTGGCTGCGCCCACTGGTACGGCAAAAGAGGTGGAGACTGAGTGTTCCCTCCACCCGCAGTTTGTGGGTTGTGCCCGTCAGGATGTTGCTGATGTTGCCCTCCCCCGGCGCCTCCTGCCCCAGCTTCGTCCACGGGGGACGCAACGACAACGCCGCCTACGCCGGTCGCGTCTCCCGCGGTATCCACCTCACCCAACGCCACCGCGGCGCCAGAGCCGTCCGTGGTAACATGCGAGGGGGCCTTTGAAGAGGAAGGGTGCGCAGTAGCACCGGATTTCTTCTTGGGCGCCATGCACGAAGACAATGATGATGATGATCGACGCGCTGTCCTACAGCTTCAGATTCGCACAAGCGATTCCCCCTACCTGGCGCGCCAAAGATGTCGTGGTGGAACACGATCACCTATGGGGCCATCGGCCCCTTTATGGTTCAGCAAAGGGGAAGGTCACGTTGCACAAAGAGCAGAGGCCATGGAATCTGCACGACGGTGGTGACACTGGTGGTTTTTACCCAGGCCCGGGCCGCTGTGAAGCGTAAAACCCTACTCCTGCTTTGGTCAATTGGATGAGGGAACACGATGGGCACGCAGTGCTCAAGCCCGGCAAGATCGCCTTGGGGAGAGCAGCTACACGCGTACAAGTGTGCCAAGAGTTGAATCCTTTGCTTGGTTGCCATGGACCTACTTTTATAGCTTAAGGGGTGACCATAGTGGCAAAACGGTCTTTATCTAATGATTAGATAGCTAACAGTGTTATCATACCTAACTCTGGTAGCTAGGACAAAGTGCATTAAATGCATTGCTAGGTGCCATGCTGAGGGTGCAGCCCGGCAAGCCTGTCGTGCCGCCTAATCATCTTCTGCTTATCTGCTTGACACGCCTCTGGACGGGTGTCGTATGAGGGTAATCTGTCTTCCATATGACTACCACGTGCTCAGTGGAAGCCACTTAATCACTTGGGGGCTCGACACCGCACTGAAAACTGATTTGCGTTGCGGTGCGGTGGAGCGGTGGAACGGTGGTGCCTTGGCGGGCAGATCCGCCCTTGGCGGACCCGGCAAGCTTGCCTAGGAAATCTTGTACTTGTCCCTGGGATGGCCTCGACCCTGCCAGGCTCTCCTGCCCGGCAAGGGAAGCCTTCTCAAGGTGATGTTCTACTGTCTTGCTTGTCTTGGTCTTCTTGATCCGCTCTTTGATCTCACCAAGGGCTGCTTCTCTGGCTTGGCCTTGGATTGTATTGATGTTTAAACAAACGACGCCAGTACGCCTGTGTATAAGTCTGGGCAACAAACGCAAATGTTCGTTTCACCGACAACTAGTGTCGACAACTCCTACGACATATTTGACTCACCAAACGAAGGAATTGGAAGATGCGTCATGGCTAAAGGCCCCAAGGTATCACACTCCGAGTATGTTGATTTCAATAGTGATGAAGATGATTTGTTAGGTGATGATGATTTACTTGTTGACAAAACTAGTGATGAAAACTATGATGAACTTGCTAGTAATCATGCTAATCAAGATGAAACGAATGATAATGATAAGAAGGAGATTGAGCGTCTAACTAAAGAACTAAACTCTCTTAAGTTAGCTCATGAAACAACTCTAGAGGATCATAGAGATCTCCTAAGAACTCATGAGAAGCTACGCTTCGAGAAGCTAAATTTAGAGCATGGGTTTCTAAAAGCTATCAATGATGATCTTCGAAAGAAGAGTTCTTCTTACATTTCCAAGCGTTTACTCTTGTCTACTTATATGCCAAAAGTAAAATCTAGCAATAAGAGCAAGAAAGATTCTTCCTCTAGTAGTAACAATAACCATGCTAAATCCAATATTGTTGCTTCTAGTAGTTCTCTTGATTCATCAAATGATTCTCTTAGCCAAGTTACACTTGGGCAAGAAAATAGCTTATTTAAGGGAATTATAGAGAAAGGTGTTTACAAGAGCCTTGCTGGGAGTAAGCAATTTGAGGAAATTGTTCGCAAGCAAGGAAGGCACCGGAAGAATCAAGGTGTTGGTTTTGAACGAAAGTTCAGTGCCAAAGGAGTTGAGTGGGATGAAGATCAATACCCCTAGACGAAGTTTGTTCCTCAACAAGAGAAATATGACCCCAATTCTTTCGTGGGAACACAAGCACAAGATGATCTTCCACCACAAGACCACAAGCTAAAAGGCAAGGACAAGCTTCAAGAAGAGATTGATTCATTTGAAGAAGCTCCTAAGGCCATGGTCAAGTGGATTTCCAAGACTACATCAAGTTCTACCTCATCAAGTTCGACTACAACTCCAAGGATTCCCATCAAGTTGATGTGGATCCCAAAGAAGAAGAACTAGAGAGTTCTTGAGGGTGACTCCGCCAACATACTTCACTCATATTCATTTTGTCAAGACTTGTGCAATCAACTTTCATATCTTGCACTAGTTCATGGAGTCACAAACCCTCTTGTTGGTAAGACAAGGGACAAGGTAACCTAATGCTTTCATGGACATCATCATATGTGCAATTCACTCTATGTCTATGGATATCCTTGCAGGTTCCTTGTGGGACTAACCCATGTAGGTATTGAAAGTGCAACACTCCAATGGATTACTCCAAGTGATCTACATCAACATTGAGCATCCACATCTTCACTATCTACATGAAGTCATCATCAACAAAACCCAAGATTAGTTCATCCCTCTTAGGGGGATGTCACATCTAGGGGGGAGCTTTGCTCTAAGGATTGAGCTAAAGCAACTCTAATGGTGTGAACACATTAATGCTTTATGTAAAAGTGGTAACCCCACTTGTGCTTAAATGATGAGTATGACCTATGATCAAATGTTCTCATTTGACTCCTAAGTCAATATACTCATATATAGATTACCTAGTCATCACCAATTGCTTGATAGATGCTAGAATTGTTTGTGCATGCTTTGACACATATTTCATTTGCTATCTTATTGTGTGAGCAGGTTGGTTGCATAATTTCTCCATTCGAGGACATCCATTTTTTGTTTTGATTGTTTGGTTTTTGTTGGCCAAATGGATGGACAAGAATGCCTAAGAACCCTCTCTAGCTATCTATGCTCTTCTTCTCTCAAACTCTATTCATGCTACATCAGAAATATTGAACACGTCTTTTTCGGACCCTCCGGGTGAGGAGCACGCGAAGTCACCGATCCGACAAGGGCTGCCTGCCAAAACCTTCTTGTGAATTTCGGTCAGACTAACTCACCCATATTCGGTCCCACCGAAATCACTAGACTGATCTAGGTTTTTACCTCGGTGCTACCGATTACAATGACTCGGTCTCACTGAGTTGCACTAACTGCACGCAGTTTTGCATCTCGGTGCCACCAAAACATTCCACTCAGTGCCACCAACAGCGTATGAGTATATATACTCCACGGCCCATTCGGTTGAAAATTTCTTCAAACCACATGCGCCCGTGCCCCATTGTTGTCAACCCCTTGGTCTCCGGATCGTCACCCTCTCCTCCTGTGCGCCTCCACCGCAGGTCTCCATCGCTGTCAACGGGATTCTCCACCGCCGTTGCCGCCGTAGCGAATCGTCACCAAGTTAGGGTACGGTTCGACCACTTTGTGCCAATTCCTCTTTCCAATTCAATGCACAAAGATTTTGCCTGCTTTCTCTCCATGTATGAAATCATCCTGTCAAGCAAAAATTCCTTTAGATTAGATTCGATGAAAAATCTTAGGGTTAGGTTTCCGCCGAGCTCATCTCGGACTGACCGAAATGAAGTTTTCGGTCCCACCGATTGGCCCTGGCCATTGCACTAAGTACAACTTGGTCTGACCGAAGTGTACTAATCGGTGAGACCGAACGCAAATTCTCAGTGAAACCCTAGCATCTCGGAGTCACCAAACTGCAACTCGGTCTAACCAATGTTGTGTGTTTAGACTCTGTTAAGTGCTTCAGTGTCACCAAGATTTTCATATCGGTAGCTCTGAAATGCTTTCTGCAGAAAACTAAAACTAAGGTTTTGACTCAATTTTTTACAAAACCAGCTGCTTTTTGTGATGCTCATCCACTTTGCCCATACCTATCTATTCACAGGGTCTGTTTGCAAGATGTCCAGTGCAAGTGATAGCCAGAACAGGTCAGGGGACGAGCTTAATCTCAGTGAAGGCACTAGCCCTAGTGGTAGGTATGATGAGGGCAGCAGAAGCACTCCAAGCAATCTGCCCAAGGCTGCCACAAGGACAAACAAGAAGAAAACCTCAGATAGTGAGGATGACGATTTTGTTGCTGATGAGGCCACCTCAAGAAAGAGAGTGTTAAGGAAAGAGTATACTGCTACTGCTGCCACAAAGCCTGGTTCCCAAAAGAAAGCCCCTCCAAGGAAAGTTCTTTTGCCTAAAGTAAGAAAGCCTACTCAAGAAACAATGCAATTCACACTTGAAAAGTCAGATAATGATGATGAGGCTGCTAAAGGAAAGAAGAAGAAGAAGAAGAAGATGAAGAAGAAGAAGAAGAAGAAGAAGAAGAAGAAGAAGAAGAAGAAGAGAGCTAGAACAACAACTGCAAGTTCTTGGAAAACCCTCTATGAGGAGAGATGAAGATGAGGAGGAGGGAGAGCAAGCTGAAGCACCCCCTGCCAAGTCTCAGAAGCTTATGGCAGATGCCATTAAGACAGGTGTTGCTCCCTCCAAGCCCAAGCCCAAAGCTCCAGCTCATTCACCTAAAGCTACTGCTCCCAAGAGATCCACAAGAAATATCCCAACTGCTGAGAAGAACAAGGCCCCAGTGCCAGAAGTTCAAGAGGATGAAGAGCCAGCAGTGCTCAAGAAATTGAAGCCAAAGATTCCAGATCATGATGATGGTCATCAAGTTGCTGAGAACATGAAACCAAGGAAGGACAAAGGTCTGAGAGATTGGAGGAAAAATGATCCATACTCAGTGAGGAGAAGAACTGCTGTTGATTATCGTTTCCATACCAAAGAACATCAAGACTTTTATGAGACAGCTCTGCTTGACAAGAAGCCCATTGTGTGTGACATGAAGTGGGTGGACTGGAAGTACATAGATAACAATGAAGATTACTTCCCTCACGTTCATGAGAGCTTCAGGATGACAGGTGTTGATGCTTTTGTTGGACAAAAGCTAACCAAATGGAATGATGAGATTGTAATGCAATTTTACTCCACTGCCCATTTTTACCCAGATGGAAAGATCGTGTCGATGACTGAGGGCACTAGATACCAGTCATCAATCTCTGAATGGGCTACTCTTATCAATGCCCCAGAAGAAGAAGAAAATGATGTTGATGTATATGGCAAACCCAGGATGGACCACAACACTATGGCTCACATGTACAAGACCATTCCTCATGAAGCATTGGATTCCCACAAGTTTGGCTCCATGTATTACCTGCTTGCTGGATTGACTACCACAAACACCATACTAAGGCATACCCTATTGCCTAAGTCTGGAGATCATAGAATGATACGTGGTCACTCCATCAACCTGCTGCATTTGTTTGATAATCCACAGAAGTTCAAAGTTATGAGCCTGACTGTAGAGACAATCAAGAGAGCTGTTGCAGATCAGAAGAGGTCATGCGGATATGCACCCCACATTTAGATGCTTATCAACTCCAAGGTTGGTACAGACACATATCTGCTTGACAAAGAGCACCTTCCTCTTCAGCTAGAATTTGAAGATAATGAAGTGGTGATGGATGCTTCACATCCAACTTCAGCTGAGGCTCAAGAGAAGGCAGAGGCAGCAAGAGTAGCAAAGGCAACAAAGGCAGAAAGTGCTCCAAATGCATCTATTGCAAATCTCAAGACCAAGCAAGATCAAATGTCATATCTGCTAGAAGCAACGGTGAGGATTGAGCAAAGTCCGGCCAACTTAGCCAAGAATCAGCAAAGCCTAGAGAGGATAGTTGAAGACAAGATATTTAATCTAGATGTCAAGGTCACTGAGATATAGACTATTGTGGAGAAGCTGAGAGATGATGCTGAGGATAGTGATGATAGACCTACCACTGACAGATTTCAGACTGTGCCTAGGGCACAAAGGTCATCAGCTATGCCAGCAGCAGACACCAGGACTACACACTCAGCACCTGCCGCCACTACCGTAGTTGCACCCCCAGTGTCTACCCCGCCAGCTCCACAGACATCAGCTAAAGCATTTGCAGAAGGAGTTCTCTCAACACCGTCTACGCACACCGGAGCAACCAGCCAGAAGACCCCTTCAGGAGCTCCCGGAGATCGTGCCTAGAGTGTCGTATAGCACTATACATTTTCGAACTTTTTGGTAACTTGTTGCCAAAGGGGGAGAAAGTGTATAGATCATAGGCTTCGAGAGAGAGAGAGAGAGAGTCTTTTGCCTTGATGGTTTTCTTTTCCAGTTGCTACTTCGTTCGTTTGGTTGTGCTACTTATTTACTTTATGATCGTGAGATACTTCGTGTGGTTGTGTGACTGATCATACTATGTTTAATGTATGCTTAATGCCTATCTTTATGATTGTTTGTGTATTATCATTCACTTGTATCATTGGTGATGCGTGCATATTATTTCATTCTTATCATTTTGTGCGCTCCACAAAGATGTATGTGACATGGAAGAGTAACCCATGATCCTAATTGATTGTGAATTTACATTCAAACACAAATTTTAAATAATGCACAAGTTTAGGGGGAGCTCTTGCTTATCACATACTTCTCAAAGCGATGATGTATTACATTCATTTTATCATTTGTCGAAGCTTTGATCTATATGTTGTCATCAATTACCAAAAAGGGGGAGACTGAAAGTGCAACTAATCCCCGGTGGTTTTGGTAATTCATAACAACATATAGCTCATTGAACTAATATCCATTCAAGATAAATATTTCAGGAAGTTCAATGAATGGCATGGCATGGACTAGAGAAGTGGACCCCTCAAAATGCTAAGTACTAATATTGGCAAAAGCTCAAGGCTCTTCATCTTCATTTTAGTGATCCAAGATCACATTGAGTCCATAGGAAAGCCAATACTATTAAAAGGGGATGAGGTGTTGCTTAATGGCTTGCTTACTCAAATGCTTAGTGGTATTGCTCCAAAACCCTCAACCACTTTCTCCATCCAAATATTGTCCAAAACCTAAACTCCAACTCGGCCCCATTGATTCTTCCTATCCGGCGCCACCAAGTTCACATGACATAGCCACTGCCAGAAACCCTAGCAATTCGGTCTCACCAATACGGATCTCGGTCTCACAGAGATGGCCTTACCAACGCTCTGTGACTTGTTGCATTCATTTCGGTCTCACTGAGTTTATGCAATTGGTCTCACTGAGCTGGCTTGACAGACACTCTATTTCTCGTTGCTTCACTTTGGTTTCACCGAGTTGATGCAATCGGCGCCACCGAGTTGATGTTTGCCCTAAGCCCTAGCACATCGGTCCCATCGAGTTGTTCCAGTCGGTCCCACCGAGATTCCTAATGTTCACATTTTTGAACTGATTGGTGCCACCGAGTTTAACCATTCGGTCTCACCGAGTTGAGTCAAATGTGTGGAACGGTTGGATTTTTTGTGGAGGCTATATATACCCCTCCACCCCCTTCTCCATTTGTGAGAGAGCCATCAGAACGTGCCTACACTTCCACTACTCATTTTCTGAGAGAGAACCACTTACTCATGTGTTGAGATCAAGACATTCCATTCCTACCACAAGATTCTTGATTTCTAGCCTTCCCCAAGTTGCTTTCCACTCAAATCATCTTTCCACCATATCCAAATCTCTGAGAGAGAGTTGAATGTTGGGAGACTATCATTTGAAGCACAAGAGCAAGGAGTTCATCATCAACACACCATCTATTACCTTTTGGAGAGTGGTGTCTCCTAGATTGGTTACGTGTCGCTTGGGAGCCTTAGACATATTGTGGAGTTGAACCAAGAAGTTTGTAAGGGCAAGGAGATCGCCTACTTCGTGAAGATCTACCCGAGTGAGGCAAGTCCTTCGTGGGCGATGGCCATGGTGGGATAGACAAGGTTGCTTCTTCGTGGACCCTTTGTGGACTCGTGCAGCCATTACCCTTCACGGGTTGAAGTCTCCATCAACGTGGACGTACGATAGCACCACCTATCGGAACTACTCCAAAAATCTCCGTGTCAACATTGCGTTTGCCTTCTCCAAACCCTACCTTTACCTTCATATGCAATGTTTTACTTTCCGCTGCTATACTCTTAGAATTGCATGTGTAGGTTGATTGCTTGACTTGTGCTAGTTGTTAAAATCCACCCACAACTAAAATTGGGAAAATGATAGATTTTTATTTGGTCAAGTAGTCTAATCACCCCCCCCCCTCTAGACATACTTTCGATCCTACACGCCTACAGAACACACATATCAAATACTATGAGTATGATACAAGGTAACTAGTATTATCATCGCACTGGCACACTTGATACATTCTTACCATGAAATGAATTCTCTCTGCACATAACCTCTCTATTGCAGGAAAGGCATCTCTGCTTTCACTGTTATTCAAGTTATTTACTTTTCAGAGTTTTTACCGTCTTTACTATAGACCTTTTACCTTTGTCATTCTGGTTTATTAGCCCACCATGATAGTAGCAATATTTGCATAAGCTCAAGCAGTTACTTCATACAAGAACTGTGACACCTTGTGGGTGACAGAAGTGTCAATATAAATACTCTCCTCTGCTCTTCGTTGGGACGACAACTAATTGGGATACTTCCACGAAAGTGCTACACAACCTTGTTTGGCTTGCAGTCATCAATACTGGATTTCGTTTACCCAGTGTTTAATTGCCATTGAAGATATTTGAGGCAGTGAATGTACAGACCAGCTTGATTAACTTCATATATGGCATTCCATACAACTTTGAGAAATTGTCTTATGTTCCTCTAAACTGTTGTGAAAAACTCCAATGGAAAATTGGAGGGCTATATCCTTTTCGATTCATTGCCAATAGTTACACTTGGTCGAAATCAGCTTGGAACCTTCATTCAGTTAAAAAATTGTTGGGCCATATAAATCTTCTTTTTGTCAACAATTGAGCAATGCACTAGTGGGATGGCTAATATCTGCTAAGGATATGCAAACACAAAGACATCCGGCTGGCTACATTTCATTTGTTTGGATTGCTCTGTCACTTCCATAAATTACTAATAGCAAAAGAGTGGTGGAACGCCTGGTTTTCACTTGAATAGACTAATGGGACAAAGGTTTTTTGAGATGGTGATTACTATCAGACTTCTACCACCATGGGACCCAGGTGATACAAGTGCAGTATGTTTCAGATTTTCCAGATCTTCAGATTGTGGGCAAGGAACAATTCAAGGAAGGAGGAGTGTCATGCCCATGGCCGTGTTCCTCAATCAAGTATGCACCGGTCAGAAGTACTACTGCTTCGCCTTCGATTAAGTCCAGGCCAACAATGACTACTACCTCGATGATACCTTCGTCTTTCTCCTTGCTCAGGTCTAACTCGACCGTGGCTTCTACCATGCCCCTACCACCGTGACTCTAGCAATGCCAAGGAATGTCAAGTGTCATGGGACCCTAGCAGGAATTTGACAACATCAGCTTGGGGTCAAGCCGAATCTCGGCGAGGGGGGATTGCCAATGACTCTTCTCTGGGTTACCAATGTGGGCCATGTGCTAGCATCAGAGTGCAGTGGGATCCAGGTGGGCGTCGGCTTGGGGTCAAGACACTTTTCAAGGAGGGGGGATGTTAGGAGCCCTCCAACCTAAACAGTTTACATTGGACCAGCTCATGGGTCAGGCCCGTTTGGGAAGCACCAAGACTACAACTATTTGAGAGGAGGCAACGAACAGGGTATCTAGTGGATCAACAGCGAAACGACACCCATCGACTATGTCCTTCCCCTACACTTATCATTCTTTGCCATGCATATGTTACAAACGCCTGAACTATTTGTGACTTCTGGGTTGGTCTTAGGTAAGCTAGTAGGTTGTTGTTTCACGCCTAATTACTTTGCACCATCTTCTCTTCCAGAACCTCTTGTGCACGCCGAATTATATGGAAATTATCCTCTTGTCTAGAATATCCCATATGTCACTTGATTTCCCACCTAAAACGTCTATTTTTTAAAGGAACAAAATAAACAAGGAGATTTGCAATCTTTTGCATTTATTAGCATTAGTGGGAAAGTTGAAATGATAATCTCAAAATATACAAGAATATCTTGTTTAAACATGGGTAAAAATGAGTGTAAACTCCACTCATCAATCCTCTTGACTATGAGTTCCTAGCAATAGCTATGTGTCATCCTATGTTCCATGACTCAACATAGTGATCATATGCGATGGTTGTGATCCATATGACGTAATCTATGCGGTGATTTTTTTATGTAGTGTGATGATTTATTACTTTATGATCAGATTATTTATGTTATCCTAGATGAATTTTAGATTATATTGCTCTACGATTCATTAGTCCAATACTAGCACATATGCCCATGCATTGCAACGGGAGAAAAAATAGTATGCATTTAAATTCACAAACATTTTTTGAAAACACCAACTTCTTTTATAAAAACATGAACATTATTTGAATTTGCAAACATTTTTTTAGAACGGGAACATGTGTTGAAAATTCATAACATTTCTCGAAAATGTGTATCTTTTAACATTATTTTGAATTGTGAAAATTTCACTAAAACAAGAATGCTTTTCGAATTTGGGGCATTTTTTAAAATGCCATTTACTTTTTAGAAATCTCGAACAATTTTGAAAAACAATAATTTTTTTGAAAAATTGGAAACTTTTTCAAGTTTTGAATATTTTTCAAAATAGCAACAAAATTTTGGAATTTTGAATATTTTCTATAATTATTTTTTAAAATTCTGAACGTTTTTTGGGAATTTTGAATTTATGAAATAAATTCTATAAGAAAAATAAACTTGGAAGGGAAAAAAGAGATAGGGGAAGGAGAATAAAAATAGAAGCAAAACACAAAAACAAAGAAAAATGGGCTAACCCATTATCGGTTGGCCTGTGCGAAGCTCTGGCTATTTGTGGCCGTGTGCGGAATATAGAATTTTTTCAGCTGCGTTAACGAAAAATAAGTAGGCTGGCTTCGCTGGGCCACAGCGCGCTGTCCACATACGAAATTCTGAAAAAGGCTTTTTTTCTAGCATTCGAACGCATAAGAATTTAGTACCACCTCGGATAGAAAAAAAGTCCACGTACGAAATTCTGAAAAAGGCTTTTTTTTTCTAGCAGACGAACGCATAAGAATTTAGTATCACCTCGGATAGAAAAAAATATTTTCGACAGTGAACGAATGAAAAAAATGGCGAAATGCACCTTACTTTATTAGTAGGTATAGATATAGATATGGGTTAGAAGTATTGAGTGTCGTTCTAAGGAGATAATAGATATGTCTCCTATTCTCTCATGTTATGTATGCCACTCCAACAACCTTTTATGCACTTATAATGTCTACTTTACCTAGAGTTCTAAAACATTAACGCGACCATCATTGTTGCCACAAAAGCCACCCCATCAACATCATTTGCCAGCACCTCATAACCACAACGTCCTATGTGTATGGCACAGGGAAAGTATAAAGGATTGATGGCCTTCAAGATGACGCACCAGAGAGGGAAGCAACATTTGGAAATGTCGCAGTCACCAATATATCAAGGTTCATACGAATAACATGAACCATCTATGAAAAAGTTCATGAATATCTACTCCATGACAACCCTAGGAGGGACAACAACACCCACTGCCATCACCATCGCCGTACCCGGCACTTTAGGTGGGCTTTCACCCCAAGCAACAAGACCCAACACCCTCGCACAACCGACCAAGGCATAAGACACAAGGAAGCTCCCATGACGTTGCCAAGACACATCTCCACTAGCCCACACACCTTCGTAGCAACAACCACACCATCATCACACTGGACCCACCTAAAATTCTCACCATTGACAAGGAACTAGCTGAGCCCATCAGATTAAGCGAACACCTGAGTCCATACCGCTACGAAAACCACCAAAGGCCATCGGAAGAGGGCATGTTTCAAAGAAAATGATTCACAGACCAGGCATGGTGTTTGAATGATAGAAGGTCCATAGGTGATTTTTTGTATAGCTTTGACCTAATCTTACCTCTTGGAGTCCTTCAAAGCATGTCCTAGTTTCTAGATCAAACACAAAATTTGATTATAAGGCATTAGCTAATGGAACAACATAGAATATTTTAGTAGAGTCGGTTCTTGGTGAGCTTGGTGGCACTCAATAAAGAATTGCATATTAGTCATGCAACAATTTTTCTGTACTTATTTCTTTGTGAATCCAATATTTCTTGCTCAGAAAAACATATAGAGGTGATATCAATCTGTTCAAGAACGTGTTGTTTGCATATTGTCGCAAAATTCAATTTGTGGCTTCAGTGAGCATGTTGTAGATGAATTCACCAAGCCTTTACCAATGTAACAATTATAAAATTTCAAGTGGAACATCAAGTTGGACAAGTTGGTAAAAAGGGAGAATGTTATGGTAATTCCTTGTGAACCATTGTGGATTATAAATAGCATTCTTTTTAAAGAGAAAGATATGATATGTAGCTTGAGAACCAAGTTGTAATATATGTTTATCCCTGATTTTCTAAGTTACCCTGTTGGTTGATGTTGGCAATATAAATACATAATGTAGTAACGAGCACAAATGGCAATCTAGCTCCCTGTTTCATTCATTATAATAATAAAATTATGATACCAGTCTTTTTTTCTTATAAATGTATGATAATTTTGGTCTCAAAATGTAGATACCAAAAATAAATATTCAAAAACATCCAAGTGTACCCAGGCATAGGTTGATAAGGCCGGAATGCTGCTATTAGTTAGTGGTAAGCATGTACGTAGAGAGGATGTATCCGTTACACTGAAGGAATTACACCATGCTATTATGGACAATTGCATTCTTGTCTGACTGATGCGGCCTGACTGGTAAATGGACTATTGGCATCTTAGCAACGAAGCCCTCATGCATTATCAAGATTAACCTGCACTGCACCATTTTTCTCTCCCATCACTAAATGCATATTTTTTATTTCTTTCTTCAAACATGCGAATGACCATATATGTCGAACCATATATCTGAATTTAGATTTGGTTTTACCATCATCTTTGTTTTGATGAGATGTTCGAAACAAGACTAATGTTGAATATATTTTCTATTTTGAAACTTGACCACAACATTTATAAGTTCTCGAAACGGGCCCCAACCGTCCTACATTCGCTTTGGTAAGAGCTCCTTTTTTTGAATGTGTGTCTTGTTAGCTTAACAAGGGGGAAAACATACTTCGTTTTTTTTATAAATTAAATAGTTGGTGCATAGATTTAAAGAAAGTTCATGAATTTTGGATAAGTTCCCGAAATTGACAATATATTCAAGAATTTGTAAAATGTTTTCGACTTTGAAAAACATGTTCATCAAACTTAAACAAAAGTTCTAGATTAAAAAATCAAGGATTTTGAAAAGGTTAACAAATTTTTAAATATTAATGAATTTAGAAAGTGTTCATGAATTTGAAAAAAAATTCACCAATTTTACAAAATAATATAAAATTTAAAAATGTTAATGGATTTAGGAAAACATTCATGAACTTAAGAAATGTTCATGAATCTAAATAATAAAATGTTCAAAAAATTTGAACAATAAAAAAGGAAACAAAACCAAAACAAAAATAAAAAAGACATAAATACAGTTATACCCAAAAGAAATCCATAGAAAAAAGTAATCTGTCGGAAGCTTATGCAAGCTTCCAAAAACCGGTAGAAAGGGGGAGCTACATGGGCCTGCCAATTTACTGCATGCAGCGTGCATGTATATGGGTGTTTTGTACGAAAATACCTAGATGAAATGCGTGAAGCACTAAATAGGACATTCCAATGGTGGGGCCAAACCTTTTGTTGTTCATGTTGCAGATTGGGGCCAATAAGCTCAGTCAAAATATGATTTCTTAAGCATCTGGCCTATAAATGTGAAAAGTTCATAGACACTTCCTCACCTGGGACCGTGTCAACACAAGGATTTTCCCATTTGTAGCAAATCGCCTCCGCCCATGCATGTACGACTACATGTGAGAAAATAGTATCACATTGCTTACATGATAGACTATCACCAACATATAAAGCCAAGGATTCCAAGGCAACTAAACGAGCTAAATATTTCACATGAGTTGGGAAAATATGTGAATGGTTATGGATGCATACTCTGTGACGAATATAGAGAGGATTTTGTATAGTAGACATGAAATCCAGACGACTATAAAAAGTATTGAACATAATAAATGAATGAATCATATACACAACTATGAAATTTTGTTTATACATAACTACAAACTATGAGGTTTCAACAACTCCTAATTTTGAAGGGTTAGACTTCGCGTTGATTAAATTCAAAAACATGAACTTTATGTTCATAACATCAATTACACGACACGATGTTGAACTTATATTCACTATAGCACTTTGAACGGTAAAATTTGGTGGAATATAATATGGGGGTGATTACCAACCAAAAATTCCTAGTGTGACGTTAGTAGTAGAGACAATTATTGCCATGGGAAATACTTCACATATGGCTGGCAAAAATAATACACATACATGTCTCCAACGCGAAGAAACTAGTCAATATACAATGGCCCACACTTTATATTGTTTCCTCCTCTCCTCCCCCAAGCAAATAATCTTACCATTTTCGCCTTCCCCTCCCCCACCCAAGCCTTCTATATAACCCCATTCCCGGTTCTCTTTCCACGAGCAACATTAAAAATATCTCTGAGTTCGCTAGTTATCGTGCAATGCCCGTAGGTGCTCAACCCCTCTTGTTGCACCGATGACATCCTCCAATCTCATAGTCTCATCTCTGGATGCGCCTCTCATCCATCAATCATCATCGATATCACCCCTGGGTCAATTCTCAAGGTGAGGAAATTTTGTTGGTTTCAGATCTAGAATTCTCTCCACAAATCCAGGGATTGTCGAGATTTGTCATAGAAGTGGCTTAATTTAGCTGGTTCTAGGTCTGGTCATAGTCAAGTTATGATGTATCGAATCAAGGTTTGGATCTTGTTGTATGTGAACATTCCAGCCATTCAAAGTAAATATACGACTAGATCTGGGTGCATCCATACAGATCTAGCACATTATATGTGTGATTTTGCGATATCGCAGGTACATAAGGCCTGATCTTGGAAGATCCACTCTGATGTGGTCATCTAGAGGGCATGATGCGGCAATATATGGTAGGAAGTTGGCATCTAATACGGACACCATGAATTATGCATTTTCCTCGGCCATAGACAACACCCTTTACTTTTATGGTGGAGCTAGCAGTTCAAGGGGATTTCTTAATCATCTTCATATATTTTCCGGCCCATAAACTCCTCACAATGAGTGAAGTTCCACTATAATGCTCTGGTGAGTATTTCTTTGAGTTCATCCATTTGTAATCTTGTTTCCCCCTTCCTTTTTTATTTACATGTTGTGTTGTCTTGTTTTAATTATATTCATCTCCTCCCGTCATGTTATGGTAGTTTACATACTAGTTCTCTCTCGTTTTCACTTCAAAGAGTTCAAATTGGTTATTTTCATGTATAGATATGTCTAAGAGGGCCAATATTTAGGAAGATGCTTGATTTTGATTTTTGCACAACCTGAGGAGTTGAGGACGATGCTTGGTTAGTTTACAATAGTTTTGCTAGCAAAACTAATATATTGCAACGCGAAGAGACTACTTAGTATACAATAGCCCACATTATATATATGTTTTCCTCCTCTCCTCCCCCAATCAAATCATGTTACCATTTTCGCCTTCCCCTACCCCACCCAAGTCTTTTATATAACCCCATTCCCGGTTGTCTTTCCACGAGCGACATGAAAAACATCTTTGACTTCTCTAGTTATCATGCAATGCCCATAGGTGCTCAAACTCTCTTATTGAACCGATGACATCCTCCAATCTCATAGTCTCATCTCTGGATGTGTATCTCATCCACCATTCTTCATCGACATCACCCTGTTTCAACTCTCAAGGTGAGTAAATTTTGTTGGTTTTTAGATCCGGAATCTTCTCCACAAAACCAGGTATTGTCGAGATTTGTCGTAGAAGTGGCTTAATTTAGCTTGATCAGGTCCCGTCATAGTCAAGTTATGATGTATCATATAAATGTTTGGATCTTCATGTATCTGAACATTCCAGTCATTCTATCTAAATATACGACTAGATCTGGATGCATCCATATAGATCTATGACATGATATGTGTTATTTTGCGATATCGCAGGTAGATAAGGCCGGATCTAGGAAGATCCACTCTGATGCGATCATCTAGAGGGCATGATGCGCCAATATATGGTAGGAAGTTGGCATCTAATACGGACACCATGAATTATGCATTTTCCTCGGCCACAGACAACATCGTTTACTTTTTTGGTGGAGCTTGCAGTCCATGGGGATCTCGTCATCATCTTCATATATTTTTCGGCCCATAAACTCTTCATGGCAAGAGAAATTATAGTACAATGCTCGGGCGAGTATTTCTTCGAGATTATCTATCTATAATCTTGTTTCCCCTTCCTTTTTTTATTTACGTGTTCTGTCATCTTGTTTAAATTATATTCATCTCCTCCTATCATGTCATAGTAGTTTATATACTATTTCTCTCGCGTTTTCACTACGAATAGTTCAAACTGGTTATTTTCATGTATAGATATCTCTAAGAGGACCAATATTTAGGGACATGCTTGATTTTAATTTTTGCACAACATGTGGATGATGTTTGGTTAGTATACTATATCTTTGCTAGCCAAATCTTGCGGCCTTGAACATGAAATGGTAGCTAATATGATGGGCTATCCTAATGCTTGCCGGAACCATGAATAGGGAATGTTAGCTATTATGTTGTACAATACCTCCTGTTATCAAAGTTATGGCTTGGGGTCAACAAGGTCACTCAAAATAGCATTTTTTAAGCATCTGGCCCATAAATGTGAAAATCCCATAGACACATCATCACCTTGGCTGTGGCAATAATAGTATTTTTCAATTTGTAGCTCTGCGCCTCCGCCCATGCATGTACGACTACATGTGAGAAATAGTCTCACATTGCTTACATGATAGACTATCATCAACATATAAAGCCAAGGATTCCATGGCAACTAACCCGGGTAAATACTTCACAGGAGTTGGAAAATTATGTGAACTGTTAAGGTTGCACACTCAGTGACGAACATAGAGAGGATTTTGTATAGGTGGACTTGGAGTCAAGACTACTATAAGACGTATTAAATACAATAAATAAATCTAATATAAAACTATGAAATTTGTTATTCATAACTACAACTATTATGTTTCAATAACTCCTAAATTTTAAGGGTTAGACTTTACATTTACTAAATACATAAACATTAACTTCATATTCTAACATCAATTACAAGGCACAAGAGATTACAGTTATGTGGAACTTTGATTCGCTATAGCAATTTGAATGGTAAAATTTGCTGGAATATAATATGGTGCTGATTACCAACCAAAAATTCCTAGTGCGATGTTAGTAGTAGAGACAACTATTGCCAATGCAAATACTGCACAAATGGATGGGAAAAATAATATACATATCTCTCTCCAACGCGAAGAGACTACTTAATCTACAATGACCCACAATATATATTGTTTTCTCCTCTCCTCCCCCAAGCAAAGCATATTACCATTTATTACTTCCCCTCCCCCTCCAAAGCCTTTTATATTACCCCATTCCAGATTCTCTTTTCATGACCGACATGAAAAACATCTCCGACGTCTCTACTTGTCGTGCAATGCCCAATAGATGTTCAACCCCTCTTCTTGCACCAATGACATCCTCCAATCTCATAATCTCATCTTTGTATGCGCCTATCATCCATCATTCTTCATCGATGTCACCTCTGTGTCAACTCTCGAGCAGAGTAAATTTTGTTGGTTTTGAGATCTAGAATCCACTCCACAAAAGCAGGGATTGTCGAGATTTGTCGTACAAGTGGTTTAATCTAGCTGAATCTATGTCCAATCATAGTCAAGTTATGATTTATCATATCAACATTTGGATCTTGACATATGTGAACATTCCAGCCATTCAAAGTAATTATATGACTGGATTTGGTTGCATCCTTACAGATCTAGCACATGATATATGTGATTTTGTGATATCGCAGGTACATATGGTCAGATCTAGGCAGATCCACTCCAATGCAGTCATCTAGAGGGCATGATGCATCAATATATGGTAGGAAGTTGGCATCTAATACGGACACCATGAATTATGCATTTTCCTCGGCCATAGGCAACACCTTTACATTTATGGTGGAGCTCGCAGTCCATGGGGATATCTTTGTCATCTTCATATATTTCAAACTCCTCATGGGGAGAGAAATTCCAGTATAATGCACTTGTGAGTATTTCTTCTACTTTATCCATCCGTAGTCTTGTTTTCCCCTTCCTTTTTTATTTATGTGTTGTGTCATCTTGTTAAAATTACATTCTTCTGCTTCCATCATGTCACATTAGTTTATATTCTCATTTTCACTTAAGAGAGTTCAGATTTGTTTTTTTTTCATGTATAGATATCTCTAAGAGGAGCAATATTTAGGAAGATGCTTGATTTTGAATTTTGCACAAAATGAGGATGATGCTTTGTTAGTTTACTATAGTTTTCCCAGCCAAACCAATATCTTGCAACCTTGAAGATGGAATGGTAACTAGTATGATGGGCTATCCCAATGCTTTCTACAACCATGAATGAGGAATGGTAGCTATTATGTTGGGCCAGCCCTTTTTTCGTCCAAGTTGTAGCTTGGGGCCAACAAGGTCACCCAAATAGCATTTCTTAAGCATCTGTCCCATAAATGTGAAAAGCCCATAGACACACAATCGCCTCGAGTCGTACCAACACTAGGATTTTCCCATTCGTAGCTTTGCGCCTCAGCCCATGCTATATGAGTACATGTGAGAAAATACTCTCACATTACTTACATGATAGATTATCACCAATATATAAAACCAAGGATTCCAAGGCAACTAACCGGGCTAAATATTTCACACAAGTTGGAAAAATATGCGAGCAGTTATGGTTGCACACTAAGTGCCGAACATAGAGAGGATTTTGTATCAGTGGACTAGGAATCCAGACGACTATATGAAGTATTGGAAACAATAAATAAATGTATCAAATATACAACTATGAATTTGTTTATTCATAAATACAACTATGAGGTTTCAATAACTCCTAACTTTTAAGGGTTAGATTTTACATTGATTACATTCATAAACATGAACTTCGTATTCATAACATCAATTACCCAACACAAGAGATTACAGTGATGTTGAACTTTGACTCGCTATAGCACGTTGAGCTATAAAATTTGCTGGACTATAATATGGGGGTGATTACGAATGAAAAATTCCTAGTGCGACGTTAATAGTACAAAAAACTATTGTCAATGGAAATAGTACACATATGGCTGGCAAAAATAATACACTTATCTATCTCCAACCCAAAGAGACTAGTTAATATGCAATGGCCTACACAATATATTGTTTCCTACTCTCCTCCCCTGAGAAGAGCATCTTACCAGTTTCGCCTCCCCCCTCCCAGCCAAAGCCTTTTATATAACCCTATTCATGGTTCTCTTTCCATGAGCGGCATGAAAAAATCTTCGACTTGTCTAGTTATCGTGCAATGCCCATAGGTGCTCAACCCCTCTTGTTTCACTGATGACATCCTCCAATCTCAAAGTCTCAACTCTGGATGCCCCTCTCATCCATCATTTTTCATTGATATCACCCTTGTGTCAACTCTCAAGGTGAGTAATTTTTGTTGATTTTTAGATCTAGATTCCTTTCCACGAAACAAGGGATTGTCGAGATTTGTCATAGAAGTGGCTTAATCTAGCCGGATCTAAGTCCCATCAGAGTCAACTTCTGATGTATTGTATCAATGTTTGGATCTTGACGTATCCGAACATTCTAGCCATACAAAGTAAATAGACGACTGGATCTGGATGCATCTATATAGATCTAGCACATGATATATGTGTGTTTTGCGATATCGCAGTTGCATATGGCTGGATCTAGGTATATCCACTCTGATGCAGTCATTTCTGGGGCACGATGCGTTAATATATGGTTGGGAGTTGGCATCTGATACAGACAGCATGATTTATGTGTTTTCCTTGGCCATAGACAACACCGTTTACATTTACAACGGAGGTAGCAACCCATGAGGATCTTTTCGTCATCTTCCTATACTTTTTTAGCCCATAAACTCCTCATGGTGAGAGAAATCCTCTATAATGCTCTCGTTAGTATTTCTTCTACTTTATCCATTTGTAATCTAGTTTTCCCCTTTCTTTTATATTTACGTGCTCTTCCATCTTTTTAAATTATACTCATCTCCTCCCATCATGTCAGATTAGGTTATATTCTAGTTCTCTCTCATTTTCACTTCAAAGAATTCAAGGAGGTTATTTTCATGTATAGATATCTATAATTTGATCAGTATTTAAGAAGATGCTTGATTTTGAATTTTGGACAACATGAGGGATGATGCTTGGTTAGTTTACAATAGTTCCGCTAGCCAAACTAATATCCTGCAACCTGGAACATGAAATGGTAGCTAGTATGATGGGCTATCCTAATGCTTATTGCAACCATGAATGGGGGAATGGTAGCTATTATGTTGAGCTAGAACTTTTGTTCTCTAGGCTCTAGCATACGGGGACAACAAGGGCACTCAAAATATGATTTCTTAAGCATCTAGCCCATAATGTGAAAAGCCCATAGACACATCATCACCTGTGGCCGTACCAACACTAGGATTTTTCCCATTTGTTGCTTTGCGCGTCCACCCATGCATGTATGACTACATGTGAGAAAATATACTCACATTTCTTACATGATAGACTATCACCAACACATAAAACCAATCATTCCAAGGAAACTAAACGGGCTGACTATTTCACATGAGTTGGAAAAATCTATGAATGGTTATGGTTGCCCACTCCGTGACGAACATAGAGAGGATTTTGTATAAGTGGACTTAGAATCCAAACTACTATAGAAAGTATTGAACATAATAAATAAATGAATCAAATACACAACTATGAAATTTTTTTATTCATAACTTCAACTATGATGTTTCAATCACTCCTAATTTATAAGGGTTAGATTTTACATTGAGAAAATTCGTAAACATGAACTTCATATTCATAACATTAAATATATGGCACAAGAGATTACAGTGATGTTGAAATTTGATTCTCTATAGCATGTTGGACGGTTAAATTTGGTGGACTTTCATATAGGGGCTGATTACCAACCAAAAAATCCTAGTGCAATGTTAGTAGTTGAGACAACTATTGTCAATGGAAATACTGCACATATTTCTGGCAAAAATAATACAAATATCTGTCCAACGTGAAGGGACTCATTAATATATGATGCCCCACACTATATATTGTCTCCTCCATCCCCCAAGCAAATCATATTACCATTTCCGCCTTCCCCTCCCCACCCAAGCCCTTTATATAACCCTATTCCCGGTTCTCATTCCACGAGCGACATCAAAAAATCTCTAACTTCTCTAGTAATCGTGCAATGCCCATCGGTGCTCAACCTCTCCCGTTGCACTGATGACATCCTCCAATCTCATCATAGTCTCATCTCTAGATGCGTGTGATACCACCCCTGTTATAACTCTCAAGATGAGTAAATTTTGTTTATTTTTAGATCTAGAATCCTTTCCATCAAACTAGGGATTGTAGAGATTTTTCGTAGAAGTGGCTTATTCTACCTGGATCTAGGTCCCATCAGAGCCAAGTAATGATGTATCGTATCAATACTTGGATCCTTGATGTATCAAGTAAATTTACGACTGGCTCTGGATGCATCCATACTGATCTAGCACATGATATGTGTGATTTTGTGATATCGCAGGTACATATGGTTGGATCTTGGCAGATCCACTCCGACGCGGTCATCTAGAAGGCACGAGGCATCAATATATGGTAGGAATTTGGCATCCAATACAAACACAAGGAATTATGTGTTTTCCTCGGCCACAGACAACACCGTTTATATTTATGGTGGAGCTAGAAGTCCATGGGGATCTCTTCATCATAATCATATATTTTTGGCCCATAAACTCCTCACGGCGAGAGAAATTCCACAACAATTCTCTGGTGAGTATTTCTTTAAGTTTATCACTTTATAATCTTGTTTTCTTATTCATGTGCTTGGTCACCTTGTTAAAATTATATTGTTTTCCCCTTCCTTTTCTTATTCACGTGCTTGGCCGTCTTGTTAAAATTATATTTATCTCCTCCCATCATGTCAAATTAGTTTATATTCTAGTTCTTTCTCGTTTGCACTTCAAAGAGTTCAAATTGGTTATTTTCCTGTATAGATATCTATAATAGGACTAATATTTAGGAAGAAGCTTGATTTTGATTTCTGCACTAAATGAGGATGATGCCTGGTTAGTTTACAATAATTTTGCTAGCCAAACTAATATCATGCAACCTTGAACATGAATGGGTAATGGTAGCTATTATGTTGGGATAGCTCAATGCTTGGCAATTTATCTGGGCTAGATGCCTACAAATCACTAGTTGTATGTCTAGACTGCACATTAATAACTTATTTATTTATTTTGTTGGTCCATTCCAAGGCCCACATACTCCAGGTCCATGTTACACATGGTCCAATGCCACTTTTTTAAAACCAGGAATTGTGTACATGCAATGCACATTAATATTAGGCAAGATATTAATGGTATTGCATTAATATTGGGTTAGATATAAATTACACGTTAATATTAGGTAGCATATAATTACTTCATTAAAATTGACGTTGAGATTAGGCATCATATTAATTAGGGAAGGGTGCTAAACATGTGTAACACTAAACACTCGAGCGACGTTGATCGTTTCATAGATGTTGCTAAGCGGATGGGATTTATTGGATCTCCGCAACACTTTTTATATTTGTTTAGATTTGATTCATCATCATTGAATGTGCATTATGCATTGCTAGATGATCTTAGAAATCGTCTACAAATCTCATGGTTTTTATTGGTGTTTAATTTGTTTCCAATTGTAGTGATAATTAGGTGGCATGGAATTAATTATTTCTTCACAAAACATAAGATTTTTGGCAGACCATTTAGGAAAATTCAAACACTTGTTGGTAACTTGATGGTTTAGTTTCATAAACCAAAAGCATTAATGATTGTCGAACTATATGTAAAGTATATGGGTGTGTCCCAACTCATTGAGACATGCCCTTCCATTTCATTACATTGCGCAATTAAGAAGGGAACACCATACATACTAAAAGAAAGACCATATGGAAGGGTGCAACCATAGCGCCATAGCAGTATAATGTCTTTAAATTAATATAAACAAACATCAAACTGAAAATAGACGTCTTTGCACACACTGCCAGCTTGAACACGTGCCACGTTACACATCTATACTATGCTTCATCGATGTCAAGTTGCTTTGGGTACAAAATTATTCGAAATGTCATCCAAATTTAAAGTATTACATAGAACATCGCTAGCATTCAACATACCAAGGTAAATCATAAGCAGTTGTTTGGCTCCCACTAGATGCTACAACAACGATGGAATACCAAAAAAGAAACACGATCCCTAGATAGAGATCATAACACAAAACAAATTTTGCCAAGTAACATTACCAAGAAACCTCTCCATCTCTTCAGCCCTTGGTGGAGAACTTCATTGCATTGATCTTCAAGTCATCTTGCCGCCGGAGAGAAAGAGTAGCCGTAAACTAGGGGGATGCCTCCGCGGGGACTAGAACTCCCAAAGCCACGTGCGGGTTCAGCGACGGTGGCACTGCCACCACAGGGTCAGTTGGCACCAGTGAAGCCATTGCCAGCACGAGAGATGGTGGATCCTCCACCACGGGGTTAGCTGGCACTACTGAAGCCAAGGCTAGCGATGGTGCTTCCAAAGCTTCACCTGCACACATACGCGCGCACACACACACACACACACACACGCGCGTAATAAACTTAGCACCTTGATATGTGGTATGAAAGAATGCTCATGAATGCATGTAAACTAAAGTTTGTACATGCGCAATAGAGGAGTCATTAGCAGCATGCACATATGCTTACCTGGCTGCACAACTTGCTGCTCTGGAACGATGAGCTCTGGAGGTGGCGGCGACAGTGGTGATGATGGCGTATTGGCATTTATCCAAAGCACACGATAAGGACAACAATGGCGGCCGGAATGCCCGAGGCCACTGCCGTCTCATCCACAGAGCTAGCGATGACCTGTGTGCATCTACGCCATGGAAGGGAAGGTGAAGGTGACCGCATGGATCTCATCCTGAGCGCATGGTAAGGACGGTGGATGCGGCTTGATCTATCGACACCGTCGTTGGAAGCCATCTCTCATTGGATAGAAACCAGGGTGGTGCTAGGAGTGCTTGAATGGGGAGTAGGTGAGTCCTTTGACCTGTGCTTTAACCATGTACTTATACCGTGCGCACGTTGACATGGGCCGTTTCCCTAAGACCGACGCTAACATGGGCCTTAGGTTTCTTTCATTTTTAGTATTTATTTTTTGTGAGAAAAAATATTTTTGAATTTAGTGTGAATCTTTCAACCTTAGCGATCCATAACAACCGCATAGGAGAGTCAACTGTGTAAAGGTTAAAAAAAACTCATCAGTTTTACATCCAAATATAGTGGATTGCTAAGGTTGATCGATTCACACTAAATTTAAAAATCATTTTTATCACAACAAATAAACCCTCAAAATAACGAAACCTAAGGCCCATGTTGGCCTCGGTCTTAGGGAAATGACCCATATCAACATGCACACGGTATAAGTAGACGGGTAAAGCACAGATCAAAGAACTCACCTACTCCCTGTTCAAGCATACATTGCTCCACCCTGGTTTCTACCCAACGAGAGATGGCCTCCAATGACGGTGTCGATAGCTCAAGCCGTGGTTGTCATCCTTGCCGTGCGCTTCGGATGAGAGCCATGTGGTCGCCATCACCTTCACCACCACGGCGTAGACGCACACAAGTCGTTGCTTACTCGTGGATGAGATGACAGTGGCCTCGGGCATTCCCACTGCAGGATCTAGCCGATGTCACCATTCCTATTGTACGCTCCGGATAAATGCCAGTGCGCCATCATCACCAACGTGTCATCTCCACCACCTCTAGAGCCCATCAAGCCAGAGCAGCAAGTTGTGCAGCCAGGTAATGATACGTGCACGCCCGCTAATGACTCGTATGTTGTGTACATACAAACTTTAGGTTACATGCATGCATGAGCATTATTTTGTACCATAGATCGAAGTGCTAAGTTTGTTACGTATGCCTGTGTAGGTGAAGCTGTGGAAGCGCCGCTGCTAGCCTTAGATCCAGCGGCGCCAGCTGACCCCGAGGTGGCGGATCCACTGTCTCTCGCGTCGGCAGTGGCTCTGATGGTGTCAGCTGACCCTATGGTGGTGGCGGCGCTGTCAGTGAACCAAGACGTGGCTTCAGGGTTTCCAGTACATGTGGATGCATCCCCGTAGTTTACTCCTGCCCTTTATCTCCGTCGGCAAGATGACTTGAAGATCGATGCAATAAAGTTATTCGCCGACGGCTAAAGAGATGGGGAGGGTTCTTGGAAATGTTACTTTGGGAAAATTTGTTTCTTGTTGTGAGCGTCGTCTAGGGATCGTGTTTCTTTTATGTATTTCGTCGTTATTATAGCAGTTGGGAAGCTAAATTGTTGCTTTTGATTTACCTTGTTATGTTTAATGGCAGCGATTTTCTATGTAAGGCTTTGGAAGCCATTTTGAATAAAATTCTACCCAACGCAATTCTACGCCAGCGAAGTGTAGTATAGATGCATAGCGTGGCACATGTTCCAACTGGTAGTGTGTGTAATGAAGTCTGTTTTCAGTTTGTTGTTTGTTTCTTAATTGAGATACATTATATCGTCGTGGCGCTATGCTTGACCCTTGCATGTGGTCTTTCTTTTAGTACGTAAAGTGTTTCCTTCTTAATTTCATAATGCAATAAAATGGAAGAGCCAGGCTCATTGAGCTGGGATGCAGCTATAGACTGATTACATTACATATACTTCAGTAATCATTAATGCTTTTGGTTTAGGAAACCAAATCATCAAGTTACTCTAATGTAAGTTCTTTGGCAATCAAACAGGACAAGCAATAAAATAAAAACAAGTGTTTGAATTCCTTAACGGTCTGCCATAAATTGTATGCTTTGTGAAGAAATAACTAATTGCATGCCACCTAATTATCACTATAATTGGGAACAAATAAACATCAATGAAAACCATGAGATTTTTAGACGATTTCTAGGGTAAGGGTGAGCTAGCAATGCATAATGCACATTCAATGATGATGAAATAAAACTGCACGAATATAAAAAGAGTGAGTTGCGGAGATCCAACAAATCTCATCCGTTTAACCTCGTCTATCCAACAGCCATCGTCGCTCCACTTTTTAGCATTACACATGTTTAGCACCCTCTCCTTACTAATATCATGCCTAATATCAACATCAATGTTGATCAAGTGATTATGTCCTACCTAGTATTCACATGTAATTTATATCTTACCCAATATTAACGTACAGTACAATTAATATCTTGCCTAATATTAACGTGCATTGCACGTACACAATTACTAGTTTTTAAAAACAAGTGAGATTGGACCATGAGTAATATGGACCTGGAGTACGCGGGCCTTCGAATGGGCCAACAAATATGTACTACTTAAAAAGAACACAAGTTTCTGTTTCACCCTCTCCTTCATCCTATATATATGCTGCCCCCTTCCCTTCTCCCGTTTGGTTTTTTCCTCCCATCTCTGACTTTTCTCCCAAATAATAATATTCTTTGGTAAGTCAGTAAATTCTTGCCAATAAGTGCTTAATAATAAGAATATTTTTCCTCCCATCTCTAATCTTTCCCCTAAAGACATTTTCTTTGGTAAGTCAGTAAATTGTTACCAAATAAGTCTTTAACAACAAGATGGCAGGTAAATCATGGCAATTGCGTACAAAAAATTGCTAAAAGTTAAAGCACTAATGTAATAATAGACATGTAATCACGAGCTAACCTACTAAAATGTTTACACCCCGTTGCAACGCACCGACAATTATATAGTTAAATAAAAAGTTAGTAATCTAGAATCTAAACATACTACTAATGATTTGTAGGCATCTAGCCCAAATAAAATTGCCAAGCATTGAGCTGGACCAACATAATAGCTACCATTCCCCATTCAAGGTTGTAGCAAGCATTTGGATAGCCCATCATACTAGCTACCATTTCATGTTCAAGCTAATTTCCCTCGAGTAGCTTGGACTCCTTAAGCTCAAAGGCCTGCTTCTCGAGGTTCTCGGCATTGGTGTCGCTCTCCACCTTCAGTTGGTCATATTGTTATGTCGGCTGAGGTTGCCTTGGACGAGGGTGGCCGCTTCTCGAGATGCTTGGCACACCTCTTGTTCCTTCTAGAGAAGGGCGGCCATCTTTTACACTTCCTCCTTGGAGTGTTGCGCTTCTTCCAAAGCAGCTTGGAGATGCACCTTTGTCTCGGTCATGCGCCTCCCGGCGCTGCAAAATGACATAAAAACAAGTTAGTGATAGTTGGAATATATCACATAGGAAGACAAGTTGGCTGAGCTGCCATACCTGGGGCGATGCTGATGTTCTAATCAAGGTGCTGCACCTTGAGCTTGAACTGACCCAACTGGTCCTTCACCTTCACTAGGTCCATAGTGAGGAACTGGATCTCCTAAGCAGCTTTCTGCACATGACAAAATATACAAGGACCAATAATAAGCTACCGGCATGATTAGATCCAGCAGTCACCACTTTGCGACGACCTCACTCTCGGTGTCTATTGTGTTCGCATTTAAAAAATCAAAAGTGTTGTATGGAGCCCGAGGTTAGATTGACGAGCTCAAGATCCAATAATGAATGAGCTTGTTACTGCTGGAGTGATTCATGTTCTCTCTTCACTTCCCTTTCCAAGCTAGTTTTCATGATTTACAATCTACACAAGTTTATTGTTCCCTTCTACTTCTGCAACCACCAATCAACATTTTTTTTGCAAGTCACACTACTACAGAATGGGTTAGTAGTGGGGGCGCAAAATGCATACCAGTTGCGGGCTTTGCGGTAGAGGGCGCCCGCCACTGACATGCTGCCACTACTAATAGGTAAGCAATGGCGAACAGGGTGCCCTGCACTACTAATGTTTGTACCAATGCTAGGCAGTTGTACACGCCCTCCACTGGTAGTGGTTACGAGGACAAAAGAAGAAAAAATGTTGTTACGGCAGTGTTTTTTCGTGTTGTGGCAACTTTTTTCAGTTACATAGCTATTTCAATACATATACAAATTCAGGTCAACATCCAAACATGCATCCACATGTAGAAATTGCAATAGATATATCACATTACATCGATGATATTCATCATTACATACATGGCTAGCAGCTACCAACATGAGGACATTGACGCATACCACGAGGACTAACTTGGTCCGCGCTCAAGAAGAGCCCGAGTAACCACCCCACCCAGCTTGGGTATGCCTGCCCAATCCGCAGCCTCTCCTCTGGGCTCGCCTCTACCAAGATGCAAATCACGAGGTCAGCTAATCGCCTTTCTTCTATCTTTTGTCTCATGTCAAACTTCAGCTCTGAAAGTCGCCCCCGATTGTTCCAAACAATACCGATCCAAGAGAACGTCATCTCCCTGAGCCGCTCTGCCCGATACTTCTCACATAGGCACAACTGGTTTGCCTCTTCATCCGCCACAAAGATCGCGTGGCACAAATCTTGTGATCTCATCTGTTGTTGTTAGCACATTGCAAAAATCATGATATCACACACATATACACATCCATACACCACATTACAATGATGACACAATGATTAAGAGTATTAGTGAAACCAACATAATAAGAAGTGCAGGGAAACAAGCTTGTCTCATCACATAATTAACAGTTTGACAAGTTGTTTAAAAGGAGCCTGTATATCTAGCGTCTAGGGACGTCGACAATCGACGAGAACAAGTCAACAACGACGTCCTTCATATGTTTGGTGTTCCATTCAGGCGTCTCGTTTGTCCTTCGTCTCTGCTTCATTGTGGAATATCCCTCCTCACTGGTGACCTCAGTATTGATGATTGATAATCCCCAAGTGTATGGATTTGTCATACCACTTTCCAATGATGGAGGTGGTAAGTATGGAGTGTCAAACCCACATGGAGCTAAAGGTAAGATGTGTATTCTCTCAGGTTCTATCTTCCACTGATACAACCCTACGTGTACCAAACTTTTGCTCTACCCAGGAAATAATACTAGAAGTACTTTGTGGGTATAAAAGGGTAGCTTTGCAAGATAATAAAGAACTCAAAAATAAAGGTTAGGTGTTTTAATATAAAGGTACAGTAAAATAAAGGACAGCGAGTGTGGAGTAGTGGTGGTATATGGTGCATAATTGTCCCCATGCAATTGGATATGAAACTAAAGTGATAATCATCTAGGCCTACGCTAACATACAATAAAATCCATTGACTAGAATTACTTATGATTAGAACTCTAGCAAGCATAAGAAAATACCAAAGATCCATTTAGGTAAAACACAGCCATAGCATTAAGTTCTAAGGTCCCCTTTATCACATACTCCCTCCGTCTGGAATTACTTGTTGAAGAAATGGATGTTTCTAGACGTATTTTAGTTTTAGATACATCCATTTTAATCCATTTCCGCGACATGTAATTCGGGACGGAGGGCAACAACTCAAAAATTAGGGTTTAGGTTTCTGTCAATTTGGCAACCCATCATAAGCAAATCAATCACATATTGCAAAACCCTAAAGCGTGAACCCCACATCTGTGCGCAAATGGTGGCCACCGTAGGACAACACCAATGCAACATACATCTCAAACGGACAATAGCATATCACAATTACCCCACAGGACAAAAAGGATCTACTCAGACATGACAACGATGAAACAAATCATTAATAATTCATATGTCACATCTCAAAAAATTTAAATTCAAGATGTGCATTTCGAAGCATTGCCTCCATCATTTCAGAGCATATTTGATGTTTGGAAAATCAAATTGACCAATTCTTAAACCCTAAAACAATTTAAAGTTTAATTAGAGGTCAAAATGATTTTCCCTTATGCATAAAACCTTTTTCAAATTGCATAAGGGCAGAAAAGTATTCTCCAAAGATTTATATTTGTCCTACTTTCTTTGTGTGTTCAAAGGATTAAAAGTAGTTTAAATGTGGGCAATTCAAATTATAAGTAAATCTTGAGTTTAAAATAATAAAAAAAGAAAAAAGAAAACAAAAAAGAAAGTGATAAAGAAAATAAATAGAAAAAGACCAAACCGGATGGCCAGCTCAACAGACTGGCCTAGCTCAACACATGTGCATGCCTGCAAAATAAAAAATAATGGAGCGGTACATCGGGATCTAATCCTAGCCGTCCACACAATTTTTTTCACATAATTTGCTTCTTTAGTTCTTTTGTTACTCGCTACTAAACTTGAGACACTTATTTTGGGACGGAAAGCGTATTACGTATCGAGGCCAGTGTCACGTGTAATCGCTTTGCGAACAAGGTGTCATCCTGGTGGCTAGGCTAGCAAGGAGCTTGAGTCCCAGAATGGCACGGGGTGCTTAGAGAGGAGTTGATTGACATGGCAGGCGAATCGTGAGGTGAGAGGACCGAGGACAGAGGATGCGAGGTGTGTCCGTGTGTGTATCTGCTCGGGACCTTGGGCTGGCCATTTGGGCCTTAGGTGAACATAATGTCTATGGGCTTTTGTAAATTCGGTCTATACGGTAATTCGGTCCTAAAGACAGCATGACCGATCAGACCATAATAGTTCGGTCTTATAATTATGCAGACCGGATTTTATTCGGTCCTTTCGAGTTTGGTCTTTTTGGGTTTAGTCTGTATCTTTTTAGGTTCGGTTTTCGGTCTTTGATTTTTATGCCGGGGTGACATGCAAGTACTACATGCTTAACATATTATAACGAAGTTAGTCACATCAACCCTGAACAACAGTTGCAAGTCTTGCTGAGCGAAAAATCCTATACAACTATAGTATTTGCTAATTTGGTACTCGTACTAAAGAACATAAGTATCCTACACTATTTTGCTCCTTCCAACCATGTGTTATTCTAGTGTATCCTACGAGAAAACCCTATGCTTGATTAACCAGTTCTTGGCCTCATTCATGCCGCTGCTCAAGTGTCACCGCGCCCCTGGACGACATGGTTAGCAGTGTTGGAATAAATCTGAGGCGCACAGTCGATCTACTGAGAATCAAGCAATTACATGAGTACGACATCGAAATTTGTTAATGAGGTTCACCGATATGGCTACATCCTCGGGGCTTGACTACAGGCGCTCCTCCCCGTGACACCGTCACAATACCACACATCGGCCATCCGGACGCCGACACACGCCGCCGGCTCCCTCTTCTGCGCATGTGCGATTATGTTGTCATAGATTACATCGTGTGTCTACCACTACTATATATGAGAGGCCTATGATACAAGTGTCCTGCTAGGACAGGACTCCATACCCTGTAAACACAATACAACTACAAGTCCAACTGTAACCTACCTTGTACACTATATTCGGCATAATTCTAACAAACTCCATCTTGGATAACATTCTTCACCACCTTTAATTCGTACATGTGTCAAACTTCCATGTACATTGTGACTTGAGCTTATCCCAAGAGTACCACTGCTACTCCAAAGACTCCATATGACTCCACCTACAATTTGTAGTCCCTTCTTTTCTTTGATCACAGTCAACACCCGAGCAAAATTAAGTTTCTCTTTACTCTAGTTTGTGCTTCCAACTTCCACAGTATCCGTTCAACACCATCACACAACTGACCTACATGAAAGTGAACAACTCACATATTGGGTGTCACACATAAGAGTTACCTGAACTCAACATCACTGCTCTTTTCTTGACCGCCCCTCTGAAACTTGAAGATATTTCACCATTGCTTGTAGTCATGCTGAGTCAAAATCGTAGTTTTCTCACCACATGTATGACCACCAGAGCCCTGGTCTGTCTTCATGTCCCATGCATACCGCACGCCTCACCGCTATTACCGCGTCGAGCCTCCGCTGTCTCGGTCGAGTCTCAAGGGTCGCGAATCCACACCACTCAACCCCCGCTGCAGAGTACCACCGATCACCACAGACCAATGATGAGTTTCATGTTTCCATCAGACCACTGGGCTCCAGTCCGAACTACGCATCACTCGCTTTTTTCCCCTGCTGAAATTGGCTTCGATTCTCTGGATCCTTACACCGTAGCCCCTCAATCTAGCTCCACCTTCAACATGACTTCATGGTAGATGATCAGTCCACCCTCGCGCCCCGTCAACTTCAAGCTCTCATGTGCACCGTCTTGAATCAATCCCGCATCGTAGTCTTGTCGAAGCCACACAAGCCCCCGGGCCTGCGCCATGTGTTCCCACGCCCCAGAAGTTGGTCACCATCAGCATCACGCTGCTATGTCGTCGTCGCTGAAATCACCACCGTCTTCTGTACCGACCGACTCGCGTCGATCCGTTAGACTGTCTAGTCCGACCCAGTCGAACTTGTCCGACTGCAACCATGTTTCACCCCGCATCGTGTCAACCAACACATACCATGCGTTACTCGACGCCATGTTAAACATGATCCTCATGACGCGCTTGTCCGCGCGCTCTATTGCCTGTCCACACGCTCCAAGCCATCCGATCAAACCAACCTAGCAAAACTTTCATGCAAACTTGAAGGACAAATCCCTAGTTTGCAAATTATCTTGCCCATGTTTGACATATTAACTTCTCTGTGCACCTAGCGGAAAATCAAATCGTTTTGATCCATGCCAACTACTCTCGTGCACAGGCGTTGGACATAGCAACTCCCTTTTTTCCTTAACAAATTCGGTGCCTCCTGAGCGCTAGCTCTTTGCCTCTTGCTGGCTTCCAATCGCAAAACCTGAGCGCCTCGAGAGCTGCCTCAACCTCGCATGCGTCCGCAGCGCCCAGCCAAGTCCCGAGCAGCGTCCGTCCCTGCCAGCTTGGCCAGCCCCACGTACACCGGCCCGCCATCTTGCTTGGGCCACAAACCCTTTGGCCCACGCTGCTACCAGCTGCACACCTGGGCCTTGACGTGTCCTTCGCCTGGCTTCGGCCTGCTGACTGCTGCCCTAGCGCGCCGCTTCCCAGATGGATTCGATACGCCGCCGCCGCACGGTGCTTCTCGCTGCTGAACGCCATGCGCCAGCCGCCAATGTGTCGCACGCGCTATCGATCCGATCTAGCCGACGCCCTGTTGTACACTACCATTGCTTCTGATTGCTTCCGGATCAGATATATTCGTCGTGTCTTCAAATTTTTCCATCGCCGCACGCAACCAACTCGATTCAACGAATTCTTTCACTTCATCCTTTAGATCAACACAGTCGCGGCCTACTTGAAACCTTGCCCATGATACCACTTGTTGGAATAAATCCGAGGTGCACGGTCGATCTACCGAGGACCAAGCAATCACACGAGCACGACACTGAGATTTGTTAACGAGATTGACCAATACGGCTACATCCCTAGGGCTTGACTACGGGCGCTCCTCCCCGTGACACCATCACAATACCATACATCGGCCACCCGGACGCCGGCTCCCCCTTGCGCGCCTGTGCTATTATGTTGTCATAGGTTTCATCATGTGTCTATTCCCACTATATATGAGAGGCCTAGGATACAAGTGTTCTGCTAGGACAGGACTCCATACTCTGTAAACACAATACAACTACAAGTCCAACTGTAACCTACCTTCTACACTATATTCGACATAATTCTAACAAGCAGAAGCAATGTGTACTTATCAACAATCATCTGGTTCTTCACATCGCTGGTCGGCCGGAGCAACAGTAGAGGCTACTCACAGTCTGACGACCAGGCGAATCCGCACGAGGCATATGGCTACGGTCTGATTTGGGCACTGGGAGAAGCCATTGTTTCACGGGCGTTGGCAAGGAGTCACTGCAATTAAAATCTGAACTGTGTGACAGATGATTACCCTAATCGCCACGAACTAAATACATTAAGAAATATAAAGTTACCGGAAAGCAATAATTTTATATAAATCAAAATGAGAATTCCAAGCAGAAGATCTACACATGACGATGATCCATGCTAATTAAGTTGCACAAATAACAACAATAATTACATCAAAGTGCAAGAGTGATACTAACATTTAAAGACATTTCTATTACTCAATGCCTTCAATCTCCACCCCCCCCCCCCCCCCCCCCACACACACACACACAGATAAAGACTTTGTACCTAGTGTGTCGATGTTTTCAAGTATCATCTGAATATCTAAGCACCTGAGATTAAAGTACCCATACCCATTATCGTAAAGTAAAAAAGTGAAGTTTTTTGGGTGGTCATTCAATCACTATATTACATACCTGCTGCAAAAGTACTCAAGAGGGTTGGGAAGAGAAGTCCTTGTTTATTCTTGCTGGCTTTCCATATAGTTTGAGAATGTCCGAAAATATTATTTGCCTACCAAAATCAAAGAAGTTTACCTCTCGATGAGATAAATGAAGATAAAATAAACTGCCTTTACAGGAGTACAAATAAACCTACATCATCTGCATCTTCCTCAATCACTCCCGAATTCTACGGACCCACGGCCTGGTCTAGATTTGTAATTATGTCTTTGAGGACATAGACATTAATTAAAAATGAAAGGGGTCAATTTTGCAACCATATGTAAAAAGGAATCAATGCATAGTTGCATGAAACTCTAGAAGATTCAAGTTTCAACTAAGCATGTTCAAATTTAACTACAGAAAAGCAAACAGCTTAGCGAAAAAGCATGATTTCGGTATAACATGATAAAAAATGGTCAAATAAATCAGTATATGAATGCAAGTTCTAAAATTTGGACAAACCTCATGCTAGCACACCAAGTGCAAACTATTAAATTCATGAACCAACAATGTCCTATAAATTGATACTGCCAGCTTGTGTTGTTGCTTTAGCAAAGAAAATACACTGTATATGCCTATATGGCATATGATAGATGCCATCAAAAGTTATACAAACAATCAAACAAACTGAGCAGCTGAGTGCATGTCTAAGAGATAGGAAAACGGCATCGACAATTCAACTTTGCAACGCTTGACGCACCAAAAAAACAGCACGTCAGAATTCACAACGCTAATCAAACTAAATTACCCTATCAAAACTCCATATTTTGGTGGCTAAGTTCCCTGAATTTCATTTGCTAACATATATACACAAACTATTAGGATAAGATACATGATGGTTGTTTAGCAAGTCAAGGGGAAAATAAATAAATTCTTAAGGCAACAGTCACTTGCTTTGAATTTTTTGCTGGCGGTTCCATCTGAAAAAGCATATGTCAATCTGTAGCCCAACAATTCCCAATCAACCCGATTCAATGTGCGCTGATTCTCCATGAGACCCAATTCACTTGGCAAAACTGAATTTGTCCACAGATAATTAATGCGACTCGCCTCCATGGGGACCATTAGCAGTACCATCTAGTAAAAGGACCAAATAATTGATTCAGGTTGTATCACTCTCCTTGAATTGAAGAAGCACCAAATAATAGAGGAGGACAAATTCAGTCTCTTTGACCACTCTAAAAGCTACTCTGCGGGGAAATTTGGCAGTGTTATTAGTAAGAAACCGTAATAGGCTACCAACTCTAATTATTCAGGTGACAAATCCAAAAGTAGCATAGAAGGCAATAATAAAAAAGACTCCATATAGCTTAGTTTCAATCACATAAAAAAAAGACACCATAGACAGAGCCAAAGCAACCTATATTGATGAGTAATAGGAAACATCAATCTAAAATATTACACAGGTCTCTACTGATATTCAAAAAGATGCTTCCCAGGATTAGTTTTCCCAAGATGAGCACCTAAGCAACACGCTGTTCAGTGGTAGCCGGCGTCAAACTAGAAATGGACGACAACAAGTTATTAGGAAAAGGCTACTTGATTTCTACATCGATCATCTCAAATGTGCAGCGCAAGATACCACACTATAATCTTATTCCATTGCCAAATCCTGCAGGGCAAATATGCCAGCATGTTAGAAAATTTTCGACTACAACAAGACAAACGAATAATGAACATGTACAGCTAGGGAAATAGTCCATGGCGTTCACTTGAAGAGTAAGCTCCTTAGTAGTTCGGGTATCTATTGTAACACTTCTTTGAATAACAAGGCCTATAATTGCTTTAGTTGCCCTTATCCAAAGCAACATCCATGATTCTATTATGACCAAGAGCGTTAGTAGACCAGTAGTAAAACAAACTGAAATGTTAGCTAAACTTGTATCTTAAAGACATACTTGCTATATTGCAGTGAGCCAAGAGTAACTAAGATTTTCATTAATTCTAAATATATATTCATGTGAGGTATTGCTACCAAAAGCAGTGAAAACATGCAAGAAAACAATGTCAAGCATAGAAGAAGCAAAGTTGAAAAAAAAGAAAAAAAACAAGGGCAAACCTGACGAAGAGTAAACAACGTCGGATTGCTTGAGAGCGGGTTGGGTAGGAGAGTCTCCTTGTGGTCGTCCTCGAATTAGTAAACTTTCTTCCGCACATGCGCGTAGGTATGATTTGGGGACACAAGGGAAGACGACCCTGAAAAACACATTCATCAACTCGATAAATGAAAATGAATCCCATATGTGAAACTAATAATCTCCACAAGATGAATATGATGTTCGAAATCTGTAGGAAGCAACTACCATCAGCACAGGAGGAGGTAGAAGAAACCAGAGGCCACTGTCAGTTAAACCAGAGTAGCTCAATGGTAATTGAAATAATCCAGGAGCCGACTATCTGACTGCGGCCCCCAAGGCGTCAATTTGACCTTCTGGCCAACATTAATTAACCATGGATATGTAGAGTTGCTACTTTTCGCTCAATCGTCAGCCAAGCACAGGAAAAATACCTCAGTACAGAGTTTCTTCCGCCCAAAATTCAGGTCAGTATTTTTGGCGGTTATGTGCTAACTAAGCGGGCTACGACCAAGAGCAATCATAGCCGAGGAACAGCAGCACCACAATATTAGATAAAATGCATGCCTTTCCTAGAACAGCACAAGCAAATTAATAAGCACTAAGTACATACATTCGCCTTACTAGCAAAAATATACGACTATCTACCTCCATGAAATCTATGGATCTTTCTCCTTCTATGCACTTTCTTACAACAACATTTTCTTCCAAGATGACCACACTACTGAATGAGAATAAGTAAACTTTATTTATATAAGCAACTGCATATAACTCTCTGTCTAATGAATGAGGACAATAGCAAACTCAATGACATATTCTTTGTTCTTCCTAATTGAACCTTCTTAACGATAAAATTCCATACCACCTAAAACTGAGCCTGGGTTGGACCGGACTTACCGGAGCGTGTGTGTGGGTTCCCTTTCAATCGATATCGCTAGTACTCCTACTACTTTCTTTTTAACTCGTGGAGGTTTTATTTGGCTAGCGAACGCACTTAGGGCCTCTCCAACGGCAACCGGCAAATTTACTCCTGCATCCATACACGGACAGGGGGATCAGTCCGTGGACACGAATGCGGGAGGCCGCCATCCAGCCATAGCTGCATACATCCGGCCTTCTTCATCTTTTTAAGTCCGCACTATCAAATAGCCGCACACATAGGGTACATACGTTCAAATAGACGCATGCAGCAGTAGTTCAAATTTAGAAAAGTTCAAATATTATATCCCAACATTGATTTCCCCTTTAACCACCCACTGATGCTCAATCAGATCTTTCAGTTGCTTGTGAGTTGGTTGATACTGAATTTGTTGATGCATTTGAATAAACTCTTCAAATGTGGCTGGATTCTGGTCTGGAAGTTGGATAGGATCACTCATGTTCTCAAATTCTAGAGCTGCGGCAGCATCGTCACCCTCATCCTCGACAATTATGTTGTGCATGATCACACAACATGTCATCACCTCCAACAAGGTCTCCGAATCCCATTGTTTAGCAGGTACACGAACAATTGCAAAACAGGCCTACAGAACTCCAAATGCCCTCTCGACATCCTTTCTAGTTGCTTCTTGTCTTTGGGCAAAGTGAGCCTTTTTCTGGCCAACTGGGTTAGAGATGGTGCTGAAAAAGGTAGCCCACGGAGGATAGATACCGTCAACCAGATAGTAGCCCATATTGTACTCATGTCCAGTGGCAAGGAGGAGCTTTTCCTTCAGTCAGCCTCGCAAACAACGGTGATCGTTGCAGCACATTTATGTCATTGTGAGACTCGGGCATGCCAAAGAAAGCGTGTCAAATCCAAAGATCTTGTGATGCAACTGCTTCAAGAATTATGGTGGGCTTGTTAACATGACCCTGATATTGCCCTTGTAAAGCCTTTGGGCAATTCTTTAATTTCCAATGCATGCAGTCAAGAGATCCAAGCAAACCTGGCCACCCTCTTGCTTCTGAGATTGCCAAGAGCCTCTCGGTGTATGCCACAGTTGGTTCTCTCAAGTACTAAGGTCCGAACACCTCGACCATGACAATTGCAAACCTAACCATGGCATCTCCGCATGTGCTCTCAGACATTCGTAGGTACTTTTCCCACGAATCAGCGGTCATGCCATATGCAAGCATCCGGAGTGCGGTCATGCACTTCTGGTAACCAGAGAACCTAATCGTTCCCACACCGTCCTTCTTCAGGATGAAGTAGTCATCATAGGACCGGACGCCATGGTACAAACGATCGAAGACAGTCTTGCGCATCCGAAAACGCCGGCAAAATGGTCAGTGAAGAGTGCATCGGGTTCAAAGTAGTCGGCCATCAGTATCAAATGTCCGCGCGCCCTATTGCGGTTGAGCACTAGATGGCCCTTGATCGAGCCCTTGAAATTGAGAACATGCTCCTCCGCACGCTCTGCATCTTCAAGGACCGATTACATCATCCCCGTCTCATTGGAGTACTCCTCGTCGTCTGACGAGCTGTCGGACGACTCAACATACTACTCATATATGTGCTCCAAATCAGAATCCATTGCTAGAAAGAAGAAGGGAAAACTGGTTTAGCTTCGGTGATTCATCGAACAGTTGTCGGGCATGGTGAGTATAGTAGTAGCGGATGGTACCTTGCGGGGCGGTCGGAGGACAGGGGTTGAACGACGATGGAGGAGAAGCGGGGTGGAGCCCTGCTGGAGCGCTAGAGGTGACCGAGTAGAGTTCCGGCAGGGGTGTGACGTGGTGGCCGGGGTGGTGGAGCGGCGGCGAAGGCAAGAGAGAAAGAAGGAAGAAGAGAAAATGGGGAGGATGGAGGCGCGGGTCCGGGAAGGGTTTTGGTTTAGGGAAAGACATGTACAGCCGCGACACAGTAACCAAGATGATCAAAATTACAAGTTTTTATGAAATACTATTCGTCTGAAACCGAGCCTAAATTTTCAAGATGATCAAAATGAGTGAATCTACACTCTAAAATATGTCTATATACATCTATTTGTAGTCCGTGTTGAAATCTCTAAATGGTCTTATATTTAGAAACGGGGGGAGTATCAAGCAGTATTGGAATAATTTCTCATTGTTGTATTCACATTAAAACTACAGAATGAACATCCATATGTACACAAAGGACGTCCTTTGAGAGAATCCTCTTCTGCTCACATTTGAGTTCTGTTTATTGTGTCCATTTTTACCACAGTCATCACAGGCAAGAGATAAGTTCTACTGTGGTTCGATGATCATAGCGGCCTTCAGCCAACAAGGCAAACAGCTCCTAAACTGAATTTGAAACCTCCAAATTTAGCCATCACAGCTTCTCATGTGTCACAGGCTGCATAAGTTTCACAGAGAATTGCCTGCTTTCTGGTCTGATCAGGAAAAAAACTGTGTCTGGTCACAAGCATGCGTAGCAGCATGTATACAGATACACACTTTGTAAACAGATTTCATGAATGCAATATCTACAACAGAACAGCTCTATACAAAACGAGTAAATTGGACATCTGTCCCTTAACTCTGTGTGACGCGAAAACGCAATATACGGACTTCAGGAAAAACGACACTACAATAGAGCAGTCTTTGACTCTTCAGTTTAGACTTTATACATGCATACAGAGTACAGCACTCCAGATCTCTAGAGAGGCATCGGTGATTCTTCTCATCAAGCATGTCAAAAAGTATAATGGAATAACTAGCTAGATTAGGATTTCTAACTCCAAATACATCCTTGGCAACCCTCTCACCATCCTCTCTTCATCCCATCCCGACCCCCGCGTCACCCCCGCTCGGGCGACTCGGGTGGTGCTGCAACCCTAGCCGACGGGGGCATCACCTCCTTCCTCCCCTCCCTCCGTCGCCGCCGGGGGACGCCGCCGGGCTAAGCCCGGGGGGGGGGGGCGATGGCGGTGGCGGGGGTCTCCCTCTCTCCCGCGGCATGGGGGTGGTGCGGGGCCCCTCGGCGTGAGGACGTGCGGCCGTTTGGGTCTTGGCGGCGCGGCGGTTGACCTTGCTTCGCGCGGCGGCGGCTGCCGGTTATGCAGCAGCGGGACATCTGACCTCGGATCGGTGGCAGCGGCATGGAGGGCCTGGTGGATAGGTCGGCTGCATGCGTGGTCTGGCCTCCAGTCAGATCTGATCTGGCCGGTACAGCCTGCTCACCATGCGGCAGTTGAGATCGGTGGCGGTCACATGCACACGATGCTGGATGGAGATTCGTCGAGCAGATCCAGGTGAAAACCTTGCTCTCGGCTAGTCGCCAAGGCCTGCGATGGCGGCGCTCTTCTCTATCGTCCCCTTCTTGAAGGCATCACCGTGGAGAAGCTCCAGACCAGTCGATTGGATGATGGCAACGCTCTTGTGTCGTTCCCCCCTTGGGGCGTCATTCTTGGAGGTGTGCATTGGCTCAAGAGACCAGTGGACGGTTTCAGCGGTGGACCAACATTTCATGTGACGCTTCGACGACGTGGAGTCTTGGCAGCATGTCGCTGCAGGGTCTCGGTGACAGATGTGTGATGATGGACGCGCGTAGGGAGGTGGTGTTGCATGGCGTCGATTACAAGCCTGGCAAGGTTGATGCGTCGACAGCTGCTCTGAAGATGGATCGATGGAACACGGTGGCGGCAGCCTCTGCAGTGTGCGCATGCGGTGCCCACTGAGAGTGCGTTGGACCGGTGTGTGCCCTAGACCAAGCGATTGCGGCTTGGTTGAGACCTCCGGTTTTAGATGTTGGGCTTTGATGTGAGGTCTGGGCAGGCGGCCTAGACAATACACACCCCTTCATCAAGTTGATAGGAGTAGCGACATATGTTGCCAAGATGGTGGCTTCAGACTTTTTTTGTTGCAAGGGTGGCTTCAGACTTATTAATGTATTACTTTGTAAGGTCTAATAAGATGGTTGTATGCATATCCCTGATGTAGAGGCTGGGGTCATCCTCCTTTTCGGAAAAAGATATATCCTTGGGCCCGGGAAGAAATACTATTGAAGCTTGTCAGCGCTCGCTATGTATCTTACACTTGCAGCGTGATTCACGGATTTGATCCCACAATAATATACACTATTAATCATCTTAGGGCATCTGCAGTGTGATGCCTCAGAACGCCCATAAAGATCCGGGCCACACAGTCCAGACACTTTTTGCTATCCAAAGTTTGCGGGAGTTCATACGTCTGCCACGCCAATGAAAATAGACCACATACCCTCTTCACTTCGTCCACAAGGCTTGCAGCTTTGGCGGAAGGTGGTTAAGCATGTATGTTGCTTTGGCGGAAGGTTAGCGATGCATGCATGTTGCTTTGGCAGAGGTTTGCATGCATGTTGTTTCATTTTTAAGTGTTTTTATCCATGTAAAATGTTTTTTCAAGAGTATGTCAAAGGCGCACCATATTTTTATAAAATAGAGCAAATTAGTTACATGAGGCCAATGAAGGATACGAACATCGATCGTTGGGTCACCCACACGCACACCAAGAACCTAAGCTAACTCCTCACAAAATGATCTAGACCACCTACAGCAACACCTGCAAGTTTCCAATCTTTGCTCTCATTTGAAATTTGAAGGGCTAAGTCTACAGGCCTCTTGAGTTGTTGGGGCCGATCGAACACTCTAGTGTTCCTCTGTTTCCAGAGCGCCCACGCTGTCCCGATGACCAAGGTGTCGAATCCATGCCTATCATGTCTCCTAAATAGCTTCCTAGATCAAGTCCACCATTCGGTGAATGTATTCGTAGTGGTCAGGCAGCCAATGTTTAGCTGCAACAAAATCGAAACTCCTATACCACACCTCCCTTGCAAATACACATTGTGTCACGATGTGGTCGACGTTGTCCTCTTCCTGTAGTCAAGTGTAACAAGCGGGGAGGAGGTCTTGAAGCCCGTGATGTGCACGCCTATCGGAGGTCCACAACCGGTATTGAAGGGCAAGCCAGGCAAAGATTATGCACTTTAGAGGGCCCCAGCTCCGCCAGATGCAGCTCGCGAATGGCGATCGAGTCGGACTGGCGGTGTCATACACCGAGGGTGGCTCATCCATAGGAGCACGGCCTCTCGGCCAACCAGGGACCCACCAGGCCCAAGGCTAAAGGGAAACCCTATGAGGGCGCCAGAGACCTTCTTGCCCTCCAAGACAAGGGCGGTGGGGGAGGAGATCACATCTACACCCCTGTAAACCATAGGTCTCCACCGTCTCTATGAGGGGAGGCCAGGGAACCTTCACAATGATCTAATCTTATACAGAAACTCTCGGTAGCAACATCAAACACCATTGTAACCCCTCGCACGAGGTATCCCTCCACCATGAATAATCAAAGGAAGCAGGATGTAGTGTATTACTCTACGAAGGCCCGAACCTAGGTAAAACCCTAGTGTGATCTCCGATCTCAAACTTCCAACTGGGCTTGGAACCCCACCGAGGGATCTGATGGTATTTTGCACCATCATAGATCGTGGCACAAGTGTTGATATGTGGAATTGGTTGTATAGACTCCATTGGCCGAAGTTGGCCAAGCGAAAGCATAGGGAACATCGGTATCTCTATGCACCATGGCAATGGCGTGCCGAAGATGCATGACCTATAGCAGGGCCATGAAGGAGTCGCTCGGGCCGATGCCCAGTGTCCATTGTTCATCCATCAGAGCTTCATCTACTGTTCGAGTGTTCACAACCTTTGTGCCGACCAGATCAACAAGAAGTGGAGCAGTGTCTTTGATGGAGAAACCATGAATCCACCTGTCTCTCCAGAAAAGCACGTTGTCCCCTTTGCCCACAATGATCCTCACCAAACTACCGAACACCAGTCGGGCATCCAAGTCCACCATCATCGACATGCCTTGCCACGGCCTCTGCTGCGGGTCCGTACGCCGAAGCCATTCCCACCTCACTCTGAATGCGAGCGATTGCAACTTCAAGGGTTTTACCCTAAGCCCTCCATAGCTGGTTGGCTGACATATGGTATCCCATGCTACCAAATACTGCCCACCATTGGCACGATCTTTGCCAGCCCAATCCAGCCATTGATGTCATAAAAAATCCAAACGGGTGCATCCATTACGAGCAGATGGTGCACCAGTCTAGCGACAACAACCGACTTCACCAACACAAGCCTTCTCGGTCGCTGAATGAGGCCTCGTTGCCCAGCCGGATGAAGTGCCGAACTTGATCGAGCATAGGCTGCCACTCAACCTTCGTTAGCTGCTTGATGGCCAATTGTAACCCAAGATATCCAATCGTGCAATGCAACAAGTCTTCAACCCCTCGCTCGGTCGTGTTGGTCGCCCCTGATCAGAATCATCAAGGACTTGTTACAGTTAACTCACAGGCCTCAGGCTTCTCCAAACGCTTCCAAAACAGATGTGACAAAGCTGAGGTCCGCCGCCGAGGGTCGAACAAATAACGCTACATTATCCACGTAGATGGAGAGGCACTGTTTGCAGTGATTCCTCGGTACGAGCTGAGAATTCCTTCATCCATTGCTTTACTTATAAGCGCCATCAGAACTTCCATCACAATGACGAACAACATCGGGGAGATGGGGTCTCCCTGACGTAGTCCGCGCGCATGCCCAATTCTCCTTCTCGGAACACCATTCACAAGCACCTTTGTGGTGGCTGGCTACAACAGGATTGCCACCCACCTAAGCCAGGCGTTGCCCAAAGCCCTTGGCACACAGGACTTCAAAGAAAAATGGCCACGATTGTGAATCAAAAGCATGAGTGATATCAAGCTTCAAGAACACTCCTGCACTCTTCCTGGCATTGATCTTTTGAGCAACTTGCCGCACCAATAGAAAGTTATCCATGTAAAATGTGACCGTTGCTACCATGTTTGGTGCAAGGTTGTTGCTGTTTGATGGAAGACTGTTGCAATAAAGACGGACATTCGAGCACTGGCGGAGCTACTTGTGACGAAAATGGGCCATGGCCTAACTATCCCAGAGCAAATATAGTGCAAGATTGAAGTAAATTGGGTCATGACGAAAAAAAATAATGCTCTTCCTTCATACCGGCCTGCCCAGCTTTGGCTACGTAGCTCCGCCACTTCATTTCAGGTATATGGTTGGATGCAGGTGGCTTCGCCCTTGGCAGATCGCTCGGCTTCTCGGGGCAGGCTCCTTGTCACCGAGGCCTATGGTGTGTAGCGCGGATGATGTTGTCATGCCTTGCTTTATGTTTCCTTGCTTCATGCGGGTCTGATGCCTGCTGAGGTGATTCTATATGGCCTTTTGCTTCCTGAGACCTGGTTCTTCTCGTATTGTAAATGTTGAGTGGTGTTAGTAGGTTTTTGCCCCGCAGTAGATGTCTTGTTTGGCAAGCATCCACGGTGGGTTTCCTACTAATGCTCCAACTCGCTCTCTTCCCTTTCCCATCTCCTTCTAGTTTGGTCAGTGATTGTTTGGTTCGAATGTACTGAATATTTCCGTTAAGCTATTGATGGAACGAGGTGTGAGTCTAGATTAAAAAAAAAAACTCACTGCATTTGAGGTATATGGTTGAATGATAGGCTCCCGTGTCGTGTCCACGGAAATGTCTGGACACGGTCCACAAACGGATAGTGTGTGCCTTGGAGATGCATGTACACCGAAGATACGCACGGATACCTGCCACTCTGCCCGTGTAGTACATCGTGCGTAGTAGTACCCTGTGCCGTACGTACGAAAATTCAAAATTTCGAAAACCGGAGCGGGCGGGCGAAAGCAAACGGCCCCGAACTGCCAGCGGGACCCACATCTTGCGTAGTCGCCAACGGATGCCGCGCCGCCTTCCTTCACTTTCCCCGTCCAGCCAGGCCGGCCGCTGCCGAACTCGCCGTGCGTGCTCTGCTCCTCCCCACTCTGTTCCATCCCTCCCTCCCGGCGGTAGAACCGAGACCCACAGCCGGCGGCCGTGAGCTACGATCGATCCAATCCACCCCCGGTGGAGCCAGCAGCATTGCGTTCCTCGGGTCGGGGTTTGTCAGAGTTCTCGCGGATGGGGCCGGCGCCGCGGGAGGTGGAGGAGGAAGTGGGCTCCGGGAGGTCGGCTCGCTCGCCCGCCCCCCTGGGATGGGCTGCGAAGCTCGGGGACTCGGCGGTGCCAGCACCGCGGAGGCATAAGGGAAGGTCCCGCGGCGTTCGCGCCGGCAACGACAGCGAGTGCGAGGATGATGACTGCGTGGTTCTGGACGGCGACCCTGATAAGCCGGTTGCGGTGGCGGGCGCGAAGGGGAGGAGTAGGAGGGATGGCGAGTCGGACGGGGTGGAGATCGTTGCGGTGAAAGGCGAGGTGTGTATTGGCTTGTTCCCTTTCATTTTGATCCTTACGAGAGTATCTCCTTGCATTTGGTGGGTAGCATACAAGCTGTAACTTGTTATGTTGGAGGCTGCGTGAATGGATGATTAGACTGCTTATTTCATCGGTCATTTGTATTTGTGGCTTTAGAATCGATTGGAAATTTGGGTTACAGCTGAGAACTTTGTTAAATCCGTCAAGGTTGGGACCCAATTACCTTCTGATTCAAATAACACAATTTTCGTCAAATTTGTGGCTTTAGAATCGATTGGAAATTTGGTTTACAGCTGAGAACATACTTTCTGATTCAAACAACATCTAATTGGTCAAAGTTGCATCATAACATACTTTTTGATTCAAATACCATAATTTTTCGTCAAAGTTGCATCATAGGGTTTTCCAAAAAAGTATATTCCCTATTCAAGTTGTGAATAGGAAATGAATTGTCTGATCAAGCACATAATATGGTTCCTTGACTACCTGTCCTTACTGTCTATGAATATCTGCGTTTTCAGTTCATGTTGTATTCGACAGACATGAGGGATTAGAGCTTTTCTGAAGGAATTATACCACTCCAGTTTACCTGTTAGCATTCCTGTATCAGTCCAATTACAGTTACATTTACATGCTATGCTTCTGCAGATAGCATGCAAGGACTTCCCTCACTCGCGCCATTCATGTTCTGAGATGCCCTTCAGCACCACTTCTCACGCGAAGCATTGCAGCATGGTAAGTAGCAAGCATTTTTCTCCATGTCCTTGATTCTGTTCGCAATATGGTTACAAAGATTATCGTAGCAGAGTAGACAGTTGAGCCTTCCTAATGTGATTTAATTACTGTTTTCCAAATGCAGTGCTACTGTTTTGTATGTGATGCTCCAGCTCCATGCAAGTACTGGGGCAAAGAGCTCTTGAGTGATGATCATTGCCATGCCACTGACAAGGAAACAAAGTGGAAAATTCTGAGGCAAGCATTTAAGTGCAAAACTGTGCCAGCATCTTATCCAGAGGAACGCCCAAATGGTGTGTACTCAACAACGCCATCCCCAAGACAGCAGGGATATTACGAGGAGTACACACCAGAGGGGTACTTCGAGCCGGACGAGGAGGCCACGGTGTGCATTGGGGACCTACCGTATGACATTGACAACAAGGACCTTGACCTGTTCTTCAAGGATGTCGGCATCGTCGTGTTTTCAGAGGTGAGCATTCTTACTTTCTTAGCTCTTCATTGTCCTAGCCTGGTAACCGATATATGAAAATAGTGCCTCAAATTCCTGATTAATGAGTAGTGTATGCACGACTAAATATGGCTCTGCAACTACTGGTAGCAAGATCACGCAGTTCTGTACTCCCCTGTTGTCTGTCGTCATGTACATTGTTGAAGTCCATAGGGTGAAGCTGCTGGAATCTAATAGTATGTAGCTGCTTTGTGAGTTTGTGTGGTATCTTTACGTTGCAGATCGTACCTGTATGATCTTGTTTCGACAGGATGTTTGTGCTGTGTGGAGATGCTGTTGATTACAGGATCATTACGTATTCATTTCTAGCCACTTGGTTTGGTCATTATACATATCTAGCTTCTTAATAAACTCTCAAATAATTTAAGTATGTTTCTTATCAAGACTGAATGCATTATTTCTTTGCCTTCTCTAGGCAATTCATTCGCTAAATGGATATCTGTTTCATCAGTGTTGTTGATAGACAGTTAGACAATGAAGTTATTAAGACATGTATGGGTTTTCTTTGTTCTGAAACACAGTTTCTACTTTGTGTCTGTGCAGATCATTTATGACAGGGAAATAGACGAGAGCTGCGGATATGGGTTTGTCACCATGAGTACTGCTGAGGAGGCCAAGAAGGCTGTGGAGATGTACAATCGTCGCGTGAGTATATTTTATAAATGTTAACTTGGTGCGGCGACCCTCTTAAGTTAAAAAGGGACCTACTCTTCTATCGTTGCTGCAGCTCCTGTGCTCATAGTTGAGCAAGTATATGATTGCAGTATGGATGGAATGTCGGGAAAATACCCTTTGGAGCATGGTGGTAATTACACCTGGTTACGTATTTTATTTTACAAAAATTCAGAAAAAGTCAAAACGTTCCAAAACTTTTTCCCAACAAACTTGAGCTGTTGTTTCTGGCGTAGAAAAATATTCTGCAACGAAATATTCTCTGACAAAATTTCGACAAAAATGACAAATATTCTCTGACAATAGCGTGAACCGTACGTCGTATATAGCGACAAATTTGTTTTTTTTACATCCACAACAACATGAAAGTCATTTCTTCGCGAAACTTTTTATACGAGTGCAACAATAAATCTACTTTGTTCACAAAAAGTTTCAGGTTTTTTTGACTTTCTTACAAATTACTATTTTTAAAAACGGGTGTAATTACACCCGAGAGCCAAACGTTCCCGTCCTGGAATGTTGCACCTTTCATGTAAATAGGATCCAGTGGTTTCTGGTTTGCATACAAAGTTATTCATTTTCATGACAGTGCCCTTGGTTTATGATCTAAGGAACTCTCAATCTGAAGCCCAACCTAATACGTATCCTCATTCTGCCAATTTGTTTACAGATCATGCAATGATACGCCATCCACATGAAACTGTTCTTTGACATAATTTGCTTGCAGTTGTTATTACTTATCGAGGCCAGTGTCACGTGTAATCGCTATGCTTAAGAATGTAGAAGTTCATGCTTTGCTGATTTACCTTTAATTGAACATGCAGGAGATGGACGGCAGGCCCCTGGCTGTGTACAAGACAGCTGCTACCAGAGGTGCCCAGACAGAAGAAACACCGTCTCCCCATCCCTGTCGACCAGTGTCTTCTTCGTTCAAGATCTATGTGGACAATCCTCCCTGGAAAGTGAGCAACTCTAATCTGAAGCAGCTGTTCAGTGACTACGGTGAAGTGGTCAGTGCTAAAGTTGTTTACCACCGCGGAAGAGAAGCCGGGCGCTCCCCGTTTGGTTTCGTCATGATGGCGACGCGGCAGGAATCCGAGAACGCCATTTAGCACCTCAACAAGCAGGTCAGTCAGTGCATAATCTCTGGTTGGTTTACTGAGATGACCGGCGTCGCAGATGTGATGCTAATTTTCAAGCACCGTTTCTCTTGCCCCGATCGAGTATATGTTGACACATTTTCATGTTTTGATTTTGATGTTTGCAGGTTTGGTGGGGACGCAAACTGCGAGTGCAAGTCGCAAGAGAGTAAGGGACGCGGTGAGGGTTTTAGTTGCTGGGTTTTGCAGGTTCAGGTAGGAGCATCAGAGCACGCGTGATTCTGGTCTAGATTCAGAGCCTCCATCAGCTTTCTTGCCATGCTTCTCTCTTTGCATTTACTGTTACTACCCCTGCAACAGACGAGTAGCATTAGGCTTGGTTTCAGACGAATAGCACTACCTCCGTAACTTATATTTAGTGACAGAGGTAGTATTTCATAAAAAAACTGTAATTTTAATCGTGTTGGTTACTGTATTCACGGCTAAAACAGTTTGCTACTCCTACCTGTCCTTGCACATCCAGACGTCCTACACTATACTAGGCGACTTGCTCTGCTGCCCTCCTGCCGCCGCCGCGGGTGGTGCCACCGTCTCGTAGCAGCCTTCAGCCATCAAGGCAAACACCTCCTAAATTGAATTTGAAACCTCCAAATTTAGCCCTTGCAGCTTCTCATGCGTCACAGGCTGCATAAGTTTCACAAAAAATGGCCTGCTTTCCGGTCTGACCAGGAAAAACCCTGTGCCTGGCCACAAGCATGCGTAGCAGCACGTATAGACACACATTTTGTAAACAGATTTCACGGATTCAACATCTATAACACAACAGCTCTATACATATTGAGTAAACTGGACATTTGTCCCTAACTCTCTCTGACACGAAAACGCAATATACGGACTTCAACACTACAGGCACTTACTTTTTTTTTTTGGCGGGTTACAGGCACGTACTTTACAACAGAGCAGTCTTTGACTCTTCAGTTCAGACTTTTTTGTATGAGTACGGGCAGGCCAGGCCACTCCAGACCTAAAGAGGCCCATCGGTGATTCTTCTCATCAAGCAGGCCAAAAAGTATAATGGAATAACTAGCTAGATTAGGATTTCTAACTCCAGATACATCCCTGGGGCCTGGAGGAAACACTCTTGAAGCTCCTCAGCCCTCGCTATGTACCTTACACTTGCAGCATGATTCACGGATTTGACCCCACAATATACACTCTCAATGCAAGAGCTCAAGACATTGCCAGATGCTTTTCTGCTTTGGATGGTGGTGTAGAGAGCGGAATATCATACGATGTGCGGAAACGAACGCCGTTGCCTATGTTCCTCGATACAGGGCAGAACCAGCATAGCATGTTGGGACCTAGGACCTGTCATAGGGGAAAGAGTGGAGAAAACCGATGCCCCATGGTTCCTGTTATACTTTTAAGAGATAAATTTACATATTAAGAAGCATTCTGAACTGGCGTTTAGTAAGAAAAAACCGAGTGCATATTTTAGGAACGTGCGGGCATGCCCCCACTATCAAGTGTGTCCACTTGCACATTTCGAAAATTGAAATATTCATAATTATGTACTGTATGAGAATATTAGCAGTACCAAAAAATTGTGCAAATATATGCATATTCCACGCAAAATAAAAGGTTAATATGAAAAATGCCATATAAACCATGCTGGACATAAGAGATAGCAAGATGTAATAGTGGTCTGAATTTTTCTTGCCAAAATTTGCAGATATAAATGGTGTCTTTATTTTTGTTAACTTTTTTTTTTCTGGAATACTGCATTTACACTGTTTGAATGGACAGGTAGAAAGCGCAGTCATGAACTTAGAGAGGCTATTAACAAAGTTACTGACAAGGCATTTGCATCATTGCATGGTAAACATACTTGAGTGCTGAAGTGTTTGCGGTATCTGTAAAAGAGAAGTGATGGAAAGAGTTCTTACAGAAACAATATTATGATAGACACCGAGATCATATGGATGATGGTAAAGATTTCCAGCCTTTTCTGCTAACCACATTGCCCTAACTCCTTCATGGTACTGCAAACCATAGCTACCATTATAGATAGGCAAGCAATTAAGTCCTCAAAGCGAAGGGATCCTATTTTTCAAACCTCAATAGTAGTTTTATTATGCAAGATGAGGTAAACATGCCAGACCAAGAGGATAGACAATGCCAAAGTCATTACACCCACAAAGACACCACAAATAACCTGCACATTTTTTACATTCTTGTGTTAGTTATCTAGAAGAATGTTTTATCTGCCAGCATTTTATATGCTGAAAACTGAAATAACTTTTTCAATTCACTTACTAACGATTTTCTTGGAGAATCAATTCCTGATTGTTCATCTTTAGGCACACTATGCACTACTCCTCCAATCATCAGAGCCTGACATAAATTTGAATCTTCTCATGGTCAATCACAACACAAGCATACTCACTAAAGTAAATCAAGGATATTAAAGTACCAAAGAATAGAAGCTTGCGGTTGCAGCGTACAACACAAAGACGAGAAATTTTTTGTAATTCTCATGCCCAACACAATTGTTGATCCAAATACAGTGGTGGTCCTGCATAAAAAATTAGCACAAATGCGAATAAGAACCACGCAATAGAAAAGTGCCACACGAATCATAGTCAATAATCAGCACCATTTTCAGAATACATCTCTTGCAGACACGACAATGATGCGCGCGAGGAGGTTTATAATGAGAACACTTCTGGCAGTATCTCAAATCACCACCCTGCAATGACAACATGGAGGCTGATAAGATATTATTAATAAGAATTAAATACAGACAACAAGGTAAGTTGTATCCTACTGTACATCAGCAAACAGTCACATGGCTTTCACTACACAGCAGGGGCGATTCTACTCAACAGGCTTCAACAGGCTCTAGCCTACCCTCAAAATTTGCCACACAAGAAAACACCAGCAATGACCAGCACACTAGTAATTAGGTGCAGCACATAAAATGGCTTTCCACACCCAAAAAAAATTAGTATCCTTGAAGTTGAGCCTGCCCAGCATTTACATCCTAGATTCGCCACAGCAATGAACATCTATTTCGGTGACATAGATTAAGCTTGCCAAATCAACTGCAGATAATATGTATGCGCATACAAGTCCACCCATACATCATTAAGCACTCCATGCAAGACTGGACCTATAGTTTATGTTAAGATATATGTATTATCGAATAAGTAACAAAAGTAATCTGTATGAGATTCAGGAATATCAAACTTTGTGCATTCTTATCCCACCCTTCAGTTGAAAATGGCTCCTTTTATTCATCAATCAAATATTAACTATTACAGTCAGGGACCCATGTTGGGTCAGGGGTATACCAGACATACACACAGAAGTTTTGGCAAAAGATAGGTATTTTATTTTCTTATTTTTAGAAATAGGAGGGCCTCCATTTTCCATTATGGGAAACCCCGAGAAGTTCTTACAGACTAGAAGTTCTGTGCAGCAGAAAGCTAACACAAAAAGCTTGCTATATAAACATAAAAAACGGAAAATCCCTCTTGGTGATGAAGCACACAGAAAAGGTGCACCATCCAATGCTCCAGCCCATAAGACCAGTCCGAACAAGGCACTGACAGCAACAGCTTGAAGCAAGCAAAAGAACCACATCTCAGTAAAATGTGCACATCTTAATATTTATACAGATCAACAATAGAGATAAAGAGTTTGTTGAGTAAAGCCGTTTGTTGACAACAGTAGTCTGTAAAGTCCTTGCGACGCAGATCGCAAGATACAGAAGCAAGGCAATAAAATACAGCGGAACAGCAGAGTTGAGAGGGAAGAGAGAGCAACTAAGGAAAAAAAAAACAAATTTCTCTTTTCATTTCTTGAGAGCAAAGACAACATGAGTTATATATCCTTCCCTTACGATTCAGATCCACCTGCTAAATAATCGGATATAACATACACCACTAAAGGTCACACGAAACACAAACGTCAGCAAATTGTTAACCTCTGCTACTAGCGACACCCACTTGTTCTTCGGGTTTGTCATTGGCGGTACTGGTGCCGGTCATGACATAAGCATAAATAAAATCCAAGCTGACCCATTGGTAGGACGCACAACTAACAACTGGCAGCTGGTCACGACATTGGTTCATGTTTTTGATCAGTTGCGTCACCTTTGCGCTTGAAAATGGAAAAAAAAAAATCTATGTTTATTCTTTCACTTTGTTTTTTAGTATGTTTTTCCCCTTATGATGAATGAACTTTTATATCCTTCTGACATCCTTCAAGAAATTGGTAGCTGTTCATTGTCGGCACGCTGTGTTTTTTCCTTTTGGTGCGGAACAACACAGGCTTCTTAAAATGGTGCTACTGCTAACAATAATTCTTTCCATAGCTATAGTTAGAGCTGAGACTTGTATTATACGTAATAGAGTCTGTGATAAATAAGCTAAAAATAGACCAGGGGTTTAATGATATAATGACTGCTGTTTTACATTTAGTGAGTGTGAATTCTTTGTGCAAGTTAAGGATGGTGAGTGGTACACCATGCCATCATTACCTTGCTTGCCACTACAGATCACAAACGTCGGCAAATCGTTGACGTCTGCCACTAACGACACCCACTTGTTCTTCAGGGTTTGTCGTTTGCGGTACTGGTGCCGGTCATGACATAATCATAAATAAAATCGAAGCTGACCCACTGGTAGGAGGCAGAACTAACAACTGCAGCAGATGGCGACATTGGTTCAGGATTTTGATCAGTTGCGTCACCTTTGCTCTTGAAAATGGGGAACAAAAATCTATGTTTATTCTTTTAGTTTGTTTTTTAGTATTGTGTTCCCCTTTATGATGAATGGATTTTTATATCCTTCCGACATCCTTCAAGAAATTGTCGGCATGCTGTGTGTTTTCCTTGTCGGCATGCTGGGTTTTTCCTTGTGGTGCGGAACAACGCGGGTTTCTTAAAATGGTGCTAACACTAATTCTTTCCATAGCTATAGTTAGAGCTGAAGACTTAAACCCTCTGTTCACTAATGTATGACATTTTGGCAGTTTAAATTGAACTACCAAAATGTCATACATTAGTGAACAGAGTATGTTATACGGAGTAATAAACTGTGTGATAGATAGGCTAAAATAAGAACAGGGGTTTAATGATATAAAAGCTGATGTGTTACATTTGGTGAGTGTGAATTCTTTGTGCAAGTTAAAGATGGTGAGTGGTGACACCATGCCATCATATCTTGATTGCCATGTCAAATTGTAGTTTTTATTGATTACTACATTTTTTTCTTATAAATTATATGGCATTGTGTAAACAGTTTGTACTTTCATTTTCGTTTTTGTGGACTTCTATGTTTTACTCCCTCCGTCCCATAATATAAGAACGTTTTTGAAACTAACTAGTTTCAAAAACGTTCTTATATTATGGGACGGAGGGAGTAGGTTGCAGAGTACTCCATCCTGAAATCCTGGAACCGTCACTAAGTACAGTGTGTCAGTGTGCAAGGATACAGAGCAGGACACTCGTCAGACCCATCTTGGACTTGGACATCCACCAGTCCACCTCCCACTGAGATATTACCAAGATTGACTGATTGAGCTAAAAATGGCAAAGCAGCCTTCCGCTTCAAAGATCCAAACCCCACAGACGGAATCACCAGCTCACTGAATCTTGCTTCCAGGTAATGTTCTACCACATCTAAATCCAAGACCCCAACTGTCTGAGGCCTAATTTGGCAACCGGAACACAGGAGCCACCGGAGAGATCCCATCTTCGAAGCGGGATCTGGGTGTGGTGCCGGTGCGGGAAGAGGGAGGCTGGCGGCCGGTCATACCTTGCGCTTGATCTCATGGAGGGGGGTCTCGGCGTCCTCTACGTCGGGCACGAAGGCGGGCGGCACGCGGCCCGGGTCGCGCGTGACGACGAGGGCGTAGGCGGCGACGCAGGCGAGCGCGAGCGCGGTGTAGGCCGCGGCGTTGGCGACCCCCGCCGCCGTGGCGAGCCCCAGCCACGTGGGGATCGCAACGAACACCGCGGTGTAGTAGACGTACCCGATCGCGGCGAACACCGAGATTATCGGCAGCGTGACGTACCCCGGCCGCCCCGCCATCCGAGCAGCCTGGCCGCGGGCGAGCCGAGAGCGGCGCCGCGCAGCGAGCTAACCGAAGCAAAGCAAGCAGCTTGCTGGCGTCTGACGGGGAAAAGGGCGTGCCGGGTCGGTGTGGGTGCGATGTGATGGTGGCAGGCGGTATAGCGGCGAGTGAGACGCGGGCTGCGGTTGGTTGGCAGGTGGACGTCCGGAGCGCGGTGCGGCGCCGTGCGGTCCATGTGGTTGCCGCCTTGCCGGGGAGGCGTCCGGGTTTGGCTCGCGTAGCCGTCACGGCTGCGGCCTTTGCAGGTCGAGTTAAATCATCACGCATTTGGGGCGCACATTTCCTCCCTTCTTGAACTTCGTCGTACCGACTCTCGGCCAAAGTCACTTTGATTGCCTTTGTGTAACACATCTAAAAAAAATCAAAATTTTGAATGTTAAATAAATAAATAAGTAATATTGTGTGAGCTGCTTTGATTTTCAGAAGGAAATAGAACTTTTGAGTAGTACTTATTTAAAATTTTCAAAACATCTCATGCCAGTTGGATTAACATAACTGTCTAACAAAAATAATTCTTGATTTGGAAATTTATTTAAACTCAAAAGGATTTAATATTCTTAGTTAGGTTCTGTAACTCTCGCACTCTATATTGCCTAGCCTCGATGGGCTTATGTATTGTGTTACAACAGAAGTACAGTACAGAGGGGGAGGGAGAGAGTATAGTGGCACTCCTGCCATGCAGGACGTGCGAGCGCACGATGGCGCATGATGAGCACTAGTTGTTGGGGTCGCGAAGGACCCGGTGTACGGAGCCGTTAGTCATCAGAGGGTTGTGGTGTGTGCATGGTCGAACACCCCCCCCCCCCCTTTCCCCCGCCGTAGCCAAAACATGGGGGTCGCCGACGTTGAGGCTGGACCGGAAGTCGTCAAAGACACGTGTCAGGAGCCCTTTGGTGAAGATGTCCGCAAACTGCGAGCTTGTGGGTACGTGGAGAACACGGATCTTACCAAGAGCGGCGCTCTCACGCACGAAGTGTAGATCGATCTCGATGTGCTTCATACGTTAGTGTTGCGCTGGGTTGCTCGACATGAAGACGGCGTTGACGTTGTTGCAGTAGACCACCGTAGCTCGCGAGGGAGGTTGGTGAAGTTCGCCGAGGAGCTGGCGTAGCCATACCGACTCGGCGACGGCGTTGGCAACCGCGCGATACTCGGCCTCGGCTCTAGATCAAGAGACGGTGTTCTGCCGCTTGGACGACCACATGAGGAGGTTGTCGCCGAGGAAGACGGGATAACCGGAGGTGGACTTGCGTGTGTCGGGGCAGCCGACCCAGTCGGCGTCGAAGTAGGCGACGAGCTCGGTGGTGGTGTCTCGATGAATCTGAAGCCTGAGGTGCGTCGTCCACGTAGATACCAGAGAACTCGCTTGACGAGCTGAAAGTGGCAGTCCCGCGGCGCATGCATGAACAAGCAACACTGCTGTACGACGTAGGAGAGGTCAGGGCGCGTCAAGGTGAGGTACTGCAGCGCGCCGACCAAGCTGCGGTAGAGCGACGGGTCGTGGAAGAGCGGCTCGGTGTGGTGGAGAGCTTGGCGAGCGTGTCGACGGGCATAGAGATCAGCTTGCAGTTCAACATGCATGTCCGATCAAGAATCTCCAAGGCGTACTGCTCATGTGAAAGGAACAGGCCACGTCCAGTGGTGGTGACGTTGATCCCGATGAAGTGATGAAGTGCGCCGAGGTCGGTCATCGAGAACTCGCGGTGGAGCGCCTGAATGATGGACTGGAGCACGTCGACGGAGCTGGCGGTGAGGATGATGTCATCCACGTACAACAGGTGGTAGGTGAGGTGGTCACCACGGCGAAGAATGAACAACGATGAGTCCGCCTGCGATGCGATGAAGCCGAGGGTGTGCAGGTAGTTGGTGAAGCGAGAGAACCACGCACGTGGCACCTACTTGAGACCGTAGAGAGAACGGTTCAGCCGGCACACATGTGTAGGCGAGGCGTCGTCGACGAAGCCGGGATGGCTGGGCGTTGTAGACCGTCTCCGTGAGGTGGCCATGGAGGAAGGCATTCTTGACATCGAGTTGATGAATGGGCCAGTTCTTCCCCGCAGCGAGGCTAAGGACAACTAGAATGGTCGTCGGCTTGACAACGGGGCTAAACGTCTCATCGTAGTCGATGCCGACCTACTGCGTGAACCCGCGAGCACCCAACGCACCTTGTACCGAGCGAGAGAGCCATCGGGATTGAACGTGTGCCTGAAAATCCACTTCCATGTGACAACATTTGCACCTGCAGGACGTGACACCAAACTCCAAGTGTTATTCTACATCAGTGCGTTATATTCATCGAGCATAGCGTTGTACCAGTTTTCGTCTTAGAGGGCAACACGGTAGGAAGAAGGGATGTGACTAATGGTAGGAGAAGAGGCTGAGGAAGCGACAAGTACTTTGGGTTGAGCAAACCCGGTTTGGCCTAGGGATGGCACCCGCAGGGTATGGATACGGGTGGAGCCTCCCCATACCTTTACCCGTCCACCCCGAACTTACCTATCACCCATACCCATACCCGTCAAGGGTACAACTTTTTCCCATACCCGTCACCCGACAGGGTATATGGGTACCCGCGGGTAAAAATACCCACATTTACAACACATCAAATTGAGTAGAAAATAGTTGTGAAAAGCAACATATAATCATAAATTATTAATAGCAACACATTTTAAACAACAATGTACAAAAACACATTCTCAAAAACAAAAAAAACAAAAAACTTGCCCATAAAGCAACCCATAAAAATGTTAAACAACAACACATAATCATAAATAACAACATATAGTCATGCACTTTAAGTTCGCAAAATCACGATAAATTATAGAGATAATTTGACTGCACATTAGAGTTTTTACCCAGTGTGAGTAGTGGGCGGGGGAAGGGGGGTTAATACATTAGAATATTAAAGAAAACCCACTTGTCAACATTTTAGATGGGTACATGGGTACGCGGGCATGAGTAATACGATCCCATACCCGTACCCTCTCTACCCGATGGGTATGATATTTTTCCATTTAAATACCCATGGGTAAATTTTTGTCCCATGCCCCCTAATATGGTTTTTACCCGCAGGGTACGCGGGTAATGGGTACCCATTGCCATCTCTAGTTTGGCCCATGTACTCATGCGATGTAGATTAGCAGGAGAAGGCACAGGAACAGCGTGGGGTGGGAGCACGGGGGCAGCGGGCAAACGTGCATGCGGGGTGCATGGCGTGGGGCTGAGGCTGGCAGGCGGGGTACGTGCGGGAGGCGAAGAAAAGCCAGAGGGCATGCAGCGTACATGCATGGGAGTTGGGTGGCGGTCTAGGTGGGGTCGTGGGGAGGTGCGTGGGGGTTGGCGGATTGGGTGGGTTAGGCGTGGGGATGAAGAAAATTCGATGGGATGGGTGGGCGGAGTGGGAAGGGAGCTAGGGGGCGCTGATCCTAGAGAGTAGGTGGGTGGATGCGCGAATTTGGAAGGCGGGGATCCCGATGTGGATTTTTGTGGAGGCTATTACGAGGTTGGTGTAGCGCGCGGCTCAGGGAAGATCTCACGCCCGAGATTTTTTGTGGTTGTGCGTTGGGTGGGAGTGGGTGCGGTTTCAACAAAGAAGTAGGGAAACACTGTTCCATTGAATGTAACGTGATGGGAAATGATGGCCTTGCATGTAGAGAAGTCCAAACACCTATAGCCCTTGTGCTTTAAGGGGTAGACAATAAAAACATAGCGCGAGGAGTGAGGGGTGAGTTTGTGAGGGCTAGTGGCAATGGTGTTGGGGAAGCAAAGACACGCATGTGATCGTATGTGGGGTGTTTGCCGAGAAGATGTTAGTAGGGGATCTCAGACACAATGGAGGTGGATGGCCGTCGCTTTAGGATGTATGTCACGGTGTGAAGGGCCTCAACCCAGAACGCGGGTGGTAGGTTGGCATGGATGAGAAGAACGCGAAGAATGTCATTGGTGGTGCGGATGAGGCGTTTTGCTTTCCAATTTTGCGATGAAGTGTGAGGGCATGAGAGACGGAATGACGCGCCATATCTAAAGAAGAGGTCACGGAGGGATGTGGTGAGGAATTCGCCCGTGTTGTCGCACTACATACACTGGATGGAGACATGGAATTGAGTGAGTATGTCCACGTGAAAATGGTGTATTATGTCAGCGGTGTCGGACTTGTTCCTCAGAGGGAATGTCCAAGAATAATGCGACTAGTCATCGATGATTACGAGGTAATACTGGAAACCCAAAAAACTACAAGTTGGAGAGGTCCACAAATCACAGTGTATCAACTGAAAGGGTGCAGTAGTAAATGAGTTTGAACTAGGGAAAGTAAGTCTTGGTTGCTTGCCCAATTGGCATGCCATACAAAGGAAAGTTCGGGACACACTATTATTACATGTTGGAAGGAAAGACAAGCTAAAACGGAAATTGTCTTGTCACTAGGATGCCCAAAGTGCCGGTGCCACACGTCGCCAGCAACCACGGAGAGAAGAGCTTGGATGTCAGAGTTGGTGAAGAAGGGGTAGAGGCCCCCATTACTATTGGATCTTATGATGATCTTGCGGGTGGCTAGATCCTTCACGGAAAAACCAAACTGGTCAAACTCTATACTGCAAGAATTGTCAACAGTAAAGCAACGTACGGAAATAAGATTCTTGGTGATAGTAGGGGAAACTAGGACGTCGTTAAGGGAGAAACAAGAGAGCTTTGTGGAGTCGACAACAGTAATAGGCGAGCGAGAACCATCGCCAACAAAAATGCCCGAAGAATGACGCAAAGATGAAGAAGAACACTAAGAGCAGGTGTTGGTCATACTAGTCGCCTGGGAAGTGGTGCTGGTGTCGAGAAACCACTCTTGACCACCTTCGGAGTTGTGCTGCAGGGACAAGTTGTGTGATGGCCCACAAGTATAGGGGATCAATCGTAGTCCTTTCGATAAGTAAGAGTTTCGAACCCAACGAGGAGCAGAAGGAATCGATAAGCGGTTTCAGCAAGGTAATCTCTGCAAGTGATGTAAAGTAGCAGTAACAGATAGTTTGATAGAAAGATAACTGATAGGAAGTAACCAAAGTAACAAGGTGCGGCAAAGTGTCCCAATCCTTTTATTGCAAAGGACAAGCCAGAAGTACTTCTTATATTAAGCAAAGCGTTCTCGAGGACACATGGGAATTTCGTCTAGTCACGTTCATGATGTTTAGTTGATTCGCGTTCACTACTTTGATAAATTGTTATGTGGGTGGACCGGTGCTAGGGTGTTGTTCTTACTTGAAAAAATAACCCACTTACAATTACCCCCTCTTGCAAGCATCCGCAACTATGAAAGAAGAATTAAGATAAATCTAACCATAGCATGAAACATATGGATCCAAATTAGCCCCTTACGGAATAGCGCATAAACTAGGGTTTAAGCTTCTGTCACTCTCGCAACCCATCATCTACTTACTACTCCACAATGCCTCCCTTGGGACCAAGCATGGTAATGTGTCATGTAGTCGACATTCACACGACACCACTAGAGGAAGAACAACATACACTTCATCAAAATATTGAACGAATACCAACTTCACATGATTACTTATAACAAGACTTCTCTCGTGTCCTCAAGAACAAACGGAACTACTCACGAATAATATTCATGTTCATGATCAAAGGAGAATAATATGTGATTAACAATCTAAACATATGATCTTCCACCAAATAAACCAACTAGCATCAACTAGAAGATGTAATCAACACTACTAGCAACCCACAGGTACCAATCTGAGGTTTTGAGACAAAGATTGAATACAAGAGATAAACTAGGGTTTGAGATGAGATGGTGTTGATGAAGATGTTATGGAGACGAGACCTCCCACGATGAGAGGAACATTGATGATGACGAAGGCTTCGATTTCCCCCTCCCGGAGGGGAGTATCCCCGGCGGAATCGCTCCGCCGGAGAGCAAAAGTGCTCCTGCCCAGGTTCCGCCTCGAGATGGCGGCGCTTCATCCTGAATGTCTTTTCTTATCGTTTTTCTAGGGAAAATGGCCTCATATAACAGAAGATGGGCACCAGAGGGCTTCTGTGGGCCTGTGGGCTAGGGCGCGCCAAGGGGGGTAGGGCATGCCCCCTGCCTTGTGAGTCCACGGTTGATCTCCTCTAGTACTCCTTTCTTCCAGTATTTTTTGTATATTCCAAAATAATTCTCCATAAAATTTTAGGTCATTTAGAGCTCCGGAGAATAGCTATCTCTGTTGTAGCTCTTTTAGGTCCAAAATTCCAGCTGCCGGCAATTTTCCTCTTCATGTATATCTTGCATATTAAGAGAGAAAAGACATTAATATTGCATCATAAAGTGAAATATTGATCAAAAACACTATAAATAACAATAGGAAAACATGATGCAAAATGGACGTATCAACTCCTCCAAGCCTAGACCTCGCTTGCCCTCAAGCAAATGCCGAACTCGATAATCATGACCAAATGTTTACAGAGAGAGGTGCCAATAAAACAAAATACGGACATGGTAGCATCATGATCATTATTGTAACAACAATTATTCATCATAAAACTTCTCATGATCAAGTAACAATTTATTCACACGCTAAAGTATAAACAATAAACTTTCTTGAAAACTAACAAACTATGTTCTCAATCATCAAAACAATTACAATTAATCATATTTCCAAGAAGAGTCTATGTAAGAGCTTTTGGTTTAGCACACTTCACATACTCAACTAGCATATAATCTTCCATGATTGTTGACACTCAAAGCATATGTTTAGAACAAACATTTCAGTCAGACACAGAGGAAGATGGGGGTTTAATGTTTCACCTCCCAACTTATTTATCTCAGGGATAATGTCAACAATAATAACTCATGATCACCCATATCCAACTGGATATATGTGCCTGGATCTTTCTCTAGCACATGATGCTTTCCAAGTGGAGAATAACTGATGTCGGAAAGGGAATGAATATTATTAACTCTTGCATAAAAGTAAAGACTAAAAAGCAGAATATAGGCCCTTCGCAGAGGGAAGCAGAGGTTGTCATGCGCTTTTTCATTTTGATGTGCAAGCTCTTAATGCAAATGGATGTCACTTTATATTGCCCCTTATGATAGCAACCTTTATTATGCAGTCCATCATTTTTATTGCGTTACCATCACAAGTTCGTACAAAGCTTATTATCCCTTACAATAAAAGATCATACATATTTAGGAGCAATTTTTATTGCTTTGCATCGATGACAACTTAATTGAAGGATCTTATTCAATCCATAGGTAGATATGGTGGATTCTCATGACAAGAAACTGGGTTTAAGGGTTTTTGGATGCACAAGTAGTATCTCTACTTAGTACGAAATTTTGGCTAGCAAAAGATTATGAGCAAGAACCACATGTTAGAGGATCCATGACAATATAACTTCTACGTGAATATAAGCAAACATAACCCATTACGTTGTCTTCCTTGTCTAACATCAACTATTTGATCAAGCTTGAAAATAATTAATGGGGGCTCACAATCATAGAAGATGTCCAAGATAGTATATTTATATGTGAAATCTCTCTTCCTTTATTATTCTTTCATGAATTGCATCAACGACTAATGCTATGTTTGTTAACTTCCAATAATTTTTATCAACTGTACTTCTTATATGTGAAGTCATTAATCCCCATGGGATTAGCATATGAACTTTTATGATTGCTAAGATTGAAATGGGACAGTAAAGCAACAAAGCTCAAACTACTCTTTATTATATAACTCTCACACACGATTACATGGATAGAATGGTCACGAAACAAGCACTCAAAAACTACTTCATACTAATACTTTATTCTTCTAGATCACAAAATAACTAAGGATCGAACTAAGATAGATAATGATGATAAAAGTGATGGTGATACGATATCGGGGAACCTCCCCCAAGCTTGGAACAAGCCAAAGGGTGGTGCCCATACCCGTATACTCAAGTTTCCTTCTTTGGTGATGGTGGTGATGAAGTGTTGGGCTTGTCCTTAATAAAGCTTATCAGAATCTCCTTCAAACTCTGGATCTCGTGAAGCAAGTGTTGAATCATGGCGGCATTGTTTTGAACTTTGGCCATTATATGCTTGTTCTCCGACCCCCCAAGAAGTTATGCCTGCATCATTTTCACTTGGACGGGAGATGTCCCAATTTGAAGATATATGCACACGGGAAGTATTTTCCACCCCGTAGTTATGAATAAAATTGTGAAAATTATTTCCATGTAACCTGCCTCGGGGTGTTTTCAAGACAGACCCCTCAAATACCTCGCAACCTTGCTGGTTTCCCGTCGTCCTCATGGCTTGACATGGGTTTGGAGTGAAGGAAATATGGCATAGAGGCAATAATAAAGTTGTTATTTATATTTCCTTATATCATGATAAATGTTTATTATTCATGCTAGAATTGTATTAACCGGAAACTTAGTACATGTGTGAATACATAGACAAAACAAAGTGTCCCTAGTAAGCCTCTACTAGACTAGCTCGTTGATCAAAGATGGTTAAGTTTCCTAACCATAGACATGTGTTGTCATTTGATGAACGGGATCAAATCATTAGGAGAATGATGTGATGGACAAGACCCATCCGTTAGCTTAGCATAATGATCATTAAGTTTTATTGCTATTGCTTTCTTCATGACTTATACATATTCCTCTGACTATGAGATTATGCAACTTCCGAATACCGGGGGAACACCTTGTGTGCTATCAAACATCACAATGTAACTGGATGATTATAAAGATGCTCTACAGGTGTCTCCGAAGGTGTTTGTTGGGTTGGCATAGATCGAGATTAGGATTTGTCACTCCGAGTATCGGAGAGGTATCTCTGGGCCCTCTCGGTAATGCACATCACTCTAAGCCTTGCAAGCAATGTGACTAATGAGTTAGTTACATGATGATTCATTACGGAACGAGTAAAGAGACTTACCGGTAACGAGATTGAACTAGGTATGAAGATACCGACGATCGAATCTCGGGCAAGTAACATACCGATGACAAAGGGAATAACGTATGTTGTCATTACGGCTTGACCGATAAAGATCTTCGTAGAATATGTAGGAACCAATATGAGCATCCAGGTTCCGCTATTGGTTATTGACTGGAGATGTGTCTCGGTCATGTCTACATAGTTCTCGAACCCGTAGGGTCCGCATGCTTAATGTTCGATGACGATTTGTATTATGAGTTATGTGTTTTGGTGACCGAAGATTGTTCGGAGTCCCGGGTGAGATCACGGACATGATGAGGAGTCTCAAAATGGTCGAGAGGTAAAGATTGATATATTGGAAGGTAGTATTCGGACACCGGAAGGGTTCCGGAGTGTATCGGGTACATACCGGAGTACCGGAGGGGTTACCGGAACCCCCCGATGGAAGATATGGGCCATATGGGCCATAGGAGGGAGGCTAACTAGCCCACAAGGGGCTGGTGCGCCCCCCACAAGGGAGGAGGCCAAATTGGACTAGGGAAGGGGTTGGCGCCCCCCTTTCCTTCTCCCTCTCCCTCTCCTTCCCTATTTCCACCTCCGGAGAAAGGAAAAGTGGGGGGGGGCGAATCCTACTAGGAGTGGAGTCCTAGTAGGACCCCCCCATGGAGCGCCCCCTTGGTGGCCGGCCTCCTCCTCCCCTCCTTTATATATGGGGGCTGGGGGGCACCCTAGAACACAACAGATATTCTCTTAGCCGTGTGCGGTGCCCCCCTCCACAGTTTACTCCTCCGGTCATATTGTCGTAGTGCTTAGGCGTAGCCCTGCGCGGATCACATCACCATCACCATCACCACGCCGTCGTGCTGACGAAACTCTCCCTCGACACTTTGCTGGATCAAGAGTTCGAGGGACGTCATCGAGCTGAACGTGTGCTGAACTCGGAGGTGCCGTACGTTCGGTGCTTGATCGGTTGGATCGCGAAGACGTTCGACTACATCAACCGCGTTAAGCTAACGCTTCCGCTTTTGGTCTCCGAGGGTACGTGGACACACTCTCCCCCTCTCGTTGCTATGCATCTCCTAGATAGATCTTGCGTGAGCGTAGAATTTTTTTGAAATTGCATGCTACGTTCCCCAACAGTGGTATCCGAGCCAGGTCTATGCCTAGATTATATGCACGAGTAGAACACAAAGACTTGTGGGCGATAATAGTCATACTGCTTACCACCAATGTCTTACTTTGATTCGGCGATATTGTTGGATGAAGCGGCCCAGACCGACATTACATGACCACGTTCATGAGACTGGTTCTACCGACGTGCTTTGCACACAGGTGGCTGGCGGGTGTCTATTTCTCCAACTTTAGTTGAATCGGGTTTGACTACGACTGGTCCTTGTTGAAGGTTAAAACAACACACTTGACGAAAAATCATTGTGGTTTTGATGCGTAGGTAAGAACGGTTCTTGCTAGAAGCCCGTAGCAGCCACGTAAAACTTGCAACAACAAAGTAGAGGACGTCAAACTTGTTTATGCAGGGCATGCTGTGATGTGATATGGTCAAGACATGATGTGATATACGTTATTGTATGAGATGATCATGTTTTGTAAAAGTTATCGTCAACTGGCAGGAGCCTTATGGTTGTCGCTTTATTGTATGAAATGCACTCGCCATGTAATTGCTTTACTTTATCACTATGCGGTAGCGATAGTCGTAGAAGCAATAGTTGGCGAGACTACAACGACGCTACGATGGAGATCAAGGTGTCAAGCCGGTGACGATGGAGATCATGACGGTGATTTGGAGATGGAGATCAAAGGCACAAGATGATGATGGCCATATCATGTCACATATTTTGATTGCATGTGATGTTTATCTTTTATGCATCTTATTTTGCTTAGTACGGCGGTATCATTATAAGATGATCCCTCACTAAATTTCAAGGTATAAGTGTTCTCCCTGAGTATGCACCGTTGCGACAGTTCGTCGTGCCGAGACACCACGTGATGATCGGGTGTGATAAGCTCTATGTTCACATACAACGGGTGCAAGCCAGTTTTGCACGTGCAGAATACTCGGGTTAAACTTGACGAGCCTAGCATATGCAGATATGGCCTTGGAACACTGAGACCGAAAGGTCGAACGTGAATCATATAGTAGATATGATCGACATAGATATGTTCACCATTAAAAACTACTCCATCTCACGTGATGATCGAACATGGTTTAGTTGATATGGATCACGTGATCATTTAGATGACTAGAGGGATGTCTATCTAAATGGGAGTTCTTAAGTAATATGATTAATTGAACTTAATTTATCATGAACTTAGTCCTGGTAGTATTTGCAAATTATGTTGTAGATCAATAGCTCGCGTATAGCTCCCTTGTTTTATTTTTGATATGTTCCTAGAGAAAACTAAGTTGAAAGATGATAGTAGCAATGATGCAGACTGGGTCCATGATCTGAGGAATATCCTCGTTGCTGCACAGAAGAATTATGTCCTTGATGCACCGCTAGGTGACAGACCTATTGCAGGAGTAGATGCAGACATTATGAACGTTTGGCAAGCTCGATATGATGACTACTTGATAGTTTAGTGCAGCATGCTTTACGGCTTAGAACCGGGACTTCAAAAACGTTTTGAACGCCACGGAGCATATGAGATGTTCCAAAGAGATGAAATTGGTATTTTAGACTCATGCCCATGTCGAGAGGTATGAGACCTCTAACAAATACTTTGCCTACAAGATGGAGGAGAATAGCTCAGCTAGTGAGCATGTGCTCAGAATGTCTGGGTACTACAAACGCTTGAATCAAGTGGGAGTTAATCTTCCAGATAAGATAGTGATTGACAGATTTCTCTAGTCACTATCACCAAGTTACTAGAACTTCGTGATGAACTATAATATGCAAGGGATGACGAAAATGATTCCCAAGCTCTTCGCGATGCTGAAATCGGCGAAGGTAGAAATCAAGAAATTGCATCAAGTGTTGATGGTTGACAAGACCACTAGTTTCAAGAAAAAGGGCGAGGGCAAGAAAGGGAACTTCAAGAAGAATAGCAAGCAAGTTGCTACTCCCAGGAAGAAACCCAAGTCTGGACCTAAGCCTGAAACTGAGTGCTTCTACTGCAAAGGAAATGGTCACTGGAAGCGGAACTGCCCCAAATACTTGGCGGATAAGAAGGATGGCAAAGTGAACAAAGGTATATTTGATATACATGTTATTGATGTGTATTTTACTAGTGTTCATAGTAGCCCCTGGGTATTTGATACCGGTTCAGTTGCTAACATTAGTAACTCAAAACAGGAGTTGCAAAATGAACAGAGACTAGTTAATGACGAGGTGACGATGTGTGTTGGAAGTGATTCCAAGGTTGATAAGATCACCATCACACACTCCCTCTACCTTCGGGATTAGTGTTGGACCTAAATAAATGTTATTTGGTGCTTGCGTTGAGCATGAATATGATTGGATCATGTTTATTGTGATACGGTTATTCATTTAAGTCAGAGAATAATTGTTGTTCTGTTTACATGAATAAAACCTTCTATGGTCATACACTCAATATAAATGGTTTATTGAATCTCAATTGTAGTGATACACATATTCATAATATTGATGCCAAAAGATGCAAAGTTGATAATGATAGTGCAACATATTTGTGGCACTGCCGTTTAGGTCATATTGGTGTAAAGCGCATGAAGAAACTCCATGCAGATGGGATTTTGGAATCACTTGATTATGAATCATTTGATACTTGCGAACCATGCCTCATGGGCAAGATGACTAAAACTCCGTTCTCCAGAACAATGGAGCGAGCCAATGACTTATTGGAAATAATACATACTGATGTATGCGGTCCGATGAATGTTGAGGCTCGCGGCGGGTATCGTTATTTTCTGACCTTCACAGATGATTTAAGCAGATATGGATATATCTACTTAATGAAACACAAGTCTGAAACGTTTGAAAAGTTCAAAGAATTTCAGAGTGAAGTGGAAAATCATCGTAACAAGAAAATTAAGTTTCTACGATCTGATCGCGGAGGCAAATATTTGAGTTACGAGTTTGGTCTTCATTTAAAACAATGTGGAATAGTTTCACAACTCACGCCACCTGGAATACCACAGCGTAATGGTGTGTCCGAACATCGTAACCGTACTTTATTAGATATGGTGCGATCTATGATGTCTCTTACCAATTTACCACTATCGTTTTGGGGTTATGCATTAGAGACAGCTGCATTCATGTTAAATAGGGCACCATCTAAATCCGTTGAGACGACACCGTATGAACTGTGGTTTGGCAAGAAACCTAAGCTGTCATTTCTTAAAGCATGGGGTTGCGATGCTTATGTAAAAAAGCTTCAGCCTGACAAGCTCGAACCCAAATCGGAGAAGTGCATCTTCATAGGATACCCAAAAGAAACTGTTAGGGTACACCTTCTATCACAGATCCGAAGGCAAAAATCTTTGTTGCTAAGAATGGATCCTTTCTAGAGAAGGAGTTTCTCTCGAAAGAAGTGAGTGGGAGGAAAGTAGAACTTGATGAGGTAATTGTGCCTTCTCTTGAATTGGAAAGTAGTTCATCACAGAAATCAGTTCCAGTGATGCCTACACCAATTAGTGAGGAAGCTAATGATAATGATCATGAAACTTCAGATCAAGTTACTACAGAACCTCGTAGGTTAACCAGAGTATGTTCCGCACCAGAGTGGTACGGTAATCCTGTTCTGGAAGTCATGTTACTAGACCATGACGAACCTACGAACTATGAGGAAGCGATGATGAGCCCAAATTCCGCGAAATGGCTTGAGGCCATGAAATCTGAGATGGGATCCATGTATGAGAACAAAGTATGGACTTTGGTTGACTTGCCCGATGATCGGCAAGTCATTGAGAATAAATGGATCTTCAAGAGGAAGACAGACGCTGATAGTAGTGTTACTATCTACAAAGCTCAAATTGTCGCAAAAGGTTTTCGACAAGTTCAAGGTGTTGACTACGATGAGATTTTCTCACTCGTATCGATGCTTAAGTCTGTCCGAATCATGTTAGCAATTGCCGCATTTTATGAAATCTGGCAAATGGATGTCAAAACTGCATTTCTTTAATGGATTTATTAAAGAAGAGTTGTATATGATGCAACCAGAATGTTTTATCAATCCTAAAGGTGCTAACAAAGTGTGCAAGCTCCAGCGATCCATCTATGGACTGGTGCAAGCATCTCAGAGTTGGAATATACGTTTTGATAAGTTGATCAAAGCATATAGTTTTATACAGACTTGCGGTGAGGCCTGTATTTACAAGAAAGTGAGTGGGAGCACTACAGCCTTTCTGATAAGTATATGTGAATGACATATTGTTGATCGGAAATGATGTAGATTTTTTTTTCTGGAAAGCATAAAGGAGTGTTTAAAAGGAGTTTTTCAATGAAATACCTCGATGAAGCTGCTTACATATTAGGCATCAAGATCTATAGAGATAGATCAAAATGCTTGATAAGTTTTTTCAATGAGTACATACCTTGACAAGATTTTGAAGTAGTTCAAAATGGAACAGTCAAAGAAGGAGTTCTTGCCTGTGTTGCAAAGGTGTGAAGTTGAGTAAGACTCAAAACCCGACCACGGCAGAAAATAGAAAGAGAATGAAAAGTCATTCCCTATGCCTCAGTCATAGGTTCTATAAAGTATGCTATGCTGTGTACCAGACCTATTGTATACCTTGCCATGAGTTTGGCAAGGGGGTACGATAGTGATCCAGGAGTGGATCACTGGACAGCGGTCAAAGTTATCCTTAGTTACCTAAGAGTACTAAGGAAATATTTCTCGGTTATGGAGGTGATAAAGAGTTCGTCGTAAAGAGTTACGTCGATGCAAGCTTTTACACCAATCCAGATGACTCTGAGTCTCAATCTGGATACGTATTGAAAGTGGGAGCAATTAGCTAGAGTAGCTCCATGCAGATCATTGTAGACATAGAAATTTGCAAAATACATACGGATCTGATTGTGGCAAACCCGTTGACTAAACTTCTCTCACAAGCAAAACATGATCACACCTTAGTATTCTTTGGGTGTTAATCACATAGTGATGTGAACTAGATTATTGACTCTAGTAAACCCTTTGGGTGTTGGTCACATGGCGATGTGAACTATGGGTGTTAATCACATAAAGATGTGAAATATTGGTGTTAAATCACATGGCGATGTGAACTAGATTATTGACTCTAGTGCAAGTGGGAGACTGAAGGAAATATGCCCTAGAGGCAATAATAAAGTTGTTATTTATATTTCCTTATATCATGATAAATGTTTATTATTCATGCTAGAATTGTATTAACCGGAAACTTAGTACATGTGTGAATACATAGACAAATCAGAGTGTCCCTAGTAAGCCTCTACTAGACTAGCTCGTTGATCAAAGATGGTTAAGTTTCCTAACCATAGACATGTGTTGTCATTTGATGAACAGGATCACATCATTAGGAGAATGATGTGATGGACAAGACCCATCCGTTAGCTTAGCATAATGATCGTTAAGTTTTATTGCTATTGCTTTCTTCATGACTTATATATATTCCTCTGACTATGAGATTATGCAACTCCCGAATACCGGAGGAACACCTTGTGTGCTATCAAATGTCACAACATAACTGGGTGATTATAAAGATGCTCTACAGGTGTCTCCGAAGGTGTTTGTTGGGTTGGCATAGATCGAGATTAGGATTTGTCACTCCGAGTATCGGAGAGGTATCTCTGGGCCCTCTCGGTAATGCACATCACTCTAAGCCTTGCAAGCAATGTGACTAATGAGTTAGTTACGGGATGATTCATTACGGAACGAGTAAAGAGACTTGCCGGTAATGAGATTGAACTAGGTATGAAGATACCGATGATTGAATCGCGGGCAAGTAACATACCGATGACAAAGGGAATAACGTATGTTGTCATTACGGTTTGACCGATAAAGATCTTCATAGAATATGTAGGAACCAATATGAGCATCCAGGTTCCGCTATTGGTTATTGACCGGAGATGTGTCTCGGTCATGTCTACATAGTTCTCGAACCCGTAGGGTCCGCACGCTTAACGTTCGATGACGATTTGTATTATGAGTTATGTGTTTTGGTGACCGAAGAATGTTCGGAGTCCCAGATGAGATCACGGACATGACGAGGAGTCTCAAAATGGTTGAGAGGTAAAGATTGATATATTGGAAGGTAGTATTCGGACACCGGAAGTGTTCCGGAGTGTATCGGGTACATACCGGAGTACCGGAGGGGTTACCGGAACCCCCCGGTGGAAGATATGGGCCATAGGAGGAAGGCTAACCAGCCCACAAGGGGCTGGTGCGCCCTCACAAGGGAGGAGGCCGAATTGGACTAGGGAAGGGGGTGGCGCCCCCCTTTCCTTCTCCCTCTCCCTCTCCTTCCCTATTTCCACCTCCGGAGAAAGGAAAAGTGGGGGGGGGGAGCAAATCCTACTAGGAGTGGAGTCCTAGTAGGACTCCCCCCCATGGCGCGCCCCCTTGGTGGCCGGCCTTGTCCTCCCCTCCTTTATATACGGGGGCAGGGGGGCACCCTAGAACACAACAGATATTCTCTTAGCCGTGTGTGGTGCCCCCCTCCACAGTTTACTCCTCCGGTCATATTGTCGTAGTGCTTAGGCGAAGCCCTGCGTGGATCACATCACCATCACCACGCCGTCGTGCTGACGAAACTCTCCCTCGACACTTTGCTGGATCAAGAGTTCGAGTGACGTCATCGAGATGAACGTGTGCTGAACTCGGAGGTGCCGTACGTTCGGTGTTTGATCGGTTGGATCGCGAAGACGTTCGACTACATCAACCGCGTTAAGCTAACGCTTCCGCTTTCGGTCTACGAGGGTACGTGGACACACTCTCCCCCTCTCATTGCTATGCATCTCCTAGATAGATCTTGCGTGAGCGTAGAATTTTTTTGAAATTGCATGCTGCGTTCCCCAACATGGAGAGGTAGAGATGCCAGCTAAAGTACCTCACTCCGAAGCAGGAGCATGGACCTCCATCGAATCTCCCGACTCGTCCTCCATCATGAGTCATGACCTCCTCCTCCAGCTCCTGTTCTGACTCCACCTTAAGCAACCAAGCATCATCTCCCACATTGTTGGAGGAGGAGGAAGACATGATACTTGAGAGCTCAAAATCCTGACAGAAAATAGCTAGAAACAAGAACAGAGGAGAAACTTGTGATACGGTGGTCAAAACAACGAGGAGTATATATAATGAATTTTTATCTTACAGGAGAAGTATACAGGAGGAATACGGAGTCGGTGAAGTGCAGGAGGGGCCCACAAGGCACCAGGGCACGCCCAGGGGGTAGGGCGTGCCCCCTGCCTTGTGGTCTTCTTGTGAACCTTCTCGGTTGTTTCTTATTTTCCTAATTTTTCTAATATTCCAAAACCAACAGAAAATATTTTTACGGAATTTTTTGTGTCGGTTTACTTACGTATCACATACCTATTCCCTTTTCATGATTCTGGAGCGTTCTGGAAGGCCTCTTTTAGATATTATTCCGTTGTAATTACTTGAATAATATTGGTTTCAATGTTAATGGGGGTACCTGCAATATAATGTTCAATTCTTTGCCCATTAACAACCTTCAGAAGTTCCTTATGCATTATTGATCTTGATGGCTTCGAAACGGTAAACTTCTTCGATGTATAGGGGCCTTTCCATTTGGAGAGGAGTTTGCCTACAAAATATCTAAAATTAGAATTGTGCAATAGAACTTTGTCACCGATATTGAATTCTCGTTTCTAAATTCTTTTATCATGCCATCTTTTAACTTTCTCTTTAAATAACTTCTTGTAAGCTTGCGTTCTTGACTCACCTAGAGAACTAATATCAAATAACCTCTTTTCATCGGCGAGCTTAAAATCATAATTAAGTTCTTTAATAGTTCAAAGAGTCGATAAGAAATTGAATGTTATCCATTATTCCATAATTTCAAAGGGTAGGTTCCAATAGAACGACACCAATAGCATAATCAATAGCATCACACATAATTTCAAAGGGTAGGTTCCAATCAGGTGGTTGAACAATAGGTGCAGTTATTAGGGCTTTCTTAAGTATTTCAAAGGCTTCTACACAATCATCATAAAAAACAAATGGGTCATATTTTTGTAGAAGATTAGTAAGACCAAGAAATTTTAGAGAAGTCCTTAATAAACCTTCTATAGAAATGACCATGACCAAGGAAACTTCTTATACCTTTAATATCTTTAGGACATGGCATTTTCTCAATTGCATCGACTTTAGCTTTATCTACTTCCATGACTCTTTAGGAAATTTTATGACCAAGGACTATACCTTCATTCACCATAAAGTGGCACTTCTCCCAGTTTAAGACAAGATTAGTCTCTTCACATCTCTGCAGAACTTTATCAAGATTGCTCGAGCAGTCATCAAGAGAAGTTCCGTAAACGGAGAAAGCATCCACGAATACCTCAACAATTTTCTCACAGAAATCAGAGAATATAGCAGTCATACATCTTTGAAAGGTAGCAAGTGCATTACATAAACCAAAAGGCATGCATCTATAAGCATAAGTTCCAAATGGACAAGTAAAAGTAGTTTTCTCTTGATCTTCTTGTGACACGGGTATTTGAGAGAAACCAGAATATATGTCTAGGAAGCATAAGTGTGTGTGCTTAGATAGTCTTTCTAACATTTGTTCAATGAAAGGAAAAGGATAGTGATCTTTCCTAGTAGCTTTATTCAATTTTCTAAAATCAATTACCATCATATAACCGGTTACAATTATTTGTGGGATAAGTTCATTTTTATCATTAGGAAGAACAGTGATGCCACCTTCCTTAGGGACACAATGAAAATGACTTACCCATCTACTATCAGCTACATGATAAATTATACATACCTCCAGAAGCTTTAATATTTCCATTCTTACCACATCCTTCATTTTAGGATTCAAGCAACGTTGATGATCAACCACTAGTTTAGCATCAGGCTCCGTATTAATCTTATGTTGGCACAGAGTAGGGCTAATGCCCTTAACCAAGAGTATATCCAATTGCAGCATGATGCTTTCTCAAAGTTTTCAATAATGTCTTTTCTTCATGCACTGAAAAGTTAGCATTGATAATAACATGATATATCTTCTTTTCATCAAGATAAGCATATTTCAATGTGTCTGGGAGTTTCTTTAATTCAAACACATGATCACTCTTAGGTGGAAGAGGGTCTCCCAAAGTTTCAACAAGAAAATTATGCTTAAGGATAGATGCTTGCCTAAAGAATATTTCATCTATTTCATTTCTTTATTTCATATGCATATCATTTTCATGGTGAGCAAATATTGTTCTAATGGATCAGTAGGAGGCACAACAATAGAAGCAAGACCACTAGTATCATCTTTTCTAGGCAATTGTTTTTCATTAGGTTGTCTATTAAACTTATAGAAGTTTAATTCATGAGATACATCACCGAACTTAACCCTAACCTTTTCTTTAACACAATCAATTTTAGCATTAACAATGTTCAAGAAAGGTCTGCCAAATATAATGGGACAAAAATTATCTTGTTGTGATCCGAGCACTAAGAAATCGGTAGGATATTTAATCTTATCACACAAGACTTCAACATCTCTAACAATCCCAAGCGGTGAAATAGTATAGAGAAAAGGGGTAGCACTTATACTAGCACCCAGATCACATAAACCATGATAGCAATGGTCTCCAATCTTAACAGAAACAACAGGCATGCCAACAACTTTCTTATTCTTGTCTGGCATATCTTGTTCATTCCTTACTTGTTTAGCAATTCTAGTAGCTTCATCAAAGAAATAAATAACATGCCCATTAATATTATCAACCAAGAGATCTTTAACCATTGCAATAGGAGGTTCTACCATAATTTGTTTAGATGGTTTAGGTGTTCTAGTATTACTCTTATGAATCATAGTTGTAGCCTTAGCATGTTCCTTAATCCTAAAAGGGAAAGGAGGCTTCTCAATATAAGTAGTAGGTACAACTGGATTAGCAGTATAAGCAATTGTTTCAGTTTTAGCAATAGCTGGTTCTTCACAAATTTATTCAATAGGTGGATGAAATTTAAACCACTTCTCCTAGGGAGATCAACATGAGTAACAAATGATTCATGGAATGTAGCTGCTATCTCAGAGTCAAGTCCATTTTGCACTAAGCTTATGAAAAACATATGTTTCTATAAAAGACTTAACGCAATCAAATTCAAGATTTATACCTGACTCGTTACCTTTGTAGATTTCCCAGTCTTCGGAGTTGCATTTAATCCTTTCAATAAGATCCCATTTGGATTTGGTGGTATTGTGGGATGAAGGGCCTGGACCAACTTTACTTGTCGTCACATAAGAGACCGGTTCCATGATTGACATGCAACTTGTATTGCATAAACTGGCTGGCGGGTGTCTGTCTCCCACTTTTGTTGAATCTGTTTTGACAACGGCGATCCTAGTGATATGTAAAACCCCGAGAATCATTCTATAGTAACCTCACCCTAATGTGCCATGTCATTATGTTTTATTAAGCCAATTTTCCACTTAATAAAAATCAAACAATAATTCAAATTCAAATGCAAGTCAATTTTTTATTTCTTCAAACTGCAAAACTAAAGTGTTCATAATTTTGCAAATAATCACTAAGTAATTGTCTTGGAGAAACCAATATTAATTGAAATATTAAATTGCCCCTAACCTATTTAAAACAGTGCCCAAAACATCCTATTTAATCCATCATATTTAAGTAAAATTCAAATGAAATCATCTTGCCCCCAAACTTTTTGTGGCAATGTTGTATAATACCTAGTATTTGTTTTGACCAGTGGCACTTTTTACAAAAAACATTTGGTAACTGAAAGAAATAGAAAACAGAATAGAAAATAATATAGAAAATTAAAAAAAGGAAAAAAAAACCTAAAGCTACTGTGCTTTAACCACTGCCCCTGCTACAGGCTAGCCCGGTCCAACCTGGCCGGCCTTTCCCCTAACTCCCGTCGCGCCCGAGAAAGGCCTCGCCATGGCCGTCGTGCACTCAGCTCCGCAGGCTGTAGCGCCGTGGGAGCGGATAACGATGCACCTGGCCTCTAGGGTTTTCCCCGCATGCACTCCACCTCGCAGTCTTCCCCCTTGCGCCCCCACGCTCTCTCTCCCGAGCTCGTCCGCCCACTGCCGTCGCCGTGTCATCGCCATTGTCGTGGCCACCAGCCACCCTACACCGCTCGGGGATGCTCAGGAGCACTTCCTACATCGTCCACGTCGTCCTCAAGGAGCAGATCAAGCTGGGGGATAGCCAAGCCGCCGGAATCATCCATCCCCCTCGTCGGTGGCCGACGCACCTCGCCGCTCGATTCAGCGCACTCCAACCACCCCCGGCTCCCATGAGCCCCCTACGCACCACTCGGTGAGCCGCTATGCCAGATGCGCTCTTCCTCTCTCTTTCTAGTCATCCCTAGAGCCGATCCCGCCACACCCCATCTTCGGCCGCCATTGCTTGTCATTGCCGGCCTCGTTTCGACCACTACTCGGCCTCCCGTGTGCCTCCCCTGGATGAGCGCGAGCAAGGGAAACCCCCTGGTGCCCTTGGCTTCTCCTACCGCCGCCCGTGGCCTCGCTCGCGTCGAGCCCATGGCTCCGGTCGCCGCCATTGTCGATGTAGAGCTCAACTTCGGCCGCCTTCGTCCCTACTTCCACCACCCACGGACGCGACTCGAGCTCAGGATCACTGGGGACCAAACCGCGCCTCGAATGATCGCCGGAGGCGAGCGCGCTGTCCTCACCGCTGGGTTATGCCTCGCCAGCATGATGTCGCTAACGTGGCACCATTAGTGACTAATTAACCCACCTAATTAGCTGCTAATCACCTCTGACACGCGGGGCCCATGTGGGTTAATTATCTAGCTAAAAACCGGTTTATTTAACTAACTCACTGACACCTGGGGCTCACCCACTAACTAGATTAAGTTTAACAATTAAACACTGTTTAACACTGCTGTGTATGACATGTGGGGCCAGCCCACTATTCTTTTGGATAAGGCCCCGCTGAGTCAGCAGGCTGGCCCACATGTCAGCCTCTGCTGACTGGACCCTTGACCCAGTCAACGGGCCCACTAGTCAGCCTCTGTGCTGGACAACTGGGTACCATACTGGGTACCCGTAGCATTTTTAGGTTAAATGTTTTTCTAATTAAAGTAAATATGTAATTTCAGAATATTGTTTAAACTTCAAAATTTCATATAAAATAAACCGTAACTCCGATGAAAATAATTTATATATGAAAGTTGATCAGAAAAATAAGACGAATCCGTTTATGCCATCCACATACCTGCCACATGCCCCCAACACAGCAAACATGGAACCTTCCCCTCCGGATCGTCTGTCCGATAAAAGCCTAGAGCCGAAAAATATTCCCAGATATTTCCCCGCTCCGTCTGTAACGCGTAGCACCGCATTAGGTCACCCCTAGCATAGCCTATCGACTTGTCATGCATCTGTGATGCATCTGAGTGCTTTACATTTAATGTTTCTTCCCCCTCTTCTTCTCCGGTAGACCCCGAGACCGCTGCCGATGCCCGTGTGATCGACTACATCGATGGTGATCCTTCCTTCTCAGCAGAGCTTCCAGGCAAGCAAACCCCCTTGATCATTCCTATATCGCCCATTCTCTCCCTCTCATGCTTGCATTAGATTTTGCTACTATTGTTCGATAGCTCCTATTCTAATGCATAGCCTGCTTTTGTAACCTGCTATTGTACTTTACATGTTTTCCTATATGCTTAGTATAGGTTGGTTAGTGTTCCATCAGTGACCCCTCACCCTTGTCCTTGTTACCTCGCTTTATTACCGGTAACTCGATCAACGTGATCAATGTACAGAGACCGACACATCATCGCACACCCCCCCTTAGTTGTACCACTCTGCAGAGTTACTATCGAGTGACGAGGGTGATACCTCGTAATGCACTCCTGTTGATATCTTTGTAGTGTAGCTAATCGGTCGTGGATTACGGAGGGTGATTCCTCCTTCGCCACTCCCGATGACGACTCTGTCGTACATCACCTCAAGTGTGAACCCTTTGAGGGTGATTCCTCCAAGGTTACCTTGAGGGTACATCGAGTGAGAATCCATCGAGGGTGATTCCTCAAATTCCTTTTGATGTTATGGACACACGAATACTTTGACCTTTACCTTAGTCCTTTGTTGAAGACGGTTGGCCCCGTGGGTACCCGTGAGAGTTACTGTAGTCGGGTTGACCATGAGGGTACCCGCGAGATAATTATGAGGCACGGCCGGGCAGGCAGACCGCCCTAGAGAGGGATGGGTCTGACCCTTGCCGTAAGTCCTCGAGACAGGGCGACGGGATCACTGATCATCTCCGCGTGCTCCCAAGACACTAAAGGGTTTGGATATGTGATCCGAGTAGGCCTTTGGTCTTTTCACACTAACCACCACACGGGAATAAGTATGGGCACTCGGCGTCGTACGATTCTTCCGAAAGCTCTCAGACATCAGCAGTTTAGCGGCGCCCGCCCGGTTGGACAGTAACCACCTGCACTTATATAAGGGGGTGGGTCTGCTCCAGGCCGCGTTCGCAACGTGCAGGATAGCAAAGGGCGATTGCCCCATGACCCCTGCGCATTTAGGATGTAGACCGGCGTGCTGGCCTCTCTGTTGAGCCTAGGTAGGACTATGGTGTGTCGATCAACCGAGGCCAGGCATGACCCAGAAAAGTGTGTTCGGCAGGAGTTAATCGAGCGCGTTGGGTAAGTTTGTGCACCCCTGCAGGGAAGTTTATCTATTCGAATAGCCGTGTCCACGGTAACGGATGCTCGGAGTCGTATCCCGATCTATTACAGCTAGAACTGGATACTGGAGACACTAGATGGATATGATGGCTCCGGGATCGCTTTCTCGCAGGGAGTCGAGGAAGGATCTCTGGGCGTTACTACAATATACTTATTACTTTATAATATGCTAATCTGCACTCTTCTAATGCTGCAAGACGATGCAAGGTGCTAGTCTTCGATAGGCTAGGCCTTCCCCTCTATTCTGGCATTTCTACAGTATAGTCCAAAGATATAGCCCCATTCCTTTGATACTAATGCATACTTGGTATAGATCTGATGTAAGTCTTGCGAGTACTTTGGATGAGTACTCACGGTTGCTTTGCTACCTCTTTCCCCTCTACCCGATTGTTGCGATCAGATGACGGAGTCCAGGAGCCAGCTAATCCCGCTGATGACTACTACTACCCCGACGGAGCCTACTACTAGGTGGAGACCGCCGACGACCAGGAGTAGATAGGAGGCTCCCAGGTAGGACGCCTGCGCCATTTCGATCTCATATCATTGTTTTGCGAGCCTTCTTAAGGAAGACTTGTTTACTTATGTCTGTACTCAGATATTGTTGCTTCTGCTAACTCTTGTGAAACTCAAGCTTATGTATTCGAGCCCTCAAGGCCCCAGGCTTGTAATATAAAGCTTGTATTATTTTTTGTATTTGTGTCCAGAGTTGTGTTGTGATATCTTCCCATGAGTCTCTCATCTTGATCGTGCACATTTGCGTGTATGATTAGTGCATGATTAGTCGGGTGTGTCACATGATACGTCTCCAACGTATCTATAATTTATGAAGTATTCATGCCATGTTTACAATAATTCTATATGGTTTGGTATGATTTGAATGAAACTAACCCGTACTGACGCTATTTTCAGGAGAACTACCGTGGTGTTGTTTTTTGTGTAGAAATAAAAGTTCTCGGAATGGACTGAAACTTTTTGACGATTTTTTGGAACAAAAGAGACCCCCGAAGATTCGTGGGAGGACCAGAAGAGCGACGAGGTACCCACGAGGCACCAGGGCGCGCCCAGGGGGTGATGGTGCGGTGGTGCCTCGTGGGCCCATCTTAGCCCCTCTTGACGTGAGACCGACGCCAAAAAATCCTATAAATAGAGAAACCCCCAGAAATAACCCTAGAACTTCGACTCTGCCGCCGCAAGCCTCTGTACCTTTGAAATACCATCTGGAGCCCTGTTCCGGCACCCTGCCAGAGTGGAAAATCTTCACTGGAGGCCATCTTCATCATCCCGGCGGCCACCATGACGAGGAGGGAGTAGTTCACCTTCGAGGCTAGGGGTATGTACAAGTAGCTATGTGTTTGATCTCTCTCTCTCTCTCTCTCTTGTTCTTGATTTGGCACGATCTTGATGTACCGCGAGCTTTGTTAATATAGTTGGATCATATGGTGTTTCCCCCTCTCTATCTTGTTGCGATGAATTGAGTTTTTACCTTTGAGGTTTCACTATTATCGGATTGAATACTTTTATGGATTTGAGAACACTTGATGTATGTCTTGCATATGAATACCCATGGTGACAATGGGGTATTATATTGATTCACTTGATGTATGTTTTGGTACTCAACTCGCGGATTCCCGAGGTGACATTGGGGTAATCTATGCATAGGGGTTGATGCACGTTTTCGTCCTACTTTCTCTGGTAGAAATCTTGGGGCACTCTTTGATGTTCTTTGTGTTGGATTGAATATTATGAATCTGAAGTTGTTTGATGCGCATCGTATAATTGACTCATGGATACTTGTGGTGAAATTGGAGTATCTAGGTGACATTATAGTTGGTTGATGCGTATCATATGGTGTTATTTTAGTATGAACTCTAGGGCTGTTCGTGACACTTATAGGGATGGCTCAATAGATTGATCGGAAAAGATAACTTTGAGGTGGTTTCGTACCCTACAAACAATTTCATCTTATGTTCTCCGCTAGATAAGAACTTTGGAGTGATCCTTTGTCACACGTTGAGGGATTGTTATATGATTCAATTATGTTAGCACTGTTGAGAGATTGCAGTAGTGAAAGTATGAACCCTAGGCTTGTTTCTAAGCATTGCAATACTGTTTGCACTCACTTTTGTTACTTGCTACATTGTTGTTTTTGTTATTTCATATTACAAAAACCTATATCTACTATCCATACTACACTTGTATCACCATCACTTCACCGAACTAGTGCACCTATACAATTTACCATTGCATTGGGTGTGTTGGGGACACAAGAGATTTCTTGTATTTGATTGCAGGGTTGTTTGAGAGAGACCATCTTCATCCTATGCCTCCCATGGATTGATAAACCTTAGGTCATCCACTTGAGGAAAAATTGCTACTGTCCTACAAAACTTTGTGCTTGGAGGCCCAGCATGAGTCTACATGAATAAGTTGTGTAGTAGACATCATGCTCTTTTCTGGCGCTATTGCCGGGGAGGTGAGTGCTTGAAGGTATATCTTTAGATCTTGCAACCGAATCTTTTAGTTTCTTGTTTTATCACTAGTTTGGTTTATAAAAGAAAACTACAAAAATATATGGAATTGATGTTTCCTCATATTATTCATCTTTATAATGTCTTTCTTCAAAATGATGGATCGGAAATTGTGCTCAATTGATAGAAGAAGAATTCAATAAAATGTTTGGCATAAAATCCATGAATGATAAGCATGATTGCAATGTTGCTAGTATGAATTCTTTGAATATCCATGATGCTAGTGATATGCAAAGCCATAAGCTTGGGGATGCTATGTTTGATGAATATGATATTTTTAGTCCCCCAAGTTTTGATGAGCAAATTTATTATGATGAAAGCATGACTCCTATTTATGATGATTATATTGATGAAAGTGGGTTTGGGAGAGTGTCAACTCTAGGTAGTATTGATCCCACTATTTTGGAGGGTGTTGAATCTTATAATAATAATTATGAAAGTGGATTTGGAGAGGTCATGACTTTATGTAGTGATGAGTCCACTATTTTGGAAGAGGTTTCAATTGATTATGAAACCAAAGGTGCTATCTATGATGATTATGTTGATGACAAATATGTTATAGAGAATAATGATAACCATGAAACTTGTCATCATGATTTTAATGCTCAAATTGATTATGCCAATCAAGTATCACATGATAGTTATTTTGTTGATTTTGCTCCCACTATTATTGATGAGAATAAATTTGCTTATGTGGAGAGTAATAAAAATTATATGCTTGTGGATCATGAAAAGAATGCTTTATGTGATAGTTATATTGTTGACTTCTCATAATGCTACTGAAAATTATTTTGAGAGAGGAACATATGCTTTTACATATCTCAAAAGTATCAAGTTTCCTATCTATGTGTTGAAAGTTTTGAATTTATGCTTGTTTTGCCTTCCTATGCTAGGTGATTCTTGTTCCAATAAGTTGTTTAATCACAAAATCCCTATGCATAGGAAGTGGTCTAGGCTTAAATGTGCTAGCCATATACTTCACGATGCTCCCGTTATGTTTCAATTCTTTACTTTTATGTGAGCATCATTGAAATCATCATGCCTAGCTAGAAAGGCATTAAAGAAAAGCGTTTGTTGGAGACAACCCTATACTTATGCCTACTATTTTTATGTGTTCACATGATTAATATACTGTATTAATAATGTTTTATAGCTTTTGTTTCAATAAAGTACCAAGTAAAGCCTTTGGGATAGTATGGATGATAGTTAACTTGATTCTGTGCAAAAACAGAAACTTTTGTGTTCAGTCCAGGAAAATCTAAAAATCACTGGAACGCACTTTTGATATGAAATTTTTACACATGATTTATATACAAATTCCCTATGTTTCCCTAATTTTTCAGAAATTTTAGAGTTGCAGAAGTATGGTCATTGTTCAGATCATTGCAGACTGTTCTGTTTTTGACAGATTCTGTTTTCAATGCATAGTTGCCTCTTTTATAGTTTCTATGGCTTGTATTGGTCAATATAAATTGTGGAAATAATATATTAAAGTAGTCATTGTGTGAGAACAATTATGAATCTTGTATTGACAGTACCAAAGTGAATGATTTGCTCTTTATCATACTAACCAATCTCACGAAGTTCGTCTAAGTTTTGTGTGATTGAAATTTTCAAGTTTTTGGTGAGATATCGATATGAGGAGAATGAAGTGTGGAAATACCATTAGCTTGGGGATGAACAAGGCACCCCAAGATAATATTCAAGGAATACCCAAGCAACTAAGCTTGGGGATGCCCCGGAAGGCATCCCCTCTTTTGTCTTCAACATTATCAGTAACCTTTCTTGGAGCTATATTTTTACGTCACATGATCTGTGTTTTGCTTGGAGCATCATTTTATTTTGTTGAGATTTGATTTATTTTATTTATAATAATGTTTTGCATCTTTTATTTCAATAAAAGTGTCAAGGGTAGCCTTCACCATGCTTAGTTTGCAAGTATATGAGTTTCTGTTTCAAAACAGAAAGATGCACGCTATTGCGTGAATTCTATAGAAAAGTCAGAATGTGATAAAAGCTTGAAATTTTGACCCAATATGCTATGAATAATTTTATACATTGTGGTAAATTTTCAGAATTTTTTGAGTTAATTAAGTATGGATCTTGCTTCATCCTTTACAGACTATTCTGTTTAGACAGATTGCTGTGATGATTGCATTGTTTTCATATGTTTGCTTGTTTAATGATTCTATTTGAGGATAGAAGTATTAAATATGCAGAGGAATTTAGTATTAAATTTTTAATAATAATTTTAGTGATTTTTTACAGTAGGGAATGATAAGCTTTTGCATTGATTTGTACTAACTTATCTCACGAGTTCTTGTTGAGTTTTGTGTGGATGATGTTTTTTGGATTTAGGGAAACCGTGATATGACAGGAATTAAGGAGACACAATAATTCAAGCTTGGGGATGCCCAAGGCATCCCAAGATAATATTCCAAGAAGTCTCAAGCATCTAAGCTTGGCGATGCCCCGGTAGGCATCCCACCTTTCTTCATCAACAATTATCGGTTAGTCTTGGTTGAGCCTAAGTTTTTTGCTTCTTCACATGAGATTTGCTATTCTTGGAATGCCATTTTATTTTGTTTTCCTTGCTGTTTGAATAAAATACATAATATCTGAAATTTTTAAATGAGAGAGAGTCCTCACATAGCTACCTATTTACTTAACTACTCATTCGATCTTCACTTATATCTTTTTGGAGTAGTTTGTCATTTACTCTTGTGCTTCACCTATATCCTATGAGTAAATTGTAGAATGAATTGAATATCATGAAGTTGAAATTATATGTGCTTCATATGCTTGTTCCATGCCTAGTAGTAGTTTCACATTGGGTTTAGAAAGTAAAATTTATTGAAGTTTGACAATCACAATATTGGTCATACAAGCAATTCATGAATGATTAGTACATGGAAGAGAACTTTCACATATAAATATATTATCTTGGACATATTTTATGTTTGTGAATACCCATTAATTATTTTCACTTGAGCAAATTAGTTGAAGTTGGACAAGGAAGACAATGTAATGAGTTATGTTTGGGTATATTTGCATCGAAGTTATATTGTTATGGATCCTCCAACATGTGGTGCTTGTTGTTTAGAATCTCTTGCTTGCCAAAAATTTTGTACTAAGTGGGGATACTGCTTGTGCATCCAAAAGCCTTGAGCCAAGTTTCTTCCATGAGTGTACACCATACCTACCTATATGCGGCATTACTTTGCCGTTCCAAGTAAATTTGCATGTGCCACCTCTAATCATTCAAATAAGCATCTGTTTTGTGTGCCCGTACTGCTCATGGAGCGAAGTGGGTGGTCAGTATCTTCCATGCTAAGCGGGTTATTCTCATGATGGGTGTTTATTCACTTGTCATTGTATGAGAGAGGCTGGTAATTGGGATGCCCAATCCTATGATAAAAAAATAATAATGAAACAAACTCCCCTGGAAAGTTGATTGTATGGAGGGCACCCGAGGATTTAGCTAGCCATGGCTTGTGTTTGAATGGTTGAGGGCGAGTAAACTTTACCTTTCTGCTTGGGAATCGCCTATAATGTGTTTAGCATGGAAGATATTGAGAACTCTCAGCCGTGACGTTGACAGGAAAGGCATGCCTCTCAAAATTATATTCATCCTTAAGCTTCGTGCTCTGGCACCTTTGCAAATCCATGCTCCCCTCTGCGAAGGGCTTATCTTTTACTTTTTCTGTTAATTTTATTTTTGTTGAGTCAATTTCTTTTTCCAACCAATTCTTTAGTTGGCAAGCATCATGTGGTGGGGAAGATCCAGGCATATATAGCCATTCAAGTATATTTGATCATGAGTTATTATTGCTGACAATTATCTCTATGATAAATGAGTTGGGAGGCGAAACATTAAGCCCCTATCTTTCTCTATGTTCGATGGATGCTATTTATTCTAAAAATATGTTTTGAGTATTAGCAATATAGAAGACTATATGATAATTCAGTATGTGGAGCTATTACTTAGAATTTGTTGAATAAGTTGAATTGCAATTGTTTGGTGACTAAGAACATAGGTTGTTAAGTTTCAAGAGAATGCATTGTTTAAACCATAACATGTGAATTGATTTCTACTTTATCATGATGAGTTTTATGAGAAAGAGTTGATGTTATGATGCTAGGAAAGTGATTGAAATCATCATTAATCAAACTTATACACTATGCTAGCATTCACACTTCATAAATTATTTCTTTTATCATTTACCTACTCGAGGATGAGCAGGAATTAAGCTTGGGGATGCTAATACGTCTCCAACGTATCTATAATTTATGAAATATCCATGCCATGTTTACAACAATTATATATGGTTTTGGTATGATTTGAATGGAACTAACCCGGACTGATGCTGTTTTCAGCAGAACTACCATGGTGTTATTTTTCGTGTAGAAATAAAAGTTCTCGGAATGGGCTGAAACTTTTTGACGATTTTTTTGGAACAAAAGAGACCCCTGAAGCTTTGTGGGACGACCAGAGGAGCCACGAGGTGCCCATAAGGCACCAAGGCGCGCCCAGGGGGGTGATGGTGCGCTGGTGCCTCGTGGGCCCATCTTAGCCCCTCTTGACATGAGACCGATGCCAAAAAATCCTATAAATAGAGAAACCCCCAGAAATAACCCTAGAACTTCGACTCCGCTGCCGCAAGCCTCTGTACCTTTGAAATACCATCTGGAGCCCTGTTCTGGCACCCTGCCAGAGGGGAAAATCATCACCGGAGGCCATCTTCATCATCCCGGCGGCCACCATGACGAGGAGGGAGTAGTTTACCCTCGAGGCTAGGGGTATGTACAAGTAGCTATGTGTTTGATCTCTCTCTCTCTCTCTCTTGTTCTTGATTTGGCACGATCTTGATGCACCGCGAGCTTTGTTAATATAGTTGGATCATATGGTGTTTCCCCCTCTCTATCTTGTTGCGATGAATTGAGTTTTTACCTTTGAGGTTTCACTATTTTCGGATTGAATACTTTTATGGATTTGAGAACACTTGATGTATGTCTTGCATATGAATACCCGTTGTGACAATGGGGTATTATATTGATTCACTTGATGTATGTTTTGGTACTCAACTCGCGGATTCCCGAGGTGACATTGGGGTAATCTATGCATAGGGGTTGATGCACGTTTTCGTCCTACTTTCACCGGTAGAAATCTTGGGGCACTCTTTGAAGTTCTTTGTGTTGGATTGAATATTATGAATCTGAAGTTGTTTGATGCGTATCATATAGTTGACTCACGGATACTTGTGGTGACATTGGAGTATCTAGGTGACATTAGAGTTGGTTGATGCGTATCATATGGTGTAGTACGAACTCTAGGGCTGTTCGTGACACTTATAGGGATGGCTCAATAGATTGATCGGAAAAGATAACTTTGAGGTGGTTTCGTACCTTACAAACAATTTCATCTTATGTTCTCCGCTAGATAAGAACTTTGGAGTGATTCTTTGTCACACGTTGAGGGATTTCTATATGATTCAATTATGTTAGCACTGTTGAGAGATTGCACTAGTGAAAGTATGAACCCTAGGCCTTGTTTCTAAGCATTGCAATACCATTTGTGCTCACTTTTGTTACTTGCTACCTTGTTGTTTTTATTATTTCAGATTACAAAAACCTATATCTACTATCCGTACTACACTTGTATCACCATCTCTTCGCCGAACTAGTGCACCTATACAATTTACCATTGTATTGGGTGTGTTGGGGACACAAGAGATTTCTTGTATTTGATTGCAGGGTTGTTTGAAAGAGACCATCTTCATCCTATGCCTCCCACGGATTGATAAACCTTAGGTCATCCACTTGAGGGAAAATTGCTACTGTCCTACAAAATTCTGTGGTTGAAGGCCCAATATGAGTCTACAAGAATAAGTTGTGTAGTAGACATCACCTAGTAGAAGGTTAAAAGGCAACTTGTATATCACCGTTGTGGCTTTGTGTAGATAAGAACAATTCTTTTAGATTGCCCCTAGAAGCCACGTAAAAATTGCAACAACAAAGTAGAGGACGTCTAACTTGTTTTTGCAGGGCTTGTGATGTGGTTTGGTATGACCATGACGTGATATGATATATGTGATGTATGAGATGATCATGTTTTGTAATAAGTTCATGACTTGCATGTTGATGAGTATAGCAACTGGCTGGAGCCATAGGGTTGTTTTAATTTATTGTATGACCTACTTGTCAATCATTAAACGCCATGTAATTTCTTTAGTTTATCGCTATGAGTTAGCAATAGTTTTAGAAGCAATAGTTAGTGGAGGCAACCACATGACAGCACCTCAGAGGTGATGGAGATAATGGTGTCATGTCGGTGATGATGGAGATCATGCCGGTGCTTTGGAGATGGAGATCAAAAGCACAAGAAGATATTGGCCATATCATGTCACATATTGATTGCATGTGATGTTTATATTTTTATGCATCTTATTTTTTCTTAGAATAACAGCAGCATTATAAGATGATCCCTCACAATTAATAATCAAGATAAAAGGTGTTCCCCCATAGAATGCACCATTGCGAAAGTTCATCATTTTGAAGCACCCCGTGATGATTGGGTGTGATAGACTATACGTTCGCATACAACGGGTGTAAGACAATTTTACATTCGGAAATACTTTGGTTAACTTGACGAACCTAGCATGTACAGACATGGCCTCGGAACACGAAGGACCGAAAGGTCGAACATGAGTCATATAGAAGATATGATCAACATGGAGATGTTCACCATTGAAACTACCCCATCTCACGTGATGATCGGACTTGGGTTACTGAATTTGGATCATGTGTCACTCAACAACCTAAGGGATGTTGATTTAAGTGGGAGTTCATTAGTAATTTTATTAGTTGAACCAATTATCACGAACATAGTCTAAATGTCTTCGAAATTATGTTGTAGATCAATGGCTTGCATTGTAGCTCCCCTGAATTTTAATGCGTTCCTAGAGAAAGAAAAGTTTAAAGATGATGGAAGCAACTATGCGAACTGGGTCCGTAATCTGAGGATTATCCTCACTGCTACATCGAAGGCTTATGTCCTTGATGCACCGCTAGGTGTTCCACCCGCTCCCTCAATTGTGGATGTTGTGGACATTTGGCAGTCGAGGTGTGATGACTACTCGATAGTTCAGTGCGCCATGCTATACGGCTTAGAACCAGGGCTCCAAAAGCGTTTTGAGAACCATGGGGCATATGAGATGTTTTAGGAGCTGAAATTGGTATTCCAGGCTCACGCCCATGTGGAGAGGTATGACGCCTCAGACAAGTTCTTTAGCTATAAGATGGAGGAGAACAACTCCTTTAGCGAGCACGTACTCAAAATGTCAGGGGTACTTAAACCGCTTGAATTAGTTGGGCGTTAATCTTTCGGATGAAGTAGCGATTGACAGGGTTCTTCAGTCACTGCCACCAAGGTACAAAGGCTTCGTGATGAACTATAACATGTAAGGGATGGATAAGACACTCCTTGAGCTTTTCGCGATGCTTAAAGCCGCGAGAGTAGAAATTAAGAAAGAGCATCAAGTGTTGATGGTCAAAAAGACCACCAGTTTCAAGAAGGGCAAGGGAAAGAAAGGAAACTTCAAGAAGAATGGCAAGACAGTTGCCGCTCCCTTGAAGAAACCCAAGGCTGGACCCAAACCTGAGACTGGGTGCTCCTATTGAAAGGGAATGGCCACCAGAAGCAGAACTGCCCTAAGTACTTGGCAGATAAGAAAGCTGGCAATGTCAACAAAGGTATCTTTGATATACATGTTATTGATGTGTACCTTACTAGTGCTCGTAGTAGCGCCTGGGTATTTGATACTGGTTCGGTTGCTAATATTTGTAACTCGAAACAAGAGCTGCAGAATAAACGTAGACTAGCTAAGGATGAGGTGATAATGCACGTTGGAAATGGCTCCAAGGTTGATGTGATCGCCGTCGGCATGCTCCCTCTATGTCTACTTTCGGGATTAGTTTTAAACCTCAATAATAATTATTTGGTACCCGTGTTGAGCATGAACATTAATCTGGATCTTGTTTATTGCGAGACGGTCATTCATTTAAAGCCAAGAATATTGGTTGTTCTATTTATATGAATAATATCTTTTATGGTCATGCACCCAATGTGAATGGTTTATTCTTGTTGAATCTCGATCGTAGTGATACACATGTTCATAATATTGATGCCAAAAGATGCAAAGTGAATGATGATAGTACCACATACTTATGGCACTGCCGCTTTGGTCATATTGGTGTAAAGCGCATGAAGAAACTCCATACTGATGGACTTTTGGAATCACTTGACTTTGAATCATTTGATACATGTGAACCATGCCTCATGGGCAAGATGACTAAAACCCCATTTTCCGGTAAAATGGAGCGGGCAAGTGACTTGTTGGAAATAATACATACCAATGTATGTGGTCCAATGAGTGTTGATGCACGCGATGGATATCGTTATTTCCTAACCTTCATAGATCATTTAAGTAGATATGGTTATATTTACTTAATGAAACACAAGTCTGAAACATTTGAAAAGTTCAAGGAGTTTCAGAGTGAAGTAGATAATCATCATAACAAGAAGATAAAATTTCTATGATCTGATCGTGGAGGTGAATATCTGAGCCACGGGTTTGGTGTGCATTTAAGACAATGTAGAATTGTTTCACAACTCACGCCACCTGGAACACCACAGCGTAATGGTGTGTCTGAACGTCGTAATTGTACTCTATTGGATATGGTGCGTTCTGTGATGTCTCTTACCGATTTGCCACTATCGTTTTGGGGTTATGCATTAGACACAACCGCATTCACTTTAAACAGGGCATCGTTTAAATCCATTGAGACGACACCATATAAATTATGGTTTGGCAAGAAACCTAATATGTCATTTCTTAAAGTTTGGGGATGCGATGCTTATGTCAAGAGGCATCAGGCTAATAAGCTCGAACCCAAAGCGGAGAAGTGCTTCTTCCTAGGATACCCTAAAGAGACCATTGGGTATACCTTCTATCACAATTCCGAGGGCAAGATCTTTGTTGCCAAGAATGGATCCTTTCTAGAGAAGGAGTTTCTCTCGAAAGAAGTGAGTGGGAGGAAGGTAGAGCTTGATGAGGTAAGTGTACCTTCTCTCGAAATGGATAGTAGCGCATCACAGAAAGAAGTTCCAGTGATGCCTACACTAGCAGGAGAGGAAGCTAATGAGATGATCATGAAACTTCGAATCAAGCTACTACTGAACTTCGTAGGTCGACCAGGACACGTACCGCCCTGAATGGTATGGTAATCCTGTCCTGGAAGTCATGTTATTGGACAAGGGTGAACCTATGAACTATGAAGAAGCAATGATGAGCCCGGATTCCGACAAATGGATTGAGGCCATGAAATTCGAGATAGTATCCATGTATGAAAACCAAGTATGGACTTTGGTAGACCTACCTGATGATCTAAAGGCCATTGAGAACAAATGGATCTTTAAGAAGAAGACACACGTTGATGGTAATGTCACTATCTATAAAGCCCAACTTGTCACAAAGGGGTTGACTATGATGAGACTTTCTTCCCCATAGCGATGTTGAAGTCTGTTAGGATTATGTTGGCAATTGATGCATTTTTCGATTATGAAATATGGCAGATGGACATCAAAATAACGTTCCTTAATGGTTTCCCTAAGGAAGAGTTGTATATGATGCAACCGGAAGGTTTTGTCGATCCTAAGGATGCTAATAAGGTATGTAGCTCCAGCGATCCATTTATGGACTGGTGCAAGCATCTCGCTGTTGGAATATTCGCTTTGATGAGGTGATCAAAGCTTTTGGATTTATCCAAGCTTATGGAGAAGCTTGTATTTACAAGAAAGTGAGTGAGATCTCTGTAGCATTTCTAATACTGTTAGTGGATGACATATTATTGATTGGAAATGATATAGAATTTCTTGAAAGCATATTGGGTTATTTGAATAAGAGTTTTTTCAATGAAAGACCCGGTTGAGGTTGCTTACATATTGGGCATCAAGATCTATAGAGATAGATCAAGACGCCTGATAGGACTTTCACAGAGCACATACCTTGACAAGATTTTGAAGAAGTTCAAAATGGACCAGTCAAAGAAGGGGTTCTTGCCTAGGTTGCAAGGTATGAAGTTGAGTAAGACTCAAAACCCGACAACGGCAGAAGAAAGAGAAAGGATGAAAGTCGTCCCATATGCCTCAGCCATAGGCTCTATCACATATGCCATGCTATGTACCAGACCTGATGTGTGTTTTGCCATAAGTATGGCTAGTAGGTATGAGAGTGATCCAAGAGTGGATCACTGGACATCGGTAAAAAATATCCTTAAGTACCTAAAGAGGACTAAGGAAATATTTCTTGTTTATGGAAGTGACGAAGTGCTTGTCGTAAAGGGTTACATTGATGCTAGCTTCGACACTAATCCGGATCACTCGAAGTCCCAAACCGGATACGTATTTATTTTGAATGGTGGAGCAGTCAGTTGGAGTAGCTCCAAGCACATAGAGCTTTGCAAAGTACATACAGATCTGAATGTGGCAGACCCATTGACTAAACCTCTTCCACGAGCAAAACATGATCAACACCAGAACTCGATGGGTGTTAGATTCATAACTATGTAAACTAGATTATTCACTTAGTGCAAGTGGGAGATTGTTGGAAATATGCCCTAGAGGCAATAATAAAGATGTTATTATCATATTTCCTTGTTCATGATAAATTTTTATTATCCATACTATAATTGTATTGATCAAAAACTTAAATACACGTGTGGATACATAAACATACAGTGTCCCTAGTGAGCATCCACTAGACTAGCTCGTTATTAAAGATGGTTAAGGTTTCATAACCATATATAGACATCAGTTGTCATTTAATAACGGGATCACATCATTAGGAGAATGATGTGATGGACAGACCCAACTGTAAGCTTAGAATCAAATCATATCACTTAGTTTAATTGCTACAACTTTCTTCATGTCAAGTATCTGTTCCTTAGACCATGAGATCATGCTACTCCTAAATACCGGAAGAATACTTTATGGGTTATAAAACGTCACTTAGTAACTGGGTGATCATAAATGTGCTCTACAGGTATCTCGGAAAGTGTTTGTTGGGTTGCATGGATCAATACTGGGATTTGTCGCTCCGTGTGACAGAGAGATATCTCTGGGCCCTCTCGGTAATACAACATCGTGAATAGCTTGCAAGCATGTGACTTAATGACTTTAGTCACGGGGATCTTGTATTACGGAACGAGTAAATAGACTTGCCGGTAACGAGATTGAACTAGGTATGGAGATACCGACGATCAAATCTCGGGCAAGTAACATATAGCCGGACAAAGGGAACTGTATACAGGATTGACTGAATCCTTGACATCGTGGTTCAAACCAATAAAGATTTTGTTCAATATGTGGGAGTCAATATGGTCATCCAGGTCTCCCTATTGATTATTGATCGGAGAGGAGTCTCGTTCATCTCTGCATGTTCTCGAACCCGTAGGGTCACACACTTAACGTTCGGTAATGCTAAGGGTAGTATTGGGATATTCATAATGGAAAGTCTGAAGGTAGTTTGGAGTCCCAGATGGGACCTGGTACATCACGAAGAGCTCCAGAATGGTCTGGAGGTAAAGATTTATATATGGGAAGTCATATTCAGGGTTCCGGAAAATGTTCACGATTTTTCGGTATTGTACCAGGAAGATTCTAGAAGGTTCCGGAGTGGGGCCACCTGCATGGGGGGTCCACATGGACGTGGGTTCTGGGGCAAGGCCCCACCCGCTGGTCTAGGCGCACCAAGATCCCACCTGAAAGGAATAGGATCATATCCCGAAGGGCTAAGATCAAGATCCCTAAAAAGGGGGATCGCGGTCGATGGGGAAGGAAAGGAGGGGAGGCTTGGAGAGGAAGCCTCCCAGCCCCCCATGCCTATATAAAGGGGGAGGCACAGGGGGCAGCACCCCATCCCTTTCCTAGCTGTCAGCCTCCCTTTCTCCCTCCATCTCCTTGTTCTGGTTACGCTTGGCGAAGCCTTGCCGGAGTTCCGCTGCCACCACCACCACCACGCCCTCATGCTGGTTCAGATCCCATCTACCTCTTCTCCCTCACTTGCTAGATCAAGAAGGAGGAGACATCATAAAGCCGTACGCATGCACATCTCGTAGGTGTCATTCGTGCGGTGCTCGGATTGGATTGGATCGCGAAGGAGTACGACTTACCAATCACGATCTCTAGATAGTTAATGCTTTCGGTCCACAAGTGTATGTAGACACCTACCCTCTCATTGCTAGCATCTCCATAGAATGGATCTTGGGTGTTTCGTAGTAATTTTTTCTTTTCCATGCAACGTTCCCCATCATAAACAATCCACAAACTTCATCTATAAAGATTAGGTGCATATCAGGATGTATTGTTCCATCTCCTACATAGGTTTAGCAAGCAGTTTTTCCATAATACCCGAAGGTATTTCACAATAAATATTTTCAGTAGGTTCAGTAGGTTGAGGAGTGGTTCTTACCACTTCTGTTTGAGGTGAAGATACCCCAAACAAGACCTCAAAAGGATTATATTCCACAGCGACAAGTGAAGATAAAATTCAGCACATAATATAAATGTTTACTTACCAAATTCCTCTTACCAAAACTGCTTCATACCCCGGCAATGGCACCAGAAAAGAGTCTTGATGAACCACAAGTATAGGGGATCAATCATAGTCCTTTCGATAAGTAAGAGTGTCGAACCCAACAAGGAGCAGAAGGAATTGATAAGCGGTTTCAGCAAGGTAATCTCTGCAGGTGTTGTAAAGTAGTAGTAACGGATAGCTTGATAGCAAGTCACAAGTAACCAAAGTAACAAGGTGCAGCAAAGTGGCACAATCCTCTTATTGCAAAGGACAAGCCAGAAGTACTTCTTATTAAGCAAAGCGTTCTCGAGGACACATGGGATTTCGTCTAGTCACATTCATCATGTTTAGTTGATTCGCACTCACTACTTTGATAAATTGTTATGTGGGTGGACCAGTGCTAGGGTGTTTTTCTTACTTGAACAAACAACCCACTTATGATTACCACCTCTCGCAAGCATCCACAACTACGAAAGAAGAGTTAAGATAAATCTAACCATAGCATGAAACATATGGATCCAAATCAGCCCCTTCCGGAATAGCGCATAATATAAACTAGGGTTTAAGCTTCTGTCACTCTCGCAACCCATCATCTACATACAACTGCATAATGCCTCCCCCTAGTCCAAGCATGGTAATGTGTCATGTAGTCGACGTTCACACGACACCACTAGAGGAAAAACAACATACACTTCATTAAAATATTGAACGAATACCAACTTCACATGATTACTTATAACAAGACTTCTCCCATGTCCTCAATAACAAATTGAACTACTCACAAATAATATTCATGTTCATGATCAGAGGAAATAATATGTGATTAACAATCTAAACATACGATCTTCCACCAAATAAATCAACTAGCATCAACTACAGGATGTAATCAACACTACTATCAACCCACAGGTACCAATCTGAGGTTTTGAGACAAAGATTGAATACAAAAGATGAACTAGGGTTTGAGATGAGATGGTGCTGGTGAAGATGTTGGTGGAGATGAGTCCTCCCATGATGAGAGGAATGTTGGTGATGACGAAGGCTTTGATTTCCCTCTCCTGGAGGGAAGTATACCAGGCGGAATTGCTCCGCCGGAGAGCAAAAGTGTTGTTGCCCAGGTTCCGTCTCGAGATGGTGGCGCTTCATCCTGGAAGTCTTCTCTTTTTTTTCTAGGGCAAATGGCCTCATTTAGCAGAAGATGGGCACTGGAGGGCTTCTGTGGGCCCCACAAGGGGGCAGGGCGTGCCCTCTGCCTTGTGGGCCCATGTTGATCTCCTCTGGCACTTCTTTCCTCCAGTATATTTTATATATTTCAAAATAATTCTCTGTAAAATTTCAGGTCATTTGGAGCTCGGAGAATAGCTATCTCTGTTGTAGCTCTTTTAGGTCCAGAATCAACTGTCAACAACTTACCTCTTCATGTATATCTTGCATATGAACAGATAGAAGGCATTACAGTTGCATCATAAAGTAAAATATTGATCAAAACACTATCAATAACAGTAGGAAAACATGATGCAAAATGCACGTATCATTGTGGAGAGCAGCGTACAATTGGCTGTACTGCTCCCATGTCCGGCCACTGGACCGGGTAAGGCTGCTGAGGTGGCGGTAGGCGGGGACCAAAGACGCCCGTGGCATTCGGGGTGGCCCAAGTAGCGCGAGGCTGGGACGGGCCGGTTGGAGCGCGCTGTATGGGGTAAGGTACCCGGTGAGCTGCGGGCCGACGATAGGAGTAGGGGTGGGGGCGCCGTGGCTGGACAAGGTACCACCTAGGGAGGATGAGCCGCGCCCAGCCTCTAGCTGCTTGGGACGCACCGTACGCCGCGAGCGTCCTTGGTCCCTCCCCCCCCCCCCCCCCCGCCGCCAACTCAGTAGGAATACCCGGTGGTCGCCGCATCGTCGTCCAGTGGTCCGGCATGGGAGCAGTACCACCAATTGTACGCTGCTCTCCACAACTTATCCGTGCAGCAGAACGTCGGAGGCGGTCATGATTGGTTTCTTGACACCGACGCCAGTTCCCACGTGACTGGTATGACCAACACCCTCTCTCAGTGTTCTCCTCCATCTTTCTGTCATTCTTCCGGCATTGTTGTTGGCGATGGTTCTCGCTTGCCTATTACACTTGTCGGCTCCACAAAACTCTCTTCTTTCTCCCTTAACGGTGTCCTAGTTTCCCCTACTATCATCAAGAATCTTATTTCCGTACGTTACTTTACCATTGACAATTCTTGCAGTATAGAGTTTAACCCATTTTGGTTTTTCCGTGAAGAACCTAGCCACCCGCAAGATCATCATGAGGTCAAATACTCATGGGGACCTCTACCCCTTCTTCACCAACTCCAATGTCCAAGCTCTTCTCTCCGTGGTTGGCGGCGACATGTGGCACCGGCGCTTGGGGCATCCTAGTGACAAGACAATTTCCATTTTAGCTCATTTTTTCCTTCCAACATGTGGCGAAAGGATAGGATCGAATGAGCGTCTGATACCAAGTTAGGTTCTGTAACTCTCACACTCTATATTGCCTAGCCTCGATGGGCTTATGTATTGTGTTACAACATAAGTACAGAGGGGGGAGGGAGAGAGTACAACGGCATTCCTGCCATGCAGGACGTGCGAGTGAACGATGGCACATGATGAGCATTAGTTGTTGGGGTCACGAAGGACCCGGTGTAGGGAGTAGTGAGCCACCAGAGGGCTGTGGTGCGTGCGTGGTCGACCATTCTTCATTTGGGTATTTTCAAACCATATTTAAATGAGTGAGAATGAAATGAGTTTCCCAAATATGGCATTTGGGTTTTAATTTGGATCTTGGTCCTAATCAAATTGTAGAGAGGATATAAAATGACATCTCCAAATGGGCTATTACAAAATTGGAGTTTATTTGATCATTTGCATTAGGCCATTTAAATATTTATCCATTTAACCATACAAAAATCAAGAGGAGATAATATGACTTCTCCATAAATAATATTGAAAATATGAATGGTGCTCATTTGAATAATTTGTTACTTGAAGACCATTTTGGGAATTTATCAAACCCTAATACTGTTCTAAAGAATTAATAAAGACCTTAAATGATTTATGTAAAATAAATATTTTTTATAAAATTTATATGGAGAGAAATATATTTATTCATAATCATTTCACTTTAAGTTTTTTAAATAGAAATTTTATCAGAAGATCGCAAAAATTAGAAAGGGGCCATTCCTCCACTTCTTGCCCATTCTCTTCTCTCTCCCCCACACTTCTCCACTAAATTGGGCCAAGCCCACTTCTCTTTCTATTTTATTCTACTTTTCTTTCTCTCTCTTTACTTTTTCTTGGGCCTAGTTTTCCCGCTAAGGCCCATATCTATTCGCAGTTCATCTTCCTTGTTTTGTGTATGAGAAAACAAAGGAAAACGATGAAAACCGAGAAAAGAAACAAATAAAAACAAAGAAAAAACAACAAAAACCTTGAAAGAAAAGAAGGAAACCTGTGAAAAAGCAATGAAAACAGAAAAAAAAAACAATTAAAAAGTGAAGAAATAAAGAAAAAAGAAAAACCCAAAAAAAAACCAAAAAACCTGGAACTAATCAGTGAAGGAAACAAAATAGATAGAAATGGGCCAGCCCAGTCGGTACAGGTCACCAGCGAGACGAAACAAACAATGGCTTGACGCAAGATATAGCACTTGCGGGCCACGAGCGCGGGTATGTGCTGCCTTGCCCATAGGCGCCCAGAGTTGGCCGGCCCACAAGGTCGTGGCACGTCCGGCATACGTCGTCTTGATGTCATCCATTTTTACCTTTATTTATATTTGAATTAAATAAATCTATTTCAAAAACATAAATTTATATAGGAAATTTAAAAACTCAAATTATTTTCAAAAAAATGTGTATGCAGTGTTATCGCATTTCAAAAAAATTATGCGATTTTTTTAAATGTGTATGCGATATAAAAAAAGTTGCATAATGTAAAAGGATGTACGTCACATTTGATCGAAATAGTTCTCGCGTATCAAAAAAAAATTCATGACATCGAAAAAATGATATATACAAATGTAAAAAAAAGTTCGTGTAGTTTAAAACAACCCAAATGATAAGTGTCACACGTCAAGTGAGTGGCACTCCAGCCCTGACGTTTTCTGATGGCAATTCTACTCAAGCAAGGATGACAAATTCCAGTGCCACACGACAAGTTTCTGTCAAAGCTCAACTGAAGCACAAAAGTTGCCATGCTTGCCATCTAAAGTTACCATCTTCACGTCACTAAACTTTCTTTCAAAAACGTTCAAAGTTGCCTTGTGCTCGTACCTGACGTGTGACACTTACCAGGGTCCTAAGATAAAGGTTTATTTCTAGTAAAAAAATTGTATCATGATATTATTAGAAAATATTCGCATGTTTCAAAATGTCCGTGAAATTGTCAAAAAAGTTCATACAACGTAAATGAAATGTTCATGTAGTTAAAAAATGTATTGCCATTTAAAAAATGTACAACATATATTTGAAAAAATGTTACCATGTATTTAAAAAGTGTTCAAAACATGTATTTTAAAAATAGTGTACATCATGCATATGAAAAACGTCTAGTGTGCATCAGAAAAATGTACCACGTGTGCTTTAAGAATGTATATCATGTATCAAGAAAAAAGTAGAGATGTGTTGAAAACATACAAAACCGTTAAAAATTGACAAATAGAAAAATAACAATTAAAAAACCATATAAAATAAACAAAACCAAAAAAAGGAAACAATGGAATCCAAAGTATAGTGAAGAAAAGAAAGAAAAAACAAAAAACCAATGAGAAAACAAAGAAACCAAAGCAAAATAAAAATAAAAGGAAAACCAAAGAAAACCATGAAAAGATCACCAAGTTAGGGTATGTACCGAAACCCTTTGTGCTTCAAACTCCAATTCCGCACACAGACATTCTGCAATATCTTGCCACTTTTTCGATTAGAATTCAATCCACTGCAAGGTTCCTTAGATTTTAGGTTTCTAGCGATTTAGTTAAGTTTAGGGGTTTTCAGTGAATTACTCGGTAAGCCTGACTGGAAACCGTTCAGTGCTACCGAGATGGCCTGACCATTCCACTGAGTTCACATCGGTCTCACCGATAGGAACTCATTCGGTGACACCGACCTAAGTGATTTAGAGTTTCGTAAGGACTTTGGAAAGACTGGCGCACTCATCGGTATGACCGATATGTTGTGGCCAAGTCTTTAGTGCTACTTCGACATTTCCGAGTCATCCAATCGGCGATACCAACTAGTTCACAGGAAAAACTAAAGTTGACTTTTGAACTTAGATATTTTCAAAAATAGCTCATTTTGTGATCCTTACCTTTTTCCGAGGGTACTCCAATGGCATACCATATTTTTATAGAAGAGAGCAGGCAAATTACAAGAAGGTCAATCACTGCGAAAAAGGCTCGATTGCACACCCACACCAACACCTACAAATCACAAAGGGCTACTCTCACACTAAACAATCTAAACCTCCTGCTCCGACCTTCTTCCAATCCTCCAACTCTACGATGGTGTTGCTGGTCACTTGCGTTGCAGTAAGTTGCTGCTCAAGCCTTCCAAATACCCTTGCATTAGGCTAATTCCAAAGCCGACCATGCTGTCACGATGAAGAGTGAATCAAACCCTTGCTTGCCCCTTATGTTAAAATTATTCCTACTTAAAGTCCACCAATGCACCAACGTGTTTTGTGGGGAGGGGTTCGCGACGTCCATCCTGAAGTGTCGAAAGATCAAGTACCAAACCACCATGTTGTAGGCGCATTGGATGAGGATATGATCCACTTTGTCTTCATCTTGCGAGCCCGACGGTCGAAGGTCCACACTCGCTATCGAACAACCAACCAAATGAAGATTTTGCACTTCAAGGGTGCCCAACATTTCCATATGTAAGTAGCTGACTCAAAAGTAGTTAGTCCCATGCACATCCTCTTATACGTTGATTTAGCCATGTAGGAGCCCGAGACGTCACATGGCCAGGTGAAGATATCCTGCTGATACATCCATTTCGCATAATGTTTTCCTACTGTTATTTATAATGTTTTGGAGCTATATTTCACTTTATGACGCAATTATAAATTCTTTTCTCTCTTAAATTGCAAGTTACATCACAAGAGGGAGATTGCCGGCAGCTAGAATTCTGAGCCGAAAAAAGCTACAACAGAGATAGCTATTCTCTGGAGCTCCAAATGACTTGAGATTTTTTCGAGACTTATTTTAGAATATGTAAAAAATACTGGAAGAAAAAAATACAAGAGAAGACCCTCCATGGTGGGCACACCTACTGAGCTTGTGGAGTCCACAGAGGTCCCATAACGTCCATCTTCTGCTATATGAAGCCATTAACCCTAGAAGAAACAAAAAGAAGACTCTCGGGATCAGCGGCCGCTGTCTCGAGGCAGAAGCAAAGGCGGAGGACTTTTGCTCTCCGACGAAGCAATTCTGCCGGGATACTTCCCTCCGGGAGGGGGAAATCGAAGCCATCGTAATCACGGACGCTCCTCTCATCGTGGGAGGACTCATCTCCATCAACATCTTCACCAACACCATCTCATCTCCAAACTCTAGTTCTTCCCTTGCTTTCAATCTTTGTCTCAAACTTCAAATTGGTACCTGGGGGTGCTAGTAGTGTTGATTACATCCCATAGTTGATGCTAGTTGGTTTACTTGGTGGAAGATTGTATGTTCAGATTATTCATCATATATTTATCTCCTCTAATCATGAACATGACTATGATTTGTGAGTAGTTTCGTTTGTTCTTGAGTACATGGGAGAAGCCTGGTTATAAGTAATCATGTGAAGTTGGTTTTCGTTCGATGTTTTGATGATGTGTTGTGTTGTTCTTCCTCTAGTGGTGTCGTGTGAAGACAACATGACACTTCACCATGTTTGGGCCTAGGGGAAGGCATTGTGGAATTAGTTTGTAGACGATGTGTTGCGGGGGTGACAGAAACCTGAACCACAGTTTATGAGCTGTTCCATAAGGGGCTGTTTTGGATCCATATGTTTCATGCTATGGTTAGATTTATCTTAACTCTTCTCTTATAGTTGCGGGTCCTTGCGAGAGGGGGTAATCATAAGTAGGTTTTTGTTCAAGTAAGAACAACACCTTAGCTCTAATCCACCCACTTGACAACTTATCAAAGCAATGCACGCGAGTTAATGAACTGTGGTGAAAGTAACTAGATGAAATTCCCGTGTGTCTTTGAGAATGTTTTAATCACTATAAGAAGTACCTTGATGCACTGATCGGAACTATCTTACTGCACCTATCCTTAGAAATTATAAGGATTGGGCCACCTTGCTGCACCTTGTTAGTTTTGTTACTTGTCACTTGTTACCAATTATCTTTCCATCAAACCATCTATCAAAACTATCTTACAACACTTGCAGAGAATACCTTGCTGGAAATTGCTTATCGATTCCTTCTGCTCATCGTTGGGTTTGACACTCTTACTTATCAAAAGGAATACGATTGATCCCCTATACTTGTGGGTCATCACCTGCCTCCCCTCATCTCTGTTGACAAACGAGATGGCTTATTGCAGCATATACAGCTGCATTTGCATCGTGAAGATCAACCCATCCGGGACGTCCAGTTCCTAACGTCTGCTCCCCATCACCTGATGCACTGATCGAAGATTCCGAGTGTGTGTTGGAGCCATGATGACGATAGCTGGAGCGATTTCAACAATGGTACGGTCGTTTATCCATATGTCGCATTGAAACATAATACTTTTCCCATTGCCAACTGGGATGGACACGAGGCTGTCAAAAACCTTCCTCGCCCTGTCGTCTATCAATAGCTTCAAACCCTGCCACGGCCATGTATCATCAGTTCCCCTGAGCCACTCACTACATAAAAAGACACATCTGTGACATTATGGCCCGAACGAAAACTTTTTATGTCATGGAAGTGACACTTCCATGATGATAATTGTGACAAAAACACGTATCATCATCGAAGTGGTGGGATCCTACTTCTATGACAAAAAATTATGATAGTAAATGGGCTTTTCCTCCTGGGCGGCCCGAAGGCGCACCTGCATTACATTCTTTGGGCGAGCGAGAATTTTTTGAGGATTTCCCGGTATACGGTGGGCAATTGGTGGGTGGTCGTGCATGAGCGATGCAGTGTGGTTTGCGCGTTTCTATCGTATGTGTGTGTGTGCACGAGCCCTTCACTAGTTGAACCCGAGCGAGCCCGTCGCTTACTGAACCCGAGCAATCGATCCCTCGCCTTACTGAACTCGAGTGATCGATGCTCACACTACACTAAACCCGAGTGATCCCACGCACTACTGAACCCGATCGATCGAGCATGCTGCTTACTAAACCCGAGCGATCGATCCCTCGCACTACATACCGAACCCAAGCGATCCCTCGCTTATAAATCCGAGCGATCAATCGCTCACACTACATATTGAATCCGAGTGATCCCTCGCACTACTACTGAACCCGAGTGAAATGATCGATATGGTTGACTAGAGGGGGGGGGGGTGAATAGGAAACTACCAATTTTTTGCTTTTCTTAACAAATTAGGGTTAGCAACAAATAGGTTGTCTAGATATGCAACTAGGTGAGCATCCTATATGATGCTAGCAACACAAACAACACAGGAAAGCAAAGGATACAACACAAGTAAAGCTTGCACAAAGTAAAGGTAAGAGATAACCACAAGTGGAGACGGTGGAGATGACGATGTGTTACCGAAGTTCCTTACCTTTGAGAGGAAGTATGTCTCCGTTGGAGCGGTGTGGATGCACAATGCTCCCCAAGAAGCCACTAGGGCCACCGTATTCTCCTCACACCCTCACACAATGCAAGATGTCGTGATTCCACTAGTGGTGCCCTTGAAGGCGGCAACCGGACCTTTACAAACAAGGTTGGGGCTCTCTCCACAACTGAACTGGAGGCTTCCAACACCACCACGGAGCTTCACCATAATGGAATGTGGCTCCGAGGTAACCTCTTCCATCTAGGGTGCCCAAACACCCAAGAGTAACAAAATCCACACAAGAAAGTATGGGGGAATCAAATTTCCTTTGGTGAAAGTGCAGATCTAGGTCTCCTCCTTCAATCCCTAGCAAATCAACGAGTTTGAGTGGCTAGAGAGAGAGAGATCGGGCAAGAAAGCTCGATGGGCATTAATGGAGGTGAGAGAGAGGTAAGAGGTAAAGTGGTAGGTGGAAGAACCCCAACTTTATATAGTGCCCCCAAATCGAACCGTTACAGCAGTTTTTATATTTCAGCAGTACAACCGCTCCATGGACCGGTACAACCGGAATTCACGGGTACCCTGCAGAAACCCTACAAGGCAGTACAACCGGTGGCTGGGCGGTAGTACCAGTTGACACAAGTAACCGGACCAACCGCTCCACCACCACTCAACAACCGCTCCAAACCAAAAGGGAATCATCCCTATAGCGGTTGTAGGATTAGGAGTTGCACCGATGCACACACCCTGGTCCTAGTCCGGGTGATGGCTAAGTCCTGAGCGGTACAACCACTTCGGACACCGGTAGTACCGGTTAAAAGCTCTTGAAGCAGTCTCAGGATTTTCCCAGATGTGGCGGTACCACCGCCCGGGGGCTGCGGTACAACCACTGGCATGGCACCTGAGAGCTGCAACCCCAAGGTATCACCTCTGGGGCGGAGGAAGCATCGTACGAACCGGACAGGCGGTACAACCGCCGTAGGATCAAAACCATTGTTTAGAGAGTTTGAGGGCCTCTCTCTCCTCAAGCGGAAGGATAGCAAGGGAGGACAGGAATGTGTACGTGTATTGATTCACCCACTACCTTCCGATGCGAATTCCCTCTTAATAGTATGGATTTCTTATGACCAAAGAAATAAACACGTAGAAAACACCGTCTTCAATCATTTCCGTCCAGAGGGAATGTCTAATTGTCTTGTACCAGAAGAGAGAGAGAGAGTACCTGAAGAACTTGGCACACGATTAGACCACAAAGTGAGTTGTCATCATCACCAGAACACTAAGGCGGGAAACGACCTAACAATCTCCCCCATTTTGGTGGATGATGACAAACACACGATTTGCACTTGGAGTCTAGAAAATATAGACGGGGCTCCCCCTATATGTGTGCACTATTTTGATTTGCTTATGGAATGCAAAGTGCTCACATAAGGAACAATCCTCCCCCTAGATTTTATAGACCAACCAATTAAGTACAAAAGACAAGATAGACGATAAGCATACAATAGTACGAAATAACCAGTATGTAAACGAGACATGATTAACGAATAGGATAGATACGGAAAGCATGTCTCACACCATGCACTAAGTCTCCACACACAAGTTCACAAGCCAAAGCAGAGCAAATAGAAGTTCAACTCGAAGCAACTAAAACACACCCATATAAATCCCGAGACCTAATAGAACTCTCCCCCCTTTGGCATCAAGACACCAAAAAGGAAAAGAGCGACGCTAACACCCCAGAGCTTAGTAGTCCTCCTCTGACTCCTCGGTCTCGTCAGGATCACCATCATCAGTCTCCTCATCGTCTTCCACAACATCATCGGCAGCCGTAGAGGTGGAGGTAGTAGGATGGCCAGGGGCCTCATCATCCGTCCAAGTACTAAGCTCATAGATCCACTTGTCCTCGGGAGTGATGCTCTTCTTGGATCCACTAGCCACTGGGATGTTGAGGTGCTTCATCATTGCAATCTGTCTGCACCGAGCATGCTTCTCATTCACATGTGCCTCATAAAGCTTCTTCTTAATGTGTGTCTGCATGAAAAACATCTTCTTCACCTTGGCGGTGAGCTTAGTCACCCGAGAGGGCTTGACACCGGGCTCAAGCTCAAAGTCGTCATCATCGGAAGTGGCATAAACATCCTCGGGCTCATGAACAGGAAAGCGAGGCTCAACATGTTTCTTCTTCTTGAGTTGTTTGACCTCGTGCACGGTGAGGTTATCCGAAGAAGTGAGAGGCTCTCCAGGCCTGCGAACTGCCCATACCGAGTTCAGAAAGCACATGACAAATGGAGCATAAATGGGACACTTCCGGAAAATAACCATGATGTACATCTCCTCCCACAGCCACTTGGACACATCAAAAGTAGCACCAGAGCCCACCTTGGTCTTCATGGCCACAAGCAGATCCCCCAGATAGCCATAGATTTCATCATGATTCCCAACCTTGGGCAGAAGGAAAACACGATGCATGATATCATATACCTTCTCCAAGTCCTTGGACTCACCAAGCACACCACGCCCCCGAATGTACAAGGGGGCAAGCTTCTCCTTGGCCATGGAGGTGGGATGGTCATGAGGACGAATACCACCATTCCCGGTGAGACCGGTGTCATCATATCTGAGAGCATTGCAGAAGGCTCTCCATGGGACCTGAAAGAACTCATCACGGCACATGAAGGATAAAGTGCGAGCCTCATCATTGCCGAAATGGACGGTGGCATAGAACTGATGGATAAGCTGCACATCAAAGTCATAGTTGATCGACATGAGCTTGATAAAGTCAAACTCCTCACAAAGAGCCAAAGCATCGCCAAAATACTCCATGTTGCTCCGCCAATGATTAAGGAGAAGAAAATGGGGCATTGCCAGTATCCATGGGAAGAGATTGGGGAGGAATAGGCCTCCACGAAGGGAATCCGAGAGAGCCCCACAGCTCCGGGGCGCCGGAGGGCAGACCGGGGTGATGGAGACGGCGGCTGGCGGCTAGGGCAGGAGGAGGGGTCGGGGCACGAAGGGGAAAAGGAGATACCCCTTCGGCCCGAGCACTTATATACCTGCCCTGACCGCGGAGCGGTTGTACCGCTACAAGAAGCGGTTGTACCACCCCTGGTACTACCCTGGGGTTACGGGCGGTACTACCGTTATCAGGAGGACACCGGTAGTACCTCCTGTAGCCGCCCGGTAGTACCAGCCAGCTGCACAGGCCAGGGAGAAAGCGGTAGAACCGCCTCCAACTCCCCGGTTGTACCGCTAGGGCGATATAGCCAGGTGGCAGAGCGGTAGAACCGCCCCGACCACCGGTTGTACCGCCCGGTCACTAACTCCTACGCCAAGAACAACTTGTGTGCAATTGGAAATAGATGGTTAAGGGAAGGGGAAGGCTTGGGATGGAGAGAAGGCACTAGAATATGGTGAAGTAAACTCCAAGGAAGCAAGAAGCAAACAAGAAAAGGCCACTACTTAGAGGTTACGAACACCTAGGACCTAACAAATCGAGCAAGTGCGAATAAGATCCAACGAAACCAAAACACAACCAAAGTCCAAAGCGACTAGAATAAACAACAAAGACCAACTCGAACATGCCCCTCCCCAAGGGGAGGGCGGTGGCCGAAGCCACCTATGTTTGAGTCAATTGGTATGACACCTCAAAGATTTTAACCTTGGGTCCATGACCAAAACTCATCTTTGAAGCACAAGTACCATGAAAAAATGGCTATTGTGAAAGACTTGATCAATTTATGCATAATGGGTTGAGGGAGAGTTCATTGAGAGAATAACACTCCCCCTATGTTCATGCCTACATCTAGAACAAGATAATATGATGAATGCGGTGGGGTGTGCCTAGATTCAAGCCACATTGCTCAAATCAATGATGTTTAGCTCATGCCTTAACTCACGAAATCTTGCTTCATCTAAAGGCTTTTTGAAAATGTCCGCTAGTTGCTCTTGAGTGTTGATGTAGATAATCTCAATCTCTCCATGCTTGATGTGATCCCGAATGAAGTAATGATGAATCTCAATATGCTTCGTCTTGCTATGTTGCAACGGATTGTAGAAGATCCTTATGGCACTTTCATTGTCACATAGAAGAGGCACTTTGTCACAAGTGACACGTAATCCTTTAAAATTTGCCTCATCCATAGCAATTGTGCACAACAACTTGCGGCGGCTACATACTCGGCCTCGGTGGTGGAGAGAGACACACAATTTTGCTTCTTCGAAGACCAACTCACCAAAGAGGGACCAACAAGTTGGCACCCTCCGGAAGTTGACTTCCTCTCCACAACGTCTCCCGCCCAATCCGAGTTCGGACATCCCATGAGATCAAAGCTTGCTCCTTTGGGGTACCATAGGCCAAAGTTTGGGGTATGAGCTAAATATCGAAAGATTCACTTGACCGCCACATAGTAACTTTCCTTAGGTGCGGCTTGGAACCTTGCACACATTCCCACACTCAACTTAATATCCGGTCTAGATGCACAAAGGTAAAGCAAGGATCCAATCATGGAGCAGTATACCTTTTGATCCACTGCTTTACCATTGGGATCAATGTCAAGCTTGCATTTGGTTGGCATTGGAGTCTTAGCCATCTTGACATCATCGAGCTTGAATCTCTTGAGCATGTCTTGGGTATATTTGGCTTGATTGATGAACATCCCTTCTCTTCTTGGATTGACTTCGAACCCGAGAAAGAACTTCAACTCTCCCATCATAGACATCTCAAACTTCTCGGTCATGAGTGTGGCAAACTCATCATTGAAAGCTTTGTTAGGAGAACCAAAAATAATATCATCAACATATAGTTGGCATATGAACAAGTCCCCTTTGACCCTCTTTGTGAAAAGAGTGGGATCAATTTTCCCAATTTCAAACCCATGGTCTTGCAACAAGTCGGTAAGGTGCTCATACCACGCACATGGGGCTTGTTTAAGGCCATAGAGTGCCTTATCGAGCTTGCATACATGATTGGGGAACTTGGGATCCTTGAACCCCGGGGGTTACTTGACATATACCAACTCATTAAGAGGACCATTAAGAAATGCACTTTTCACATCCATTTGTTTTAATTTAAAATCATGATGAGATGCATATGTAAGCAACATGCGAATAGATTCAAGGCGAGCAATGGGAGCAAAGGTTTCATCGTAGTCAATACCCTCGACTTGGGAGTAGCCTTGTGCTACCAATCTTGCCTTGTTGCGAGTGACTACACCGTTCACATCTTGCTTGTTCTTGAAGAACCATTTGGTCCCAATGACATTATGATTCTCCTTTGGCCTTGGCACCAATTTCCACACCTTGTTGCGCTCGAAGTTGTTGAGTTCATCATGCATGGCTTCAAGCCAATCCGCGTCCTCGAGCGCCTCATGTAGGTTCAATACAAGAAAAAAATATGTGATGCTCACAAAAGTTTGTTACTTGTCTACGAGTGGTTACCCCTTTTCTTAAACTTCCAAGAACATTCTCCATGACATGTTGTTGATGCTTGAGCTTGGAAGCAACTTTGGCGGCTCGACGCTCCAAGAGATCCTCAATAGGAATTTCAGGATCATCATCTTGATCATCTTGAGCACCGTCTTGAGCTTGCTCTTGATCATGATCATCCTCTTGATCTTGAGCTTGCTCGGAGTCATGAACTTGATCTTGGGCGTCACTTGGTGGATCACCATCATCATGGGGTTGATCTTGCCTTTGATCTTGTTCACTTGGTTGAGGGCCTTCACTTTGTTCTTCGGAAGCGTGTGGGTCTAGCGTTGGTGATGGCTCCACATGAGTAGAGCATTGTCCTTCTCTATCGGCCACAAGGGGTTCCTCAATGGGGAATATTGGACCAATCCCCATTCTTCTTATGGCTTGAGGCGGAATTTCATCACCTACATCACAAAGACCACTTTGCTCCACTTGGGAGCCATTATTTTCATCAAACTCCATGTTACACGTCTCCTTGATGAGTCTGGTGGACTTGTTGAGGACACGGTACGCACGAGAGTTTGTAGCATAACCAACAAATATGCCCTCTTGAGCTATAGGTTCAAATTTAGACAACGGAACACCTTTCTTGAGAATGAAACACTTAAAATCGAACACCCGGAAGTACTTGAGGTTGGGCTTGTTACCGGTAAGTATCTCATATGGAGTTTTGTTCAAGCCTTTGCAGAGGTAAAGCCGATTGGATGCATGACATGCGGTGTTGATGGCTTCGGCCCAAAAGTTGTATGAAGATTTGAATTCCGCCATCATGGTCCTGGCTGCATCCATCAACGTCCAGTTCTTCCTTTCCACTACACCATTTTGTTGAGGGGTATATGGTGCGGAGTATTGATGTTTGATCCCCTCATCACTAAGAAACTCATCCAAGGTGTAGTTCTTGAACTCGGTGCCGTTGTCACTTCAGATCATGAAAATCTTTGCTTAATATTGACATTGAGCTTCATTTGCAAAGTCAATGATGGTTTGTTGAGTCTCACTCTTCTTCTTGAAGAGATATACCCATGTATATCTTGAGTAATCATCCACAATCACCAAGCAATACTTTCTTCCCCCAAGACTATCATAAGATGGAGGACTAATAACCCACAAGTATAGGGGATCGTTTGTAGCCTTTTTCGATAAATAAGAGTGTCGAACCCAACGAGGAGCTAAAGGCAGAACAAATATTCCCTCAAGTTCTATCGACCACCGATACAACTCTACGCACACTTGACATTTGCTTTACCTAGAACAAGTATAAAACTAGGAGTACTTTGCGAGAATAAAACTATGAATAAATAGCGAGATAATAAAAGTGGATAGCTTTTGTCAACAAGAAAGTCATTTGTCCCTAGGCAATCGATAACTAGACCGGTAATCATTCTTGCAATTTTATATGAGGGAGAGGCATGAGCTAACATACTTTCTCTACTTGGATCATATGCACTTATGATTGGAACTCTAGCAAGCATCCGCAACTACTAAAGATCATTAAGGTCATGAAACCCAACCATAGCATTAAGTATCAAGTCCTCTTTACTCCCATACGTAACAACCCACTTATCCGTGTTTAGGCTACTGTCACCCCCGCAACCGACAATAAGCGAATCATGAACATATTGCAACACCCTACAGCGAGGATCCTCATGTTTGCACGAGATGGAGGGCAACGTAGGACAGCACCATAAATAAAATATATACTCATACCAACCAAGATCACGATTAGCCCACAAGACAAAACGGATCTACTCAAACATCATAAGATAACCATAGATCATTGGGAAATAATATATGGAGTTGAGCACCATGTTTAAGTAGAGATTACAGCAGGGAGAAGAGGTGTTACACCGCTGCATAGAGGGGGAGAAAGTTGGTGTTGACGGTAGCAAGGTTGTTGATGTAGATCGCCGTCACGATCCTTGCCCCGGCGGTGTTCCGGCGTCACCGAGAGAGAGGGGGAGAGAGCCCCCCCTCCTTCTTCTTCTTCTTCCTTGGCCTTCCCCCTAGATGGGAGGAGAGTTCCCCCTCTGGTCCATGGCCTCCATGGCGGCAGAGGGGCGGGAGCCCCTCCGAGATTGGATATGTCCCTCTGTTCCCTTCTGTTTCGCGTTCCTGTTTTCTGGCCCTTCACCGTTTATTAAATTCCCGGAGATCCGTAACTCTGATTACGCTGAAATTTTTACACGACTTTTCCATAAATTATCTTTCTTGCGCCAGAATAAGGGCCCCAACTGACTTACGGGGAGGGCACAAGACACTAGGCACGCCAGGGGGTGCCCGGCGCGCCCTGGTGGATTGTGGAGGCCGTGGGCCTCTGTTAGCATTGATTCCACCTCCCAAAAATCATAAATATTCCAAAATTATTCTCCGTAAATTTTTATTGCATTTAGACTTCATTTGATATGGATTTTCTACAAAACAAAAAACATGCAACAAACAGGAACTGGCACTGGGCACTGGATCAATAGGTTAGTCCAATAAATCATATAAAATGTTGCCAAAAGTATGTGAACGTTGTATAATATTGGCATGAAACAATCAAAAATTATAGATATGACGGGGACATATCAGCATCCCCAAGCTTAATTCCTGCTCGTCCTCGAGTAGGTAAATGATAAAAAAGATAATTTTTGATGTGGAATTCTACCTAGCATAAACTTGATCATATATCTAATCATGGCATGAATATTAAGACACGAGTGATTCAAAGCAATAGTCTATAATTTGACATAAGGACATCAATACTCAGGCATCCCAACAAACAATCATGTCTTTCAAAATATCAATGCTAAAGAAAGCTATCCCTACAAAATCATGTAGTCTTGTCATGCTCTGTCTTCTTAACACAAAGTATTTATCATGCACAACCCCGATGACAAGCCAAGCAATTAGTTCATACTTTTTAACGCGCTTCAGCTTTTTCAACCCTCACGCAATACATGAGCGCAAGCCATGGATATAGCACTATGGGTGGAATAGAGTGTGATGATAGGGGTAAATATAAGACAAAAAGGTAAGAAAGTTTCACATCAACGCGACTTAACCAACGGGCTATGGAGATGCCCATCAATTGATATCAATGCGAGGAGTAGGGATTGCCATGCAACGAATGCACTAAGAGCTATAAGTGTATGAAAGCTCAATATGAAAACTAAGTGGGTGTGCATCTAATCCTATAATGAAAAATTCCCACTAGTATATGAAAGTGACAACATAGGAGACTCTCTATATGAAAAACATGGTGCTACTTTGAAGCACAAGTGAGGAACTATCATGCCCCTTCTCTCTTTTTCTTTTTCTTTTTCTTTTTTTCCTTTTTATTCTTTTTTTCTCTCTCATTGTCCGGAGTCTCATCCCGACTTGTGGGGGAATCATAGTCTCCATCATCCTTTCCTCACTGGGGCAATGCTCTAAAAATGAATAATGATGATCATCACACTTCTATTTACTTATAAATCAAAAGAAATGAAAATTACAACTCGATACCTATAACAAAGTATGACTCTATATGAATGCCTCTGGCAATACCAGGATGTGCAATGATCTAGCGTAACATGCATAAAAAAATGATGAACGGTGGCTGAGCCACAAATATTATGTTAGCTACATGATCATGCAAAGCAATATGACAATGAATGCTCAAGTCATCAAAACGGAAGTGGTGGAAGTTGCATGGCAATATATCTCGGAATGGCTATGGAAAGGCCATAATAGGTAGGTATGGTTGCTGTTTTGAGGATGATATAATAAGGCTTATGTGTGATAGGGCGTATCATATCACGGGGTTTGGATGCACCGGCGAAGTTTGCACCGACTCTCGAGGTGAGAAAGGGCAATGCACGGTACCGTAGAGGCTAGCAAATTGCGGAAAGGTAAGAGTGCATATAATCCATGGACTCACATTAGTCATAAAGAACTCATATACTTATTGCAAAATTTTATTAGCCCTCGAAGCAAAGTACTACTATGCATGCTCCTAGGGGGATAGATTGGTAGGAAAAGACCATCGCTCATCCCCGACCGCCACTCATAAGGAAGACAATCAATAATAAATCATGCTCCAACTTCATAGTATAACGAGAGACTATACGTGCATGCTTCGGGAATCACAAACCTTAACACCAATATTCTTACTAACCACAACCGTTTACTAGTACCTCCCACATATTCCATCTCTATATCGCAAAACTATTGCAAGGAATCAAACACATCATATTCAGTGATCCATAAGTTTTATGTAGGATTTTATGACTAACCATGCAAATGACCAATTCCTGTTGACTCTCTAAATAGATATAAGTGAAGCATGAGAGTTTAATTCTATCTATAAAATACCATGCTCTAATAAATGTAAGTGAAGCAAAAGAGCATTCTACAAACAACGGTTTTCCATGTGAAGAGAAACAGGCAATCCAAACTTCAAATGATATAAGTGAAGCACATGAAGCATTCTATAAAGCCATACTCAAAAGATATAAGTGAAGTGCAATGAGCATTCTATAAATCAACCATGGACTATCTCATACTAGCATGGTGCATAAAATAAAAGTGAAAAATAAACACAAAAGACGCTCCAAGATTTACACATACCACATGAACGAAACGAAAACGAAAACATACCGATACTTGTTGAAGAAAGATGGGATGCCTTCCAGGGCATCCCCAAGCTTAGACACTTGAGTCTCCTTGAATATTTAATTGAGGTGCCTTGGGCATCCCCAAGCTTGAGCTCTTGCCTCTCCTCCTTCTCCTCATATCGAGACCTCCTCGATCTTTGATCACTTCATCCACACAAAACTTAACCGAACTTTTAGTGGCGGGGTTAGTGAATATGGCAGTCAAATCCCATCATGTACTGCTATAACATTATTGTATAATTATAATCAAACATTACCCACTGTATGATATCATAATTTTATGGCCCCAAGTCAAAGGGGGCTCAACAAGATTTCAAACATACGCAAATAATGAAGCTATAACAGCAATCTGTAAAAACAGGACAGTATGTAAAGATCTGAACATTCACCATACTTCTGTAACTCTAAAAATTCTGAAAAATTAGGACAAAATAAAAAATTTGTATATAAATACTTTGCAAAAGGTTTCAGAAACTTTTGACGTTCCAGTAAAAAATGTAAAATAGCGCACTGCAGCCAAAGTTTCTGTTTTGGCACCACACATACCAACAAGCAATCTCATCATCCTAAAGGCAAATCTTGGCACATTATTTTTATAATACAATGGATTTGTACAAGGGGATAATTATTTTTGTGAGAAACTTCCATGAAAAATTTACATTGTTTCCATGAGCATGAACACAAGTGTTCAAGGTCGACCCTCACTTCTCTAATGCATCACCTTTCAATCGCTTCTCTTTTTGTGAAGTTTTAAGTTCCCCTATATATATTTTTTTGTTTTTAAACTGTATAACACTGTTCAAGATATCTTCTGATATTCTGATAAATTGGCTGATTTATCACTTACCGTTGTCTGACCGATAAGATAAATTGGCCGATAAATCAGCCGATATGGCGATAAATCAGCCGATATGCCGATAAATTAACCGATTTACCGCTTATCATGGGTCGACCGATAAGTTGCCGATAAGCGATATCCCCAACATTGCTGTATAAAAGCACTCAACAAAAATAAATGACTCTCTAAAACTTCCGGGCTGTCTCCCTGGCAGCGCTTTCTTTAAAGCCATTAAGCTAGGCATAAAGTGCTCAAGTAATGGATCCACCCGGATCCCAAGGTATATCAAAGCCAATTTTAATTAGCAATGATTTGTAATTTAGTAGTGAGCACAAAGCAACATATATCATGCAATGACGAAGTATAACTCTCTTCCTATGCATCGGCATGTCATACAAGAATAATTCATGCACATCAAGTAAAGGCCAATACATACCGTAATTCCTCTCTCATAATAATTGCAAGTAGGAGCAGCAAGCACTTGCATATTATATTCATCAAAATCATCATGTGCAACGGTAAAAGGCAACCCATCAATGTAATCCTTAATAAGTGCAAACTTCTCTGATATAGTGTAGTTTGGAGAATTCAAAAAGATAATAGGACTATCATGTTTGGGTGCAATAGCAACACTTTCATGTTTAACATAAGGAACAATAGCAAGTTCATCTCCATAAGCATAATTCATATTGACATCTTGGCCACAAGCATAGCAATCATCAAGTTCATCAAAAAGGGATATTTCAAATGAATCAAAGGGATCATAGCAATTATCATAGCATTCATCCTTCGGTAAGAACGAAGGGACATTAAACAATGTATGAGTTGGAGAGTTACTCTCATTAGAAGGTGGGCACGGGTAGCTAATCCGCTCTTCCTCCTTTTGTTCTTCGCTCTCCTCATCATCTTTTTCATCCAATGAGCTCACTGTTTCATCAGTTTCTTCTTCCATAGACTCCTGCAAAATATCAGTCTCTTCTTGGACAGCGGAGACTTTCTCAATAAACTCATTAATATAAGCATTAGAAGCATAGTTTTCATAGCAATATTTAAGTATGGCAAAATTTTCAGATTCGTAAAGAGTAGCATCATACTTTTCAATCAAAGAAGCAATTTCGTAAGCACCCTTAAAAGCAACAAATTCTTCAATTTGTTCAACATCATAGTAATTATAAACACCCTTTGCATAAGAAGATAGAATTCCATTATCTCTAAACTCACATTGATAAGGAAGGTGTTTCTTAGGGTCTTCAGAACAACAAGTAAAATCATGTATTTCACATAAATTCCAAGCATAGCATTGCATAGTATTAATTTGATGCAGTAAAAGTTTCCCTTTTTGAGATAAGCGGTGTTGCACAAAATGAGCATGCTCATCTAATGATTTGCCTTCAACTAAGCTAGTTGGGGTTTCAGCATGCGCACAAAGGGATCGAAGATGATCCAAGTAAAAAGCTTCAGCAGTATGATAGATTTTGGTTGGTTCTTCAACCATAGGTTTAGCAGGTACAACTATTTTTTTTTGGTATTTTGCGTTTCCTACCCATAACTAAAGATAGAAAACAAGAGCACAAAAATAAAAACTACTCAGTGATAAAGCAAACAAGCACACACGAGAATATTCACCCCATGCTATTGCTCCCCGGCAATGGCGCTAGAAAAGGTCTTGATAACCCACAAGTATAGGGGATCATTTGTATCAGTTTTCGATAAATAAGAGTGTCGAACCCAACGAGGAGCTAAAGGCAGAACAAATATTCCCTCAAGTTCTATCGACCACCGATACAACTCTACGCACCCTTGACGTTTGCTTTACCTAGAACAAGTATAAAACTAGGAGTACTTTGCGAGAATAAAACTATGAATAAATTGCGAGATAATAAAAGTGGATAGCTTTTGTCAACAAGAAAGTCATTTGTCCCTAGGCAATCGATAACTAGACCGGTAATCATTCTTGCAATTTTATATGAGGGAGAGGCATGAGCTAACATACTTTCTCTACTTGGATCATATGCACTTATGATTGGAACTCTAGCAAGCATCCGCAACTACTAAAGATCATTAAGGTCATGAAACCCAACCATAGCATTAAGTATCAAGTCCTCTTTACTCCCATACGTAACAACCCACTTATCCGTGTTTAGGCTACTGTCACCCTCGCAACCGACAATAAGCGAATCATGAACATATTGCAACACCCTACAGCGAGGATCCTCATGTTTGCACGAGATGGAGGGCAACGTAGGACAGCACCATAAATAAAATATACACTCATACCAACGAAGATCACGATTAGCCCACAGGACAAAACGGATCTACTCAAACATCATAAGATAACCATAGATCATTGGGAAATAATATATGGAGTTGAGCACCATGTTTAAGTAGAGATTACAGTAGGGAGAAGAGGTGTTACACCGCTGCATAGAGGGGGAGAAAGTTGGTGTTGACGGTAGCAAGGTTGTTGATGTAGATCGCCGTCATGATCCTTGCCCCGGCGGAGTTTTGGCGCCACCGGGAGAGGGGGGAGAGAGCCCCCCTCCTTCTTCTTCTTCTTCCTTGGCCTCCCCTCTAGATGGGAGGAGAGTTCCCCCTCTGGTCCATGGCCTCCATGGCAGCGGAGGGGCGGGAGCCCCTCCGAGATTGGATCTGTCCCTCTGTTCCCTTCTGTTTCGCGTTCCTGTTTTCTCGCCCTTCACCATTTCTTTAAATTCCCGGAGATCCGTAACTCCGATTGCGCTGAAATTTTTACGTGATTTTTTTCCATAAATTATCTTTCTTGCGCCCGAAGAAGGGCCCCAACCGGCTTATGGGGAGGGCACAAGACACCTGGGCGTGCCAGGGGGTGCCCGGTGCGCCCTGGTGGGTTGTGGAGGTCGTGGGCCTCCGTTAGCATTGATTCCACCTCCCAAAAATCATAAATATTCTAAAATAATTCTGTGTAAATTTTTATCGTATTTGGACTTCGTTTGATATGGATTTTCTACGTAACAAAAAACATGCAACAAACAAGAACTGGCACTGGATCAGTAGGTTAGTCCAATAAATCATATAAAATGTTGCCAAAAATACGTGAAAGTTGTATAATATTGGCATGAAACAATCAAAAATTATAGATATGACGGAGACGTATCAAGGACCAAAGAGATCCATGTGGAGGAGCTCCAAGGGCTTCTTTGAGTAGATGATAGTTGAGGGTCGGTGAGCCGTCTCATGTAACTTTCCTTCGATACAGGCACTGCAAGCATGATCTTTGGCAAAAATCATATTTGTTAGTCCACGAACGTGGTCCCCTTGAGGAGACTTTGCAAAGATCTCATATTGACATGGGCTAGTCGGCGATGCCAAAGCCATCCCACATCAACTTTAGCCATTAGGCAAGTCGCGGTCTTAGTGGGTCGCTCCAAAAAGTTAACCACGTAGAGACTGTCCTCGACATGCCCAATAAAATCTACTTTAAGAGTCTTGCCCCACAAAAGGGCCACGGTATCAAGATCAAAGAATGTTGCAAAGCCCATGAGTGCAAGTTGACAAACAGAAAGTAAATTGTATGCAAGGGACTCAACAAGCACGACCTTCTCAATAGATAAATCTTGAGAGATGACCACCTTGCCAAGACCCAATACCTTAGATGTAGAAGCATCACCAAATTGGACATGGGTGGGCATAGAATCAGATGCACATCCACCACCAAGTCCTTGCTTCCGGTCATATGATTTGTTGCTCCACTATCGAGCAACCATGACACCCCACCGGAAGCAAACTCCTACAAGAGATCAATGCTTGGATTTAGGTACCCATTTTTGAATGGGTCCTTTGAGGTTAGCAACAAGGGTCTTAGGAACCCAAATAGACCATTCAATGTACTCATAAGAAGAACCAGCAAATTTGGCATAAACATGCCCATCACTAGCACGACATAAAACATAGGAAGGATTAAAGTCGCTAGCTTCGTTAGAAGGGGTGATCTTGCCCTTCTTGGCATTACCACCCATACCCATGTCCTTCTTCTTCTTCTCATGAGCACCCTCTCCCATCTTTACGAAGACTTCTTTGATTGGGAGAGGTTGCTTGGTCTTGTTCTTGTTCTTCTTCTTCTTCTTTGACTTGGATACAAACCTAAGCCCTTCCTTTGCCACAACTTCCTTTTGATTGCTCAAAAGGTCATTTAGGTTCTTCTCACCTTGTATGCAAGTCACAAGGCCTTTCTCAAGTTGCTCTTTCAACTTGGCATTCTCCTCCACAAGATGCACATGCTCACAATATGGGTTAGTAGCATTTACATTATCAATTAAAACAAATGGAGGACAAGTTGTTATCTCCTTGGTTAGCTTCACTTGGAGTTGATCATGAGACTCCTTTAGGGAAGTGTGAGCACCCTTCAAGACCTTGTGAGCCTTGTCGAGTATGTCAAACTCCTCTTTGAATCTATCATGGCCAATCCCAAGAGCAACTTTCTCAGATTTAAGCACATGAGTAAGAACATTAGCATGATGAGGATCTTTATGCAATTTAGCAACATCAACATTGCGTGACTCCTCAAAAGTCAAGCGAAGACCTCTTTCTTCCTCAAGAGCAATGGAAAGATCCGCAATCTCATCGGCATAGTCATGACTATGCCCCTCCAACTTGGACATCGTATCCTCATGAGACTCAATGATATCATTGGCCTCACCAAGTTGTTCCAAGAGAGTAACAAAGTGCTTCTTGGTCTCACCCTTCAGCTTACTAAATAACTTGTCAAACTTTTTATCATCCACCTTTACCACCACACTATCATCCACACAATCCAACAAAGAAGGAGTAGTAGTGATGGTGGTTTTGATGTTGGGAGTTACCTTGTTGATACCTTTGGCCATGAGGCACTTGGAGATGAGGTTCTCATTGGGGGTGCCGAAGAGAGACACCTTGGTCAAGGAAGAGGTGGCAATTGCCACGGTTGCCGTTGCCATTCCTTCACCACTTGTATCTTCTTCATCATCATCATCGGAGATGTACTCTTCTTGTGCCACCAACCCCTTTTGAGGTATCTTCTTGGTGAAGTTGTTCTTGTTTGGGAAGGACTTGGGTTTGCCTTTGTGAATGAGCTTGCCACTGTTGTCCTCCCTCTTCTCATAAGGACAATCCACCACAAAGTGACTCACATTGCTGCAATTGTAGCAACTCCTCACTCGTTGCTTGCTCTTTGGGCCACTAGAGTTGTTCTTGGAGAAGTTGGGTCCTGAGTTTCTCTTGTTTCCCCAAAATTGCCTTGATGCAAGAGCCATGTGCTCGTGGTAAACATATTTGGTGTCTTCGGGACAACCCTCTTCTTCTTCCTCGTCTTCTTCTTACGGAATGGCCTTGGCCTTCAAGGAAAGGTTGGGAGAGGCTTTCATTGATCGAACTCGATCTAGCGCATTATCGGTGGTCTTGTTTATGATGTTCTTGGCAATAAACTCATCCAACACTTCACTTGAAGACAAGGTGTGGAAACCCGGCCTTTGACGAATCACGAGGACATGGCCTTGTTGAAGGCATGATGGCCTTGAGAAACTTGTGCTTGATCCAATTGTCATCCGTATCCTTGCTCCCATGATCTTGAAGAGCGACCACGAGAGTTGTCAATCTCCGATAGAGATCATGAGGATCCTCATCTTCATTCATCACAAATTCATCGGCCTCATCAAGAACCACCTCAAAGTTGGACCATTGAATACTTGAGCTCCCTTTGTACAAAGATATGATATGTTCCCAACAATCCTTTGCACGGGAGAAAGGACGCAAGTGAGATAGATCTTCGGGAGGCACCGCGGATTGAAGGATGAACAATGCTGAGTGATTGTATTGATTGTCCGCCTCTTCTCTTGGAGTGAGATTGTTTGGATCATGCGGGTAGAAACCTTGCTCGATGATTCTCCAAAGATTTGTTGAGATGTGATTCAAATGAGACCTTATACGAAAAACCCAATTAGCGAAATCACCCTTTACAAGCTTAGGAGGAGGACCAAGGTTCTTAATATGCGGGGTAGCGACCGGTCCTCCATAGACCTGGGGAGGGGGGACCGAGGCAAAGGTTCCCGTCCCATTCTTGTTTTGAGGGGAGGAGGTTTGAGTACCTTTAGCCCCTTGATACGTCCATTTTGCATCATGTTTTTATGTTGATATTTATTGCATTATGGGTTGTTATTTCACTTTAAGATACAATTCTTATGCCTTTTCTCTCTTATTTTACAAGGTTTACATGAAGAGGGAGAATGCCGGCAGCTGAAATTCTGGACCAGAAAGGAGCAAATCTGAGATACCTATTCTGCACAACTCTAAAAGTCCCAAAACTTTACAGAGAATTATTTTGGAACATATAAAACATATTGGGTAAAGAAACAATAGAGGGGGACCCACCAGGTGGCCACAAGCCTGGGGGGAGCGCATCCCAAGCCTGTGCCCCCCCTAGCCAGCTCCCGGTGCCCATCTTCTTCTATATGGAGGGTTTTGACCTAGAAAAAATGAGAAGGAAGCTTTCGGGATGAAGCGCCGCTGTCTCGCGGTGGAACCTGGGTAGAAGCAATCTAGGGCTCCGGCAGAGCGATTCTGCCGGGGAAACTTCCCTCTAGGAGGGGGAAATCGAAGCCATCGTCATCACCATCGATCCTCTCATCATGGGAGGGTCAATCTTCATCAACATCTTCACCAGCACCATCTCCTCTCAAACCCTAGTTCATCTCTTGTATTCAATCTTTGCCTCAGAACCTTAGATTGGCACCTGTGGGTTGCTAGTAGTGTTGATTACTCATCGTAGTTGATGCTAGTTGGTTTATTTGGTGGAAGATCATATGTTCAGATCCTTAATGATATTCAATACCTCTCTGATCTTGAACATGAGCATTCTTTGTGAGTTATTACATTTGTTCCTGGGGACATGTGAGAAGTCTTGTTATAAGTAATCATGTGAATTTGGTATCCGTTCGATATTTTGATGAGATGTATGTTGTCTTTCCTCTAGTGGTGTTATGTGAAAGTCAACTACATGACACTTCACCATGATTTGGGCCTAGGGGAAGGCATTGGGAAGTAATAAGTAGATGATGGGTTGCTAGAGTGACAGAAACTTAAACCCTAGTTTATGCGTTGCTTTGTAAGGGGCTGATTTGGATCCACAGGTTTCATGCTATGGTTAGATTTACCTTAATTCTTCTTTCGTAGTTGCGGTTGCTTGCGAGAGGGGTTAATCATAAGTGGGAGGCTTGTCCAAGTAAGGACAGCACCCAAGCACCGGTCCACCCACATATCAAATTATCATAGTAACGAACGCGATATGAGCATGATGAAAAGTAGCTTGACAATAATTCCCATGTGTCCTCGGGAGCGCTTTGCTTTATATAAGAGTTCGTTCAGGCTTATCCTTTGCTATAAAAAGGATTGGGCCTCCTTTCTGCACCTTTGCTACACTTGTTACTTGTTACCCATTACGAATTATCTTACTACCAAACTATCTGTTACCAATAATTTCAGTGCCTGCAGAAAATACCTTGCTGAAAACAGCTTGTCATTTCCTTATGCTCCTTGTTGGGTTCGACACTCTTACTTATTGAAAGGACTACGATTGATCCCCTATACTTGTGGGTCATCAAGACTCTTTTCTGGCGCCGATACCGGGGAGTGAAGCGCCTTTGGTGAGTGGAGTTTGGTAAGGAAACATTTATATTACGTGCTAAAATTTATTGTTACTTGTCACTATGTAAAATAATCCTTAGAGGGGCTTGTCCGGGGTATCTCACCCCAACCAGAAGAACAAAGAGTTGCTCCTCACCCTAATGCACCTACTAAAAATATTTATTATGAAATTCCTTCGGGTATGATTGAGAAACTGCTAGCTAATCCTTATGCAGGAGATGGAACACTACATCCTGATATGCATCTAATCTATGAGGATGAAGTTTGTGGATTATTTAAGCTTGCAGGTTTATGCGGAGATGAAGTCAAGAAGAAGGTCTTCCCTTTATCTTTTAAAGGAAAGGCATTGACATGGTATAGGCTATGTGATGATATTGGAGCCTGGAATTACAACTGATTGAAATTGGAATTTCATCAGAAGTTTTATTCTATGCATCTGGTTCATCGTGATCCGAATTATATATATAATTTTTGGTCTCCTGAAGGAGAAAGTATTGCTCAAGCTTGGGGCATGCTTATGTCAATGTTATATTCATGCCCCAATCATGAGCTTTCAAGAGAAATTATTATTCAGAATTTTTATGCTTGGCTTTCTCGTAATGATCAATCCATGCTCGATACTTCTTGTACTGGTTCTTTTATGAAGAAGACTATTGAATTCAGATGTGATCTTTTGGAAAGAATTAAATGCACCTCTGAAGATTGGGAGCTCGACGAAGGTAAGGAGTCAGGTATAAAGCTTGAGTTTGATTGTGTTAAATCTTTTATGGATACCGATGCTTTTCATAATTTTAGCACTAAATATGGACTTGACTCTGAGATAGTAGCTTATTTTTGTGAATCATTTGCTACTCATGTTGCTCTCCCTACGGATAAGTGGTTTAAATATCATCCTCCCATTGAAGTAAAAATAGTAGAACCCGTTGAAGCTAGAGAAGAAATTACTACTTATAATGTTGATCCTGTTATTCGTACTGCTTAGATTGAGAAACTACCTTTAACTGTTAGGATAAAAGAACATGCTAAAGCTTGAGCTATGGTTCACAAGAGTTATACAAGAACACCTACACCCTCTGAACAAATTAAAGTTGAACCTAATGTTGCGATGGTTAAAGATCTCTTGGCTGAAAATACTGATGGGCATGTTATTTATTTCAGTGATGAAGCCACTAGAATTGCTAAATCCGATGAAAAAGATAAACATAGACCTGTTGTTGGCATGCCTGTTGCCTCTGTTAAAATAGGAGATCATTGTTATCATGGCTTATGTGATTTGGGTGCTAGTGTGAGTGCAATCCCATTTACTTTATATCAAGAAATTATGAATGATATTGCACCTACTGAGATAGAAGATATTGATGTCACTATTAAGCTTGCTAATAGAGATACTATTACACCACTTGAGATTGTTAGAGATGTTGAAGTCTTGTGTGGGAAAATAAAATGCCCTACTAATTTTCTAGTTCTTGGTTCCCCACAAGATGATTTTTGTCCCATTATATTTGGTAGACCTTTCTTAAATACGGTTAATGCTAAGATAGATTGTGAGAAAGAAACAGTTAGTGTAAGTTTTGGTGATGTGTCTCATGAGTTTAATTTCTCCAAATTTTGTAGACAACCCCGTGATAAAGAATTACCTAGTAAGGATGAAATTATTGGTCTTGCTTCTATTGCCGTGCCTCCTACTGATCCTCTAGAACAATATTTTCTAGACCGTGAAAATGATATGCATATGAATGAAAGAAATGAAATAGATGAGATATTCTTTAAACAAATGCCTGTTTTGAAACACAATTTACCTATTGAAACTCTTGGAGATCCTCTTCCACCCAAGAGTGATCCTGTGTTTGAACTTAAACAATTACCCGATACTTTGAAATATGCTTATCTTAATGAAAAGAAGATATATCCTGTTATTATTAGTGCTAACCTCTCAGAGCATGAAGAAAATAGGTTATTGAAAACTCTAAGGAAGCACCGTGCCGCTATTGGATATACTCTTGATGATCTTAAGGGCATTAGTCCCACTTTATGTCAGCATAAAATTAATATGGAACCTGATGCTAAACCAGTTGTTGATCACCAGCGATGGTTAAATCCAAAGATGAAAGAAGTGGTAAGAAATGAGATATGAAAGCTTCTAGAAGTAGGTATAATCTATCCTATTGCTGATAGTAGATGGGTAAGTCCTGTCCATTGTGTCCCTAAGAAGGGAGGTATTACTGTTGTTCATAATGATAAAAATGAATTGATCCCACAAAGAATTATCACAGGTTATAGAATAGTAATTGATTTTAGAAAATTAAACAAAGCTACTAGGAAAGATCATTATCCTTTACCTTTCATTGATCAAATGCTAGAAAGACTATCAAAACATACACATTTCTGCTTTCTAGATGGATATTCTGGTTTTTTCCAAATACTTGTGTCACAAGAGGATCAAGAAAAAACTACTTTTACATGCCCTTTTGGTACTTTTGCTTATAGACATATGCCATTTGGTTTATGCAATGCACCTGCCACCTTTCAAAGATGTATGACTGCTATATTCTTTGACTTTTGTGAAAAGATTGTTGAGGTTTTCATGGATGATTTTTCCGTATACGGAACTTCTTTTGATGATTGCTTAAGCAACCTTGATCGAGTTTTGCAAAGATGTGAAGAAACTAATCTTGTCTTGAATTGGGAGAAGTGCCACTTTATGGTTAATGAAGGTATTTTTTTGGGGCATAAAATCTCTGAACGAGGTATTGAAGTTGATAAAGCTAAAGTTGATGCTATTGAAAAAATGCCGTGTCCTAAAGATATCAAAGGTATAAGAAGTTTCCTTGGCCATGCTGGTTTCTATAGGAGATTTATTAAAGACTTCTCTAAAATTTCTAGGCCTCTCACTAATCTTTTGCAAAATATGTTCCATTTGTTTTTGATGATGATTGTGTAGAAGCATTTGAAATCCTTAAGAAAGCCTTAATTTCTGCACCTATTGTTCAACCACCTGATTGGAACCAACCCTTTGAATTTATGTGTGATGCTAGTGATTATGTTTTTGGTGATGTTCTAGGACAAAGAGTTGATAAGAAATTAAATGTTATCCATTATGCTAGCAAAACTCTAGACAGTGCTCAAAGAAACTATGCTACTACTGAAAAAGAATTTTTAGCAGTTGTGTTCGCTTGTGATAAATTTAGATCTTACATTGTTGATTCCAAAGTAATTGTTCACACTGATCATGCTGCTATTAAATACCTTATGGAAAAGAAAGATGCTAAACCTAGACTCATTAGGTGGGTTCTCTTGCTACAAGAATTTGATTTACATATTACTGATAGGAAGGGAGCTGAGAACCCCGTAGCAGACAACTTGTCTAGGTTAGAAAATATTCTTGATGACCCACTACCTATTGGTGATAGCTTTCCTGATGAACAATTAGCTATCATAAATGCTTCTCGTAGTACCCCATGGTATGCAGACTATGCTAATTATATTGTTGCTAAATTTATACCACCTAGTTTTACATACCAACAAAAGAAAAAGTTTTTCTATGATTTAAGACATTACTTCTGGGATGACCCGCGTCTTTATAAAGAAGGAGTAGATGGTGTTATTAGACGTTGTGTACCTGAGCATGAACATGAACAAATCCTACGCAAGTGTCACTCCGAGGCTTACGAAGGACACCATGCTGGAGACAGAACTACACACAAGGTATTACAATCTGGTTTTTATTGGCCTACCCTTTTCAAGGATGCTCGGAGTTTGTCTTGTCTTATGATGAATGTCAAAGAATTGGTAACATTAGTAGACGTCAGGAAATGCTTATGAATTATTCACTTGTTATCGAACCATTTGCTGTTTGGGGATTTGATTATATGGGACCTTTTCCTTCCTCTAATGGGTATACACATATTTTGGTTGTTGTTGATTATGTTACTAAGTGGGTAGAAGCTATTCCAACTAGTATTGCTGATCATAACACCTCTATAAAAATGCTTAAAGAAGTTATTTTCCCGAGGTTTGGAGTCCCTAGATATTTAATGACTGATGGTGGTTCACACTTTATTCATGGTGCTTTCCGTAAATTGCTTGCTAAGTATGATGTTAACCATAGAATTGCATCTCCATATCATCCTCAGTCTAGTGGTCAAGTAGAATTAAGTAATAGAGAAATAAAATTGATCTTGCAAAAGACTGTTAATAGATCTAGGAAGAATTGGTCTAAGAAACTCGATGATGCATTATGGGCTTATAGAACTGGTTATAAAAATCCTATGGGTATGTCTCCATATAAAATGGTTTATGGGAAAGTATGTCACTTACCTCTTGAATTGGAACATAAAGATTATCGGGCAATTAAAGAACTCAACTATGATTTCAAACTTGCCGATGAGAAAAGGTTATTTAACATTAGCTCACTTGATGAATGGAGAACCCAAGCCTATGAAAATGCCAAGTTGTTTAAAGAAAAGGTTAAAAGATGGCATGACAAAAGAATACAAAAGCGGGAATTTAATGTAGGTGACCAAGTCTTGCTATACAATTCTCGTTTAAGATTTTTTGCAGGAAAACTTCTCTCCAAATGGGAAGGTCCTTACATTATCGAAGAAGTTTATCGTTCCGGTGCCATCAAGATCAACAATGCCGAAGGCAACATCCTGAAGGTGGTGAATGGGCAAAGAATCAAACATTATATCTCAGGTACGCCCATAAATGTTGAAACTAATATTATTCATTCCATAACACCGGAGGAGTACATAAAGGAAACCTTCCAGAACGCTCCAGAACCCTGAAAAGGAATAGGTATGTGATACGGTAAGTAAACCGACTCCAAAAGTTTTCCAAAAGAAATTTTACTCCGTTTTGGAATATTTAAAAAATTAGGAAAATAAAAAGTAGTCTGAAAAGTGCACGAGCAGGCGACAAGCCTGGGGGGCGCGCCCTACCCCCAGGGCACGCCTCCGAAGCTTGTGGCCACCTCGTGTACCTCCCGGACTCCGTTTTCTTCCAGAATATTGCACGGTAAAAATTCATTATATAATCTCCCGAAGGTTTTGACCACTGTATCACGACAATATCCTCCGTTCTTGTTTCGAGCTATTTTTCTGACAGATCTGAAAGCATGTCATCGCAAGATTCATATGGAGAGAGGTATGTTTCCAATTATACTGCGGATCCAAGGATCTTTGGGGAGGTTTATCCCTACCTATGGTCCACGGAAGAGGAGGAAGATTCCGACCCGGAGGAGGCAAAATATGCGAGCTCAGGGGAAGACGATGTCCCGCTACCTCAACCAGGGGTTATGCACATGGAGTTCAAGAAGTCAAGCCTGCCGAACGGATCAAGCAAATCTAAGGTTCAATTTATCCCGTCCTGTTTTCTGCAGGAAAGCAAGGTAGCATTATGCAAAAAGATATTGAAGCTTGAGCAATAAAATGATGAATTGAGGGAGGAAAGGTTCATCCTCAAACATAAGCTGGAGAAGCTCGCCGCCGCATCATCAACTTCATCACCACCACCTCCGGAGAAGGAAACTTGAGTACATGGGTATGGTCACTCCCCTTGGCTTATGCCAATCTTGGGGGAGGTGTCCCAGTATCGTATCACCATCACATCTTTCTCATTATCGTTTATCTTAGTTTAATCCTTTTGGTTAAATCTTGATCTAGTAGAATAAAAGTTTTAGTATGATCTAGTCTTTGAGTTTTGCTTTGTGTTCTATCTATGTAATCGGTTGCGAGAGTTATATAATAAAGATTAGTTTTGAGTTAAGGGCTTTGCTTTCTTGCTTTGATCTTGGAAAAGGAAAAGAATAAAAGAAATAAAAAGGATTATATAATAATCTCATGGGGAGTGATGACTTCACATATAAGAAGTAAGATGCATTAAATTTGTTGAGGGTTGACAAACATAGTATTGGTCATTGTTGCAATTAATAGGAAGTAATAAACAAAGAGAGGTCTCACATATAAATACACCATCTTGGACATCTTTTGTGATTGTGAGCACTCATTAAAATATTATATGCTAAAAAGTTGATGTTGGACAAGGAAGACAACATAATGTGTTATGTTCCCTTATATCCGAATAGAAGTTATATTGTCATGGATCCTCCAACATGTTGAGCTTGCTTCTCATCCTATGCTAGCCAAATATTCCGCACTAAGTAGAGATACTACTTGTGCATCCAAAAAACCTTTAACCTAGTTTTGCCATGAGAGTCCACTATATCTACCTATGGATTGAGTAAGATCCTTCAAGTAAGTTGTCATCGGTGCAAGCAATAAAAATTGCTCTCTAAATATGTATGATCTTTTAGTATGAGGAAAATAAACTTTATACGAACTTGTGATGGGGAAGAAATAAAAGCGATAGACTGCATAATAAAGTTCTCTATCACATTCTTTTGCATGAAGATTTCATGCATCCACCTAAAAAGCACATGGCAACCTCTGCTTCCCTCTGCGAATGGCCTATCTTTTATTTTACTTTCTACCTTTATGCAAGAGTCATGGTGATCTTCACCCTTCCTTTTATATTTTCTCTTTTTAGCAAGCACTATGTGTTGGGGAAAGATCCAGACATACATATCCACTCGGATGTAGGTGATCATAAATTATTATTGTTGACGTTACCCTTGAGGTAAATGGTTGGGAGGCGAAACTATGAGCCCCTATCTTCCTATGTGTTTGATTGAAGCTTTGATCTCATAAGTATCGCGTGAGTGCTAGCAATTATTAAAGATTAAATGATGGTTGAGTATGTGAACTTGCTAAATAAAAGCTCTTACATTGACTCTTTCCGATGTTATGATAAATTGCAATTGCTTCAATAACCGAGATCATAGTTTGTTAGTTTTAAATAAAGTTCTTGGTCTATACTTTACTTTGTGAATGAATTATCACTTTGGCATAAGAAGTTATATGACAATATATTGATGTTCTAAGGATGATCATGATGCCCTCATGTCTGTATTTTATTTTATCGACACCTCTACCTCTAAACATGTGGACATGATTATCGATTTCAGCTTTTGCTTGAGGACAAGCGAGGTCTAAGCTTGGGGGAGTTGATACGTACATTTTGCATCATGTTTTTATGTTGATATTTATTTCATCATGGGCTATAATTTCACTTTAAGATACAATTCTTATGCCTTTTCTCTCTTATTTTACAAGGTTTACATGAAGAGCGAGAATGCCAGCAGCTGGAATTCTGGACCAGAAAGAAGCAAATCTGAGATACCTATTTTGCACAACTCCAAAAGTCCTGAAACTTTACGGAGAATTATTTTGGAATAAATAAAAAATATTGGGTGAAGAAACAACAGAGGGGGACCCACCAAGTGGCCACAAGCCTGAGGGGCGCGCCCTACCCCCTAGGGTGCGCCTCCCAAGCTTGTGGACACCTGGCCAGCCCCCGGTGCCCATGTTCTGCTATATGGCGGGTTTTGACCTAGAAAAAATGAGAAGGAATCTTTCAGGACGAAGCTCCACCGTCTCGAGGCGGAACCTGGGTAGAAGCAATCTAGGGCTCCGGCAGAGCGATTCTGCCGGGGAAACTTCCCTCTGGGAGGGGGAAATCGAAGCCATCATCATCACCAACAATCCTCTCATCATGGGAGGGTCAATCTTCATCAACATCTTTACCAGCACCATCTCCTCTCAAACCCTAGTTCATCTCTTGTATTCAATCTTTGCCTCAGAACCTCAGATTGGTACCTGTGGGTTGCTAGTAGTGTTGATTACTCTTCATAGTTGATGCAAGTTGGTTTATTTGGTGGAAGATCATATTTTCATATCCTTAATGATATTCAATACCCCTCTGATCTTGAACATGAGCATGCTTTTATGAGTAGTTACGTTTGTTCCTGAGGACATGGGAGAAGTCTTGTTATAAGTAATCATGTGAATTTGGTATTCGTTTGATATTTTGATGAGATGTATGTTGTCTTTCCTCTAGTGGTGTTATGTGAAAGTTGACTACATGACACTTCACCATGATTTGGGCCTAGGGGAAGGCATTGGGAAGTAATAAGTAGATGATGGGTTGCTAGAGTGACAGAAGCTTAAACCCTAGTTTATGCTTTCCTTCGTAAGGGTCTGATTTGGATCCACACGTTTCATGCTATGGTTAGATTTATATTAATTCTTCTTTCGTAGTTGCAGATGCTTGCGAGAGGGGTTAATCATAAGTGGGAGGCTTGTCCAAGTAAGGACAACACCCAAGCACCGGTCCACTCACATATCAAATTATCAAAGTAACGAACGCAAATCATATGAGCATGATGAAAACTAGCTTGACAATAATTCCCATGTGTCCACGAGAGCGCTTTGCTTTATATAAGAGTTCGTTCAGGATTATCCTTTGCTATAAAAAGGATTGAGCCACCTTGCTGCACCTTTTCTACACTTGTTACTTGTTACCCGTTATGGATTATCTTACTACCAAACTATCTGTTACTGATAATTTCAGTGCTTGCAGAAAATACCTTGCTGAAAACCGGTTGTCATTTCCTTCTGCTCCTCGTTGGATTTGACACTCTTACTTATCAAAAGGACTACGATTGATCCCCTATACTTGTGGGTCATCACCCCTTACTTACCGGAATTGGCCTCGGACTCCGATGCGGTGGGATTAGCCACTTGCAACGAACTGGTAGAAGTTTTCAACCCCTCAAAGAGATCTTTAAACAAGGACTTGACCTCGGCCGTCATAGACGTCCTAAGTGAAGCCATGGCTTCATTTAAGTTTTCTCGGGTAATCGAAGTCAACTCCACGGCCTCGGGAACTTCCTCATCCCCATCCCCATTGCCAACCATACTCTTCGGGTGGTGAAACCCTTAATAAAGAGACAAGGCTCTAGTACCAATTCAAAGGATCGATATGGTTGACTAGAGGGGGGGGGGGTGAATAGGCAACTACCAATTTTTTGCTTTTCTTAACAAATTAGGGTTAGCAACAAAAAGGTTGTCCAGATATGCAACTACGTGAGCAACCTATAAGATGCTAGCAAGACAAACAACACAAGCAAGAAAAGATACAACACAAGTAAAGCTTGCACAAAGTAAACATAAGAGATAACCACAAGTGGAGACGGTGGAGGCAAGAAAGCTCGAAGGGCATTAATGGAGCCGAGAGAGAGGTAAGAGGTAAAGTGGAAGGTGGGAGAACCCCCACTTTATATAGTGCCCCCAAATCCAACCGTTACAACAGTTTTTATACTACAGCGGTACAACCGCTCCATGGACCGGTACAACCGGAATTCACGGGTACCCTGCAGAAACCCTACAAGGAGATACAACCGGTGGGTTGGGTAGTAGTACCGTTTGACACAAGTAACCGGACCAACCGCTCAACAACCGCTCCAAACCAGAAGGGAATCATCCCTATAGCGGTTGTATGAGCAGTAGTTGCGCCGATGCACACGCCCTGGTCCCAGTCCAGGTGATGGCTAAGTCCTAAGTGGTACAACCGCTTCGGACACCAGTAGTACCAGTTAAAAGCTATAACCGAGACAACCGGGCCACCACCGCCCAATAACCGCCGCACCACAGACAGATGACCGGTGGTTGGGTGGTACTGGGCCGGTACAACTGCTCCTAAAGCAGTCTCAGGATTTTCCCAGATGTGGCGGTACCACCGCCCGGGGGTAGCGGCACAACCACTGGCATGGCACCTGAGAGCTGCAACCCCAGGGTATCACCCCTGGGGCGGAGGAAGCACCGGATGAACCGGACAGGCAGTACAACCGCCCTGATCAGCAGTACAACCGCTGTAGGATCAAAACCACTGTTTAGAGAGTTTGAGGGCCTCTCTCTCTCCTCGAACGGAAGGATAGCAAGGGAGGATAAGAATGTGTACGTGTATTGGTTCACCCACTACCTTTCGATGCGGATTCCCTCTTAATAGTACGGATTTCCTACGACCAAAGAAATAAACACATAGGAAACACCGTCTTCGATCTTTTCCGTTCAGAGGGATTGTCTAATTGTCTTGTACCAGAAGAGAGAGTACCTGAAGAACTTGGCACATGATTAGACCACAAAGTGAGTTGCCATCATCACCAAAACACTAAGGCGGGAAATGACCTAACACCAAGCGATCCCTTCGCTGCTTACTGAACCCGATCGATGCGAGCGAGACTCTGTCGCTTACGTAGTTTGCTGGCCCGATCGATCGTGCGTTGCATCGAGCCCCCGCGCGAAATGTGAGTTGACCTAGCTGGTTGGTTGCCTTTCGATGAATAGTCCCACTTGTTGCCGTGTGTCGATACGTAGATCTAGTCGAGACCATCAGCCGGTTTCATCGATCGAACCCCTTGCGCGAGATGTGTTGACCTAGGCGGTTGGTTGGCTGTGGATGAACAATCCCCATTGTTGCGGCATGCGTGTACGCCCCACCACAGCCGGTTGGGGTTGTACCCATTCTCCACTGACCTTAGCACCAGCCCCACCTCATAGGACCCACACTCCAGCTAAAGGTATGCCAACTTCAGTTGCCATAGCACCAGTCGTACCACAGAAAAATCCCACTCCAGCAAAAGTACACCAACTCCAGAGGCTAGAGCCCTATTCAAACTACAGAGAGACCCAATTCCCGCAGATAGGAACCCCATTCCTATTCTTCCTAGTTTAAAATAAAATGCTTTCATTGTTGTTAGGAACCATGTGCATATCTTCCCATCATGGGAAGATTATAGTGAAGACAAACACCACTTTCACATCTTCCTGTCCAACTTACGTGAAAGCGTTATTATTCATGGTGATTATTGCCTTGCTTTCTGCTGATTGAACACATCAATGAGTTGCATTCTTCTAAGTAGGCAAGGGTCAATCTGGATAGTCATGATGAGCAAAGCTTGCTTGCACTTTTCAAGGACGCATTGCAGCAGTATCGCTGTTACCTGAGGAAATCAGAATTTTATGGCAAGTCCATAAACAAAATTTTGGTGAAGCCTCATGTGCTAAATTTACAAGACATTGAATGTAAAAACCTTTTTATGCACTGTCTCATCCCTAGCATGAGGTGTCATCTATGATAACACATGACAATTTGAACTCCTACATTTTTGCATGTGCCTTATTGATTTCTTTTGTAGGAAAACTTCTCGAAGAAGAATACCGGTTCGAAATGGACGACAGGATATCGCAACTATGATGCTCGATGTTTGGTCTTGTTAGTACATGTTATCCTATATCACTGTACTTACACTCATAGCTGGTTGATTATGTGACATCAGTGTGCATGATAGCTTGCTTATCCACTATTCCCTCCAAATTATCAGATCTATATTAATGCTTACATTGTTCTTGTAAGTACCTGTTGTCCTTTATCATAGTACTTATTGACAGCCAGTTGTTCATGTACCATCACTCTGTAGCTTATTGTGATGACCCCGGCTTAATCGTGCACTAACCATACACGCAAATGCACACGATCAAGCCTAAGGCTCACTTGAAGATATCACAACACAACTCTAAAACATAAATAAAGTCATACAAGCTTTATATTACAAGCTAGGGCCTCGAGGGCTCGAATACATAGCTCGATGGCATACAAGCATCAGCGGAAGCATCAGATAACTGGGTACAGATATAACAGAGTTACAGATAGGCCTTTAGAAAGGCGAGGCAAAATAAAACACTATGATCGAAAGGCGTAGGCCTCCTGCCTAGGACCCTCCGAACCTACTCCGGGTCGTCGGTCGGCTCCTCCTAGTAGTACTCGCCGGAAGGGTAGTAGTAGTAGTAGCCGTCGGTGGGGGCAGCTGGCTCAGGGGCTCCGCCATCTGGTTGCGACAAAATGGATAAGGGGAGAAAAAGAAAGCAAAGCAAACATGAGTACTCATTCGAGTACTCAGCAAGCAAGGATCCACACTACATATGCAACATTATCAAAGGAGGTTGTATATGTGGACATGGGAGATGTCTTGTTATAAGTAATCATGTGAATTTGGTATTCGTTCGATATTTTGATAAGATGTGTGTTGTCTTTCCTCTAGTGGTGTTATGTGAACGTCGACTACATGACACTTCACCATGATTTGGGCCTAGGGGAAGGTATTGGGAAGTAATAAGTAGATGATGGGTTGCTAGAGTGACAGAAGCTTAAACCCTAGTTTATGCGTTGCTTCGTAAGCGGTTGATTTGGATCCATATGTTTCATGCTATGGTTAGATTTATCTTAATTCTTCTTTCGTAGTTGCGGATGCTTGCGAGAGTGGTTAATCATAAGTGGGAGGCTTGTCCAAGTAAGGACAACACCCAAGCACCGGTCCACCCACATATCAAATTATCAAAGTAACAAACGCGAATCATATGAGCATGATGAAAACTAGCTTGACAATAATTCCCATGTGTCCTCGGGAGCGCTTTGCTTTATATAAGAGTTTTTCCAGGCTTGTCCTTTGCTATAAAAAGGATTGGGCCACCTTGTTGCACCTTAGTTACATTTGTTACTTGTTACCCGTTATGAATTATCTTATCACAAAACTATCTATTACCGATAATTTCAGTGCTTGCAGAGAATACCTGGCTGAAAACCGCTTGTCATTTCCTTCTTCTCCTCGTTGGGTTCGACACTCTTACTTATCGAAAGGACTACGATAGGTCCCCTATACTTGTGGGTCATCAGTTCGCTACTTTGATAATTTGATATGTGGGTGGACCGGTGCTTAGCTGTTGTTCTTACTTGAACAAACCTCCTACTTATGATTAATCCCCTCGCAAGCATCCGCAACTACGAGAAAAGTATTAAGATAAAATCTAACCATAGCATTAAACTTTTGGATCCAAATTAGTCCCTTACGAAGTAGCGCATAAACTAGGGTTTAAGCTTCTGTCACTCTAGCAACCCATCATCTAATAACTACTCCACAATGCATTCCCTTAGGCCCAAATATGGTGAAGTGCCTTGTAGTCGACGTTCACATGACACCACTAAGGGAATCACAACATACATATCATCAAAATATCGAACACATATCAAGGTCACATAATTTCTTGCAACATGACTTCTCCCGTGACCTCAAGAACAATAGTAACTACTCACAAATAATAATCATGCTCAAGATAAGAGGGGTATTAAATAGCATAATGGATCTGAACATATAATCTTCCACCAAATAAACCATATAGTAATCAACTACAAGATGTAATCAACACTACTAGTCACCCACAAGTACCAATCTAAGGTTCCGGTACAAAGATTGAACATAAGAGATGAACTAGGGTTTGAGAGGAGATGGTGTTGTTGAAGATGTTTATGGAGGTGGCCCTCCCAAGGATGGGAGAGTTGTTGGTGATGATGATGACGATGATTTCCCCCTTCAGGAGGGAAGTTCCCCCGGCGGAATCGCTCCGCCGGAGGGCAAAAGTGCTCCTGCCCAAGTTCCGCCTCGAGACGCCGGCGCTTCGTCCCGACAGTCCTCCCCTTATTTTTTTCTAGGTAAAAATGACTTATATACCAGAAAAGGGGCACCGGAGGTGGGTTGTGCCCACCTGGTGGGCCCCCTCTGGTAGTTATTTGCTCCAATATTCTTCATATATTCCAAAACAATTCTCCATAAATTTTCAGCTCATTTGGAGATGTGCAGAATAGGTAACTCTGACGTAGCTTTTTCAGGTCCAGAATTCCAGCTGGCGGTATTCTCCCTCTTTGTGTAAACTGAAAGTGCAACTAATCCCTGGGTGGTTTTGGTAATTCATAACAACATATAGCTCATTGAACTAATATCCATTCAAGTTTAATATTTCAGAAAGTTCAATGATTGGCATGGCATGGACTAGAGATGTGGACCCCTCAAAATGCTAAGGACACATATTGGCAAAAGCTCAACACTCTTCATTTATATTTTAGTGATCCAAGATCACATTGAGTCCATAGGAAAGCCAATACTATTAAAAGGGGATGATGTGTTGCTTAATGGTCTACTTGCTCAAAGTGCTTAGTGATATTGCTCCAAAACCATCAACCACTTTCTCTTCCAAATATGTCCAAAACTCAAAGTCAAACTCGGCCCCACCGAAATGATCCATCCGGCACCACCGAGTTCAGTTGACATAGCAACTGCTAGAAACCCTAGCAATTCGGTCTCACTGATACGGATCTCGATCTCACCGGGATGGCTTTGCAAACTCTCTGTTTCCCTTTGTAACAATTCGGTCTCACCAAAATGAGCGATCGGTCACACCGAGTTTGCTTGACCAACTCTCTGTTTGCTCTTTGCTGAAATCGGTCTCACCGAGTTCAAGCAATCGGCTTCATCGGGATGAGGTTTTGCCCTATCCCTAGCACATCGGTCCCACCGAGTTGTTCCAATCGGTCCCACCGAGATTCCTAACGTTCACATTTTAAATTGAATTAGTGTCACCGAGTTCTTCTATTCAGTCTGACCGAGTTGGGTCAAATGTGTGTAACGGTTGGATTTTGTGTGGAGGCTATATATACCTCTCCACCCCCTTCTCCATATGAGAGAGAGCCATCAGAACGTGCCTACACTTCCACTACTCATTTTCTGAGAGAGAACCACCTACTCATGTGTTGAGACCAAGATATTCCAATCCCACCACAAGATTCTTGATCTCTAGCCTTCCCCAAGTTGCTTTCCACTCAAATCATCTTTCCACCATAGCCAAATCTGTGAGAGAGTTGAGTGCTGGGGAGACTATCATTTGAAGCACAAGAGCAAGGAGTTCATCATCAGCACACCGTCTATTACCTTTTGGAGAGTGGTGTCTCCTAGATTGGTTAGGTGTCGCTTGGGAGCCTCCGACAAGATTGTGGAGTTGAACCAAGAAGTTTGTAAGGGCAAGGAGATCGCCTACTTCGTGAAGGTCTACCCGAGTGAGGCAAGTCCTTCGTGGGTGATGGCCATGGTGGGATAGACAAGGTTGCTTCTTCGTGGACCCTTCGTGGGTCGAGCCCTCCGTGGACTCGCGCAACCGTTACCCTTCGTGGGTTGAAGTCTCCATCAATGTGGATGTACGATAGCACCACCTATCGGAACCACGCCAAAAATCTCCGTGTCAACATTGCGTTTGCCTTCTCCAAACTCTTCCCTTTACCTTCATATGCAATGTTTTACTTTCCGCTGCTACACTCTGAGAATTGCATGTGTAGGTTGATTGCTTGACTTGTACTAGTTGCTAAAATCTGCCAACAACTGAAATTGGGAAAAGGTTAGATTTTTATTTGGTCAAGTAGTCTAATCACCCCCCTCTAGACCTACTTTCGATCCTACAAGTGGTATTAGAGCATTGGTCTCCATTTGCCTTGATTTCCATTGCTTTGGTGATCATAGCCTTGGTTTCACAACCTAGGAGAGTATGGCGTTTAGCGAGGGAAATTACCACCATAGAGGTCCTTACTTTGATGGTACTAATTTTGCTAGTTGGAAGCATAACATGAAAATGCATATTCTTGGTCATAACCCCGCCGTTTGGGCTATTGTGCGCATTGGCTAGCAAGGTGATTTCTTCGAGGATGGAAAAGAACCGGATCGTGAAGCGTCCGCGGAAGAAATGAAGATGTCGCAATACAATGCTCAAGCTTGTGATATTCTCTTCAACGGATTGTGTCCCGAAGAATTCAACAAAATCAGCCGCCTTGAGAATGCAAAGGAAATTTGGGATACTTTGGTTGATATGCATGAAGGTACTGAGTCCGTCAAGGAATCCAAATTGGATGTGCTTCAAAGTCAACTTGACAAGTTCAAAATGAAGGATGGCGAGGGAGTCGCTGAGATGTACTCTAGGCTTGCTCTCATCAGAAATGAGATTGCCGGCTTAGGAAGCAAAGAGATGACCGACAAATTCATCATCAAGAAGATCCTAAGAGCCTTGGATGGAAAATATGATACCGTGTGCACCTTGATCCAAATGATGCCCAACTACAAAGATCTCAAGCCAACGGAAGTCATTGGTAGAAGTGTTGCTCATGAGATGTCGCTCAAGGATAAGGAAGAGCTCCACAACAAATCTAGTGGTGCTTATAAAGCTTCATGTGATGCTCCTACAACATCAAGTGAGAAACAAGTCTTCAATGAAGAATTGAGCTTAATGGTGAAGAACTTCAACAAATTCTACAAGAATAGAAGCAAAGAAAGAAGTTCCAAGTCAAGGTCCTACAATGGCAAAAGATCTTCTAGTCGTGATCGCAATTGCTACAATTGTGGAAGACCCGGACACTACTCCAATGAGTGTATGGCTCCCTACAAGAAAAGAGAAGATTCACTTAAGAGGAGAAGTAAACAAGATGAATCACCACCAAGAGAGAGAAGGAGCAGAGATGATTGTTATGAATGAAGACCCTCTCGTAGAAGCAAGGATTCAGAAAGGAAGGACAAGTCATCAAAGAGCTACACAAGACGAAGACATCAAGCTCACGTTGGTGAATGGGTATCCGGTTCCGACTCCGACAACTGCTCTGAGAGAAGTTATCACTCCGACTCCGAATATACTCAAGATGAAGGTGTTGCCGGTCTTGCACTTGTGTCATCCAACTCCTATGACATATTTGACTCACCAAATGAAGGAATTGGAAGATGCTTCATGGCTAAAGGCCCTAAGGTATCACATCCCGAGTATGTTGATTTCAATAGTGATGAAGATGATTTGCTAGGTGATGATGATTTACTTGTTGACAACACTAGTGATGAAAACTATGATAAATTGCTATTAATCATGCTGATCAAAATGAAACGAATGACAATGATAAGAAGGAGATTGAGCATCTAACTAAAGAGCTAAACACTCTTAAGTTAGCTCATGAAACAACTCTAGAGGATCATAGAGAGCTCCTAAGAACTCATGAGAAGCTACGCTTCGAGAAGCTAAATTTAGAGCAAGAGCATGGGTTCCTAAAAGCAATCAATGATGATCTTCGAAAGAAGAGTTCTTCTTACATTGCCAAGCATTTACTCTTGTCTACTTATATGCCACAAGTAAAATCTAGCAACAAGAACAAGAAAGATTCTTCTTCTAGTAGTAACAATAACAATGTTAAATTCAATACTGTTGCTTCTAGTAGTTCTCTTGATTCCACTAATGATTCTCTTAGCCAAGTTACACTTGAGCAAGAAAATAGCTTATTGAAGGGAATTATAGAGAAAGGTGTTTACAAGAGCCTTGCTGGAAGTAAGCAATTTGAGGAAATTGTACGCAAGCAAGGAAGGCACTGGAAGAATCAATGTGTTGGTTTTGAACAAAAGTTTAATGCCAATGGAGTTGAGTGGGAAGAAGATCAATATCCCAAGACGAAGTTTGTTCCTCAACAAGAGAAGTATGATCCCACTTCTTTCAAAGGAACACAAGCTCAAGATGATCTTCCACCACCACACCACAAGCTAAAAGGCAAGGACAAGCTTCAAGAAGAAATTGATTCATTTGAAGAAGCTCCTAAGGCCTTGGTCAAGTGGGTTCCCAAGACTGCATCAAGTTCCACTACATCAAGTACGACTACAACTCCAAGGATTCCCATCAAGTTGATGTGGATCCCAAAGAAGAAGAACTAGAGAGTTAATGAGGGTGACTCCGCCAACATGCTTCACTCACATTCCTTTGGCAAGGACAAGTGCAATCAACTTTCATATCTTGCACTAGTTCAAGGAGTCACGGACCCTCTTGTTGGTAAGACAATGGACATGGTAATCTAATGCTTACATGGACATCATCATATGTGTGTTTCACTCTATGTCTATGGATATTCTTGTATGTTCCTTGTGGGACTAACCCATGTAGGTATTGAAAGTGCAACTCACTCCAATGGATTGCTCCAAATGATCTACATCAACATTGAGCATCCACATCTTCAACACCTACATGAAGTCATCATCAACAAAACCCAAGGTTAGTTCATCCCTCCTAAGGGGGATATCACATCTAGGGGGAGATTTTCTCTAAGAAAATTGAGCTAAAGCAACTCAAATGATGTGAATACAATAATGCTTTATGAAAAAGTGGTAACCCCACTTGTGCTTAAATGATGAGTATGACCTATGATCAAATGTTCTCATTTGACTCCTAAGTCAATATACTCACATATAGATGACCTAGTCATCGCCAATTGCTTGATAGATGCTAGAGTGTTTGTGCATGCTTTGCCACATGTTTTATTTGCCATCTTATTGTGAGAGCATGTTGGTTGCATAATTTTCTTCATTCGAGGACATCCATTTGTAGCTTTGATTGGTTGGTTTTTCTTTTTGCCAAATGGATGAACAAGAATGCCTAAGTACTCCCTCTAGCTATCTATGCTTTTTCTCATCTCAAACTCTATTCATGCTACATCACAAAGTTTGAACAAGTCACTTTCGGACCATTCGGGTGAGGAGCACTCGGAGCCACCGATCCGTCAAGGGCTTAACTTGCAAAACCTCTTAATGCCTTTCAGTCAGACCAACTCATTCCTACTCGGTCTCACCGAAATCATTAAGTTGATCTAGGTTTTATCTCGGTGTAACCGATTAGAACTATTCGGTCACACCGAGTTGCAACAACTGTAAGCAATTTTGCATCTTGGTGCCACCGAGTCATTCCACTCGGTCACACCGACAGCGCCTGGGTATTTATACTCTGCGTACCCGTACGGTTGAAAATCACTTCAACCGCATGAGCTCGCGCCCCAACACTGCCGCCCGTGGTCTCTGGATCGTCGCCATCGTCGCCAGTGACCTTCTTCCGCTGGTCTCCGTCGCCGTCAATGGAATCCTCACCGCCGTTGCCGCCGTAGCAAGTCCGTCGCCAAGTTAGGGTTTGGATTTGACCCTTTGTGCTTTCCATTACTCCGATTCTTGCACAAAGTATAATGCCTATGTTCTTCCCATGTATGAGATCAATTCATCCACCAAACAAATTCCATAGAATAGATTTGATGCAAAACTTAGGGTTAGGTTTCCGCCGAACCCATCTCGGACCGACCGATCTGAGGATCTCGGTCACACCGATTGGCCCTGGCCATTGCACAAGTACAACTCGGTCTGACCGAAGTGTACTGATCGGTGCGACCAAAATCACTTTCTCTGTGAAACCCTAGCATCTCGGAGTCACCGAACTGCATTTCGGTCTGACCAAAACTGTGTGTTTAGACTCTGTTAGTGCTTCGGTGTCACCGAGTTTGTCAAATCGGTAGCTCCGAAATGCTTTCTGCAGAAAACTAAAGTTAAGTTTTTGTCTCAATATTTTGCAAAATAAGCTGCACTTTGTGATGCTCATCTACTCTATCTACACCCAACTATTCACAGGGTCAGTTGCAACTATGTCAGAGGGCAATGATAGTCAGAACAGATCTGAAGAGCAGCTCAACCTCAGTGAGGGCACTAGTCCCTCTAGCAGCTATGATGAGGGGAGTAGGAGCACTCCCAGCAATTTGCCAAAGGCAGCTACCAGGCAGAAGAAGAAAAGAGCATCTGAATCTGAGGATGAAGATTTTGTGATTGAGGAGGAGGTGACCTCAAAGAAGAAAGTACTCAAGAAGGAGTATGCTGCTGCTGCTGCAACCAAGCCTGGAATGCAGAAGAAAGCTCCTACAAAAAGAGCTCCAATGTCAAAAGCCAGAGCCTCAACTCAAGAAACCATAGAGTTTACACTTGAACCAAGAGAGGAAGAGGCTGCTGGAGGAAAGAAGAGGAAGGAAAGGGTCAGAAAGACTATTGCCAGAGTCATTGGTAGATCCTCTATGATGAAAGATTCTGATGAAGAAGAAGAGGAGGAGGAAGAGCCTGCTGCACCTCCTGCAAAGACTCAGAAGCTTATGGGGGATGCCATAAGGACTGGGGCTGCTCCATCTAAGCCCAAGTCTGCCCCCAAGTCTTCAGCTCAAGCTCAAGCCCCCAAGCCATCTGCACCAAAGAGATCAACAAGGAATATTTCTGCTACTGAAAAGAACAAGGCCCCAGTGCCTGAAGCTCAAGAAGAAGAAGAGCCACAAGTGCTCAGAAAGCTCAAGCCCAAGATTCCAGATCACAATGATGCTCATCCTATGGCAGAGAACATGAAGTTGAGAAAGGATCATGGTCTGAGACTGTGGAGACAAACAAATCCTTATGCCACCAGAAGAAGGACTGCTATGGACTATCGCTTTCACACCAAGGAACATCAGGATTTCTATGAGACTGTCCTTTTGGACAAGAAGCCCATTGTTTGTGATATGAAATGGGTTGACTGGAAATACATTGATGACAATGAAGACTATTTTCCAAGTGTGCATGAGAGCTTCAGAATGAATGGTGTTGACAAGTTTGTTGGTCAGAAGCTGACAAAGTGGAACGATGAGATGATCATGCAATTCTATTCCACTGCTCACTTCTACCCCGATGGAAAGATTGTATGGATGACAGAAGGAACAAGATATCAGTCAACAATCTCAGAATGGGCCAAGCTGATCTATGCCTCTGAGGAAGAGGAGAATGATATTGATGTGTATGCTAAGCCTAGGAAGGATCACAACTCCATGCCTAACATGTACAAGCCAATTCCTGATAAAGCCTTGGACACTCACAAGTTTGGATCTATATACTATCTTATTGCTGGTTTGACCCCCATCAACACTATATTGAGGCATACTCTTTTGCCGAAGTCAGGAGATCATAGAATGATCTGTGGTCACTCCATCAATCTACTTCACTTGTTTGATGTTCCTCGGAAGTTCAAGGTGATGAGCCTGATTGTAGAGACTGTGAAGAGAACAGCTGCAGATCAGAAAAGATATTGTGGATATGCCCCTCACATTCAGAATTTGATTAATTCCAAGATGGGAACTGGGACATATCTACTAGACAGTGAGCATCTACCCCTGAGGCCAGACTTTGAGGACAACGTGGTTGTCATGGATGCTTCCCAGCCTACTTGTGTTGAAGCCCAGGAGAAGATAGAGAGCAAAGGCTGCCAAAGCAGCAAAGGCAGCAAGTGCACCAGATGCCTCCATAGTGCTACTCAAGACCAAGCAAGATCAACTCAGTTATCTGCTTGAGGCTACCGTGAGAATTGAGAAGGGCTTGGCCACCCTGACTCAAAATCAGGAAAGTCTTGAGAGGATCATTGAGACTAAATTCCATGACCTAGATGTGAAGGTCACTGAGATACACACCATTGTGGAGAAGCTCCAAGAGGATGCTGAGGACAGGGAGGATAGAGCAACTACAGATACTTTCCAGAGAGTGCCATGGGCACAAAGGTCATCAGCTATGCCAGTTGTCAGAGACTCCAGGACTACCACTTCAGCACCTGCAACAACTGCCATGGTTGTACCTCCAGTGTCAACCCCTCCAGCTCCACAGACTTCTGCCGAAGCTTTTGCAGATGCCCTCATCTCCACGCCATCTATGCACACCAGAGCGACAAGCCAGAAGACCCCTTCAGGAGCTCTCGGAGATCATGCCTAAAGTGCCGGATAGCACTATATGTTTTCAAACTTTTTGGTAACTTGTTACCAAAGGGGGAGAAAGTGTATAGATCATAGGCTTCGAGAGAGAGAGTGTCTTGCTTTCATTTGCTTCTCTTGCTACTTTGATTGTTTGGTTGTTTGATTCCTATGCTACAATTTTTGTTATGCTCGTGAGATACTTCTGTGATCATGTGTTTGATCATATGATGCTTAATGTGTGCTTGCATGGTTATATCTATGTTATGTTTATGTATGATCAATCACTTGTACCCTTGGGGATGAGTGCATGTTATTTAACCCTTATCATTTTGAGCGCTCCACCAAGATGTATGTGACATGGAAGAGTGACCCCTAATCCTAATTGATTGTGCATTTGCATTCAAAAGCAAATTTTAAATAATGCACAAATTTAGGGGGAGTTCTTGCTTATCACATACTTCTCAAAGCAATGATGTATTTCATTCATATTATCTTTTGTCAAAGCTTTGATCTATATGTTGTCATCAATTACCAAAAAGGGGGAGATTGAAAGTGCAACTAATCCCCGGGTGGTTTTGGTAATTCATTACAACATATAGCTCATTGAACTAATATCCATTCAAGTTTAATATTTCAGAAAGTTCAATGATTGGCATGGCATGGACTAGAGATGTGGACCCCTCAAAATGCTAAGGACACATATTGGCAAAAGCTCAAGACTCTTCATTTATATTTTAGTGATCCAAGATCACATTGAGTCCATAGGAAAGCCAATACTATTAAAAGGGGATGAGGTGTTGCTTAATGGTCTACTTGCTCAAAGTGCTTAGTGATATTGCTCCAAAACCCTCAACCACTTTCTCTTCCAAATATGTCCAAAACTCAAAGTCAAGCTCGGCCCCACCGAAATGATCCATCCGGCGCCACCGAGTTCAGTTGACACAGCCACTGCCAGAAACCCTAGCAATTCAGTCTCAGCGATACGGATCTCGATCACACCGAGATGGCCTTGCAAACTCTCTGTTTCCCTTTGTAACATTTCGGTCTCACCAAAATGAGCGATCGGTCACACCGAGTTTGCTTGACCAACTCTCTGTTTGCTCTTTGCTGAAATCGGTCTCACCGAGTTCAAGCAATCGGCTTCACCGAGATGAGGTTTTGCCCTAGCGCTAGCACATCGGTCCCACCGAGTTGTTCTAGTCGGTCCCGCCGAGATTCCTAACGTTCATATTTTCAACTAAATCGGTCTCACCGAGTTCTTCTATTCAGTCTGACCGAGTTGGGTCAAATGTGTGTAACGGTTAGATTTTGTGTGGAGGCTATATATACCCCTCCACCCCCTTCTCCATATGAGAGAGAGCCCAGAACGTGCCTACACTTCCACTACTCATTTTCTGAGAAAGAACCACCTACTCATGTGTTGAGACCAATATATTCCAATCCTACCACAAGATTCTTGATCTCTAGCCTTCCCCAAGTTGCTTTCCACTCAAATCATCTTTCTACCATAGCCAAATCTGTGAGAGAGAGTTGAGTGTTGGGGAGACTATCATTTGAAGCACAAGAGCAAGGAGTTCATCATCAACACACCATCTATTACCTTTTGGAGAGTGGTGTCTCCTAGATTGGTTAGGTGTCGCTTGGGAGCCTCCGACAAGATTGTAGAGTTGAACCAAGAAGTTTGTAAGGGCAAGGAGATTGCCTACTTCGTGAAGATCTACCCGAGTGAGGCAAGTCCTTCGTGGGCGATGGCCATGGTGGGATAGACAAGGTTGCTTCTTCGTGGACCCTTCATGGGTGGAGCCCTCCGTGGAATCGCACAACCGTTACCCTTCGTGGGTTGAAGTCTCCATCAACGTGGATGTACGATAGCACCACCTATCGGAACCACGCCAAAAATCTCCTTGTCTACATTGCGTTTGCCTTCTCCAAACCCTTCCCTTTATCTTCGTATGCAATGTTTTACTTTCCGCTGCTACACTCTTAGAATTGCATGTGTAGGTTGATTGCTTGACTTGTACTAGTTGCTAAAATCTGCCAACAACTAAAATTGGGAAAAGGTTAGATTTTTATTTGGTCAAGTAGTCTAATCACCCCCCCCCCCTCTAGACCTACTTTCGATCCTACATAAACCTTGCATAATATGAGAGAAAAGGCATTAGAAATACTCCAAAAAGCATTATTATGCATAAAAATATTATAAATAATAGTAGGAAAACATGATGCAAAATGGACGTATCAACTCCCCCAAGCTTAGACCTCGCTTGTCCTCAAGCGAAAACTAAAATCAAAAAACATGCCCACATGCTTAGAGGGAGAGGTGTCGATAAAAAACAAAATACGGACATAGAAGCATCATGCATATTATTATAACAGCAAAGAACTTTAACATAAAACTTTGTCAAATAACTTTTATCACATAACTTTTATCATATAACTTCTCATGAACAAGTAATAATTCACCACAACATTGAAGTATAAAGCATAAACCTTATTGAAAACCAACAAACTGTGTTCTCAGTCAACTTTGCAACTACAATTCATCATATTTTCAGGAAGAGTCACGTATCGGAGCCTTTAGGCAAGTCCACATACTCAACCATCATTTAATCTTCTATGATTGCTAACACTCATAGCGTACCCATGAACAAAAAGTTTCAACCAGACACATAGAAAGATAGGGGCTTATAGTTTCGCCTCCCAATGTATTCACCTCAAGGGTGATGTCAGCAATAATAACTCATGCCTACTCATATCCAACTGGATATATGTGCATAGATCTTTCCTCACCACATGATGCTTGCAAAAAGAGAAAATAAAAAGGAATAGGGAAGAAAACTTTGACTCTTCGTAAAAGTAAATGCATAAAAGTAAAAGATAGGCCCTTCGTAGAGGGAAGCAGAGGTTGTCATGCGCTTATTTGTTTGTATGCCAAATCCCTTAATGCAAAAGAACGTCACGTTATATTGCCCCTTATGATAGCAACCTTTATTATGCAGTCCGTCGCTTTTATTACTTTGCCATCACAAGTTCGTACAATGCTCAATTTTCTCTTACACTAAATGATCCAACACATTTAGAAGCAATTTTTATTGCCTTATTGCACCGATGACAACTTACTTGAAGGATCTTACTCAATCCATATGTAGGTATGGTGGACTCTCAAAATAAGATTTGGGTTAAGGGTTTTTGGATGCACAAGTAGTATCTCTACTTAGTGCAGAATTTTTGGCTAGAAAAGATATTGAGCAAGCACCACATGTTAAAGGATCTATGACAATATAACTTCTATGTGAATATGAACAAACATAAATCATTACGTTGTCTTCCTTGTCCAACGTCAACTATTTTGAGACAAAATATTTAATGGGGGCTAACAATCATAAAAGATGTCCAAGATAGTGTATTTGCATGTGAATCTTCTCTTCCCTTATTAATTATTTCATGAGTTGCATCATTGGCTAATGCTATGTTTGTCAATCTCCAACAAATTTTACCACTTATACTTTTCCTTATGTGATGTCATTACTTACCATAAGATTAGCATATGATCTTTTTCATTTATATTCCTTTCTTTTTATTGAGACATAAAAGTAAAGAAACAAAACTTAAACTACTCTTTATTATATATCTCGCACATGATTACATCGATTGATAGATCACTAAGCAAACACTCGAAAAGAAAGGATCAAACTAAAACTTTTATTCAACTAAATCATAGGAAACTAAAGATCAAACTAAAATAGATAAAGGCAAAGATAGTGGTGGTGATACGATACCAAGACACCTCCCCCAAGCTTGGCACAAGCCAAGGGGAGTGTCCATACCATGAACTCAAGTCTCCTTTGGTGATGAAGAGGGTGGTGGTGGTGGTGATGAGGTAGTAGCGATCTTATCTTCCGGTTTCCATGGCAATGGCTCACCATCATAGGAGGAGGAGAGAGTCTCGCGAGTCCTGCAACTAGCAGCCAAACTCATACCTTTAAACCTTGCCTCATATTCAAAGTCTTGGTTTTTGAGATCATAGATTTGGCTTTGCAGAAAGTTGATTTGCTCGTTGAAGGTGAAGACGATGTCCTTCATGGATTTGCCATCCACCTTGAGATCACGGGTGTAATCCGCGATCATGAGGTGATTGGCATTGAGTCCACGTTCCACCATCCCCTTGCACTTGAAGATCTCCTGCTCCATAGCTTCGAGCCTAGCCTCCATAGTCCTTATCCCCTTGGGACCCTGGACATCCCGGATGTGGAGCACCCCCTCACGCATCTCAATGGCTTGAGGGTGCTGCATCACCTCCCGCAAATACGGGTTGATGATGTTCTCGAAGAACTTGTCCTTGGAGGAGCCCGAAGGCCATTACGATCTAGATCTGTCAGAAAACAGCAAGAAAGAAGAATAGAAGATTTCTCCGCGATACGATGGTTAATATGTTCGGGGGGTATATAAAGATTTTTTATCTTGGGAAACAAGCAAACGGGAGGAAAACGGAGTCGGGAAGGTTCCCGAGGTGGGCACAACCCACCTGGGCGCGCCAGGGGGCCCAGGCGCGCCCTGGTGTCTTGTGCCCTCCTCGGGTGCCTTCCTGGTTGTTTCTTATTTTCCTAATTTTTAAAATATTCCAAAACTGATAGAAATTATTTTTGCGGATTTTTGGAGTCCGTTTACTTACCGTATCACGTACCTCCTCTTTTTTAATTATTCTGGAGTGTTCCGGAAGGTCTCTTTTATGTGTTCCTCAGGTGTCATAGTTTGAATAATATTGCTTTCAACATTAATAGGCGTACCTGAAATATAATGTTTAATTCTTTGCCCATTTACCACCTTCGGGTTAGTACCTTTGGCATTATTTATTTTGATAGCTCCAGAGCGGTAAACCTCTTCGATGATATATGGTCCTTCCCATTTAGAGAGAAGTTTTCCTGCAAAGAATCTAAAACGAGAGTTGTACAATAGAACATATTCTCCAACTTTGAATTCTCGCTTTTGGATTCTCTTGTAATGCCATCTTTTAACTTTTTCTTTAAATAATTTGGCATTTTCATAGGCTTGGGTTCTCCATTCATCTAATGAGCTAATATCAAATAACCTCTTTTCACCGGCAAGTTTGAAATCATAGTTGAGTTCTTTAATTGCCCAATATGCTTTTTGTTCTAACTCTAGAGGCAAATGACAAGCTTTTCCATAAACCATTTTATAGGGAGATATACCCATAGGATATTTATATGCTGTTCGGTAGGCCCAAAGTGCATCATCCGATTTCTTAGACCAATTCTTTCGGGACCTATTAACAATTTTCTGTAATATTAGTTTTATTTCTCTATTGCTAAGTTCAACTTGACCACTAGATTGAGGATGATAGGGTGATGCAATTCTATGGTTAACATCATATTTAGCAAGCATTTTACGGAAAGCACCATTAATAAAGTGTGAACCACCACCAGTCATTAAATATCTAGGGACTCCAAACCTTGGGAAAATAACTTCTTTAAGCATTTTAATGGAAGTGTTATGATCAGCACTACTAGTTGGAATAACTTTTACCCACTTAGTAACGTAATCAACAGCAACCAAAATATGTGTATACCTATTAGAGGAAGGAAAAGGTCCCATATAATCAAAACCCCAAACATCAAACGGTTCAATAGCAAGTGAATAATTCATAGGCATTTCTTGACGCTTACCAATATTACCAATTCGTTGACATTCATCACAAGATAAAACAAACTTACGGGCACCCTTGAAGAGAGTGGGCCAATAAAAACCAGATTGTAATACCTTGTGAGCAGTTCTATCTCCTGCATGATGCCCTCCATAAGCTTCGGAGTGACATTTCCGTAGGATTTGTTCCTGTTCATGCTCAGGTACACAATGTCTAATAATACCATCTACTCCTTTATAAAGATGTGGGTCATCCCAAAAGTAATGTCTTAAATCATAGAAGAACTTTTTCTTTTGTTGGCATGTGAAACTAGGTGGTATGTATTTAGCAACAATATAATTAGCATAGTCAGCATACCAAGGAGTATTATGAGAAACATTTATTGCAGCTAGTTGTTCATCAGGAAAGCTATTATCAATTGGTAGTGGGTCATCAAGGATATTTTCCAACCTAGATAAGTTATTAGCTACGGGGTTCTCAGCTCCTTTTCTATCAGTGATATGTAAATCAAATTCTTGTAGCAAGAGAACCCACCTAATAAGTCTAGGTTTAGCATCTTTCTTTTCCATAAGATATTTAATAGCAGCATGATCGGTGTGAACAGTAACTTTAGAATCAACAATGTAAGATCTAAATTTGTCACAAGCAAACACAACTGCTAAAAATTCTTTTTCAGTAGTAGCATAATTTCTTTGGGCATTGTCTAGAGTTTTGCTAGCATAATGGATAACATTTAATTTCTTATCAACTCTTTGTCCTAGAACAGCACCAACAGCATAATCATTAGCATCACACATAATTTCAAAAGGCAAATTCCAATCAGGCGGTTGAACAATAGGTGCAGAAGTTAAGGCTTTCTTAAGTGTTTCAAAGGCTTCTACACAATCATCATCAAAAACAAATGGAACATCCTTTTGTAAAAGATTTGTAAGAGGCCTAGAAATTTTAGAGAAGTCTTTAATAAACCTCCTATAGAAACCAGCATGACCGAGAAAACTACGAATACCTTTAATATCTTTAGGACATGGCATTTTCTCAATTGCAGCAACTTTAGCTTTATCCACCTCAATACCTCGTTTAGAAATTTTATGTCCCAAGACAATGCCCTCATTAACCATAAAGTGACACATCTCCCAATTCAAGACAAGATTAGTTTGCTCACATCTCTGCAAAACTCGATCAAGGTTGCTCAAGCAATCATCAAAAGAAGTTCCATAAACAGAAAAATCATCCATGAAAACCTCAACAATCTTTTCACAAAAATTAGAGAATATAGCAGTTATACATCTTTGAAAGGTAGCAGGTGCATTACATAAACCAAAAGGCATACATCTATAAGCATAAGTTCCAAAAGGGCAAGTAAAGGTGGTTTTCTCTTGATCAGGTTGTGAAACAGGTATTTGAGAAAAACCAGAATATCCATCTAGGAAGCAAAAGTGTGTGTGCTTTGATAATCTATCTAGCATTTGATAAATAAAAGGCAAGGGGTAGTGATCTTTCCTAGTTGCTTTATTTATTTTTCTAAAATCAATAACCATTCTATAGCCAGTAACAATTCTTTGTGGAATGAGTTCATTTTTATCATTAGGAACAACAGTAATACCTCCTTTCTTAGGGACACAATGAACGGGACTCACCCATCTACTATCAGCTATGGGATAGATTATACCTGCTTCCAGAAGCTTTAATATTTCAGTTCTTACCACTTCTTTCATCTTAGGATTCAAACGCCGTTGATGATCAACAACAGGCTTAGCATCAGGTTCCATAGTAATCTTGTGCTGACAGAGAGTGGGACTAATGCCCTTAAGATCATCTAGAGTATATCCAATAGCAGCATGGTGCTTCTTTAGAATTTTCAATAATCTTTCTTCTTCATGTTCTGAAAGGTTAGCACTAATAATAACAGGATATATCTTTTTCTCATCAAGATAAGCATATTTCAAAGTGTCAGGCAATTGTTTCAATTCAAACACAGGATCACCTTTAGGTGGAGGAGGACCTCCTAGAGTTTCAATAGGCAAATTATGTTTGAGCAGAGGTCGTTGTTCAAAGAAAATTTTATCTATTTCATTTCTTTCATGCATGTGCATATCATTTTCATGGTCTAGCAAATATAATGGGACAAAGTCATCTTGAACCAAGAACTACAAAATCAGTAGGGTATTTTATTTTCCCACACAAGACTTCAACATCTCTAACAATCCCAAGTGGTGTGATGGTGTCTCTATTAGCAAGCTTAATAGTAACATCTATGTCTTCTATTTCAGCGGGTGCTATGTCATTCATAATTTCTTGGTATAAGGTAAAAGGAATAGCACTCACGCTAGCACCTAAATCACATAAACCATGATAACAATGATCTCCTATTTTAACTGAGACAACAGGCATGCCAACAACAGGTCTATGTTTATCTTTTTCATCGGGTTTGGCAATTCTAGCAGCTTCATCACAGAAGTAAATAACATGCCCATCAATATTTTCTACCAGGAGATCTTTAACCATATAAACACTAGGTTCTACTTTAATTTGTTCAGCAGGTTTAGGTGCTCTAATATTACTTTTACGAACCATAGTTGAAACCTTAGCATGTTCCTTTATCCTAACAGAGAAAGGTGGGTTTTCAATATAAGATATAGGAACAACTGGGTCAACATTATAAATAATAGTTTCATCCTTAGATATGTCAGGTTCTTTAATTTCTTCTTTGATAGGTGGGTGATATATAAACCACTTCTCCTTAGGGAGATCAATATGAGGAGCAAATGATTCACAAAAGGAGGCTACTATCTCAGAGTCAAGTCCATATTTAGTGCTAAACTTGTGAAAAGCATCGGTATTCATAAAAGATTTAACACAATCAAATTCAAGCTTAATACCTGACTCTTTACCTTCGTCGAGTTCCCAATCTTCAGAGTTGTGTTTAATTCTTTCTAAAATATTCCACCTGAATTCAATAGTCTTCTTCATAAAAGAACCAGTACAAGAAGTATCGAGCATGGAACGATCATCATGAGAAAGTCGAGCATAAAAATTCTGAATAATAATTTCTCTTGAGAGCTCATGATTGGAGCATGAATATAACATTGACTTAAGCCTCCCCCAAGCTAGAGAAATACTTTCTCCTTCATGAGGCCAAAAATTATATATATAATTCCGATCACGATGAACTAGATGCTTAGGATAATTTTTTTGGTGAAATTCCAATTTCAAACGATTCCAGTTCCAAGATCCAGTATCATCGCATAGCCTATACCATGCCAATGCTTTTCCCTTCAAAGATAAAGGGAAAACCTTCTTCTTAGCTTCATCTCCGGGCAAACCTGCAAGCTTAAATAATCCACAAATTTCATCCACATATATCAAGTGCATATCAGGTTGTTCGGTTCCATCTCCTGCATAAGGATTAGCTAGTAGTTGTTCTATCATACCCGAAGGAATTTCATAACCAATATTTTCAGTAGGTGCAGTAGGTTGAGGGGTAGCTAATTGTGGTTCTGGTCGAGGTGAAGATACCCCGAACAAACCCCTCAAAGGATGATTCTCCATAGTAACAAGTGACAATAAATTTCAGCATGTAGTAATAATTTTCCCTTACCAAGAGAGCTTCACTCCCCGGCAACGGCGCCAGAAAAGAGCCTTGATGACCCACAAGTATAGGGGATCAATCTTAGTCCTTTCGATAAGTAAGAGTGTCGAACCCAACGAGGAGCAGAAGGAAATGACAAGTGGTTCTCAGCAAGGTATTTTCTGCAAGCACTGAAATAGTCGGTAACAGATAGTTTGATAGCAAGATAATTTGTAACGACCAAGTAACGGTAACGGTAAATAATGTGCAGGAAGGTAGCCCAATCCTTTTGTGGCAAAGGACAGGCCAAAATAGTCTCTTATGATAAGCAAAGCGTTCTTGACGGTACACGGGAATTTCATCATATCACTTTTATCATGTTGATTTGATTCGTGTTCGCTACTTTGATAATTTGATATGTGGGTGGACCGGTGCTTAGGTGTTGTTCTTACTTGAACAAACCTCCTACTTATGATTAACCCCCTCTCAAGCATCCGCAACTACGAGAAAAGTATTAAGATAAAATCTAACCATAGCATTAAACTTTTGGATCCAAATTAGTCCCTTACGAAGTAGCGCATAAACTAGGGTTTAAGCTTCTGTCACTCTAGCAACCCATCATCTAATAACTACTCCACAATGCATTCCCTTAGGCCCAAATATGGTGAAGTGCCATGTAGTCGATGTTCACATGACACCACTAAGGAATCACAACATACATATCATCAAAATATCGAACACATATCAAGTTCACATGATTTCTTGCAACATGACTTCTCCCGTGACCTCAAGAACAATAGTAACTACTCACAAATAATAATCATGCTCAAGATCAGAGGGGTATTAAATAGCATAATGGATTTGAACATATAATCTTCCATCAAATAAACCATATAGTAATCAACTACAAGATGTAATCAACACTACTAGTCACCCACAAGTACCAATCTAAGGTTCCGGTACAAAGATTGAACACAAGAGATGAACTAGGGTTTGAGAGGAGATGGTGCTATTGAAGATGTTGATGGAGATGGCCCTCCTAGCCACCTGGGAAAACATGATGCAAAATGGACGTATCATGTACATTATTGCTAAGAACCTCGACCTGGAGGATATGAGTGTTAAACACGTGCGGTCTCATCAGCTTGCTCAGCTGCTTGCACAACAGCTCCAGGGTAGGGCTTTTTGTATATTATTTTGTTAGCGTGTTTTTTTGCACTGGTGGTGAACTTTGATGCCCACTGTATGTAATCTACTATCTGGTTGTGCTTTATTATCACTGGTGGCGAACTTTGATGCCTAGTGGATGAAATATGTCGTAATTTTAATTGTATCGTCTAGGTTTATTCTTAGTTACTATGCCGTAATTTGATTATCGTATAGTGTGGGTTAATTCATGGTTACTATATATGCTATTGTCGCTCTCTAAAAAGGCCGAAAGCTTCGATGAAGGCCAACAGGCTAAAAACATTATCGGTTATAAACAAAATTAAGCGAAGCAAATGGGCCGGCCCACATCTCGCTATATATAGGCCGCAATGAGTATCATGCCCATATTAGACTACTTGGGCCCATATTCATCACGGGCCATTAGCTTGCCTAAACATGAAGTGTTCCCAAGTAGTTTCAGGCCTTTAACAGCTGAGTAAACCGCAGGCCTGAATTGTGCCGAAGAATTCACAGGCCGATAGCAGGCCGAAATATACCTCGGCCCATGATTGGCCCAATTACACGATAGGCTGTTAACAAGCCAAAATATATCTCTGGATTTGGTTGTCCCAATCACATAATGATCTATTAGCAGGCCGGAAGCGAAATTGGGCCATAAATGGGGCCAATTATAGCACGAGCCTTTAACAAGTCGATAGTTAGTTTGGGCTGAAATTTATGCACAAAGACCACGGGCTGTGAAGAGGCCGAAAGTCACTTCGACCAGTAATGGGCCCAAATGTAGCACAAACCGTTTAAAGGCCAAAACTGACACCGGGCTAAAATGGCCCAATTGGACCAAGGGTTGCTAACAGGACGAAATAAACATCGTGCCGAAATGGGTCAAACTGTACGGTGGGCCTTTAGCAGGCCGAAAGACACACCGGGCCTAAATTAGGCCCAAAAACATAGTGGACTGTTAACAGGGCGGATCTGCATATGGGTCATAATTTGGACCGAAGACATGGCGGACTGTTAACGGACCGACCCACTAGTAGCTGACCAAATCTTATGGCCCTTTGATTGGGGTGGCCTTTTAACCTAAATGGGCCACTATTGGGCCGTGACATGTGTTGATGTTTCATAGGCGCGTCTCTTCCATTGGATAGATGACATCTATCACAACGCAGAGCTAACGCGTGGTTCCATTGGTGAATGAGAAATTGACAAGTGGAAAATCGTCATTGGTCGGGGCTGTTAACTGGTATCAGATCCAAAACTGGCACCCAATAGCTTAACGGTGATCTGTTATGGTGGCTGCCATGTGTCGGTTACCCTTGCCGAATCATTTGCATGACACGCCATTTATCATCACGGAAGTGAACACTTCCATGATGATAAATGGATTATTGGCATGGAACACTTCCGCGACAACACAAGTATGACTATCTTGATTCTGTCATAAAATCATGATGGATGTACATGCATGACAGAAAAGGTGACCTACTGTGACAAACACGTATCAGCACGAAAGTGTTTTTTTGTAGTGACTCCCAGTGGACCCGCAGAGCAATCGCTTGTAGCCTTAAGTTTTTCACACCCAATTCACCAAAGCAATATGGATGACATATGGAATTCCATGCGACCACATACTACCCACCATGGGGCTTGTCCTTGCCGACCCAGAAGAATGATCGCAGCCAGCTGATGTCTTCAAAAACCCATCACGGTGCTTCCAGGATCATGAGGTGGTGTACAAGTCTTGTTGCAGTTACTGACTTGACAAGTATGAGCCTGCCCCACCTCTGAATGAGCCCACCTTGCTATGCCAGGACAAAATGCCTAACTTGGTCGAGCAATGGCTGCCACTCCATTTTGGTAAGCTGCAAGGTGGCTAGCTGAATATCAAGGTATTTGCAGGGAAAGATCCAATGGCACATTACACCATCCCAGCCACCTGATTGTTGTCGATCTCCAAGCCACGTATAAGAATGGTAGATGACTTCTGGTAGTTAACCTTTAGTCTAGAGGCTTCCCTGGAAATCTCGAGCTCTGAGCGAACAAAGTTCAGATCCGTAGTGGCGGGCTTGATGAATAGAGCGACATTATCAGTGTAAATTGATAGACGTTGTGTGGCAAAAACTCCTGTGAAAGAATCGACACAGCCCTCCTCCATTGCCTTAGTGAATAATGCCAATAACACTTCCATGGCGATCACAAATAGTAGGGGGGAAATTGGGCCCCCTACCACGACCCACAACCATGAATGATACCTGAAGCCAGATAGGGTTATGGAGCACTTTAATGGAAGTATCCCAATTAGTTATCGTCCCAACAAAGAGCAAGAGAGAGTATTCATATTGGCTCCTCTGTCACACACAACATGACATAGTTCTTGTGTGAAGTAACTACTTGAGCTTCTGCAAATATTGTTATTATCCTGGTGGACAAATAAACCAGAATGGCAAGGGTAAAAGGTTTATAGTAACAACGGTAAAAACACTTAAAAGTAAATAACATAAATAGAAGTGAAAGTAGAGTTGTGTTTCCTACAATGAAGAGAATAGGCACAGAGAGAATTCAGTTCATGGTAAGAATATATCAAGTGTGCCAATGCAACCGTAATAGTTACCTTCTATCATACTCATAGTATTTGATATGTGTGTTTTGTAGGCGGATCACCCTAAAGTTATGAAACTCATTCTCGTGGGATTATATTTCATTCCATGGTCATGTTTCACCATTCCCATAGAGTGGTCATCTCCACAATTAAGGTCCTTGGACCCGAACCAAGCATCAAGTTTCATGGATCACTGTTATCTCATATTGTCTTCGGTCCTCATAGATATCTCCACCTATCACATCGGAGGTCACAGATTCCCTAAACAATATGTGTTACCTGTGTAGGTCTTGAGATCGTGTTGCCTGGGCCCTTAAATTGGACAACACGCATAGGGTTCACCACAGTATAACAACATACTAGACATATCATACTACTACAAATACAAATGATGACATATAGATTAGGCATGAATGAATCTTACCATGTACATCTCCCATGTCTATTGGGGATTACTCACACATCATAAGAGAGAAACCAATCACAACAGAGATTAAACCCATGAAAACCATATCGATATTACCGTGAAGATCCACAATAAGATGAAATGGATAATTCAAATAGTCTTGATCTCCATATGAGATTGAATTGAGTTACAATTGTCCTCTCAACTTGGCATTCCTCTTACAATAGTGAAGGATGAGATGATGATGGAGATGAAAGGACCAAAACTAAGAAGATCTCCAAAGGTTTTTTGGATCTTCCCTTCTTCTGTTCTGGCTATGGTGACGGTGACTAGGGTTCTCTTCTCCCCTGGGTCCCTTCACGAAAGTGTCTTGTATAGATGCTATGGCGCTGTTGGCACTTCATGTGACCACTCATACGAGCGCTTGCGGTTGTATGGAAGGCGGACTTTCGCTCTGGTGCGCCTGGTGGCTGGCTCTCCACATGGAAGTTGCTCCATTTGACTTGATTTGTAGTAATTCTCCTTGGTTTCCTTCCATAGATGATATTTCCTGCCAAATAGTGGAAAACGGATTTTCTTCTCTTTTGAAGGATTAGCGCTAGAAGTAACAAAGTTCCGATGAAAACCAAAAAATAATCACTTGAAAAACATCACACATTCTCGATCCGTCAATGAACAAAACTCTGCCCCAGCACATCGTTAACCAAGACCTTGGTGGATGCCGATTGGAGGAGAATCGCAATCCTCCTAAGTCATGTAGCTCCAAACCCCTTCCTTCGAAGAACCTTTCAGTCACATAATTTTAAAAACATTGCAAAGATTAAGCTGGACATAGTTCAATTCCTCCCAAAATTGTTGCACTGTGACACCATCCGATACAACACCTAATAGTACAAACTAATATAGCCATATGGCCACAGTCACCGCGTAGTTCTATCCACTACCATGGTCATCGCGTAGTTGTGGCCATGGGCCCATGGCCACGGTCACCGCCCAGTTGTCGCCATGGCCACAGCCGCCACGGCCACAGCCACCACGGCCGCCACAACCATGGCCTTGGCGCCCACCGTTGACAGCGATGTTGATCCATCCACGTCCAGCACCACGACTGGCGGCACCACCACATCCACCCAAGAAAAAGTCATAGAATGCGGCATCGGCGTCCTCGATCCACTGCGCAAATTCTTTCATGTCATACTCCTCGTCCTCCTCCTCCATCGCGTTAAGCGTGGGCGCGGGCTCAGGTGCTGGCACAGGCACGGGCATGGGCGCATGCGCTAGCACGAGAACGGGCACAGGTGTGTCCATCTGCGCGACCTTCGCCTCCATCTGAGCAACCTCCTCCAGCGCCTTGTCCATCTCTACCCACAAGGGGGGCAGAGGGTACTCTTCCTGCTCCCCCTCAACGACGCCAAAATAGAGACTAGGGGGTGCGCCATGGACGAGGTGTTTGTGCTGGATTAGAGATGGAAATGGTGCGAGAGAAGGGACAACCGCCATCTTGTAGCCCGCACAAGGCGAGCTCGCCATTAAGGAGAGGTGGTTGGACAGGCAACTGGAGGGGTGGTCAAAGGGTGCTACGGTCTGATCTTACTCCTTCAGTACGCACTGACTACCACGGCCACCGTAGGGGCGCCCGGTCAAAGGCACATCTTCCGGTGAGAATCTCTGACGTGGCCTAATCGCTCGCCTGAATGCCGGCCGCGTACACGCCTCCAGGCCGCCTGTAAACACACCTCCACGACGCCTGCAAACACGCAACTGGGCCGCCCATGAATGTAGCCTGCATAGACACCGACACCTATCTGTTTCCTGATAATCTCCTGAAATTACTCAATAAGGCACCGCTCGAATAATCAAATACTAGCCTAGTGGTAATCCGTACTCCACATGAGGCCCATGACAACTATTCAAATCCCATGGGTATCACCTATTTTTTCTTTCTTTTGTCTGAAACTAAAACATGACATGTGGTGTCAGGTTTTAAAATACAATAGTTTCAATGTAAACACTATTTGATTTTATTATTTCAACGAAGTGTACACGTACTGCTATTGAACATGCTATAGAAGTCCTCTAAAAACACACTACTATAGAAGAATTGAGCTCCAAAGTATTGTCACTAATCAAACACTAGTCCAGGGGTAAACCTCTTTTTTTACCTCACCGGCGGTAAACCTCTTAGTATAACGTCTACAGAAGCAAAAGCTCGTGGGTTCAAATATGAGGGACTCATTTTTTCTATTTATATATCCTGCAATAATCCATTCAAGATTATTGGTGATAGTGAAAATTTTATGTGACACTAAAAATCGTCCAAGAAAATACACTTGCCCAGTGACGGCAAAAAATGTCGCCTAAAATTGGTCTAGAACGTCAACAAAGTTGTTGCAGAGAGCCACGCCGGGGCAAAATTGGCTAGTACGGTGACCGACGCAGAAAATGATTTTAGGCGACGGTTCCTGTTTCGTCGCCAGGGTTTTTGTCACTGAATAGACAAAATTTTGTAGTGATACACGCATCATGCACGATCACCAACGGCGACTCACGTAAATATCACAACACAACTCTAGGACACAAATTTAAAAATAATCTTTATATTACAAACCAGGGCCACGTGGACCCATAATACATCAGACATGAAAGCAAATAACATCTGAGTACATACATAGTTAGGCAAGTTCTGCCTTAAGAAGGCTGAGGAAAACAACGACACTAGATCGAAAGGCAAGGCCTCCTGCATAGGACCTCCAGAGTACTCCTGGTCATCGGTCTCCATGTAGTACGCACCATCGGGGTAACCTGCATCCGCGGTGCTACCAGCTGTTGCAGCAACCGTGACGAAAGAAAAGGGTAGCAAAGCAATGGTGAGTACTCATCCGAAGTATTCGCAAGACTTACATTAGATCTCTACTAGATATGCATCAGTATCAAAGGAATGGGGTAATATCTAGGGACTAAACTGCAAAATGCCATAATAAGGGGGAAAAGCCCATCCTATCAAAGACTACATCTTTCAGTAGTAGAAGAGAGGGGCATATATGGTATCATCTTGCACATACATATAGCAAACCTGCCCAGAGATCCTCTCCTCGTCTCCCTGGAGAGAAAGCGATCTCCAGGAGTATCTGTCTGTTATCAGGGTGTGTTTTATCAGGTATCCGGTTTTAGTTGTAAGAGGTCGGGATACAACTCCAAGTCGTCCTGTTACCGTGAACAAGGCTATTCGAAAGATTACTTCCCTGCAGGGATGCACCACATAACTATATACGTTTGATTACCTTTAGTTGTACACACTTATTTGGGTAATTCCCGGCCTCGGATAATCGACACGTCGTAGTCCTACCTAGGCTCTCCAGAGAGGTTAACACGCTGGTCTAAATCCTAAGAGCGAAGGGGTCATCGGCCAATCGCCCTAAGCACTCATGCATGTCGCGCGACTAACCAGGAACCAAAGCCGACCTCTATATTCACAAGCAGGCGGTCATCGCTCACCCCAACAAATCAGCCGACAGCTCTAAACTGTGACATATGGGTAGGTTTCGGGAGGAACGTGCGATGCTGAGGGCCCCATAAACCATTATCCCACGCAGCGGTTAGTGCGTATATGCCACTGGCAGACTCACATCAAATACCCAAATCTCGTTAAGTGTGTTATTATGAAGTAACCACGGACACCGACCAGGGTTTAGGCCCACCTCTCTCCTAGGTAGTCTCTACCTAGCCTATCGTTCCGCCACAAAAACTCACTCGGGGTTGTCGGGAACCCAAGACCATCACTACCTGGATGGAACCACCTGGCCCTTCAGCCCCCAGTCCAAACAGTACCATAAGCATTGTAGTATTATATAGTATATCCATGATCATCACCCGAGGGGATCACAGCCCGATAGTATAACATGCAAAACGAACAAGGTGTAGGGCCATTGATGAGACTCCATCATAACTATACTAAGCATAGTAGGATTGCAGGTAAAGTATCAACAACAGTTTAACAAAAGTAGGCTATGCAACAAAATAGGATCTACCGATAATACACCAACTGAAGTCCGACTCTCTAATGGAAGAGGTAGAGAGAAAGAATAGGCGATATCGGAATGGTCAAGGGGGTTTTGCTTGCCTGGAAGCTCTGCTGAGAAGGACGGTTGTCGACGACGTAGTCATACTCGGGGGCAGTGGCAGTCTCAGAGTCTACCGAAAGAATAGAGGAGAGGGGGGAAACAGATAAATGACGGGCATACAAATGCAACACAGATGCATGTCATGGAAAAGTGTGTTGACGATATGCTCTAATGCATCGCTAAACATTTTAAAAGAAGAGGGAAAACATCTGGAAATGTAGAGCATGATTGGTTTGCTGCAAACATTTGGCTAGCCAAATGTTGGCATTGCCAAATATTCGCAATACCAAGATTTGCCAACTATTGGCAACTTTATGTGAGATAGACAAGACAACTTGGTAACCAACCAAGTAGTAGCCAATATTTGACATAGTGTCAAACATTGGCATGCCAATATTTGGCACCAAACCAATTATGCTCGTTTTCCCAGCTCTGGGTATTATTCAGTCAAATTATCCAGACGCTAAATGTCATGGGTCTTTATGTTAGAGGGGTTTGACAAGTATGTGGATGACATATTCAGATTCTTCATATTGTTCTGATCAACTTTCATATATAAATTATCCGAGTTATGGTTTATTTTATATGATTTTCTAAAGTTTTATTGATTTTCTAGAATTTTTGGATTTATTATTAATTCAAAATTAAGTAGGAAATTGCTAAATGCACAGAGAAATGTACACAACAATGTGGCTGTGTGGTTGATAGCAGGCCAGGGAGTGCTGAGTCATCCAGTTAACTATTGACCTGTTGACTGGTCAACTGGGTCCAGGGGACCCACATGCCATGGAGTGGGACTAGCCCAATCAGCATTTGACTATTCAACTTGGTCCAGTGGGACCCAGTAGTCAGTGATAGTATTGTTTAACCAAAATCTAATTGCTTTAATTAGCTAATTTAACAAGTGGGCCCACAGGTAAGTGGCTTATTTAACAAAACGTCATTTAGCCGGTGGGCTCCTTTGTCAGCGACTATTAAGATAACCATATTATAATTAACGCTGAATTAATCTCCTGTCAGCCCGGGCCCACGAGTCAGCGACTCAGGCCAGTTTAAATGCGGTGGAGCACCGGCGGCGACCTAAACCGCGGCGATTTCGCGCTGGACCTCATCGGATCCTCTATGGTGGCTCAAATCGAGCACAGCAAGTTGCTACAGGATCCTGGTGCTTGTGCGCATCCAGTGGTGGCGGTGTTTGGTGGCGAGGTGGCAGAGCGCGTGGGTGAGCAACGAAGCAATGGGGCAGTGCTACTTCTTGAGCTTGCGCTGGTTTTTCCCTTGAAGAGGAAAGGGTGATGTAGCAATGTAGAGATAAGTATTTCCCTCAGTTAAGAACCAAGGTATCAATCGAGTAGGAGGAACACACAAGTCTCCAATGATAGCACCTACACAAACAAATACTTGCACCCAACGCGATAAAGGAGTTGGCAATCCCTTCACGGTTACTTGCAAGGATGAGATCTGATAGTGATAGATATAAAAGATAAGTAAAAGTGCAAAATAAGATAAAAGTAAATAAATTGCAGCAAGGTATTTATTTTTGTGTTTTTGGTTTTATAGATCTGAAAATAATATGATAAAAGATAGACCCAGGGGCCATAGTTTTCACTAGTGGCTTCTCTCTTGAAAGAAAGCATACGGTGGGTAAACAAATTACTGTTGAGCAATTGATAGAAAAGCGAATAATTATGAAGATATCTAAGGCAATGATCATGTATATAGGCATCATGTCCGAGACAATTAGACCGACTCCTACCATCATCTACTACTATTACTCCACACATCGACCGCTATCCAACATGCGTCTAGTGTATTAAGTTAGCAAGAACGGAGTAACGCTTTAAGCAAGATGACATGATGTAGAGGGATAGATCCAACCAATATGAATAAACCCCATCTTTCTATCCTTAATGTCAACAATACAAATATGTGTCATGTCCCCTTCTGTCACTGGGATTGAGCACCGCAAGATTGAACACATTAAAAAGCACCTCTCCCATTGCAAAATCAATCTAGTTGGCCAAACCAAATCCATAGATCGGAGAGAAATACAAAGCTATATAAATCATGCATAAAAGAGTTCAGAGAAGACTCAAATAATATTCATAGATAATCTAAACATAAACCCACAATTCATCGAATCTCAACAAATGCACCACAAAAGAAGATTACATCGAATAGATCTCCAAGAACATCGAGGAGAACATTGTATTGAAGATCAAAGAGAGAGAAGAAGCCATCTATCTACTAGCTATGGACCCCGTAGGTCTGTGGTAAACTACTCACCCATCATTGGAAGGGCAGCAAGGTTGATGTAGAAGCCCTCCGTGATCGAATACCCTTCGGCAGAGTACCGAAAAAGGCCCCAAGATGGGATCTCACGAGAACAGAAGCTTGCGGCGGCGAAAAAGTATTTTTGGTGTGCCCTCTGGTCTTCGGGGAATATTTGGGTATTTATAGAAGAAAAATTAGGGTTGGAAGTGCCACGAGGGGCCCACAAGCTTGGGGGGACGCCCCCCTAGGGCGCGCCCTTCGAGCTTGTGGCCATCTCGTGGCCCTTCTGGCCTGCTCCCAAAGCTTCCCGGGTGTCTTGTTATCCAAGAAAAATCATCAAAAAGTTTTGTTCCATTTGGACTCCGTTTGGTATTAATTTTCTATAAAGGCAAAAACAAGGAAAAAATAGCAACTGGCACTGGGCACTAGGTCAATAGGTTAGTCCCAAAAAATGATATAAAATAGCATAATAATGCATATAAAACATCCAAGATGGACAATATAATAGCATGGAACAATAAAAAATATAGATACGTTGGAGACGTATCAGGCGGCAGCTAAGGTGCTCCACGAGCACGATGGGAAGTACCACGGGTCGAGTGGAGCTTAGTGGCAGCAGGGGAAATGATCATGGAGGTGGCCAGAGCTCAGAACCGCGAGAGAGCTAGCTAGGGGAAGAGTCGGAGCTCAGGAAGGAGACGGGAAGCACGGGGCTCACCGAGGAGGCGCATGGGGGCCCATTGAAGGCTTAGGACCAGTAGGGGATGCCGAATTTGAAGGAGATTGCGGTGGACATAGAGGGAGAAGATGGCTGATCGGCTCGCGCTGGTGCGGCTCTAGTCGATGTGCCCCTCATAGAGGATGTAGGCGACGTAGACGAAGCAGCAGGACAATCTCCTAGGCACCGGGGAGCACGGTGGCTACGACAATGGCAAATCCATGGCAACGGCAGTGGCGGGCGAGCTCGAGTTGGATGAAGTAGCGCGAGGAAGGGGGGAATGGAGGCTAGGGTTCGCTAGGGGGTCGGGGTGGCCTTATCCACCGGCTAGCGCTCTTGTAGCGCCTCGGTGTCGGGCATCGAGCTAGGGTGGTTGCGGATGCGCGCCACGCCATGGACTCTGCCTCTCCTGGTGAGAGGTAGGAGAAAGGCCAAGGTTGTTGGGCTGCACCGCACTGTGGCATATGGGCTCTAAGTGCACCGTAGACAGTTAGATTTTATTCTTTTTCTTTTACTGTTTTCTAATTTCTTTCTTGTCTTGCATTTCTTTTCTATAGTAAATGAATTTAGTTGAAACTAATATTTAGCACATAAATACTAGGCAATGTGTTGAGCTAGCACATCAGGTTTCAATTTAATTTGAATAGTTTAAACATTTGTTTAAATTGAAATGGCTCAATTAATTGCTGCTGGTTCCACAAAAATAATTGCCAGAGACAATTGGGCATCCCAATGGAGTTGATATTGTTTTTACCAATAATTGGGAATTTTGTGACATATTATAAACATTTTTGTTTCACTGTTTGCAGAAATAATAACTTGATTCGCATTTAAAATTTGAATATGACTTTGATTTTTATCAAGTGGCAATTTGGCTTAGTAAAACTTGATGACATGGCATCATTAGCAAGGTATCACTGTAGCTTAACATTTGGGGTGTCACAGGCATGCCGTGCCCTGAACTCTTGCAGGAACACAATTTTCTCATCATCACCCCGAGGTCCGTACCCCCGGTAAGCCACCAAGTGTTGCCATCTGATGATGTCCTAGACTAGGGGCTACTAGCCTAGTCGTCCTGTATTCCTCGGGCTGGGTCAGTGGGCCCACATTCTCCCTAAGGTGGACTCTGGAAGCCGCACGCTCGAAGCAAGATCAAGATTGCCTCTGCCAAAGACGTGACATATACTCCAAGACTTGTCCAATCGCCTCCACGCATGGATACCGACCTTGTAACCCTAGATGCCCCCTGGCGTGTATATAAGCCAAAGGGTTTATCCCGTAGAGGGGACTTCAACACAATCGCATTCACCTAGCCCTAGAGTTAGAACCCATCTACGATCTTGAGGTAGATCAACATTGTACTTGATACATCTCCCATAATATAAACAAGAGCAGGTCGTAGGGTTTTACCTCCATTAAGAGGGCCCGAACCTGGGTAAACATCGCCTCCCTTGTTTCTGTTACCATCCGTCCGAGATCCATAGCTCGGCCCCGAGGTCTGCCGGTTTTTACACCGACACTGGTGCTTTCATTGAGAGTTCCGATGTGAGATCAATAGAAGGATAGATGGATCATCTGCAGATTAACTGCGGCAGTGGCTACGGGCACATGTATGTCCCCTGACAGCCTTTTGTGTTCGACATCATGATCTTCTGCACCAACTCGATAGGCCATCTGGCCGCCGTCGGAAACTACGCTCCCGATGATATCGTAACCTTCGGAGGTCTGGAGCATACTGCGTACTCCCATGGCGAGTTTGTCCTGTCAGGCTGGACGCCCAGCCAGATTCAGGGGCTGGCAAACATCGAAGGCTCGACCTCAGAATCTATCCCCTCTGAGGGCAATGGGTCATGCCTCCCGATACCTCTAGGGGCCACGGAGGAATTCCCCTCCCCCGCTTCGGACAATCCCGTCATAGTACCTTGCTCCAACTTAGATCAGAGCTCGGCTGCGGATACGACGTCGGGCTTAGAACCAATCTCGGTAACGGATCTAGAATCCCCCACATCGCCTCGTACGACCGAAGATACATCGAGCGTGCCGCTACGAATCAAGCCGGCCTATAACTAGGCCATGAACCCCCGAGGAATTATCTCACCTTAATGAGATGCTTGATCGAATCCAGAGCCTGTCAAACTCGGATGGCAAGACCTCGGTTTACGACAAGATCGGACTTAAAGACGATGACCGGGAAATTTAAGTCCCACCCACCACCCACCTAGTCGGCACGATCGATCACTTAACCGACGTGCTAGACTATGACGAGGCCACAGGCATGGATGAAGATGTCGATGGCCTCTCTGGAAACACTTCGCCGTTAAAAAACACAAGCAAGTGGACCGCAACATCCACTTACGATGTGTACATGGTCGATACTCCCAACTCCCCTCCAAGACGTCGGCGAAGACGCATGAGGGGCACCAACGGGGAACCCAGCGGGAACAACGCTATCGTTGATACGGCTTCCAATGATGCGGAGGACCCAGGGGAGGACCTTCAAGCCTCCCTAGATCGCCACGTCAACCCCGAAGGAATCCCCAGGGACTCGAATCTTGATGACCTCTTTGAAGGGGCCGATGACAATTACATGCCGGAATCCGAGGAGGACGTGAGCCTCGGTATCGAGGACTTCATAGTCCCCGAAGACCCTGTCGAGCAAGAAAGCTTTCGGCGGCGCCTAGTCACCATCGCCCGAAGCATGAAACGGAAGCAGCAGCAGTTGCAGGCCAATGAGGATGCACTAAACGACAGGTGGGTCGAGATACTTTCGACCGAACAAGACCTCGAAAAACAGCGCCGTAGTGCGCCTAAATCTTATCCACGCAGGCGTTTATTACTGGCTGAATTTGATGATGAGCTTACCGCCGATGCACCTGACCCCCCCCCCCCTCGAGGACGCGACAGGCCAGCGCGAGAAGATTTCCACACCCAGATGTCTCCACGCCATCACGGCAAGGACCCTGTGGACTACATGGAACCTCAGGACACTCGACGCCTGGTTGGACAGGAACGGCCGCGCCCGCGATCAAACCTACACTCGGCTCTCTCCCGACGTCCGACGTGATACGGCTCGATTCTGAGGACCCACCCACCCTCTGTTTTACAGATAGGGCAATGGAACACTAGTTCCTTGATGGGTTTAAACCCGTCAACATAGAATCTTATGATGGCACTACAGACCCAACAGTATGGATTGAAGATTTTCTTCTCCATATACACATGGCCAATGGAGACAACCTCCACGCCAGTAAATACTTACCGCTCAAACTAAAGGGGTCGGCGAGGCATTGGCTTAGCAGCCTACCCCCACAATCCATCGGCAGTTGGGAGGCCCTTGAGGATGCCTTTCGGGCAAACTTCTAGGGTACTTACGTCCAGCCTCTGGACGCTGATGACCTCAGCCATGTCACCCAGTAGCCCGACGAATCAGCTTGGAAATTCTGGATCCGGTTCCTCACTAAAAAGAACCAAATCATAGACTGTTTCGACACTGAGGCCATTGTTGCGTTCAAGAACAACATCCGAGATGAGTGGCTCGCCCGCCAGCTCGGGCAGGATAAACTGAGGACCATGGCAGCCCTAACCTTCCTCATGACCCACTTCTATGTGGGAGAGGACAGCTGGCTAGCCAGCATCACAATGGTGAGGCGGGCACCTCGGAGACCCGCGACGCCAACGGTAAGACCAAGCGCAACAAAAATAAGCGTAGGCACAGAAACAGCGGAAGCGACATAGAAGACGCGGTAGTCAATGTAGGCTTCACCGGGCCTAGATCTGGACAGAAAAGAAAGCCCTTTAAAGGGAACAAGGATGGAGCTAGCCATCTCGACAAGATCCTGGACAGCCCATGCCAAATTCATGGCACTCCGGACAAACTAGCAACCCATACTGACAGGAATTGATGGGTCTTTAAAGAAGCTGACAAGGTGGCAACAGAGGGTCCAAATAATACCCAACATTACAGCAAAGATGAGGATGAACCTCGGCGGCAAACAATGGAGGCCAAAAGAAGTTTCCTAACAAGGTAACAGAGGTAAACATGATTTATGTTACCCACATCCCTAAAAGGAAGAGGAAGCGTGTACTTTGGGACATTTATGCGTTAGAGCCCGTGGCCCCGAAGTACAATCCATGGTCGGCTTACCCGATCACATTTGACAAACATGACCATCCGACAAGCATCAGGCATGGCGGATCAGCCGCACTTGTCCTGGACCCAATCGTCAATGGTTTCCATCTGACGCGCGTCCTTGTGGACAGAGGGAGCAGCCTCAACTTGATCTACGAGGACACGGTGAAGAAGATGGGGATTGACTCATCTCGCATCAAGCCCAGCAGCACCACCTTCAAAGGTGTAATACCAGGTGTCGAGGCTCGTTGCACCTGAACTTTGTCCTTGGAGGTAGTATTATGATCACCCGAGAACTTCAGGAGCGAGGAATTAATCTTTGACATCGTACCTTTTCGCAGGGGATACCACGTGCTCCTAGGGCGAACAACATTCGCTCGCTTCAATGTAGTCTCGCATTATGCTTACCTCAAGCTCAAAATGTCAGGACCCAATGGTGTCATTATAGTCAATGGTAACACCGAGCGCTCTCTCCGGACGGAGGAGCAGACCGCGGCTTTCGCAGCCAAGTGCAGGCATCCGAGGAGGCAGCCCGTGGCGGTAAACACACCAGCTCATCAAAGCGCACACGGGATGCACTAGTCGACCTCGGAAGTATACTCCCCCACCCCAAATAGGGGGTGCGGGCTCTTCGCACGCCTTCCTTGGGAGGGGAAATACGTCCCCAGGGTGCACAATTTCGCACTAAAGATTCCCTGGGTCGCCGAGGAGCCAACATAGTGGAGACGTCGGGTCAGCTAGACCGATTATCATCGAAACCCCGGGCTTACACACTGGCAAGGCCCTATCAAAGAGCTAGCCAACACTAGCATGCCCATGTGGCCTTAACCACACAACTGACAGTTGCAGACCTCTTCAAAGGACTCGACCAATGAACGCATCAAGCAAGTACATGGCCGAGGTTGCATGCTGCACATATCAACCCTCGCCATCAATGAGGACGAATTGATCAACAGCATGAAGACGCAGACGCGTGGCCGGAAGCGGCCCGGGCTCATAGACCCGATGAAAAGATCCACCCTGTTTTTAGTTTTTCCCCCCTCACCTTTAATCGCATTGTATCTTGATTATATGAAATAAAGAAATCATGCCCATAAAGGTCCTTAACGCATTTCCTTACAAGCATCACCCATGAACAATGCGTCTTTAAGATGCAATTGCTTAGAGCATCTCTAGCAGACCTCGTATATCGCGGACCCTCAAAATTCGTTTACAGTTCGCGGAAAAACGGCTTTGCGGGCCGGCGCAGGCGGCGGCCGAGCAGACCCCGCATAGCGAAACTGTAAAATAGAATATTCACGGATATTCCGTTTTACTGTTCCGCTATGCGGGGTCTGCTCGACCGCAGCCCGCGCCAACCCGCAAATCAGATGGTTTTTTATCTGAATTTGACACATATGTCACATATTCAGAATTATTAATTCAATCTATATATCCAAACCTACTAATAAAAGGGCTATCGCTTCTTACCACCATAATTTGGTCCGTTCACCTCGCCCATATTAATAGGTATAGATTAGAGGTGGTACTATTCTAACATGCTCGTACATATCAAACATCAAAGATGTTTCGATCCTAGACTTGGGCCTGCAAGCAGGGTGTCTGTTGGCCCATCTACAATGCAATGCGAGGAGAAAAAACACGTTTAAATTTTTTTTCAGGCCTGGGCCACGGGCCACGTGAGGCCTAGAACCAGGGAAAATCGAAATCACAAGCTCCCGTCCTGTCCCTTGATACTGAAGAAAGATTTGTTCTCCACAAAAATAAATAGTCCCACCTTGCTTATCTGTATCTAATCACACCAATTCATATACGTACGAGAGTTGCCTGAACACAAGCCGCCTCGAAATCAACAAGCAGAGGGATCCTCAAGGAAAGGAAACACGAGGGAGCAAATAAAGATTTATAGAAGGCCCAAGGAGGAGGAAACGCACGGCTGCTCTGCTCCATCGGGTGAGCAAATAATCAAGATTTACAGAGGCCCAAGGAGGAGGAAACGCACGACTGCTCGGCTCCATCGGGTGAAGTGAAGGAAGCAGGTAGGGGACATGAGAGAGATGTAGCAGCTTACCACGAGCGTTGTCGGGTCGCAGCAACGGCGGCAGCCGGCCGACCCTACAGTCGATGGGCACGGCTGCTCGGCTGCATTGGGTGAGGAAGTAGATGCCAGATGGGGTCATGAGAGAAGGAAATGAAGTTGGGTTGTGGCTGCTCGGACGCTCAGCTGCATCCGGTGAGGAAGCAGATGGGGTCAACAGAGAAGGAGATGAAGCAGGTGCGTCGGGTCGCAGCAACAGCGGCAGCCGACCCTACAGTCGACGGGCACGGCTGCCTCGGATGAGGATGGCGACATGAGAGAGGAAAACGTTATGGATAAGATTTCAAGCGTGTGTGCTTGCTATGACGAGATGTACTGATGGCCGCTAGACACGTCCGATGCGTGAGAGACGAGATTTATCAGCCGGCAGATATTTTAATCCTTTTCCTATTACAAATGGAGGACATGCACGTCTATGCTGCTTGTCTCAAATTAAACAGGATTTCTTTTGTAGGTGAACCACGTGACATTCATTCATCGATACAACTGCATACCCACACCGCCACACGTAGCAAACATCAAAAGGCGTCCAAAACACACACAAAAACTTTGCAGGAGAACCCCATGAACAAAACGCAAAGAAACTCTTGGGGTTCTAAAAGCAAAACACCAATGGTCTCTGCCGTATGCCATTGTCTTGCAAGCTTCATCAGATAGAGGGGAGACACTAACTGCCCATGATAGAATTAGCGCCATAGCAGACAAAGCTGCAGTGTGAGCTGCGGAAGCAGACTGCCGCGCGACCCGAGACCTTGTGGCTCGTCGACTGGGGATCATCCCCATGTTTTTCTGTCCACGGCTCCGCTGCACTCATCCAACAACATAGGAGAGAAGACTCGAAGCAGCTATCCTGCACGCGCCTCTCTGTGCCGAATCGGTTGTCTTCTAGGCCAGGTCACCGCCGCCGTGCTGGAAGGACATAGCACCAGCGATCCCACTGCATCCGGAACAAGGCCTTACACAGGATCGTGGGCTTTGCATGGTAGAGTGTGGTTGGCTCTCTAATTAAACGGAATTCTGAACTGGATGGTAGCGTAGAGTATTTAACTTCTATTTCACGGGATGTGCATTCCATCGATTTTGTAAAATATGCACACTGAGGGTCTATAACATAAGTGCTCCTTACCACCGGTGTTTCAGATAATCTCCTCTTTCGATTTAAATGCCTCATTTCAAAATTCTCGGCAACCAAGATAGATGATAAGTGGATGACATGAGTTTCATGGGTTCAAAACTGACCAATAAAATATGCCACACATGTTCAACCCCAAAAGCAATAAATGCATCACTCTACCCCTAATTTGGTTGGTGCATGTACAATGACCTCTAACTGAGTCTCTATCATCTTCATGAATTAAATGGGGCGTGAGACTCACAACACTCTAACTAGATGAGACTCGAAGTGGGCCTAATATGTAAATATTTGAAAATTTTCAGATAGCCCTTTAAACTAGAAAGGAGGGAGTATAATGCTTACCGAGGGAGCAGTGGCAGAGCTAGCGAGATATTACTGAGGGGGCAAATAGCCAAATATAACTGTCTGGAGGGGCCAAATACTGTATTTATCTTAATTTATGTCATCCTAAACAGTGTTTCTTCATAAAATATTCATGGGCTGGGGGGGCCATGGCACCTACAGCACAACACATAGCTCCGCCGGTGCGAGGGAGTATAACATATGTGTGCAATATAATACAAACTCTTCGTTCTTTTTTGTTTATTGAGCCTATCTCGTTACTTTACTTTTTTTGGTTTGGATCATACTTTCATTTGTTTCCATCACCTCATTAAATTCCAAGGCGCATTAAATTTCTGCATGCAAAGGCTAAAAGAAAATTGACCAATGCATGTAACCATTCTCACTCGTTCGATGGTCACACATACATGCACCACAATTAATGGAGATTAAAGCATGATATGTTTTTTTCTAGACCTCGGCATGTGCCTCCCTGCCATCAGGATGTTGTCGTGCCGTGCTGGTGGACGCATCAATTTTCTCGTCCGTTGCAACGCACGGGCATATGTACTAGTATAAGATAAAATGTCAATATTACAATACAACAATCATCCAAATTACAATAATTATTGAAATCACCGAAGCAAACTAAATAATTCAATACAAAACTTGTCCCGAATACAAATCATACATGAATTAAATGGAACGAATGCAAAAATGGAATGTGTTACCGCCTAGTCCTTTGCCAATGGTGCTCAATGAGATCCTCCTGAGGCTGAAAGTGGGTGTTTGCATCTTCAATCTCCCGGTAGGTCTGAAGAAATGCTCTAATGCGGTTAGTGTCTCTACCTGGTTTGACACGGCTACCACATTGTCATAGAAGAACTCCAAGTTCATGCCTCTCTCATCTTCGAGAATCATATTGTGAAGAATCACACATCATGTCATCATGTTTTTCAGGGATCGCTTAAAACGAGCAGGACCACAAACAATGGCAAACCTAGATTGCAAAACCCCGAATGCTCTTTCAGTATCTTTTTGGGCTGCCTCTTGTACCCTTGCAAATTCACATTGTTTCTTAGTTTTGGGCTCTTTGATGCTCTTGACAAATGTGCACCAAGAAGGGTACATACCATCTGCAAGATAGTACCCCTTTGTGTATTCATGCCCATTGATAGTGTAGTTGCAAGCAGGAGCATCACCACTAGCAAGCCTAGCAAAAAAATGAGACCGTTGCAACACATTGATATTATTGAGAGTACCCGGCATACCAAAAAAGCAATGCCAAATCCATAAATCCTCGGATGCTACGGCCTCTAGCACAATTGTTGCATCACGAGACTTGCCACAATACATTCCCTGCCATGCCTTCGGGCAGTTTTTACAAGTCCAATGCATACAATCAATGCTTCCTAGCATGCCAGGCCAACCTCTTCTCTCACTTGATGCCATCAACTTTTTTGTGTCTTCCTCGTTGGGTGCCCGAAGATATTCAGGACCAAAGACACGGATGATCACTTTGGCAAACCTACGCACTAACTCAATTGTAGTATCTTCACGAATGCGAAGGTGCTCATCGGCATAGCCAACCGGAATGCCGTATGCAATTACCCGTATAGCTGCCGAGATTTTTTGATATGCACTAAATCCCTTCAAGCCCGCGGCATTTCTTCTTTGAGTAAAATACCGACAATTGGCCTCGCAAGCTTGCACTATTTTTACAAAGAGGGATCGGCGCATTTGGTACCTTCTCCGGAAGAGGTGCGGCGGATATGTTGGATTGTCCGCGAAGTAGTCTTGCATCAACATCTCGTTCCCGAGATGGCGATTGCGAGGAATGCAAAGACGACCGACGGTCAATCCTCGCCGTCTCTTTCGGTTCTCATCGTCATGATCCTTCATGTTGACGGCCATCACCAATATCTGTTGCCGATAGTTCTCAAGCAGCGTCTCAACATCCAAGTCATCCGAATCAGACGAATCCTCGAGCAAAAACCTCTCGCGAGGGCTCAATTCCATCTAAAATCACAAATACGAATGCCGCATGAACCAACTATGCATATCGTATCCGAAAGCACAAGTACTCACCGGTGGCTCGGGGTGGTGGCTCTGCGGTGGTCGATCCCGGGGCGGCGATGGAGAGTCGGGGGGCTCGGCTCGGTGGATCCGGGGAGCCGGTGTAGCGGCTAGGTGGAACCGGGTGAGGGGCGCCCTGGCGGCGTGATTCCGTCCGCATATATGGCCGGAATTGTCGGCGGCGGACCGGCGGAACCGATGGTGGCCGGCTGCGGAAGGGGGTGGGGAACGCACGCAGGCTAAAATGTCCCTCCCGCCAACCATTTTTCTGAGATACAGGGCACCGTCAGGTCGAGGGGGAAACCTGTGTTTTCGCGGGTTGGAGGTGGGATTTTACCGCGCCCCTCAAAATTTTTTACGGGTCCAACGCGTTTACAGTGTGTGATCGGGCGGCTTTTTTCGCGCAAACCCGTATTTTGGCGGTTATTTTGCGGGTCGGGGAATTAGACGGGGTCTGCTAGAGATGCTCTGAGGGGCCTTGATTTTACGCCCTGAAATACAAGCCCGAAGTACTCGGCGTCTCGGATGTTGCATTATATGCGTCAGTTTCGAACCTAGATTTTTGTCAATAGTTGGTTTGCCCGGCTCCTATGTGTACCCTTTACATTCTCGACAAATTCAGCTAAGGGTATAACGGGAGAACCACTGCGATAGTGCCACCAGTTTAATTGGCAGAGCGCCTTAGTGGAGAAAGCCGAAAACGTACCACCTAGGTAAGCGAAAACTGGTCGGCGATCCGAAGAACGCGTTAAGCGACGTGTCGTTAGAGATCACCCGTGTTAAATGAAGGGCTTCTTCCTAGAATTAGCCGAAGTGGGTAAGGGCATAGACCTCGGATAACTGAGCCGACCACTTCATTCACCGGGGGCTCGTCATCAGTCCCTACCATCAAACTCCTATGACTAAGTGAAAGTTATAAAGCCGCAATAGTCGATTGCCTAGTCCTTTTGTGCACAAGACCACCTCAAGGAACCGAGACGTCGGCTAAGGGTCATGGCTGCCTAAAGGGACACCCTTTGTATCTTATGCATAGGGGTTGAAGCCGACGACTGGCCACTTTCAGTTCAAGAACTGTCAAACGGGAGGAATATTAAAAACACACATACGAGGGAATTAAAGACGTACTCATTAAACAACTGATAATTTTTTGTACATTCCATGCACTTTGGCATTCCGAAGTACTATCTAAAAAGGGAAACGCTTTGTATCTATAGTCTGATAAGACTCCAGCGTCAGACCATCGCTGCGTCGTCGATGTAATTGAAATCAGACGCTTCAGAGTTGTCCTTCTTTTGTAATTATGGAAAAAAAAAACAAATCGGCAGGGAGCTGATCCCGCAACGTATGCGCGAAATCGTCTCCAGACCTCCACCCCGAGCGCATAGCTCGCTCGCCTCGCAAGATCCCCTTTTCCTCCGGCTCCGTCCCCTGCTCCTCTTCTTTCTTCGTCCAGTAGTAGAGCAAGCACACCGGCCAGGTCCGAGCCCCTGCTCCAACTCTCCTTGTCGTCGAGCCGCACGGCCACCCCGTCGTCCACTGCAGCGATGCGTCCACCTCTGCTCCGCCCCATGATTTTCTCTCCGGAAAACCCAATGACGCTCTCAGGCTGCCGCATGCACTGGTCCTGTTGCTGCGTGGGGTGCCTTGCTGCTAGGCGCTGATCCAGTTAGTAGGTACAGATGATCAAATAAGACGGGCCTGATTATGTTGCTGCTGCTGCTACATGTCCACCGGGACAAGGCTGGGAGAAAAAAAGAGAAAAGAAACGATGAAAGTGACAAGGTCAAGCACAGATCTCTAACTTGCCTCCCCTACAAGGGTAACATTCTCTCATTTGTACTGATTAATGTTTGCAATTCTTTTTGCTTCTTTTCTTTTCTTTGCTTGATGCTTTGTTCAGGTATGCAACTAATCTGTTGTGCTGCCTCCAATTTACATATGTTGAGTGGCAAAACATGTTTGGTGAATTCAAACATGTATGCTTCGAATGCGTCTCATATATGTCATATTAGCACCAAATTAGTGCTTCTCGTTAACCATGCTTCCATGATTTCTACCATATGCTTCTATGTAATAAAGATGTAGTGTGACACCACAACAATGTTTTGCGGACATTAGACTGCTGCACCCATCCAGGAAAGCATGCAGATTTCTCAAATCAAATGTCTATGCTTCTAGTGTATGATAGCGGCAAATCATCGCTTCGTGTTAGCCATGCTTCCTACTTTTTTATTTCTCGCATATGTTTTGCTTCACCCACTGCCTGCGTGTGCTTTAGGCGTTGGTGTTGCTTCCCGGAGTGATTTTTTGTCTCAGCCATTCCCAGTGTGCGCACTTCATTATTTCACATAGCTGCTTTTACTATGCAGATTTCTCTCTGTGTTCAAAATATGCTTCCACTATACAGAAATTATGTTGAGATTACATCAATATGATGTATCCAATTTTCATGATTCATTTGTATCATACTTGTGCATCTTCACGGTGCACATTTTGCTTCATACGCGCCATAGTCATGCTTCTTCATTTCATATGGTTTACTTCACGTGCTTCACACATGTGCTTCTACATTGTGTTCAGCTTGCTTCATTGCATGCTTCATATTGTTTCTTAGGCATCATCATTGTATCCAAATCAAACTAATCATGCTTCCTTAATTTCTGCACGGCTCACGGGAGTGGAAGATCATGCTTTCCTGACGGTGAGCATGTCATGATCATCGATGGCGGGCATGGAGTGTGACATGAGATCGAGCATCTCCAGCGCCCAATGTTTTGTCATCGTTTTGGAAGCAAACTAGCAAGACAAACACTTGGTTGTCCAAGTTCAAGGGTGTCGTTCCCTCCTTGGTGCCAGCGTCGCTGCTCTTCACCGGACTCTCGGGGCTCACAGCGTGGACAACAACAGACATGTAATTATATATTATTGTTTCTCACATATGTTACTATGGCAATGAACTTTTGCTTCAACTGACATTAAAGTATGCTCCAAAAATGCCGGTCTTGCCTCTCTTGGTAAATTGTACTGACATTTTGCTTCTTTTAGAGAATTTTATTTTTTGATCTATGTTGGTGTGTGCTTCATTGCTTGTCCCTTCTCATGGGTGCTTCCATTGTACAGACATTTTGCTGCACTGTTTTCAGCCGTGCTTGTTAGTTTCTCACACAACCTGGATGATGATAAAATGAATTTGGGTGCAATGGGGCTGGTACTAGGTACCGCAGTTACGTTGGTGGCTAAATTGTCGATGACGGGCAGGACAAGACACAAAAGAAAAAAAATAGTGCTTTTGTAATAGTATTGTTGTTGTTTTTGTCAACAGTTGTAAATTATTGTTCGCATCGGTTGAAATTTGTTTTGAAGCTTCGTGCTTCCACTGGATATTTTTTTGTGAAGCAAATATTTGTGTCTCACAAAAAGTTGTTTCCTTGACATTTTTTTGTTCAAAGACACTTAAACCATGATACCGTAGCATAGAAAATATTGTTTTGCCGCTCACAAAAAATGTATCATCACGTGAAATACTTGTTTCCATCACACAAGAAAATGATGCTTCTATCCACTAAAAAAAATGTTTCCTTGGTAGGAAAAACATATTACCATCGCCAAAAATATATCTCAGAAACAAATAATGAGTAATATGCCAGATTTATTCTTATAATTACCAAAATTGTTTCCAGAAATTGGGGGATTAATTTTGTCATGCCAGATGTGATTTCCGGAAGCAGTGTTTTTTTTAGAATCTCGGAAGCATTCGTTTGGAAGCACTGATTAATAAATTACCAAACTAACTACCACCAAGCCCATCCCGGCAAAAAAGGCGCAACCACCGGGCCCATGCACGGACAGCATTACTAGGAAGCAATCAATTAACGCTACAATCCAGCACATCAAGAATGGCAATTTACTAGTGGATCGAAGGGTGCACGTGCATTTGATCGGATGGCCTGTGATGGCCTGTGAGTGGTCTGATGGAATCAAAACATCAGTAGTCTGATGCCTAGTGCTCCCCATCTAAAAATACAACGTGTCCTTAGGACACACCGCCTCGGTAACACGGGTGCCTTCCTCCACTTCGGCAAAGAACTGCTCCGTGGTGCGCGTCTTCCCTTCAGGGGGCACCGTAGCAACGACCTCTGCCTCAACCTTCTGAAAGTGCATCTTCACGCAGGCATAGGCCCGCTGTGCTCCTTCTAGGCATGCGGATTGCTTCCAGCGGTTGATTTGTAGAACAGCTTCTTGGAGCCGCGCCAGGAGCCCGAAGAAGCTTGTCGGTAACACCTCCGTCGGCCACAGGTTGACGCAGAGGTCTTGGAGCGTCGGCCTAGCCATGCGAAGAGGTTCCACTAGCTGCTTCATTTGATGATTCAGCAACTACGGCTGCGGCGACTCCTGGAATTGCTTCCAGAACGCCTTCTCCGCCTCATGGCCCTCTAGTTGGCCGAAATAAAGGTCGGCGTCCTCCACGCTCTTCGGGAGATCGGTAAAAACCTCTGCGGATCGCCATAGCTGGGTGAGCGCGATGAACCCCTTGCTGCCAAACACGCATTGAAGTAAATACGACTTACCCGCAGCTATCTCCTCCACCTGTTGGAGCACCTCGCGGTCAGCCCGGGCCTTGGTCTGGAGCTTGAAGTGTGCAAGACCAAGCTTCTTGAGCTCTTCCTTCACCTTCTTCTCCTCAGCCTAAAGGGTATCGCATGCTTCGAACACGCCCTTCAGGGTCTCCTCGACCTCCATGACCCGCGCCTAATATTTCCCCCTAGCCACCTTCTCGGTGGCTAGGTCCTTCTCCGCCTTGGTCGTGGCAGCTTCCTGATGCTCAACCTCCTGCAGAGCCTTCTCAAGCTCGGCCTTGAGGCCCTCAAGCTTGGCTAATGCCGTTGTCGCTCATACAGTTCGGCGTGAGCTTCCATTTTACAAAAAAACATTTGGTTGAACTCGCATTCAAAGAAATACATCACCGATTGCTTACCTTGAGACTACTTGACCTGATTGTTCATCAGGTCAAGGTCCTTCTCGGTCCTCTCAAGCTTCAGGTTCATCTCCACAATCTCCTCGGAGGCGGAGCTCGGTGCCGAGGTTGAAACCTGCACAAAACACTTCTTAATTAGCCCCATGATCAATATATTGATACCTCGGACATGCACCCTGTTATTACAGGCGGAGTCCTGGGGCTACTCATCCTTCTACTCTTGTACTTCGATCCCAACGCCAGTTTTTCAAAACTTGCCTCGGGCTCGGGGGCTACTCACTAACTAGGCCGTTTAGACGCCATGTATAAGATGTCTTTGGACAGTTACAAGGATTTGTAAAGCACATCTAAACAGAGAAATCACCTTCCACAAAAAGGCAGAAGATTACCTCGAAGCTTGTGATGAGGCCCTTGAAGACCTCGTGCATGTCGGCCTCTGTGGACCGAAATCCCTGTAGTGCTGCATAGATTAAAGGGGGGGTGCCCTTCCTTGAGGGAGGAGCCCGTTAAGGCTGCCTCCATCTCTTCAGTCCACCCCGCGCTAACCCGCCCTTGGGCGGGAGGTGGGGGTGGTAAGACCTCAGACCCTAGCACCTGGGTGTTGGGTATAAGGGTCTCCAGCCGTGGCGGTGGAGCCGGAGTAGATTTCGGCTGGGCTACCGATTGGCCCAGCCCTTCTTAGATGACCTCAAGGGCCCCACCCCCTTGGCCTTGTGGGGCCGAGGTCTCAACCTCGGCCATGATGACCGACTCCTTGGCCCCCGCCGTGTCAACTTGGGGGGCGGGGTGGACGTTGCTTCCCCCAGCCCTGCTTGAGCTGGGGTGGGAGTGGCGGTGTCGGGCGTCCCGCTGGCGGGCGACAACCTGCTTGAAGAATCGCTGGGGCGCACCTTTGGCAAACTGTTTGAAGGTGCTTACATGAGTTTAATATTGCTGAAAGGGGCTTGATGCAGAACAAACATAAAGACGGCGGTTTACCTTTGAGGCGTCAGCTTCTTCCTTCCCATCGCAAGGCGGTCATCTTCTGACTCGTCGGAGAGTATGACCTTCTCCGACATTGTGGCCTTGCCGGCGGCCTCGGACGAAGTCTTCTTTGACCTCTTCGGGCCCTTGGGCTGCATCGCGGCCTCGGCATCCTCCGACGCCGCCCTCTTCCCCTTTTGGGGAGGGTTTCTTCTTCCTCATCCTCCTTCGGCTTGTCCTCATGTGTGAAGGAGGCGTGGGTCTCCTTGGACTGGGTGACCAAATCCTCCCGATTCCGGAGACCCGCCCTGCCCTTTAGGGGCTTGGACCCTTTGGGGGCCACCACATGCGGCTCCTTGACTAGGAGGGCCGTCAGCAGGGGAGTCCTCTCCTCCTCCAGTAGCGGTGCTGGGCACAGAATTTGCTCCACCCAGGCAACCCATTTCTGTAAAAGAGAGGTCGGCTAAAGTTAACCGGGGTCTTTTGGTGCTCGGAGAAATATGAAAGTACAACAACTATATGTCAAATACTTGCTGGTGGGGCATCGTAGCCGACCTCGAGGCCGAGTTCCTCCCCTTCCTTAGGCACCTTGCCCTTGGCAGCTTGAAGAGCCGTGTCAACATGCCGGCCAAGGTGGAGCAGAAGAATTTGAGGACGGGCCCCACTTCCTCGGATTTGATCCCCACATTGGGGTGGTCCGGAGTTGGAGCGGGAGGATGCGGCGATGAAGCATGACGTTGACCACATCGGCTAGCTGGAGGTTCTTCTGGCTGGACCACCACTTGATCCTTTTGATTAGCGCCTCCACCTCCTCCGGGTTCCCCCAGGTGACGCCCTTCTCCTTACATGACCTAAGTTTCTTAGGGGGCCCGGCCAAGAAGGCTGGGACTACGGCCTGGCCGGCGGCGAGCAGCTCGGTGATGTAAAACCACTCTCGCTGCCACTCTTTGACCGTATTGATAAAGGTGCCCTCAAACCAGTCTGTCTTCTGGTTCTTGCTGACCATGTCCCCTCCGCACTCCACCAGGTCGGAGCCGCTGGACTTCAACTTGACACAGAAGATCTTCAGCCATAGGCCGAAGTGCGGCTCGATGCAGAGGAAGGCCTCGTAGACCGTGATGAAGGAGGCGAGATGCAGGATGGAATTCAGGGCCATGTGGTGGAAGTTGAGCCTGTAGTAAAACATTACCCCACGCATGAACGGGTGCAGCGGGAGCCCTAAACCTTTGTTGAGGTGAGTGACGAAGACTACCCGCTCCCTGGGATTGGGAGCGGGCACATGCTGGTTGGTGTCGAGAGCGCGGGCGGCGACATTGGCGGGGATGTATCCCGCACTACGCAGCTCCAAGATGGTGCCCTTCGTCACGATGGAGCCACCCCAGTGCCCTTTGAGGGTGTCGGCCATGGCTAAGGGGGGAACCTTGGGTACGCTGAGGAAGAAGAAGGCAAGATGGGATCTGGGCGCTAGAGCTCGTCGAGGCAGTAGGCGGGGGAAATGAGGGTGTGGTCGCTCGCACTGTTGTCTTTTTACTTTTATAGGTCGATGAAAGGCCAAGAGTCCCCCTTGCAACGCCGATAAAAACACCACTTCTCCGCAAAAGATGTCGTTATGCGCATGGGGGGAAACAAAATCTCAATGATATCCTTGAGAAAACAGGCACGATCTCCACCTCGATGGGACGCACCAGTAAAAAGGTTGCCTCAAACCACGATTTGAGGTAGGCAGTAACTGCTTAACCCATCGTGGATAGCGCTGCTTCAATAAAGTTGTTAGGCTATGAGGCACTGTTCACACCTAGGTGGTTAGCCCTCGAGGTTAAGTAAACTCATGACCCCAGATGGGATGGGAGCTCGGGTGAATCTAGTTGCAAGGCATCGTTTCTTTGAAGAACAGATCGGAGATCCTGGATTACGAAGGGGAACTCGTCTGTCAAGCCAAGGACTTCGGATCTAAAGTTATTTCCGTTGGAGAAATCCTCCCCGGCATCGAAGACAAGTTCGGGGGCTACTAACGGTGTCCTGGACTAGGGGGTACTAGTCTAGTTGGCATGTATTCCTCGGGCTGGGCTAGTGGGCCCACATTCTCCCTAAGGTGGACTCCGGAAGCCGCACGCTGGAAGCAAGATCAAGATTGCCTTTGCCAAAGACGTGGCCTATACTCCAAGACTTCTCCAACCACCTACACGTCTGGATACCAACCTTGTAACCCTAGATGCCCCCCTGGCGTGTATATAAGCCAAAGGGGTTATCCCGTAGAGGGCACTTCAACACAATCGCATTCACCTAGCCCTAGAGTTAGAACCCATCTATGATCTCGAGGTAGATCAACTATGAACTTGATACATATCCCATAATATAAACAAGAGCAGGACATAGGGTTTTACCTCCATTAAGAGGGCCCGAACCTGGGTAAACATCGTCTCCCTTGTTCTTGTTACCATCCGTCTGAGATCCACAACTCGGGACCCCCTACCCCGAGGTTTGCTGTTTTTTACACTGACACCCTCCTTTGTGCTCACCTGTCCTGTGATGCTATGTGTATCCAAAACTACATTGTCCACAACCACCAAAGTAGTGTCCCAAGCCAAGAGAATACCACCACGGGTCCCCGATGCCCATAAGTAATCAAAACCATCAAACGTGGTCCAATAAATTGATCGATTACATGAAGCTTAGTCTCTTGCAAGCACATCATATTGACTTTGTCTGCCTCCACAAACTCTCTCATGGCCTTTCTGTTTGCAGGGTTGTTCAATCCCCGCACATTCCAAAATAGCATGTCCGGGTTGTAATCCATTAGAAATGACGGACACCAACACCACATCTCCAAGGCAACCGCGCTCAACGTGTGTGCATGCTAATCGTGTTGGCCCTTGATGACCCACAAGTATAGGGGATCAATCATAGTCCTTTCGATAAGTAAGAGTGTTGAACCCAACGAGGAGCAAAAGGAAATGACAAGTGGTTTTCAGCAAGGTAATTTCTTCAAGCACTGAAAATGTCGGTAACAAGTAGTTTGATAGCAAGATAATTTGTAACAAGTAACAATAGTAATAATAAGTGCAGCAAGGTAGCCCAATCCTTTTGATGGCAAAGGACAGGCCGAAACGGTCTCAGATAATAAGCAAAGCATTCTTGAGGGCACACGGGAATTTCATCTATCACTTTCATCATGTTGGTTTGATTCGTGTTCGCTACTTTGATAATTTGATATGTGGGTGGACCGGTGCTTGGGTGCTGTTCTTAATTGAACAAGCCTCCCACTTATGATTAACCCCCTCGCAAGCATCCGCAACTACGAAAGAAGTATTAAGATAAAATCTAACCATAGCATTAAACATATGGATCCAAATCAGTCCCTTACGGAATAGCGCATAAACTAGGGTTTAAGCTTTTGTCACTCTAGCAACCCATCATCTAATAACTACTCCACAATGCATTCCCTTAGGCCCAAAGATGGTGAAGTGTCATGTAGTCGACGTTCACATAACTCCACTAAGGGAATCATAACATGCATATTATCAAAATATCGAACACATATCAAATTCACATGATTACTTGCAACATGACTTCTCCCGTGGCCTCAAGAACAAATGTAACTACTCACAAATAATATTCATGCTCAAGATCAGAGGGATATTAAATAGCATAATGGATCTGAACATATAATCTTCCACCAAATAAACCATATAGCATTAACTACAAGATGTAATCAACACTACTAGTCACCCACAGGTACCAATCTGAGGTTTCGGTACAAAGATTGAACACAAGAGATGAACTAGGGTTTGAGATGAGATGGTGCTGTTGAAGATATTGATGAAGATTGGCCTCCCAAAGATGAGAGGGTTGTTGGTGATGATGATGGCTTCGATTTCCCCCTCCGGGAGGGAAGTTCCCCCGGCGGAATCGCTTCGTCGGAGGGCAAAAGTGCTCCTGCCCAAGTTTCACCTCGAGACAGCGGCGCTCCGTCCCGAAAGTCCTCTCCTTATTTTTTCTAGGTTAAAAGACCTAATGTACCAGAAGATGGGCATCGGAGGTGGGCCGAGGGGGCCACTACCCACCAGGGCGCGCCTGGGAGGCCTAGCGCGCCGTGGTGTCTTGTGGCCACCTAGAAGCCCCCCTCTGGTAGTTATTTCCTCCAATATTTATTATATATTCCAAAATAATTCTTCGTAAAATTTTAGCTTATTTGGAGATGTGCAGAATAGGTATCTCAGACATAGCTTTTTCAGCTCCAGAATTCCAACTGCCGGTATTCTCCGTCTTTGTGTAAACCTTGCATATTATGAGAGAAAAGGCATTAGAATTACTCCCTAAAGTGTTATTATGCCTAAAAACATTGTAAATAACAGTAGGAAAACATGATGCAAACTGGACGTATCAATCATCTCAAAATTGCACCTCTGTGGCCCAGTTTTCCCAAATATTGTCGCAATGTCCTGAACATGTTGCTCCCTCAGAGGTGAATCGAATAGCTCCCTAAGATCGTAGATAGTCTCGTCGTCCACTTGGAGATCCTCCGCAGCAATTCCCAGGGCTTGTAAGATGATATTTTCCACTGACATGGCCTTAGCTTGATTTTGTGCTGAGCACTTGGAGATCCTAATCTTTTCAACTCTTATATATCTACTTCAAATGGTCTGCTCAATTCTCGATATGTCAGGTTTAGAAGCACAAGACAACTAAAACATGTCAAGATCTGAAGAGGCCAATTTGAGCGTTGGTTCAAATCCAGAGGGATCATCATCTGACCTAGGTATCCCAAGATCACATGGCTTACCCCCACCTACTACCAAGAACAGGAAAAGGAGAAATTCAGTGTCATGGATCTAATTATGGAATTTATCAATTGAACATCATGTGACCACGAGCGTTCATGTGGCTATGCACCTTATATCCAGATTCTCATTAACTCAAAGGATGGTGATAATGTCATTTTGCTAGATCATGAGCATAAGACATTTCAGCTAGAGCTAGAGGATTGCACAGTCAGCATGGATCTCAATGATCCGATTCAGCTACACCTCAGGCTCAAGCTGAAGCTTTGCGCGTGACTACTAAGGCCAGTGTTCTAGGTTCACCAACACAAGCTACTATAGAGATGCCCAAGACCAGGGTAGACTAAATGGCATATCTTCTCCAAGTCACTCAATGGATTGAGGTAGTCATAGCTAACCTCGCCAAGAGCCATAAGAGCTTGGAAAGGATAGTTGAAAGCAAGTTCCACAACGTTAGTGTCAAAGTGGATGAGCTTTCTACAGACTTTGCCGCGTTGAAGAAGGTTTTCATTGACCATGATATCCCTTCTAGTGATGGAACAGAGGAGACACCTGCTACAATAAATTAGTTTATGACTCAGTCCCGAGTTCCACCTCTGTTGTGTCTACACCTCCTGCTGCTCCACTCACATCTTCAGGTGCCCGAGACTTTGCCGATGCACTCATCTCCACTCCGTTGATTCAAACTGGTGTTTCCAGCCAAAGACCTTCATGTGCTGCCACTGCCGATCATGCTGCCTCGAGTGACGCTTATAGCACTTGATATTTTTGGTACCTTGATGCCAAAGGGGTAGAGAGTGTCATATAGATAGGTTGGCTTCGAGTGAGAGAGTGTTTCCTTTGTTGAGTTGCATCGCTTGCTACTTTATTCAGTTCTTATGTGATGTAAACTCATTTACAGTGTGTGATGACCCAAACTTGTATGTTACTGCACTTATGCTACTTGTTTATGCTCTAGTGCATCTTTGGTGGTCATTGGCATGTGTTTTCTTTGGTGTTTTGCACTAATTTTTCATTCTATCATATCTTATGATTGCGCCCCACCAAGTTGTATGTGACATAGAAGAGTTCCTCATAGGCCTAATCGATTATGCATTTGTATTCAAACGCAAATCACAAATGCACAAATTTAGGGAGGGGGGGCTTGTATATCACATACTTCTCAAAGCGACGATGTTACTCTTTGTTACATTATTTGTCGAAGATTTGATCTATATGTTGTCATCAATTACGAAAAGAGGGGAGATTGAAAGTGCATCTAATCCCGTTGGTGGTTTTGGTAATTCATGTCAACATACATATCACTGAACTAATGCCTACTCAAAGTTCTTTTCAGGTATAGTTCATTTTAGGTACAACATGGGAAGATAAAAGTGGACCCCTCAAAATGCTAAGGACAAGTGTTGGATCAAACCTCAAGACTCATCATTTTATATTTAAGTGATCAAAGATCACATTGAGTCCATAGGTATACCGATACTATTAAAAGGGGATGAGGTTGAGAAGATGATTTCATTGCTCAAAGTGCTTAGAGATCAAACTCCAAAAAACCCAAGATACTTTCACAATTCTCACTATATCTACCCAAAATACTCCACTCAGAACCACCAAACACAATTCAGTCGGAGCCACCAATCAAACCAGATATAGTCGTTGTCATAGACCTAGGTCGATTCGGTCTCACCGAGATGTGCTTTCGGACTCACCAAAGCCACTATGCCAACCTTCGGTTACCCACTAAAGTTCATTCAAAAAATCTGATCAGTTTCAGTATGTGTCACTGATGTGTTGAACCGTGCTGAGGTCATTCATCTCGGAGCCACCGATCGATTCCACCTGATGTGACCGAGCGACCCAAAGTTGCTACCTCTTGTACATATTAGCCTGACCGAGGCATTTCAGTCGGTCTCACTAATGTGTGGAAAAGTGCGTGTAACAGCCAGATTTCTAGTCATCCCTATATATACCCCACCCATTCCACTAGTGTCTCTCAAAGCAAACCCAACTCCTATCCATATTTCTGAGAGAGAGCTCCACTTCCTTGTGCTGATTTCAAAGGGATTCCACTACAATCATTAATCCTTTGAGATGTAGTCACCTCATTGCTTTTCACTCAATCCTCTCCTACAAAAGCCAAAATCTGTGAGAGTGTTTGAGTGTTGAGTAGATTATCTTTTGAAGCACAAGAGCAAGGAGATCTGTGAGAGTGTTCGAGTGTTGAGTAGATTATCTTTTGAAGCACAAGAGCAAGGATTTCATCATCATCAACACTATTATTACCTTTTGGATGGTGGTGCCTCCTAGATCGGATAGGTGTGCTTGGAAGTCTCCAACCATTGTGGAGAATCCAAGAAGTTTGTGAGGGCTCGCAGATCGCCTACTTCGTGAGGATTTACCCTAGTGAGACCAGTCCTTCATGCGTGTAAGCCATGGTGGCATAGGTGAGGTTGCTCCTTCGTGGACCCTTTATGGGTGAGAGCCCTTCGTGGGCTCAATTCCTTCATGGAATCTCGCATCCGGGGTCTTTGTGATCTTAGATCCTTCGTGGATCGAAGCCTCCACCAACGTGGATGTACGATAGCGCCACCTATCGAATCATGGGTGAAAAATCTTAATCATGTCAAATTCCGTTTGTGTATATCTAAACCCAACCTCCTACTTTACTTGCACTTGCATGTATTTACTTTCCGCTGCCTGTACTTTAGACTTACATGTGTAGGATGATCTTATATTGCTAGCTAAGCTAAAATCCGCTAATAAGTAAGATTAGGAAAATAGACATTTATTTTTTGCTAGTAGTCTATTCACCCTCGCATGCTGGGGGTGATGGGGAAGTGCGGAGGGAGGTCGGCAATGGTGAGCTGGTGTGGTCGGGAGGCGGCATGAGGGAGGAGGCAGGGTGCGCGGACAACGGACAATGCGCGGTGGAAGTGGTTAATGGAGGAGGCAAGCTGTGGGGTGAGGGAGTGGATAAGGCCTTCCCTCTTTTTCTAGTAGAGAGATGGATGAAGCGTATGAGTTGGTTTTCGCGTAGCGCGACCGTTCGAAGATCCCAAATAGCGCGCACGCGAGTTACACCCTCCGTCCCATAATATAAGAGCGTTTTTGACACTACACTAGAATTTAGGTTATTCTAGAGTGGATCGTTGTTAGAAAAAGGCAAGGCCGTCAAATTGTCCACGAGAATAGGGAAGCAAAATCAACATGTCGTGGCAATCACAGCCGTACACTACGGGACTAACGTCGTGATCAGGACAGGTTAGTGTCATTGCTACTCTGTCCCTACAGATGGTCCTGCACAAAAGGCTCCCTTTTCTTTTGAGAATAAAAGGATCCCTCCTTAGTTCGTATTTCGTAATGCAGATACGTGCACACCATATGTCCTAATCACGACCCTACAAGATCTGCATCGATGGAAGTGGAGTGACGTGCAGATCTCAAAGTTCCAATAAGGACATCTCCAACGTGGACAAACTTTGGCCCGAAATGTTCATGACATGTCCAGATGTTCCCGAGGACATCCGATCGCCCGCCAGCTATTCAACCGTTATCAGGAAAAAAATCCACCTTACATGGGTCAAACCCGAAAAATAGACAAAATTAGAATATACGTTATATTACATGCAAACCAATGAAATTTAACGAACTCAACATAAATTCAACTTTAACTAAACTACAAGCCGAATGAACTAAACTAAGCTAGGCCAAGTGGCGGATGGTGACCTCTTAGGCATGGCATCCGAGGCCATCGGCACCTTGGTCGTTGTCGGTGTGCTATTGGCGAAGGCCCATTAGGCATTCCGGCATCCCTCCCTGACTGCGATGTTGTGCTCGCAGCGTAGACGCTCAACTGTCTCCTCCATGTTGTACCACTTGTCCCCAACTCGGAGGTGGATCTCGTGCTCAGACCTGGCCAATCTTACGCGGAGGATTTGGTCATTCAGCCGGTGCTCGTGGAGAGCGTTCGACTCCGTGATGGTCTTGGACCGATTGAGGGGTCAACCTTCCACAAGCGCGGGGTTTGTGAGGGCCCGGGGCAGCGACACCTTGGTCTTGGCGAACAAGCCGAGCGCTTAGCTCTACACCACTCCCAGTGGCGTGCCTCTACCTCGGTGAGTCATTTGGACGACGACAAGGACGACACGATGCGCATGTCGGCGACTTTGAGGTAGTACTCGAGGTGGCTGCCTAGCTTGGACAGCTTGGAGGATGTCTCCTCCATCTAAACGGCACCAAGGCGCCACTGGGTAACCGACTGCTGACGCGATGGGGAAGGTGATTTCTCCTTGACGTGGTGTCTGATCTGCACATCATGGTTGTGCGAAGAGGAAGGCGACGCTAGACCCCGTTCGAGCAATGACCAGCGCAACACGACCTCCATATGCTTGCGCGAACTAATTGCCCGCCATCGTTGTCAGGGTAAGGAGGCGCGGCTTCACCTCCTTGTTGTCCGAGACTGCCTCCTCCTTCACGGTGGACGGAGCCATAGATGAAAACAGGCCTTGCAATTGTGGGTTTGTGGAAGAGGTCGTTCAGTCGGCTTTGAAGCCAGAGTAGGTTTATCGGGCGTCGTGGTCGTGAATGTCGGTAGGTGGGAGGCTGGCGAAACCTATGTGAATGCATGGATGGTTCTAGAATCGGCCAGAGAGGGTTTTCCGGGTGGGATCGGGGTGTTGGAATCCGACATGGCAGACTTCCGAACTCCCTAGAGCTCCCCTGCTTTAGGGTAGGTCTGTGGGATTTTGTATGTTCGGACAGATCCAACTTGTTTTGATGATCCGCATTGGATCGCTAAACGTGTCCTGACGGCTTGGTTTGAACTTCTGCAGATTTGGTGATCAACTTTGAGGCTCTAAGGGCATCTCCAACACCGACCCACAAACCTCCTGCATGCGTCTGGACCGCGCTGTCTGGACCGCGGAAGCCATCCAACGCGGTCCTGTATCAGTCTGCGGCGCGGTCCGGACGCGATTTCTCCCACAAATCAGAGACAAATGTGTATGTGAGGGGGGGGGGCTTTGCGGGAGTCAGGACACGCAAAACGTCACTCTCTGCCCCCCCGTCCCATCCAAAAGGAAGGCGGTGTTGGAAATATGCCCTAGAGGCAATAATAAATTGGTTATTATCATATTTCCCATTCATGATAAATGTCTATTATTCATGGTAGAATTGTATTGACCGGAAACTTAAATACATGTATGAATACATACACAAAATCGTGTCCCTAGTAAGCCTCTACTAGACTAGCTCGTTGATCAAAGATGGTTAAGGTTTCCTAACCATAGACATGAGTTGTCATTTGATAATGAGATCACATCATTAGGAGAATGATGTGATGGACAGACCCAATCGTAAGCTTAGCATCAGATCGTTTAGTTATTTGCTACAAGTCTATTCATGTCAAGTATATGTTCCTTAGACCATGAGATCATGCCACTCCCGGATACCGAAGTAATATTTTGTGAGCTATAAAATGTCACTTCATAACTGGGTGATCATAAAGGTGCTCTATAGGTATCTTCGAAGGTGTCAGTTGGGTTGCATGGATCGAGACTGGGATTTGTCGCTCCGTGTGACGGAGAGATATCTCTGGGCCCTCTCGGTAATACAACATCACAAGAAGCTTCATGTGTCTAATGAGTTTAGTCACGGGATCTTGTATTACGGAATGAGTAAAGAGACTTGCCGGTAACGAGATTGAACTAGGTATGGAGATACCGACGATCAAATCTCGGGCAGGTAACGTATCGCCGGACAAAGGGAATTGCATACGGGATTGACTGAATCCTTGAATTGTGGTTCAACTGATAAAGATCTTCGTTGAATATGTAGGAATCAATATGTGCATCTAAGTCCCGCTATTGGTTATTGACCGGAGAGGTATCTCGGTGATGTCTACATGATTCTCGAACCTGTAGGGTCGCACGCTTAATGTTCAGTAGCGCTAGGGTAGTAATGAGATATTAACATTGGTGACCGAAGGTTGTTTGGAGTCCCGGATGAGATCCCTGACGTCACGAGGAGTTCCAGAATGGTCTGGAGGTAAAGATTTATATATGGAAAGTTGTTTTCGGGGTTCCGGAAAAAGTTTGGATTTTTTCGGTATTGTACCGGAAAGCTTCCAGAAGGTTTCGGAGGGGTCCACCATGTCCCATACAGTAGCATGGGCTGTAGGGGGTGCCCTCGCCTTAATGGGCCAGGGGCACCAGCCCCTACAAGGCCCATGCGCCTAGGGGTGGAAAACCCTAAAGGGGAGGGCCCTCTACTTGGCTTGGAGGGCACTCCTCCCCTCCTTGACCACCACCCCCTCCCTTGGAGGAGGGGCAAGGGCTGGCCACACCTTCCCCCTATATAAATAGAGAGGAGGTGCAAGGGGCAGCCCATCCCTTGACCACGGCGGCTGCCCTCTCCTTCTCCCTCCACTTCTCGTCTGTGTAGCACTTGGTGAAGCCCTGCCGGAGTTCCGCTGCCACCACCACCACGCTGTCATGTTGGATGAGATCTCATCTACCTCTTCTCCCTCACTTGCTGGATCAAGGAGGAGGAGACGTCACCGAGTCGTACGTGTGCTAAACTCGGAGGTGTCGTACGTGCGGTGCTTGGATCGGATTGGATCACGACGCGAGTATGACTACGCCAACCACGATCTCTAGAGAGTTAATGCTTTTACTCTACAAGGGTACATAGACACGCTCCCCTCTCATTGCTATGCATCTCCTATATTAGATCTTGGGTGTTCGTAGGAATTTTTTTGATTTTCATGCTTCATTCCCCATTAGTGGCATCATGAGCTAGGTCTATGCGTAGATGTATATGCACGAGTAGAACACAAAGAAGTTGTGGGCGTTGATGTTCAAATTGCTTACTTTCTTTGTCTTATTTGGATTCGACGGTATTGTGGGATGAAGCGGCTCGGACCAACCTTACTTGTCCTTGCACAAGAGATCGGTTCCACTGACTGACATGCAACTTGAATTGCGTAAAAGTGGCTTTGCGGGTGTCTGTCTCTCCCACCTTAGTTGAATCTAATTTGACAACGGCGGTCCTTGTAGAAGGTTAAAAGGCAACTTGTATATCAGCGTTGTGGTTTTGCATAGTTAAGAACGGTTCTTATAGTTTGCCCTAGCAGCCACGTAAAATTGCAACAACAAAGTAGAGGACGTCTAACTTGTTTTTGCAGGGCATGTTGTGATATGGTATGGCCAAAACGTGATGTGATATATGTTGTTGTATGAGGTGATCATGTTTTGTAATAGGTTCGCGAGTTGCATGTCGATGAGTAAGGCAACCGGCAAAAGCCATAGGGTTGTCTTTAATTTATTGTATGACCTTTGTGTCAATCTTTAAATGCCATGTAATTGCTTTGCTTTATTGCTATGATTTAGCAATAGTCGTAGAAGCAATAGTTGGCAGAGACAACCACATGATGGCACGATGATGGAGATCATGGTGTCATATCGGTGACAATGAAGATCATGCCGGTGCTTAGGAGATGGAGATCAAAAGCACAAGATGATAATGGCCATATCATGTCACATATAGATTGCATGTGTTGTTTATCTTTTTATGCATCTTATTTTGCTTAGGACAATGATAGCATTATAAGATGACCCCTTCACTTAATTTCAAGATAAAAAGTGTTCTCCCTGAGTATGCACCGTTGCGAAAGTTCGTTGTTTCGAAGCACCTCGTGATGATTGGGTGTGATAGACTCTTCGTTCGCATACAACGCAAGCCAGTTTTACACATGTGGAATACTTGGGTTAAACTTGACGAGCAGCATGTACATACATGGCCCCGGAACACGGAGGACCGAAAGGTCGAACATGAGTCATATAGTAGATATGATCGACATGGAGATGTTCACCATTGATGACCACCCAATCTCACGTGATGATCGGACATGGGTTAGTTGATTTGGATCATTTATCACTTAGACAACTTGAGGGATGTTCATTTAACTGGGAGTTCACTACTAATTTGATTAACTGAACGAATTATTATGAACATGGTCTTAATGTCTTTGCAAATTATGTTGTAGATCAATGGCTCGCGCTGTAGCTCCCCTGAATTTTAATGCGTTCCTAGAGAAAGCTAAGTTTAAAGATGATGGAAGACTGGGTCCATAATCTGAGGATTATCCTCACTACTGCACAGAAGGCTTATGTCCTTGATGCACCATTAGGTGTGCCACCCGCTCCCTCGATTGTAGATGCTATGAACATCTGGCAGACTCGAGTTGATGACTACTCGATAGTTCAGTGCGCCATGCTATACGGCTTAGAACCGGGGCTCCAAAGATGTTTTGACCACCATGGAGCATATGAGATGTTCCAGGAGCTGAAATTGGTATTTCAAGCTCATGCCCGGGTTGAGAGGTACGACACCTCCAACAAGTTCTTTAGATGCAAGATGGAGGAGAGCAACTCTGTTAGTGAGCACGTACTCAAGATGTGTGGGTACTACAATCGCTTGAATCAGTTGGGGGTTAATCTTCCAGATGAAGTAGCGATTGACAGAGTTCTTCAGTCACTGCCACCAAGCTACAAGGGCTTCGTGATGAAATATAATATGCAAGGGATGCAGAAAACGATCCCTGAGCTCTTCGCGATGCTTAAGGCCGCGGAGGTAGAAATCAAGAAAGAACATCAAGTGTTGATGGTCAACAAGACCACCAGTTTCAAAAAGAAAGGCAAGGGAAAGGAAGGGAACTTCAAGAAGAATGGCAAACCAGTTGGCCCTCCCGTGAAGAAACCCAAGACTGGACCCAAACCTGAGACTGAGAGCTTCTACTGAAGGGGAATGGCCACTAAACGGAATTGCCCCAAGTACTTGGTAGATAAGATGGCTGGCAACATCAACAAAGGTGTATTTGATATACATCTTATTGATGTGTACCTTACTATTGCTCGTAGTAGCGCCTGGGTATTTGATACTGGTTCGGTTGCTAATATTTGTAACTCAAAACAAGAGTTGCAGAATAAATGGAGACTAGCTAAGGACAAGGTGATGATGCGCATTGGAAATGGCTCCAAGGTTGATGTGATCGCCATCGGCACGCTACTTCTACATCTACCTTCGGGATTAGTTTTAAACCTAAATAATAATTATTTGGTGCCTGCGCTAAGAATGAACATTATATCTGGACCTTGTTTATTGCGAGACGGTTATTCATTTAAGTCAGAGAATAATGGTTGTTCTATTTACATGAATAATATCTTTTATGGTCATGCACCCCTTGTGAATGGTTTATTCTTGTTGAATCTCGATCGTAGTGATACACATGTTCATAATATTGATGCCAAAAGATGCAAAGTTAATGATGATAGTACCACATACTTGTGGCACTGCCGCTTAGGTCATATTGGTGTAAAGCGCATGAAGAAACTCCATGCTGATAGACTTTTGGAATTACTTGATTATGAATCATTTGAAACATGTGAACCATGCCTTATGGGTAAGATGACTAAAACCCTGTTTTCCGGTACAATGGAGCGGGCAAGTGACTTATTGGAAATAATACATATCGATGTATGCGGTCCGATGAGTGTTGAAGCACGCGGTGGATATCGCTATTTTCTTAACTTCACGGATGATTTGAGTATATATGGGTATATTTACTTAATGAAACACAAGTCTGAAAATTTTGAAAAGTTCAAGGAATTTCATAATAAAGTGAAGAATCATCGTAACAAGAAAATAAAGTTTCTACGATCTGATCGTGGAGGTGAATATTTGAGTTATTAGTTTGGCACACATTTAAGACAATGTGGAATTGTTTCGTAACTCATGCCGCCTAGAACACCATAACGTAATGGTGTGTCTGAACGTCGTAATCGTACTTTATTGGATATGGTACTTTCTATGATGTCTCTTACTGATTTGCCACTATCGTTTTGGGGTTATGCATTAGAGGCAGCCGCATTCACTTTAAATAGGACACCATCTAAATCCGTTGAGACGACACCATATGAACCCCCGCCGGTATGGTGCCTTACATCGTCGATGTTAACGCGGCGCCGCTCTTCTCCGAGTATTCTTCGCCACAGCTCGTCCGGGCGCGGCCGGCGGCCGGGGAGCAGATGGTGCCCACACGCTGTTCGCTGCAATGCCCAGAGCGGGGGAGCCGGCGTATGACGCGGACAACGAGATACTCGACATCATCCACAAAGGAGGAGGGGACTATGAGGACGGGCAGGTGGAAGACTCAGATCTAACACTGTCCGTCAACAACCACCAGCAGCAGTCCTACACCCAGACGGTCACACAACAATCCTACACCCAGACCAACGATGGCACACAGCAACAGCAGTATTGGGCCGCCAACGAGTAGCATTCGAAGGATGAGGAGGAGGAGTAGGAGGACGGCGACGACGATGATCCGGATCATACTGCCCGCGATCCGAAGAAGAAGGGTAGAGGAGAAAGTTTCAACATGCGGGAGGACGAGCTGTTGTGCGATGCATGGTTGGCCACTAGCCTTGATCCTCTCCACAACATGGAGCAAAAGGGCACAACCTTTTCGAGGAACATCCACATATGGTTCCATGAACACAAGCATTTTCGTGCCCTACTCCGACGCGGTCATCCGCAACCGTGAGTGGAAGTCCCTCAACCATCGATGGTAAACCATCCAAGAGGTCGTGTCCAAGTATTGCGGGCACTTGAAGCATCTCATCGCACGTTGGCCTAGCGGTGCACAAATCATCAAGCAAGTAAGTTGATCACTAGCTGGATATGCTTTAGTTTTGTTGATCACTAGCCGGACATGTATTGTTTTGTTGCTCACTAGACGGATATGCATTGTTTCACTTTGTAGCTTACTCGTGCTTGTGTGGTGTACAAGAAGTTGGAGAAGAAGTCCTTCACCGCCATGTGTTGTTGGTTGAAGTTGAATGGGCAACCGAAGTGGAACATTTTCATTGCCAAAACCGCCACCCAAGTCAACAAGGAAGAAACCGATGACCCTACCGACCCAACCCAAGAACCGCCGAAGAAGGTTAGAAGAAATTTACGGGGCAAGAAGTGGGAGGAGGAGAGGGCGAAGCGAGAAGGTGCGGCGGCCAAGCTGACGGAGAGGTTCAAGAACATCTTGGCGAAGGAGGAGGCATGCGTGAGGTGCTCGGACATCAAGGAGGAGAGGAAGGCGGAGAGGTTCAAGCAGTTGATGGAGGTGACGGAGAAGAAAATCAGGGTCGAAGAGAGGAGGACCATGATCGAAGAGATGAAGGTCGTGCTCGAGGAAAAGAGGGTGAAGATCGCCGCCAATGCGGAGGACGCCAAGATGCTGACCTTGAATGTCGACTCTTTGGATGCCGATGCTAGAATGATCGTGCAAGCTACCAGATGTTGTAGCGGCAGAAAGATGAGTTGGCGGCGGCGGAAGATGAGGACGCGGCGGAGGCGGACCCGGACGTGGAGGCTGCCTACGCAGCGGCGACGGCGCCTCCTTGATCGAGGAGCAACTTGCTGGGATTGCCGGTCCGGCAGGGCAGAAATGCACGGACTGTCGGACTGATGTTCTTTCGGGCATATAAAAACTAAGCATATTTGCCTCTTTTTGATTGTGATCAGGGATGCGATCCGGCGCGGGTGTGATCCGTCGCGTTGTGTGGATCAGCGTACATTTGAATTTGAATTTGCTGACAGGCATATACCGTGGACTGATCCCTGTCCGTGGACGGATGTAGAAGGAAATTTGCGGTCGGAGATGGCCTAACAAAATTTGTAAATTATGCCGACGCGTTCCGAACTTCTTTGTATGAAAAAAAAGATCTCCGTGGCCTTGCCGGAGGGTAAAGAAAGACTTGAATCACACCTTGGAGGCACGTAGAGGGGTCCGTAACGCGTTCTGGACTTGCTGCAGTGCATCGCGACAAACCTGGACCTGTGTCAGTGACCAGCTGGCATCAAGCACGACTAGGCACCCGACCCCTACCGGCCGTGCTCGCGCGTCCTTTAATACCGCCATGTCGGCCGCGCAAGATAGATCTCCGTATAGAAGAAGAGAAAACGCCAAGACAAAAACATACGTACTATAATACGTAGCCTCCGTATAGAAAACGCCAACATACGTATAGTATAAGTTCTTTTTTGACCACTCCACCTCATCAGTCGTGGTGTTAGGTTGCTACTTCAGAGTTCACCCGGTCAAGCCTGCAAAGCCTTCTGAGTTCTCACCTTTGTGCTGTGGCATTGACTGGGGCTGACTCTTCCTCCTCCGGCTTCCGACCTTGGTCGACGGGCAGGCGGCCGTCGTGTCTCTCGCCGGCGCCGGCGCGGAACCTCGCGTAGATGTCCCCCTTGTAAAAGCTCCACGTCCTCCACACCAGCACCAGCGACACGAGCGCGCCGAACACGGTGGCTGCCGCGATGATCAGGAACGACCGCTTGAAGCACTCCACGCCCAGGCACACCTTGTCCCGCCCGCCTCCCGCAGTGAACCCGCCGCCGGGCTGCTTCTCGGCCTCGGCGTCGTAGAGCCTCCCGGCGACCAGCACGTTCAGGATGTAGGACCCGACGGGGCTGGCCATGCCGCCGAAGTTGTACAGCGTGGAGTAGTACTTTAGCCCGAACACCTCGGAGATGATGGCAAACACGAGCGGCCACTGCGCGCCGAAGCAGAACCCGATGATCACGGACGCCACGTAGAGCGACTGCGGCACGCCGAGCGCGATCAGGACGTGCCCGGCGCAGGCGAGCAGGAGCACGCCGGTGAGCATCAGCGTGCGGGGGAGCTTGTACCGCTCGAGCAGGACCTCGGAGGCGAAGCCGGACGTGACGCGGCCGGCGTAGTTCCAGATGCTGATGAGGGAGACGAAGGTGTTGATGCTCTTGGCCGGGTACCCCAGCGACTGCCCGATCTGGCCCATGTTGTCGATCGCCGTCAGCGTCCCGCCGACGCCGCAGATGGTCGCCACGAACAGCACCAGCATGTCCACGCTCACAAGCGCCTGCAGGATCGTGTAGTCCTCCCCCCTCGCCGGCGGCCGGAACATGTTCTTCACGCACCCGCCGAAAGAGCACGAAGAGGACGGCGGCGGCTCCGACGATGCCTGTTGCTCTGCTTTGGCGCCGGTGGACATTTCGACTTGTGCTGGCTCGCCAGCCACCGTGATGGTTGGCGGCGGGTCGTTGGCGAGGAGGGCGGCGTCCAGTTCGCGCTCGCGGTAAATCTTGTACTCCTGCTTGATGACCACGCAGAGCGGGAGGAAGAGGACGATGAGGAGCGCTGCGGCCGCCATGGAGTAGGCTCCGTGGGAGAAGGTAAACTGCTTCTGCACGACGATCATGACGAGCAGGTAGCAGGCGAGCGCGATAGAGATGTAGAGGAAGCAGAAGAAGGGGTCGCCGCTGGTCTCCTGCCCGCCGCGCCGGCGCGGGTACGGCATGATCCGTATGGTGTGCACGAACACGACGGAGATTGCCGCCGGCAGCCACGCGATGAGGAGGATGAGCGACTTGGTGTCGTCGCCGTAGAAGGCGAGGTAGAGCTGCGTGTAGACAGCGCCGCTGAGGCCGACGAAGCCCTTGAGTATCCCGAGCACGTTGCCGCGGCTCTCCGGGAAGTTCTTGACGCAGGTGACGAGGGCGCCGGTGTTGGCGAACGACTGCGAGTTGGCGCCGATGAAGATGTAGAGGCAGACGAGCCAGACAGGCGGGCGGGAGGTGCGGCCGTCGACGGCGAGGTAGACCATGAGGTACCCGACAAGATTCATGGCGGCGCCAATGGCGAGCACGACCCACGGCGGCGTGACCTCGTTGATGAGCCCCGAGAAGACGCCGAGGTTGGCGCCGAGGTCCTTGAAGAAGGAGATGGTGTTGAGCGTCTGTTGATTGTACCCCAGCGACGACTTGAGCGTCTTGGAGTAGATGCTGAAGATGTAGGTCGCCCCCGACGCCGTGAGGATGGCGAAGCTCGCGAACACCGTGAACCACCTCCCCACGGCCACCTGCCGGGCGAACCACGGCGTGAAGATCACGCGGAGCGGGCCCTTCGGCGCCGCCGCCGGCGACCCGCCGCCGCTGCTGCCGGAGACCGCGTCGAACACCATGGCGCCCGGCGTGGAAGGCTTCCTTTTCCTTTTCTGTTGCTGCTTGTTTCAGCCTTTCGGGGGTTGGTTGGTGTTTGGTGCTGTACTAGTACTGCTACTATCTTGGTCGTAAGTTTGTAAAAGTAGTATGTTCCTGTGCGTGGTCGTTGGGCTTAATCTGTTCTTGTGCGTTTTGAGTGAAAAAGATTCTTTCACATTGCTTTGGTTGAGTGGGCTAATTGGGGTTTCACACACGTTTAGTACCGGCAGAGACTTAGAGAGATAATGTAGCTTGACAAATGTGCACTCGTTTTTTCTATACAGGGAAATCACGCCAGACATGCGCCAAGAAGTCGTACTACTCCTACCTTAAAGATGGAAAAAAAATTACATGAGACCAGGTCTCACGGGCTAGCAGGTGAGACCCACCCTGATGGATGACACGTGACATTCATAAATCACAAAGAATCTACCACACCCGCAGGTGAGACCCACCCTGATGGATGACACTTGGCATTCACAAAGCATCTAATCTCTCCTCCCTGATTTCAGGTGGGGGGTGGGGTAGATTCTTTGTGATTTATGAATGTCACGTGTCATCCATCAGGGTGGGTCTCACCTGCTAGCCCGTGAGACCTGGTCTCGTAGAATTCTTTTCCCTTAAAGATTGGGGGCTGCCATGCGTCAGCCAAGATCCGCCTCCTCGCGAGCTGTTAGGTACGACAAAATCAAGCGGCAGATGTCTTTCTCTTTTTTTCAACAATGATCTTGTTGCGGAAACTCTTGTAATACAGATTGTGTTGCAAATTTTTTTACAACATCGGTCGTGTTGCGGAATTTTTTTTTTTTGCAACATAGGTCGTGTTGCAAAAAAAAATCCTGTCTTCATTTTTTGCAACAAAGATATTATTGCAGAAAAACTTTGCAACTGAGGTGATGTTGCAATTTTTTTTTCTTTATCTTCACCTCTATATGGTGTCGCGAAAGAAGCTTATGCAACATAACTGATGTTGCAGAAATCTTTCTCGCAACAGAGTAGATGTTGCAAAATAAAAACACCACCGTGGTTCACCGCGAGCCCATCGAAAGTAGAGAGACATGCATGGTCCAGTAGGCCACGTGTTGATCAAGGGAGGCGGCGGACACCCGCGCTAGATTCACCGGTTGAGCGATAGCCTTTTCCATAAAGATTCGGAAGGAAAATAAGTCATCAGTGCCCCACTGGCCATAACTACTCCGAATTGTAGCTCTATCCCCATGGTCTTCACCTTTATCATTGAATATTCAGTAATTTCGGTGCATACTGAAATATTCGCCTTTCTGTCAAAATATTTTAGCAATTTTGTCAGCACAAACAAATTTTCAAATTATTTTGATTTTTAGAATATTTTGTTTGATCTCAATCGAATTGACAATTTTGGTCCTTTGGCCAAAATGATAACAAAATCACTGACAGTCAGTGATTTTGGATGCTGCTGAAATATTTTCAAAACTGAAATTTGAAACCATGGTACTACTACTTTCTGAAAATGGCCTTAAACCTAAAGATCTACTCCGTATAATTTATTTTTTTGCGGTGGATCGAGCGTACAAGTAAGAGGCGTGTCCATGATTGATAGCAACAAGCACGAGCTAATTGATGAGAGAGAAAGAGAGCAATGTGTGATTGGAAAGAAGTGGTGTGGCACTAGTGTATAGGACGAACGCGACGCGCGCGTATCATCGTCTCGATCGGCACGCCGTGGCGCATGTGTGGACCGGGAGACCCGCCGGCTCGCTGAGGTTGATTAGTCTAGACGACTCACTTGATTAAGCCAGCGAGTAATGTAAGCGCCGCGAAAGCTTGCTGTACGACATGACCAGTAGTGCTCCTTCATTTTGGAGCAGTTCCGTTCATCTCACAGTTGAAATATCTCTTCACTGATTCTTGCTGTGCTTAGTTATGTTTGCTGGACGCCTTACCCACCAAACAGCAACGTTTGCATCATCATTTAAACTGTAGCACATGGCTTGTCGGTTTTAAATAGCAAGGTTAGTTACATTCGAGCCCCTAGTTGTGTGTTACTAGCTCCGTCCTAGTTTATTGGTCATTTTCGTGTTTTGTGTCAAATTTTGATCAGAGATTTAACGAACAAAATATTAATGTATGTCACAAAAATTATATCATTGAATTCGTATTTAAACATAGTTTCAAATATATTTTTTATAACATACATTAACATTTTGATAGTTAAATTTAAGATCAAAATTTGGCATAAAGTACAAAGGAGATCAATAAATCAGGACGGGGGTAGTACCCGTTTGATATGCCCCTAGTTTCTAAAGAAAATATTGGTCCTGCCCAAGCCACTTATGATTTGCTCCTCTTATGATAGTTCCGGGCAATCAGCACCGTCGAATAACAAAGCATGCCAAGACCCCCCCTCCCCCTCCCCGCCCCGGTGACCTGCGAGACTCTTTGTAGTAACAATTTTGGCTTTAACCTTTTGTAATGGAAATTCAGGTGGGGAATCTCTCCTCCCTCCTTCGTTCGGGGAAAAAGCAAATCATTAATTAGGTGATAATAGTCTGACAATAATCCGATGTAATAATACTTATCTCTTCTCATACGTTTGCAAGCCAACACGTCGTTCGGTGTTGTCCACGCACAAGTGTTGGCATGGCATGCCCGGCTTTGTTCTGCGTACGGCTGATCTTCCGGACTTCAGCTTTCCATTCCCTTACCAGGCCAGCAATGTCAACAACGTGTTACATGTTTCTGGGCCAATCTGCTGCTCTAGCATTGAACAGTGGGATGATCTCCGCTAGTCGGTTTCCACCATCTACGGCGTTTGGGACCAGTGCAAGGCCAGGCTTAGAGCGTGGCAAATTCGATCCCTCAAATGCCCGCGGACGCGACCGAACGCGTTCGCGGACAGTGACCGGTCACGTCTCAAATTTATTACTCTGCATCCAAGCCTCTCATATTTCAACCCCTACATCCATACAAAGCACGTAAAAGAAATTCTAAGTACTACATACTACATGTTACCCTAGCTAGTCTTCGTCGTCGGAGATGTCCACGACGTCAGTGCCGGGCGCCGGGTGGACGGGCGCGTAGTAGGGCTCCGGCTCCTTCTTCTCCTCCTCGACCTCATCTGTAACACCCCATGTATTAAGCTACAGTAATCACCCTGTTGATAATGCCATGTCATCAGGATCAACAGTGCTTAATCATCATTAGTAATAAATTCCTTTCAAATTCAAACTCCAATGGAAATTCAAACTAAAAGTGTAAATAAAAGTTGTTCAACATAGAAACTAAAATGTTTATAATATTGTAAATATTCCAGAGACAATTCTAAAATTATAACCAACAATAAATAAACAAATTAGGTGACTTTAACATTACCAAAACAGCAAGGTTTAATACATTTTATTTAGTATAAAATTTGTGTGAACTCCGTTTGTCTGCAAAATAATTTTTGGCAGCAGTAAATAATGCCTAACATTTAATGGTGCAAGTCACATGTTTTACTAAAGTCATCTGGTGGCCTAACTAATTACAAAACAGAGATATAAGAATAAAAAAAATAGAAAAGGTAAAAATAAAACAAAAAGAAAAAAAGAACAGAACCCCCACCCCTTTGGGCCAATCGGCCCAGCTGGCCAGCCGGCCGGTCCAGCCACCCCCACTACACCTACCCCCCCACCCACTTCCCAGAAACCCTAGCCGATCCCCCTTCCCCCCCCCCCCCCACTCCCTCGTCCCTTCCCCCCCTCTCCCGATCCAGGTTTGGATCGGGCGCTCGACGCCGAGCCCCGCAGCGCTCGCCTGACGCCGCGCCCCGTCGCCCTACGCCTCGACCTCGTGGACGCCATCACCGTCTCCTCCTCGCCGGCCTCGTCAAGCCTCGCCGCCCCTCGTCTTGGCAACGGCGGTGAGGCCCCGTCCGTCCCTTCTCCCCCTCCTGCACGCCCGCACCACGCCCGAACTCCTGTCGAGCTCGCGCTCGCGCCCGCACCGCGTCGCAGCCCGCTCCGCCCAGCTGCTCCGCCCGCCCGCTGCCATCCGCGGCGCTCACTGCTGCTGCCGATCCCCTGCCGCTCTGCTGCGCCCGCCGGCAGCCCCTTCGCCCGCAGCTGCTCACGCCACGCGCCTCGTGCACCCTCTGCTCCACCCTGCCGCGTGCTCCGACAGCGTGGCCGCGGCCCCCCCTGCTTCCTCGTCGCCCAGCGACCTCGCCCCGCACCGAGCGGGTTTCGTCCCAACGCCCGGGCTCGCCCCGCCGCGCGCCCGCGCCCCTCCTGGAGAGCCCCGTCGCCGTTCCTGCTGCTGCTGCGGCTAGCGGCACGCCGTCGCCCGGCCCCGCGTGTTCGCAGGTCCCCTGCTGCGCCCGCCTCTCGCTCGCGACGGCCGCCCCTCCCTCCGCCGGCGCCACCCGCCGCCACCGGCCTCGCCCTGCTCACCAACGCCGTCCGCGGTGACACCAGGCCACGCCCGGCTCGCCGCACTCGCTGGCCGCAGTCAGCTGCGCCCCGCCCCGCGCGCCTCTGGGCGTGCGCCCGAACGAGCGGGTGCTGGGCACCCGTCACGCCCGCGCCCGCTATGGCCACATGGGCCGATGACAGCTGGACCCCACCCCCAGAATGTATTAAAAAAATATAAATAAAAGGAAATATAAATAAATAATAAAAATATAAATAAATTAATTAACTTAATTAATTAACCTAATTAATTCTATTTAAATAACTAATTAAGATTTATTAACTTAATGACTTAATTAACCTAATTAACTACTGTTAATTAACTAAACAGGCTGCTGATGTCATGCTGACGTCATCATCACTATTCTGGATAATGTTGAATTAAAATAATTAAATAAATTCAGAAAATGATTAAAACTTTAGAAAATCATATAAAATAATCCGTAGCTCAGATCGAAAAACTTTGTACATGAAAGTTACTCAGAACGACGAGACGAATCCGAATACGCGGTCCGTTCGTCCGCCACATGTCCCTAACTATCCGAACATGGAACCGTTCCCCTCCGGTCATCTGTCTGACAAATGTCTGGAACCAGGAAAACATTCCCGGATGGATTCCTCCTTCCTCGATGACGTGCAACCATACGTTAGGACACACCCGGCACTACATATTGTCATGCCGTACTTTGCGTTGCTCATATTTGCTCTATATTTATACTGTTTCCTCCCCCTCTTCTCTCTCGTTAGACCCCGACGCAGTTCCCCGAGACCGACGCAGCTCCGGAGCCCGAAGACACCATTGACAACCTTGCCCTTGCCGCCGAGCAACCAGGCAAGCCCCCCCCCCCTTTGATCATCCCGATATCGCCCATTCTAATTTCTCATGCTTGCATTAGAATTGCTGCTGCTACTGCTTTACCTATTCTGATGCATAGCCTGTTATTGTAACCTGCTATTGAAACCTTATCTGCTTATCCTAAACTGCTTAGTATAGGCTGGGTAGAGACCTATCAGTGACCCCACTTATCCCGACTGCCCCGCTGGATGATCAGAAGACCCGATCAACGGGATTGAAGAGCAGGCCCCGGCACCGCACATCACCCCCCCCCCCTCCTAGTTGTAACGACACTGCAGCGTTACTATCGAGTGCCGAGGGTGATACCTCGTGTAGCACTTCTGATGTTAACTCTGTAGGGTAGCTATTCGGTCGTGGTCATCGAGGGTGATTCCTCCTTCACTGCTTCCGATAACGACGCCGTCGTACAACACCTCAAGTGTGAACCCAGCGAGGGTGATTCCTCCGAGTTCACCTTGACGGATACATCGAGTAGGAATCCAACGAGGGTGATACCTCGGATTCCCCTGATGTTATGGACACACGGATACTTGGACTGTACTGTTGTTACTTGGAAAGGCGGGTCGACCCTGAGGGGTACCCGCGTGCGCCTGAGAGGCGAGTGTTGTGAAGACGGGTGCCTGTATGGTGCCCGAGTGATGAATACGAGGCGCGGCCGGACATTCTTAACCCTTGCAGCAAGTCCTCGAGACGGGGCGACGGGGTCACATCTTTCGTGAGTCTCTGCTCATTACCGCAAGCCCAAGGTACTAACGATTTGGATATTTGATCCGAGCAGGCCTCTGGCCTGATAGCACTAACCATCATATGGGCATAGTATGGGCGTTCTGCATCGTATGCATCAGCCGAAAGCTCTGTCAGACGTCCAGTTCAGCATGGCGGCACGGTCGGATCGTGTCGGCCACCCGAGGCGATGCTGGTATCCACCCTGTGCGCAACGACCCGGAGGGCGAGGGGCGATGGCCAAGACCCCCTTGCGCTTAGGATGTAGACCGGCGGGGACCTCTCTGCTGAGCTGTAGGTAGGGTTGCGATGTATCGTTTGGCCGAGGCCGGGCATGACCCAGGAAAGTGTGTCCGGCCGGAGTTAATCGAGCGTGTTGGGTAAGTTGGTGCACCCCTGCAGGGAAGAAAACTTCTATCGATAGCCTGTCCTACGGTAACGGACACTCGGAGTTGTATCCTGATTGATACAATTTAGAACTGGATACTTGGATACTATGGCTCTGGGATTGCTTCTCGCAGGGAGTCGAGAAGGGATCTCAGGACGAGGTTGATGACTGTATGGCTCTGGGATTGCTTTCTCGCAGGGAGTCGAGAAAGGATCTCTGGGTGAGGTTGAGACTTAATGATACTGCTACATTATATGGTACTGTCTACACTCTTCTAATGCTGCAAGACCTCTGAAGATGCTAGTCTTCGATAGGACTAGGCCTTCTTTCTATTCTGGCATTTCTGCAGCCCAGTCCACATATACAGCCTCCCCTTGAAAATGTTGCATATGTAGTGTAGATCCTTGCTTGCTGAGTACTTCTGAGTACTCACGGTTGCTTTGTTTTCCTTTTCTCCCCATATCAGTTTGACGTGACCGAGATGACGGAGCCCCTAAGATAGATGCCCCGTCGATCGACTACTACTACTACTACCCAGAGGATGGATACTACCACGAGTTGACTGACGACGAGGAGTAGGATCGGAGGGTCCCAGGCAGGAGGCCTGCGCCTTTCGATCGTAGTGTTTTCTTTTGCCCTGCCTTCTAAGGGCTTATCTGTGTTTTCTTTTATATCTGTACTCAGATATCTGATGCTTCCGCTGACGCTTGTACGCAAGCTTATGTATTCGAGCCCTCGAGGCCCCTGGCTTGTAATATAAAGCTTGTATGACTTTATTTATGTTTTAGAGTTGTGTTGTGATATCTTCCCGTGAGTCCTTAGGCTTGATCGTGTCCATTTGCATGTATGATTAGTGCATGATTGAGCCGGGGGCGTCACAAGTTGGTATCAGAGCCGACTGCCTGTAGGAATCCCCCTTTCCTACTCCTTGGCCGAAGTTGAGTCTAGAAACCGAAAAACTAATTTACTAACTTGGTTGTGTGGGTTATGGGCCCACGTCGCCAATTGGGTGGTATTAGGATCTTTTACTCCTCGATCTTTACTCTGGGACTCTGATCTCTCTTCTATTCGGGTTAAAATTTTACTAACTCCAACATTAGGTTCTCGTGATCACATCTACCCGGTGTTCTAAAAATTTCCCCCTTCCTTCAAGATTGCGGGCCAGGTTCTGCTTGCAGGATCCTTTTATCGTGGGCACCCTGTGTTGTCACTTGCAGATTCCTCGCTCCAATAGTTTTCTCCGACGTTGATGTAGCCTTTGCTATGTCTCGTTGTGTACTTCCCTACCGCGTGCCTGCGCGCCGCCTAGTTTGTCTAGCTGCGAGCGTTCCCGTGCGCGCACTATCCGTTTGAATCCAACTCTGTGCATGGATTGGTATGTCTATGACGACTACTATTATATATCTAATGCCTATCCTGTTCTTCCCATGTTACATCATGAATAACTCCATACACCTGCAGTTCTTCTTGCTAAACTGCCCCTGTTGATTTGGCAGGATGGCTGACGATCCTCCACCTCCACCATATATTGCCGCAATGATGCAGCAGTTTATGACCGGACTAATGGCTCAATTTCCAAACCAGAATGCTCAGCAACAGAATGCTCCAATAACTCTGGCAGAATTCATGCGCCTCAACCCGTCTGTTTTTCGCAGCTCGACTGATCCAATGGATGCTGATGATTGGCTCCGTGACATTACCTTCCAGATGAAGTCGGCCAATGTTATCCCTGACAGTTACGTCACCTATGCGACGTATCACCTGAGGGGATCAGCTGCTCAATGGTGGGAAAGACACAAGGGTGTGTTGCCTGCTGAAACTGTAACCACTTGGCAGGAATTTCAGTCAGCTTTTCATGCACGATACATTCCTCAAGGTCTGATGGACCAGAAGAAGCAGGAGTTTCGCAAACTCTCACAGGGCAAAATGACTGTGGATGAATACCAGAGGAAATTTCTTGAATTGTCCCGCTATGCTGAAGTTGACGTCTGCACTGACGCCCGCAAGCAGGAGAAATTCCGTGAAGGACTACGTACTGATATAAAACTTGCACTTGTTGGCCATGATTGCACAGAATTCGCAATGCTTGTCAGCAAATCTTTCCAAGTTGAAACAACTCTGACTGAATACCAGGAGTCACTCAAGCGCACTCATGAAGCCGGCTCAACCTCGGGTCAGCCTGTTCAGAAACGTCGAGTCTGGATTCCACACAATGTTCATCATCGGCCTGCTCCAACACTAAGGCCGTCATATGTTGCACCTCGTTTGCCGTCACCGCCGAGACAGCTATCGGTTCATGATGGACCGCCTGAGGCTATGGCTTTTCATCAGGATGCACCACGTCCTCCCGTTGGTTGCAAGAAGAGCTGTCGGAACCGTCGTCTCAGAAACTGTAATGCCAGGCCGTCTGCTATAGTTCGAGTCCATGTCAACCAAGTTAACATGGAAGAAGCTCGACAGGACCCCAAAATTGTGATGGGCACCCTTCTAGTGAATTCAATCCCAGCTTCAGTCCTCTTTGATTCTGGAGCATCGCACTCCTTCATGTCCGAAAGTTTTGCACGAAGCCATGATATACCTTTCGAGGAGATGTCCACTCCATTAGTAATCCAATCACCTGGGGCTAATTGGCAAACTACCATGGTAAGCCACGGTAACCACATTGTGATTGGAGGATTGATGTTCCCCGTTGCTCTCATTGCTCTCAAGACCTCCAACATAGACATTATTCTGGGAATGGACTGGTTGAAGCCTCATAAAGTTTTGATTGACTGTGCCACTGAAACAGTCCGCCTCACACACCCTTCTGGCCAGAAAGTACAATACTCAGCTCGAATAGCTCAGGATGCTGAGACTCAAATATATGTTCTGAATGCATTGAATGCTTCACCTCTTGAAGGCATCGAGAATGTTCCAGTTGTTCGTGATTTTCAAGATGTCTTTCCAGAAGAACTTCCAGGAATACCCCCTGCTAGAGCTGTCGTTTGTCATCGACTTGAAGCCTGGCACTACCCCTATTGCGAAGCGTCCTTATAAGATGCCTCCGCATCATCTTCTCGAGCTTAAGGAAGAAATTGACACGTCACTTAAGAAAGGTTTCATCCGTCCCAGTTCCTCTGCTTGGGGAGCACCTTCACTCTTCGTTAAGAAGAAGGATGGAACTAACCGATTGGTTCAGGATTATCGGCCCATTAACCAAGCCACAATCCAGAACAAATATCCGCTTCCTCGGATCAATGATTTGTATGATCAACTTGCCGGTTCCTCAGTATTCTCTAAGCTTGATTTGAGATTGGGATACCATCAGATCCGCGTTCGCGAAGAGGATATTCCGAAGACTGCATTTGTTACTCGCTATGGCTCTTACGAGTACACTGTCATGTCATTTGGCTTAACAAATGCTCCAGCCACATTCTTCCGTCTGATGAATTACATCTTCATGGATTACCTCGACAAATTTGGCGTGGTATATCTAGATGATATTCTGGTTTATTCGAAGAATAAGGAAGAACATGCCGAACACCTCCGTCTTGTACTGGAAAGGCTCCGAGAACACCAGTTGTATGCCAAATACTCCAAGTGTGAATTCTGGCTTTCTGAAGTAACGTACCTTGGTCATGTGATTTCCAAGGATGGAATTGCTGTTAACCCGGAACGAGTCCAGGCTATTCTTGACTGGACTCCTCCAAAGAACGTCAAGCAAGTCAGAAGTTTTCTCGGCCTTGCAAGTTATTGCCGTCGTTTTGTCGAGAATTTTTCAAAGATTGCTAAGCCTTTGACTGATCTGCTTCACAAAGGCGTTAAGTTCGAATGGACAGAAAAATGTCAGGAAAGTTTCCAGACACTCAAAGACAAGCTGACATCTGCCCCAGTACTATGTCCTCCAGATACCCGCAAAGACTTTGTGATCTATTGTGACGCATCCCGTGAAGGATTAGGCTGTGTCCTAATGCAAGAGCGTAAAGTGATTGCTTATGGCTCTCGTCAGTTGCGCCCGCATGAAGAGAATTATCCGGTACATGATTTAGAACTAGCTGCTGTCATCTATGCACTGCAGTTGTGGCGACATTACCTCCTCGGTAATCGTTGCGAGATATACACGGATCATAAAAGTCTGAAGTACTTGTTCACCCAGCCATCTCTAAACCTCCGTCAGCAAAGATGGATGGAGGCCATTGCGGACTATGATTTGGGTATTTCTTATACCCCTGGCAAGGCTAACATGATGGCTGATGCCTTAAGCCGCAAGTCCTATTGCGACAACCTCATGGTTAGGCGAGCTCAACCTCGTCTTTTTGAAGAATTGTGCAAGCTGAATCTGCGTATTGTTCCACAGGGCTCTCTAAATAACCTTGTGATACAACCAGATCTTGAGAAAGCTGTTAAGAATGCGCAAGCTAAAGATGCTGAAATTGATCTGATGAAGAAAGACCTTCACCTTGTAAAGTACAGGAATTTCTCGTTGTCTGAAGATGGAACTTTGTATTTCAGAAACCGCATTGTCGTACCTCGCTTCGAGCTTATGACCGACAAGGTCATGAAGGAGGCACATGATACCCCGCTGTCTATACATCCGGGTAGCACCAAGATGTATCGTGATCTCCGTCAAAGGTACTGGTGGTCTAGAATGAAGCAGGACATTGCTCGCTATGTTGCTGAATGTGATGTGTGTCGTCGCGTTAAAGCAGAACATCAGAAGCCTGCTGGAATTCTGCAACCGCTTCCTATTCCTTTATGGAAATGGGATAAGGTTCAGATGGATTTCATTACTGGCCTTCCCAGGTCACAGAAGGGTCACGATGCTCTTCTTGTAGTCGTCGACCAACTTTCTAAAGTTGCACATTTTCTGCCTGTCAAAGAGACAATCACTGCTAGTCAGTTAGCAGAGTTGTATATCTCCAGAATTGTATCACTCCACGGTATTCCGAAGGAGATCAGTTCGGACCGTGGCGGTCTTTTCACTTCCAAATTCTGGGAAAGTTTCCAAACAGCTATGGGAACTCATATTACCTGGAGTTCAGCTTATCACCCCCAATCCCAAGGCCAAGTCGAGCGAGTCAATCAAGTGCTTGAAGACATGCTTCGGGCTTGTGTTATTTCTTTCGGTAAGAAGTGGGAAGAATCTCTTCCATATGCGGAATTCTCATATAACAACAGCTATCAAGCCAGCTTGAAAATGGCTCCCTTCGAAGTTCTATATGGACGTAAGTGTCGAACCCCTCTGAATTGGTCAGAAACTGGGGAACGACCGCTCGTGGGTCCGGATATTATTCAACACGCCGAAGAACAAGTCCGTATCGTTCGAGAAAATCTCAAGGCGGCTCAGGACCGCCAGAAGAGCAACTATGATCGCAAACGATGGGGTTTGACTTATCAACCTGGTGATCAAGCTTATCTGCGAGTCACCCCGATGAAAGGCACCCACCGTTTCGGAATCAAGGGCAAGCTAGCTCCGCGCTACATTGGTCCTTTCCGCATTGTTGCTAGACGTGGTCAGGTGGCATATAAATTGGAATTGCCGCCGCAATTCTCTCATATCCACGACTTATTCCATGTGTCGCAACTTCGTAAATGCTTCAAGGAATCTCCGCACCGCGCAGTGGATCACGAGGTGCTCGAATTCCAAGATGACCTATCTTATAAGGAGCATCCGATCCGCATTCTCGATGAAGCTGAATGTCAGACCCGTCAGAAGGTTACCAAGTTCCTCAAAGTGCAGTGGTCAAATCATACTGAAGATGAAGCCACTTAGGAACGCGAGGATAATCTTCGTGCGGAATACCCCGATCTTTTCCCTTCTACCTCTTAATTCTCGGGACGAGAATTCTTGTTAGTGGAGGAGATTTGTAACACCCCATTTATTAAGCTACAGTAATCACCCTGTTGATAATGCCATGTCATCAGGATCAACAGTGCTTAATCATCATTAGTAATAAATTCCTTTCAAATTCAAACTCCAATGGAAATTCAAACTAAAAGTGTAAATAAAAGTTGTTCAACATAGAAACTAAAATGTTCATAATATTGTAAATATTCCAGAGACAATTCTAAAATTATAACCAACAATAAATAAATAAATTAGGTGACTTTAACATTACCAAAACAGCAAGGTTTAATACATTTTATTTAGTATAAAATTTGTGTGAACTCCGTTTGTCTCCAAAACAATTTTTGGCAGCAGCAAATAATGCCTAACATTTAATGGTGCAAGTCACATGTTTTACTAAAGTCATCTGGTGGCCTAACTAATTACAAAACAGAGATATAAGAATAAAAAAATAGAAAAGGTAAAAATAAAACAAAAAGAAAAAAGAACAGAACCCCCCCCCCTTGGGCCAACAGGCCCAGCTGGCCAGCCCAGCCACCCGCACTACACCTACCCCCCCCCACTTCCCAGAAACCCTTGCCGATCCCCACTTCCCCCCCACTCCCTCGCCCGTTCCCCCTCTCCCGATCCAGGTTTGGATCGGGCGCTCGACGCCGAGCCCCGCAGCGCTTGCCTGACGCCGCGCCCCGTCGCCCTACGCCTCGACCTCGTGGACGCCGTCACCGTCTCCTCCTCGCCGGCCTCGTCAAGCCTCGCCGCCCCTCGTCTCGGCAACGGTGGTGAGGCCCCGTCCGTACCTTCTGCCCCTCCAGCATGCCCGCACCACGCCCGAGCTCCTGTCGAGCTCGCGCTCGCGCCCGCACCGCGTCGCCGCCCGCTCCGCCCAGCTGCTCCGCCCGCCCGCTGCCATCCGCGGCGCTCACTTCTGCTGCCGATCCCCTGCCGCTCTTCTGCGCCCGCCGGCAGCCCCTTCGCTCGCAGCTGCTCGCGCCACGCGCCTCGTGCACCCTCTGCTCCACCCTGCCGCGTGCTCCGACAGCGTGGCCGCGGCCCCCCCTGCTTCCTCGTCGCCCAGCGACCTCACCCCGCACCGGGCGGGTCTCGTCCCAGCGCCCGGGCTCGCCCTGCCGCTCGCCCGCGCCCCTCCTGGAGAGCCCCGTCGCCGTTCCTGCTGCTGCTGCGGCTAGCGGCACGCCGTCGCCCGGCCCCGCGTGTTCGCAGGTCCCCTGCTGCGCCCGCCTCTCGCTCGCGACGGCCGCCCCTCCCTCCGCCGGCGCCACCCGCCGCCACCGGCCTCGCCCTGCTCACCGGCGCCGTCCGCGGTGACCCCAGGCCACGCCCAGCTCGCCGCACTCGCTGGCCGCAGTCAGCTGCGCCCCGCCCCACGCGCCTCTGGGCGTGCGCCCGAACGAACGGGTGCTGGGCACCCGTCACGCCCGCGCCCGCTATGGCCACATGGGCCGATGACAGCTGGACCCCACCCCCAGAATGTATTAAAAAAATATATAAATAAAAAGAAATAAAAATAAATAATAAAAATATAATTAAATTAATTAACTTAATTAATTAACCTAATTAATTCTATTTAAATAACTAATTAAGATTTATTAACTTAATGACTTAATTAACCTAATTAACTACTGTTAATTAACTAAACAGGCTGCTGATGTCATGCTGACGTCATCATCACTATTCTGGATAATGTTGAATTAAAATAATTAAATAAATTTAGAAAATGATTAAAACTTTAGAAAATCATATAAAATAATCCGTAGCTCAGATCGAAAAACTTTGTACATGAAAGTTACTCAGAACGACGAGACGAATCCGAATACGCGGTCCGTTCGTCCGCCACATGTCCCTAACTATCCGAACATGGAACCGTTCCCCTCCGGTCATCTGTCTGACAAATGTCTGGAACCGGGAAAACATTCCCGGATGGATTCCTCCTTCCTCGGTGACGTGCAACCATACGTTAGGACACACCCGGCACTACATATTGTCATGCCGTACTTTGCGTTGCTCATGTTTGCTCTATATTTATACTGTTTCCTCCCCCTCTTCTCTCTCGTTAGACCCCGACGCAGTTCCCCGAGACCGACGTAGCTCCGGAGCCCGAAGACACCATTGACAACCTTGCCCTTGCCGCCGAGCAACCAGGCAAGCCCCCCCCCCTTTGATCATCCCGATATCGCCCATTCTAATTTCTCATGCTTGCATTAGAATTGCTGCTGCTACTGCTTTACCTATTCTGATGCATAGCCTGTTATTGTAACCTGCTATTGAAACCTTATCTGCTTATCCTAAACTGCTTAGTATAGGCTGGGTAGAGACCTATCAGTGACCCCACTTATCCTGACTACCCCGCTGGATGATCAGAAGACCCGATCAACGGGATTGAAGACCAAGCCCCAGCACCGCACATCACCTTCACCCCCCCCCCCCCCCCCTCCTAGTTGTAACGACACTGCAAGCGTTACTATCGAGTGCCGAGGTGATACTCGTGTAGCACTTCTGATGTTACTCTGTAGGGTAGCTATTCGGTCTTGGTCATCGAGGGTGATTCCTCCTTCACTGCTTCCGATAACGACGCCGTCGTACAACACCTCAAGTGTGAACCCAGCGAGGGTGATTCCTCCGAGTTCACCTTGACGGATACATCGAGTAGGAATCCAACGAGGGTGATACCTCGGATTCCCCTGATGTTATGGACACACGGATACTTGGACTGTACTGTTGTTACTTGGAAAGGCGGGTCGACCCTGAGGGGTACCCGCGTGCGCCTGAGAGGCGAGTGTTGTGAAGACGGGTGCCTGTATGGTGCCCGAGTGATGAATACGAGCGGCGGCGCCATTCTTAACCCTCACGTCAAGTCCTCGGACGGGGCGACGGGGTCACATCTTTCGTGAGTCTCTGCTCATTACGCAAGCCCGGTACTAACGATTTGGATATTTGATCCGAGCAGGCCTCTGGCCTGATAGCACTAACCATCATATGGGCATGTATGGGCGTTCTGCATCGTATGCATCAGCCGAAAGCTCTGTCAGACGTCCATTTCAGCATGGCGGCACGGTCGGATCGTGTCGGCCACCCGAGGCGATGCTGGTATCCCCCTGTGCGCAACGACCCGGAGGGCGAGGGGCGATGGCCAACCCCCTTCGCTTAGGATGTAGACCGGCGGGGACCTCTCTGCTGAGCTAGTGGGTTGCGATTATCGTTTGGCCGAGGCGCATGACCCAGGAAAGGTGTCCGCCGGAGTTAATCGAGCGTGTTGGGTAGTGGTGCACCCCTGCAGGGAGAAAACTTCTATCGATAGCCTGTCCTACGGTAACGGACACTCGGAGTTGTATCTGATTGATACAATTTAGAACTGGATACTTGGATACTATGGCTCTGGATTGCTTCTCGCAGGGAGTCGAAAGGGATCTCAGGACGAGGTTGATGACTGTATTGGCTCTGGATTGCTTTCTCCGCAGGGAGTCGAGAAAGGATCTCTGGTGAGGTTGAGACTTAATGATACTGCTACATTATATGGTACTGTCTACACTCTTCTAATGCTGCAAGACCTCTAAGATGCTAGTCTTCGATAGGACTAGGCCTTCTTTCTATTCTGGCATTTCTGCAGCCCAGTCCACATATACAGCCTCCCTTGAAAATGTTGCATATGTAGTGTAGATCCTTGCTTGCTGAGTACTTCTGAGTACTCACGGTTGCTTTTGTTTTCCTTTTCTCCCCATATCAGTTTGACGTGACCGAGATGACGGAGCCCTAAGATAGATGCCCCGTCGATCGACTACTACTACTACTACCCAGAGGATGGATACTACCACGAGTTGACTACGACGAGGAGTAGGATCGGAGGGTCCCAGGCAAGCCTGCGCCTTCGATCGTAGTGTTTTCTTTTGCCCTGCCTTCTAAGGGCTTATCTGTGTTTTCTTTTATATCTGTACTCAGATATCTGATGCTTCGCTGACGCTTGTACGCAAGCTTATGTATTCGAGCCCTCGAGGCCCCTGGCTTGTAATATAAAGCTTGTATGACTTTATTTATGTTTTAGAGTTGTGTTGTGATATCTTCCCGTGAGTCCTTAGGCTTGATCGTTCCATTTGCATGTATGATTAGTGCATGATTGAGCCGGGGGCGTCACAAGTTGGTATCAAGCCGACTGCCTTAGGAATCCCCCTTTCCTACTCCTTGGCCGAGGTTAGTCTAGAAACCGAAAACTAATTTACTAACTTGGTTGTGTGGGTTATGGGCCCACGTCGCCAATTGGGTGGTATTAGGATCTTTACTCCTCGATCTTTAACTCTGGGACTCTGATCTCTCTTCTATTCGGGTTAAAATTTTACTAACTCCAACATTAGGTTCTCGTGATCACATCTACCCGGTGTTCTAAAAATTCCTCCCCCTTCCTTCAAGATCGATGCGGGCAGGTTCTGCTTGCAGGATCCTTTTATCGTGGGCACCTTGTGTTGTCACTTGCAGATTCCTCGCTCCAATAGTTTTCTCCGACGTGAGTAGCCTTTGCTATGTCTCGTTGTGTACTTCCCTACCCGTGCCTCGCGCCGCCTAGTTTGTCTAGCTGCGAGCGTTCCCGTGCGCGCACTATCCGTGTTTGAATCCAACTCTGTGCATGGATTGGTATGTCTATGACGACTACTATTATATATCTAATGCCTATCCTGTTCTTCCCATGTTACATCATGAATAACTCCATACACCTGCAGTTCTTCTGCTAAACTGCCCCTGTTGATTTGGCAGGATGCTGACGATCCTCCACTCCACCATATTTGCCGCATATGCAGCAGTTTATGACCGGACTATGGCTCAATTTCCCAACCAGAATGCTCAGCAACAGAATGCTCCAATAACTCTGGCAGAATTCATGCGCCTCAACCCGTCTGTTTTTTCGCAGCTCGACTGATCCAATGGATGCTATGATTGGCTCCTGACGATACCTTCCAGATGAAGTCGGCCAATGTTATCCCTGACAGTTACGTCACCTATGCGACGTATCACCTGAGGGGATCAGCTGCTCAATGGTGGGAAAGACACAAGGGTGTGTTGCCTGCTGAAACTGTAACCACTTGGCAGGAATTTCAGTCAGCTTTTCATGCACGATACATTCCTCAAGGTCTGATGGACCAGAAGAAGCAGGAGTTTCGCAAACTCTCACAGGGCAAAATGACTGTGGATGAATACCAGAGGAAATTTCTTGAATGTCCCGCTATGCTGAAGTTGACGTCTGCACTGACGCCCGCAAGCAGGAGAAATCCGAGGACTACGTACTGATATAAAACTTGCACTTGTTGGCCATGATTGCACAGAATTCGCAATGCTTGTCAGCAAATCTTTCCAAGTTGAAACAACTCTGACTGATACCAGGAGTCACTCAAGCGCACTCATGAAGCCGGCTCAACCTCGGTCAGCCTGTTCAAGAAAACGTCGAGTCTGGATTCCACACAATGTTCATCATCGGCCTGCTCCAACACAAGGCCGTCATATGTTGCACCTCGTTTGCCGTCACCGGCCGAGACAGCTATCGGTTCATGATGGACCGCCTGAGGCTATGCTTTTCATCAGATGCACCACGTCCTCCCGTTGGTTGCAAGAAGAGACTGTCGGAACCGTCGTCTCAGAAACTGTAATGCCAGCCGTCTGCTATAGTTCGAGTCCATGTCAACCAAGTTACATGGAAGAAGCTCGACAGGACGACCCAAAATTGTGATGGGCACCCTTCTAGTGAATTCAATCCCAGCTTCATTCCTCTTTGATTCTGAGCATCGCACTCCTTCATGTCCGAAAGTTTTGCACGAAGCCATGATATACCTTTCGAGGAGATGTCCACTCCATTATTAATCCAATCACCTGGGGCTAATTGGCAAACTACATGGTAAGCCACGGTAACCACATTGTGATTGGAGGATTGATGTTCCCCGTTGCTCTCATTGCTCTCAAGACCTCCAACATAGACATTATTCTGGGAATGGACTGGTTGAAGCCTCATAAAGTTTTGATTGACTGTGCCACTGAAACAGTTCCGCCTCACACACCCTCTGGCCAGAAAGTACAATACTCAGCTCGAATAGCTCAGGATGCTGAGACTCAATATATGTTCTGAATGCTGAATGCTTCACCTCTTGAAGGCATCGAGAATGTTCCGTTTTTCTGATTTTCAGATGTCTTTCCAGAAGAACTTCCAAATACCCCCTCTAGAGCTGTCGTTTGTCATCGACTTGAAGCCTGGCACTACCCCTATTGCGAAGCGTCCTTATAAGATGCCTCCGCATCATCTTCTCGAGCTTAAGGAAGATTGACACGTCACTTAAGAAAGGTTTCATCCGTCCAGTTCTCTCTGCTTGGGGAGCACCTTCACTCTTCGTTAAGAAGAAGGATGGAACACCGATTGGTTCAGGATTATCGGCCCATTAACCAAGCCACAATCCAGAACAAATATCCGCTTCCTCGATCAATGATTTGTATGATCACTTGCCGGTTCCTCAGTATTCTCTAAGCTTGATTTGAGATTGGGATACCATCAGATCCGCGTTCGCGAAGAGGATTCCGAAGAGCATTTGTTACTCGCTATGGCTCTTACGAGTACACTGTCATGTCATTTGGCTTACAAATGCTCCAGCCACATTCTTCCGTCTGATGAATTACATCTTCATGGATTACCTCACAAATTTGGCTGGGTATCTGATGATATTTCTGTTTATTCGAAAAATAAGGAAGAACATGCCGAACACTCCGTCTTGTACTGGAAAGGCTCCGAGAACACCAGTGTATTGCCAAATACTCCAAGTGTGAATTCTGGCTTTCTGAAGTAACGTACCTTGGTCATGTGATTTCCAAGGATGGAATTGCTGTTAACCCGGAACGAGTCCAGCTATTCTTGACTGGACTCCTCCAAAGAACGTCAAGCAGCAGAAGTTTTCTCTGGCCTTGCAAGTTATTGCCGTCGTTTGTCGAGAATTTTTCAAAGATTGCTAAGCCTTTGACTGATCTGCTTCACAAAGGCGTTAAGTTCGAATGGACAGAAAAATGTCAGAAAGTTTCCAGACACTCAAAGACAAGCTGACATCTCCCCAGTACTATGTCCTCCAGATACCCGCAAAGACTTTGTGATCTATTGTGACGCATCCCGTGAAGGATTAGGCTGTGTCCTAATGCAAGAGCGTAAAGTGATTGCTTATGGCTCTCGTCAGTTGCGCCCGCATGAAGAAATTATCCGTACATGATTAGAACTAGCTGCTGTCATCTATGCACTGCAGTTGTGGCGACATTACCTCCTCGGTAATCGTTGCGAGATATACACGGTCATAAAAGTCTGAAGTACTTGTTCACCCAGCCATCTCTAAACCTCCGTCAGCAAAGATGATGGAGGCCATTGCGGACTATGATTTGGGTATTTCTTATACCCCTGGCAAGGCTAACATGATGGCTGATGCCTTAAGCCGCAAGTCCTATTTGCGACAACCTCATGGTTAGGCGAGCTCAACCTCGTCTTTTTGAAGAATTGTGCAAGCTGAATCTGCGTATTGTTCCACAGGCTCTCTAAATAACCTTGTGATACAACCGATCTTGAGAAAGCTGTTAAGAATCGCAAGCTAAAGATGCTGAAATTGATCTGATGAAGAAAGACCTTCACCTTGTAAAGTACAGAATTTCTCGTTGTCTGAAGATGGAACTTTGTATTTCAGAAACCGCATTGTCGTACCTCGCTTCGAGCTTATGACCGACAAGGTCATAGGAGGCACATGATACCCCTGTCTATACATCGTAGCACCAAGATGTATCGTGATCTCCGTCAAAGGTACTGGTGGTCTAGAATGAGCAGGACATTGCTCGCTATGTTGCTGAATGTGATGTGTGTCGTCGCGTTAAAGCAGAACATCAGAAGCCTGCTGGAATTCTGCAACCGCTTCCTATTCCTTTATGGAAATGGGATAAGGTTCAGATGGATTTCATTACTGGCCTTCCCAGGTCACAGAAGGGTCACGATGCTCTTCTTGTAGTCGTCGACCAACTTTCAAAGTTGCACATTTTCTGCCTGTCAAAGAGACAATCACTGCTAGTCAGTTAGCAGAGTTGTATCTCCAGAATTGTATCACTCCACGGTATTCCGAAGGAGATCAGTTCGGACCGTGGCGGTCTTTTCACTTCCAATTCTGGAAAGTTTCCAAACAGCTATGGGAACTCATATTACCTGGAGTTCAGCTTATCACCCCCAATCCCAAGGCCAAGTCGAGCGAGTCAATCAAGTGCTTGAAGACATGCTTCGGGCTTGTGTTATTTCTTTCGGTAAGAAGTGGGAAGAATCTCTTCCATATGCGGAATTCTCATATAACAACACTATCAAGCCAGCTTGAAAATGGCTCCCTTCGAAGTTCTATATGGACGTAAGTGTCGAACCCCTCTGAATTGGTCAAACTGGGGAACGACCGCTCGTGGGTCCGGATATTATCAACACGCCGAAGAACAAGTCCGTATCGTTCGGAAAATCTCAAGGCGGCTCAGGACCGCCAGAAGACAACTATGATCGCAAACGATGGGGTTTGACTTATCACCTGGTGATCAAGCTTATCTGCGAGTCACCCCGTGAAAGGCACCCACCGTTTCGGAATCAGGCAAGCTAGCTCCGCGCTACATTGGTCCTTTCCGCATTGTTGCTAGACGTGGTCAGGTGGCATATAAATTGGAATTGCCGCCGCAATTCTCTCATATCCACGACTTATTCCATGTGTCGCAACTTCGTAAATGCTTCAAGGAATCTCCGCACCGCGCAGTGGATCACGAGGTGCTCGAATTCCAAGATGACCTATCTTATAAGGAGCATCCGATCCGCATTCTCGATGAAGCTGAATGTCAAACCCGTCAGAAGTTACCAAGTTCCTCAAAGTGCAGTGGTCAAATCATACTGAAGATGAAGCCACTTAGGAACGCGAGGATAATCTTCGTGCGGAATACCCCATCTTTTCCCTTCTACCTCTTAATTCTCGGGACGAGAATTCTGTTAGTGGAGGAGATTTGTAACACCCCATTTATTAAGCTACAGTAATCACCCTGTTGATAATGCCATGTCATCAGGATCACCAGTGCTTAATCATCATTAGTAATAAATTCCTTTCAAATTCAAACTCCAATGGAAATTCAAACTAAAAGTGTAAATAAAAGTTGTTCAACATAGAAACTAAAATGTTCATATATTGTAAATATTCCAGAGACAATTCTAAAATTATAACCAACATAAATAAATTAGGTGACTTTAACTTACCAAAACAGCAAGGTTTAATACATTTATTTAGTATAAAATTGTGTGGAACTCCGTTTGTCTCCAAACAATTTGGCAGCAGCAAATAATGCCTAACATTTAATGGTGCAAGTCACATGTTTTACTAAAGTCATCTGGTGGCCTAACTAATTACAAACAGAGATATAAGAATAAAAAAATAGAAAGGTAAAAATAAAACAAAAAGAAAAAAGAACAGAACCCCCCCCCCTTGGGCCAACAGGCCCACTGGCCAGCCCAGCCACCGCACTACACCTACCCCCCCCACTTCCCAGAAACCCTTGCGATCCCCACTTCCCCCCACTCCCTCGCCGTTCCCCCTCTCCCGACCAGGTTTGGATCGCGCTCGACGCCGAGCCCCGCAGCGCTTGCCTGACGCCGCGCCCCGTCGCCCTACGCCTCGACCTCGTGGACGCCGTCACCGTCTCCTCCTCGCCGGCCTCGTCAAGCCTCGCCGCCCCTCTCTCGGCAACGGTGGTGAGCCCCCGTCGTACCTTCTGCCCCTCCAGCTCCCGCACCACGCCCGATCTGTCGAGTCGCGCTCGCGCACCGACCGCTCGCCCCCGCTCCGCCCAGCTGCTCCCCCGCCCCCTCCATCCTCCCTCACATCTTCTTGGCCATCCCCTCCGCTCTTCTCCCCCGCAGGCCCCTTCCTCCACTTCTCGCCCACGCGCCCTCCCCTCTGCTCCACCCGCCTGCGGTGCTCCGACAGCGTCCCCCGGCCCCCCCTGCTTCCCGTCACTCGCCGCGACCTCACCCGCACCGGGCGGTCTCGTCCCAGCGCCCGGTCCTCGCCCTCCGCTCGCCCGCGCCCCTCCTAGACCCCGTCGCCGTTCCTGTGCTGCTGCTGCGGCTAGCGGCACGCCGTCGCCCGCCCCGCGTGTTCGCAGGTCCCCTCTCTGCCCGCCTCTCGCTCCAGCGCCCCCCTCCCCCCCCTCCCCCGCCCACCCCCCCGACCCCTCCTCGCCCTGCTCACCGCCGTCCGCGGTGACCCCAGGCCACGCCCAGCTCGCCGCACTCGCTGGGCCGCAGTCAGCTGCGCCCCGCCCCACGCGCCTCTGGGCGTGCGCCCGAACGAACGGGTGCTGGGCACCCGTCACGCCCCGCCCGCTATGGCCACATGGCCGATGACAGCTGGACCCCACCCCAATGTATTAAAAAATATATAAATAAAAGAAATAAAAATAAATAATAAAAATATAATTAAATTAATTAACTTAATTAATTAACCTAATTAATTCTATTTAAATAACTAATTAAGATTTATTAACTTAATGACTTAATTAACCTAATTAACTACTGTTAATTAACTAAAACGGCTGCTGATGTCATGCGACGTCATCATCACTATTCTGGATATGTTGAATTAAAATATTATAAATTTAGAAAATGATTAAAACTTTAGAAAATCATATAAAAAAATCCGTAGCTCGATCGAAAAACTTTGTACATGAAAGTTACTCAGAACGACGAGACGAATCCGAATACGCGGTCCGTTCGTCCGCCACATGTCCCTAACTATCCGAACATGGAACCGTTCCCCTCCGTCATCTGTCTGACAAATGTCTGGAACCGGGAAAACATTCCCGGATGGATTCCTCCTTCCTCGGTTGACGTGCAACCATACGTTAGGACACACCCGCACTACATATTGTCATGCCGTACTTTGCGTTGCTCATGTTTGCTCTATATTTATACTGTTTCCTCCCCCTCTTCTCTCTCGTTAGACCCCGACGCAGTTCCCCGAGACCGACGTAGCTCCGGAGCCCGAAGACACCATTGACAACCTTGCCCTTGCCGCCGCGAGCAACCAGCAAGCCCCCCCCCCTTTGATCATCCCGATATCGCCCATTCTAATTTCTCATGCTTGCATTAGAATTGCTGCTGCTACTACTGCTTTACCTATTCTGATGCATAGCCTGTTATTGTAACCTGCTATTGAAACCTTATCTGCTTATCCTAAACTGCTTAGTATAGGCTGGGTAGAGACCTATCAGTGACCCCACTTATCCTGACTACCCCGCTGGATGATCAGAAGACCCGATCAACGGGATTGAAACCAAGCCCCAGCACCGCACATCACCCCCCCCCCCCCCTAGTTGTAATGACACTGCAGCGTTACTATCGAGTGCCGAGGGTGATACCTCGTGTAGCACTTCTGATGTTAACTCTGTAGGGTAGCTATTCGGTCGTGGTCATCGAGGGTGATTCCTCCTTCACCGCTTCCGATAACGAAGCCGTCGTACAACACCTCAAGTGTGAACCCAGCGAGGGTGATTCCTCTGAGTTCACCTTGACGGATACATCGAGTAGGAATCAAACGAGGGTGATACCTTGGATTCCCCTGATGTTATGGACACACGGATACTTGGACTGTACTGTTGTTACTTGGAAAGGCGGGTCGACCCTGAGGGGTACCCGCGTGCGCCTGAGAGGCGAGTGTTGTGAAGACGGGTGCCTGTATGGTGCCCGAGTGATGAATATGAGGCGCGGCCGGGCATTCTTAACCCTTGTAGCAAGTCCTCGAGACGGGGCGACGGGGTCACATCTTTCGTGAGTCTCTGCTCATTACCGCAAGCCCAAGGTACTAACGATTTGGATATTTGATCCGAGCAGGCCTCTGGCCTGATAGCACTAACCATCACGTGGGCATAGTATGGGCGTTCTGCATCGTATGCATCAGCCGAAAGTTCTGTCAGACGTCCAGTTCAGCATGGCGGCACGGTCGGATCGTGTTGGCCACCCGAGGAGATGCTGGTATCCACCCTGTGCGCAACGACCCGGAGGGCGAGGGGCGATGGCCAAGACCCCCTTGCGCTTAGGATGTAGACCGGCGGGGACCTCTCTGCTGAGCTGTAGGTAGGGTTGCGATGTATCGTTTGGCCGAGGCCGGGCATGACCCAGGAAAGTGTGTCCGACCGGAGTTAATCGAGCGTGTTGGGTAAGTTGGTGCACCCCTGCAGGGAAGAAAACTTCTATCGATAGCCTGTCCTACGGTAACGGACACTCGGAGTTGTATCTTGATTGATACAATTTAGAACTGGATACTTGGATACTATGGCTCTGGGATTGCTTCTCGCAGGGAGTCGAGAAGGGATCTCAGGACGAGGTTGATGACTATATGGCTCTGGGATTGCTTTCTCGCAGGGAGTCGAGAAAGGATCTCTGGGTGAGGTTGAGACTGAATGATACTGCTGCATTATATGGTACTGTCTACACTCTTCTAATGCTGCAAGACCTCTAAAGATGCTAGTCTTCGATAGGACTAGGCCTTCTCTCTATTCTGGCATTTCTGCAGCCCAGTCCACATATACAGCCTCCCCTTGAAAATGTTGCATATGTAGTGTAGATCCTTGCTTGCTGAGTACTTCTGAGTACTCACGGTTGCTTTGTTTTCCTTTTCTCCCCATATCAGTTTGACGTGACCAAGATGACGGAGCCCCTGAGACAGATGCCCCGTCGATCGACTACTACTACTACCCAGAGGATGGATACTACTACGAGTTGACTGACGACGAGGAGTAGGATCGGAGGGTCCCAGGCAGGAGGCCTGCGCCTTTTGATCGTAGTGTTTTCTTTTACCCTGCCTTCTAAGGGCTTATCTGTGTTTTCTTTTATATCTGTACTCAGATATCTGATGCTTCCGCCGACGCAAGCTTATGTATTCGAGCCCTCAAGGCCCCTGGCTTGTAATATAAAGCTTGTATGACTTTATTTATGTTTTAGAGTTGTGTTGTGATATTTTCCCGTGAGTCCTTAGGCTTGATCGTGTGCATTTGCGTGTATGATTAGTGCACGATTGAGCCGGGGGCGTCACATCATCCATGTAGGCGAGCATCTCCTCCTCCTCCTTTGCGGCATGCTCCACCTCCATCTCCTGCCGACGACAACGTCTGGCCTCCGCATCCGACTCTGAGCGGAGGGAATCGAGGATGGCCTGATACTCCGCCTGCAAATCCGTGTCCCTAAGGTCCCCCACATCCTCCTCCTCCTCCTCTGGATCCACTGCATCCGGAGGTAGCCCCGCGGCGATCCGGGCTTCGCGCCTTGCCCGGATCTGCTCAAGGAGCTGCAACCGGTGCTCGAAAGAAATGGGTAGCTCCTCACCTGGCGGCATGGGGACATGGCTACTAGTGGTGGCGGACGGGGAGTAGAAAGTGGCGGCGGCGAACGGGAGGAGGAAAATGTGGAGGGGTAGGGTTTTGGTGCCGGCGGTCGGCTTAAATAGCCGGGCTAGGTACTACGCGGCCCGCCGGAGCGGAGTCACGCGGCGACATCGGTCCTACGGAGGAGACGATCTTCGGACCGCCGGGTTTTGGACTGTTTTCGTATGGGACCCCAGCGTCAATCCGACGTGGCGGATGCGCCCGGGCGCCCCCCATATCTGCCCCATATTTGGGCTGGATATGAGGGGTTACGGTTAGTCTGGGCGTTTGAGGCCCGTTTAAGGCGCCCGTCTGGGTCAAATTTTCGCGACCCGTCAGTGACCGGACCGTTTGATCGGGCGTTTGAGGAAGGTTTGGGGCGTCCGGCCGTAGATGCTATTGGCCCCTTCTCACACGCTACTAGCTCAGCCTCGAGAGGTCCGGGACAATTGAAGAGCCATCTACAAGCAGCAAAAATTGTTTGCCCTATATGGCCACAAAAAAGCACGCGTGCACCCGCCTCCCCATCTGCTGCAACATAAGAGCATCTACAGCCACGCACCCCAAACCCGCTTGAAACGCCCAGGCGGACGGCCCGGTCATTGACCGGACAGAAAAAAGCGACCCATACGGGCACCTCAAACGCCCGAACTGACTGACACCCCACATATCCAGGCCAAATATGGGGCGGATATGGGGGCGTCCGGGCGCGTCCGCCACGTCAGACCCGATAGCCGTATCCCTCCTCAAATTGCACCAAATCCACCCCCTCGACCTACCGGATCCATTTGCTCTCTCCTCTTTTCTTCCTCCTCTGCTACGTCCATCTCGCAGCTCCGTCACCGTGCGCGCTCCGCAGCCGTTTCGAGCCTCTGCACCGCCATCACCGGCACAACACTCCTCTCTCCCGTCCTCGCCGCTGGGGACGTCGTCGCCAACCCGGATGCCACCGCGGTACGTCCGACAACTCCCTGGCTCCTCCTTGCACTCTATGTGTTTGACACATTGTGCAACCTGGTTTTTTGTGATTTTTTTAGGGAAAACGATGAATTCCGATGCTTCATCAGGCGAGGAGTATGGACAGATGGAGCTTGATCAAATGATTCAAGATGACTTCTTCGATTCCTCGGATTTGGCCGATGAAGTTGACATGATCATGCACATGAGCATGGAAGAGAAAATGGACCGGCAAGTGGAGCATATTCTCAACTTCAAGGGCTCAATCAAAGGGAGAAGAGTGGTCAATTGGGATAGGGTGTCCAGAGCACGGCTACCGCAGAAGGACCACTTTGCTCTGAACCCAACTTTCCCAGATGATCCATGGTTTCGTCGCCATTTTCGCATGCGGAAACCATTGTTTTTGTGCATTGTGGAGGGAGTGGAGGCACATGATGACTACTTCAAGCTCACAAGGGATTGATGCGGCCAACTTTCTCTCTCTGCTAAGAAGAAGTGTACGGCTGCTCTGAGGATGCTTGCACTTGGTACTGCCGCAGATGCTGTTGGTGAGATGGTTAGGATGGGAGAGAGAACATGCCTGAAGACTACCGTCAAGTTTGCCCGCGCCGTGGTGCAGGTGTTTGGAGCAGAGTATCTGAGAGAATCAAATGCGCAGGACACGGAGAAGTTGTTGGCTATTGGAGAGGCCAAAGGGTTTCTAGGAATGCTCGGATCAATTGATTGCATGCATTGGCAATGGACGAACTGCCCCAAAGGTTTGCGGGGAATGTATCAAGGTCACGCCAAAGAGGCCACTATCATACTAGAAGCGGTGGCATCACCTGGCTTATGGATTTGGCATGCTTTCTTTGGAATGTCGGGTTCTCACAACGACATCAACGTGCTTCAACGATATCCGGTGTTCAGGAGGCTTTGTAATGGGGAATAGCCGCCGTGCAACAACACTGTCAATGGTCATGACTACAACATGGGAAACTATCTTGCCGATGGCATCTATCCTCAATGGGCGGCGTTTGTGAAGACCATATCTGAACCACAGGTCAACAAACAAAGCCACTTTGCAACAATGCAGGAAGCAGCTAGGAAGGATGTGGAGAGGGCATTCAGAGTGCTTCAAGCTCGTTGGGGAATTGTTCGTGGAGCTATAGTGATGTAGGACACCGCAAGATTGAACATACTACTATGCACCACTGATTGCTTGTAATCTGCGTTGCTATTTCCCCGAAGAGGAGAGGATGATGCAGCACAGCAGAGGTAAGTATTTCCCTTAGTTATGAAATTAAGTTATCAAGCCAGTAGGAGAACCAAGCAACACTATGTAAATAGCACCTGCACACAAACAACAAAAACTTGCAACCCAAATGCGTAAGAGGGGTTGTCAATCCCTCAACGGTATTGAGATAGATTAAATTGTATATGTTTTGATAAATAGATCTAACAAAAATACAAAATAAAATAAATAAAGAAAAATTGCAGCAAGGTATTTCGGATTTAATATAGGATAGGAAATAGACCCGGGGGCCATAGTTTTCATTAGAGGCTTCTCTCAACAAAATAGCATACGGTGGGTAAACAAATTACTGTTGGGCAACTGATAGAAAAGCAAATAATTATGACGATATCCAAGGCAATGATCATGTATATAGGCATCACGTCCAAGATTAGTAGACCGACTCCTGCCTGCATCTACTACTATTACTCCACACATCGACCGCTATCCAACATGCATCTAGTGTATTATGTTCACGGAAAAACGTAGTAATACAAGAAGAACGATGACATGATGTAGACAAGATAAAATCACGTATGAATAAACCCCATCTTGTTACCCTTAATAACAACGATACATGTGTGTCATGTCTCTTTCTATCACTGAGATTGAGCACCGCAAGATCGAACCATCACAAAGCACCTGTTTCCATGGAAAGATAAATCAATCTAGTTGGCCAAACCAAACCAATAAATCGGAGAAGAAATACGAGGCTATAACAATCATGCATAAAAGAGTTTAGCAAAGAATCAAATAATATTCATGGATAGAACTGATCATAAACTCACAATTCATCGGATCCCAACAAACAGACCGCAAAAAAGAGTTACATCAAATAGATCTCAAAGAACATCGAGGAGAACATTGTATTGAAGATCAAAAAGAGAGAAGAAGCCATCTAGCTACTAACTACGAACCCGTAGGTCTGTGGTAAACTACTCACGCATCATCGGAGGGGCAGCAAGGATGATGAAGAACCCCTCCGTGATCATTGCCCCCACCGGCAGAGTGCCAGAAAAGGCCTCTAGATTGGATCTTGTGGTTCTAGAACTTGCGGCGGCGGAAAAAGTATTTCGTCGACTCCCCTAGGCTTTTGGGATTTTAGAGTATTTATAGAGGCGGAGGTAGGTCAAGGGGGTGCCCGTGGGCCCCACTACCCACCAGGGCGTGCCTGAGGCCCGCTGGCGTGCCCTGGTGCCTAGTGGGCCCCATGAGTGTCCCCTCATGCCCTCCAGAAGCTTCCTGGGTGTCTTCCTGCCAGAAAAAAATCTCCAAAAAGTTTCGTGGCATCTGGACTTCGTTTGGTATTGATATTCTGCAAAGTAAAAAACAAGCAAAAAACAGCAACTGGCACTGGGCACTATGTCAATAGGTTAGTCCCAAAAATGATATAAAGTTGCTAGCAAATGTATAAACATCCAAGATTGATAATATAACAACATGGAACAATCAATAATTGTAGATACATTGGAGACGTATCAGCATCCCCAAGCTTAATTCCTGCTCGTCCTCGAGTAGGTAAATGATAATAACAGAATTTTGATGTGGAATGCTGCCTAACATGTTCATCACATATTCTTTTCTTTTGTAGCATGGACATTTGGACTTTAGATGATTCAAAGCAATAGTCTATAATTGACATGAGGACATTAATACTCAAGCATATCAACAAGCAACCATGTCTTTCAAAATATCAACACTAAAGAAAGCTATCCCTTGCCCATTATGCTTAATCATTGATCCATTCATGAAACACACTCAAATATTAGCTATATCCAATGCACAAGTACGATAATAGTGTTCCCTAGTTGGTGCTTTGTAAGAGAAGATGCAGACTCAATAAAAAAATTTCATAAAAGTAAATAGATAGGCCCTTCACAGAGGGAAGTAGAGATTTGTAGAGGTGCCAGAGCTCATAGCTTAAATTGAGAGATAAAATTGTTTTGAGAGGCACGCTTTTCCTGTCAACGAAAACGACCGAGAATTCCCAATATCTTCCATGCTAGGCAAATCATAGGCGGTTCCCAAACATAAAATAAAGTTTATTTCCTTTTCCACCATTCTTTCACAATCCATGGCAAGCCGTATCCACGGGTGCCTTCCATACCAACACTTTCCAAGGAATTTATTATGAACAACAAAAGTAACATTTTTTTCATTTCGGGACTGGGCATCCCTATTACCTGCCACACTCTCGTGCAATGACAAGTGAATAAACACTCATCTTGAGAATAACCTACCTAGCATGGAAAATATGGCCACCCCATGCCGCTTCATGAGCGGTACGGTCACACAAAAAGAATTCATTTTGAAAAATAGAGTTGGCACATACAAATTTACTTAGAACGACATGGAAATACCGCATATAGGTAGGTATGGTGGACTCTTTTGGCACAACTTTGGGTTTAAGGAGTTGGATGCACAAGCAGTATTCCTGCTTAGTACAAATGGAGGCTAGCAAATAGATTGAGAAGCGACCAACCAAGAAACGAAAACGATCATAAACGAGCATTAAACATAACTAACACTGAATAATGCACCACAAGTAGGATGTAACTTCATTGCATAACTATTGACTTTCGTGCTTGCATAGGGAATCACAAACCTTAACACCAACATTCTTACTAAAGCATAATTACTCATCAACATGACTCACATATTACTATCTCCATATCTCAAGTTTATAATATCCAATGATCTTCATGAAAGTTTTTATTATATCCCCCTTGAATATCTATCACTTTGGAACTAAATTCATATATTACCATTGATACTAACAAACCCTCAAATAAATTTAAGTGAAGCACGAGAGCATAAATTTCTTCAAACTAATTTCCTTTTTCAACTCTCAAAATAATCTAAGTGAAGCATGAGAGCATTTCTTCAAAAAAATTACTAACTCTCAGAATAATCTAAGTGAAGCATGAGAGCATTTCTTAAAAAAATTACTAACTATCCAAATAATCAAAGTGAAGCATGAGAGCATTTATTCAAAAATTAAACCACCACTGTGCTCAAAAAGATATAAGTGAAGTACTAGAGCAATTCCCTAGCTCAAAAAATTTAAGTGAAGCACATAGAGCAATTCTAACAAATCATAGCATCATTATGGCTCTCTCAAATAGGTGTGTCCAGCAAGGATGATTGTGACAAAATAAAAAGCAAAACAAGCAAAGACTCAAATAATACAAGACTCTCCAAGCAAAACTCATGATATGTGACGAATAAAAATATAGCTCCAAGTAAAATTACCGATGGTTGTTAGAAGAAAGAGGGGATGCCTTTCGGGGCATCCCCAAGCTTAGTTGCTTGGTACTCCTTGAATATTACCTTGGGGTGCCATGGGCATCCCCAAGCTTAGGCTCTTTTCACTCCTTATCCCTTCATCCATCGTGATCTCACCAAAAACTTGAAAACTTCAATCACACAAAACTTAACAAAACCTTCGTGAGATCTGTTAGTATAATAAAGCAAATCACCACTTTAAGTATTGTTGAAAACCCATTCATATTTTATTATTGCATTATACCTATTGTATTCTAACTTTACCATGGCTTATACCCCCGATACAATCCATAGAGTCATCAAAATAAGCACACAATGCAACGAAAACAGAATCTGTCAAAAACAGAACAGTTTGTAGTAATCTGTACTTTAACCATACTTCTGTAACTTCAAAAATTCTGAAAATTTAGGACAACGTAGGAAATTTGTATATCAATCATGTTTAAAAAATTCAGAATTTATCACGCTCCAGTGAATTTAAATAATTCTGCTACTGGAAGCAAAAGTTTCTGTTTTCCAACAGGATCAAATCAACTATCACCCAAACCATGCTAAAGGCATTACTTGGCACAAACACTAACTAAAACATAAAAAGCACAATCATAACAGAAGCATAATTTTGTAAACACACAAGAACAGAAATAAAAATAGAAAAAATAGTTTATTCATTAGGTTGCCTCCCAACAAGCGCTATTGTTTTACGCCCCTAGCTAGGCATAATGCATAGATTCAAGTATTGTCATCTTTAGTTTTTGCTCCATAGGTTTCCCTCATTATTAACTCATATGATGGCTTAATTCTAGTTCTAGGGAAGTGTTTCATACCCTTTCTTAACGGAAACTGAAATTTAATATTCCCTTCTTTCATATCAATCACGACACCTATAGTTCGTAAAATTGGTCTACCAAGTATTATGGGACAAGATGGATTGCAATCAATATCAAGAACAATAAAATCTATGGGCACATAGTTCCTATTTGCAAGAATAAGAACATCATCAATTCTTCCCAAAGGCTTTTTAATAGTAGAATCCGCCAAGTGCAAATTAAGAGAACATTCTTCCAACTTGGTAAAACCTAGCACATCACATAGAGATTTCGGAATTGTGGAAACACTAGCACCCAAATCACATAAAGCATTGCACTCATAATTTTTGATCTTGACTTTAATGGTGGGTTCCCATTCATCATATAATTTTCTTGGAATTGAAATCTCTAATTCTAGCTTTTCTTCTAAAGCTTTCATTCTACAATATGTTTAGTAAAAGCTTTATTTTGTTCATATGCATTGGGTGAGTTTAGCATGGATTGCAACAAAGAAATGCATTCAATCAAAGAACAACTATCATAATTAAAGTCTTTGTAATCCAAAAGAGTGGGCACATCACTAGTTAAAGTTTTTACCTCTCCAAACTCACTTTTATCAGTTTTTTCAACAAGATTTTCACCCTCCGAAATATGAGGACGCCTTCTAACTAAAGTTGACTCTTCTTCATTCCTATTTTCATCAATTTTAACATTACTAAACAAGGAATCAATAGAAGAAACATCAATCATCTTAACATCTTCATCATTACTGTGAAAGCAATCAGGCGAGAACGCTCTTTCTAAAAATTCTCTTTTAGCTCTAAGCATAGCGGTTCTTTTCTTACTTTCATCCATGGAAATATATAAAGCTTTAATTGATTCATTGACATCAACCTTGGGTGGAAAAATTTTAATCTTGAGATTTTCTACATCATGAGTAATTCTATCAATGCTCCTAGACATGTCATCAATCTTATTCAATTTTTCTTCTATCGTAGTGTTGAAAACTTTTTGAGCATTGATAAATTCTTTAATATTACTCTCAAGATCAGAGGGCATCCTATTATTATTGTTATGAGAATTACCATAGGAATTGCTATAATTATTAGAGGAATTTCCAGGAAACGGTCTAGGATTAAAATTACCCCTATAAGTATTATTATTAAAATTGTTTCGCGACACAAAATTCACATCTACGGGATCACTATTTTGCTCAATCAAAGTAGACAAAGGCACATCATTAAGATCAATAGGAGCATTTTTACTAGCAACCAATTTCATAAGTGCATCAACTTTTTCACTCAAAGTACTAATTTCTTCAAAAGAATTAATCTTTTTACTAGTAGGTGCTCTTTCGGCATGCCATTGTGAATAATTTGCGGTGATGTTACCAAGTAATTTAGTGGCTTCACCCAAAGTAATCTCCATGAAAGTACCATCCGCGGCGGAATCTAAAAGATTTCTAGAAACAAAATTCAATCCCGCATAATTTTTTTGTATAATCATCCATAGATTTAAACCATGAGTAGGACAATTTCTTAGCATTAATTTCATTCTTTCCCAAGATTGCACAACATGTTCATGCCCAAGTTTCTTGAAATTCATGATTTGATTTCTAAGTAAAAGCATCTTTGCACTTGTCCCAAGAATCAATACTATTTCATGGCGAAGATGAAAACCAAATTTTTGCATGATCCCGCAAAGAGAAAGGGAATAATTTTAATTTCACAATATCATTGTCCACGTCTTTTTTTCTTTTGCTTATGACACAATTCAACGAAAGTGTTTAGATGGGACGCGACATCCTCATTAGGATTACCGGAAAATTGCTCTTTCATAACAAGATTCAACAAAGCGGCATTAATATCATAAGACTCCACAATAGCGGTGGGAGGACCAATAGGAGTACTAATAAAGTCATTATTATTAGTATTGGAAAAATCACACAATTTGGTATTTTCTTGAGACATCGTGACTACGCAAACAAGATCACAAGCAAGCAAAAGATCAAACAAGAAAAAGGCAAATGCAAAATATTTTTGTATTTTTGTAAAAACTTTTTAGAAGTGGGGGAGATGAAAATGAGAGGCAAATGGCAAATAAATTAATTGCAAGGAGATGAGAGTTTATGCGTAGGTACTTGATAGATGTTGATGATGTCTCCCCGGTAACGGCGCCAGAAATTCTTCCTGATTGCTTGTAATCTGCATTGGTATTTCCCCGAAGAGGAGAGGATGATGCAACATAGCAGAGGTAAGTATTTCCCTCAGTTATGAAACCAAGGTTATCAATCCAGTAGGAGAACCAAGCAACACTATGTCAACAACACCTGCACACAAACAACAAAAACTTGTAACCCAACACGTAAGAGGAGTTGTCAATCCTTCAACGGTATTGAGATAGATTAAATTGTATAGGTTTTGATAAATAGATCTAACAAAAATACAAAATAAAATAAAGAAAGAAAAATCGCAGCAAGTGATAACCCACAAGTATAGGGGATCCTTTGTAGCTTTTTTCGATAAATAAGAGTGTCAAACCCAACGAGGAGCTAAAGGCAGATCAAATATTCCCTCAAGTTCTATCGACCACCGATACAACTCTACGCACACTTAATGTTTGCTTTACCTAGAACAAGTATGATTCATATTGGCATCTCCATAAGCATAATTCATATTGGCATCTTGGCCACAAGCATAGCAAGCATCAAGTTCATTAAAAAGGGATATTTCAAAAGAATCAATGGGATCATAGCAATCATCATAGCATTCATCCTTCGGTAAGCACGAAGGGAAGTTAAACAATGTATGAGTTGAAGAGTTACTCTCATTAGAAGGTGGGCACGGGTAGCTAATCCGTTCTTCCTCCGTTTAATCTTCGCTCTCCTCGTCATCTTTTTCATCCAATGAGCTCACAGTTTCATCAATTTCTTCTTCCATAGACTCCTGTAAAATATTAGTCTCTTCTTGGACAGCGGAGAAGTCCTCAATATATGGTTTATATAAGCATTAGAAGAATAATTTTCATAGCAATATTTAAGTATGGCAAAATTTTCAGATTTGTAAAGAGTAGCATCATACTTTTTAATCAAAGAAGCAATTTCATAAGCACCCTTAAAAGCAACAAATTCTTCAATTTGTTCAACATCATGGTAATTATAAACACACTTGGCATAAGAAGATAAGATTCCATTATCACTAAACTCACATTGGTAGGGAAGGTGTTTCTTAGGGTCTTCAGAATAACAAGTAAAATAATATAATTCACATAAATTCCAAGCATAGCATTGCATAGTATTATATTGATGCAGTAAAAGTTTCCCTTTTTGAGACAAGCGGTGTCGCACAAAATAAGCATGCTCATTTAATGATTTTCTCTCAACTAAGCTAGTTGGATTTTCAGCACGAGCACATAGGGATCGAAGATGATCCTAGTAGAAAGCTTCAGCAGTATGATAGATTTTGGGTGGTTCTTCAACCATTGGTTTAGCAGGTACAACTAATTTTTTGGTATTTTGTGTTTCCTACCCATAACTAAAGATAGAAAACAAGAGAACAAAATAAAATCTACTTAGTGATAAAGCAAACAAGCACACACGAGAATATTCACCCCACGCTATTGCTCCCCGGCAACGGCGCCAGAAAAAGGTCTTGATAACCCAAAAGTATAGGGGATCATTTGTAGCCTTTTTTGATAAATAAGAGTGTCGAACCCAACGAGGAGCTAAAGGCAGAACAAATATTCCATCAAGTTCTATCGACCACCGATACAACTCTACGCACACTTAACGTTTGCTTTACCTAGAACAAGTATGAAACTAGAAGTACTTTGCGAGAATAAAACTAGGAATAAATTGCAAGATAATAAAAGTAGATAGCTTTTGTCAAACAAGAAAGTCATTTATCCCTAGGCAATTTATAACTAGACCGGTAATCATTCTTGCAATTTTATATGAGGGAGAGGCATGAGCTAACATACTTTCTCTACTTGGATCATATGCACTTATGATTCGAACTCTACAAAGCATCCGCAACTACCAAAGATCATTAAGGTAAAACCCAACCATAGCATTAAGTATCAAGTCCTCTTTACTCCCATACGCAATGACCCCCAAACTCGGGTCTGTGCTTCTGTCACTCACGCCACCCACCATAAGCGAACCATGAACGTATTGCAACACCCTACAGCGGGGATCCCTCCGTTTGCACAACACGGAGGGCACCGTAGGAAAACACCAAAATAAAATATACACTCATACCAACCAAGATCACGATTAGCCCATAGGACAAAACGAATCTACTCAAACATCATAAGATAGCCATAGATCATTTGTAAATAATATATGGAGTTGAGCACCATGTTTAAGTAGATATTACAGCGGGGAAAAGAGGTGTTACACCGTTGCATAGAGGGGGAGAGAGTTGGTGTTGACGGTAGCAAGATTGTTGATGTAGATTGTCGTCACGATCCTTGCCCCGGCGGCACTCCGGCGGCACCGGGAGAGAGGGGGAGAGAGCCCCCCTCCTTCTTCTTCTTCTTCCTTGGCCTCCCCCTAGATGGGAGGAGAGTTCCCCCTCTGGTCCATGGCCTCCATGCCGGCGGGGGGGGGGGGGGGGGGGGGGGGCGCAGGAGCCCCTCCGAGATTGGATCTCCCTCTCTGTTCTCTTCTGTTTCGCGTTCCCCAGATCTGGCCGAAAACCGTTTCTTAAATATCCAGAGATCCGTAACTCCGATTGCGCTGACATTTTAACACAATTTTTCTGGATATAAGCTTCATTGCGCCCGAAGTAGAGTTCCAACCGACTTACGAGGAGGGCACAACCCACCACCACGCGCCTGGGCTGCCTTGCGCGCCCAGGTGTCTTGTGGTGGCTGTGGGCCCCCGTTTGTGTTGATTCCACCTCCCAAAAATCACAAATATTCCAAAATAATTCTCCGTAATTATTTATCGCATTTGGACTTCGTTTGATATGGATATTCTGTGAAACAAAAAACATGCAAAAAATAGGAACTGGCACTGGGCACTGGATCAATATGTTAGTCCAATAAATCATATTAAATGTTGCCAAAAGTATGTGAAAATTGTATAATATTGGCATGAAACAATCAAAAATTATAAATACGACGGAGACGTATCAGCATCCCCAAGCTTAATTCCTGCTCGTCCTCAAGTAGGTAAATGATAAAAAAGATAATTTTTGATGTGGAATGCTACCTAGCATAAACTTGATCATATGTCTAATCATGGCATGAATATTAAGACATGAGTGATTCAAAGCAATAGTCTATAATTTGACATAAAGAAATCAATACTCAGGCATCCCAACAAACAATCATGTCTTTCAAAATATCACGCTAAAGAAAGCTATCCCTACAAAATCATATAGTCTTGTCATGCTCTGTCTTCTTGACACAAAGTATTTATCATGCACAACCTCGATGACAAGCCGAGCAATTGGTTCATACTTTTTAACGCGCTTCAACTTTTTCAACCCTCACGCAATACATGAGCACGAGCCATGGATATAGCAGTATGGGTGGAATAGTGTATGATGATAGGGGTAAATATTGAGAAGACAAAAAAGTAAGAAAGTCTCACATCGACGCGGCTAACCAACGGGCTATGGAGATGCCCATCAATTGATATCAATGCGAGGAGTAGGGATTGCCATGCAACGAATGCACTAAGAGCTGTAAGTGTATAAAAGCTCAATATGAAAACTAAGTAGGTGTGCATCTAACTCTATAATGAAAAATTCGCACTAGTATATGAAAGTGACAACATAGGAGACTCTCTATATGAAAAACATGGTGCTGCTTTGAAGCACAAATGTGGAACTAGCATGCCCCTTCTCTTCCTTCTTTCTTTCATTTTTTTCTTTTTCTTTTTTTTTCTTTTTTTTTCTTTTGGTCCGGAGTCTCATCCCAACTTGTGGGGGAATCATAGTCTCCATCATCCATTCCTCACTGGGACAATGCTCTAATAATGAATAATGATGATCATCACACTTCTATTTACTTACAACTCAATATTACAACTCGATATCAAAGTATGACTCTATATGAATGCCTCTGGCAGTGTACCAGGATGTGCAATGATCTAGCGTAATATGTATAAAAAATGATGAACGGTGGCTGAGCCACAACTACTATGTCAGCTATATGATCATGCAAAGCAATATGACAATGAATGCTCAAGTCATCAAAACGGAAGCGGTGGAAGTTGCATGGCAATATATCTCGGAATGGCTATGGAAAGGCCATAATAGGTAGGAATGGTAGCTGTTTTGAGGAAGATATAATAAGGCTTATGTGTGATAGAGCGTATCATATCACGGGGTTTGGATGCACCGGCGAAATTTGCACCACGTCTCGAGGTGAGAAAGGGCAATGCACGGTACCGAAGAGGCTAGCAAATTGCGGAAAGGTAAGAGTGCGTATAATCCATGGACTCACATTAGTCATAAAGAACTCATATACTTATTGCAAAAGTCTATTAGCCCTCGAAGCAAAGTACTACTACGCATGCCCCTAGGGGGATAGATTGGTAGGAAAAGACCATCGCTCGTCCCCGACCGCCACTCATAAGGAAGACAATCAATAATAAATCATGCTCCAACTTCATAGCATAACGAGAGACTATACGTGCATGCTTCGGGAATCACAAACCTTAACACCAATATTCTTACTAACCACAATTATTTACTAGTACCTCCCACATATTATCATCTCTATATCGCAAAACTATTGCAAGGAATCAAACATGTCATATTCAGTGATCCATAAGTTTTATGTAGGATTTTATGACTAACCATGCAAATGAACAATTCCCGTTGACTCCCTAAATAGATATAAGTGAAGCAAGAGAGTTTAATTATTTCTACAAAATACCATGCTCTAATAAATATAAGTGAAGCAAAAGAGCATTCTATGAATAACGGTTTTCTATGTGAAGAGAAACAGGCAATCCAAACTTCAAATGATATAAGTGAAGCACATGAAGCATTCTATAAAGCCATACTCAAAAGATATAAGTGAAGTGCAATGAGCATTCTATTAATCAACCATGGACTATATCATACCAGCATGGTGCATAAAATAAAAGTGAAAACTAAACACAAAAGACGCTCCAAGATTCACACATATCACATGAACGAAACGAAAACAAAAACATACCGATACTGTTGAAGAAAGATGGGATGCCTTCCGGGGCATCCCCAAGCTTAGACGGTTGAGTCTCCTTGGATATTTACTTTGTGTGCCTTGGGCATCCCCAAGCTTGAGCTCTTGCCTCTCCTCCTTCTCCTCATATTGAGACCTCCTCGATCTTTGAACACTTCATCCACACAAAACTTAACAGAAGACTGGTGAGATCCGTTAGTATAATAAAGCAAATTTCTACTTTAATTACCATTGCAAACCCATTCATATTTTGTTTTTCATTGTAGCTACTGTATTATAACTTCTCCATGGCTTACACCACCGATAAAATCGATAGTTTCATCAAAACAAGCAAAACAATGCATCAAAAACAGAATCTGTCTTAAACAGGATAGTCTGTAGTAATATGAACTTTAACCATACTTCTGGTACTCAAAAAATTCTGAAAAATTAGGAAAAAATAAAAAAATTGCATAGAAATACTGTGCAAAAAGATTCAGAAACTTTTGACATTCTAGTAAAAAATTTAAAATCATGCACTACAGCCAAAGTTTTTGTTTTTGCACCGCACATACCAACAAGCAATCGAATCATCCTAAAGGCAAATCTTGGCACATTATTTTTATAATACAATGGATTTGTACAAGGGGATAATTATTTTCGTTGAAAAGTTTCTGTAATCGAGATTCACAAAGTTTCCAAGGGCATGAATGAAGTTCAAGGCTAGCTCCCACTTCCACGGTGCTCGTCTTTCTCACTTTCACTTTTCCTTTTGTGAAGTTTTAAGTTCCCCTCTATATTTTTTGGTTTTAAACTTTATAAAAGCACTCAACAGAATAAAATGACTCCCTAAAACTTCTGGGTTGTCTCCCTGGCAGCGCTTTCTTTAAAGCCATTAAGCTAGGCATAAAGTGCTCAAGTGATGGATCCACCCGGATCCCAAGGTATATCAAAGCCAATTTTAATTAGCAATGATTTGTAATTTACTAGTGAGCACAAAGCAACATATATCATGCAACAACAAAGTCTAACTCTCTTCCTACACATTGGCATGTCATACAAGAACAATTCATGCACATCAAGTAAAGGCCAATACATAGCATAAGCAGTTTCTTGCAATTTTATCGTGTTGGAAACATAGAGAGGTGGAGATATAGTCCCTCTCTCGTAATAATTGCAAGTAGGAGCAGCAATCACATGCATATTATATTCATCAAAATCATCATGTGCAACGGTAAAAGGCAACCCATCAATGTAATCCTTAATAAGTGCAAACTTGTCCTATATAGTGTAGTTTGGAGAATTCAAAAAGATAATAGGACTATCATGTGTGGGTGCAATAGCAACTATTTCATTCTTAATATAAGGAACTATAGCAAGTTCATCTCCATAAGCATAATTCATATTGGCATCTTGGCCACAAGCATAGCAAGCATCAAGTTCATCAAAAAGGGATATTTCAAAAGAATCAATGGGATCATATCATTCATCCTTCGGTAAGCACGAAGGGAAATTAAACAATGTATGAGTTGAAGAGTTACTCTCATTAGAAGGTGGGCATGGGTAGCTAATCCATTCTTCCTCCGTTTGTTCTTCGCTCTCCTCGTCATCTTTTTCATCCAATGAGCTCACAGTTTCATCAATTCCTTCTTCCATAGACTCCTGCAAAATATTAGTCTCTTCTTGGACAGCGGAGAAGTCCTCAATATATGGTTTATATAAGCATTAGAAGAATAATTTTCATAGCAATATTTAAGTATGGCAAAAAATTTAGATTTGTAAAGAGTAGCATCATAGAAGCAATTTCATAAGCACCCTTAAAAGCAACAAATTCTTCAATTTGTTCAACATCATGGTAATTATAAACACCCTTGGCATAAGAAGATAAGATTCCATTATCACTAAACTTACATTGGTAGGGAAGGCATTTCTTAGGGTCTTCAGAACAACAAGTAAAATAATATAATTCACATAAATTCCAAGCATATCATTGCATAGTATTAATTTGATGCAGTAAAATTTTCCCTTTTTGAGATAAGCGGTGTCGCACAAAATAAGCATGCTCATTTAATGATTTTCCCTCAACTAAGCTAGTTGGATTTTCAGCACGAGCACATAGGGATCGAAGATGATCCAACTAATTTTTTCGTATTTTGCGTTTCCTACCCATAACTAAAGATAGAAAACAAGAGCACAAAATAAAATATACTTAGTGATAAAGCAAACAAGCACACACGAGAATATTCACCCCACACTATTGCTCCTCGGCAACGGCGCCAAAAAAAGGTCTTGATAACCCACAAGTATAGGGGATCATTTGTAGCCTTTTTCAATAAATAAGAGTGTCAAACCCAACGAGGAGCTAAAGGCAGAACAAATATTCCCTCAAGTTCTATCGACCATCGATACAACTCTACGCACACTTAACGTTTGCTTTATCTAGAACAAGTATGAAACTAGAAGTACTTTGCGAGAATAAAACTAGGAATAAATTGCAAGATAATAAAAGTAGATAGCTCTTGTCAAACAAGAAAGTCATTTGTCCCTAGGCAATCGATAACTAGACCGGTAATCATTCTTGCAATTTTATATGAGGGAGAGGCATGAGCTAACATACTTTCTCTACTTGGATCATATGCACTTATGATTCGAACTCTAGCAAGTATCCACAACTACCAAAGATCATTAAGGTAAAACCCAACCATAGCATTAACTATCAAGTCCTCTTTACTCCCATACGCAATGACCCCCAAACTCGGGTCTGTGCTTCTGTCACTCACGCCACCCACCATAAGCGAACCATGAACATATTGCAACACCCTACAGCGGGGATCCCTCCATTTGCACGACATGGAGGGCACCATAGGACAGCACCAAAATAAAATATACACTCATACCAACCAAGATCACGATTAGCCCATAGGACAAAACGAATCTACTCAAATATCATAAGATAGCCATAGATCATTGGGAAATAATATATGGAGTTGAGCACCATGTTTAAGTAGAGATTACAGCGGGAAAAAGAGGTGTTACACCGCTGCATAGAGGGGGAGAGAGTTGGTGTTGACGGTAGCAAGATTGTTGATGTAGATTGCCGTCACGATCCTTGCCCCGGCGGCACTCCGGCGCCACCGGGAGAGAGGGGGAGAGAGCCCCCCTCCTTCTTCTTCTTCTTCCTTGGCCTCCCCCTAGATGGGAGGAGAGTTCCCCCTCTGGTCCATGGCCTCCATGGCAGCGGAGGGGCAGGAGCCCCTCCGAGATTGGATCTCCCTCTCAGTTCTCTTCTGTTTCGCGTTCCCCAGATCTGGCCGAAAACCGTTTCTTAAATATCCGGAGATCCGTAACTCCGATTGCGCTGAGATTTTTACATGATTTTTTCCGGATATAAGCTTCCTTGCGCCCGAAGTAGAGCTCCAACCGACTTACGAGGAGGGCACAACCACCACCACGTGCCTGGGCTGCCTGGCGCACCCAGGTGTCTTGTGGTGGCTGTGGGCCCCCGTTTGTGTTGATTCCACCTTTGAAAAATCACAAATTATCCAAAATAATTCTCTGTAAATTTTTATCACGTTTGGACTTTGTTTTATATGGATATTCTGTGAAACAAAAAACATGCAGAAAACAGGAACTGGCACTGGGCACTGGATCAATATGTTAGTCCAATAAATCATATAAAATGTTGCTAAAAGTATGTTAGAATTGTATAATATTGGCATGAAACAATCAAAAATTATAGATACGATGGAGACGTATCAGCAAGGTATTTTGGATTTAATATATAATAGGAAATAGACCTGGGGGTCATAGTTTTCACTAGAGGCTTCTCTCAAGAAAATAGCATACGGTGGGTAAACAAATTACTGTTGGGCAATTGATAGAAAAGCAAATAATTATGACGATATCCAAGGCAATGATGATGTATATAGGCATCACGTCCAAGATTAGTAGACCGATTCCTGCCTTCATCTACTACTATTACTCCACACATCGACCGCTATCCAGCATGCATAGTGTATTAAGTTCATGGAAAACAGAGTAATGCAATAAGAACGATGACATGATGTAGACAAGATAAACTCACGTATGAATCAACCCCATCTTGTTACCCTTAATAGCAACGATACATGCATGTCATGTCTCTTTCTGTCACTGAGATTGAGCACCGCAAGATCAAACCCATCACAAAGCACCTCTTCCCATGGCAAGATAAATCAATCTAGTTGGCCAAACCAAACCAATAAATCGGAGAAGAAATACAAGGCTATAACAATCATGCATAAAAGAGTTCAGCAAAGACTCAGATAATATTCATGGATAGAACTGGTCATAAACTCACAATTCATCAGATCCCAACAAACACACCGCAAAAAAGAGTTACATCAAATAGATCTCTAAGAACATCGAGGAGAACATTGTATTGAAGATCAAAAAGAGAGAATAGCCATCTAGCTACTAACTACGGACCCGTAGGTTTGTGGTAAACTACTCACGCATCATCGGAGGGGCAGTAAGGATGATGAAGAACCCCTCCGTGATCATTGTCGCCTCTGGCAGAGTGCCGGAAAAGGCCTCTAGATTGGATCTCGTGGTTCCGAAACTTGCGGCGGCGAAAAAACTATTTCATCGACTCCCCTAGGGTTTTTGGGATTTTTGAGTATTTATAGAGGCGGAGGTAGGTCAAGGGGGTGCCCTTGGGCCCCACTACCCACCAGGGCGTGCCTGAGGCCCCTGGCGTGCGCTGGTGCCTAGTGGGCCCCACGAGCGTCCCCTCGTGCCCTCCAGAAGCTTCCTGGGTGTCTTCCTGCCAGAAAAAGATCTCCAAAAAGTTTTGTGGCATTTGGACTTTGTTTGGTATTGATATTCTGCAAAGTAAAAAACAAGCAAAAACAGCAACTGGCACTGGGCACTATGTCAATAGGTTAGTCCCAAAAAATGATATAAAGTTGCTAGTGAATGTATATAAAACATCCAAGATTGATGATGTAGCAGCATGGAACAATAAAAAATTATAGATACGTTGGAGACGTATCTGTCGGATTCAGGGCTCCGCAGACCCAAGAAGGTTCGAACTCTAGGGCGTGTGGGAAGATCTCAACCTCTCAAGTCTCTGCTCGCCACCCTATAGCCTAGCTACGTCAAGCACATGCGAGCGGGAAGGAAGATGAACTCGATGGTTTACCCAGGATCGGGCCACCTTGCGGTGTAATACCCTACTCCTACTTTGTGGTGGATTGGCCTCACGAGGAGGCTGGGGATGAACTAGTACAGTGGTTTGAGCGGCCTCGCGAGGGCTCAAGAGATGAGGGTGGAAAGGATCCGATCCGGGGTCCGTCCCCTTCTACGGTGGTGGCTTGCCTATCTTTATAGTGGCCTCGGTCCTCTTCCCTTATAGCTTAGGCGGGATGGGAACCCACAGCGGCCAATTTGAATGGGGACAAGAAGTACATCTAATCCTGAGGAAAGGTGATCTTCTCCTGCAAAGCTTCAGGTCGTGATGCAGCGGTGGGCTCGGTGATGCCATCCGCCCTGCCGAGCTCGTGGTCTTGGTCTTGTTGCACCGGAATGGAAACCTTTGGAGGACTCCTCGGGAAGCCGCGCTTGTCCTTGCTCCTTTAGCACCAAAAGGGAAAATGCCTCCTTTGCGCCTGCTGGCGCCCGCCTGGCCACGGTCGTCATGGCTCACGTCACCGTAGCCTCGTGAGGCTGAGTACCTGCATAGAAATCTTCGATCCTCGGGAGGCAACCTGGGGAGGCCGCTCCTCTGGAGGTCTTGGTGTCATTCTCCTTGCGAGGCTAGGGGCCCTCGCGAGGGCCTTGCCTTGGGGGGTCTCGCGGCTAGGCCATACCAGGCCATCACTGGGCCCATGCGCTGGGCCGCAGGCAGGCAAGTCTGGGTACCCACGAACCCAAAACACCGACAGTAGCCCCCGGGCCCAAGGCGCGCTCGAGATGGCCTCGAGGCGAAGCCAAGGGGCGAGGTCAAAGCGCCGCGGGCCCCAAACCGCCTGCGGGCCAGGCTCGATGCATGGCGCACGATGGGACATGGACGCCTCCACTTCCCCACGTCGCCTCAGCAACCGCCCCGACTTGACAACAGCCCGATGCATGCAACAGGGCCATCATTGCTCGGATCATGGAGGGACGCCGGTTAGCCTTCCCTTGCCTATAAAAGGGGGCGAGGGGTAGAGCCCCCTAGCCCATCTCCGTCTTCTTGCTCTCCCACTCTGAACCACCGCCTCCACATCCATGGCGCCAGTGAGAAGGTTTTCAGCCACCGAGAAGGGGAAAGCCCCCCGCGAGGGGTCCGTCTCACCACCGCCCAAGAGGGGGCGTGGCCGCCCCCGCAAGCACGCCGCGACACCGGTGGTGCCTCCCCGAGGGCGTGGGCGCTCCCCCGCAAAGGGAGGCGGCGCTTCCAACAGCTGCGGGAAGGCTCCCTCTCGCGCGGGCGGCTGTAGTAGCCGGGGCGGCCGCGGCCAAAGGGGAAAGCCAGCGGCGGCAGTCCGGCCGCCCCGCCCGCGTTCCCACTCGGTCGACACCGCCCAGGAGTTCATGGTGTGGACGGAGAGGCTGGCAGCCGCCTGGTTCCAGCTCCCGCGCTTCTTTGCGGGCGCGCTGCCGGCCGGAGGGCCTGGTGGCCTCTGGCTGCAGGCCGACGGCTGCTGCAGCAAGGCCTCGTGGGTGGAGGTCGAGGTCACCCCCGCAGGTTACATGTTCTTGAACCGTGGGTGGCAGGCGTTTGCCCGCGGCCGCGGCCTGCAGGGGAGGCGCACCCTCCACTTCAGGCATGATGGGGCGGTGACGCTCTTCATCAGGATCTTTGGGGAGGACGGCAAGCGCCTGGAGTGCTGCCCGGAAGGGGATAGCGACGACGATGACCACTTCTCCGGCGGCGGAGATCATCGCGGCGGCGACATCCTCGGCGGTGAACTTGCCCTTGGTGATGGCCGTGGCACCTCCAGCAGCATCGGCACCTCCTCCGGGAAGAACACGAGCGACGACGACTACGACGAACCACCACGTCGTCGTGCCCGGACTTAGGAGGGCAGCAAGCCGCCGCGTCGCCGCGCCTCCGTCAAGCGGGAGGAAGACTCCGACTGAACATGGGCGGTGCCGGAATCATGCCTCAGGAGCTGTGGTCCTCGCGAGGCCGCCTTTTGCTTGTATTTTTTTTCTGCATCAAGAACCATAGAGAGCCCCGCTGGGGCATGTAATGAACCACGACGCTTGTGCCTTTATGTTAACATTTCTATTTCGTATCCTAGCATTCGTGTTGCTACCAATCGAAAGATTCCTGCCAATCGTGATTAGGATCACTTAGCTTGGTGTGTTTGTGGCGGACTCCCGCACCGTGAGGGCGCGCTCCTTCGGGTCTTCAACCCCATGCGCGCCTCCCGTCTCCTCATGATGCAGCTGGGGGGGCTTCTTTTGGGATCAGGCAGCTCCGGAGCCTTGGGAGGTGCTTGCTCCTTGTGGGGCCCCTGGGGGGTCGCGAGGACTTAGGGCCTCCGGAGATGCCCTCATCAGGCACTGCACCCCGCGAAGGACTTATGCAAGGTCCCTCGATGGTGAGCCAGACCGTGGCTGCTTTTTGGGCATCCTTCTCCTGGCGCCCGTTTCGTGCTAGAGCCCCCGAGCGAAGGTCGATCGTCGCTGGTACGCCGGGTCGCGATGCACGGCGAGGCCAGGACATGAAGGCCCAGGAGGACATATGTGCCCATTGGCTCGCTCGAGAACGTCGCGCGAGGATTAGGACGCCAAGGTCTTGGCGAGGTGTGCGTGTGGGCGGGCCCAGGCGGTGAACTGGGCCGGGTTAGGTGTACACACCATGCCCAGCCCCCGCTCGCGAGACGCGCGGGAGGGAGCGACGGGCAACTGCCACTCCCCCTTAAAACAAGACTTGAAAGAACAAACGCTACAAGGAGAAAAATTCCCATCCCCTTCGAATAAAAGACGCGAGAACTTCGAATTTCACTCCAAGAAGTGGCAAATTTGGTTACAAAAGCAAGCAAAAGAACAGCCGCGTCCGGCACCTACACTAGTCTTCTAGTCTTCCCGCCAGCACGGAGCATGGGGCTTCCACTAGGCATGGGCATAGTCGCTGAAAGACCATGTCGTCCACCAGCGCGGAGCAAGGGGCTTCCACTTGGGCATGGGTGGGAGCCCCCATGAGGCCCAAGGGCGGCGCTCAGGAGACTCCGGGGCGTGTACATCCTGACTCATTATTACGTGAGAGTGTCACGGGTAGAACTTGCGGAGATGCTGGATGTTCCAGGCATTCTGGATGGGGACCCCGTCCTGCGTCTCCAGGCGCGTGGCGCCAGGCCTGGAGACACGGGCGACCCAGAACGGGCCCTCCCACATGTGCGAGAGCTTGTGGAACCCCTCCCTGGAGAGCACCCACCTCAGGACGAGGTCTCCCACCTCAAGGGTTCTGGAGTGGACGCTGCGGCAGTGGTACCACCGTAGCGCCTGCTGGTACCTCACTGCACAGAGCGAGGCTTGGCGATGGGCCTCCTCCCCGAGCACGAGATATGTCCCCCGCGAGGTGTCCTAGCGTGCCTCGTCAAACGCCAAGACCCGCGGGGAGCGATGCTTGACCTCGTGCGGGAGGACCGCCTCAGCCCCGTAGACGAGGAAGAAAGGGGTCTCACCGGTGGGCTTAGTCGCGATGGTGCGGATGGACCACAACACGGACTGAAGCTCACCGAGCCAACCCCTACCGCAGGCCTCAAGTTTCTTCTTGAAGCTCCTCGTCTTGAGACCCCTTAGGACCTCCGCGTTGGCGTGTTCAGCCTGGTTGTTGCTCCGTGGGTGTGCCACCGAAGCGTAGCATATCTTCGTTCCAAGGTTAGCACAATATGTCCTGAAGAGATTGCTTGTGAACTGAGAACCATTGTCAATAATGATACAGTTGGGGACCCCGAAACGGCTCATGAGGCCCTTGATGAACTTGACGGCCGAGCCAGCAGGGATGGTGCGCACGGGCTCCACCTCCGCCCACTTGGTGAACTTGTCGATGGCGACGTAGAGGTAGCAGTACCCACTGGCTGCTCGAGGAAACGGGCCCAGGATATCCAGCCCCCAGACCGCGAAGGGCCATGAGAGCGGGATGGTCTGGAGACCTTGTGTGGGCTGGTGAATCTGCTTGGTGTGGAACTGGCAGGCCTTGCAGGATCGCACCAGCTGGATGGCGTCGTTGAGCGCCGTGGGCCAGTAGAACCCGCTGCGGAGGACCTTACCCACGAGGGTGCGCGATGAAGAGTGGTGTCCGCAATCTCCATCGTGGATGTCGGCCAACAGCTCGTGCCCTTGCTCCTCGAATATGCACCGCAGTGAGACGTCGTTGGGGCACCTACGGTACAGCTCGCCGTCCTGCAAGCAGTAAGCCATGGCCTGGCGAGCCACGTGTTTTGCATCCTCTTCCTTCTCCGGCAAGGCACCGCTGAGCAGGTATGCCTTGAACTCCTTGATCCAGTCGCCTGCCTGAGGCTCCATTGCCAGGAGTAGGCGGGCTCCTGAGGTCGGGCCACAGGCTGGGGCGCCCGAGGGTGGGGCCGGTGGTAGTTCCTCCTGGAGATACATCGGGCCTGCGGTCGGGGGAGCCACCGATGGCTTGAAGAGCCTCTCCTCGAAGACGCCAGGCTCCCGAGGCTCGCGGCGGGACGCCCTCCTCATGATGTCGTCCGCTTTCTTGTTCGCGCCGCGCGGGACGTGCTGCAATTCCAAACCCAGGAAGCGCTTTTCGATTTCATGTACCTCTTCCAAGTATGCCTCCATGTGTTCGTCCTTCGGCTTGTACTCCTTGTTGGAAATGTTGACGAGGAGTTGGGAGTCGCCCTTAACGATGAGGCGCTTGACCCCGAGGGCGGCAGTGGCCCTTAGGCCAGCGATCAAGCCCTCGTACTCCGCGATGTTGTTGGAGACCTTCTCTCCATGCTGGAAGCAGAGCTGCATGGCGTAGTAGAGCTCGTCCTTGGTCGGCGAGATGAGTACAGCTCCAGCCCCTGCGCCCCATCGCGTGAAGGCTCCGTCGAAGTGCATGATCCAGCCGCCAGGCGCCTCTGCGCCAGGTGCGAGGGACTGGCCCTCATCTAGCCCCCAGTCAGGGGCATCCATCCACTCCGCCACGAAGTCAGCGAGGGGCGCGCCCTTGATGACCCTGGTCGTGCTGAACTCTAGCTGGAAGGCTTGTAGTTCGATGTTCCATTCCGCCACCCTTCCAGTAGCGTTGGGGCTGCGCAGCACCTTCTCCAGGGGGTATGCAGAGACGACCTTGATGGGGTGGCCCTGGAAGTAGTGACGCAGTTTTCTCGAGGCAACGAGGAGCGCGAGCAGGAGCTTCTACTGCATGGGGTAGCGCGCGCACGCATCACGCAGCACCGTGCTGACGAAGTATACAGGGTGCTCGACGAGAGGCAAGGCGTCAACAACGCCCTGCTCTGCTTGGGGCGAGGGGGCCTCCGGAGCCTCGCTATCTAGCGAGGTAGCGGAAGCCTCAGGGGTGCCGTCTTGAGGTAGTGATGGCGCAACTCTTCGCGGGACGCCCCACTGTGCGCTCGCGCCGGCGTGCTCCTCCCTGACCGTCATGAGCGCCGCGCTGGCTGAGTGGGGGGCGGCCGCCAAGTAGAGCACCAAAGGCTCAAGAGGACGAGGCACCACCATAACAGGCGGGCTCATGAGGTATCTCTTGAGGTCCTGGAAGGCGGTCTCTGCTTCAGGAGTCCATTCGAAGGGGCCCTTCCTTTTCATGAGCTTGAAGAAGGGGAGGGCGCGCTCGCCAAGCTTGGAAATGAAGCGCCCCAAGGAGGTCACGCAGCCCGCCAGCTTCTGCATTTCTTTGAGGGTCTGAGGCGGGCGCATCTTCTCAATTGCCTTGATCTTCTCGGGGTTAGCCTCGATCCCACGATGCGATACGAGGAAACCGAGCAGTTTGCCGGACAGGACCCCGAACACGCACTTTTCCGGGTTAAGCCTCAGGTTCACCCAACGCAGGCTTGCGAACATCTCCTCCAGGTCCTCGATCAGGGTTCTCGCCTCTTGTGACTTGACCACGATGTCGTTAACGTACGCCTCTGCATTCCTCCCGAGCTGCAGCCCCAGAGCGATGTGCATCAGTCACTGGAAGGTCGCGCCAGCGTCCCACAGCCCAAAGGGCATGCAGGTGTAACACTACACGCCACACGGGGAGAGGAAGGCCGTCTTCTCGACATCCTTTATCGCCATCTTAATCTGGTGATAGCCTGAGAAGGCGTCTAAGAAGCACAGCAGATTGCACTCGGCAGTGGAGTCCATGATTTGATCGATGCGCAGGAGCGGGAAAGGGTCCTGAGGACAGGCCTTGTTGAGGCTCGTGAAGTCGACGCACATGCGCTCTTTCCCGCCCTTCTTGGGGACGATGACTGGATTAGTCAGCCACTCCGGGTGCCGCACCTCCCGAATGACGCCAGCTTCTTGCAGCTTGCGGACCTCCTGGACAATGAACGCCTGTTTCTCCTGGGCTTGTCATCGTGCCTTCTGCTTCATCGGACGTGCATTGGGGCACACCATCAAGTGGTGCTCAATCACATCCCGTGGGATGCCAACCAAATCTGACGCTTCCCACGCAAACACGTCCTTGTTTGCCCTGAGGAAGCCGACCAACGCCTCTTCTTGCTTCGAGGGGAGGCCGACGCCTATGGTGAAGGTGAGGCCTGAGCCCCCGTCGTCGACAGGTACCTGCTTCGTCTCGGCTCGGTCCTGAGAGAACAACTGCTTCTTCTTTGCGGGCGCGGCCACCAGAGACTCGGCGGCGCCTGCCACGCCAGGGCGCAAGGCCGCCGCGACCTTGTAGATGGACTTGAGGGCTCGAAGCACGTCCTTGGTTTCCCCGACTACAGAAATGATGCCGCTGCTCCCAGGCATCTTGATGACGTTGTAGCCTGGGTGCGTAGCTGCCATGAACTTGGCGAGGGCCGATACCCCAGAATGGCGTTGTACGGGAGGCCGATGCGGGCCACGTCGAAGCCAATCAACTCGGTGCGGTAGTTGTCGCGAGTGCCGAAGGTGACGGGGAGGCGCACGTGCCCTAGGGGAGTGGTGGAGCCTTTGGTCACCCCCGAGAAGGGCTTGGTGGGCGCGAGCTGGTCGTAGGGCACCTGGAGCATGTCGAAGGCCTCTATGGAGAGGACGTTGAGGTCGGCGCCACCGTCGATGAGGGTGCGAGTAACCGCCACGTTACTGATCATGGGCGTACACAGCATAGGGAGCGCGCCGGCGGCAGTCGTAGTCCTGGGGTGGTCCCTGGAGTCGAAGGTGATGTTGGTCTCTGGCCTAGGGCGGCCCCGCGAGGCCTCCGGCCGCTGCTGGGAAGCGCATACCCATCAAAGGAGCTGCTTGACATGGCGCCCAGATGCAGGTGCCTGCGACCCGCCGAGAATACAAGCGACCGCGTGCGGTTCGGGGGCCGCGAAACGCGCGATGAACAGACCACAAAGCTCTTCCCAGGTGGGCACCGAGGCCTCGGGGAGGCCGTGGAGCCACGAGTGTGGCATCTCCGTGAGGGCCAGAGGAAGCCAGTTGGCCATGGCCTTGTGATCGCCACCGGCTGCTCGGATGGCCTGTGCATACAACCGGAGGAACTCCCGGGGGTCAGCCGCGCCATCGTACCGCGGGGGCAGCGCCGGCCTGAACTTCGCCGGCCACCGCACCCGACGCAGGCTGGGGGTGAAGGCCGGGCAGCCCGCGGCGTCTCCATAGGCCACGGGCGGCCAAGTCGGTGACGCAGCGTCCGCCATGGAGGCCGCGGAGCGAGAACGAAGAACGGTCGGCGGAGAAGCGAAACTTCGACACGCCCCTACCTAGTGCGCCAAATGTCGGATTCAGGGCTCCGTAGACCCAATAATGTTCGAACTCTAGGGCGTGTGCGAAGATCTCAACCTCTCAAGTCTCTGCTCGCCACCCTATAGCCTAGCTACGTCGAGCGCACGCGAGCAGGAAGGAAGATGAACTCGGCGGTTTACCCAGGTTTGGGCCACCTTGCGGTGTAATACCCTACTCCTACTTTGTGGTGGATTGGCCTCACGAGGAGGCTGAGGATGAACTAGTACAGTGGTTTGAGCGGCCTCGCGAGGGCTCAAGAGATGAGGGTGGAAAGGATCCGATCCGGGGTCCGTCCCCTTCTACGGTGGTGGCTAGCCTATCTTTATAGTGGCCTCGGTCCTCTTCCCTTATAGCTTAGGCGGGAAGGGATCCCACAGCAGCCAATTTGAAAGGGGACAAAAAGTACATCTAATCCCGACGAAAGGTGGTCTTCTCCTGCAAAGCTTCTGGTCGTGACGCAGCGGTGGGCTCAGTGATGCCATCTGCCCTACCGAGCTCGTGGTCTTGGTCTTGTTGCACCGGAATGGAAACCTTTGGAGGACTCCTCGGGAACCCGTGGTCGTCCTTGCTCCTTTAGCACCGAAAGGGAAACTGCCTCCTCTGCGCGTGCTGGCGCCCGCCTGGCCACGGTCGTCATGGCTCACGTCACCGTAGCCTCGTGAGGCTGGGTACCTGCATAGAAATCTCCGATCCTCGGGAGGCAACCTGGGGAGGCCGCTCCTCTGGAGGTCTTGGTGTTGTTCTCCTTGTGAGGCTAGGGGCCCTCGCGAGGGCCTTGCCTTGGGGGGTCTCACGGCTAGGCCGTACCAGACCGTCGCTGGGCCCACGTGTTGGGCCGCAGGCAGGCAAGTCTGGGTACCCCTGAACCCAGAACGTCGATAGTATCAACCACTTTCACTGAAGATCTACTCATCAACTTGGTCAAAGAAAACTCATAGTTTGGAAAGCATTACATAGCTATGACAATCACACATAATAAAGTTCAGAAAAGGCTCAATTACTTTCAATGAATAATCTGGTCATAAACCCACAATTCATCGGATCCCAACAAACACAAAGCAAAAGAAGATTACATCTTATAGAACTCTGAGGAGAACATTGTATTGTAGACTAGAGAGAGAGAGAGAGAGAGAGAGAGAGAGAGATCTAGCTAATAACTATGGACCCATAGGTCCTGTGGAAACTACTCACACATCATCCGAAGGACAACAAGGTTGATGTAGAAGCCCTCTGTAGTACAAAAAAAGACATATCTGTTACATTATGGCCCGAACGAAAACTTTTTCTTTCATGGTTATGACACTTCTATGATGATAATTGTGACAAAAACACGTATCATCATAGATGTGGTGGGCTCCTACTTCTATGACCAAAAATGGGCTTTTCGTCCTGGCCAGGTCGGAAAAGCACCTGCATGACATTCTTTGGGCCGTCCATGACATAAAAAATCGTGGTAGAAGTGAGGGCGAGGAAATTTTCGGGGAGTTCCCGGTTATGGTGGGTGGTCAGGGCTGAGCGATGCAGTGTGGTTTGTTCGTCTCTCTCTTGCATGCGCGCGTTATGGTGGGTGGGAGGCTGAATGATGTGATCCCGTTATCAAATGACAACACATGTCTATGGTTAGGAAACCTTAACCATCTTTGATCAACGAGCTAGTCTAGTAGAGGCTTATTAGGGACACGATATTTGTTTATGTATTCACACATGTATTTATGTTTCCGATCAATACAATTCTAGCATGAATAATAAACCTTTATCATGAATAAGGAAATATAAAATAACAACTTTATTATTGCCTCTAGGGCATATTTCCTTCAGTCTCCCACTTGCACTAGAGTCAATAATCTAGATTACATTGTAATGAATCTAACACCCATGGACTCTTGGTGCTGATCATGTTTTGCTCGTGGAAGAGGCTTAGTCAACGGGTCTGCTACATTCATATCCGTTTGTATTTTGTAAATCTCTATATCTCCATCCTTGACCTTTTCAAGAATGGAGTTGAAGCGTCTCTTGATGTGTTTGGTTCTCTTGTGAAACCTGGATTCCTTCGCCAAGGCTATTGCTCCAGTGTTGTCACAAAAGATTTTCATTGGACCCGATGCACTGGGTATTACACCCAGATCGGATATGAACTCATTCATCCAGACTCCTTCATGCACTACTTCCGAAGCAGCTATGTACTCCGCTTCACACGTAGATCCCGCCACGACGCTTTGCTTTGAACTGCACCAACTGATAGCTCCACCATTCAACATAAATACGTATCCGGTTTGCGACTTAGAGTCATCTGGATCAGTGTTGAAGCTAGCATCGACGTAACCATTTATGACGAGCTCTTCGCCACCTCCATAAACGAGAAACATATCATTGGTCCTTTTCAGGTACTTCAGGATGTTCTTGACCGCTGTCCAGTGATCCACTCCTGGATTACTTTGGTACCTCTCTGCCAAACTTATGGCAAGGCACACATCAGGTCTGGTACACAGCATAGCATATATGATAGAACCTATGGCTGAGGCATAGGGAATGACTTTCATTCTCTCTCTATCTTCTGCAGTGGTCGGGCTTTGAGTCTGACTCAATTTCACACCTTGTAACACAGGCAAGAACCCTTTCTTTGACTGGTCCATTTTGAACTTCTTCAAAACTTTTTCAAGGTATGTGCTTTGTGAAAGTCCTATTAAGCGTCTTGATCTATCCCTATAGATCTTGCTGCCCAATATATAAGCAACTTTACCGAGGTCTTTCATTGAAAAATTCTTATTCAAGTATCCTTTTATGCTATCCAGAAATTCTATATCATTTCCAATCAACAATATGTCATCCACATATAATATCAGAAATGCTACAGAGCTCCCACTCACTTTCTTGTAAATACAGGCTTCACCGTAAGTCTGTATAAATCCATATGCTTTGATCACCTCATCAAAGCGTATATTCCAACTCCGAGATGCTTGCACCAATCCATAGATGGATCACTGGAGCTTGCACACTTTGTTAGCACCTTTAGGATCGACAAAACCTTCTGGTTGCATCATATACAACTCTTCTTTAAGAAATCCATTAAGGAATGCAATTTTGACGTCCATTTGCCAGATTTCATAATCATAAAATGCGGCAATTGCTAACATGATTCGGACGGACTTAAGCATCGCTACGGGTGAGAAAGTCTCATCCTAGTCAACCCCTTGAACTTGTCGAAAACCTTTTGCGACAAGTCAAGCTTTGCAGACAGTAACATTACCATCAGCGTCAGTCTTCTTCTTGAAGATCCATTTATTCTCTATGGCTTGCCGATCATCGGGCAAGTCCACCAAAGTCCACACTTTGTTCTCATACATGGATCCTATCTCAGATTTCATGGCCTCAAGCCATCTGTCGGAATCTGGGCTCATCATAGCTTCTTCATAGTTCGCAGGTTCGCCTTGGTCTAGTAACATGACTTCCAGGACAGGATTACCATACCACTCTGGTGCGGATCGTGCTCTGGTCGACCTACAAAATTTAGTAATAACTTGATCTGAAGTTTCATGATCATCATCATTAGCTTCCTCTCTAGTTGGTGTAGGCATCACGGGAACGGTTTTCTGTGATGTGCTACTTTCCAATTCGAGAGAAGGTACAATTACCTCATCAAGTTCTACTTTCCTCCCACTCACTTCTTTCGAGAGAAACTCCTTCTCTAGAAAGAACCCATTCTTAGCAACAAAGATCTTGCCTTCGGATCTGTGGTAGAAGGTGTACCCAATAGTTTCTTTAGGGTATCCTATGAAGACGCACTTCTCCGATTTAGGTTCGAGCTTATCAGGCTGAAGCCTTTTGACATAAGCGTCGCATCCCCAAACTTTAAGAAACGACAGCTTAGGTTTCTTGCCAAACCATAGTTCATACGGTGTCATCTCAACAGATTTAGATGGTGCCCTATTTAACGTGAATGCGGCCGTCTCTAATGCATAACCCCAAAACGTTAGTGATAAATTGGTAAGAGACATCATAGAACGCACCAAATCTAATAAAGTACGATTACGACGTTCGGACACACCATTACGCTGTGGTGTTCCAGGTGGCGTGAGTTGTGAAACAATTCCACATTGTTTTAAATGAAGGCCAAACTCGTAACTCAAATACTCGCCTCCGCGATCAGATCGTAGAAACTTTATTTTCTTGTTACGATGATTCTCCACTTCACTCTGAAATTCTTTGAACTTTTCAAATGTTTCAGACTTGTGTTTCATCAAGTAGATATACCCGTACCTACTCAAATCATCTGTGAAGGTCAGAAAATAAAGATACCCGCCGCGTGCTTCAACACTCATTGGACCGCATACATCGGTATGTATTATTTCCAATAAGTCTTAGCTCGCTCCATTGTTCCAGAGAACGGAGTTTTAGTCATCTTGCCCATGAGGCATGGTTCGCAAGTATCAAATGATTCATAATCAAGTGATTCTAAAAGTCCATCTGCATGGAGTTTCTTCATGCGCTTTACACCAATATGACCTAAACGGCAGTGCCACAAGTATGTTGCACTATCATTATCAACTTTGCATCTTTTGGCATCAATATTATGAATATGTGTATCACCACAATCGAGATTCAATAAGAACAGACCATTCTTCAAGGGTGCATGACCATAAAAGATATTATTCATATAAATAGAACAACCATTATTCTCTGACTTAAATGCATAACCGTCTCGCAATAAACAAGATCCAGATATAATGTTCATGCTCAACGCTGGCACCAAATAACAATTATTGAGGTCTAAAACTAATCCCGAAGGTAGATGTAGAGGTAGCGTGCCGACGGCGATCACATCGACCTTGGAACCATTCCCGACGCACATCGTCACCTTGTCCTTAGCCAATCTTCGTTTATTCCGCAGCTCTTGTTTCGAGTTACAAATATGAGCAACCGAACCTGTATCAAATACCCAGGCACTACTACGAGTATTAGTAAGGAACACATCAATTACATGTATATCAAATATACCTTTGTTCACTTTGCCATCTTTCTTATCCGCCAAATACTTGGGGCAGTTCCGCTTCCAGTGACCATTTCCCTTGTAGTAGAAGCACTCAGTTTCAGGCTTAGGTCCAGCTTTAGGATTCTTCACAGGAGCGGCAACTTGCTTGCCATTCTTCTTGAAGTTCCCTATCTTTCCTTTGCTCTTTTTCTTGAAACTAGTGGTCTTGTTAACCATCAACACTTGATGCTCCTTCTTGATTTCTACCTCCCGCAGCCTTAAGCATTGCGAAGAGCTCAGGAATTGTTTTATTCATCCCTTGCATATTATAGTTCATCACGAAGCCTTTGTAGCTTGGTGGCAGTGATTGAAGAACTCTGTCAATAACACTATCAACTGGAAAATCAACTCCCAGCTGAGTCAAGTGGTTATGATACCCAGACATTTTGAGTATGTGTTCACTAACAGAACTATTCTCCTCCATCTTGCAGCTATAGAACTTGTTGGAGACTTCATATCTCTCAACCCGGGCATTTGCTTGAAATATTAACTTCAACTCTTGGAACATCTCATATGCTCCATGACGTTCAAAACGTCTTTGAAGTCCCGGTTCTAAGCCGTAAAGCATGGCACACTGAACTACTGAGTAGTCATCAGATCGAGCTTGCCAGACGTTCATAACATCTGCATCTGCTCCTGCAGCAGGTCTGTCACCTAGCGGTGCATCAAGAACATAATTATTCTGTGCAGCAATGAGGATAATCCTCAAGTTACGGACCCAGACCGTGTAGTTGCTACCATCATCTTTCAACTTAGCTTTCTCTAGGAACGCATTGAAATTCAGGGGAACGGTAGCACGGGCCATTGATCTACAACATAGATATGCAAAACTATTAAGACTAAGTTCATGATAAATTAAGTTCAATTAATCAAATTACTAAAGAACTCCCACTTAAATAAACATCCCTCAAGTTATGTAAGTGATACGTGATCCAAATAAACTAACCCATGTCCGATCATCACGTGAGATGGGGTAGTCATCAATGGTGAACATCTCTATGTTGATCATATCTACTATATGACTCACGTTCGACCTTTCGGTCTCCAGTGTTCCGAGACCATGTCTGTACATGCTAGGCTCGTCAAGTTTAACCCAAGTATTCTGCTTGTGTAAAACTGGTTTACACCCATTGTATGCGAACGTAGAGTCTATCACACCCGATCATCACGAGGTGCTTCGAAACGACGAACTTTAGCAACGGTGCATACTCAGGGAGAACACTTTTATCTTGAAATTTAGTGAAGGGATCATCTTATAATGCTACCGCCGTTCTAAGCAAAATAAGATGCATAAAGGATAAACATCACATGCAAATGTGACATGATATGGCCATCATCATCTCCAAAGCATTGTCATGATCTCCATCGTCACCGGCTCGACACCTTGATCTCCATCGTTGTGTCGGGGTCGTCTCTCCAACTATTGCTTCTACAACTATTGCTAATGCATAGCGATAAAGTAAAGCAATTACATGGTTCTTGCATTTCATACAACAAAGAGACAACCTTAAGGCTCCTGCCGGTTGCCGATAAATTACAAAACATGATCATCTCATACAATAACGCATATCACATCATGTCTTGACCATATCACATCACAACATGCCCTGCAAAAACAAGTTAGACGTCCTCTACTTTGTTGTTGCAAGTTTTACATGGCTGCTACGGGCTTCTAGTAAGAACCGTTCTTACCTACGGCAAAAACCACAACGGTGTTTTATCAAGTTTGCTGTTTTAACCTTCTTCAAGGACCGGCCGCGGTCAAATTCGATTCAACTAAAGTAGGAGAAACAGACACCCGCCAACCACCTTTATGCAAAACTAGTTGCATGTCTATCAGTAGAACCGGTCTCATGTACGTGGACATGTAATGTTGGTCCGGGCCACTTCATCTTACAATACCGCCGAATCAAAATAAGACGTTGGTGGTAAGCAGTATGACTATCATTTCCCACAACTCTTTGTGTTCTACTTGTGCATATCATCTACGCATAGACCTGGCTCGGATGCCACTGTTGGGAAACGTTGCATGGAAAAACAAAAAAAATTCAACGCACACGCAAGATCTATCCACGGAGATGTATAGCAACGAGGGGGGAGAGTGTGTCTACGTACCCTCGTAGACCGTAAGCGAAAGCGTTTAGTAACGCGGTTGATGTAGTCGAACTTCTTCGCGATCCAACCGATCGAGTACCGAACGTACGGCACCTCCGCGTTCAGCACATGTTCAGCTCGGTGACGTCCTCGCCTTCTTGATCCAGCAAGACGGGCGAAGTAGTGGATGAGTTTCGGCAGCACGACGGCGTGGTGACGGTAATGGTGATGCTTATCTCCGAGGGCTTCGCCTAAGCACTACGAAAATATGACCGAGGGTGTAAACGGTGGAGGGGGCGCCGCACACGGCTAAGAGATTGTCGTGGTTATGTGTGGCACCCCCCTCCCACATATATATAGGTGGGGGAGAGGGGAGAGGCCAAGGGGCGCCCCAAGTAGGGCCGAATCCTACTTGGGCTCCTGCCCTTGGCCGCCCCCCCCCCCCCCCCTTTCCTTATTTGTCGGAGGGGGGAAGGAAAGGGGGAGAGGGAAGGAAGGGGGAGGCCGAATCCCCCCTTTTCCTTTCTCCCATGGGTCGACTGCCTTAGGGGGGCGCGCCAGCCCCCTGTGGGCTGGTGTGCTCCCCTCTAATGGCCCAATAGGCCCATCGCCCTCCCGGGGTGCCCGGTACCTCCTCCGGTATTCCGATGACTACCCGGTACACTCCGAAACTCTTTCGGTGTCCGAATACCATCGTCCTATATATCAATCTTTACCTCCGGACCATTCCGGAGCTCCTCGTCATGTCCGTGATCTCATCCGGGACTCCGAACAACATTCGGTCACCAAATCATATAACTCATATAACACTATATCGTCAACGAACGTTAAGCGTGCAGACCATACGGGTTCGAGAACTATGTAGACATGACCGAGACACATCTCCAGTCAATAACCAATAGCGGAACCTGGATGCCCATATTGGTTCCTACATATTCTACGAAGATATTTATCGGTCGAACCGTTATGACAACATACGTATTTCCCTTTGTCCGTCGGTATGTTACTTGCCTGAGATTCGATCGTCGGTATCTTCATACCTAGTTCAATCTCATTACCGGCAAGTCTCTTTACTCGTTCCGTAATACATCACCTTGTAACTAACTCCTTAGTCATTTGCTTGTAAGCTTATGATGTGTATTACCAAGAGGGCCCAGAGATACCTCTCCGATACTCGGAGTGACAAATCCTAATCTCGATCTATGCCAACTCAACAAACTCCTTAGGAGATACCTGTAGAGCATCTTTATGATCACCCAGTTACATTGTGACGTTTGACAGCACACAAGGCATTCCTCCGGTATCCGGGAGTTGCATAATCTCATAGTCGAAGGAATATGTATTTGACATGAAGAAAGGAATAACAATAAACTGAACGATCAATATGCTAAGCTAACGGATGGGTCTTGTTCATCACATCATTCTCCTAATGATGTGATCCCGTTATCAAATGACAACACATGTCTATGGTTAGGAAACCTTAACCATCTTTTATCAATGAGCTAGTCTAGTAGAGGCTTACTAGGGACACGGTATTTGTTTATGTATTCAAACATGTATTTAAGTTTCCGATCAATACAATTCTAGCATGAATAATAAATCTTTATCATGAATAAAAAAATATAAAATAACAACTTTATTATTGCCTCTAGGGCATATTTCCTTCAAAAATGTTAATCATGCATTTGATAAAATATTAAGCAAGCATTTGAAAAATGTTCAATGGGTATAGAAAAATGTTGACCATGTATTAAAAAAAACTTAATCTTGTATTCGAAAAACGTTAATCATGCATTTGAAAATGTTTAAAATGTGAATACAAAAAATGTTGACCAGATTCTAAAAATGCTAATATGGTATTTGAGAAATGTTCATAATGTGTATTACAAAAATGTTGACCATATATTCAATTGTTTAAACCTCTATTTAAAAAATATTAAACATGTATTAGAAAAATGGTCTTGACGTATACGAAAAATGGTGTTGAAGAAAAAAATGATTAAAACCGAGAAAGAAACATAAAGAAAATGAAGAAAACTGAGAAAAACAAAAGAAAACAGAAGCATAACGAAGAAAGAAAGAAAATATAGTGGAAAAAAACCGAAGAAAGAAAGAAAGAAAAAGGAAACCCGGAGAAAACCAGTGCAATTAAAGAAAAGAAAATGAAAAAAAGAAAAACCAAAGACAACCGAGAAAGAAAAAAAACTGAAGAGAAAAGAAAGCAAATAAAAAACACTAAAAACCGGGATTAAAACAAAGAAAAAACAGGGGGAAACAAAAACTGAAGAAACCCATGAAGGAAAAAAACAGTAAGAAAATATAAAAGGTAACCAAACAGGGGGAAAACAGAGAAGAACGCTAGGTGCACTGTATCGCCGAACGAGCGAGCACGCGCGATAGAAGCAGTGACAACGCACGAAGGAGCGAGTGCCATGAACGGATGTCCCAGTACAGTAAATAGTAGAAAAAGCTTCTATAAGTGACACATTGTGTTTGCGCCCAAAACGAGTGAGAATAAAAATCTACCTGCGTCAAACGAAAAAGGTTCTATAAGTAACACATAGTGTTTGCGCCCATACAGAAACTAGCGTAGACTCTGAGCGAACATTCAGTTAAAGTTTTAACCAGCGCTTCAAGCGCCACAGGAAAATATGAAATAAAAAGTCACAATAATTCAAAAATGTTAAGAAATTTGAAAAAAGTCTGAGATTTCATATACGTTAATATTTTCATTTTCTGTCACTAATTTTAAAAAAAATCTAAATTTGAAAAAATGATCATGAATTCAAAATATATAAAATTTCAGAAAATTCGCAAAAAATTCAAAAACTGTTGCAAATTTGAAATAAAATGTTCGTCTGTTTGAAAAATATCACAAATTCATAATACGTTTGTGAATTCCCAAAAGTGTTCTAGAATTTAGAAAAATATTCATAAAATTGTAAAATGTCTTTGGATTTTAGAAAATGTTGAAGAATTGGAAAAATGGTCAGAAATTTGACTAAAGTTTGACAATATACTTTTTTTATGAATGTAAATAATGTTCAGGTATTTAGAAAATAATGTTCAAAAATTTGAACAAAGTTTGTGGATTTAAAATATTCATGATTTTGTTTTAAATTAATAATTGACAAAATTCACAAAATTGAGAAAGATCATGAATTTAAAATAAATATCAAGAAATTAAAAACAAAATTCTAAATCCATGGGTTTTAACAAGTTCACACTTGATTAAAAGTTCACAGTTTTGAAAAGAAAGTTGAAGAACTTGAAAAAAGATTATCAAATTTGAAAAATGTCCACATAATTGAAAATCATTTTCAAATTTGAAAACAAATTGCCGGCTTGAAAAATATTCACGAATTTGAAAAATGCTCCTGAATTTGGATAAATTTGAAAATATGAAAAAGTAGGATTTCTTTTTAAAAAAAGCAAAAGAACAGAAAATAAGTAACAAGTGGAGAAGAAAAAACACTAAACAAAACCCTCCCTAGGAAAATCGATGTAACCCTTTTTGTACCATTGTGTCAAGCGCCAAACAGGAAAACTCAAAATGGGACTTGTATTCCACACGTAGGGTAGCTTGGGCGAACCAAACAAGCACCCCTGAACGCGCTTTAGACCGGCTCATTGAGGGCCGGTGCGCCCAGATATTTTCCTTTTTTGTTTTTCTTCTCCCTTTCTGTTTTTTTTTTTTTGAAAAACTTTCATTATTTCAAACAAATAACTGAATTAAAAATGATCAATTTTTTAAAAATAGTCAGTGTTTAGAAAAATACGAGATTTTGTTTCACAAATTTGGAAAATAATATGAGTTTCAAAAAATGTTTGTGAATTTCAACAATGTTCTGGAATTTCAAAAAAATGTTCGCCTATTTCATTAATTATTCCCAAATTGCAAAATATGTTTTTTTGATTTTGAAAATATCACAAATTCAAAATATGTTCATTATTTTCCAAAATTGTTCCCATATTTTTCAAAAATTCTCAAATTTTAAAAAAATTCTGGATTTTAAAATTGCTCACATATTCCAAAAAAAAAATCGAAAATATGTAAAACATTATGAAATTGAAAATGATTCGTTAATTTGAAAAATTCTTCATGATTTCTAGGAAGTTCATGAATTTAAAAAAATGTTTGTGGTTTTAAAAATCATGAATTTGAAAAAGATTCACGAGTTTTGAAAGAAAACTCGTGTATTTGAACCAAAAAAGAAAGGGAAAAAAAAAGGAAAAACTGGGGAAAATGTAAGTAAGAAAGGAAAACCGGAAGAAAAACAAAGAAAATAAATGATTCAGGATAACTGGAATGGGTCGGCGTTGCCGACGTTGCCGACGCCTCCTCATCCACTGAACGCATTGCTCCTCCCCGAAGGTTTCGCGGGCACGACCGCCTCGAGTGTCCACCTGTCGACATGTCCCATGTTGGGCTGCTCTCTGCTCCGTTCGTCGATGATACACTCGGAGGAGGCAGCGGAAGCGGCGGGACGAGACAATGCATGCACCACAACCAACCTCAAACGCACATGCGACAGGAGCAATGACCATTAACAGCAGATCTTTCTTTCCCCCTGCTCTTCATATGCTAAAAAGAAGTTGAGAAATGACTGCTCCTACACTGATCGAGTCATAGGCTCCTAGCCATTAACTGGTCCGATTTAAACGATCTCCTCCTTTGCCAATGGGCACGTACATCTCAATGTTCGAAACTTACAAATTACTGCTCGCATTTTTCATACAACACGCCATCCTTTGCCCATAGCCAGACATAGCAGGGGTCACATTCCATGGCACGATGTTCTAAACTTACACCTCACTGCTGCCTGTCCATATACTTTTTCCATGTTACAGTAGTACTAGAATGGTACTCTTATCATATGGAGCGACACAAAGCACCCTCTTTTGTGACGCTCGATGCAGCTTTGCGCATTTTGTCAAATCAAATTCAAACAAGGCAGAAAGGAGACGACTGACTGTAGTCGTAAACAAATCTATCTACTATCTAATACGAGTGGAACCTTCTTGTGACAGGTGTATTTTATCATAATCGCCGCGACAAACCCGTGTCGGTCCCCTTCTTTATCACCGGTGTCGGCAGGCAGCCCACGATAGCAGCTCTCCTGAACATTCCGCTTCTGTTGGGCACGCGGTTGTGCAGACTAACGACCCGAGTTTAATTTCTAGAATTGACAGGTGATCCACAGGGATTTTCCTCAGTTTATTGAGGATCAAGCTTGGTGTGTGATCAAATTACTCATCAATAAATATCTTGATACTCATTTTAAAAAAAATCTGAGGACCATATTTATCTTGATACTCATACTAAAATGGCCATATGCATTCCTAGTTAGTGCAGAGGCCAGAAAGTGAAAATCTCTCCCATTTTTTAGGTGATCCAAACTGCCAAACGAGGCCCCTGGGTCGCATATAGCCCCCCCTCCTCTCCCCTGGGTCACCCCCGCGCGGCGACCAGGGGGGTACCCTCGCGCCGCCAAGCCCTCGACTCCCTCTCCCACCTCTCCTGCCCGCCGCGGCGGGATCTGGCGCGGGTGGCGTTCGGCGGCGGTTGGCGGCGGGGCGCGCCGGCGAGGACTCAGGGGGCGACGCGCTCGTGACTCCCCCTGGTGGTCACGTGGGGGGCCATTCGGGGCGCTCCCAGGGTGTCCGGTGGGCGATCTGTTTCAGATCTGCCCGCTGGTGCCTCGGGCGGCGCGGGGATCTCGGGGCGGCGGCCTCGATCGGTGGCGCGCGGTGCGGCCTGCCTGGCGTGTGGCACCCGCGGGTGCAGATGGGGGGCCTTCCACGGCTGCATGGGCGACATGGAGGCGGCGGCGCTACGGCGGTTCCTCGATGGCCGACCGGAGTTCCATGGGAGGCGTCGTCTCCGACTCGATCTACTCCGGTTCGTGCTGGCTACGGTAGCGACTACGGTCGACGCCAATACTGCTGGACGGATCTGGCGGGCGGGCATGGATCCAGGGGGAACTCCAGGCCGGCGTGGCGGCTGCACCAAAGTCGACGCTCTCGGCGCTGATTCCCTTCCTGGAGGCTTCGGTGTGGATCATACGCCCCTCACCTCTGCCATGAGCGCAGGCGAAAGCCTCTATTCCTCTGTTTGGGCGACGATGGCACTTTGGTGTCGTGTTCCTTCCTGAAGGCGTCGGCCGGGGACTGCTCAGGGTGGTGGAGTTGCTGGTAGTTCGGAGTCGACGCGAGATGGCATGTAGGTGGAGCGGTGTGGCATCAACCGTATCATCGACGGTGGGTCTCAGCGGCATGGCGCAGTGGAGACTCGGCGTCTGATGCGCGGAGATGGACTCGCGCAAGAGGAGGAAGCTGTCTGGCGTCATGGTGGCGTCGATAGCAGAGAGGCCTGGCAAGGTCGGTGCATCAGTTCTGCTCTGAGGATCGACCGATGGAAGATGGAGGTGACGGCCCTTGCAGCGTGCGGTGCTCACTGGGAGTGTGCCAGACCGGTGTGGGACCTAATCCAGGTAGAGACTTGGATGGGACACCCGGCTTTAGATGTTAGGCTTTGATGCGATGTCTGTTTGGTATTAGGCCCGGACATTCGGCACACCTTCATCAAAGAGATAGGAGTAGCAACAGCATTGCCAAGATGATGGCTTCAGGCTTATTGATGTATCACCTTGTATGGACTTTGTGAATAATTAATAATATGGCTGCATGCATTGTCCAGATGCAGAGGCCGGGGGTACATCCTCCTTTTAAAAAAAATGACTGCGAGGTGCCCGCCACTATTCCGTTTTCCCGGACCGAAAGCGTCTCCAGGTGGCACCACCGTCACATGCCTTTCGGAGGGGACGAGACGGGGCCCCAACCTGCCGTCACTGATGCTTCGTGTCCGTGTCTCCAGTCCAGCATGCGCGGCTGATGCCTGTATGAATCTTAGGTTGCATAGGCCGCAGGGTAGCACATCGATCCGACGTGCACGTTCAGCAGTACTTGGTTAGCAGACGTCGACTCGTTGGATTGGATTACTGTTAACGACACGGCGATGTTGATGCTGCACCAGAACTAATCCAAGATGCGAAGAACGTCAAAAGAGGGGAGGGAGAGGGAGCTTCCCAGCAGATAGATAGGTTCATTGCCATATTTACATGCAAACCTGTCAGCTCGATCAGTCTAACAACGGAGAAAGATGTGGCACGTACTACGACTAATTTACACTGTGGATGGTTAAGCCAAATCTCGTCAGAGCATGAGGCCGAGGCGCTCGCTGGCCACGTCGCAGCGGACGGGCGCCAGCCCGACGCGGCCGCGCTCCAGGTCGTACTCCACCCACACGTTCATCTGGTGGTGGTGCCCGATCACGTACGCCATGATGGGCACCATGTCCGCGTTGCCGAACGTCAGGCACCACACGCCGTCGCCGCCGCGCCGCTCCCCGGGGACCTTGTACAGCAGCCTGTCCCCCGCCACCGCCATCTCCGCGCCGTTGAACAGCAGCGTCACGCTCGGGAGCCTCGCCGCCGGCGGGGTCCGCCCCTGGGGCACGCGGAAGCAGGTGTCGAACGCCTCCTGGAACGCGAAGCTGGGGTCGTCGAGAGCCGGAAGGAGGGGCCTGGCCTGTCGCGTGAACTCAGCTTTCAGTGCCGAGTAGGCGTCGCCGAGCAGGAAGGTGAACTGCGTGCCGGAGTCCACCATGGTCTGCCCCGCCCCGGTGTGGTCCGGCGCGAGCACCGAGGCTGGGATGGGCAGGTGCTTGGCGCCGACGCGGATGCCCAGGAGCTGGACGGAGTAGGCCACGCGGTCGAAGTAGGGGAGCGGCAGGGCCGGCTGGTACAGGGGCGTGTAGTTGAGCGGCAGGAAGGTGGGCAGGTCGCTGTGGCCCAGGAGCAGCACGCTGGCGTCGTCTCGGTCGGAGATGCAGTAGGAGAAGCGGCGGGTGCTGGCCTGCGAGACGAAGGAGAGGGCGCCCCTGTTCATGCCCAGCAGCCCGGCGCTCGCCACCCCGTCCGGGGAGGAGTCGAACGCGGAGGCCATGCAGCCGAACGCCGCGCGCAGCGGCGGCCCGCTGCCGACGGCGAAGACGTCGGTCGCGAGCGCGCCGTCGGAGGAGGAACCGTCCGCGTAGGACAGCGACACGCTGCACCTGCTCGACGCCCCGTCGCAGGCCGGCGGCGACGGCAGGTCGCGGGAGCGGCACTGCGCGGAGGCGCAGGGCACGGCGGCGAAGGTGGCCGAGGCCCTCGGCTGAAAGGACGTCGCGTTGTACTTGTTCCTGGCGCCGGCCGGCGCGCAGAGTACCCAGGACAGCTCGCTGCCGGTGTCGAGCACCATGGTGACGTTCTGCGGCGGCGTGCCGACGGCGAGCGAGACGGTGAGGCTGACGTTGTGGTGGAACCGGAGCTTGCTGGGCTGCCGCGGCAGCGCCCTGGCCGGCATCTGGCGCGCCCGCAGCGCGAAAAGCAGCGGCTTCGCCCCCGCCTCGGACGGCCATGGCGCGCCAAGCAGGACGAGGCAAGCGAAGACGAGCAGCGGGGGAGGCATGGCGGTGGTTGGGATGGGAGCAGGCGAAGCCCGGGACCTACGCGTGCATGTGAGTGCTTGTGTTGTTGGATTCCGGTGTGGGGTTTTGGTTCGGGGTGGATTTTATGGGGTGGCGACGCGAGCGGAAGGAGGAGGCCGCGAGGGGCGACGGGTCACTGTCGCAGGGAAGCAGCCGGGGTTCTTTGCACCTGTCGTCTTCTATCTTTGGAACCACGGAACGCCAGCTGGGCGGTCAGAGACATTTTAAGTCGGAGTACGCGCCAGTACTGAGGTTTTACTGCAGCAGTAATAATGCGTGCAGTACTAGCACAGTATCTACGGTGTACTACCTCCGTCCTGGTTTAATCATGAGAATTCACTCCGTCAAATTTTAACGGCCGATTTAACCATGATATTGAGCTATTCCCTCCATTCATTATTATAAAATTATTATAAAATATTTAAGATATTTCAGTATGTACTATTGAAATGAGTGAATAAACACACTAAAATGCGTCCATATACATCCGAGTTGTAAATGGTTACTCTCTCCGACCCATATTAATTGTCGTTGATTTGCTATGGATCGGAGGGAGTAGACCTTCTTATAATTAGGAACGGACGGAATATTATGTTATGAAAACATATATTCAATACAAATCTAATGATATATATTTTAGATATATTTTTTATGCTCCACAAATGCTATTTTCAAAAATAATTTGGAGATTCTTTTTTGCCACAACTTTCATGCATGTCCTTCCATTGTAATTTTTTTTTGCAAATATTCCATTTTAAAACTTTGCAAGCAATCAAAACATTTGCAAAGTTTGCCAAAAAAAAGATTCAGTTTTGTTTGAATTTATTTTATTTCAGTTTTTCAGAGTTTACAATTCATCACGAGCTCATTTGAGCTCACGAGCAGAGGAGGACTTCCGATGTCGTACTAGCTTTTTCGTGGAGTATCTACGGTGCAATTGAAAAAAAATCATGGGAACGTGTGTTCAAATTTGACCACCGATTTAACCAGAAAAATATAAGTTATGTTCCATAGAATGTATACCATTGAAGACATGTTTCAAATGCAAATCCCATGGTCTAATGGTATAACTTTTGGGCATATGGCTCATACTTTTTTAACCCGAATTACACGGGTCCTCTTTAATCTAGACCGGAGGGATAACTTTTTTTTAGAGAAAAGGCATACGCCCGACTTTATAAATAAAGCCACCGGGCAGAGTCACTAACACCAAACAACGTGTTTCACCAACGAAAGGCAGAGAGTACGAAAGGCATTACTGGTGGCACGCAAACCAGATAACAGTGGCACGCACGCCAACAACCTACAAAGCCTAGAAAAGCGAGGAGCAACAGGCGAGGATCCGAACATCAGTTGACGCCATGGGGCTGGACCGGAGAAGAAGCAGAAGATCGCACCCTAGATATCAGCTCCTCTAGTGCGGCCCAATCAGTGTCCTTAGTCAATGATTTCCACTGCTGCAAGAAGATAATCATTTTGAAAAAGCAATCAGCCGGCCTGTTAGAGAAAATATTTCAATAGTGAATTTATTTCTAGTAATCCACAACGCCCAACATAGCGCTGAGAACCCCACCCAGAAAATACGTTTGTTCTGCCCCACAAGGCCCGCAACCAGTGGCCGCAGCTCGGCAAAGGAGGTAGGGGCCCATGATACCCCCATCCAAGATCTAATACAACAGCAGGCCAACCTTGCCAGGACGCATCCAAAAAAGATGTGATTCAAGTCCTCAAGAGCTAAGCAGAGAGCGCAATGGTCCAAGCCGGGGCCATTACGTTTCCGGATTTGGTCGGCCGCCGAGAGTTTGCCTCTGATGGCTTGCCACATGAAGATCTTGATTTTGGGCGGCACCCTAGCAAGCCACACTGGTTTAAATCTATTGGTGGGGAGACCAGAAATCAACCGCAAGTAGAGGGATTTGACCGAGAATCTACCAGAAGAAGTGTGAGGCCAGATGACAGAATCCCCTTCCTCTGAGAGCATCGGGAAGCAGGCAACAAGAAGATGCCACTGTCCCAACTCTTCAAGAGAGAGGGATCTTCTGAAACCCAGGTCCCAACCCACGTCGGAGAGCTCAAAGATTGAGATCTCTGGATCCGGACAATACGAAAACAAAACAAGGAACGAAACGGCCAAAGGAGCGTCACCAAACCACCAGTCTAGCCAAAAACGTACCGAGGAGCCATTGCCAATCACAAACTTGACATGTTCCCTGAAGACATCTATAACTTTTACCACATCGCGCCAAAACTGGGACCCACCCAATGGCGAAGCAAACATGGGGCTACAGTTAGGGAAGTATTTGCCTTTTAGAATATCGAACCACATCGTACCAGACCCTGTGGACATGATTTTCCACCACCATTTAATAATAAGGCATTTATTCATGACGGAAGTGTTCAGAATGCCCAGCCCCCCATGTGATTTGGGGCGGCATATGGACTGCCACTTAACCAACCTATATTTACGACGGTTGTCGGAAGAATTCCAATAGAACGCACCCCAGTGCTTGTCAAACCCATTATGCGTCCCCTCCGTAAGGCGATAAAAGCCCATAGTGAACATTGGTAAAGAAGTGAGGCAAACATTCGTAAGGCACACTTTGCCAGCATTAGAGTTGTATCGGCCTCGCCATGGCATGAAACGGTTACCAACCTTGGCTACCAGAGGTTTAAAGTCTTTGGCATGCAGCTTAAAGGGAGCCGTGTATTTAAAATGGAAACAGCCGAGTTGGCAATTAAGGAGTTGCGAGACTCTCACCGCCTCAGAGGTGGTCACCTCAGTGACCAAGACCTCGCTCTTAGAAAAGTTAATTTAAGACCCGAGAGAGCTTCGAAGCAGAGAAGAATAAACTTGAGATTAGTAAGACATTGATCGTTCAGTTCCACCATAATAGTAGTATCATCAGCGTACTGCAAGTGGGTAACACCCTCGGGAATAATATGAGAAGACACTGGGGAGATATGGCCCGACTGGGCAACACGAGACAAGATGCAAGAAAGCGCGTCGGCCACAAAATTAAAGAGAGGGGGGGGGGGGTGAACGGGCCCCCCTGCCTCAGGCCTCTACCATTGGCAAAAAAATTGCTAGTATAAAGTCTTCTCTATTCCTTGGTTCCAGGGTCCTCCAAATAAATGAGGCCTTCAAGACATGATTTATGTGATACATATAATGAAAATGGATTTGGATTTGTACAAGAATTGTAAGTGTTGACAACTTTCTTCATTAAAGCTCCTAATATCCCACAAAAAAATGCAATTAGAGCCTTGGCTTAGTGGTTAGATATGTGATTATGCAGCCTGTCCATCCGGATTCAGTTCCCATAATTGATACATGTTTTTTCCCATTTCATTTCCTTGTGAACCAAGCTTGATGTGTGGTGCATACAACTTTAAGCTATGATCCGAGCAGATGGTGGTGGGCCATGGGGCGAGCAACTATTGACAACTAAAAATAATCCTACCGAACACACAACATAGGAGCATGCTTAGAAGATAGATCACGAGATTACCACTATATGTGCAGTCTCTCGCATCAGAAGAAGAGTCGGAGCAGCACGTCGCCAGAGCCATCTCCTTCTCGTCACTGGTCTCCCTCGCGCAGTCGGTAGCCGGATCCCATGAACAGGTTCGCCGGAGCAGCGCAAGCTCACTGCCTCTAATGGTATCCACGCATGCAGGAGGAATGTCGTGGGACGGACTGCAAGGTCCGATCACATAGCCAGGCGACTGAGTAGAGGTGTCTGGTTGCAACACATGCAAAGTCCTAATGACGGCGACGAAGCGGTCATTTTCCAAAGGTCTGCCGCACCTTTACTATGTATAGCCATCCGCCACGGGAACATCACATGGGCTTCGCATGGATTCTAAAGCCCAAAGTCTTCTCAGCCCAGATCCAAGTCTTGGTCGGATCTCATCCGACCAGATAAGTCAGACCCGGCCTCACAAGTTCCTTTCCCTTGAGCGTGTAACCTTTAGGTTCTCGTCCACTTGGTCGCGAGTCGGATTGCATCCGACTCAGACAGTAGGTAGCGGCTTCTAGCAAAGCATGTCGACTCCAAGTGTCTGATGAAGCCGGTTCGGTGAACATGTATAGTGTATTAGCTTTCGTACCTTTTGCCTAACGATATTTGGCTCTAGGCTCAAGGCGAGCCGGTCATCCTTGTGCTAGCTCGGCCTCTTTTCGTACCATGATCCTGACTGCTGAAACTTCCCTGTCGTATGCCCATGCTTATTCTAGTCGGATCACACGAGGGCCCAAAGTATATATCTCAAGTTGGAGGGGCAAATCCCATCTTGCTCAACCATGTCTCGTGGCATGGTTCTGGTTCTGGACAAGTCCAAAACCATCCTTTATAACTACTCAGTTAGGGGGTAGCATTTGGTCAGCCCAAAGCAAGTCGGTCACCATCCCGAGTCCATGCGCCGATCTCAGGTCCAGATGACCACATCTCACTGAGTCTCTAATTGGGTTTGTCTGATTCGGACCTAATCTAGACCTGGACCCTGTTGGGAAACGTTGCATGGAAAACAAAAAAATTTCTACGCACATGCAAGATCTATCAAGGAGATGCATAGCAACGAGAGGGGAGAGTGTGTCTACGTACCCTCGTAGACCGTAAGCGGAAGCGTTTAGTAACGCGGTTGATGTAGTCGAACTTCTTCGCGATCCAACCGATCGAGTACCGAACGTACGGCACCTCCGCGTTCAGCACACGTTCAGCTTGGTGACGTCCTCTCCTTCTTGATCCAGCAAGACGGCGAAGTAGTGGATGAGTTCCGGCAGCACGACGGCATGGTGACGGTGATGGTGAAGCTATCTCCGCAGGGCTTCGCCTAAGCACTATGAAAATATGACCGAGGGACAAAACTGTGGAGGGGGGCGCCGCACATGGCTAAGAGATTGTCGTGGTTATGTGTGGCGCCCCCTCCCACATATATATAGGTGGGGGGGAGAGGGAGCAGCCAAGGGGGCGCCCCAAGTAGGCCGAATCCTACTTGGGGTCTTCCCCAAGCCGCGCCCCCTTCTTTATTTGAGTGCGGGAGGAAGGCAGGGGGAGGTGCCCCCCCTTTCCTTTCTCTCATGAGGAGGGAAAGGCAGGAGGGGCCACCCCTCCCCTTTCCTTCCCCTAGGGCGGGCCGGCCAGGGAGAGGGGCGCGCCAGCCCCCTAGTGGGCTGGTCTGTCCCCCCCCCCCTTTGGCCCATTAGGCCCATGCACTTCCCGGGGGTGTCTGGAACCCCTTCCGGTGACCCGATGAATACCCGGTGCACTCTGAAACTCTTCCGGTGTCTGAATATCATCGTCCTATATATCAATCTTTACCTCCGGACCATTCCGGAGCTCCTCGTCATGTCCGTGATCTCATCCGGGACTCCGAACAACATTCGGTCACCAAATCATGTAACTCATATAACACTATATCGTCAACGAACGTTAAGCGTGCGGACCCTACGGGTTTGAGAACTATGTAGACATGACCAAGACACCTCTCTGGTCAATAACCAATAGAGGAACCTAGATGCCCATATTGGCTCCTAAATATTCTATGAAGATCTTTATCGGTCGAACCTTATGACAACATACGTAATTCCCTTTGTTCGTCGGTATGTTACTTGCCCGAGATTCGATCATCGGTATCTTCATACCTAGTTCAATCTCGTTACTGGCAAGTCTCTTTACTCGTTCTGTAATACATCATCTTGTAACTAACTCCTTAGTCACGTTGCTTGCAAGGCTTCTTATGATGTGTATTACCGAGAGGGCCCAGAGATACCTCTCCGATACTCGGAGTGACAAATCCTAATCTCGATCTATACCAACTCAACAAACACCTTCAGAGATACCTGTAGAGCATCTTTATGATCACCCAGTTACGTTGTGACATTTGATAGCACACAAGGTATTCCTCCGGTATCCGGGAGTTGCATAATCTCATAGTCGAAGGAATATGTATTTGTCATTAAGAAAGCAATAGCAATAAACTGAACGATCAATATGCTAAGCTAACGGATGGGACTTGTCCATCACATCATTCTCCTAATGATGTGATCTCGTTATCAAATGACAACACATGTCCATGGTTAGGAAACCTTAACCATCTTTGATCAACGAGCTAGTCTAGTAGAGGCTCACTAGGGACACGGTATTTGTTTATGTATTCACACATGTATTTAAGTTTCCGATCAATACAATTCTAGCATGAATAATAAACCTTTATCATGAATAAGGAAATATAAAAATAACAACTTCATTATTGCCTCTAGGGCATATTTCCTTCAGTCTCCCACTTGCACTAGAGTCAATAATCTAGATTACATTGTAATGAATCTAACACCCATGGAGTCTTGGTGCTGATCATGTTTTGCTCGCGGAAGAGGCTTAGTCAACGGGCCTGCCACATTCAGATCCGTATGTACTTTGCAAATTTCTATGTCTCCATCCTTGACCTTTTCACGAATGGAGTTGAAGCGTCTCTTGATGTGTTTGGTTCTCTTGTGAAACCTGGATTCCTTTGTTAAGGCTATTGCTCCAGTGTTGTCACAAAAGATTTTCATTGGACCCGATGCACTGGGTATTACACCCAGATCGGATATGAACTCCTTCATCCAGACTCCTTCATGCGCTGCTTCTGAAGCAGCTATGTACTCCGCTTCACATGTAGATCCCGCCACGACGCTCTGCTTAGATCTGCACCAACTGACAGTTCCACCATTCAATATAAAAACGTATCCGGTTTGTGACTTAGAGTCATCCGGATCAGTGTCGAAGCTAGCATCGACGTAACCCTTTACGACGAGCTCTTCGTCACCTCCATAAATGAGGAACATATCCTTGGTCCTTTTCAGGTACTTCAGGATGTTCTTGACCGCTGTCCAGTGATCCACTCCTGGATTACTTTGATACTTCCCTGCCAAACTTATAGCAAGGCACACATCAGGTCTGGTACACAACATAGCATACATGATAGAACCTATGGCTGAGGCATAGGGAATGACTTTCATTTTCTCTTTATCTTTTGCAGTGGTCGGGCTTTGAGTCTGACTCAACTTAACACCTTGTATCACAGGCAAGAACCCTTTCTTTGACTGATCCATGTTGAACTTCTTCAAAACTTTAACAAGGTATGTGCTTTGTGGAAGTCCTATTAAGCGTCTCGATCTATCCCTATAGATCTTGATGCCCAATATATAAGCAGCTTCACCGAGGTCTTTCATTGAAAAATTCTTATTCAAATATCCTTTTATGCTATCCAGAAATTCTATATCATTTCCAATCAACAATATGTCATCCACATATAATATCAGAAATGCTACAGAGCTCCCACTCACTTTCTTGTAAATACAGGCTTCACCATAAGTCTGCATAAAACTATATGCTTTGATCACCTCATCAAAGCGTATATTCCAACTCAGAGATGCTTGCACCAGTCCATAGATGGATCACTGGAGCTTGCACACTTTGTTAGCACCTTTAGGATCGACAAAACCTTCCGGTTGCATCATATACAACTCTTCTTTAAGAAATCCGTTAAGGAATGCAATTTTGACGTCCATTTGCTAGATTTCATAATCATAAAATGCGGCAATTGCTAACATGATTCAGACAGACTTAAGCATCGCTACGGGTGAGAAAGTATCATCGTAGTCAACTCCTTGAACTTGTCGAAAACCTTTTGCGACAAGTCGAGCTTTGTAGACAGTAACATTACCATCAGCGTCAGTCTTCTTCTTGAAGATCCATTTATTTTCTATGGCTTGCCGATCATCGGGCAAGTTCACCAAAGTCCATACTTTGTTCTCATACATGGATCCTATCTCAGATTTCATGGCCTCAAGCCATTTATCGGAATCTGGGCTCATCATAGCTTCTTCATAGTTCGTAGGTTCGTCATGGTCTAATAACATAACTTTCAGGACAGGATTACCGTACCACTCTGATGCGGATCGTGCTCTGGTCGACCTACGAGGTTCAGTAGTAACTTGATCTGAAGTTTCATGATCATTATCATTTGCCTCCTCTCTAGTTAGTGTGGGCATCACGGGAACGGTTTTATGTGATGTGCTACTTTCCAATTCGAGAGAAGGTACAATTACCTCATCAAGTTCTACTTTCCTCCCACTCACTTCTTTTGAGAGAAACTCCTTCTCTAGAAAGGACCCATTCTTAGCAACAAAGATCTTGCCTTCGGATCTGTGGTAGAAGGTGTACCCAATAGTTTCCTTAGGGTATCCTATGAAGACGCACTTCTCCGACTTAGGTTCGAGCTTATCAGGCTGAAGCCTTTTGACATAAGCGTCGCATCCCCAAACTTTAAGAAATGACAACTTAGGTTTCTTGCCAAACCATAGTTCATACGGTGTCGTCTCAACGAATTTAGACGATGCCCTATTTAACGTGAATGCAACTGTCTCTAATGCATAACCCCAAAACGATAGTGGTAAATCGGTAAGAGACATCATAGAACGCACCATATCTAATAAAGTACGGTTACAACGTTCAGACACACCATTACGCTGTGGTGTTCTAGGTGGCGTGAGTTGTGAAACAATTCCACATTGTTTTAAATGAAGGACAAACTCGTAACTCAAATATTCGCCTCCGCGATCAGATCGTAGAAACTTTATTTTCTTGTTACGATGATTCTCCACTTCACTCTGAAATTCTTTGAACTTTTCAAATGTTTCAGACTTGTGTTTCATCAAGTAGATATACCCATACCTACTCAAATCATCTGTGAAGGTCAGGAAATAACGATACCCGCCGCGTGCTTCAACACTCATCGGACCACATACATCGGTATGTATTATTTTCAATAAGTCATTAGCTCGCTCCATTGTTCCAGAGAACGGAGTTTTAGTCATCTTGCCCATGAGGCATGGTTCGCAAGTATCAAATGATTCATAATCAAGTGATTCCAAAAGTCCATCCGCATGGAGTTTCTTCATGCGCTTTACACCAATATGACCTAAACGGCAGTGCCACAAGTATGTTGCACTATCATTATCAACTTTGTATCTTTTGGCATCAATATTATGAACATGTGTGTTACTACGATCGAGATTCAACAAGAATAGACCATTCATCAAGGGTGCATGACCATAAAAGATATTACTCATATAAATAGAACAACCATCATTCTCCGATTTAAATGAATAACCGTCTCACAATAAACAAGATCCAGATATAATGTTCATGCTCAACGCGGGCACCAAATAACAATTATTGAGGTCTAAAACTAATCCCGAAGGTAGATGTAGAGGTAGCGTGCCGACGGCGATCACATAGACCTTGGAACCATTCCCGACGTGCATCGTCACCTCGTCCTTAGCCCATCTTCATTTATTCTGCAGCTCCTGTTGTGAGTTACAAATATGAGCAACCGAACCAGTATCAAATACCCAGGCGCTACTACGAGCATTAGTAAGGTACACATCAATAACATGTATATCAAATATAACTTTGTTCACTTTACCATCCTTCTTATCCGCCAAGTATTTGGGGCAGTTCCGCTTCCAGTGACCATTCCCTTTGCAGTAGAAGCACTCAGTTTCAGGCTTGGGTCCAGCTTTGGGCTTCTTCCCGGGAGTGGCAACTTGCTTGCCATTCTTCTTGAAGTTCCCTTTATTTCCCTTGCCCTTTTTCTTGAAACTAGTGGTCATGTTAACCATCAACACTTGATGCTCCTTCTTGATTTCTACCTCCGCAGCCGTAAGCATTGCGAAGAGCTCAGGAATCATTTTATTCATCCCTTGCATATTATAGTTCATCACGAAGCCTTTGTAGCTTGGGGGCAGTGATTGAAGAACTCTGTTAATAACACTATCAACTAGAAGATCAACTCCCAGCTGAGTCAAGTGGTTATGATACCCAGACATTTTGAGTATGTGTTCACTGACAGAACTATTCTCCTCCATCTTGCAGCTATAGAACTTGTTGGAGACTTCATATCTCTCAACCCGGGCATTTGCTTGAAATATTAACTTCAACTCTTGGAACATCTCATATACTCCATGACGTTCAAAACGTCTTTGAAGTCCCGGTTCTAAGACGTAAAGCATGGCACACTGAACTATTGAGTAGTCATCAGATCGAGCTTGCTAGACGTTCATAACATCTGCATTTGCTCCTGCAGCAGGTCTGTCACCTTGCGGTGCATCAAGGACATAATTTTTCTTTGCAGCAATGAGGATAATCCTCAAGTTACGGACCCAGTCTGTGTAGTTGCTACCATCATCTTTCAACTTAGCTTTCTCTAGGAACGCATTAAAATTCAGGGGAACGGTAGCTCGGGCCATTGATCTACAACATAGATATGCAAAACTATTAAGACTAAGTTCATTATAAATTAAGTTCAATTAATTAAATTACTAATGAACTCCCACTTAAATCAACATCCCTCAAGTTGTCTAAGTGATACATGATCCAAATCAACTAACCCATGTCCGATCATCATGTGAGATGGGGTAGTCATCAATGGTGAACATCTTTATGTTGATCATATCTACTATATGACTCACGTTCGATCTTTTGGTCTCCAGTGTTCCGAGACCATGTCTGTACATGCTAGGCTCGTCAAGTTTAACCCAAGTATTCTGCATGTGCAAAACTGTCTTACACCCGTTGTATGTGAACGTAGAGTCTATCACACCCGATCATCACGAGGTGCTTCGAAACAACGAACTTTGATAATGGTGCATACTCGGGGAGAACACTTTTACCTTGAAATTTAGTGAAGGGATTATCTTATAATGCTACCACCGTTCTAAGCAAAATAAGATGCATAAAGGATAAACATCACATGCAATCAAAATATGTGACATGATATGGCCATCATCATCTTGTGCTTTTGATCTCCATCTCCAAAGCATCGTCATGATCTCCATCGTCACCGGCTCGACACCTTGATCTCCATCGTTGCGTCGGGGTCGTCTCGCCAACTATTGCTTCTACTACTATTACTAACGCATAGCGATAAAGTAAAGCAATTACATGGCGCTTGCATTTCATACAATAATTAAGAGACAACTCTAAGGCTCCTGCCGGTTGTCGATATTACAAAACATGATCATCTCATACAACAACGTATATGACATCACATCTTGACCATATCACATCACAACATGCCCTGCAAAAACAAGTTAGACGTCCTCTACTTTGTTGTTGCAAGTTTTACGTGGCTGCTATGGGCCTCTAGCAAGAACCGTTCTTACCTACGCAAAAATCACAACGGTGATTATCAAGTTTGCTATTTTAACCTTCTTCAAGGACCGACCGTCGTCAAATTTGATTCAACTAAAGTAGGAGAAACAGACACCCGCTAGCCACCTTTATGCAAAACTAGTTGCATGTCAGTCGGTGGAACCGGTCTCATGTGCGTGGACATGTAAGGTTGGTCTGGGCCGCTTCATCCCACAGTACCGCCGAATCAAAATAAGACGTTGGTGGTAAGCAGTATGACTATCACCACCCAAAACTCTTTGTGTTCTACTCGTGCATATCATCTACGCATAGACCTGGCTCGGATGCCACTGTTGGGAAACGTTGCATGGAAAACAAAAAAAATTCTACGCACACGTAAGATCTATCAAGGAGATGCATATCAACGATAGGGGAGAGTGTGTCTACATACCCTCGTAGACCGTAAGCGGAAGCGTTTAGTAACACGGTTGATGTAGTCGAACTTCTTCGCGATCCAACCGATCGAGTACCGAACGTACGGCACCTCTGCGTTCAGCACACGTTCAGCTCGGTGACGTCCTCGCCTTCTTGATCCAGCAAGACGGCGAAGTAGTGGATGAGTTCCGGCAGCACGACGGCATGGTGACGGTGATGGTGAAGCTATCTCCGTAGGGCTTCGTCTAAGCACTACAAAAATATGATCGAGGGACAAAACTATGGAGGGGGGCGCCGCACACGGCTAAGAGATTGTTGTGGTTATGTGTGGCGCCCCCCTCCCACATATATATAGGTGGGGGGAGAGGGAACAGCCAGGGGGGCGCCCCAAGTAGGCCGAATCCTACTTGGGGTCTTCCCCAAGCCGTGCCCCCTTCTTTATTTGAGTGCGGGAGGAAGGCAGGGGGAGGTGCCCCCCCTTTCCTTTCCTTTCTCTCATGAGGAGGGAAAGGCAGGAGGGGCCACCCCTCCCCTTTCCTTCCCCTAGGGCCGGCCGGCCAGGGAGAGGGGTGCGCCAGCCCCCTAGTGGGCTGGTCTGCCCCCCCCCTTTGGCCCATTAGGCCCATGCACGTCTGGGGGGGAGGGGTGTCCGGAACCCCTTCCGATGACCCGATGACTACCCGGTGCACTCCGAAACTCTTTCGGTTTCCGAATACCATCGTCCTATATATCAATCTTTACCTCCGGACCATTCCGGAGCTCCTCGTCATGTCCGTGATCTAATCTGGGACTCCGAACAACATTCGATCACCAAATCATATAACTCATATAACACTATATCGTCAACGAACGTTAAGCGTGCGGACCCTACGGGTTCGAGAACTATGTAGACATGACCGAGACACCTCTCCGGTCAATAACCAATAGCGGAACATGGATGCCCATATTGGCTCCTACATACTCTATGAAGATCTTTATCGGTCGAACCTTATGACAACATACGTAATTCCCTTTGTCCGTCGGTATGTTACTTGCCCGAGATTCGATCGTCGGTATCTTCATACCTAGTTCAATCTCGTTACCGGCAAGTCTCTTTACTCATTCTATAATACATCATCTTGTAACTAACTCCTTAGTCACTTTGCTTGCAAGGCTTCTTATGATGTGTATTACCGAGAGGGCCTAGAGATACCTCTGCGATACTCGGAGTGACAAATCCTAATCTCGATCTATGCCAACTCAACAAACACCTTCGGAGATACCTGTAGAGCATCTTTATGATCACCCAGTTACGTTGTGATGTTTGATAGCACACAAGGTATTCCTCCGGTATCCGGGAGTTACATAATCTCATAGTCGAAGGAATATGTATTTGTCATTAAGAAAGCAATAGCGATAAACTGAACAATCAATATGCTAAGCTAACGGATGGGTCTTGTCCATCACATCATTCTCCTAATGATGTGATCTTGTTATCAAATGACAACACATGTCCATGGTTAGGAAACCTTAACCATCTTTGATCAACGAGCTAGTCTAGTAGAGGCTCACTAGGGACACGGTATTTGTTTATGTATTCACACATATATTTAAGTTTCCGATCAATACAATTCTAGCATGAATAATAAACCTTTATCATGAATAAGGAAATATAAAATAACAACTTTATTATTGCCTCTAGGGCATATTTCCTTCAGACCCGACTCTAGGATCCGACCAGATATTTCTGAGTCCATATTATCCGGCTAGCGTCCAATGCTACATGGCTGTGAGACCGAACCATCCACCGTGTCATATGCTAGTCTAGTTTGTTAAGAGTCCACACAACCCTTTCGACTAAGGACCATTTAGAACAGTCATCATACAATGTATAATCTCACAAATAAGTCTCGTAGTTGTTTAATTATATTCATCATTGATAATGTTCAAGTACTGTATTTATCGATAAACACATTGGGAATATCATCATACATGATTTCCTCTAGGGCATATTTACAACACATAAAGATTTTTTTTGTATTTAAGCTAGTATTAAAAATGTTTCTTTTATGAACTATTGGGCAATGCTACAAAATGATGATGATCTAGCAATGCTGGAACAAGGTGTTGTTGCTCTACAAATGGCTGCGCTGAAGCAACATGAGGATGTGAGAAGGGAGCGAGGAGAAACCGTTCTGATGGTCACTAGAGATGCTAGTTCTAACGATGAAGATGCAAGAGATGTGACCCAGGAAATGGATGAAAACTAAACCATGGTGACCCTATTCCTCTAGAGCCGTGGATATAGAGCTTCGTCTCTAGTCTTTATGAACTATTGGTCAGTGCTACAAAATGATGACGATCTAGCTTGCAACAGTGACTTCTTCGATGAAAGTGGGTAACTGTGCAGGGTGACTGAAGTTTGGTGCACACAGGTTCTTGAGCTCCGGAGTGTAAACTCTAGGTCTACCCTGCACTAGTTTTACATGGCAATGGTGATGTTATACATCATACCCTTGTTGAAGGTATTGTTTGGAGTTTGCCCAGACTTCTTCTTCAGGGTGAAACCCAATATCTAACCTCCATGGGTGAATTTGGTGATGGTAGCGCTTGCGTGTAGTTTCCTTCTTGGAGGCGTAGTTTTGAAGCACTTTCCCCATAGTTCGAGTGTTGTCATCGGTGGCGGTTGATGTTGATGGCGGTTGTTGTATGATTGAGTTCGCTTCGACATGACTTTCAAGGGCTGCATTGTTTGCGTGTTTGCGTTGGTGTTGATTGTGTCGATTCTAATCGTGCAAAGGCCAGTCGAGTGCTCATGGTATTTGTATTCTCTTTATGCGACATTATGAATAAATAGAATCCGCCCTTTATTCAGAAGAACTTAATAAATGACCATGTACCTAGCTTCTCAATCATCATGACACAAGGTTTTAAAATTAAATTTGATACGGAGCTCATCCCAACATGGGCGGAAATTTATTAGTAAATTTGTAGGGATGTTATGCGTTTTAAGGAAATCTCAAATAGTTATGTGATTCTTGTTGATGATTTTTGCCACATCGGATATGTGATGTGTGGTAGAGAACAAAAGAGTAGAGAGAGGTAAGTTGTATAGCTTGAACCAACAACCTTGCACAAACTGGAAAATGCAAAGATAAAAAAAAATTACTAATGATCTCATTTCTATTGAACAAGTTAGTAGATACACTATGTAATGGTTGTATGAAACTTCTAGGCTGATAACATGGACAATTTACCAAAGCGACATATCTTATGTGATTTTTTGCTACTATTCAAGGAAAGTTGTCCTTTTTGGTTGTTCAAAGTGCGTGTAGAGTTTGGAACCAGGTTTTCTTTACAAACTATCTAGTTTATTAATTAACTAGATAGATATAGTACATCTGACCAAAGAAACTTACACCACAACAAATAACATTGATAAAACTAAAAGTTATATCAAAGATTTTCGAAAGTCATCTTGTCTAGCTTTATCATCTACATTCACATTTATCCATACATCCGGTGAAGAAATTACGAATAGCAAAATTTGCACAAACTTGACTAACCTTGAAGATCTAAAGATCTGCATGACCCATCCATCCCAGTAGATGGGAAACTACACTTGTTGGACAAATTGCGAGCTGAGATGTCGAACCATTGCTCCGCCATGTACTATCATGGAAGAATATTAGGAACACAAAAGGTGAAAACGAACCATTGACCAAATATAATAGACACCACAACCGATGTCACCACCGTTTAGACAGGTCGAAGTGTCGGATGGCATGGTTCCCCTACCTTTCGACGTTGAATTAATGGGTTGAGGTGAGGGGAAGCGACAACCAAGCTCATGGGCGGCCAACCTTTTCTTCCGCATACACTCAATATTTCCCCTTGCATTTTGAATTTAAATTTTTGTGATATAGCAAAAAAAATTGGACGATTCCACTCAGTCATATTTATATTTTCATCATTTCATGACCTTTTCTTTGTGCTCTCGTGGTTTGAATCACTAGGTATGTTTCGATAAGATCTCGATGAAACGTGATTTTTGTGTGTGCATATTTGGTCTAATATTTGGATCTATCACTAAGGAAGGCCAAACATTTTTGTGTGATTGTACATCTAGCTCCCAAACAGAGTCCTGTTTGCAAGCCTTATTTGGAACTTCGATGTTCTTGTCCCTTCCAAAATTTATTGGTTTCTTTAGTAGTATTACATTCATACCTTTTATAAGGTGTATTTTTTTGAAGTCAATATTTCCTGTCTTTGATCAAGTTTATAGAACGAACTATCAATATCTGCAATACTAAACACATAAAATATGCAAAACTATATTTTATGATGGGCCTATGATACTTATTTGCTGTCTTTTTTTAGATAATATTTGATTTCCCCCCTATGAGCTGACTAAAAATAGAAAAGAAAATGTTTAGAAAAATTAACACAGCATACAGAAAAGAACAGAGGAGGTATGGAAGTAAAATTTAAGTTGGACCCGGAAAGAGAAGGGTGCTACTACTCTACTAGTGGCTGCAAGCGCTCTTTTGGTGCATTCACTGGCAGTACAATCCCATCTACCGTCCGGATCAAGCCAGCTAGAAGGAAAACGGATCTCAACCTTCACACGTCGTGAGTTACAGTGTACCAAGTACGTGCACCGAAAGTTGCTGTGAATGCGACGCCTCTGCTGCCGTCCGTTCCAAGAGCAATCGAGGTGACAACGCATTGAAGCTACGTAACTAAAATGAGTACCGCAACACGTAAAGGCCCATCCATTCAAGCCCTCCGCGTTTTGGTTCAGAGCATTCATGGGCAAGAAGACGGCCTCTCTTTCAATCTTCTCGCCGGCCGGCGCTGCCCCCGCACGGCATGGTCGGTGAACGGCACGCGGGCCACGCGGTGGCGACACTCGCGCCGGGCGGCCGCCGTCCTAGCCGGTTAGCTAGATGTGATTAGGTCGTGTATACTTGGTTAGCTTAGCTAGGTCGCTTTGTTGGTGACGGTACTCATGGTACTAGTACGACGCTTGGCGCTTTAATTCGCCACGTACTGCTGCCTTTCACCCTTGCAGAATACTCCAAGCTATACCGTCAGGGGACTCTCGTACGCCATCTGCGTCGTCCTTGCAGACCACTCTAGCTATGCCATTAGGCGTTAGTGCATGTACAGCCTGCCATCAATTTTCCATTATTCTAGCTAGTGGAGGAGTACCACTCTAGTGAAGTGCTAGCAGTAAAGCAAAGCAGTGATACTTGTACCAAGGTGTCGTGGTCTGAGCGCGGGGGAAATATTCAAAGTTCGAGCCGAGCGCTGCTGGTACACACAGGGTGCTGTCTGCGGGGCACCTCGGCCTCGAAGGTTTGCTCTGCTGTCGCCCACTGCAGGCTTTGGCCACCGTAAACAAGCATGCATGCGTGCGTACGTCGGTACGTGCGGCGGGGCAAACCGTGCACGGTTGCAAGCACGAACGGCCTCGGACAAAGCGTGTGTCGCCACACAAGAGAAACGCCGCTGTCACGGCCTCACGGGGGAACAGCGTGCACGAGCAACCTCGTCAGCCTCCCCCGAGCGAACAGCCGTTTGGGGTTTTGTCAACCATAGGCGGATAGGCCCGTAGCCACTTGATGCAGTGTGCTCCAGTGCTACTTCTCTCGTCTCGGAGTAGCTGGAAACCAGCAAGGCGCGGCAAAGGGAGCGATGTACGTCAGCTACTTTCCTCGGACACGTTTGGCCTGCGGCGCAGAAGCGCATCTGCATCATGTTTGCTTTCGTCGCCCTAGAGCAAAAAGCTGCCGAAACTCACTCATCGTTTTGATCAAAGGATGCCGCTCCTTGACAGCAGTAGAGATTGGTTTGGCCGTCGAGATGCTGGCCAGGTTGGTTTGAGACTGAATAGTCTCGTCCCGGCAGCCCCACCATACGCTGTTTAACTCATCAGCCATCAGTGATGTACGCAGACAACAGTTTGCAGCATGGATCGCATCAAATAGGCCACGTACAACCACTAAACGGCTAATTTGACTTCTTTTTTTTTCATTCCAGGCGTCTCTTTCACGTCGCACCGTCCCCATCATCGCGGTGTCTGGTGTTGAAGACGTCAGATACCACCGGCCAGACCAGAGTCCCCTGCAACCCCACTGAAGTGAAGACACATGGATCGTTTTCCTGCAAACCGGCCCAAAAAACGCAACCACCTGATCCACGAGCACCGGCATTCATCACGAAAATCAATGAAGACGAACCACCAGCACAGTAAGGTCGGCTGCGTGGATCTTGGCTTGCCCACCGGCATGCGATCCATGCGCTGTTCGCTCAGGATTGATCAAAGGTTTCCCAGGCTTGGTAGGTAGGCAGAGTAGTGGCGCTGCTCGTGCTGCTAGGACCCATATCCATGGACCTCCATCATCAGATCAGAGGACGAGGATGGTGCACCGTGTAGCTCGGGGTCGCCCTCCAGTGGCCATGACTCTGCGCGCTCGTGCTGCCCCCGGAGGATCTCGTCCAATTATTGAGCGTTAGTTGCATGTAGCTGTCGAGCTAGGCGGCCGCGTTCATCTTCAGCCTGTGCGCGCTGAGCACGGACGGAGCGGGGCTGAGAAAGATCGTCCGATTTGCTGCCCGCTGTGGACCTTTCGCCGTTATGATGGCGCGCCGCAGCCGGAACGGCAATGGTCGACCATGATGGATGGTTTGGGCAGCGGCCAGCAGGGGAGTCATCCGACAAATCATGGGCGGCCTATGCCGGTTGCACTAGTCTTTTTTTTTTGTTGAGTTGATGCCGGTTGCACTAGTCAAGGGAAAGTCGCTCTTCTTAATCCCCGGCCACGGCTACACAACTAAGCCGGCCCAGCGAGGAACCGAGCACCGCTCGCTCCCCCTCGCTCGCTTTTCAGGATTGACCGTTACCTGTAAACTTTATAAATTCTGGAAAAGGTTCAAAAAATGGAAAAATTCATAATATTTGCAAAAAGTTCACGGATATTAAAAAAATCAAAAAATAAAAAGTGAAAAAAAGTTCATGGATATTAGAAAAAGTTCAAAATTTTGAACATGTTTAGTAATTTGAAAAAAAAAATCACAAATTAAAAAAATAACGAATTTGATAAAAGTAACCAAAATATGGAAAAAATCACGAACTTGGGAAAAACTTCATAAATTTGGAAAAAATTCGTCGAATCAAATTTTTCATGAATTTGAGAAAAGTTCACAAAAAATGGAAAAGGTTCATGAATTTCAGAAAAGTTCTCAAAGTTGAAAAAAATGAATTTCAAAAATTTATTTTATTTGAAAAAATAAGAAAAGAAAACAGAAAAAGAATAAAAAGGAAAAGGAAAAGGTGATTGAATAAAACAGAAAAAACCGGTCTAGAAAAACTACAAACCAAAAAGAAGAAAAAAACACCAGAAACTTCGAGAAGCTTACCAAAACCGTGAGTGAAGCTTCCAAAAAATGGGACGAGATTGCTTGTTCATGCTTAGATGGGTCGGCCCATTCAGATCGAGGGGTGTGCACCTGATAGAAAAAAACAATATTAAGAGGCGCTTAAGGCGCCGAATAGGATATGTCAAGGTCTTGTTTGATGTGTTGAAAAACGTCTCCAATCTAGGGCTATTGGGCCACCCATTCTGATTTCAGAGGAGTGGTAATGTTATATCACAGATAATGTTTTTGTTGCTTAATGTGTGCATGCCATCAGGACTAGGAAGCAAAGGTAACCTCTTTGTGCGGTAAAGTTGAATATGATGAAGGCTTATTATTAAGTGGAGTGGTTTTTTCTTATGATTAAGTGGAGTGGATTTTCCTTGACCAAATGATGTTTTGAATGGGATTTTCAGAGTCTGGCTTATAATGATCATGAGATGCGTACCTTGTGTGCGGTTCTCCGTCAAGCTCAACGGGGGGCTCTATGAGGTTTTCTCCCCCTCTAGAGGGCTTTGACTGGGAGACCCACTTCCATCGTATTTGTTCCTATTTCATGTTGACGTTTTTTTGCTCTCCTCAAGCAAGCAAGACGAGACCTATATATTAGAGGGGTGTCCTTTGCAGACGATTGTGTGGTATTTCTTGAGGCATCTGATAGTAACTTACTGAAACTCAAAAATATGTTGCATGGCGGACATGGCGGAGGAGGGAGCTGTCACCTGGAAGACATGTCGGTTGCAACACGAATAGTTTCAAGCCCACGGTAACATGGTAACTCCACCGACCTCGGTACCTCTGGAACAATGGCGACCACCGGATGTGGAGTGGGTGAAAGTGAACGCGGACGGAGCTACATCGAAGACTAACAACAACGGTGGAGGTTGGGGGTCCTTAGAGACCACCATGGCACATTTGTGGTGGGTACGTGCCATTTTTTCCAACAACCCCTAATGTCGAACTAGTTCAACTCCTTGCTTGCCAGCGTGTGGTGCCACTGGCCTATGAAGTTGGGGTCCAAAAGTTGGTTCTTGAGATGGACTTCAAAGTTGTGTTGAACAAGCTCAACACAGGAGACAAAGGCCTCTCTATCTATGGGTGGGTGGTTGAAGAAGTGAAGGATTTGCTCTGAACCAGAGAGGAGTTTAGGGTTATCTGGCTACGACGATCGGCTAATGGCGTCGCTCACACTCTAGATAAGAAAGGATATGCCCATGCTTTGTGTAAAGCCTGGCTATATGTGCCTCCGACTTGTATCAGGAACGTACTCCCTCTGTTTCTTATTACACTGCATACAAGCTTTGTCTTAAGTCAAACTTCATAACTTTGACCAAGATTATAGAATAAAATATGAACATTCACACTATCAAATCAATATCATTAAATGCATCATGCAATTATACGAAATTATATCTTTAGTATTGTAGTGTTGTTATTTTTTAATATAAATTTGGTCAAACTTTACGAAGTTTGACGTTAGACAAATCTTATATGCATAGCAAAAAACAAATTGAGGGATCCTAGACTCAGATGTTGAGAACACTTAAATAAAAGCAAAACAAATTCTAACTAAAAAAATGTCTCCAACCTGCTGATTTTTGTGAAGATAGTACCTAGTGGTGTAAGAAAGTTGTAAAAATAAATGGTAATGTTAAACTATGGCAAATCAAAAAAATTCATGGCAATTATAGTTGTTGCGATGATGGAAATTTCCTTTAGCAACCATGGCAAATCCTGGTAAAAAACTGAAGATTTGTCATGCTTGCTAAAGAAATTTGCCATCCTCACGACAACTACAATTGCCATGAAAAACCGTCGATTTGCCATGGTCAGAAAAGTGACATTCGATTTGTAGTGAAGCCTAAAATAAAACAGTGGTGAAAGAAACCTCTGTGAAACTACATGCTATAGTTCCTTTCTATTTATATCGTCAAAGCTTACTGTCCTACTTATTTGATGAAAAACTTATTATAGCTCTAGGCTACAATTGTGCCTTGCTTAACTAATGGGTGTTATTTTTTCGCCATTTTGAAGTATAATATGAGAAAAAGAGAATTATGAAATACCCCTAGACATACTTGTATCATGTTTACTCGAGTACAATTTCACCTTGCATCAAGTACACAACAAGGAAAAGTCAAATATTTGATCACATAACAAACCATTCTCCTAATATGTTTTGCTTATTTATCCCATAATAATTGAGTAAATGGTGCAATTGATAAACGCGATGAGTTCAGACGTTAAAATTGACACAAGTGATGTAGTTGAAACGCGTATGCAGTTGACACGATGCAGTTGATACGATAGAACTGAGCCACACGATGAAGTCGAGACGACGTAGTTGGCATATGTGATGCCCCCGATTCAATCGTACACTAATCATACACGCAAACATGTACGATCAACATCAGGGACTCACCGGAAGATATCACAACACAACTCTAGACATAAATTAAAATATTACAAGCCAGGGGCCTCGAGGGCTCGAATACAGAAGCTCGATACAAATGAGTCAGCGAAAGCAATAATATCTGAGTACAGACATAAGTTAAACAAGTTTGCCTTAAGAAGGCTAGCACAAACATCTACGATGATCGAAAAGGCAAGGCCTCCTGCCTGGGAGCCTCCTAACTACTCCTGGTTGTAGGCGGCTATCACGTAGTAGTAAGCACCCTCCGGGTTGTAGTAGTCGTCGACGGTGGCGTCTAGCTCCTGGGCTCCACCATCTGGTGCGGCATCCGAGAACAATGGAAAAGGGGGAAAAGAGGGAGCAAAGCAACCGTGAGTACTCATCCAAAGTACTCGCAAGCATCAGATCTATACTAAGTATGCATTGGTATCAAATGGAAGGGTTGTATCTGTGGACTATACTGCAGAATGCCAGAATAGAGGGGAAGGCCTAGCCTATCGAAGACTAGCATCTTCAAGCATCTTGTAGCATTTTGAAGAGTAAAGAATAGCATTTTGTTAAGCAAGTATGTTGTGACATTAACGCCCAAAGATCCTTCCTCGACTCCCTGCGAGAAAGCAATTTCGGAGCCAACATATCCCATCATCATCTCAATAACTAGTTCTAGTTGTATAGATCAGGATATAACTCCAAGTCGTCCTTTTATCGGGGACACGGCTATTCGAATAGATCAAACTTCCCTGCAGGGGTGCACCACATTACCCGACACGCTCGATCACTCTGGCCGCACACACTTTTCTGGGTCATGCCTGGCCTCGGAAGATCAACACGTCGCAGCCCTACCTAGGCTAAACAGATAGGCCAGCACGCCGGTCTAAATCCTAAGCGCGCAGGGGTCCTGGGCCCATGGCCCTTTGCACTCCTGCACGTTGCGAACGTGGTCGGTGAGCAGACCTAGCCCCCTTATACAAGCGCAAGCGTTCCAATCCAACCCGGCGCGCGCCACTCAGTCGCTGATGTCTGAAGAGCTTCGGCTGATACTACGACGTCGGTTGCCCATATCTTGTCCCGCGTGAAGGTTAGTGCGTATAGGTCAAAACCAACTCAGATCAAAGACCCAATCTCGTTAGTGTCTTGGGAGCTCGCGGAGACGAGCAGAGACTCACGATCATGTGACCTCGTCGCCCCGTCTCGAGGAAATACGGCAAGGGCCAGACCCAACCCTCTCATTAGGGCGGTCTACCTTCCCGGCCGTACCTCATAATTATCTCGCGGGTACCCTCCAGGTCAACCCGACTACACATCAACTCGCGGGTACCCCTCAAGGCCGACCCGACTTCAACATGGTTCTGTGGTAAAGTCAAAGTAACCGTGTGTCCAAAACAGCAAGGGGGAAACCAGAGGAATCACCCTCGATGGATTCCCACTCGATGTAACCGTCAAGGTGGACTTGGAGGAATCACCCTCGATGGTCCACACTTGAGGGGTTGCACGACAGAGTCGTTATCGGAAGTGGTGAATGAGGAATCACCCTCAAAGACCACGACCAATTAACTGCACTACAGGGTTATCACCAGGAGTGCGTTACGAGGTATCACCCTCGGCACTCGAAAGTAGCTATGCAGAATCGTACAACTAAGGGGGTGTGATGTGCTGTGTCGGGCCCTGGACGTCGATCTCGTTGATCTAGTCACCTGGTAATCTAGCGGGGGCAACAGGGACAAGGTGAGGGGCCACTGATGGAACACTATCCAACCAATACTAAGCAATTTAGGATAAGCAGGTAAGGTACAAGAGCATGTTACAAAAGCAGGCTATGCATCAGAATAGGAGCAATCAAGTACAGTAGCAAAATCTAACGCAAGCATGAGAGAGAATGGAAATGGGCGATATCGGTATGATCAAGGAGGGTTTGCTTGCCTAGAAGCTCTGCTGAGAAGGATGGGTCGTCAGGAGCGTAGCCGACGTCTGGAGCAGCAGCGTCGGTCTCGAAGTCTACCGGAGATAAGAGGGGGAATAAACAATGAATACAATGCAAACATATGCATGACGATGCATGCCAAGGCAATAGCGGTGCTAGGTGTGCCCTAACGCGGTACTAGGTGATACTGGAGAAGGGGGAAAACATCCGGGAAAGTATTCGCGGTGTCAGGCATTTCCGGACAGACGAACCAGATGGGGACGGTTCCACGTTCGCTATGCTATGGGCGTGTGGCAGACGAACGGAGTGCGTATTCGGACTTGCCACATTTTTCTGAGCAACTTTCATGTACAAAGTATTTTCATCCGAGATACGGTTTATTTTATATTAATTTTCAAAGTTTTACATATTTAATTTACATCAAAATCAGGTTTACTGTATCAGGATGACATCAACATGATGTCAGCAATCAACAGTCTGTTGACCGGGTCAAACTGACGTGTGGGTCCCGTCTGTCAGTGACTGTTAACTAACTAACAATTAATCAGTTTAATTAGCAGGTTAATTAAACTTAATTAGTTAGTTAAACAGAATTAATTAAGTTAATTAATTAATTATCATTATTATTTATTTTTATTTTATTATAATCTTTTTTAGTTCTTTTTTTTTGTTCTAGGGCTGGGCCCAATGTCATTGCCAGGGGCCTTAGCGGGCGCGGGCGACGGGCATCGGGCACCTGGAGCGTGCGGGCACCAGGGGCGTGCGGGCATAGCAGGGCGGCGCTAGGCGAGGCCGTGGCCGGAGCGGCGCGCGGCCGGCAGGCAGGCGGCGATGGCAGGGCGCGCTGCAGCCGCCGGCGAGTGGAGGCCGGGCGGAGCAGAGGGAGCCGGGCGCTTGGCGCCTGGGGCAAACCCGAGGCGCGGGCAAAGGCCGCCAGGGTGCGGCGAGGCCGGAGCGGGGCCGAGCGGGCGCTGGCTCGCGCGTGTGCGGGCGCAGGCTGGCGAAGGCGGGCGCGAGCAGAGCGGCCGTGAGGCGCAGGTCGAGGCCACAGGGAGGCCAGGGCGTGAGACAGGGAGCAGGGGCGGGCATGCTCGGCGAGCGAGGGACGGGGGCATGGTCGGCGCCGGTGGCTGCGCGAGGCGATGCAGGTGCGGTGAGCAGAGGGGCAACGGCCGCGGAGAGCACGAGCTGGGGAGCCCCGGGGCGCGCACGGTGCGGCCGGTGCGCGGGCAAGGACGCTGTCACGGCGACGTTCTGCACAGGGGGTGGGGGAGGGGAGGCCGAGGCCGACGGCCTCACCGTCGTTGTAGATGATTAGGGTGGCGAGGCGTGAGGTAGCGGGACGAGGAGCGGACGAGCAAGGGACGGTCCGACGAGGGGCGGTCGAGGATGGGGAGGTCGAGGCGGAGGTGCTCCGGCCAGCGGCATCGGCATCGGCGAGGTCGAGGGCGTGCCCGATCCCGATCCAGAATCGGGGAAGGGAGAGCGAGGTTGAAGAAAATATGCCCTAGAGGCAATAATAAAGTTGTTGTTTTATATTTTCTTATTTATGATAAATGTTTATTATTCATGCTAGAATTGTATTAACCGAAAACTTGATACATGTGTGGATACATAGACAAAACACTGTGTCCCTAGTAAGCCTCTACTAGACTAGCTCGTTAATCAAAGATGGTTAAGTTTCCTAACCATAGACATGTGTTGTCATTTGATGAATGGGATCACATCATTAGGAGAATGATGTGATGGGCAAGACCCATCCGTTAACTTAGCATAATGATCGTTCAGTTTTATTGCTACTGCTTTCTTCATGTCAAATACATATTCCTTCGACTATGAGATTATGCAACTCCCGGATACCGGAGGAATGCCTTGTGTGCTATCAAACGTCACAACGTAACTGGATGATTATAAAGATGCTCTACAGGTATCTCCGAAGGTGTCTGTTGGGTTGGCATAGATCGAGATTAGGATTTGTCACTCCGAGTATCGGAGAGGTATCTCTGGGCCCTCTCGGTAATGCACATCATAAGAAGCCTTGCAAGCAAAGTGACTTAGTCACAGGATGATGTATTACGGAATGAGTAAAGAGACTTGCCGGTAACGAGATTAAACTAGGTATAAAGATACCGACGATCAAATCTCAGGCAAGTAACATACCGATGGACAAAGGGAACTACGTATGTTGTCATAACGGTTCGACCGATAAAGATCTTCGTAGAATATGTGGGAGCGAATATGAGCATCCAGGTTCCGCTATTGGTTATTGACTGGAGAGGTGTCTCGGTCATGTCTACATAGTTCTCGAACCCGTAGGGTCCGCACGCTTAACGTTCGATGACAATTTTGTATTATATGAGTTACGTAATTTGGTGACCGAATATTGTTCAGAGTCCCGGATGAGATCACGGACATGGCGAGGAGTCTCGAAATGGTTGAGAGGTAAAGATTGATATATAGGATGATAGTATTCGGACACCGGAAGTGTTCCAGAGTGTATCGGGTATTTATCGGACTACCGGGGGGGTTACCGGAACCCCTCGGGGGAATAATGGGCCTTATGGGCCATAGGAGGGGAGCACACCAGCCCACAAGGGGTGGCGCGCCCCCCCTAAGGAAGGAGGCCAAGTGGGAGAAGGAAGAGGGGGTTCGGCCCCCCCTTTCCTTCCTCCCTCCCTCTCTTCCCTTTTTCACCCCTCCCGTAAAAGGAAGGGGGGGGTGGGGGAATTGGAATAGGAACCCCAAGTAGGATTCCTCCTACTTGGGGCGCACAAGGCTGCTCCCCTTCCCCTCCCACCTATATATACATGGGGAGGCGGCGCCTAGAACACACAACAATATCTGTTAGCCGTGTGCGGCGCCCCCCTCCACAGATTACACCCTCGGTCATATCTTCGTAGTGCTTAGGTGAAGCCCTGCGCGGAGCACTTCACCATCACCGTCACCATGCCATTGTGCTGATGGAACTCATCTACTTCCTCGACACTTTGCTGGATCAAGAGTTCGAGGGACATCATCGAGCTGAACGTGTGCAGAACTCGGAGGTGCTGTGCGTTCGGTGCTTGATCGGTCGGAACGAGAAGAAGTTCGACTACATCAACCGCGTTGTCAAACGCTTCCACTTTCGGTCTACGAGGGTACGTAGACACACTCTCCCCTCTCGTTGCTATGCATCTCCTAGATAGATCTTGCGTGAGCGTAGGAATTTTTTGTAATTGCATGCTACGTTTCCCAACAGTGGCATCCGAGCCAGGTCTATGCGTAGATGATATGCACGAGTAGAACACAAAGAGTTGTGGGCGGTGATAGTCATACTGCTTACCACCAACGTCTTATTTTGATTCGGCGGTATTGTTGGATGAAGCGGCCCGGACCAACCTTACATGACCACGTTCATGAGACCGGTTCCACCGACAGACATGCAACTAGTTTTGCATAAAGGTGGCTGGCGGGTGTCTGTTTCTCCTACTTTAGTTGAATCGAATTTGACTGCGGCCGGTCCTTGTTGAAGGTTAAAACAACAAACTTGATAAATCACCGTTGTGGTTTTGATGCGTAGGTAAGAACGGTTCTTGCTAGAAGCCCGTAGCAGCCACATAAAACTTGCAACAACAAAGTAGAGGACGTCTAACTTGTTTTTGCAGGGCATGTTGTGATGTGATATGGTCAAGACATGATGTGATATACGTTGTTGTATGAGATGATCATGTTTTTGTAAAAGTTATCGGCAACTGGCAGGAGCCTTATGGTTGTCGCTTTATTGTATGAAATGCAAACGCCATGTAATTGCTTTACTTTATCACTATGCGTTAGCGATAGTTGTAGAAGCAATAGTGGGCGAGACGACCACGACACAACGATGGAGATCAAGGTGTCGAGCCGGTGACGATGGAGATCATGACGATGCTTTGGAGATGGAGATCAAAAGCACAAGATGATGATGGCCATATCATGTCACATATTTTGATTGCATGTGATGTTTATCCTTTATGCATCTTATTTTGCTTAGAACGACGGTAGCATTATAAGATGATCCCTTCACTAAATTTCAAGGTATAAGTGTTCTCCCTGAGTATGCACCGTTGCGACAGTTCGTCGTGTTGAGACACCACGTGATGATCGGGTGTGATGGACTCTACGTTCAAATACAACGGGTGCAAGACAGTTTTGCACATGCGGAATACTCGGGTTAAACTTGACGAGCCTAGGATGTACAGACATGGCCTCGGAACACTGGAGACCAAAAGGTCGAACGTGAATCATATAGTAGATATGATCAACATAGAGATGTTCACCATTGATGACTACTCCATCTCACGTGATGATCGGACATGGTTTAGTTGATTTGGATCACGTATCATTTAGATGACTTGAGGGATGTCTATCTAAGTGGGAGTTCTTAAGTAATTTGATTAATTGAACTTAATTTATCATGAACTTAGTCCTGATAGTATTTGCATATCTATGTTGTAGATCAATAGCTCGCGTATAGCTCCCCTGTTTTATTTTGATATGTTCCTAGACAAAACTAAGTTGAAAGATGATAGTAGCAATGATGCAGACTGGGTCCGTGATCTGAGGATTATCCTCATTACTGGACAGAAGAATTATGTCCTTGATGCACCGCTAGGTGACAGACCTATTGCAGGAGCAGATGCAGATGTTATGAACGTTTGGCAAGCTCGATATGATGACTACTTGATAGTTTAGTGCGCCATGCTTTACAGCTTAGAACCGGAACTTCAAAAACATTTTGAACGCCATGGAGCATATGAGATGTTCCAAAGAGATGAAATTGGTATTTCAGACTCATGCCCGTGTCGAGAGGTATGAGACCTCTGACAAGTAATTTGACTACAAGATGGAGGAGAATAGCTCAGCAAGTGAGCATGTGTTCAGAATGTCTGAGTACTACAATCACTTGAATCAAGTGGGAGTTAATCTTCCAGATAAGATAGTGATTGACAAAATTCTCTAGTCACTATCACTAAGCTACTAGAACTTCTTGATGAACTATAATATGCTAGGGATGACGAAAACGATTCCCAAGCTCTTCGCAATGCTAAAATCGGTGAAGGTAGAAATCAAGAAAGAGCATCAAGTGTTGATGGTTAACAACACCACTAGTTTCAAGAAAAAGGGCAAGGGAAAGAAAGGGGAGCTTCAAGAAGAATGGCAAGCAAGTTGCCACTCCCGTGAAGAAGCCCAAAGCTAGACCTAAGCCTGAAACTGAGTGCTTCTACTACAAAGGAAATGGTTACTGGAAGCGGAACTGCCCCAAATACTTGGCGGATAAGAAGGATGGCAAAGTGAACAAACATATATTTGATATACATGTTATTGATGTGTATTTTACTAGTGTTCATAGTAGCCCCTGGGTATTTGATACCGGTTCAGCTGCTAAGATTGGTAACTCGAAACAGGAGTTGCAAAATGAACAGAGACTAGTTAATGACGAGGTGACGATGTGTGTTGGAAGTGATTCCAAGGTTGATAAGATCACCATCGCACACTCCCTCTACCTTCGGGATTAGTGTTGCACCTAAATAAATAAATGTTATTTGGTGTTTGCGTTGAGCATGAATATGATTGGATCATGTTTATTGCGATACGGTTATTCATTTAAGTCAGAGAATAATTGTTGTTCTGTTTACATGAATAAAACCTTCTATGGTCATACACTCTATGTAAATGGTTTATTGAATCTCGATCATAGTGATACACATATTCATAATATTGATGCCAATAGATGCAAAGTTAATAATGATAGTGCAACATATTTGTGGCACTGCCGTTTAGGTCATATTGGTGTAAAGCGCATGAAGAAACTCCATGCAGATGGGCTTTTGGAATCACTTGATTATGAATCATTTGATACTTGCGAACCATGCCTTATGGGCAAGATGACTAAAACTCCGTTCTCCGGAACAATGGAGCGAGCTAATGACTTATTGGAAATAATACATACCGATGTATGCGGTCCGATGAGTGTTGAGGCACGCGGCGGGTATCATTATTTTCTGACCTTCACAGATGATTTGAGCAGATATGGGTATATCTACTTGATGAAACACAAGTCTGAAACATTTGAAAAGTCCAAAGAATTTCAGAGTGAAGTAGAGAATCATCGTAACAAGAAAATAAAGTTTCTACGATCTGATCGCGGAGGCGAATATTTGAGTTACGAGTTTGGCCTTCATTTAAAACAATGTGGAATAGTTTCACAATTAATGCCACCTGGAACACCACAGCGTAATGGTGTGTCCGAACGTCGTAACCGTACTTTATTAGATATGGTGTGATCTATGATGTCTCTTACCGATTTACCACTATCGTTTTGGGGTTATGCATTAGAGACAGCTGCATTCACGTTAAATAGGGCACCGTATAAATCCGTTGAGATGACACCGTATGAACTGTGGTTTAGCAAGAAACCTAAGCTGTCGTTTCTTAAAAGTTTGGGGTTGCGACACTTATGTCAAAAGGCTTCAGCCTGATAAGCTCGAACCCAAATCGGAGAAGTGCGTCTTCATAGGATACCCTAAGGAAACAATTGGGTACACCTTCTACCACAGATCCGAAGGCAAGATCTTTGTTGCCAAGAATGGAACCTTTCTAGAGAAGGAGTTTCTCTCGAAAGAAGTGAGTGGGAGGAAAGTAGAACTTGATGAGGTAATCGTACCTTCTCTCGAATTGGAAAGTAGTTCATCAGAGAAAACCATTCCCGTGATGCCTACACCAACTAGAGAGGAAGCTAATGATGATGATCATGAATCTTTGGATCAAGTTACTACAGAATCTCGTAGGTCAACTAGAACACGATCTGCACCAGAGTGGTATCGGAATCCTGTACTGGAAGTTATGTTACTAGACCAAGGCGAACCTACGAACTATGAAGAAGCTATGATGAGCCCAGATTCCGACAGATTGCTTGAGGCCATGAAATCTGAGATAGGATCCATGTATGAGAACAAAGTGTGGACTTTGGTGGACTTGCCCGATGATCGGCGAGCCATTGAGAATAAATGAATCTTCAAGAGGAAGACAGACGCTGATCTACAAAGCTCTACTTGTCGCAAAAGGTTTTCGACAAAGTTCAAAGTGTTGACTACGATGAGATTTTCTCACTCGTCGCGATGCTTAAGTCTGTCCGAATCATGTTAGCAATTGCCGCATTTTATGAAATCTGGCAAATGGATGTCAAAACTACATTCCTTAATGGATTTCTTAAAGAAGAGTTGTATATGATGCAACCAAAAGGTTTTGTCAATCCTAAAGGTGCTAACAAAGTGTGCAAACTCCAGCGATCCATCTATGGACTGGTGCAAGCATCTCGGAGTTGGAATATACGCTTTGATAAGGTGATCAAAGCATATGGTTTTATACAGACTTATGGTGAAGCCTGTATTTACAAGAAAGTGAGTGGGAGCTCTGTAGCATTTCTGATATTATATGTGGATGACATATTGTTGATTGGAAATAATATAGAATTTCTGGATAGCATAAAAGGATATTTGAATAAGAATTTTTCAATGAAAGACCTCGGTGAAGCTACTTACATATTGGGCATCAAGATCTATAGAGATAGATCAAGACGCTTGATAAGATTTTCAATGAGTACATAACTTGACAAGATTTTGAAGGAATTCAAAATGAATCAGTCAAAGAAGGAATTCTAGCCTGTATTGTAAGGTGTGAAGTTGAGTAAGACTCAAAGCCCGACCACGGCAGAAGATAGAGAGAGAATGAAAGTCATTTCCTATGCCTCGGCCATAGGTTCTATAAAGTATGCCATGCTGTGTACCAAACCTGTTGTGTACCTTACCATGAGTTTGTCAAGGAGGTACAATAGTGATCCAGGAGTAGATCACTAGACAGCGGTCAAAATTATCCTTAGAGAACTAAGGAAATGTTTCTCGGTTATGGAGGTGATAAAGAGTTCGTCGTAAAAGGTTACGTCGATGCAAGCTCTGACACTGATCTAGATGACTCTAAGTCTCAATCTAGATATGTATTGAACGTGGGAGCAATTAGCTAGAGTAGCTCCATGCAGAGCATTGTAGACATAGAAATTTGCAAAATACATACGGATCTGAATATGGCAGACCCGTTAACTAAACTTTTCTCACAAGCAAAACATGATCACACCTTAGTACTCCTTGGGTGTTAATCACATAGCGATGTGAACTAGATTATTGACTCTAGTAAACCCTTTGGGTGTTGGTCACATGGCGATGTGAACTATGGGTGTTAATCACATAAAGATGTGAACTATTGGTGTTAAATCACATGGCGATGTGAACTAGATTATTGACTCTAGTGCAAGTGGGAGACTGAAGGAAATATGCCCTAGAGGCAATAATAAAGTTGTTATTTTATATTTCCTTATTTATGATAAATGTTTGTTATTCATGCTAGAATTGTATTAACCGGAAACTTGATACATGTGTGGATACATAGACAAAACACTGTGTCCCTAGTAAGCCTCTACTAGACTAGCTCGTTAATCAAAGATGGTTAAGTTTCCTAACCATAGACATGTGTTGTCATTTGATGAACGGGATCACATCATTAGGAGAATGATGTGATGGAAAAGATCCATCCGTTAGCTTAGCATAATGATCGTTCAGTTTTATTGCTTCTGCTTTCTTCATGTCAAATACATATTCCTTCGACTATGAGATTATGCAACTCCCGGATACCGGAGGAATGCCTTGTGTGCTATCAAACGTCACAACATAACTGGGTGATTATAAAGATGCTCTACAGGTATCTCCAAAGGTGTCTGTTGGGTTGGCATAGATCGAGATTAGGATTTTTCACTCCGAGTATCGGAGAGGTATCTCTGGGCCCTCTCGGTAATGCACATCATAAGAAGCCTTGCAAGCAAAGTGACTTAGTCACAGGATGATGTATTACGGAACAAGTAAAGAGACTTGCCGGTAATGAGATTGAACTAGGTATAAAGATACCGACGATCGAATCTCGGGCAAGTAACATATCGATGGACAAAGGGAATTACGTATGTTGTCATAACGGTTCGACCGATAAAGATCTTCGTAGAATATGTGGGAGCCAATATGAGCATCCAGGTTCCGCTATTGGTTATTGACCAGAGAGGTGTCTCGGTCATGTCTACATAGTTCTCGAACCCGTAGGGTCCGCACGCTTAACGTTCGATGATGATTTTGTATTATATGAGTTATGTGATTTGGTGACAGAATGTTGTTCGGAGTCCCGGATGAGATCACGGACATGACGAGGAGTCTCAAAATGGTTGAGAGGTAAATATTGATATATAGGATGATAGTATTCGGACACCGGAAGTGTTCCAGAGTGTATCGGGTATTTATCGGACTACCGGGGGGGGGGGGGGTAACCGGAACCCCCCGGGGGAATAATGGGCCTTATGGGCCATAGGAGGGGAGCACACCAGCCCACAAGGGGTGCCCCCCCCTAAGGAAGGAGGCCGAGTGGGAGAAGGAAGAGGGGGTTCGGACCCCCTTTCCTTCCTCCTTCCCTCTCTTCCCTTTCCCTCCCCCCTCCGGTAAAAGGAAAGGGGGGCCGAATTGGAATAGGAAGCCCAAGTAGGATTCCTCCTACTTGGGGCGCCCAAGGCTGCTCCCCTCCCCCTCCCACCTATATATACATGGGGAGGGGGCGCCTAGAACACACAACAATATCTGTTAGCCGTGTGCGGCGCCCCCTCCACAGATTACACCCTCGGTCATATCTTCATAGTGCTTAGGTGAAGCCCTGCGCGGATCACTTCACCATCACCGTCACCACGCCGTTGTGCTGACGGAACTCATCTACTTCCTCGACACTTTCCTGGATCAAGAGTTCGAGGGACGTCATCGAGCTGAACGTGTGCAGAACTCGGAGGTGCCGTGCGTTCGGTGCTTGATCGGTCGGAACGAGAAGAAGTTCGACTACATCAACCGCGTTGTCAAACGCTTCCGCTTTCGGTCTACGAGGGTACGTAGACACACTCTCCCCTCTCGTTGCTATGCATCTCCTAGATAGATCTTGCGTGAGCATAGGAATTTTTTTGTAATTGCATGCTACGTTTCCCAACAGAGGCGTGGGGGGGAATGGGGTAGTGGGCGTGCATTAGAGGCTAGGGTTTCAGTCGGGGTGGGTTGATAAGGAGGGGCGCAGCTGGGCCGGCCTGGTTGGCCCGGTGGCCAGGTGGGCCACGGCCTGGCAGGGGGGGTTCTTCTTTCTTTTATTTTTTGTTTTATTTTCTTTTTCTTATTTTTCCTTTTCTCCTTTGTTTTTATTTTAGATTTCAATTATTCTAGTTTTTAAAAATATAAAAGCAAGTCCTAATTTAGTATTAATAATTATGCTATTGCCCCATTAACTTTTGGGCAACTAAATAAATAGTTTATCATTTTATAAAATACAAAAGGCATTTATTTAATTGTTTTACCTATGGTTCAATTATTTAAGTGCATTTTTTTTATAAAAATGTGGTTTCTCCACCATAATTACATATGATTTATTTGACCCATTTAGAACATTTTAGTTTTAATGTTTGAGAACTTTTATCGTTTGACTTTATTTCAAATTTGAATTCCGAATCGGTTTTGAACTAACGCGAGATTAACAACAGTAATCGTGGTGATGTGGCATCATTAACATGGGGGTTACTGTAGCTTCATTATTCAGGCGTTAAAATTCTCCTCCACTACAAGAAATCTCGTCCCGAGATTTAAGAGGGGAAATAAGGGGGGAAGGGATTTGGTTACGAAATTCTAACGAGTCTTCTTGGTCTTGGTTACTCTTCCCGAAGTAGTTGATCCCTTTTGGTGATGCATTTATTTCTCTGCTCCAGGTCATCATGATGAAGTCGTCATCCTTTCTTTGGAGTCTTCATCGTACTTACGAAAAGGAAAAGGGGTAGATTCGGAAGAACGAACCTTTACAAGGTGGCTCATCTGGTAGATAACATCGGGGAAGGTGGCGGAAACTAACTCTTGAATTGAAACTTAAGAAAATATCAAGAGCAAAGTAATAAGGTATCAGGAGAAGTTTCGAGCGGACAGGCAATCGTTTGACGTCTAAAACGGAGTGTGAAAGGGGTTCAGAGCAATGGGAATAAGCATTGTGTCTGATACCAGAATTAATGATCTCTCGAAAGGTAGCTCATGAATTACGTACGAAGCCACACGTGAGGAATAACTATGGAAACAGGGGGTGTACAGGAGAGTCAGGTTTCGATCCTGTGGAACTGTGGGTTATGGGCCCACCATGTGGGTTAAAGTAGGAAGGGCGCTGACATATTGCACGGTCATGATAGTAAGGCATGCCAGAGGATAGCCTGTCAGTAATGTCGGCGACAATATCGGTACCAAGGGCGAGGGACGAAGAGAACCATTATCCTGCTCGTTAAGACGAGGCGGACCAATAGGCAAAGTTCTCGTCCATCGATGGTTACCGGAATGTCGTCAACAGTAGTAACAGGGTCTTACTGACAGAGTTGTACCACGAGGTGTTTACCCTAAGCAGGGAAATATCACTGCTTAGATAACTCAGATTACAAGGAAGGTTAACAAAACAATGGAAAGGAAAATGTGGTTATACCTGAGTATCAAGAGTATATATTTCCCATCCATGACAGGACAACAAGTAGATAAACAATTAGGTAAAGGGGAGAGGGAATTCATGATGTTACCCATACAACGGTGTTTGGATAAATGATCAAGAAACATTTAGCATTATGCTTCCAATGTTCTTGTTGATGTTTGAGTACCACAGTCATGCTTCAGGATAGCATTGACATGGTCATTAGGTAAAGGTCGGACCTTGGATTCACAAAGGATCCATCGAAAACAACTTATAAAATAAGTCATACAATTTCAGCAAGGAAAAGATGAGGATGTGGCCGATGGATTCAGCAGCAATCCACCGACATGTCAAAAAGGATGTATTTCCAAAATTATATGAACAAGTTTGTGTTGGGGGGAAGGCAAGAATGTTTTTGATGATAACACAAATCATCGAGGGGCAAGGATGGTATTTCTCATCATGAATTCAATTGATATCCTGGAAGAGCTCAGAATGTTGATGATGATCACGACAATTTGTCGAGAGGTTTCATGAAGATGTAATCGATTGGCGATGACATCAAGTCAAAGGAATTTTGAAGCGAAAGGTTATCGGAACCATGGATATGACACAAACTCAAAATCAAGCTTGTTGTTCAAGGTGAAATGATATGACGAGGAAGATCGACGTAAGCTTAGCTCATCGTCGAAAATTGTGCTCCAGGAAGGACCAGGTAGCATAGTTAAAATTTAGCACGATAATGATATACCCGATCAGGCTAGGAATGACTCAAAGGATTATTAAATTCATAAGCAACAAAAATTACTTAGAGTTATTGAATCAGAGTGCAGCATCGATTCACTTATCGGTTTTCTCGGTTGACAAACAACCCAGAACCCATGAAGTGACAATGACAGGGAAAGGTAGTCTTCATCAAAAGTTCATAAGATGTGGTGCAATGGCATGATATCCTCGAGATAACAGGGGGTAATACTCGAAGGTAGATCAGAAAAGAGGTTGGACTGGTGAATTGATCTACGGAAGGCAAGTACTTTAACTTGTCTGAGAAATGGGATCAAAGAAGAACAATCATGGGCATGAACACAAAGGTTCAAGGTCGACTCCCACTTCATCAATGCCTAACCTTTCATTTGCTTCTTGCTTTCGATGAAGTTGTAATGTTGAAAATTTTATCTGGTAAAACACCAGAGGAGTATGACTCGTGAAAACTTTTCGGGTTCATATGGTTTAGGGAAGTCATAGGTTCAACCCATCGGGGCATCTTAGGAACCTATACCACAAACTTCAAAATTACATAACACAAGCTCGATAGTAGAGCATGGTCGACAAAGCAGATGATACAATTTACCAAAGGCATTATGTATCAGGGGAAGAACTCACAGGGTGATTGTATATGAAGGACGCCGTCGGATAAAATCCAACAAAGGATCTGGTGGTCCACAAGGGATCTGATGTGAGCATCGGTACTCAACCAGAAGAAGAAAGAATGCAAGGAGATAAGATGATATAAACAACTGACTAATTCAAAGCTCAATTGCAAAGGAATTATGATTTCCAAGTCAAGGGATCAGAAGCAACGCTCTGATTAGGGGTGGATAAGTTGAATAGCCTTACGGGTACAATCGACGACAATTTGATTGGTCGAGAACCAGCTCCTGTTCAAAATGATGTCTGAGCCGGAAGGATGATTTCTAGGATTCGACTAAGGATTGCGAGCATCCGCAATATATTGAATCGATGGACTCAAAATGATAGTGACAAAGGATGTCAACGGAGAATTCTAGAAATATGGAATTAACCATAATGCAGGAAGGCAAGAACTTCAGGAGCAATAGGCTGCTGAGGATTCTCAGAAGATCGAATAGCATTTCGAAGAATTTTAGGAAACACATGAACCACTGGGGATGAACGAATCCCCGGAAATATGATGAATTATTCGTAAGGGCTTTCACGCGGTAATGAACTGCAAGGCAGTAAGCTCAAAGTATTCTCGGGACAACAGAGAGTATTTCGGGGCATCTTGTAATGACAAGAGTAACTGGGTATCAATGTATGAACGGCAAGGGTATGTAGTTACCCATAAGGATATATCGGTGGTAGGGAATTGCAAAGTCGGTGGGCACAAGGGTCTCGAGAAAACCTCGAAGAGTATCTTCAGAATCTTGTGGTGAAGCAAGCGATCATCTGGAATGAAGGGCCTCTCCGGGAGGAAGTAGTTACGAGATCCTAGTGTTAGAGTTAGCAAAATAATTTAACCCAAATAGAAGAGAGACCAGAGTCCTAGAGTATAGACGAGGAATAAAAGATCCTAATACCACTCATTTGTGATGTGGGCCCGTAAGCCACACAATAATGTTAGTAAAAGTTTTTCAAAGACTAGGCTCAACTTCGGCCAAGGAGTTGGAAGGGGGGTTCCTCCAGGCAGCCAGCTCTGATACCAACTTGTGACGCCCCCGATTCAATCATACACTAATCATACACGCAAACATGTAGGGTCAAGATCAGGGACTCACGGGAAGATATCACAACATAACTCGAGATACAAATTAAAATAATACAAGCTTTATATTACATGCCAGGGGCCTCGAGGGCTCGAATACAGAAGCTCGATACAAATGAGTCAGCGGAAGCAATAATATCTGAGTAAAGACATAAGTTAAACAAATTTGCCTTAAGAAGGCTAGCACAAACATCTACGATGATCGAAAAGGCAAGGCCTCCTGCCTGGGAGCCTCCTAACTACTCCTGGTTGTCGGCGGCCGTCACGTAGTAGTAAGCACCCTCCGGGTAGTAGTAGTCGTCGACGGTGGCGTCTAGCTCCTGGGCTCCACCATCTGGTTGCGGCATCCGAGAAGAATGGAAAAGGCGGAAAAGAGGGAGCAAAGCAACCATGAGTACTCATCCAAAGTACTCGCAAGCATCAGATCTATACTAAGTATGCATTGGTATCAAATGGAAGGGTTGTATTTGTGGACTGTATTGCAGAATGCCAGAATAGAGGGGAAGGCCTAGCCTATCGAAGACTAGCATCTTCAATCATCTTGCATCATTTATAAGAGTAAAGAATAGCATTTTATTAAGCAAGTATGTTGTAAAATTAACGCCCAGAGATCCTTCGTCGACTCCCTGTGAGAAAGCAATCTCGGAGCCAACATATCCCATCATCATCTCAGTAACCAGTTCGAGTTGTATAGATCGGGATACAACTCCAAGTCATCCTTTTACTGGGGACACAACTATTCGAATAAATCAAACTTCCTTGCAGGGGTGCACCACATTACCCGACACGCTCGATCACTCTGGCCACACACACTTTCCTGGGTCATGCCCGGCCTCGGAAGATCAACACGTCACAACCCTACCTAGGCTCAACAGAGAGGCCAACACGCCGGTCTAAATCCTAAGCGCGCAGGGGTCTTGGGCCCATCGCCCTTTTCACTCCTGCACGTTGCAAACGCGGCCGGTGAGCAGACCTAGCCCCCTTATACAAGCGCAGGCGTTCCAGTCCAACCCGGCGCGCGCCACTCAGTTGCTGACGTCTGAAGAGCTTCAGCTGATACTACGACGCCGGTTGCCCATATCTTGTCCCACGTGAAGGTTAGTGCGTATAGGTCAAAACCAACTCAGATCAAATACCCGATCTCGTTCGTGTCTTGGGAGCTCGTGGAGACGAGCAGAGACTCACGATCATGTGACCCCGTCGCCCCGTCTCAAGGAAATGCGGCAAGGGCCAGGCCCAACCCTCTCACTGGGGCGGTCTACCTGCCCGGCCGTGGCTTGTAATTATCTCGCGGGTACCCTCTAGGTCAACCCAACTACACATCAACTCGCGGGTACTCCTCAGGGCCGACCCGACTTCAACATGGTTCTGTGGTAAAAGTCAAAGTAACCGTGTGTCCAAAACAGTAAGGGGGAAACCCGAGGAATCACCCTCGATGGATTCCCACTCGATGTAACCGTCAAGGTGGACTTGGAGGAATCACCCTCGATGGTCCACACTTGAGGGGTTGCACGACAGAGTCGTTATCGGAAGTGGTGATGGAGGAATCACCCTCGAAGACCACAACCACTTAACTACACTACATGGTTATCACCAGGAGTGCATTACGAGGTATCAACCTCGGCACTCGAAAGTAGCTCTGCAGAATCGTACAACTAAGGGGGTGTGATGTGCTGTATCGGGCCCTGGACGTCGATCACGTTGATCTAGTCACCTGGTAATCAAGCGGGGGCAACAGGGACAAGGTGAGGGGCCACTGATGGAACACTATCCAACCTATAGTAAGCAATTTAGGATAAGCAGGTAAGGTACAAGAGCAGGTTACAAAAGCAGGCTATGCATCAGAATAGGAGAAATCAAGTAGAGTAGCAAAATCTAATGCAAGCATGAGAGAGAATGGAAATGGGCGATATCGGAATAATCAAGGAGAGTTTGCTTGCCTGGAAGCTCTGTTGAGAAGGATGGGTCGTCGGGAGTGTAGCCGATGTCTGGAGCAGTGGTGTTGGTCTCGAAGTCTATCGGAGAGAAGAGGGGGGAAGAAACAATGAATACAATGAAAACAGATGCATGACGATGCACGACAAGGCAAATAGCGGTGCTAGGTGTGCCCTAACGCGGTACTAGGCGATACTTGCGAAGGGGGAAAACATCCGAGAAAGTATTCCCAGTGTCAGGCATTTCCGAACAGACGAACCAGAGGGGGACGGTTCCTCATTCGCTATGCTAGGGGCATGTGGCAGAGGAACAGAGTGCGTATTCGGACTCGCCATATTTTCTGAGCAACTTTCATGTACAAAGTATTTTTATCCGAGATACAGTTTATTTTATATCAATTTTAAAAATTTTAATTCATTTTTGGAATTAACAGATTTAATTTACATCAAAATCAGGTTTACTGCATCAGCATGACATCAGCAGTCAACAGTCTGTTGACCGGGTCAAACTGACGTGTGGGTCCCGTCTGTCAGTGACTGTTAACTAACTAACAGTTAATCAGTTTAATTGGCAGGTTAATTAAACTTAATTAGTTAGTTAAACAAAATTAATTAAGTTAATTAATTATCATTATCATTTATTTTTATCTTTTTTAAATTCTTTTTTGTTCTGGGGCTGGGCCCACTGTCATTGCTCAGGGGCCTTAGCGGGCGCGGGCACGGGCATCAAGCGCCTGGAGCGTGCGGGCATAGCAGGGCGACGCTAGGAGAGGCCGTGGCCGGAGCGGCGGGCGGCCAGCAGGCGGGCGGCGATGGGGCTGCAGAGGCGGGGCGCGCTGCAGCCGCCGGCGAGTGGAGGTAGGGCGGAGCAGAGGGAGCCGGGCGCTGGGCGCCTGGGGCGAACCCGGGGCGCGGGCGGAGGCCGCCAGTGCGTGGCGAGGCCGGAGCGGGCGCTGGCTCACGCGCGTGCAGGCACATGCTGGCGAAGACGTGCGCGAGCAGAGCGGCCAAGGGGTGCAAGTCGCGACCACGGGAAGGCCAAGGTGCGAGACAGGGAGCGGGGGCGGGTGTGCTCGGCGAGCGCGGGACGGCGGGCACGGCCGGCGCGGGTGGCTGCGCGAGGCGATGCAGCTGCGGTGAGCCGGGGGGGGTAGCGGCCACGGGGAGCACGACATGCGGAGCCCCCGGGGCGCGCACGGGGCGGTCGGTGCGCGGGCACGGACGTTGTCACGGCGACGTTCTGCACGCGGGGGGGGGGGGGGGGGGGGGGGGGGGGGGGGGGGGGGGGGAGGACGAGGCCAACGGCCTCACCGTCGTTGTAGATGATCAGGACGACGAGGTGCGAGGTAGCGGGGCGAGGAGGGGACGAGGAAGGGACGGTCCGGCGAGGGGCGGTTGAGGACGGGGAGGTCGAGGCGGAGGTGCTCCGGGCGGCGGCGTCGGCGAGGTCGGGGGCGTGCCTAATCCAGAATCGGGGGAGGGAGAGCGAGCCGTGGGGGGGGGATGGGGTAGTGGGCGTGCGTTAGAGGCTAGGGTTTTGGTCGGGGTGGGTTGATAAGGAGGTGCGCGGCTGGGCGGCCTGGTTTGCCCGGTGGCCAGCTGGGCCACGGCTTTGCAGGGGGGGGGGGGGGTTCCTTCTTTCTTTTATTTTCTTGTTCTTATTTTTCCTTTTCTCCTCTGTTTTTATTTTAGATTTTAATTATTTTAGTTTTATAAAATATAAAAGCAAGTCCTAATTTAGTATTAATAATTATGCTACTGCCCCATTAAATTTTGGGCAACTAAATAAATAGTTTATTATTTTAAAATACAAAAGGCATTTATTTAATTGTTTTACCTACTATTTAATTATTTAAGTGCATTTAAACTTTTTATAAAAATGTGATTTCTCCACGATAATTACTTATGATTTATTTGACCCATTTAGAACATTTTAGTTTTAATGTTTGAAAACTTTTATCGTTTGACTTTATTTCAAATTTGAATTCCTAATAGGTTTTGAACTAACATGAGATTAACAACAGTAATCGTGGTGACGTGGCATCATTAACATGGAGTTACTGTAGCTTAATTATTCGGGCGTTACAACATACACTGTGAACTACCCCGTATCAGCTACATCGGTTTTAGTTGTATATCTTTTTTAGATAAACGACATATATTTATTCATGAGCAGGGTTACAAACCCACAGGTAGCCATGATTTAGAGGTACCAAGAACACAACTGATACAACACTTTATAAAAAGGACCCACAAGAAAAACAATGAAGTCCTTCAAGGACCAAAAAGCAAAACCACAAACAGTCACCGCCGTACGCCGTCGTCACCGAAGCTTCGCCGGACAGAGGGAAAACACCAACACGATAGAAGAATTGCCATAGTAGACAAAGCTGCGTTGCCAGTCGATGAAGCAGGCCGACATGCGGCCCGAGACCTTGTGGCTCATCGACCAAGATCCTCCACACTCTTTAGCCCCTCGACCGAACTCATCTGACAACATCGGAGAGAAGACTCGAAGCCGCCTTCCTGCACATATCAAACATGTGTTGAACCGGCTGTCTTCCCGATCGGGTCGCCGCCACTGCACTCGAAAGAGAAAGTTTTAGTTGTATATCGCTGTTCTGGTCAATCACATCATTATTCTTCTCGGCTGCATGGACCTTTAGACGATCTCCCGTCGGGGCTCGCGCGTGCGGCTGCCAAACCTGGCGGCACAATGCCTGATCCAGTGCAGGCCGCGTAGTACACTGAGGCTCCGCACACGATAGGGCATCGAGCTGCAATGCCTCATCAGCATGCCATCCTCGTCGAGGACCCCGACCATGCGGACCCGCCCCGTAGTTCGCCGGCTGAGGGCAGAGCGGCCGTTCCGCTGATCCCAGAGGATAAAGCGGTCCGGAGAGCCATCCGCATCGTCCTCGGGCACGGACTTGGCACGACAGACCGGGCAGGTGGCTCTGGCCTCCAGCCAGGGCGCGAGGCAGGCAGGATGGTACACGTGCTTGCACGGTGTCTCGGCTGCGTTGGCGCCGGTGTCCAGCTCGTCCAGGCAGATCGGGCAGATGAGCCCCGCGTCACGGACCATGACGAGGGGGCAGGGCCAGCCCTGAGGGGGGGGGGGGTGGGCATGGTGGGGGCGGCCGCCCCGGGCCCCCGAGATCTAGGGGCCCCCTCCTGGGGGTAGTCACGCAGCAGTATGCAGCATGCGTAGCCTTTTTTTCGTCCCGCTCCTTCCTGTATATCGAGAATAGCCCAAAGACTTCTACGGCCTGTACTACTAAAAGGGGCCTGCCTAAGCCCAACTAGTAGCAGGCTAGCCGGACATGCATAGCAATAACGCACGCGTTGATCGACTAGGAGAGGAGTTCATCAGGCAGGTAGCACGCGCGACGCCGCCGGCTTTTTTGCCTCGCGCCTAGATCTCGGCCGATGAATCAAGGAATCTCGCTGGAGGGGCGGCCCTATTCGAAGGGATCTCGGAGGCGCGCCGGCGTTGGTATCGTTTGTGGATGTAAGCGTTGCCGTCGATGTCCGATGTATGTTTGATTTTTTTATTTTTTTTGCGGGAAAAGAACTGCTGATATTTAGCACAGGGTTCTTACAGAAAGGTCCTGAGACAAGAAAAAATTACATTGAAGCCCCCCAGCACACCGTTGACGAAGACGACGACGAAGACGAAGACGTATCGCCGGCGCGCCGCCGCTGCTGCTCCACACAAGCCTTGGATTTGGAACAGACCCTCTGCGGACGGGAAGTCGACGAAGCTCGGCCCCGGAAGGCCTCCATCCCGCGCCGTCGAAGTCAATGCCCTGCACCGCACCACCAGCTCGATTCAGATCTTCGAGATCCCGGATCCGCCGTCCCGCGGACTCCGGCGAGGGAAAAGAGCACCCAACAGCTCCACCGAGCCCCGAGCACGCGGAAGACGGAAGATCGGCAGCGGAGCTCCTCGGACCTCCACCGCCGGAGAGGAAGACCTCCGTCGCAAAACGCCACTCTGGCCGCGCCGCCCACTCCCCAACGCCGCCGGCTAGCTCCCAAACCGAACCTACGCCATATACACGCCGCAGATCGGGGCCTCCCCATCCTCCCGCTGCCGGAGCAGCCGCCGGAGGGTGAGGAACCCGCCGATCTGGCGGCGGCGAGGTGGATCGCCCGGGGTCGCCCCAAAGTCGCCCTTTCTCTACTGTGGACGGGGAAAGGGTAAGGCTCCAAGGTCGATGTATGTTTGATTTACTGATATGCTTCTGCAGATATGATTTTGCAGTTTGGTAGTAATGTTTTTGTGGCGTAGATCTCAAAGAGATCAAGAAGAATGATGTTCTGCATGCTGATCTTCGATAGTGGTTTCCAGATGAACTATGCAATGACGACATGGATGAGGTAATTAACTCTTGATTTACTCATTTATACAACTAGATAAGATAACTTTCCACTATCACAGTACAATTCATTTGTTTTTTTTTTGAAGATATGAAAGAATAATATCCATATCATTCATACGGATTTGCTCATCTATCTTAATTTCTAGAGTACTGCTATTTAGAATACAAGGACTACTCTACATTTTGGATGCAAAATTCTTTTTGGACTATTCGGGAGTCACTTGTCGATGGACCTTTTGGTACCTATATACTCTAGTATTCCTATAGTTGTAGTACAACCTCACATTATATGTGACAAGTGCATTTAAAAGGATGTTCTGTGATAGACACACGCCTCCTTTTCTATTTTTCCTCCATAGGGCATTATATATAGCTTGGGTTACTCATGAGATCATTGTGACACAAATCTTAAGTTTCTATTCCACATTTTTTATACATACATATATTGATAATTATTGTTAAGATATTTATATTAAGGGCCTCCGGTTTCAGTTTCGCCTTGGCCCCCAAAATCTCGGGACCGGCCCTGCGAGGGGCAGGGGCTCGGCATGGACGCTGGCATGCCGGCCCGCCGGGTTGCAGCCGTCGAGGAACGTCCTGGCGTCCACCACGTCGACGATGCTCTTGAGCGAGGCGCTAGGGGCGGCTGCGCAGACGGGGCACGCCACGGCGGCTTCGCCGGCGCGGGTTTGGTGGAGGCGGCTGCACGCATGGCACCAGAACGACGACGCTTCTTCCATCACGCTGGCCATCGACCCGATTGATTAACGTGCTACGTGATCGCCTGGTATTAATGGAGGTGCTGTTGGGTGCTGGATTATTTGGGTGTGCCAGGCGTATGATTGAAGCTACGTAGTGTTTGTCCGTGGACCGTTCGTGTGCAGGTGCTGGTAGGACTAGGAGACAACATGTTTGCTCATATCGAGTTAGGAATCGAATCCGGATTGGTTTAGCCAGCTCAAGTTTAGAGCCTGGGCAACATCGAAGTGCTGCTATGTTAATAAGCTTTTGCCCAAGCAAACTTTTTAGTAAACTAATTTAGGACAGTAAAACTGAGCCAAATCCCAGCCCTCTCATGGTCTGGTCGTTTCTGGCCGTCCGTTCATGTGATTTGCATGATCCCAACCATCGGATTTGCTGTCTGTTTCGTCCTCCAACGCCTGTTATCTTTTCCTGGGCCAAATGTCCTAAAGGGCAGCTGCTCCATGGGAAAAATCGGAGCCTTCTCGTTAACTAGGTAGGAAGTGCGGCTTGCCGCACCCGGCAGCACACCGCTGCCGGGTATAGTTATATCCAATCGATAATAGTGATTGAAGCATTGTAAATATAAAAAAATAACATAATGTAGTTGTGTTTATCAATCTAATATGGAGTATATGTTAAAATAAATTTTGCAAAATATTTTGTAGACCAAAATCAGCTTATATTTTGTTGGCAGAAACGACAGTCATATAGCATAGCGTATACACAGGCCATCAAATTTACGGTCGTTAACATTGCACCTGATCCAGTCTTACGAAAATTTGGACATTTAAAACTCTATTAGACTTGCCATGTACTCCCTCCGTCCCAAAATAAGTGTCTTGACTTTAGTACAAAGTCAAGACACTTATTTTGGGACGGAGGGAGTACATAAGTATTTGGTAGAGCATTGGTAAAACACAATCAGACACAAATAATGGATCGTAAATCGTAGAGAGCATCAAAAGGCTCAACAGATTACACGGAAGGGGCCAGCTAGCTATATAAGAAACAGGCACCAACCTCTTAATTCACTCGGTAAGACACACTATATACTCCATATGTTAACATGATGGAAAGCAATAGCTCATAAGCTCTGGAAGTTGCACCAAAAGTAAAACAAACAATGATGCCTTCATAAAATAGAATCGGCAAGCCCTCATAGCTGGTGCACCTCCAGCCAGCCCGGTAATACACAATATATATTTTAGACGTGAGAGATGGCAAACAGATATAAAACAAAATATAGACAATCTATCCATCATCTGAATTCCGAAACAAAGACGCAGGGTTCATTTCATTAGATCCTTTTAAGCATGTCACAGAATTGGTAACATGATATAGCAAGAACAAGTCCTAACAGTTGTCAGGAGAAATGGCATATCTTCCACGATATACGTTGATAATAGTGTATAATTGTTCCCTCGGGTGTTGTGACGAAGGACCTGATGATGGTGATCACGTGTTCACCTCATCTCAATCAACGCGAGCACGCCATCGTGAGCAAGCCTTGTCATTTGACTCCCTCGCGCACTGCGATGTGAGGACCTGTAGCCAGGCATATTGTGTTAGCCAAAGAATTCAGTGCGTCTTATGCACAGTGAGAATATAATTCATGCACTGACCTTCTCAAAGCTTATTAGTAATCTCCATGTGTCAGGCTAACAATCATCCTCGTGGTCATAAAGAAGTGCATATTACCAATGAACTATGTCTGGCAAACTGGATCTATGGAGCGAAACATCTTCATGCATACCTAGTATCAATTGGCCCAACAGTAGTACTGCAAATAGAAAGCGTCACTTTTAGAGCATGTACCTACTTTTAGTGCAGCCAACAAATGAGAAAATATGGTAGTTCATATAGCCTTAGAGCTTAGATTAGAGCAGATTTTATTACACGGATAATTTGATTACAGTACAGTAAGTAAATAACCAAGTAAACAAATGGCGATTTAGTACTTTGTATGTACTTAGTCCAGACCAAATCGTTGTTTTTAGCATAAAATCAAATGTGTCTTTGCAGTATTCCGGAAAAATGTGGGCACAAAAGGGGATGGTTATGACTTACTCAACACTACAATTGTTGATGCCTGCACCCATGCCTTCTGATCCATAAGATTGGAAATCCAGAGAAATAATCTTTGAAAAGGAAATAATTTATACATGTGAATTATCAGTCTATCGATGCTTGAAGTAGGCAAAAAATCATACTAACTCCAATGCAGGTTGTAGGAACAAAAGAAAGTGAATGGTTAGTGGCCACAAAAGAGAGATGGGTGCATATCATTTGTTATTCTTTTTCTCATCATTATTCTTGGAAGCAAGAAACCATACATATGAATATTCCAACTATAATGTAGATATATAGATCATTTTATCACAAAATCAACACTCGATACATGCATTTTTAAGTACAAAGGCAATTCATACTGCAGAACACAAACAACCCTACAACCAGAGTCTGAATTCAGACACCCAATGAGAGATGACATCTATAGAGAACCACAACATTTCAATAATAGTAATTTGACTAACAATGAATATTAGAGCTATAGTTACAACACTCTGAAGATCAGTGAGGAATGATATGCACTTAGTCTGAAACTCATGTAAGCATATTGTTACAATCAGCAGTTCAATTACTGCGGCTTAAGACTATGAATAAATGAGTATGCAACAATTGTCAACAACATCTCCAACTCTCTGAGAGACCTACAATGGTTTGATTATTGAGGCTTAAGACTACAGATAGACAACTATGCAGGAAGATGCATCAATCAGCGACGATCACCCAAACAAACTTCAGTTTGTACTCCCTCCGTTCGGAATTACTTGTCTCGGAAATGGATGTATCTAGAACTAAAATACGTCTAGATACATTCATTTCTGCGACAAGTAATTCCGAACGGAGGGAGTACAATCATGTGTACCGCTAATGTAGAGTTGCAAATAAATTAGTAAGAGCATCTTCACTTGTCCCCCCAAGAAGCCCCCCAGGACCACTTTTTTCACCTCGGCGATAAAAAAAATGACCCAGTCGGACCCCAAGATCTCGTTTTGTGCCGGATTTGCTCAAAAACACATCCGGCGATCCCAGGCGAAACCCAAGAACCTGGGGGGCACCTGGGAGCACCGGCGCTATTTTCTTTGCCTTTTTGGCCCACTGTCGGCGACTTTCCCCTCTTTCTCTCTCTACTCTCTCCTCTCTTTTTCTTCGCCACCGAACACAGCACAGGAAGAAGCCGTGGAGACGGCGAAGCGGGAGCGGCAGCCAGCCACCGTCGACGTGCTCGCCGCGGGCAGCCTCCTCTGCTCCGCCCCCCATCCGCTCCGCTCCCTGCCCCGCTGTCGCGTTCGACGCCGGCGAGAAGACCTGGGCGCGCTGCCGTGCCGCCCCGGGCCCCGTGCCGGTGGCTGCCGCGGGCGGGCTCGTGCTCTACCGTGGCCAACCCGCTCAGCGGCGTCTCCCGGGGGCTCCCGCCGGCGCCCCCGGCCGCGCTCCACGCCGTCGCCATGTACGGATCGCCCTACGGCGTGGTCCTCATCCTGAGCGAGCTGCCGCTGGAGGCCGCCGTGGCGCTCTCGCGGAAACCAGAGTCCTCGGCCGCGGACCAGCCTGGACACGGTGAGCCTGCGGGCGCGATCGGGATGGCCTGGACACGGCGAGCCTGCGGGCGCGGCCTGGACGGCGTGGGCGCGGGCGGCGTGGCCTGGGCGCGGCCGGGGCGGCGCAGACGGGGTGGCCGCCGTGGGAGCTCGCGGACAGCCGGGGTGGCCTTCTCCTGCTTGGGACGGCGCGGCGTGGGCATGGCCGGGATGGCGCGGCGTGGGCGTGGGACGGGGTGGCCGCCGTGGGAGCTCCTCCCAGCAGTTGTTGGGTGGGGGCACGGCTGGAAAAAATTCCACCCCCACGCCAATATTTTCGACGGCACAACCACAGGAGGCTGAAAAAATGCCTCCTGGGAGGCGCAACGGCTGGAGATGCTCTAAGGCTGCATGAGAGTGAGAGTGAGAGTGAGAGTGAGAGTGAGAGTGAGAGTCAGAGTCAGAGTCAGAGTCAGAGTCAGAGTCAGAGTCGGAGTCGGAGTCGGAGTCGGAGGGACATTTCCTCACCGTTGTCCGAGAGAGTCATGCTCCTCGCCATTGTCCACCAAACCTCCCCGTGGTGGAGACCTTGTCGGAGATGCACCGCCCGAGATCTCCTATACATGTAGAAGGGAAGGGGGATTTTAAATGCAGGAACAGAAGATCAATTCTTCATCAGGTAAATACAGAAACAGAAGATGAAAGCACAATAGGTGGTACTTAAGAACACCTATAAATCAACTCGAATTATCCTACATATGGGTTGAGAAATATCGAGCATGTTCCATGCCAAGCCAGCAGAAATTAAACCATCGGTTGTACATATATACAAATCAAATGAGACAGAAACTAAAACAACATCATAGCTATTCTTATTAATGAAAAATAGCATAACACAAGCACATCTGGCATCTAGACTAACTTTGTGCTAAATTTCCACTATCGAATATTGATTGACCTAACAAACCATGACCATGTTTATTTGCGGGACCTAGAACTCGAGGCTAAACTACTACGCATTTTCAGTAAAAGTGTTACCTCAGTTTAATCAAGCCATTTCTTCTTCCTACAAACACTCCCTTTGCACCATAGAACTTATCCACCAATGAGTTCCCTGTAGGTACAAAGTTAAGGAATCGCATCAGTAGGGTATTAACTCAAAGGAGGCCAGTACTTCAAAACCATATACATGTTTATTTGCGCAACCTAGAATTGTTGGTTAAAAAACCCTACTATTGCCATTCTTTTTCTTTTTTCGAGTTGAAAATACCCTGCTATTTGCAATGACGAAAGGAAGGCAGAGATAAAAGGTCTGAAAATGAAATCATAGTAGAAGCATCTATTGGACACTAAACTATTCAAAGATCTAGCATAAATATCGGCATTCATTAGTATCCAGATCAGATTTGCTTGCAAATAATCTTATCTTCCGTCTCTAATGGATTTTCAACAACAAAGCTTTCTCCTGGTATATGCCTCAAGAAATCGTAGTAAACAAATACTTTTCTGAACACAAACAAACTGAGATCAGAAAAAAGAGGCATCATATAACAGTATCGATGTGCTTCAATGTTGCTGAAAAAAATACATTTCATCGCTTGATTTGCCCAGCACTGAGAGCCATTCAAGATACAATATGTCTGAATCAACCAAATCGTAGCAATAATCCAGTTCAATGTAGGAATATACCTGCTGTTTTAGAAAAGAATGAAGCAACCAAATATAAATGACAATCTCAAACTATCCATATAAATGTTGTTGAAACACAGAATCCAGACATGGAAACCGCCTGATCATAAAAAGAACTCAACACCTTACACGCGCAACCCTCCAAAAAAGTACTCAACAACACAACATGGGAGTATATCAACTGCCATACTGGGATCATATTAGAACCATAGGAGGGAAAATATACAATCCTTATCATGAAAAGCAAACTATTTCTGAGACCTCTAATAGCAATCTAACATTTTAAATATAATGAGTTATAATGTGTGTATGCACACAACAATATCTCTCTCAGGTTACAACTATCAAATACTTGGTTTCATATGAACGCTTGTTCAACATTTAGAAGGTAGTAGTAATAAAAGAAAATACATTCTGGTTTGGGCCACGTCATTCTGAAATAGGCCGGAAAACATAGAGGGAGCTCCCGCATGGGTAGGTGATACTCTCTTACATGAGCTAGTGCTACTGGTTCTTGTCGCACCTTCCAATCTTGAGCATACGGAGGCGGCCTATGCCTCAAACTCACAACACAATGGTGTCAACACTCAACACCACCAGAGAGCCACAAACAAATAAAACTTTACTAATTTCACATTGCCCAAAGCACAAAAAAGTTGCTTGATGAATATAAGGTCAAACATAGACCTTTATTAAACAATAACTACACGAAATATTAAAAACACAATATGATTACCCTCTTCTATATGTAAATCAAAAACGAAATTGTGTGTTTATGTTGAAACTGAAATTGCATGCTCAATATTTATGAAACTGCATGCTCATTAACAACTCAATGGAACATACAGATGTCTAGAGGTGATCTAGTAAAACAGCACAAATCTTGATTAAGATGGAGGAAGATTACTAACCTTGAGTGAAAATAATTGGCAGCCACCAATGCAGTCAAATAACCAATCTGGATTGATGACCTACCTTAAAGAACAAAATGGAGGCAGTCAAAAAAGGCCATCATAGCTATTTCAAAATAACCAAATATGAAAGAGAAGAAAAGCAAATCAACATATATGGCCTTCTGAATGAGGCAAGTACATTGATGAAGCCTCTGACTCAGAACCATGATCATGTAGTATTTTTTTTCTAAAATTAACAACAAAGAGTAAACCAGTAGCTAGCAGGTGATTCACTAACATAGGATATGCACGTGAAAGAGACCTATCTACAGGACAAATAATGAGACTGAGAGCACATGTTGGCCAGCTGGTATACCTAACTTTTTTGAGTAAACATAGATCTGCACATCCTCTACCTATTCTTTTTGTCTGCTAACTCAATATAGAAGAGCAATAGGAGCCTACCCATCTTCTTCCTAGCAGCTCCGGAGGACTGCATCTTTGCCCACAGTCAGCATATCAAATCTCGAGCGGATGAACTGGTAAATACGCGCGAGAGACAGGGGGAAGCGAGGGCGCTCACTGCTGACTTCACACAGCGTATCTGAAGCTGCTCACCTCGGTTCGTCCTCTTCCCGGAGGTGCATGAACGCGAGGATGACGGTCCGGCGCTCCTCCAACCGATGGCGCCACCTCCAGGCAGAGCCGCTCCTCCTCCCGGTGATGAACATGCACTCAATGGAGGAGAAGGAAGAGTGGCGGGGCTCTTGTCAGTGGGTGCTGGTGGAGGAGGCCAGAGTTGACCGGGGGCGGTGACCTCTCTCGTCAAGGCCGGCAGCAAGCCGCGCTCCTCCTGCTGAGCACCGAGAGGGCGGGGAGGAGGGGAAGCCGCGAGGGCAAGCGGGGGCGACAGCGACGGCGACGGCGAGGGAGCGTGCAGGCGTGGGTTAGGGTTTGCAGAGGAGATTGAGAGAGGGAGAGGAAGAGGATGCGGGAGGAGCGGCGACGGCTGGGTTTTCTCTGATCCAATCGTTCTCTCGCTTTTACACATGGAGCAGCCACCCAAAGATAGCCACGCAAGGGCAGCAACTTGAAATGTCATGATTGCCCTCGGCGGCCATCCAGTTTTACCGGCGGTGGCACGACCCCGGCGCCCATACGAACCGGCACCGGTCGCGCACGGCTCCGCTGTCACTGACAGTAGCGGCCCACCCACCACGCGCCCCACCAGTCAGCGAGATAAGAAAAAAAAACCGAAGTAAGAAAGAAGTAGCACTATTCATTGGTTGTCACATCAACTCGATCCAACGGCCAGGATCATCCCATCAAAAAATCCGACGGCCGGAACTTCTTTGGACACCTAATCCGACGGCTGAGAATGCAAGTGCCCTGAGAAGGCTACATTTTAGCTTTTTTTTTTAGGGTAACTAGGGGCTTTATTCAAGGTCGAAGATCAAAGGGAATACAAGCGATGTCCGGCAAAAGGCTACATTTTAGCTTAGGATGTAACAATGGGATTGGGCCTTTTCCCAGCCCAGTTCGAGTGCTCATCCCTGCAGTGGTTACAAAGAAAGGCCGCATCTGATTAAAAAATAGGCCGCATCGATCGCAAACCATCCTGGAAAAAGGATCGCGTGGTCGCAGTACTCCGTGGCGGCGGCCGATTCCTCGCCATGTGCAAGCGTGGCGCGACGCGGCCCCATCGCTGCTCGACCTGAATCACGACGGCTCCCGCTCGATCGAGAGGATGAGGGGACCGGTCATTGTTCCCAGATAGACGAGCAGACCGAGGCGACGGAAGCGATACGGTCGTGCCATAGTGGTCGCGGGGTGAGTGCCGGACCGCACGTCGATTCAGGTCGAGCCAAATCGGCGTCCGGCTGTTCGGTGAAGCAGATCGTCCACTCAGATTTCAAGGAGGCAATAATTCTTCAGTTTATAGAGGCATTCATGCAGGGTTATGTGCGCCACTCGCGGTGATTAATTGAGGTGTGCCTTTTCATTTTTCCCGGCCTGTTGCTGCTTCGGTATATATGCTTCCTCGCCTTAGCGCTCTCTGCTGCATTCGATTCGGTCGCCGGGCGATTCGTGCGCGGGCGAGGCTAGGCGATTCGGGCCTAAGTCAATGAGGCGTGGCAACTATAGAACGCGTGCGGCGGCCGGCCAGAGAAGGTCAGAGCACCGGCCCAAGGACGAGTTGGCGATGTTGGGCGGCGGTGGCCAGATGACGCTGATCGGCGGCTGGACAACGGCACTAGGATAGGTCAGGCGTTGTTCTCTCTGTCCATCTCTACTTTTCAGTGCTTCCTTCTCATTTACTGTAATTATGTGTTGACGAGTTCGTGCAGAATAGTTGGAGATCCCAGTTGGGAAAAGCTTCAGCATATGTTGATGGTAAATCAAGTCGCTCTCACAATAATACATTTTGTTTGTGTCGCATACTTGCATAGCATCACCATTTCTTCCATGTCAAGAGTTGTTATGATCGTTTCTTAATTTGTTTGCTAAACTGTCAAACACGTCAGCATGGTGGAAACGAGAGCCCAAGTAGATGGCGGCTCTTCACCATCAGAGCCTGAGGCTCCCTCAAGTGTGAAGTCGTGATCCTTTAAACCTGCTTGCCTGCCATTGTATGTCACTGATTTTGTAGGCTAAGCGATGCCGCAACAACTGCATCATCAGCTAGCTACACGGTGCAAGATTTGATGTATGGATGCAATGATGTGCACTGGTTTTTTATTTGTTCCCTCCCTATGTCCTGTAATAGTGCTGCCGCGGCGAGGTCCGCGGCATCCGGCATCACCGGCCCTGACATTGGCTGCTCGCCCCATTCCTGCTTGGCTTTATGGCAGATGCTGCAGATGCCTTGCTCCTGGGCACCGTGCGGTTGTTTGCAGAGATCCCCTATGTTTGCAGAATGGTCACCTTGCGCGCAAGTGCCGCAACCCCTGGTGTCCACTCAGCTCTTTGCCATGCCTTGTCATGCCGCGCCTCGGCATCAAGCATCGTCAAGCTCCAGCTTCTTGTGAAGGTCCGATGAAGTCTGCGCTTCCCTCCGAGGCGCTTCGTCGTGGGTCTTGGGCGTCTGTCGTCTCTGGTACTGCTGGCTCGGCTACCCCGTATGATGTGGAGCTACAGTCCACTCTGGCAGATCAGTCCAAGATGCTGCAAGGTTTGATGGCACGTGTCGGGAGCTTTCTGGAGCGGGCGGAGGCTACTCTGACCAAGCTCTCCCTCGTGCCGGCTATGTTGCCGACTGCTCCGACGCCGCAGCCTCCTGTTGTTTCTAGTGTTTGTTCCGTGGGAGACAAGGGGACGGAGCTCTTCGGTTGTTTCTCCCCTCGTATTGGGGCCAGTTCTTCACCAATGTCTGCCTTGCCCCTTGTGCCGGCTACTGCTGAGGATGAGGCCATTGCCGGGGTCGTCACTCATGTGCTGCAGATCATGCCCGAGCTTCAACAACTATGTGTGAGATCTGCTTTGCCTTTGTCTGTGGAGCATATGGAGGTCGACGCACCAGTGATCTCGTGTGAGGGACATGATTCACCTTTGTCATGTGAGCAACTGGAGGCGCCTGAGTCCATTGTGCTGGTGGCGTCTGAGTCCATTGTGTCGGTGGTACCTGTGGATGATGATGTTGAGGCGGTCAGTATGTTGGCGCCAGGGTTGCTGGAGAATTAACTCCAGCTGTGCACTTGGTGGTCTCACTTTCCCCTCCCCCGTTACTATTTAGGAGAGGCGAAAAGGAGGCGCCCGACAGTCCTTGCGTCCGCCGCCGGCCAGGTCGCGGGCTCCCTCCCTCTCCGGTCGTCGCTCCGGCGTCGGGCGAGTGGGGGAGCCCCGGATCTGTAGTCCTGGCGTGTAGATACTAGGGGTAGTGTTCCGGGCGGCGCCGTGCAGGTGGTGGATGCAGCGTTGCGGCGAAATAAGTTTGCGGGAGCTCCTTCCCCGCCCCGGCGATGTCGCGTGCGGCGCTGCCGGCGAGCTTCCGGCGTTTTGTGCTCTCAGATCCGGCGATTCGGTGAGCTCTGTTTCTCCAGGCCTGGTCTTCGTAGCGGAGGCGGTGGCCGGCTGTGGGAGCTTTTGACCCCCGATCTCATCTTCGCCATGGCGGGGCTGCTCCTGGCCAAGCCATGGAGGCGCTGGGGGTGGAGCGGTGAGGAGCTCGTGGCGCGCGCGAGCTGGTTTCGCCGCCTGTACAGGAGCAGGTGCTGCTGCTCCCGGACGAGGCAACTTCTTCTTCCTCGGCTTCGATTTCGTCCATGTCCTTCCTCCTCTTCTCTGTGCAGCGGTGATGAAGGATCAACCTGCTTTGCCCGGGAAGGAGTCCCGGCCGATGCACTGGAACTAGATTCTAGCTCCCGCCCTTGGGGTCGGGCACAAATGCGGTACTTAAAGCCTTTGGTGGCGACGGCGTTTGCAGGTGGGTGGTGCGTCCACCGTCCTTCTGTGGCTGCAGCGGAGAGGAGGAGGAGCTCGGCGACGTCGCGGCTGCGGATGAAGACGATGCTCTGTGCACAAAAGGACCTAGTAGGGCTCTGTTGTAATTTTCTTTGTTCTAGGGCAGTTTGTGCTTTTGTTCGGGAACAGCTGTGTTCGATGTTTCCAGCGAGGTGTATGCGTGTGGGAGATGTACTGGCTTTGATATGAACACGTTCACCTTCTAAAAAAAAAAAGTATGTTGGCGCCTACAGAGGCGCCCAGCCAGCCGCTCGCCTCTGTGGACCGTGGAGGTTCCAACGTTGCGGTCACCGACTCGCATGTGGCCGTGAGACAGGAGGCGTCCGTGCGCGAAAAGGTTGATGAGATTCTTTTCTAGATTGAGATTCATAGTTTGCTCAAGCATTTGGAGAGGGCTAGCTTTGGATCTGTCAAGACGATTGTGGAGGAGGCTCTCAGGAGCAAAGCAAAGAAGAGTGGCACCACAGGAAAGGCGTCCGCAGCAGCTTGATGACTCAATGGATTCTGGTGATGACTGTGGTCTTCAGCGAGGTACTCTCGTTGGGGTCTTCTTTGAGATGTAAAAGTGTGAGGGTTGATGGTAGTTGCGTGCTTGGTTTGGTTGCCGGGTTGATCGTGTGGTTATGGGGTTGCATGCTCTGTGAGTAGTCCACATGTGGTGGGTCTGTATCGGTTTTCGCCCGGTTTTCCGTTAATTAACTGGGCAATTCTCTTCTGCTTAATTAATCGACGAGGCAAATCTTTTGCCTCCGTTTCGGAAAAAAAAAACTTCTGTGTTTTTCCCTTGGTTTGTTATATTATAGGAGAGATGTTGAACATCTAAATTTATTTGTTTCCCATGGTTTGCAATGAACTGTTGTGATATTAGCTAGATTGACGGTTTCACATATTTTCTTCCTTGGCCCAAACCCAAAAACGTTGCTCTGTCTCTGTGGTGTGTTTATGACGTGTCAGTGTTCCTTCACAAGGTTGACATATGGGATTTGCATCTCATCAGTATATAGGTTGGCAATCAGTTATCTTATCAGTACTTCTTCACATTTAGGATGTTGCATTCCTGTACTTCTCTTTGCTTGGTGCTCATTTTGTTGTCTGATTGCTACCACTGGTTTGATGACAGAATGGATGTATGCTTTGTTTATTCTTGGGTATAAGGGGACATATATATGTTTTTGGTATATTTGTTAAAATGTTAATTGGAGAAAAATGACAGTACTTAGAAATTAAGTTCAGTTAGATTTTCAAAGTTTGGTTATTTAAACAAAATTATTAGTGTGCATATCCTCATCTTTTTTTATGTTGCAAAAGTTGGAAGTTATGGGGTAGTTGTGGTAACTAAATTATTTTTTGTTCAGCAACTCCAGAACGTATATTAGCATTGCTGCACTATTTATGGCAGATCTCTATATTGCCCATCAGATGCTTGTTGGAACGTCTCAATTATCTAACAACCTGAAATGTTCTGGAAGGAATTTCTTCTCTCCTTCAGAATATTTTTGAGCTATCTACGGCAACACTTTGGTTGTTTGCTCAGATGATTCATATATAGGGGAAATTATTTTCATAGGTTCTGAACTATATGTTCATCTGTTCTTTACAATGCCTCCGATTTCAAGGTTTGCTTACATTAGCCATTAATTATAGTACAATTCTTTCCTCAAAGTTTATCTCAAATATAAGTGATACGTCTTGTTTATATGCAAAATCTGTGGAGTTTGATTCAGATGGTATTGGCAATGCTTATTAATTATTTTTACAACTTATTCCGGGTAAACCTAATGCTTTAGTTACATCAATATCTGATTTAAGTATTTCATGCTCACTTTCCTGATGGCATTTCCCTGCTACATAGTATATGTCATACTGCATGTATAATTAATGGAAAACTGATTATCTTTTTTTAGGGTACGGCGAGTGATTGTCTGTTATGACATGTTGAGCATGTCATCCTTTGGGAGGTCAGTGAAGATTACAGTAATGCACTATGTATACAATGTACGATTACAATTCATGCCAATTGTTACATGTTTATTTCTGATGTTGCTTATTACCCGTCTTGACAATACTGATTACCTGTATTAACTAACTGTACATTGTTCTTTTGTCATACCAAAGCCAATTTGTACATGTGAACTTATATACTCTCTTCATTCCAAAATAAGTGTCGTGGTTTTAGTTCAAAGAGAATGGGCATGCACATTACCTCAAACCGTTGGTGCAAGGAAGAAACATAGAAGAATTATGACTATGCATTCTCACTATATCGTCTCCTTCATTTGCACCAGGGAAGAGGATTGTAACTGATGCCTTCCAAAAAGATTGCAACAGATGCCACCCTGGAGATTGGGGTAACACGGCAAGGTCAATATCTTCCTGGTGTTACACACAGGAAGCTCTAGGAAGATTGTCACACAAAGATAATCTAAGGAACTAATAGACACTTATGTTTATGCAAAAATTAATATGTTTCATGAGTCCATATATTTATTGTACAAATAGACGGGCGCGGCAACGCCCGTCTTCAATGATCTAGTTTTCTCTACTACAGTTCCAACTTCCAAGGACATGCAGCATGGGAGCCCAGGCAACCGTCCGGGCTCGCCGGGTGCTGGCTCCGCCACTTTTTCAGGTGAGGATCCATCTAGGAAACTAGCCCAAAACCGAGCTATTCTACCCGTTACATGGGCAGCGAATAAGGTATCAGCGAACATACCAAAGGGCATACTAACTATAAAACCGCGTTATTGTTGGTTGGGATAGATATCAGGTGATACCATCTTTTACATGCTCACAAGATTCAAATTTTGAAAAGTCACATTTAGATGTTTCAAACAATTCTAAAAAAAGTTATGGATGCTTACAAGATATATGTTTATAACCCCTAAAAAATTCAGATCAAAATTCGAAATGTACATTGAGAAACAAAAAAGACAAATCCATATAATATTTTGTCTTCTTTTGACACTATTCATTCTAGATTTGTCTTTTTTGTTAATAAATGTACATTTCAAAATTTGATCTGAATTTTTTAGGTTATAGACATATCTCTTGTGAACATCCACAATTTTTTTTCAATTTTTTTTGAAACATCTAAATGTCATTTTTCAAAAGTTGGAGCATGATAGCATGTGAAGGGTGGTATCACCTGATATTTTCCCTTGTTGGCCGCTACAACCATCCGCCTCTACCGTTGTAGGATCCCAATTGTTCCTGTAGTCACCGTGGGCGGCTCCCTGCCACAACCACCACTAGAGGATCCTAATTGTTCCCGGAACCATCATGGACGGCTGCCCGCCACTCGTCGGCACCGCCAGAGGATCTCCTTTCTCATAGCCATCATGGGCAGCTCCCCGCTGCTCTCCAACACCGTCGGAGAATCACCCCCCTTGGCACCCCGATGAGCGTTTAAACCAAATACTCTCAGATATTTTGAGGTTAGTACTTCAACTGGCCTGCTAATGACTAATAAATACAAAGATTTTTAAATCTCCTTGTTTTATTTTGTTTCTCACAGAAATGATAGTTTTTAGGTGAAAAGTCAAATTGTATATGGGATATTATGGACGAGACGATTATTTGATACAATTGGGCACGCACCAGAGGCAACAGAAGAGAAGTTGGTGCACGGTATGACTGCAACCACTTGTATTAGCGGTTGTACGAGGTGCAACCGTCTCCATGAAGTCATCCTAAGCAATTTTGGTGAAGGGGCCTGAACCAAAGTCGCAACAGAGAAGCCTTGAAACACTATTATGCCCGTCTACACTATATAAGGGAGAGGAAGACCTGACGGCTCATGTCTTTGCTTCACCCTTCACCACAACCATCTTCATAGCCGCCACGCAGCCGACATCAACATCACATCTCCATAGCCTCCATCTCCACAGATTAATTACTAGCAATCGATATTCTATCACGATAAACGACATTGTAAGACTATCAAGTATTCATATTCAAGTAACATTTTATAAAATGTCATCATGCATGATTCAATCGCAATGTGTGACGAATTCCCTCGGTTAAGGGTCGATGCGTACACTCGCATCCCCATGTATGCACAAGAAGGGATTGGCGATATTAATTTACTTTATATTTTGTATGGATTTTTTTCTATTGGCTCTACCTCGATCCCAATGGACGTCGTTACGTGAGAGGCTGAGACACCAAAGATGGGTACAAAGAGAGATAAAGAACGGGGAAGAATGGAAGGCTATGACAAAAGCCTCTGATATTAAGGTGAGTACGGTAGCTGAAACCAATTTCTTGAGGGAGACAACGATGCAGTCATCAAACACTAATGCGTTGGTCTGGTTTATCCTTAATAACCGGGGTGACCACGCGATTCAGATAGGGCCAAAGTTAGACAATACAATCCTCGATTCGGTGGTAGTAGCTAGTGGTGTCACAAGGACACATCACCCACTTTTTTGTTTTCAGTGTATATTACATTACTTATTGATGCATTTGGCTCTATCTTATTATAATCTCAACTGTGTGTGCATAGCTGCAGGTGCAACCTTAGCTCTGTCCTATTTATTTTACTACTATAACCTATTTTGTTGATCTGATGAACGAAAACGATTTGCGATTAAAAAATACTTGCTGACATTTCATTGCCAAGCTTAATCACTTCCCAGATTCAATAAATCCAGGGGCATTTAGGGAAGATGGTATTATTACATCTGAAACTGGATTGAAGGTAATCACCCCCACCAGATGCAACACCTCCTCATCTTCTTCCTCAACCTAGTCCACCTTATTGGCTTGTTCTTCCTTAAATATAGCGACATGCTCAACTTCTTCTTACTTAACTTGCAGGCATCAACAACGATGCCTTCGAGACCCCCGACCTCAACCTCCTTCATACCCTCAAGGAATGGTGGTTGTCCCCTCAACACGTACATGCATCGGCTTCATTTGTGCACCCTGACAATAACTTGTGGCAAGAATTTGCTCATTTGAGATGCGTCAATACGCCGGTGAAAGGACATGAATGAGTAAACCACGTACATACGTCAGTTTTGAGTTGCTTCAGTCATGCCCTCCTCCCTAGGACTAATGCTGGGTGCAGAAGCCGGTCGCGGCGTGGGTCTTATCATGGTCGCCGTGAGGGTGCTCATGGGAGGAGTAGTTGGACACATCTGTGGAGGTTGCACAAAAGGGTAGCACATCTCCTCCATGAGCGAGAGCATGTTGCGGGGTGGAGAAAATGGGTTATGTTCATACAAACATGATTGGGAATTGCATCCTTACTCAATTTGAAGTGCCAATTTCATCTACAGCCAAACAGTAGATATGGTACCACACCCCATTTCCTTTCCAAGGCTGAATTGTTATTGTCTCCGAATTTAATCCCTCCACCTCAATGCAGACATCCGAACAAAACCTTAAGTTTTTTGTGTTGGGGCTAAACTTATTTGTTCAAAGAAAGGTGTGTCCCTTTTTCTAATACCCCTTCTTACTTCCTCTTGTCCAATTCGAGCAAACCTTCACGTATGTTTAGTCCATGCCCCATCTAGCCCTAGAAAATGTAGGTAGGAATTGGCTTGCTATTTTTTGGTCCATGAACCCTCCGTCCTCATTTAACTAGTTAGATAGCAAGAATATGCGAAAGGAGCGAGTGGACCCTTACTGACAACCAATTTTTTTTAACATCCAAACAAATACTACAAAGTGATAGGCAACCAACTTTATTGGCCAGGCTAGTTTGGGTCACCATTGTTCGTGAAGCATCACTATCTCCCCACTAACTATGTAGTTGTGTTATATCAATGGAATAATTGCAACACTCTTCCAAATTATCATGCAGCTGAACCTCAAACGATTTCAGCAAAAAAAGTAACTTGTTCCTGTAACATTAGGAAGTGCAAGTGTGCAAGTCTTAGATTCCACCCTTGGTCCTTTGTAGTTTTCTTGTTTTTGTTTCTATATTAGGTATAGTTCTCCACAAATTATATCTGCAATAGTAATATTTTGCCTTCTTTTGTTTAATCTCTTGGTTTTTATCGCAGTCCATTTATTTGAGCAAAAGGTTATGCACAATGTGTTGTTCATTTGAGCACAACGTATATATAATACTAGGGAAGTGGGCTTAGGGCATTTCCAACGCTGACCCGCAAATGTCTCTAGTTTATGTCTCAACGTGGTACGGGGACATGATGCGGGAGGGAGCCATCCAATGCTAATAAAAAAGTATCCGGTTGGGAGGAGAGAAAATAGATGGGGACCATGCACGTGGTGGGATATTTGTGATTTAGTGTCCGGTTGGGAGGAGAGAGAGGAGAGGGAGACCATGCATGTGGGGTTGGGAGGAGACAGAGAAAGAAGAGGGAGACCATGCATGTGATTGGTCAAGTGCATGTCTAGACTCCGACAAAGCCTCCCGATGTTTGTCTTCGGGATACCGGAATCCGTATGTCCGGACTGCTAAGCGGACATATACAGGTCCCTGTTGAATGACAAAAGTGATTCACACACTATGGTCCGAATATATAGTGGAGATTTGAGAGTCCGCCTGGGAGATGCCCTAGAGACCTCATCAACACTTGTGGCGCCAACTAGCGCCGCAACACGTGTGTGCGTCGGCCGAATAAAACTAGAAGCGCTCGCTCAACCGTCCAACTATTCTCTCGCTTTCCATTAAAAAAATTGTTGGTTTGCTTTTTCTCTGTTGTTACTCTCCGTTCAAAAAATAAAACTGACTACAGGTTTTTAAAATTTAAAAATGTTCATAGACATACAAAATGCTCATGAATTTGACAAATTTGTAATTCAAAAAAGAGTTTGCATATTTGAAAAAAAATCACAGATTTGTAAAAAAATATCATGATTTTTTTAAAGTTCACGGATTTGAAAAAAATATGTAAAAAACATGAATTTTATAAAATCTTTGTGAATTTAAAGAAAATCACTAATGTGAGAATGTTCATAGATTTTAAAAATTGTTCACGGTTTTATTTTGTGATTATCAAAAAGCTCATTAATTTTAAAAAAGAAAAAGAAAATAGAAAAATGAAGAAGAAAGAACTAAAGAAAAACTAGCAGAAAACACAAAGAAGAAAACTCAGGCGAAAGCTTCACAAAACCGGTTTGAAGAACCACGTACACGGCAACTAGATGGGTCGTCCTACTCACTACGAACGTCCTGAAATGGGGTTTACACTGTAACCAGCACTGAATAGGAATCTGAGACACCAAAGATGGGTACAAAGAGAGATAAAGAGCGGGGAAGAATGGAAGGCTATGACAAAAGCCTGTGACATTAAGGTGAGTACGGTAGCTGAAACCAATTTCTTGAGGGCGACAACGATGCAGTCATCAAACACTAATGCGTTGGTCTGGTTTATCCTTAATAACCGGGGTGACCACGCGATTCAGATAGGGCCAAAGTTAGACAGTACAATCCTCGATTCGGTGATAGTAGCTAGTGGTGTCAGAAGGACACATTGTTGACACACGAACACGTCACGTGTACCCTCGACGCCGGGGGTGATGCACCGCAGCTCTCGTCGAAGGAGACCCGACCGACAGCGCGATAAGCATGACAGTCGACGGGTGCTTTTTGGACCCGAAACCCCACACGCCCGGGAGGGACCCCGTCCGGGAGTGCGGCGGCTATGGGCTGCTCCAGGTCGACCTGATCGCCCCTAGAGCCTCGTGGATCGCTGCCCTCCAATGCGAAGAACAAACGAAGAACGAGAAAGAGAGATACAAGGGTTGGGGATAAAGATAGATGAACACAAAAGTGTGATAGATTGATTGGTTCGATTGGTGTTGTTCAATCGGCCGTCACCCCCCAACATATATAAGAGGCGGCTGGACTTCCCGTACAAGAAAAGGATTCATCTAGGCTTTCCTTACACGAAAAATTACATCAAATCACGTCCTAGAGTCCTAGTTCTAGTTGAACTCGGATTCAGTCTCAATCTGGTCCATATTTCTGTTTTGCTGCTCGCGCGGGCCGTAGAACTTGCATATGACCTCCGACTAAAATGGCTCAAACATCAAATTTGTGCGCCTCGACGAGACGAACAACTCTCGTGTTGATCACTTCTTCAAACAAGACCATCTTGAGTACTCTACGAGGTCATCTTTACCTTCCACTCGGACTCGGTCTTGAAGCTGACTGTACTGTCCGAGTCTCGTAGTGAATTTGCAGGCCGTATACTATCTTAGGTGATGACGACTCCAAAACCAAAGTTCACCGTTTTGACGATACACACAACTTCTGTGTTGAACACTTTTCCATCCGAGGTCATCTAGATAACCTTTCGGGCACATCTTCAGTTTCTGGTCGGAGCACTCGGATCTGAATCTCTCCACTCGGATATTAGAGTCTTTCACTCGGATCGCCAGACTGGACTTTTCACTCGGACAACAACTTTCACTAGGATGGCAAAATTTTCACTCGGAAGACCATCTTTCACTTGGATTACTCTATTTTCACTCGGATGGCAATCTCTTACTCGATCGGCAAGCTTTCATTCTGATGATAAGATTTTCACTCGGATGACTATATTTTCACTCGGATGGCAATCTCTTACTCGACCGGCAAGCTTTCATCCTGATGATAAGATTTTCACTCGGATGACTATATTTTCACTCGGACGGCAATCCTTTACCCGAACGGCAAACTTTCACTCGGATGACAGTGTCTTCATTCGGATTTGTAATAGTTTCACTCGGATGGCAATATTTTCACTCGGATGATAGTGTCTTCACTTGGATTTGTAATAGTTTCACTTGGATGGCAATATTTTCACTTAGACTGCAATCTTTTACTCGATTGGTAAGCTTTCACTCGAATGGTAAGCTTTTCACTCGGAATCCCCGACTGAAAACACAGTCTGATCTTGTTTTGCCTCTCCAGGTCACATATGGGCTCGGATTGAGACGATTTATATATGAAAATAGATCGGCTCGACGAGGCGAAACTTTTTCATGTTGAAGGCTTTTCGATTCAAGGCCGTGTTGAAGGCCGAATTGCTCACGCACTGCATCAGACACTCATCAACATGTGTCTGGCGTCAAGCGTAATATTTTGGTCTCTGGTCGGGCTGGACCGTATTGACTGTAACTTTTGCATATGAACTCGGATTAAGATGATTTATATATGAAAATTAATTGCCTCGATGAGACGAAGACAATTCCTTTAGAGTGCTCCTTCATCCGAGGTCATATTGAGGGCGTAATCGGCCGAAAAGAACTCGAAACACTAAATTCGGCCACTCGGAGTACAATTTCGGCCTCTAAGATGAGGTTGGATGACGATAACCTAAACATCAAAGTTGTTCCACTCGGCGACATGAAACGTTCTCATGTTGAAAACATTTTCATTTAGGGCTATCTTATTTGCATTTGTACCGTGCCAAAATCCGGTGTCAACACATGCCCCCCTGTTTTCTAGCAGAGCTTGCGTGCCAGAAAATACTTCATCCAAGCACGATGTCAACACTACATCGGCTATGCATGCTGAGGACGATAATTGTTATCGGCCATATTCTTAGGCTTGTTGCTGCTTGGGTAGAGCCTTTTCAGATAATAGTCGTTTGAGAACAACCATTGGATGTCACGAATGCCTTCATGTAAGTTTCTCTTGTCAATCCTGACTTGGCCTTTATCCAAGTACTCCATGGGGATATTAGAACCGTTCGGCGATACCGGCTGTCGAACAATTATGTCCATGCTCCTCAAAGGAACCATCAACTATTCTGAGACTCAACTCATTATTGATCAAAATACGCCGTCAAGCCTCCGCCGAACAACGTCTGTCTCCGAACTTGGATCCTGCAGATAAGAGATACTTTCTCCAGCCGGCCATATGACTCGCACTAGATTCGTCAATGGTCGAGTCAACTCTAGAGTCGGCTGGAACCCTTCATGGGCCAACTTTAATAGTAAGTCGGCTGTAAACTTGCCCAGGAGTCGACAACTTTTGCTGCACTAGACCCTCGATTAGTGGCCGAATAAATAGTCGGCCTTCCAATGTTGGCAAAACTAAGAATTGGCTTTGGGAATATGAGATACACCACCATGAACACAGTCAGCCAAATGCCAGCTTCGTCAACACAATGTACTCTTAGGGCGATATGCAAATATCGGCCATGTGTCATTATCTCGAAGGGCCTGGTGAACCCGCCCACCAAAGTGTGAATAGCCGAAATAATTCAGATGTTTCGGCTGGGGATAAGTTCCGGGACGCTGTCTTTGATGGAATGGTTGAAGAACATGGACAGTGCACCATTTGGAGTTCCCTATAGTGAGATGAAAACTGTCGTCCTCACCTACAGGCTTTACACTTGTACTCCCTTACTTCTGCTTGTTTCGCAGCAGGAGCTGGTACATCATTCTCGCCTCGACGACTTTCCTTTGGGACCCATGACATGTTCCTCTTCTCTAACTCTTTGGCCCTGAGCCGCTTCAGCTTTCTTTCTTGCCAATGTGATAAGACGAGTGAGCATCCCGGCTGTGATTTTGTTTTATGCACTGACAATTTCTTCCTATCTTTGGGCATCTCCGGCTTGGCCTGTCCAAACTCGGCGATTGGATCCTTGAAAGTTACTTGCTTCACTTTCTTGTCCTTAGTAGCCAACATAGACTCGACTGGCTTTTTGTCATCTGGAGTCGGATCTGAAATAGCACACTTGCGGCCATCCTTTTTCACTCGGTACACTTGCTTGACCACATCTATCTTCTTTGCTGAGCTCCGGACCGATTCTTTTGGGTTGAGTCAGTCTTTAACATGTGGTTGTTGAACAAACGATGATCCTCTCGGAGCTTCATAATTTTGGTGAGGTGGTTTAGAATATGATGAATGGTGTGCCCTCGATTTATACTTGTTCCATGATTTATATGAATAATAGTCAGCATGGGGAGGTATCCATGACATCGGCATTGGTGGCCCAAAAGGAGGATATGGAGTCTGCTTGCTCAACTTCTTCCTTCGCCAATCCCGGTCTTCATATTTATGCCTTGAGGGCGACTTCGATGCTTTTGTTTCACTCGGCCGATAAGCACTCTTTGCCTCACTTATCTTCTGATATTTTTCTAATAACTGCGCGAAAGTGACTTTCGGCTTTTTACCTTTGTGCTTACCATTGCCTTTGCTTTCTTTAGTTGTGCGTGCATCGGTTTTTGAATTTTCTCGTTGCCCCCCAGTACTAGACGTTGCCACTGTAGCTTTGATGGAATTCCCGTCTTCTAGATAGTTGTTGATGCACTTTTTAACCATATCCTTGCTCGAAGACTTGACTGTCGTGGGAATAAGTCTGACAGTTATAGTATAGGGTACGTAGGAGGGAGCAAGGTCCTAGCTACGGCAAGGTTGTGCACACAAGTTTACGAGTTCAGGCCCATCTCGGAGGAGGTAACAACCCTACGTCTCGGTGCCTCGGAGGCTTGTCGACTGGATTATGTGTGAAAGTTACAGGGGGTCCGAACCCCTGTGCCAGAGGAGGGGGTGGCTTATATAGAGTGCACCAGGCCCCTCCAGCCCTCGGTTACACAGGGTTCAATGTGAGTTAAGACAGGGGCGTTACTGGTAACGCCTGCTATTAATGATCTTTATGACTACGGAGTGAATGCCTGACCGTTGCCATCCTGGGGTGACTGTAGGCCTTCTGCACTCCGAGTGGTTCTTTGTATGGTCGAGTGTAATTATCAAGTCGAGTGGAATTGGGATATCCGAGTGGAATCTTCCGTCGAGTGGATTACACTTCAGGGTGATTTCAGTCGGTATCTTTTGTAGAACTTCGTATGTCTTTGACTCTAGGGCAGCGTCCTTGGGTAGGGTACCTAGGTCAGGCCTATGACCCTACCCTAGGTACATGTCATCATCATTAGCCCCCGAATGGATTGAGGTCCGAGTGAGGAAGGGTTGAAGTTGGTTCCGACTCGATTCAATGCTTCGGAGGCATTTCATCGAGGTCTTGAAAGCTCTCGGACACTCTAACCCTGCATCAGTCGCCTCGATTGATTCTGGCCTCTGAGATCGCCGAGTGAATTATGCTGTAAATCTTCGAGTGAATTGGAATGTGATATCTTTGAAGCGATTGACTGCTCTGCGGTCTCTGGATCTCACAGGATTCGAAATTTTGGAGAAGTGCGCGGGACGGGGCGTGGCGCAGTAAACGGAACGAGTAGATAGGGGCTCCTCAATCTTCGTGCTGCCTTTTTCGCCACGTATCGAGCCAGCGCCTGTTACGGGATGCGATAGGATCGCTCGGCCCACGGGTCAGCCACTCGAAAGCGGGCCCATAAAAAGCGCCGAGGCCGATGCGAAGCACTGTGCATTCCATTCGTTCCCCTTTCTCTCCACTTCTCCGCCTTGCCACTTCCTGTTCTCCGTGCTCTCGCCTGTTCCCCTCGAGCTCCGCCACCATGGTGAAGGAGAAGACCGCGGCTCTGGAGCGCGCGAAGAAGGCGATGGCGAAGGGCAAGAAGACGGCTCGGGGGTCGTCGTCGCGGTCCGGTCTGCCGCCTGGTTGGATCCAGGGGGACTGGATCCACTCCACCGTCGTGAAGGAGGACTTGGAGAATCTCGCCCACGATGGCCTGATTGCTCATGGGTCCTGGAGGCTGTCGGAGGGGGAATCTGAGCCCCAGCCGCGCGAGGGTGAGCGCGTCCTCCTCACCACCCACATCGAGCGAGGTTTCTCCCTGCCCCCGCATCCGTTCTTTTGAGGTTTTTTGAACTTTTTCGGTGCTCAGATCCATCATTTTCCTCCCAACACAATCTCGTACCTTGCCGCATTTGTTTCCATGTGCGAGAACTTCCTTGGGTGTCAGCCGCACTGGGGTCTGTTCAAACACATTTTCACCTGCCGCTCTCAGTCGGTAAAGAAAGCCAACCCAGATGACGAAAAGACGCACGTGATCCAAATGTGCGGGGGGTTAGGGATCCAAATGAGAGGTAGGAGCACTTTTCCGCCCATGACTTTTCCCGAGTCAGTTAGAGGATGGCAGTCGACATGGTTTTACTGCAAAGACATCCCGACACCTAGTCAGTCGACCGGCCTCCCTCCTTTCACTCTAGATAGACTCCGTCAGCCTTCTTCACTGAAAGTAACCGCGACTGAGAAGGGTGAGGTATCCATGTTAGTCGACACGGTCATCGCCTTGGTTCAAGGTGGAGTAACGGGTATGGATCTGTTGGAGGTATTCCTCCGTCGATGGATCCAGCCCTTGCAAGCCCGTGACCATCCTATGTGGATGTACTCGGGTCCAGAAGACACCGCTCGAGCCCACCCAGAGGAGGTTGATGAGGAGACGGTGGCCCAGTGGCTCCGGAGCATTACTGGCAACAAGGACAACCCCCGAGGGTCCAGGAGGATTTTGCCATTCGACGCCCAGAACGCACCCGGAGAGGTCAGGCATTTTCAGTCGAGTGTTTATGACTTCTTTGATATGTAACTGTCTTGAAACCCGACTGATACTTGTAACCTGTGTCTTGTAGGTTTTCACCAGGATGTACTCGATGCCGAACGGGGAGCAGCTCCAAGAAGGAGTAGAGAGTGACGGAGAGAGTGCTGATTATGAGTATGCAGATGACAGTGAAGATGCCAGTGAGGACTCTGGCAGCAGCAAGGAAGTCGACTCGCCGCCCCGCTCTGAACGGTGTTCCAAGCAGTCGAAGGACCCTGCGGGAGGACGTGGCAAAGCAGTCCTGCTGAGTGCAAAAATTCCGAAGCGCTCTCGGACTTCAACCCCAGAGCCATCGGAGAAGGCCGCGAAGCAGGCCAAAGTTGTTCCACCGAAACCCCGGAAGGCCCTGCCCAGGATCAAGGTGGCCGTGCCCGTGGCTTCAACGTAAGAGTTTCTTTCCTTTGTTCTTCTGTGTTGTTGTGGACTCGTTCGCTTGCTTGACCGAGTGAATTTTGGAACTTTTAGTGCTGCTACTTCTGCAACATCCATTGATATCGACGAGGAGTGTGGTGATGCGGAGACCGCGGATGCTGCCACCTCTCGGGCAGGTATGATACCATAGCCACGTTCATGCTCTGTCAATTGACTTTCTAATCAACCGAAATCTCACTGTCGAGTGTTTGCAGTGCCAACAAATGTTATCCAGCTTCCCGATTGATGACGATGAGAATGTGCCTCCGAGGAATACCGGGAGGGGAGGCAGAACTTTGAGCAAGAGGGTGCCTGCCAACAGAACACCTCGCTCAGCATCTGAGCCTGTAGTTCAACAACTTGACGATCCAGTATGGGCTACAGTCTCTTTTGCTGATCCTCTGTCGACTGACCAACCCTCAACGTCGACTGCTCAGGCTTCTGATCCGATTGCACAACCTCAAGCTTCAACTCCACCGGCTCTTCCATTTGTTACGCATCATGTCCCGGAGGACCAAGTAGGAGCTGCCAAGGAGGCCATGATCCAGGCGGGTCTGATGATGGACCGACTGAAGGTGGTGTATGACACCAGCAAGGCCGCCTACGACGCCAGCTCCGCCCTCCAAGCCAATGTCCGAGTAAGTGGGATTGTAAGTTGATTTCCGATTGGTTTTCCAGCTCGATTCTTGCTCTGTTAGGATATGCTGTCAGGAAACTGCTGCTTTATTATTCGTAAGATGTCAGTCTGAACCTTGCATCTGTACACCCACTGGGTGTTTTTTGTAGCTGTGTAGCTCTTTCACTTGTAGCTGTGTAGCTCTTTCACTCGAATTTAGGCAGGTCGTGTCGATTGAGTTCTTGGTCCAGTGGGGGCACGCTGAGTGCACCCACTGGGTGTAGTCCCCGAGACCGCTATCGACTGCGGGCAGTCGACTGTGGTCTTAGAACAAATGTGGTTTTTTTACTCCTTCCACTCTGGCTGGGCTGACCATGCCAAGTGGGAAATTGAACCAGTGGGGGCATGCTGAGTGCACCCACTGGGTGTAGTCCCCGAGAGTGCTGTTGAATGTTTGATTCGGCAGCAGTCTTAGAACTCTTTCGCCATAGCAATTTGATCTTGCACTTTTTCACTCGGAAGTAGCTGATCTTTTTTCCTGTCGATTGACCTGTCTTGTTGTTGATTGCAGAAATCTTGTGAGCTCGGTACTCAGTATGCTGCCTTGGAACAGGAGAAAAACCAACTCAAGCTTGATCTGGATCTGGCCAAGGAGAACCTGAAGAAAGCTCGAGATGAAGTGGCAATCATGGGAGGTAACGACCCTTCGACTGCGTGCCTTGTCGTTTTTCCTTTCCCACTCCCTTTTGAGGTGAGTGAGTGATTCCACTCGAACAGATGTGCATTGTGAAAATCGTAAACTCCAAGCCCGACTGAAGAATGTTGTTTCTTTAGACAAAATGAAGCAGGCCTTGGAGCAGAAGGATCTTGACCTTGCGGGGGCGCAGAAGACGGCGCGCGAGAAGACTGAACTGGCGGACAGGAAGCTAGCTTCAGTCGGCAAGTTGGAGAATGAGAATGCCAAGCTAAAGACTGCTGTTGACGAGGCAAAGAAAGAAGCAGTGCAGATGAAGGAGGAGAAGGTGGCTTTGGCTGACAAAGTGGATGTTCTCACTCGGAAGAGGGACGAACTGGAAGCTTATCTGGGTGGTCTTGCCAAGAAGATGTTCCTTATGCTCAAAGGTATTTTTCCCTCGTCCGACTGGATTCAAAGAATTCTCTCACAATGTTGCTGCCATCTTACCATTTTTCTCTCCGTGTAGAGTTCTGTCAGAACTTTGAGGAGGAAACCGGGCGGATCGAGACAGGACTGGACCCCATCAACTCTCCCATTAAGGATGAAGCTGCCATGAACATGTTGTGACTGGAATCTCGCCTTGCCAGCGTCTTGGACTATGTGGCTCGACTGAAAGTTGCATTGTCGCGGATTGACAAGGAGCTGTGGCCTGAGGATGTGCTTCTGAATGACCTCGAGTCACTGATGACTCGACTCAATGACATCCCTGACCGAGTGCAAGCATGGAAGAAGTCAGCTGCTCGCTGCGGTGCTGACGTGGCTCTATCACTCATCCGTGTTCATTGCAAGGACATCAAGGAAGAGAAGCTGAAAGCTCTTCAGGTGGCAAACACCAAGAAGCTTCAATTTCAATCTTTTATGGAGACTTTCATCGACGCAGCCACTCGCATCGCAGACGGCATCGACTTGGATGCTTTCGTCGAGCCAGCTAGCCCTCCTCCTGCCGAGTGAAAAACTTGATAACTTAACTTTACTTGCCTCGGAATGCCGAGTGATTTTGTAATCGTTAAACTCTTTCGGGCCTGACGCCCGAGTACTTCTGTTTGCGGTTCTGAACCTTGCTGGATTTATCCGAACTTGGTTGCTTTATTCGAATGCAGTTGCTTTATCTCCAATGTTCTTGGATCTTTTGACTTAGGCGAATCTTGGATCGCAGCTAAGTCTTCGAGTGAGAGGATTGCTCTTCACTCGGAGTAGACGTTGTACTTGTGGCGCAGCTCAGGGTGCATCCAGATGTTGTACTTGTGGCGCAGCTCAGGGTGCACCTCGTTCCTCCCGAGTGGGAGGATTGCTCTCCACTCGGCGTGTTTTTGAAACTTAGGCGAGAACGGGGTCGCAGCTAAGTCCCTGAGTGAGAGGGTTGCTCTTCACTCGGAGTGTTTTATAACTTAGGCGAGTACGGGATCGCAGCTAAGCCCCCAAGCGAGAGGGTTGCTCCTCACTCGGAGAGTGTTTTGAAACTTAGGCAAGCACGGGGTCGCAGCTAAGCCCCCGAGTGAGAGGGTTGCTCTTCACTTGGAGTGTTTGTGAAACTTAGGCGAGTACGGGATCGCAGCTAAGCCCCCGAGTGGGAGGATTGCTCTCCACTCGGAGTTTGTTTTTGAAACTTAGGCGATTACGGGATCGCAGCTAAGCCCCCGAGTGGAAGGGTTGCTCCTCACTCGGAGTGTGTTTTGAAACTTAGGCGAGCACGGGGTCACAGCTAAGCCCCCGAGTGAGAGGGTTGCTCTTCACTCAGAGTGTTTGTGAAACTTAGGGAGTACGGGATCGCAGCTAAGCCCCGAGTGGGAGGATTGCTCTCCACTCGGAGTTTGTTTTTGAAACTTAGGGGTACGGGATCGCAGCAGCCCCCGAGTGGAAGGATTGCTTCCACTCGGAGTTTGTTTTTGAAACTTAGGCGAGTACGGGATCGCAGCTAAGCCCCCGAGTGGGAGGATTGCTCTCCACTCGGAGTGTTTGTGAAACTTAGGCGAGTACGGGATCACAGCTAAGCCCCCGAGTGGGAGGATTACACTCCACTCGGAGTTTGTTTTTGAAACTTAGGCGAGTACGGGATCGCAGCTAAGCCCCCGAGTGGAAGGATTGCTCTCCACTCGGAGTTTGTTTTTGAAACTTAGGCGAGAACGGGATCACAGCTAAGCCCCCGAGTGGAGGGATTGCTCTCCACTCGGAGTTTGTTTTTGAAACTTAGGCGAGTACGGGATCGCAGCTAAGCCCCCGAGTGGAAGGATTGCTTTCCACTCGGAGTTTGTTTTGAAACTTAGGCGCGCACGGGGTCGCAGCTAAGCCCCCGAGTGGGAGGATTGCTCTCCACTCGGAGTGTTTGTGAAACTTAGGCGAGTACGGGATCACAGCTAAGCCCCCGAGTGGGAGGATTGCTCTCCACTCGGAGTTTGTTTTTGAAACTTAGGCGAGTACGGGATAGCAGCTAAGCCCCCGAGTGGAAGGATTGCTCTCCACTCGGAGTTTGTTTTTGAAACTTAGGCGAGCACGGGGTCGCAGATAAGCCCCCGAGTGAGAGGGTTGCTCTTCACTCGGGGTGTTTTTTGTAACTTAGGCGAATCAGGTTCGCAGCTAAGCCACCCACTAGGGGATTTGAACACACGTTTATGCGATAACAATCATTTAGGAGACTGCGGAAATCATGTCTTTGATAAGCAATCTGAAACTATTCTTATTACATCCTGACGATCCGAGTGTTTAGGTGTAAAAGCGGCGGAGTAGATCCGCGTTCCAGGAGCGCGGCTCGTCTTTCTTCTTGGCCACGTTGTAAAGGTGATATGCCCCGTTGTGGAGTACCTTGGTGACGATGAATGGGCCTTCCCCGGCAGGGGCGAGCTTATGAGGGCGTTGCTGATCCACTCGGAGCACAAGGTCTCCTTCTTGAAATGCTCGACCTTTGACGTTTCGGGCGTGGGATCGACGAAGGTCTTGCTGATAGATGGTCGACCGGATCAAGGCCATCTCTCTCTCTTCCTCCAGAAGATCAACATCGTCTTGACGTGCTTGCTCTGCTTCGGTTTCTGAGAAGAGTTCTACTCAGGGCGCATTGTGGAGCAAGTCACTTGGAAGCACAGCTTCAGCCCCATATACCATGAAGAAAGGAGTTCGACCAGTTGACCGGTTGGGAGTTGTCCTCAATCCCCACAGAACGGAGGGCAACTCAGTCACCCAAGCGCCTGCTGCATGCTTGAGGTCGCGCATCAATCGGGGTTTCAGCCCTTGGAGGATCAAACCATTTGCTCTTTCGGCTTGCCCATTCGACTGCGGGTGCGCAACGGATGCGTAGTCGACTCAAGTGCCTTGGGAAGCGCAGAAAGCTCTGAACTCATCGGAATCAAAGTTTGAGCCGTTGTCCATGATAATGTTGTGCGGAACTCCATATCTGAATATTAACTCTCTGATGAAACTGATGGCTGTGCTTGAGTCGAGGTTCTTGATGGGTTTGGCTTCAATCCACTCAGTGAACTTGTCGACTGCCACGAGCAGACGGGTGAAGCCGCTTCTGCCGGTCCTCAGGGGCCCAATCATGTCCAGTCCCCAAACAGCAAATGGCCAGACGAGTGGAATAGTCTTCAAGGCCGATGCGGGCTTGTGGGACATGTTCGAGTAAAACTGGCAGCCTTCACATTTGTCGACGATATCTTTTGCCATCCCATTTGCCCGTGGCCAGTAGAATCCTGCTTGGTATGCTTTAGCCACGATGGTCCGAGAGGACACATGGTGACCACAGGTCCCCGAGTGAATCTCGTTTAAGATCAGTCGACCTTCTTCTGGAGAGATACATCGTTGAGCTACGCCAGTTACACTTTCTCTGAAAAGCTGTCCACCTATAACTGTAAAGGCTTTTGACCTGTGGATGATCTGACGCGCTTCAACTTCATCTTCTGGAAGCTCCTTCCTGAGCAAATATGCAATATACGGCACAGTCCAGTCAGGGGTGATTACCACAATCTCCATGATTAAGTCGACTACCGTCGGCACTTCGACCTCAGTCGGATTGGTAGCACTTATTGGTTGTGGGGGCTCCTCTGTAAAGGGATCTTCTTGTACTGACGGGGTGTGGAGATGCTCCAAGAACACATTACTGGGAATAGGCTTCCGAGTGGAACCTATTTTTGCCAGATCATCAGCTGCTTGATTCTTGAGTCGGGGTATGTGGTGGAGCTCTAACCCTTCAAACTTCTTTTCTAATTTCCTCACTTCATTGCAGTATCCAGTCATAGCAGGGCTCCTGATATCCCACTCCTTCATCACCTGATTAACCACCAAATCTGAGTCACCGTAAACCATCAGGCGACGGACGCCGAGTGAGATGGCCATACGCAACCCATATAGAAGTGCTTCGTACTCAGCTTCATTGTTGGAGGAATCAAAGTGAATCTGGAGGATGTAACTGAGCTTGTCGCCTCTTGGGGACACCAGAACCACTCCAGCACCAGAGCCATTCAGCATTTTAGATCCGTCGAAGAACATGGTCCAGTGCTTCGAGTGTACTTGAGTCGGCTGCTGTTGCTCACTCCACTCGGCCAGGAAATCTGCAATTGCCTGGGACTTAATTGCCTTTTTCGCTTGAAACTTGATATCCATAGGGAGAAGTTCAATCGCCCATTTAGCCACTCGACCGGTTGCATCTCGATTATTGAAAATCTCTGATAATGGAGCGTCGCTGACGACTGAAACCGAGTGGTCTGCGAAGTAATGTGCAACTTTCTTTGTGGTCAGATAAATTCTGTAGACAATCTTCTGGTAATGCGGATACCTTTGCTTGGACGGAGTCAAGACTTCGGAAATGTAATACACTGGGCGTTGAACTTTGTAGGCTTTTCCTTCTTTCTCTCGCTCGACCGTGAGCACTGTGCTGACCACTTTCCCGGTAGCTGCAATATATAGCAGTAGAGGCTCTTTGCTGATCGGGGCAGCGAGCATCGGCTGGGTGGAAAGCAGGGCTTTGAGTTCTTCAAACGCTGCTTCGGCTTTAGGAGTCCACTCGAATGTATCAGATTTCTTCATCAGTCGGTAAAGAGGTAGTGCCTTTTCACCGAGACGAGAAATGAATCGACTTAGAGCAGCAAGGCAACCTGTAAGCTTCTAAACGTCGTGCACACGCACAGGGCATTTTATTCGGAGAATTGCACCAACCTTTTCGGGATTTGCATCGATTCCTCGTTCGAAAACGAGAAAACCGAGTAACTTTCCTCCAGGAACTCCGAACGTGCACTTGGATGGATTCAGCTTGATATCATATCTTCTCAGATTGGCAAATGTTTCAGTGAGGTCAGCCAGTAGGTCAGAACTCTTGCGTGACTTGACCACGATGTCATCCATATATGCTTCCACATTCCGACTGATCTGAGTGAGCAGGCACTTCTAGATCATGCGCATGAATGTGGCGCCAGCATTCTTGAGACCAAAAGGCATGGTGACATAGCAAAAACATTTGCCAATCACAGTGGGAACGATTCCGACAATACGAATGGGGTAGGGTAAAGGAGCATGATCTACCGAGATGCATATGGGTGACACGGTGTTTTAGCGAGTTCGGGCCTCTCACGGTGGAGATAACATCCCTACGTCTTGTGCTCCGGGGAGGCTTTGTTTTATCTGTCATGAACACGGAGTTACATGGTGTATTTGAGAGAGGGAGAGGAGAACGGATCTCGATAGTCCTGAGACTAATGGCGAGAGAGAGCCAGGGAGAGAAAATGAGAGGAGAAAAGAGCCCCCCAGTCTAGTGGTGGGGGGTGGCTTATATAGAGTGCGCCACCCCCTCACCTCCTATGTTACAAAGAAGGGCATAAATGCCATAATGTTAGCCCACTACGAAACCTCTACTATGAGAATGTTGCTCTGACTGCCTTGTCGACTGTTTGGTCTTCGCATATCCGAGTGATCCATACGACCGAGTAGTTGACTGTCTTCCGAGTGGACGGTACGTTGATATGTCCGAGTGGATAGTACGTCTGTATGAGATTTGTCTGGACCCACATGCTGTGTGGACCCCATGCTTTATGATATGTTAACCCTTCGTGGGCCTACCTGTTATGTTTATCCCCAACATTAGCCCCCGAATCGGTTGAGATTTTGCAAAACGAGTTTTTGAAAGACACAATTTGGCCCAAATGATTACGGAAATACTCGGTACCTGTCATCGTGCTTTCAGACAACCAATGTTTGAACGAAATCTCAATGGATTCTGGCACTGTGCTTCCCGACTGATCTGGGGTAAGTGCCCGTGAGGAGCAACTTGGTGACATTCGTTCATCTCTCGGAAGAGGTTAACTCGTGATCTGAGTATGGGCGTGTCATTAAATCTGGGCAACAAGATTGACGCATGGACTACTCTCTCAGAGAGATGCCATTCTTATCCCGGAGGAATGTCAATACGAGTCGGTTCTAGATCGAAACTTGTGAGTTTCACGCTTTGAGTCCTAGAAGAAGGCTCAAAACAGGTCCACGGAGGAGCGTTAAACTCACCTTATATGAATTTTTTTTGGTAGTCGACGGGAGTCTTAGAACTTGTTTGTTTGTTGTTCGTCACTCGGACCGGTCAGGCCGTACCGAGTGGAGATTACTCCAGTGGGGGCACGCTGAGTACACCCACTGGGTGTAGTCCCAGAGACCACCGTCGACTGCGGGCAGTTGGCGGGGGTCTGAGAGAACTAAAAATCTTCTTAGCTGGTACTGATCGAACTTGTTCCTCTCCGACTCAGAGGTCGAGTAGTAATTGAGGATCTGGTATTGGTCAAGCTTGTTCCGCCTCGACTCGGTAGTCGGTTGTAGTCTATAGGGTTTGTTGCACTTGAATGTTGGTGTTGGACTTGACCGAGCAAAATGTTTCTTTCTAAGTTCTCTTCCAGTGGGGGCACGCTAAGTGCACCCATTGGGTGTAGTCCCCGAGCCTCTGTCGGACTAGATGAGTCTGGCAGAGGGTTTAAGTCTCCTGGTAAACCTCCATGCAGTCGACATGGCAAATATCTTTTAGCCTGAAATTGAGTCAATCAAATGGAGCGCCGGTTTCACCCTTTTGCATGAAAGGGGTATTTGTCCGAGTGGACGTGCTTCCTGACTGATCGTGGTCTGTTGAGTGCGAGGAAAAACTTGGTGGCACTCGTACGTATCCCGAAGAAGATAGACTAGTGGTCCGATGTGGACGCGCCATGAAACCCGAGCGGTGAGGCTAGCGCGTGGACCGATTCTCTGGAGAGAGGCCACTCATTATCCCGGGGGAACACTAGCACAAGCCATCTTCGAGTCCAAGTTTGCGAAACTGACGCCTTGGAACCTAGAAGAAGGACCAAGTGTATCCGTAGAGGAGCGTCTTTTTCACCCTTTTGCAGTCCTGAAGATGACTCCAGGTAATGATTTGGGCGATCGTCCGAGTGGACGGTGCTACCCTCATAGATCTTCGGCGGACCGAGCATGTATGGTCAGAAAAATATTCCTGGTGTGATCAACAGATTGATCAAATGGGCGTAACCTCTGAGGGTGGCATGGCCCACGGTTGTGCGGAGCCCCCGGGTGATGCTCGAAAGAGGTATGCTTGCTACAGAGTGCGATATGAGGTTTGATCATATGAGTAACTTAGTCGCTCCCGTGTTGGGGGTGTAGTGGTGAAGACATGTCCAAATGATGGTGACGCGCGGGGCGGCCGAGGGGCGAGGATGTGTTCAACCGAGTGGCGACGCGCGTGGCGGCCGAGCAGTGAAGAAGTGCACAACCGAGTGGCGACGCGCGTGGCGGCCGAGCAGTGAAGACGTGCACAACCGAGTGGCGACGCGCAGGGCGGCCGAGTGGTGAAGACGTGCACAACCGATTGACGACGCGCGGGGCGGCCGAGTGGTGAAGACGTGCACAGCCGAGTGGTGCAAGCGGGGCGGCCGAGTGGTGAAGACGTGCACAACTGAGTGGCGACGCGTGGGACGGCCGAGTGGTGAAGACGTGCACAACCGAGTGGCGACACGCGGGGCGGCCGAGTGGTGAAGACGTGCACAACCGAGTGGCGACGCGTGGGGCGGCCGAGTGGAGGACTACGTGTCCAGCCAAGTGGCAAAAATGGCCTGCGAAGATATTAGCCAGATGCTTCCGAAGCTGATGTAGCGACGAGGTCAGTGTAGTGTGGTTGCGATGCAACAAGACCGGCGTGGCAACTGAGTCTGAGTAGGAACGAAGATGGCGCGCAGAGCGTCTGAGTGATTATGCAACTTGTCAAAGTGGCGGATCCGAATGCACTCGTTGAAGTGAAGGATCTGACTGGTGATGAAGAACTCGACCACTCAGGAAAGTGTGATTTCGAATGAGTCGCAGCCCCCGAGTGCAGCGTAGCCCCCGAGCGCACTACAGGCTTTGACGGTGAACTTGTTGGGACCCGGGAAATATAGTTTTGAATGGATAAATTGTAATTCATTGAGTCGGACTCGAAAGAGGCGAACTCGCAAAGGAGTGATGTATGCAGTTAAAAAAGGACTTATCTGTCTCATGCCCAATGAGACGACGAGGTCTATGCCGTCGACACGATGAAGATGACTCCACAGAAGGGTTGGCCGGATGTGTTTGAAATCAACAAAGCGGCAAGGTCGGTGTTGCGGTGCACTAGGATCGATACGGTGACCGAGTCCGAGTAGCGATGAAGTTGGCGCACAGGGCCATCGAGTGATCGCGTAACTTGTGTAAGAAAAATAGCAAGAGGAAATTTGATGTGTGCTGAAATGATTTGTGTAAATAACACCCACCCATAGACACCCGCTGGGTGTGCAAGGTGCTTGCTGGTTCAGAACCAGCAAGAGTCGAAAAGAGTGAAGGATCTGATCGAACTTGATGAAGTGAAGGATCCAACCGGACATGTTGGGAGTGCTGGCTCAAATAAAACGGAAATGTAGTGTTCCGACTGAGTTGCAGCCCCCGAGGACTGATGCAAACTCGAAATGAAGAACACATGGTGTTCGTGAATGATGTATGCGAAAAAAATGGAAGTTGGACTCGGGAGTCACATAACCAGTACTAAGCAAGTATGTGAAAATAAGCAGCCGAGTGTAGAGGTACACTCGGTGGCGTGGCCTCTGAGTGAACGTGATGTGTGAATTACAGGATACTCGGGAACGCGGAAATAACAGAATGTAGTGCATGTAGAATGACTTAGCTGTTTAAGGCGCGCGAGTGGCCGAGTGGTGAAGATGTGTTCAACCGATGGCAATGCGCGGGGCGGCCGATTAATGTAGATGTGTCTCACCGAGTGGCGACGCACGGGGCGGACGAGTGGCGAGGATGTGACCAACCGAGTGGCGACGCGCGGGGCGGCCGAGTGGTGATGAGGTGACCAACCGAGTAGCGACGCGCGGAGCGGCCGAGTGGTGATGAGGTGACCAACCGAGTGGCGACGCGCGGGGCGGCCGAGTGGTGATGAGGTGACCAACCGAGAGGCGATACTCGCTGGGCGGCGCCAGAAGATGAAGCGGGAGAGGAAGAAGTCCGAGTGGTGTGAGGTGGACCACGCGAGTGGCGACGCGCGGGCGGCCGAGTGGTGACGAGGTGACCAACCGAGTGGCGACGCGCGGGCGCCGAGTGGTGAGGAGGTGACCAACCGATGGCGACGCGGCGGGCGGCCGAGTGGTGATGAGGTGACCAACCGAGTGGCGACGCGCGGGACGGCCGAGTGGTGACGAGGTGAGCAACCGAGTGGCGACGCGCGGGGCGGCTGAGTGGTGATGAGGTGACCAACCGAGTGGCGACGCGCGGGGCGGCCGAGTGGTGATGAGGTGACCAACCCAGTGGCGACGCGTGGGGCGGCCGAGTGAAGCAGACGCGTCCCGCGGAGCGACGATGCGCGGGGCGGCCGAGTGAAGCAAACACGTCCCGCGGAGCGACGATGCGCGGGGCGTCCGAGTGAAGCAAAAGCGTCTCGCGGAGTGACGATGCGCGGGGCGTCCGAGTGAAGCAGACACGTCCCGCGGAGTGACGATGCGCGGGGCGTCCGAGTGAAGTAGACGCGTCCCGAGGAGTGACGTTGCACGGGGCGTTCGAGTGAAGTAGACGCGTCCCGTGAAGTGGTGATGCGTGGGGCATCCGTATGAAGTAGACGCGTTCCGCGGAGTAGCGACGCACGGGACGGTCAATTGATGAAGATGCATGCAACTGAGCGTTGGCATGCAGGTGGCCGAGTGGCAATGATCCCGTTTGGTCCGAGCGAGCTAGTCCCGTCCGAGTGGTCATGCCGACTAAAGGGAGTTGCTGCCGAGTGGATGATGCCGGAGGAAGAAGCTGCTGAGCATGGCGGCATGGCCAACTCCTGGTCCACACACCGCGTCGGGTTTGTGCCCCCAGCGCGGGAGACGCTGTCGCGTGTTGAGGACCGAGCCAGCTTCCGGTTGCGGTGGTGTGGTGTTGACTCCAGTGTACAAGCTATCGGCGAGCACTTGGCATCGGACGCAGGAACCGCCGGGGCATCGTGCCGAAGACCATCGGTCGCCCAGATTCGCCAATGCCTGCCGCTTTAGATGCCGTTACCATGCATTGATGGAGTTGACCACGTCCAAAACCTGTACACGCATGCAAAAGACTTAATTAGCGGTAATTAAGCAAGAGTTAAGGCCGGTATTGCATCCGATGGAAGTTTCGGTCATTTATCTCCTGCATGCGGTTTATTGCCACGTCGTTGGAGGTCCACTGCCTATTCAAGTCCAGCGATCTGGACCAGGCGACGCTGGTGGAGACGACCTGTAGTCAATTGCCGACGTCCAGAGTCTGCATGCAAGAGGTGTTAGTGTTAATTAGGCAAGAATTAAAGGCGATTCTGCATGCGATGGGAGTTTCCTTTCCCACGGATTGTTTCCTCCACTGCATGCAGTTTCGTTTCAATACGGGAGGGAATTGAAATTAGAAGGAGAGTTGTAGAGGCAGCCCGGAGGAGAGATCCGCCGCGACGGAAGCTGCTGGTCTGGCCGGAATCGGTCAGCAGCCGAGAGGTGCTGACGAGAAGGATGAGTAGCAGGCGTGGGAGACGCTGGTCGGCGCAGCCAAGGGCGACGCCGACGCGAGCTTTAGTGGTCGCATTTCATTGCTAGGGGAGCTGGAGCTGCGGGGCGGTCAGAATGTCACTTCGACGCCCGTGGAGCTGGGCCGACTGTCGGCATCCAGTCCTTGTTGCCCGAGGAACCGGGTCGAGCGTCGAGCGTCGTGATTCGCGTGCCGGTGGCCATGTGTAGGAGCTTGCCGACGACATCGTAGAAGAGGCCGGAGACAACGGGACGGGCCGCGTCGGTGGCCGTGTGTAGGATCTTGCCGGCGGTGTCGTAGACGAGGCCGGGGACGACGGGACGGACCGCGTCAGTCGCCGCATGTAGTAGCTCGCCAACGGTGTTGTAGACGCGGTAGACGACGGGACGGACCGCATCAGTAGCCGCATGTAGCAGCTCACCGACGGTGTTGTAGACGAGGCCGGAGACAACAGGACAGACCGCGCCGGCGATTAAAAAAAACATCTGCATCATGGCTCGATAGACGCCATGCCCCACGGTGGGCGCCAACTGTCGTGGGAATGAGTTTGACAATTATAGTATAGGGTACGTAGGAGGGGGCAAGGTCCTAGCTACGGCGAGGTTGTGCACACAAGTTTATGAGTTCTGGCCCCTCTCGGAGGAGGTAACAGCCCTACGTCTCGGTGCCTCGGAGGCTTGTCGACTGGATTATGTGTGAAAGTTACAGGGGGTCCGAACCCTTGTGCCAGAGGAGGGGGGTGGCTTATATAGAGTGCGCCAGGCCCCTTCAGCCCTCGGTTACACAGGGTTCAATGTGAGTTAAGACAGGGGCGTTACTGGTAATGCCTGCTATTAATGATCTTTATGACTACGGAGTGAATGCCTGACCGTTGCCATCCTGGGGTGACTGTAGGCCTTCTGCACTCCGAGTGGTTCTTTGTATGGTCGAGTGTAATTATCAAGTCGAGTGGAATTGGGATATCCGAGTGGAATCTTCCGTCGAGTGGATTACGCTTCAGGGTGATTTCAGTCGGTATCTTCTGTAGAACTTCGTATGTCTTTGACTCTAGGGCAGCGTCCTTGGGTAGGGTACCTAGGTCAGGCCTATGACCCTACCCTAGGCACATGTCATCGTCATTGACCCCGTCATCATTGGTGTGTACCTGTCCACTTTTAGATGAATCGGCTTGAGAGAGCCGAGTCAACATTTGATCGCCGTCAAAACCAATCTGATCCGACTGGCCAGATGATCGTGCTTCAACAAACTCCAATCGTCCTATTTTATCCGATTGTGCAGCTTGATGAATCACGATGTTGTTTCTGATATTCTGTCCACATGAACATTGCATTTGTTCTTGTCTTGATGGCTCGACATCGTCACCAATTATAATAATATGATTAGTCAGCGATGAACCGACGATGTGATCAGCTATGCCTGGACTGGAGGTACACTGCTCGTCCATTAACCGATACTGTGATACCGGCTTCGAAATAAGACAACCGAGTGGTGTCAGTTTAACGTCATCCGACTCGGCTATGCATCGATTTTTATCCTCCTTTTCCGATGCTCTTGAATCGGCTATCCTGGAGAACTTTGAACCTGGCTTTATATTCCTGCAACCAAAATAATTACAGAATATACGTCTCATCTGAGACCAAATGTTAGCCAGGCATGAAACAAACAAAGTTGTCCATATGAATATAAAGTTCAGTCGGCATGACGGGAACAACTTTGGTTGTGACAAGTTGTCACTATTAGCCTCTATGAATGATACCATGTGTTGACTAGCATGATTAGTGACAAGATCATTCCTAACAAACAGATTACTCATTTCGATTGGTCTTTCAAAATTAATTAGAATCTTACTAACGGGTGCATCAACAATATGATTTTGACCGAATCAAAAATTGAATAAACTGTCTGCTAGGTGTACCTTTGTGAAGACGTTGGAAGGAGAAGACAGATGCACCACTGGAACAATACCTTGCTCCACTTCTGAATAATTCTCCAACGCCTCTTCCTCTTTTTCTGGATCTCGTGCCTCATCACTCGGATTGCCTGAGTAGATTTCACTCGGATTGCCCGAGTATATTTCACTCGGATTGCCCGAGTAGATTTCACTCGGATTGCTCGAGTAGGTTTCACTCGGACGCTCTTCGTCAGTTGAACTTTGTTCTTGATGTTCTTGATGTTCATCATTAACCAAACTGTGTTCGGCCATATTACTTTGTTCTTGACGCTCATCAATATCTTTAGCATGAAACTCATAGGGTAGCATGTAAGCTCCCTTACATCCAGAAAAATCGAGCACAACCAATTTGCTGCCAACATGGTTGCTACATGGAGAAAGGCACTTGACGTACTCTTGCAAATCTTCCTCTCCACGCTTCTTCTTGAGTGCTTCATAAGCCCGTCGATATTCTGCTTGTAATTCCTCAAGGGTAGGTGTAGTAAATTCGTTAACGCTATTCCCTGTGAGCTCTAGCTTGATCTTGTCCACTTGGGCTACATATTTTTCTTTAAACTGAGCCCTGCTTGGATCGGCTTGCCCCTCAATACTTTTAGGTTCTTTCGGCAATGAATTGTTGCCGAAATTTTGCGATTGTATAGGGGGTGTATAACATGCTGCAATGATAGGTGAAGACATCTGCATTGTTGTTGAATATTTTCTCTCGCCAATTTGATCAATCGGCAACACTTCGTCCTCTTTCAAAACCATAGCTCGTATTGCCTCATAATCAGGAACCAATCCCTTGTCATGTTGCTCAAGGCAAATAGCACTAATCTTCTTATTTTGGGCTAAACTTTTTAATGCAGCCAGAGCCACCTCATCTCCTGCAATATTAGGCACGTATGCTCCTGCAGAATCTCCATCCACTCGGCCATAACCGCAAAGGTGATCCAAGTCATGAATATTTTTAGTTTCATATGCCACTGAACAATTAATCTCACGAGGTGTAGTATATGATGATGTTTGAGGATAACCGGCCAAATGGCTAACAGAAGCATGGCCGATTCCCCCTTCCATCGGCATGTTTGGGGATGAACCTGCATATTGCGAGTCGGCTGCCGATGGACAAAACTTTGAGACGCCCTCCTGTACATGAGGTGTCATATATTGATCACTTGAACAAATCATGTTGTTCACCGGTATATTGAAAGATGTTGCCGACGCATGAATGTTCAGATTCATAAGTTGCATGTCACGATTCTGTAAATTCCAAGTTTCTCCAACGGAATAACTAGTCGGCCTTTGCTCATTAGTACTAGCCGACATGACATGCCCATTGAAGGATCTAGCAACATCAACATAATGGCTATTTGCATCTACGTAAGGAGATTGATGATACATGTTACCGGTGTAGATTGCAACCGCTTGATGACGCTCTCCTCGTAGCAAGAACAAGCTGGAGACTGTTCAAAGCTTCGATTCCCCAGCGGAGTCGCCAAAAAGTGTGTTGACACACGAACACGCCATGTGTACCCTCGACGCCGGGGGTGATGCACCGCAGCTCACGTCGAAGGAGACCCGACCGACAGCGCGATATGCAGGACAGTCGGCGGGTGCTTTTTGGACCCGAAACCCCACACGCCCGGGAGGGACCCCGTCAGGGAGTGCGGCAGCTATGGGCTGCTCCAGGTCGACCTGATCGCCCCTAGAGCCTCATGGATCGCTGCCCTCCAATGCGAAGAACGAACGAAGAACGAGAAAGAGAGATACAAGGGTTGGGGATAAAGATAGATGAACACAAAAATGTAATAGATTGATTGGTTCGATTGGTGTTGTTCAATCGGTCGTCACCCCCAACATATATAAGAGACGGCTGGACTTCCCGTACAAGAAAAGGATTCATCTAGGCTTTCCTTACATGAAAAATTACATCAAATCACGTCCTAGAGTCCTAGTTCTAGTTCAACTCGGATTCAGTCTGAATCTGGTCCATATTTCTGTTTTGCTGCTCGCGCAGGCCGTAGAACTTGCATATGACCTCCGATTAAAATGGCTCAAACATCAAATTTGTGCGCCTCGACAAGACGAACAACTCTCGTGTTGATCACTTTTCCAAACAAGACCATCTTGAGTACTCTACGAGGTCATCTTTACCTTCCACTCGGACTTGGTCTTGAAGCTGACTGTACTGTCCGAGTCTCGTAGTGAATTTGCAGGCCGTATACTATCTCAGGTGATGACGACTCCAAAACCAAAGTTTACCGTTTTGACGATATGCACAACTTCTATGTTGAACACTTTTCCATCCGAGGTCATCTAGATAACCTTTCGGGCACATCTTGAGTTTCTGGTCGGAGCAGTCGGATCTGAATCTCTCCACTCGGATATTAGAGTCTTTCACTCGGATCGCCAGACTGGACTTGTCACTCGGACAACAACTTCCACTAGGATGGCAAAATTTTCACTCGGAAGACCATCTTTCACTTGGATTACTCTATTTTAACTCGGATGGCAATCTCTTACTCGATCGGCAAGCTTTCATTCTGATGATAAGATTTTCACTCAGATGGCAATCTCTTACTCGACCGGCAAGCTTTCATCCTCATGATAAGATTTTCACTCGGATGACTATATTTTCACTCGGACAGCAATCATTTACCCGAACGGCAAACTTTCACTCGGATGACAGTGTCTTCATTCGGATTTGTAATAGTTTCACTCGGATGGCAATATTTTCACTCGGATGATAGTGTCTTCACTCGGATTTGTAATAGTTTCACTCGGATGGCAATATTTTCACTTGGACGGCAATCTTTTACTCGATCGGTAAGCTTTCACTCGGATGGTAATCTTTTCACTCAGAATCCCTGACTGAAAACACAGCCTTTAGAGTGCTCCTTCATCCGAGGTTATATTGAGGGCGTAATCGACCGAAAAGCACTCAGAACACTAAATTTAGCCACTTGGAGTACAATTTCGGCCTCTAAGATGAGGTTGGATGACGATAACCTAAACATCAAAGTTGTTCCACTCGGCGACGTGAAAACTTTCCCATGTTGCAAACATTTTCATTTAGGGCCATCTTATTTGCATTTGTACCGTGCCAAAATCCGGTGTCAACACACATCACCCACTTTTTTGTTTTCACAGTGTATATTTCTTTACTTATTGATGCATTTTGGCTCTATCTTATTATAATCTCAAGTGTGTGTGCATAGATGCAGGTGCAACCTTAGCTCTGTCATATTTCTTTTACTACTATAACCTATTTTGGTGATCCGATGAATGGAAACGATTTGCGATAACAAATACTTGCTGAAATTTCATTGCCAAGCTTAATCATTTCCTATATTCAATAAATCCAAGGGTATTTAGGGAAGATGGATATTATTACATCTGAAACTGGATTGAAGGTAATCACCCCCCAACAGATGCAACACCTCCTCATCTTCTTCCTCAACCCAGTCCACCTCCTTGGCTTGTTCTTCCTTAAATATAGCGAAGTGCTCAACTTCTTCTTACTTAACTTGCGGGCATCAACGACGATGCCTTCGAGACCCCCGACCTTAACCTCCTTCATACCCTCAAGGAATGGTGGTTGTCCCCTCAACACGTACATGCATCTGCTTCATTTGTGCACCCGAACAATAACTTGTGGCAAGAATTTGCTCATTTTGAGATGCGTCAATCTGCCGGTGAAAGGACATGAATGAGTAAACCACGTACATGCGTCAGTTTTGAGTTGCTTCAGTCATGCCCTCCTCCCTAGGACTAATCCTGGGGGCACAAGCCAGTGGCGGCGTGGGTCTTATCGTGGTCGCCGTGAGGGTGCTCATGGGAGGAGTAGTTGGACGCATCTGTGGAGGTTGCACAAAAAGGGTAGCACATCTCCTCCATGAGCGAGAGCATGTTGCGGGGTGGAGAAAATGGGTTATGTTCATACCAACATGATTGGGAACTGCATCCTTACTCAATTTGAAGTGCCAATTTCATCTACAACCAAAGAATAGATATGGTACCAGACCCATTTCCTTTCCAAGGCTGAATTGTTATTGTCTCCGAATTTAATCCCTCCACCTCAATACAGACATCCGAACAAAACCTTGAGTTTTTTGTGTTGGGGCTAAACTTATTTGTTCAAAGAAAGGTGTGTCCCTTTTTCTAATACCCCTTCTTACTTCCTCTTGTCCAATTCGAGCAAACCTTCACGTATGTTTAGTCCATGCCCCATCTAGCCCTAGAAAATGTAGGTAGGAATTGGCTTGCTATTTTTTGGTCCATGAACCCTCCGTCCTCATTTAACTAGTTAGATGGCAAGAAGTTGTGAAAGGAGCGAGTGGACCCTTACTGACAACCAAATTTTTGGTAACATCCAAACAAATACCACAAAGTGATAGGCAACAAACTTTATTGGCCGGGCTAGTTTGGGTCACCATTGTTCCCGAAGCATCACTATCTCCCCACTAACTATGTAGTTGTGTTATATCAATGGAATAATTGCAACACTCTTCCAAATTATCATGCAGCTTAACCTCAAACGATTTCAGCAAAAAAAAGTAACTTGTTCCTGTAACATTAGGAAGTGCAAGTGTGCAAGTCTTAGATTCCACCCTTGGTCCTTTGTAGCTTTCTTGTTTTTGTTTCTATATCAGGTATAGTTCTCCACAAATTATATCTGCAATAGTAATATTTTGCCTTCTTTTGTTTAATCTCTTGATTTTTATCGCAGTCCATTTATTTGAGCAAAGGGTTGTGCACAATGTGTTGTTCATTTGAGCACAACGTATATATAATACTAGGGAAGTGGGCTTAGGGCATTTCCAATGCTGACCCACAAATTTCTCTGGTATATGTCTGTTTTTATGTCTCAACGTGGTACGGGGACATGATGCAGGAGGGAGCCATCCAATGCTAATCAGAAAGTATCCGGTTGGGAGGAGAAAAAATAGGTGGGGCCATGCACGTGGTGGGATATTTGTGATTTAATGTCCGGTTGGGAGGAGAGAGAGAAGAGGGTGACCATGCATGTGGGGTTGGGAGGAGACAGAGAAAGAAGAGGGAGACCATGCATGTGATTGGTAAAGTGCATGTCTAGACCCCGACAAAGCCTCCCGATGTTTTTCTTCGGGATACCGGAATCCGTACGTCCGGACTGCTAAGCGGACATATACATGTCCCTGTTGAATGACAAAAGTGATTCGCACACTATGGTCCGAATATATAGTGGACATTTGAGAGTCTGCCTAGGAGATGCCCTAGAGACCTCATCAACGCTTGTGGCGCCAACTAGCGCCGCAACACGTGTGTGCGCCGACCAAATATAACTAGAAGCGCTCGCTCAACCGTCCAACTATTCTCTCGCTTTCCCTTAAAAAATTGTTGGTTTGCTTTTTCTCTGTTGTTACTCTCCATTCAAAAAATAAAACCGACTATCGGTTTTTAAAATTTGTAAAAATGTTCATAGACATACAAAATGCTCATGAATTTGAAAAGTTTGTAATTCAAAAAAGAGTTTGCATATTTAAAAAAATCACAGATTTGTAAAAAAATATCATGATTTTTTTCAAGTTCACTGATACGTCTCCAACGTATCTATAATTTTTTATTGTTCCATGCTATTATATTATCTGTTTTGGATATTTTATATGCATTAATATGCTATTTTATATTATTTTTTGGACTAACCTATTAACCTAGAGCCCAGTGCCAGTTTCTGTTTTTTCCTTGTTTTTTTGCTTCGTGGAAAAGGAATCCCAAACGGAGTCCAAACGGAATAAAATCTTCGCGATGATTTTTCTTGGACCAGAAGACACCCAGGAGACTTGGAGATGAAGTCGGAGGAGCCACGAGGCAGCCACAAGGGTGTACGGCGTGCCCCCCTGCCTTGTGGGCCCCCCGTGACCCTCCTGACCTAATTCTTTCGCATATATATTCACATATGTTCCCAAACCACCAGAAGCATCCACGATAACACTTTTCCACCGCCGCAACCTTCAGTACCCATGAGATCCCATCTAGGGACCTTTTCCGGCACCCTGCCGGAGGGGGATTCGATCATGGAGGGCTTCTACATCAACCCTATTACCCTTCCGATGAAGCATGAGTAGTTTACCTCAGACCTACGGGTCCATAGCTAGTAGCTAGTTGGCTTCTTCTCTCTCTTTGATTCTCAATACCATGTTCTCCTCGATGTTCTTGGAGATCTATTCAATGTAATACTTTTTTGCAATGTGTTTGCCGGGATCCGATGAATTTTGGATTTATGATCAGATTATCTATGAATATTTTTTGAATCTTCTCTGAATTCTTTTATGCATGATTTGATATCTTTGTAATTCTCTTCGAACTATCGGTTTGGTTTGGCCAACTAGATTGGTTTTTCTTGCAATGGGAGAAGTGCTTAGCTTTGGGTTCAATCTTGCAGTGTCCTTTCCCAGTGACAGTAGGGGCAGCAAGGCACGTATTGTATTGTTGCCATCGAGGATAAAAAGATGGGGTTTACATCATATTGCTTGAGTTTATTCCTCTACATCATGTCATCTTACTTAATGCGTTACTCTGTTCTTCATGAACTTAATACTCTAGATGCAGGCAGGAGTCGGTCGATGTGTGGAGTAATAGTAGTAGATGCAGAATCGTTTCGGTCTACTTGACACGGACGTGATGCCTATATTCATGATCATTGCCTTAGATATCGTCATAACTTTGCGCTTTTCTATCAATTGCTCAGCAGTAATTTGTTCACCCACCGTATTATTTGCTATCTTGAGAGAAGCCTCTAGTGAAACCTATGGCCCCCGGGTCTATTTTCCATCATATAAGTTTCCGATCTACTATTTTCCATCATATAAGTTTTCGATCTACTATTTTGCAATCTTTTACTTTCTGATATATAAACCAAAAATACCAAAAATATTTACTTTATCTTTTACTTAGTTTCATCAATATCTATCAGATCTCACTTTTTGCAAGTAACCATGAAGGGATTGACAACCCCTTTATCGCGTTGGGTGCAAGTTGTTTGATTGTTTGTGCAGGTATTCGGTGATTTGTGCGTTGTCTCCTACTGGATTGATACCTTGGTTCTCAAACTGAGGGAAATACTTATCTCTACTTTGCTGCATCACCCTTTCCTCTTCAAGGGAAAAACCAACGCAAGCTCAAGCTCAAGGGTAAAAAAATATCATGATTTTTTTCAAGTTCACTGATACGTCTCCAACGTATCTATAATTTTTTATTGTTCCATGCTATTATATTATCTGTTTTGGATGTTTTATATGCATTAATATGCTATTTTATATTATTTTTGGGACTAACCTATTAACCTAGAGCCTAGTGCCAGTTTCTGTTTTTCCTTGTTTTTTAGCTTCATGGAAAAGGAATACCAAAAGGGAGTCCAAACGGAATAAAATCTTCGCGATGATTTTTCTTGGACCAGAAGACACCCAGGAGACTTGGAGATGAAGTCGGAGGAGCCACGAGGCGGCCACAAAGGTGGAGGGCGCGCCCCCCGTCCTTGTGGGCCCCCCGTGACCTTACTGACCTAATTGTTTCGCCTATATATTCACATATGTTCCCAAACCACCAGAAGCATCCACGAAAACACTTTTCCACCGCCTCAACCTTCTGTACCCGTGAGATCCCATCTAGGGACCTTTTCCGGCACCTTGCCGGAGGGGGATTCGATCACGGAGGGCTTCTACATCAACCCTATTGCCCTTCCGATGAAGCGTGAGTAGTTTACCTCAGACCTATGGGTCCATAGCTAGTAGCTAGATGGCTTCTTCTCTCTCTTTGATTCTCAATACCATGTTCTCCTCGATGTTCTTGGAGATCTATTCGATGTAATACTTTTTTGCGGTGTGTTTGCCGAGATCCGATGAATTGTGGATTTATGATCAGATTATCTATGAATATTATTTGAATCTTCTCTAAATTATTTTATGCATGATTTGATATCTTTGTAATTCTCTTCGAACTATCGGTTTGGTTTGGCCAACTAGATTGGTTTTTCTTGCAATGGGAGAAGTGCTTAGCTTTGCGTTCAATCTTGCGGTGTCCTTTCCCAGTGACAATAGGGGCAGCAAGGCACGTATTGTGTTGTTGCCATCGAGGATAAAAAGATGGGGTTTACATCATATTGCTTGAGTTTATTCCTCTACATCATGTCATCTTACTTAATGCGTTACTTTGTTCTTCATGAACTTAATACTCTAGATGTAGGCATGAGTCGGTCGATGTGTGAACTAATAGTAGTAGATGCAGAATCGTTTCGGTCTACTTGACACGGACGTGATGCCTATATTCATGATCATTGCCTTAGATATCGTCATAACTTTGCGCTTTTCTATCAATTACTCGGCAGTAATTTGTTCACCCACCGTATTATTTGCTATCTTGAGAGAAGCCTCTAGTGAAACCTATGGCCCCCGGGTCTATTTTCCATCATATAAGTTTCCGATCTACTATTTTGCAATCTTTTACTTTCTGATCTATAAACCAAAAATACCAAAAATATTTACTTTATCTTTTATTTAGTTTCATCAATATCTATCAGATCTCACTTTTGTAAGTAGCCGTGAAGGGATTGACAACCCCTTTATCGCGTTGGGTGCAAGTTGTTTGATTGTTTGTGCAGGTATTCGATGATTTGTGCGTTGTCTCCTACTAGATTGATACCTTGGTTCTCAAACTGAGGGAAATACTTATCTCTACTTTGCTTCATCACCCTTTCCTCTTCAAGGGAAAAACCAACGCAAGCTCAAGAAGTCGCATTCATGGATTTGAAAAAATATGTAAAAACACGAATTTTATAAAATCTTTGTGAATTGAAAGAAAATCACTAATGTTAGAATGTTCATAGATTTTTAAAAAAAATCATGATTTTATTTTGTGATTATCAAAAAGCTCATTAATTTTTAAAAAGAAAAAGAAAAGAGAAAAATGAAGAAGAAAGAAAAGAAGAAAAACTAGCAGAAAACACCAAGAAGAAAACCCAATCGAAAGCTTCACAAAACCGGTTGGAAGAACCACGAACGCGGCCTCTAGATGGGTCCTCCTACTCACTACGAACGTTCTGAAATGGGGTTTACACTATAACAAGTGCTGAATAGGAGCCTGAGACACCAAGGATGGGTACAAAGAGAGATAAAGAGCGGGGAAGAATGGAAGGCTATGACAAAAACCTGTGACATTAAGGTGAGTACGGTAGCCGAAACTAATTTCTTGAGGGAGACAACGATGCAGTCATCAAACACTAATGCGTTCTTCTGGTTTATCCTTAATAACCGGGGTGCCCACGCGATTCAGCTAGGGCCAAAGTTAGACAATACAATCCTCGATTCGGTGATAGTAGCTAGTGGTGTCACAAGGACACATCACCCACTTTTTTGTTTTCACAGTGTATATTTCATTACTTATTGATGCATTTTGGCTCTATCTTATTATAATCTCAAGTGTGTGTGCATAGCTCCAGGTGCAACCTTAGCTCTGTCCAATTTCTTTTACTACTATAACCTATTTTGTTGATCCGATGAACAGAAACGATTTGCGGTAACAAATACTTGCTGAAATTTCATTGCCAAGCTTAATCATTTCCTGGATTCAATAAATCCAAGGGTATTTAGGGAAGATGGATATTATTACATCTGAAACTGGATTGAAGGTAATAACCCCCCACCAGATGTAACACCTCCTCATCTTCTTCCTCAACCCAGTCCACCTCCTTGGCTTGTTCTTCCTTAAATATAGCGACATGCTCAACTTCTTACTTAACTTGCGGGCATCAACGACGATGCCTTCGAGACCCCCCGACCTCAACCTCCTTCATACCCTCAAGGAATGGTGGTTGTCCCCTCAACACGTACATGCATCTGCTTCATTTGTGCACCCGGACAATAACTTGTGGCAAGAATTTGCTCATTTTGAGATGCGTCAATCTGCCGGTGAAAGGACATGAATGAGTAAACCACGTACATGCGTCAGTTTTGAGTTGCTTCAGTCGTGCCCTCCTCCCTAGGACTAATGCTGGGGGCAGAAGCCGGTGGCGGCGTGGGTCTTATCGTGGTCGCCGTGAGGGTGCTCATGGGAGGAGTAGTTGCACGCATCTGTGGAGGTTGCACAAAAAGGGTAGCACATCTCCTCCATGAGCAAGAGCATGTTGCAGGGTGGAGAAAATGGGTTATGTTCATACAAACATGATTGGGAATTGCATCCTTACTCAATTTGAAGTGCCAATTTCATCTACAACCAAACAGTGGATATGGTACCAGACCCCATTTCCTTTCCAAGGCTGAATTGTTATTGTCTCCGAATTTAATACCTCCACCTCAATACAGACATCCGAACAAAACCGTAAGTTTTTTTGTTGGGGCTAAACTTATTTGTTCAAAGAAAGGTGTGTCCCTTTTTCTAATACCCCTTTTTACTTCCTCTTATCCAATTCGAGCAAACCTTCACGTATGTTTAGTCCATGCCCCATCTAGCCCTAGAAAATGTAGGTAGGAATTCGCTTGCTATTTTTTGGTCCATGAACCCTCCGTCCTCATTTAACCAGTTAGATGGCAAGAAGATGTGAAAGGAGCGAGTGGACCCTTACGGACAACCAAATTTTTGGTAACATCCAAACAAATACCATAAAGTAATAGGCAACCAACTTTACTGGCCGGGCTAGTTTGGGTCAGCATTGTTCATGAAGCATCACTATCTCCCCACTAACTATGTAGTTGTGTTATATCAATGGAATAATTGCAACACTCTTCGAAATTATCATGCAGCTTAACGTCAAACGATTTCAGCAAAAAAAAGTAACTTGTTCCTGTAACATTAGGAAGTGCAAGTGTGCAAGTCTTAGATTCCACCCTTGGTCCTTTGTAGTTTTCTTGTTTTTTTTTCTATATCAGGTATAGTTCTCCACAAATTATATCTGCAATAGTAATATTTTGCCTTCTTTTGTTTAATCTCTTGATTTTTAGCGCAGTCCATTTATTTGAGCAAAGGGTTGTGCACAATGTGTTGTTCATTTGAGCACAACGTATATATAATACTAGGGAAGTTGGCTTAGGGCATTTCCAACGCTGACCCGCAAATATCTTCGGTATATGTCTGTTTTTATGTCTCAACGTGGTACGGGGACATGATGCGGGAGGGAGCCATCCAATGCTAATCAGAAAGTATCCGGTTGGGAGGAGAAAAAATAGGTGGGGCCATGCACGTGGTGGGATATTTGTGATTTAATGTCCGTTTGGGAGGAGAGAGAGAAGAGGGAGACCATGCATGTGGGGTTGGGAGGAGACAGAGAAAGAATAGGGAGACCATGCATGTGATTGGTCAAGTGCATGTCTAGACTCTGACAAAGCCTCCCGATGTTTGTCTTCAGGATACCGGAATCCGTACGTCCGGACTGCTAAGCGGACATATACAGGTCCCTGTTGAATGACAAAAGTGATCCGCACACTATGGTCCGAATATATAGTGGAGATTTGAGAGTCCGCCTGGGAGATGCCCTAGAGACCTCATCAACGCACTTGGCGCCAACTAGCGCTGCAACACGTGTGTGCACCGGCCGAATAAAACTAGAAGCGCTCGCTCAACCGTCCAACTATTCTCTCGCTTTCCCTTGAATAAATTGTTGGTTTGCTTTTTCTGTGTTGTTACTCTCCGTTCAAAAAATAAAACCAACTATATGTTTTAAAAAAATCTAAAAATGTTCATAGACATACAAAATGCTCATGAATTTGAAAAGTTTGTAATTCAAAAAAGAGTTTGCATATTTAAAAAAAATTCACAGATTTGTAAAAAAATATCATGATTTTTTTCAAGTTCAGGGATTTAAAAAAATATGTAAAAAACATGAATTTTATAAAATCTTTGTGAATTTAAATAAAATCACTAATGTGAGAATGTTCATAGATTTTAAAAATTGTTCATGATTTTATTTTGTGATTATCAAGAAGCTCATTAATTTTAAAAAAGAAAAAGAAAAGAGAAAAATGAAGAAGAAAGAACAGAATAAAAAACTAGCAGAAACACCAAGAAGAAAACCCAGTCGAAAGCTTCACAAAACCAGTTGGAAGAACCATGAACGCGACCGCTAGATGGGTCGTCCTACTCACTACGAACATCCTGAAATGGGGTTTACACGATAACCAACGCTGAATAGGAGTCTGAGACACCAAAGATGGGTACAAAGAGAGATAAAGAGCGGGGAAGAATGGAAGGCTATGACAAAAGCCAGTGACATTAAGGTGAGTACGGTAGCTGAAACAAATTTCTTGAGGGAGACAACGATGCAGTCATCAAACACTAATGCGTTGGTCTGGTTTATCCTTAATAACCGGGGTGACCACGTGATTTAGATAGGGCCAAAGTTAGACAATACAATCCTCGATTCGATGATAGTAGCTAGTGGTGTCACATGGACACATCACCCACTTTTTTGTTTTCACAGCGTATATTTCATTACTTATTGATGCATTTTGGCTCTATCTTATTATAATCTCAAGTGTGCGTGCATAGCTCCAGGTGCAACCTTAGCTCTGTCCTATTTCTTTTACTACTATAACCTATTTTGTTGATCCGATGAACGGAAATGATTTACGGTAACAAATACTTGCTGAAATTTCATTGCCAAGCTTAATCATTTCCTGGATTCAACAAATCCAAGGGTATTTAGGGAAGATGGATATTATTACATCTGAAACTGGATTGAAGGTAATCACCCCCCACCAGATGCAACACCTCATCTTCTTCCTCAACCCAGTCCACCTCCTTGGCTTCTTCTTCCTTAAATATAGCGACATGCTCAACTTCTTCTTACTTAACTTGCGGGCATCAACGATGATGCCTTCAAGACCCCCGAGCTCAACCTCCTTCATACCCTCAAGGAATGGTGGTTGTCCCCTCAACACGTACATGCATCTGCTTTATTTGTGCACCCGGACAATAACTTGTGGCAAGAATTTGCTCATTTTGAGATTTGTTAATCCGCCGGTGAAAGGACATGACTGAGTAAACCACGTACATGCGTCATTTTTGAGTTGCTTCCGTCATGCCCTCCTCCCAAGGACTAATGCTGGGGGCAGAATTCGGTGGCGGCATGGGTCTTATCGTGGTCGCCGTGAGGGTGCTCATGGGAGGAGTAGTTGGACGCATCTGTGGAGGTTGCACAAAAAGGGTAGCACATCTCCTCCATGAGCGAGAGCATGTTGCGGGGTGGAGAAAATGGGTTATATTCATACAAACTTGATTGGGAATTGCATCCTTACTCAATTTGAAGTGCCAATTTCATCTACAACCAAACAGTAGATATGGTACCAGACCCCGTTTCCTTTCCAAGGCTGAATTGTTATTGTCTCCGAATTTAATCCCTCCACCTCAATACAGACATCCGAACAAAACCTTAAGTTTTTTGTGTTGGGGCTAAACTTATTTGTTCAAAGAAAGGTGTGTCCCTTTTTCTAATACCCCTTCTTACTTCTTCTTGTCCAATTCGAGCAAACTTTCACGTATGTTTAGTCCATGCCCCATCTAGCCCAAGAAAATGTAGGTAGGAATTCGCTTGCTATTTTTTGGTCCATGAACCCTCCGTCCTCATTTAACCAGTTGGATGGCAAGAAGTTGTGAAACGAGCGAGTGGACCCTTACTGACAACCAAATTTTGGGTAACATCCGAACAAATACCACAAAGTAATAGGCAACCAACTTTATTGGCCGGGCTAGTTTGGGTCACCATTGTTCCTGAAGCATCACTATCTCCCCACTAACTATGTAGTTGTGTTATATCAATGGAATAATTGCAACACTCTTCCAAATTATCATGCAGCTTAACCTCAAAGGATTTCAGCAAAAAAAAGTAACTTGTTCCTGTAACATTAGGAAGTGCAAGTGTGCAAGTCTTAGATTCCACCCTTGGTCCTTTGTAGTTTTCTTGTTTTTGTTTCTATATCAGGTATAGTTCTCCATAAATTATATCTGCAATAGTAATAGTTTGCCTTCTTTTATTTAATCTCTTGATTTTTATCGCAGTCCATTTATTTGAGCAAAGGGTTGTGCATAATGTGTTGTTCATTTGAGCACAACGTATATATAATACTAGGGAAGTGGGCTTAGGGCATTTCCAACGCTGACCTGCAAATATCTCCGGTATATGTCTGTTTTTATGTCTCAACGTGGTACGGGGACATGATGTGGGAGGGAGCCATCCAATGCTAATCAGAAAGTATCCGGTTGGGAGGAGAAAAAATAGGTGGGGCCATGCACGTGGTGGGATATTTGTGATTTAATGTCCGGTTGGGAGGAGAGAGAGAAGAGGGAGCCCATGCATGTGGGGTTGGGAGAAGACAGAGAAAGAAGAGGGAGACCATGCATGTGATTGGTCAAGTGCATGTCTAGACTCCGACAAAGCCTCCTGATGTTTGTCTTTAGGATACCGGAATCCGTATGTCCGGACTGCTAAGCGGACATATATAGGTCCCTGTTGAATGACAAAAGTGATTCGCACACTATGGTTCGAATATATAGTGGAGATTTGAGAGTCCGCCTAGGAGATGCCCACGCTTGTGGCGCCAACGAGCGCCGCAACACGTGTGTGCGCCGGCCGAATAAAACTAGAAGTGCTCGCTCAATCGTCCAACTATTCTCTCTCTTTCCCTTAAAAAATTGTTGGTTTGCATTTTCTCTGTTGTTTCTCTCCGTTCAAAAAATAAAACCGACTATAGGTTTTAAAAAAAATTAAGATGTTCATAGACATACAAAATGCTCATGAATTTGAAAAGTTTGTAATTCAAAAAAGAGTTTGCATATTTAAAAAAAATTGACAGATTTGTAAAAAAATATCATGATTTTTTTCAAGTTCATGGATTTGAAAAAAATATGTAAAAAACACGAATTTTCTAAAATCTTTGTGAATTTAAAGAAAATCACTTATGTGAGAATGTTCATAGATTTTAAAAATTGTTCATGATTTTATTTTGTGATTATCAAAAAGCTCATTAATTTTCAAAAAGAAAAAGAAAAGAGAAAAATGAAGAAGAAAGAACAGAAGAAAAACTTGGAGAAAACACCAAGAAGAAAACCCAGTCAAAAGCTTCACAAAATCGGTTGGAAGAACCACGAACGCGACCGCTAGATGGGTCATCCTACTCACTACGAACGTCCTGAAATGGGGTTTACACTATAACCAACGCTGAATAGGAGTCTGAGACACCAAAGATGGGTACAAAGAGAGATAAAGAGCTGGGAAGAATGGAAGGCTATAACAAAAGCCTGTGACATTAAGGTGAGTACGGTAGCTGAAACCAATTTCTTGAGGGAGACAACGATGTAGTCATCAAACACTAATGCATTGGTCTGGTTTATCCTTAATAACCGGGGTGACCACGCGATTCAGATAGGGCCAAAGTTAGACAATACAATCCTCGATTCGGTGGTAGTAGCTAGTGGTGTCACAAGGACATATCACCCACTTTTTTGTTTTCACAGTGTATATTTCATTACTTATTAATGCATTTTGGCTCTATCTTATTATAATCTCAAGTGTGTGTGCATAGCTGCAGGTGCAACCTTAGCTCTTTCCTATTTCTTTTACTACTATAACCTATTTTGTTGATCCGATGAACGGAAACGATTTGCGATAACAAATACTTGCTGAAATTTCATTGCCAAGCATAATCACTTCCCGGATTCAATAAATCCAAGGGTATTTAGGGAAGATGGATATTATTACATCTGAAACTGGATTGAAGGTAATCACCCCCACCATATGCAACACCTCCTCATCTTCTTCCTCAACCCAGTCCAGCTCCTTGGCTTCTTCTTCCTTAAATATAGCGACATGCTCAACTTCTTCTTACTTAACTTGTGGGCATCAACGATGATGCCTTCGAGACCCCCGAGATCAACCTCCTTCATACCCTCAAGGAATGGTGGATGTCCCCTCAACACGTACATGCATCTGCTTCATTTGTGCACCAGGACAATAACTAGTGGCAAGAATTTGCTCATTTTGAGATGCGTCAATCCGCCGGTGAAAGGACATGAATGACTAAACCACGTACATGCGTCAGTTTTGAGTTGCTTCAATCGTGCCCTCCTCCCTAGGACTAATGCTGGGGGCAGAAGCCGGTGGCGGTGTGGGTCTTATCGTGGTCACCGTGAGGGTGCTCATGGGAGGAGTAGTTGGACGCATCTGTGGAGGTTGCACAAAAAGGGTAGCACATCTCCTCCATGAGCGAGAGCATGTTGCGGGGTGGAGAAAATGGGTTATGTTCATACAAACATGATTGGGAATTGCATCTTTGCTCAATTTAAAGTGCCAATTTCATCTACAACCAAACAATAGATATTGTACCACACCGCATTTCCTTTCCAAGGCTGAATTGTTATTGTCTCCGAATTTAATCCCTCCACCTCAATACATACATCCGAACAAAACCTTAAGTTTTTTGTGTTGGGACTAAACTTATTTGTTCAAAGAAAGGTGTGTCCCTTTTTCTAATACCCCTTCTTACTTCCTTTTGTCCAATTCGAGCAACCCTTCATGTATGTTTAGTCCATGCCCCATCTAGCCCTAGAAAATGTAGGTAGGAATTGGCTTGCTATTTTTTGGTCCATGAACCCACCATCCTCATTTAACTAGTTAGATGGCAAGAAGATGTGAAAGGAGCGAGTGGACCCTTACTGACAACCAAATTTTTGGTAACATCCAAACAAATACCACAAAGTGATAGGCAACCAACTTTATTGGTCGGGCTAGTTAGGGTCACCATTGTTCGTGAAACATCACTATCTCCCCACTAACTATGTAGTTATGTTATATCAATGGAATAATTGCAACACCCTTCCAAATTATCATCCAGCTTAACCTCAAACGATTTCAGCAAAAAATCAACTTGTTCCTATAACATTAGGAAGTGCAAGTGTGCAAGTCATTCCACCCTTGGTCCTTTGTAGTTTTCTTGTTTTTGTTTCTATATCAGGTATAGTTCTCCACAAATTATATCTGCAATAGTAATATTTTGCCTTCTTTTGTTTAATCTCTTGGTTTTTATCGCAGTCCATTTATTTGAGCAAAGGGTTGTGCACAATGTGTTGTTCATTTGAGCAAACGTATATATAATACTAGGGAAGTGGGCTTAGGGCATTTCCAATGCTGACCCGCAAATATCTCCGGTATATGTCTGTTTTTATGTCTCAACGTGGTATGGGGACATGATGCAGGAGGAAGCCATCCAATGCTAATCAGAAAGTATCCAGTTGGGAGGAGAAAAAATAGGTGGGGCCATGCACGTGGTGGGATATTTGTGATTTAATGTCCGGTTGGGAGGAGAGAGAGAAGAGGGAGCCCATGCATGTGGGGTTGGGAGGAGACAGAGAAAGAAGAGGGAGACCATGCATGTGATTGGTCAAGTGCATGTCTAGACTCCGACAAAGCCTCCCGATGTTTTTCTTCGGGATACCGGAATCCGTACGTCCGGACTACTAAGCGGACATATACAGGTCCCTGTTGAATGAAAAAAGTGATTCGCACACTATGGTCCGAATATATAGTGGAGATTTGAGAGTCCGCCTGGGAGATGCCCTAGAGACCTCATCAATGCTGGTGGCGCCAACTAGCGCCGCAACACGTGTGTGCGCCGGCCGAATAAAACTTGAAGCGCTCGCTCAACCGTCCAACTATTCTCTCGCTTTCCCTTAAAAAATTGTTGGTTTGATTTTTCTCTATTGTTACTCTCCGTTCAAAAAATAAAACCGACTATAGGTTTTTAAAATTTTAAAAATGTTCATAGACATACAAAATACTCATGAATTTGAAAAGTTTGTAATTCAAAAAAGAGTTTGCATATTTGAAAAAAATTCAAAGATTTGTAAAAAAATATCATGATTTTTTTAAAGTTCACGGATTTGAAAAAAATATGTAAAAAACATGAATTTTATAAAATCTTTGTGAATTTAAAGAAAATCACTAATGTGAGAATGTTCATAGATTTTAAAAATTGTTCACGGGTTTATTTTGTGATTATCAAAAAGCTCATTAATTTTAAAAAAGAAAAAGAAAAGAGAAAATGAAGAAGAAAGAACAGAAGAAAAACTAGCAGAAAACACCAAGAAGAAAACCCAGTCGAAAGCTTCACAAAACCGGTTGGAAGAACCACGAACGCGGTTGCTAGATGGGCCGTCCTACTCACTACGAACGTCCTGAAATGGGGTTTACACTATAACCAACGCTGAATTGCAGTCTGAGACACCAAAGATGGGTACAAAGAGAGATAAAGAGCAGGGAAGAATGGAAGGCTATGACAAAAGCCTGTGACATTAAGGTGAGTACGGTAGCTGAAACCAATTTCTTGAGGGAGACAACGATGCAGTCATCAAACACTCATGCGTTGGTCTGATTTATCCTTAATAACCGGGGTGACCATGCGATTCAGATAGGGCCAAAGTTAGACAATACAATCCTCACTTCGGTGGTAGTAGCTAGTGGTGTCACAAGGACATATCACCCACTTTTTTGTTTTCACAGTGTATATTTCATTACTTATTGATGCATTTTGGCTCTATCTTATTATAATCTCAAGTGTGTGTGCATAGCTGCAGGTGCAACCTTTGCTCTGTCCTATTTCTTTTACTACTATAACCTATTTTGTTGATCCGATGAACGGAAATGATTTGCGATAACAAATACTTGCTGACATTTCATTGCCAAGCTTAATCACTTCCTAGATTCAATAAATCCAAGGGTATTTAGGGAAGATGGATATTATTACATCTGAAACTGGATTGAAGGTAATCACCCCCCACCAGATGCAACACCTCATCTTCTTCCTCAACCCAGTCCACCTCCTTGGCTTCTTCTTCCTTAAATATAGCGACATGCTCAACTTCTTCTTAATTAACTTGCGGGCATCAGTGACGATGCCTTCGAGACCCCCGAGCTCAACCTCCTTCATACCCTCAAGGAATGGTGGTTGTCCCCTCAACACGTACATGCATCTGCTTCATTTGTGCACCCGGACAATAACTTGTGGCAAGAATTTGCTCATTTTGAGATGCGTCAATCCGTGGTGAAAGGATATGAATGAGTAAACCACGTACATGCATCAGTTTTGAGTTGCTTCAGTCATGCCCTCCTCCCTAGGACTAATGCTGGGGACAGAAGCCAGTGGCGGCGTGGGTCTTATCGTGGTCGCCATGAGGGTGCTCATGGGAGGAGTAGTTGGACGCATCTGTGGAGGTTGCACAAAAAGGGTAGCACATCTCCTCCATGAGCGAGAGCATGTTGCGGGGTGGAGAAAATGGGTTATGTTCATACAAACATGATTGGGTATTGCATCCTTACTCAATTTGAAGTACCAATTTCATCTACAGCCAAACAGTAGATATGGTACCACAACCCATTTCCTTTCCAAGGCTGAATTGTTATTGTCTCCGAATTTAATCCCTCCACCTCAATACAGACATCCGAACAAAACCTTGATTTTTGTGTGTTGGGGCTAAACTTATTTGTTCAAAGATAGGTGTGTCCCTTTTTCTATTACCCCTTCTTACTTCCTCTTGTCCAATTCGAGCAAACCTTCACATATGTTTAGTCCATGCCCCATCTAGCCCAAGAAAATGTAGGTAGGAATTGGCTTGCTATTTTTTGGTCCATGAACCCTCCGTCCTCATTTAACTAGTTAGATGGCAAGAATATGTGAAAGGAGCGAGTGGACCCTTACTGAAAAACATTTTTTTTAACATCCAAACAAATACCACAAAATGATAGGCAACCAACTTTATTGGCCGGGCTATTTTGGGTCACCATTGTTCGTGAAGCATCACTATCTCCCCACTAACTATGTAGTTGTGTTATATCAATGGAATAACTGCAACACTCTTCCAAATTATCATGCAGCTGAACCTCAAACAATTTCAGCAAAAAAAAGTAACTTGTTCCTGTAACATTAGGAAGTGCAAGTGTGCAAGTCTTAGATTCCACCCTTTGTCCTTTGTAGTTTTCTTGTTTTTGTTTCTATATCAGGTATAGTTCTCCACAAATTATATCTGCAATAGTAATATTTTGCCTTCTTTTGTTTAATCTCTTTTTTTATCACAGTCCATTTATTTGAGCAAAGGGTTATGCACAATGTGTTGTTCATTTGAGCACAACGTATATATAATACTAGGGAAGTGGGCTTAGGGCATTTCCAACGCTGACCCGCAAATATCTCTGGTATATGTCTGTTTTTATGTCTCAACGTGGTACGGGGACATGATGCGGGAGGGAACCATCCAATGCGACTCAGAAAGTATCCGGTTGGGAGGAGAGAAAATAGATGGGGACCATGCACGTGGTGGGATATTTGTGATTTAGTGTCTAGTTGGGAGGAGAAAGAGGAGAGGAAGACCATGCATGTGGGGTTGGGAGGAGACAGAGAAAGAAGAGGGAGACCATGCATGTGATTGGTCAAGTGCATGTCTAGACTCCGACAAAGCCTCCCGATGTTTGTCTTCGGGATACCGGAATCCGTATGTCCGGACTGCTAAGCTGACATATACAAGTCCCTGTTGAATGACCAAAGTGATTCGCACACTATGGTCCGAATATATAGTGGAGATTTGAGAGTTCGCCTAGGAGATGCCCTAGAGACCTCATCAACGCTTGTGGCGCCAACTAGCGCTGCAAGACGTGTGCGCCGGCCGAATAAAACTAATAGCGCTCGCTCAACCGTACAACTATTCTCTTGCTTTCCCTTAAAAAAATTGTTGGTTTGCTTTTTCTCTGTTGTTACTCTCCTTTCAAAAAATAAAACCGACTACAGGTTTTTAAAATTTAAAAAAATTTCATAGACATACATAATGCTCATGAATTTGAAAAGTTTGTAATTCAAAAAAGAGTTTGCATAGTTAAAAAAAAATCACAGATTTGTAAAAAAATATCATGATTTTTTAAAGTTCACAGATTTGAAAAAAATATGTAAAAAACAAGAATTTTGTAAAATCTTTGTGAATTTAAAGAAAATCACTAATGTGAGAATGTTCATATATTTTAAAAATTGTTCATGATTTTATTTTGTGATTATCAAAAAGCTCATTATTTTTTAAAAAGAAAAAGAAAAAGAGAAAAATGAAGAAGAAAGAACAGAAGAAAAACTAGCAGAAAACACCAAGAAGAAAACCCAGTCGAAAGCTTCACAAAACCGGTTGGAAGAACCACGAACGCGGCCGCTAGATGGGTCGTCTTACTCACTACGAACATCCTGAAATGGGGTTTACACTATAACCAACGCTAAATAGGAGTCGGGGCTGGCTTGCCCATTACAGACATGGATATCGGTATGTATAAGAGGCCCATACCTAATCAATTCTATGTATTAAAAAAAGAAGGAAAAATAATTGCCCATGGATGCAAATCCGAAGGCAAATGAAAAGGTATCAAAAATCTACAATGTTTCAGTCACATGAAATACTATTATTTTGAAACAGCAAGTCTGCTAGTGATTTTCATTTAAAAAACGCCAACAGTTTTACAAAGTCAATAACCAGAATAAAAATCGAAAGAAAAATACGTCAGCCTACCCAACCAGAGGCTACCCAGGCCACCAGCAGGCTAACATCTAAAAACATCAGTCAGCCAACCATGTGGGCCTCACTCACTTTCCAGTTCTAGAACAGACAAAATAAATAGCAGTATCAATTGCAGCACAATACTCAAGCATTCGAACACAAATATTGTATGCTTTCTCATCAGTGCCAGCGGAACACCGCAAAGTCATTTTGCATGTTAACATCATGTATCGATAGATCCTGCACCGGTCGTTCATCCCATGATTCGTGATAGCCGTGGCCCACGAACCGGTATTTCAAATGTATACTATGTGGCGCGTTTCGTATTCATATTAATTCTATTCGTTGTCCTGGTCCTACCCCCACCTGGTCCACTTTGGGAATGAGGATAATTGCAGTATGATTGATGTTAGCTGGCATGTTACCTGTATCAAAAAATAACTTGACACCAACGATAACTTCTTTCTTTATCGTCCCCCAGTTTCTGTGATAAAACCTGTCTAGAAACCCGTCAGTACCTAGAGCCTTCAAAGGGCCAATCTGAAACAGGGCATCTGATATTTCTTTGTCAGAGAATTCTTTATAGAGGGCTGATACGTCTCCAACGTATCTATAATTTTTGATTGTTCCATGCTATTATATTATCTATTTTGGATGTTTTATATGCATTAATATGCTATTTTATATTATTTTTTGGACTAACTTATTAACCCAGAGCCCAGTGCCAGTTTCTGTTTTTTCCTTGTTTTTGAGTTTCATAGAAAAGGAATATCAAACGGACTCCAACCAGAATAAAACTTTACAATGATTTTCTTGGACCAGAAGACACCTACGAGACTTGGAGATGAAGTCAAAAGACCCACGAGGCGACGACAAGCCGTAGGGGCGGGCCCTAGGAGGGGGGGGCGCCCCCTGGCTTGTGAGCCCCTTGGGTGTCCACCGACCTTCCTCTCAACTCTATAAATCCTCAAATATTCCATTATCAACAGAAGCATCCACGAAAATACTTTTCCGCCGCCGCAACCTTCTGTTCTCATGAGATCCCATCTTGGGGCCTTTTTCGGTTATCTGCCGGAGGGGGATTCTATCACGAAGGGCATCTACATCAAACATATTGCCCTTTCGATGAAGCGTGAGTAGTTTACCTGAGACCTACAGGTCCATAGCTAGTAGCTAGATGACTTCTTCTCTCTCTATGATCTTCAATACCATGTTCTCCTTGATGTTCTTGGAGTTTTATTCGATGTAATATTCTTTTGCGGTGTGTTTGTCGAGATCCGATGAATTGTGGATTTATGATCAGATTATCTATGAATATTATTTGAATCTTCTCTGAATTCTTATATGCATGATTTGATATCTTTGTATTTCTCTTCGAATTATCGGTTTGGTTTGGCCAACTAGATTGGTTTTTTATTGCAATGGGAGAGGTGCTTAGTTTTGGGTTCAATCTTGCGGTGTCCTCACCCAGTGACATAGTAGGGGTAGCAAGGCATGTATTGTATTGTTGCCATCAAGGATATAAAGATGGGGTTTTCATCATATTGCTTGAGTTTATCCCTCTACATCATGTCATCTTACTTAAGGCATTACTCCGTTCTTTATGAACTTAATACTCTAGATGCATGCTGGATAGCGGTCGATGTGTGGAGTAATAGTAGTAGATGCAGAATCATTTCGGTCTACTTGACACGGACGTGGTGCCTATATGCATAATCATTGCCTTGGATATCATCATAACTTTGCGCTTTTCTATCAGTTACTCGACAGTAATTTGTTCACCCACCATATTATTTTCCTTCAAGAGAGAAGCCTCTAGTGAAACCTATGGCCCCCGGGTCTATTTTCTATTATATATTTTCAGATCTATAAATAAAAAAAAACAAAAATACCTTGCTGCAATTTATTTACTTTTATTTAGTTTTATGTTTTAGTAATCTTTTATATCTATCTCTATCAGATCTCACCATTGCAATTGACCGTGAAGGGATTGGCAACCCCTTTATCGCGTTGGGTGCAAGTGTTTGATTGTTTGTGCAGGTGCATAGATTGGAGACTTGCTTGTACCTCCTACTGGATTGATACCTTGGTTCTCTAACTGAGGGAAATACTTATCTCTACTTTGCTGCATCACCCTTTCCTCTTCAAGGGAAAAACTAACACAAGCTCAAGAAGTAGCAGGAAGAATTTCTAGCACCATTGCCGGGGAGGTCTACATCAAGCCTACCAAGTACCCATCATAAACTCTCATCTCTTGCATTACATTATTCGCCAGTTGCCTCTCGTTTTCCTCTCCCCCACTTCTAAAATGATTTTCAGAAAAATACAAAAAGATTTGCCTTTTTATTCGCCCTTTTTCCGTTCGTCTTTTCGTTTGCTTTTTGGTTGCTTGTGTGATAGATTGCTTGTTTTTCCATCATGGCTAGCTCCTCTATCGTAATCGATACCCCAAAAAATGAGGTTCTTAATTTTAAACAAAGGGGTGGGGAGAATCTAAAAGATGCTTGGTATAGAATTTGCAATGCTCAAAATAGATCAACTCATAAGCAATCTACTACCGTTCTTATTCAAAAAAATTATGTGTGTGTGACTACTTGGTATAGATATGTGCTAGATACCATTACTGGGGGAAATTTCTTGGGTAGTCACACTATGGATGCTTACAATGCTATGTTGAATCTAGTAGGATCTCCACCGCTTATGGTTAATGAAACGGTTTTAACTTTGGAACATGTGATGCAACGGCTTGATATTATTGAAAATAAAATCCCCACCATAGAACTATTTGAGAGTTTGGATAAAAAGTTCCATAATCACATTACTCAACTTGGATCGAAGGTGGGGGTTACTTTGAAGAACTTTAAGGAAAAGGAACCCATAGTTAATGGGAAAATTGATCAAGATTCCTCTAGAATTGATAAATTAGAAGATACTATTACCAACTTGGATTCCGCTTTTGCCGCTGTTAAAACTACTCCAAAACTTCCTCCTATTAAAACTACCAAGTTTAATTATGTTCCTAAAAATAAGGGTGATTCTTCTAGTAAAGAACACGGAGATCTTAAGATGATAAGTGTTCACCCCCAACTTTCTCAATATTATTAAGGAACCGATTGCTACTAGTGAATTTCTTGATTTCCTGCCTAGGAGTGTGATTATTGATAAAACCAAAGAATCTCCTAGAGGGTGTAAGTATGCAATCGAGGAATTGCATACCAAAGATGACAATACCTAGATCTATTGCAATATGCCTAGCTAGGGGCGTTAAACAACAACGCTTGTTGGGAGGCAACCCAATTTTTATTTTTATTTTGTTTTGCTACTGTTATTGAATAAAATACACATTATTACCTTTGTAGTAAATTTTTTTGGTGTTTTAATTAGTGTTTGAGCCAAGTAAGACCTTTGGGATGGCTTACGGTGATAGTTGATTTGATCTTGCTGAAAAACAGAAACTTTTGCATCCAGTTGCAGAATTTTAATAATTCACAGAAGAGAAGAAAAACTCTGAATTTTTTACACAAGATTGATATACAATTTTAATATGTTGTCATATTTCTTAAGAATTTTTGGAGTTATATAAGTATTAGAACAATTCGGATCTTCACAGACTGTTCTGTTTTTGACAGATTCTGTTTTCTATGTGTTGTTTGCTTATTTTGATGAATCTATGGGTAGTATCGGGGGGTATGAACCATGGAGAAGTTGTAATACAGTAGATATTACACCAATATAAATAAAGAATGAGTTCACAACTTTACCAAAGTGGTGATTTATTTTTCTTATACTAACGGATCTCATGAGTTTTCTGTTGAGTTTTGTGTTGTGAAGTTTTCAAGTTTTGGGTAAAGATTTGATGGACTATGGAATAAGGAGTGGCAAGAGCCTAATCTTGGGGATTCCCAAGGAACCCCAAGGTAATATTCAAGGACAACCAAGATCCTAAGCTTGGGGATTCCCTGGAAGGCATCCCCTCTTTCGTCTTCAATCCATCGGTAAATTTACTTAAGGCTATATTTTTATTCACCACATGATATGTGTTTTGCTTGGAGCGTCTTGTATGATATGAGTCTTTGCTTTTTAGTTTGCCACAATCATACTTGTTGTACACATCTTTTTAGAGGGACACGCATGAATCATGAATTTATTAGAATACTCAATGTGCTTCACTTATATCTTTTGAGCTAGGCAATATGCTTTAGTGCTTCACTTATATCTTTTTAGAGCACGGCGGTGGTTTTATTTGATAGAAATTGCTGAACTCTCTTGCTTCGCTTATATTATTTTGAGAGTCTCTAAACAGCATGGTAATTTTCTTAGGTTATGAATTTAGTCCTAATATGATGGGCATCCAAGAGGGATATAATAAAAACTTTCATATAAAGTGCATTGAATACTATGTGAAGTTTGATTCCTTATGATTGTTTTGAGATATAAAGATGATGATATTAGAGTCATGCTAGTGAGTAATTGTGGATTGGTAGAAATACTTGTGTTAAAGTTTGTGATTCCCGTAGCATGCACGTATGGTGAACCGTTATGTGATGAAGTCGGAGCATGATTTATTTATTTATTGTCTTCCTTATGAGTGGCGGTCAGAGACGAGCGATGGTCTTTTCCTACCAATCTATCCCTCTAGGAGCATGCGTGTAGTACTTTGTTTCGATGACTAATAAATTTTTGCAATAAGTATGTGAGTTCTTTATGACTAATGTTGAGTCCATGGATTATACGCACTCTCACCCTTCCACCATTGCTAGCCTCTCTAGTACCGCGCAACTTTCGCCGGTGCATTACACCCACCATATACCTTCCTTAAAACAGCCACCATACCTACCTATTATGGCATTTCCATAGCCATTCTGAGATATATTGCCATGCAACTTCCACCGTTCCGTTTATTATGACACGCTTCATCATTGTCATATTGCTTTGCATGATCATGTAGTTGACATCGTATTTGTGGCAAAGCCACCATTCATATTTTTTATACATGTCACTCTTGAGTCATTGCACATCTCAGTACACCGCTGGAGGCATTCATATAGAGTCATATATTTGTTCTAAGTATCGAGTTGTAATTCTTGAGTTGTAAGTAAATAAAAGTGTGATGATCATCATTATTGGAGCATTGTTCCATGTGAGGAAAGGATGATGGAGACTATGATTCCCCCACAAGTCGGGATGAGACTCCGGACGAAAAATAAAATAAAATAAAGAGGCCAAAGAGCCCAAAATAAAAAAATGAGAGAAAAGAGAGAAGGGGCAATGCTACTATCCTTTTTCCACACGTGTGCTTCAAAGTAGCACCATGATCTTCATGGTAGAGAGTCTCGTATTTTGTCACTTTCATATATACTAGTGGGAAATTTTCATTATAGAACTTGGCTTGTATATTCCAATGATGGGCTTCCTCAAATTGCCCTAGGTCTTCGTGAGCAAGCGAGTTGGATGCACACCCACTTAGTTTCTTTTTGAGCTTTCATACACTTATATCTCTAGTGCATCCATTGCATGGCAATCCCTACTCACTCACATTGATATCTATTGATGGACATTTCCATAGCCCGTTGATACGCCTAGTTGATGTGAGACTATCTCCTTCTTTTTGTCTTCGCCACAACCACCATATTCTATTCCGCCTATAGTGCTATATCCATGGCTCACGCTCATGTATTGCGTGAAAGTTGAAAAAGTTTGAGAACATCAAAAGTATGAAACAATTGCTTGGCTTGTCATCGTGGTTGTGCATGATTTAATACTTTGTGTGATGAAGATGGAGCATAGCTAGAGTATATGATTTTGTAGGGATAACTTTCTTTGGCCATGTTATTTTGAGAAGACATGATTGCTTTATTAGTATGCTTGAAGTATTATTGTTTTTATGTCAATATTAAACTTTTGTTTTAAATATTATGGATCTGAATATTCATGCTACAATAAAGAAAATTACATGGATAAATATGTTAGGTAGCATTCCACATCAAAAATTCTGTTTTTATCATTTACCTACTCGAGGACGAGCAAGAATTAAGCTTGGGGATGCTTGATACGTCTCCAACGTATCTATAATTTTTTATTGTTCCATGCTATTATATTACCTATTTTGGATGTTTTATATGCATTAATATGCTATTTTATATTATTTTTTGGACTAACTTATTAACCCAGAGCCCAGTGCCAGTTTTTGTTTTTTCCTTGTTTTTGAGTTTCGCAGAAAAGGAATATCCAACGGAATAAAACTTTACGATGATTTTTCTTGGACCAGAAGACACCTACGAGACTTGGAGATGAAGTCAGAAGACCCACGAGGCGACGACAAACCGTAGGGGCGCGCCCTTGGGGGCGCCCCTGGCTTGTGGGCCCCTCGGGAGTCCACCGACCTCCCTCTCAGCTCTATAAATCCTCAAATATTCCATTATCAACAGAAGCATCCACGAAAATACTTTTCCGCTGCCACAACCTTCTGTTCCCGTGAGATCCCATCTTGGGGCCTTTTCCGGCGATCTGCCGGAGGGGGATTCGATCACAGAGGGCATCTACATCAATCCTTTTGCCCTTCCGATGAAGCATGAGTAGTTTACCTCAGACCTACGGGTCCATAGCTAGTAGCTAGATGGATTCTTCTCTCTCTATGATCTTCAATACCATGTTCTCCTCGATGTTCTTGGAGTTCTATCCGATGTAATATTCTTTTGCGGTGTGTTTGTCGAGATCCGATGAATTGTGGATTTATGATCAGATTATCTATGAATATTATTTGAATCTTCTCTGAATTCTTATATGCATGATTTGATATCTTTGTATTTCTCTTTGAATTATCGGTTTGGTTTGGCCAACTAGATTGGTTTTTTCTTGCAATGGGAGAGGTGCTTAGTTTTGGGTTCAATCTTGCGGTGTCCTCACCCAGTGACATAGTAGGGTTAGCGAGGCACGTATTGTATTGTTGCCATCAAGGATAAAAAGATGGGGTTTTCATCATATTGCTTGAGTTTATCCCTCTACATCATGTCATCTTACTTAAGGCGTTACTCCGTTCTTTATGAACTTAATACTCTAGATGCATGTTGGATAGCGGTCGATGTGTGGAGTAATAGTAGTAGATGCAGAATCATTTCGGTCTACTTGACACGGACATGATGCCTATATGCATAATCATTGCCTTGCATATCGTCATAACTTTGCACTTTTCTATCAATTGCTCGATAGTAATTTGTTCACCCACCGTATTATTTTCCTTCAAGAGAGAAGCCTCTAGTGAAACATATGGCCCCCGGGTCTATTTTCCATTATATATTTTCAGATCTATAAACCAAAAAAAAACAAAAAATACCTTTCTTCAATTTATTTACTTTTATTTAGTTTTACGTTTTAGTAATCTTTTATATCTATCTCTATCAGATCTCACCATTGCAATTGACCGTGAAAGGATTGACAACCCCTTTATCGCGCTGGGTGCAAGTGTTTGATTGTTTGTGCAGGTGCATAGATTGGAGACTTGCTTGTACCTCCTACTGGATTGATACCTTAGTTCTCTAACTGAGGGAAATACTTATCTCTACTTTGCTGCATCACCATTTCCTCTTCAAGGGAAAAACCAACGCAAGCTCAAGAAGTAGCAAGGGCTTCATTCATATCCTCAAAGACCATTTTTCTCAAACAAGTTAACAATGTCGCTTGGATTCAAATTAGGATCCTGTGAGAAGAGGTCCTGAAAGAATAGAGTGGTCATCCTTTCCAGCTCGGTCTGAGAGGAGACCCAACTTCCATTAGCCTTTTGAAGTTTAATGATTTTTTTCTTTTTTGCAGGCCAAACAGCTTCCTGATGGAAGAACTACTTGTTTCAATACCCCTTTTTCAGCCAACTAACTCTGGACCGTTGCAACCATAGCATTTCCTCCTTATATAAGAGTTCATTTAATTTGTCTGAAATCTGCCTCACCTAATTACTGTCCACCCCATGCAACAATAGATTGTTTAGTTCAGATCGAACCGCTTCAAGTTCACAAAGAATGTTGCCAAACTTGTGGCTGCTCCAAGCTTGTAAAGGCTGCATCACACTTCCTAAGGAGACCTGGATAGCACCAAGGTCACTCTTGTCACCCGCTGCTGCCCAAGCTTGTTCAATGATTTCGGTCAGATCAGATGTTCTTTTCCAAAATAGCTCGTACTACCTACATCTCTTCTTACTCTGGACTAATTATTCTGCTTTGAGACCGACAAGCAACACACAATGGTCCGATCAAGAGGAAACTATGTGCTCAACGGATGCATCTTGAAACATATCCCTCCAATTATTGTTCGCCATCACACGATCGAGCCTGACTTCGACATTCTTTCTCCCTTCCCTTTTATTGTCATAAGTGAATGGTACTCTAAATCCTAGGTCGGTCAACTCACACCCATCCAAGGCATCTCTGAATGTCCCCATTTGCCATGCAGCACGACGGTTCAACGAGAAATGTTCGAACTGCCATAATGCTTCATTGAAATCTCCCATCATTGTCCAAGGGAGGGCGGATTTAGCTTTGAGTTGACGGAGAATATACCACACGAGGTGATGGTGTCCTGGATAAGGGGGTACTAACCTACTCGGTCCATGATCCTCGGGTTGGGCCGACGGGCCCTCATTCATGGTCAAGATGGACTCCGGAGGCTGTACGCAGGAGGCGTGATCAAGACTACCTCCACCGGAGACTTGACGTATACTCCAAGATCTCTCCTGCCGCCTTGCTCCTAGATACCGACCTTATAACCCTAGATACCCTCCCTGGCGTGTATATAAGACATAGGGTTTAGCCTATAGAGGGAACATCCACGCAAAATCGTTCACCTAGCCCTAGAGTTAGACCACACATTGCGATCTCGAGGTAGATCAACTCTGTACTTGATACATCTTCATCAATATAAACAAGAGCAGGACGTAGGGTTTTACCTCCATCAAGAGGGCCCCAACCTGGGTAAACATCATCTCCTTCGTTCCTGTTACCCTCGATCCGAGATCCACAGCTCGGCACCCCCTACCTGAGGTCTGCTGGTTTTGACACCGACACTCGTGCTTCCATTGAGAGTCCCACTGTGTGATCGACAAAAAGATCGATGGGATCACCGGTCAACGGCCCCGAACTTGTAGTGTTCGCTCGCGCGCTCGAAGTTTTGGTCACCAAAATGCCTCCACGTAAAGTTGAGGTGAAACATAACCCTTCGCTGGTTCCCGCGGGGAATTCCCCCAAGGACGAGGGGCTGAGATACTTCATGGAAAGTGAGTCAAACAGCGGACTACCAGAAGCGGCCGAGGAGGCCGACCTCTAGATTAGTTTGGCCGACTCGACGGCCACGAATTCGACATCGGATGAGAAGAACGGGGTTTCAAACCCATGATCTTTAGAGATCAGAACTCATCCGTTAACATAACACATAGAGTATCACCCCGATAACTCTGGTGCGCGTGACATCTGGGATCTTGCCTATGTGTAGCAACTCCCCGACGAATCAATCAGGCAGTACTGGGCTAGATTCTTGTCTATCAAAAAACAAGATATCGCATTACCTGGACTCCGACATAATTGTTGCTTTCCAGTGCGGATACAAGGATAAAGGCGTCTCAAATGCCCTTGCTCGTCACTACGTTCAAACACTCCCAGAATTATCCGAACTAGTGTCTCGATTCTGCGCCATTGAAGATGCCTGGCTCGCCGAGGAAAACACGGATTTGATCTGTGAAGATCATGTGAGACATCATGAATCAATACCTCGGCATGGGCCTCGGAAGCGGAACACCCCGGGCGAACGACCTCGGAAGAAGAAGAAATCCTCTAGTCTCCCCGGGACAACCCTTGACAGCTTTCTGGATAAGCCATGTCTGATCCACACTATCCTCATCAACTCATGCCCAACCCACAGCCTTCGCGACTGTTGGGTGTTGAGGCAAGTAGCAAAAGGGTGACCCGCCGTCCTGGCAGGTACCTCCTACCATGCTGAACAAACTTCAGACGAGGATGACGTCTTGATGATCTACGAGACCTTTGCGTCCAACAGCCAGCATAAACAGGCCCTGCGAGAAATCAATTCCGTTCGGCAGGTGGCGACCCAGGGTGCGTGGATAGACACGCCAATCACCTTCGATCACAATGACCAGCCGAAGTCAACCCCAAACAAGTGCCCTTCCGCTCTGGTCCTCAACCCGATTGTGGGCAGCTGCCGACTTCAGAAGGTCCTTATGGGCGGAGGCAACAGCCTATATTTAATATACGCAAATACTCTGGATAAGATGCACGTCGATAAATCGCGCATAGAACAGAGTTGCACCACCTTTAAAGGTATAGTCCCCGGACGAGAGACACGCTACAGTGGAAAAATAACCCTGGACATGGTCTTTGGAGCAACGGATAATTACCGCCCCGAAAAAGTCACGTTTCACATCGCTCCTTTCAAGAGCGGATATCATGCCCTTCTCGGACGGGCCGCCTTCTCTAAATTCCAAGCGGTACCGCACTACAACTACATGAATCTTAAAATCACTACTGCAGGATGCTGCTAACGCGACACTACAATCAGAGACCCTTCGACGAAACTGTGTGCGATGCATTAATTGCAAATGGTGATGTAAAAAAACCGTCAAAAAAGATGCAAAACATTTGCGATGGTGGATACATCAAACTCGGTTCAGATTTTAGTTGCGTGTGCAATGCGGGGCATCAGGTTCAGTTCAATGAATTGTTTGCAATGAGGCAGAAGAACAGAAAAGGGCAGCCAGATGAAGGGGTGTGCGATATACGGCATACAGTTCACTCGGATTAACTATTTGTGATTAGGCAACACAACAGAAACGGTTAGCCAGATCAAGGTGTCTGCGATTGACGGCATACACTTCAGACGGATGAACTGTTTGCGATTAGGCAACACAACAAAAACGGTCAGCCAGATCAAGGTGTTTGCGACTGACGGGCATACACTTCACACGGATGAACTATTTGCGATTAGCCAGAACAAACAGAAATAGTTAGACAGATCAACATGTGTGCGCTAGACGGACACACATTCTAATTAAAAGAAGCGTGTGCGATGGTAATAACGAGCGCGCACGGTTGATGGAACAAGACGTGTGCTGGCATCGCCTATTGCGGTGCACCCTATGGTGCAAACACCACGTACGCGGCCGAGAACGCGTGACCACGTTACGCCATCCGGGAATAGTGCCGCACTTAGAAATTATAGAACCGTCAATAAATTTTGAGCCTGTGTCCCGCCACATTCCAAATTACTACCACGCCATATTTAATTGCAAACCTGTTCACACCGATCAAAACCTAAACGGTTTCCCACTTTGGAGCGTATTAGTACTTGGTTATAAATACTACCTACTCCAAGATGACTGCACATTCCTCCTCAACTCCTCATCCACAAAAACAAACAAGTCATTCATCGCCGTTCCCTTACGTCTGCCATGGCCCGCATGAGTTCTGGGTTGAGAGATTACTACCAGGGAGAGGCGAACATGGAAGCGAAAGCACAAGAGATGTCTCGCCTCGCCGCGAAAGCAGCCGACATGTCCCGCCCCGCCGCGCTGTCGATTTAGCAGACTGGTCCGGCCGCGCAGCGGAAGCAGCAGAGATGTCCCGCCGCGCCTCGAATGCAGTAGAGATGTCCTCCCGCGCCTCGCCGGCCTGGGAAAATGTCTCGGGGGCAGGCGAGGACTCTCACAGGCACATGCGCGCTATGCTCGATGACCTGATGGGTCGGATCTCCGACTGGATGAAGCTGCAGGATGAGATGAATGCCTTGTTCGAAAATGCTACCAGTGTCATCTGGGGACTAGGGAGGACAAGGCGAAGCTCCGCACCGAGCACGACCTTCTGAGGGCGAAGATTGCCGGGACGACGAAGCGGCACGAGGAGACCACTGCCTTGTTGAAGAGGACGGGCATCATCGTCAAGAAACTTATGGACGAGAATGCCATGCTCCGCATCGAGCGCAAAAGGCTGGTGGAGGAATCCGTGGATGCTCTCAAGCAGTGTATTGAGGACACGAAAGAGCTCATCGCCGCTCGCCGCGAGAACTAGTCTCCGCGACCTGCAGCAACGCATCAAGAAAGTAGAGATCAGCAAGCCAGATCGTTGTCTGCGTCTTCCTTCTTCTTTTGCCCTTCTGTATTTCGGGCGTTGCTGCATGTGGCTTTTTTAATTATCTTCCTAAATATGTAAGACAATTATTATCCACTGTCATCGTCCTTATATTTATCAGTCTTGCTATAAGTCACAGTCGATGCTTGATGTCTACTACACAACTTGTTCTTGTAGACTCGTGTTGGGCCTCCAAGCGTAGAGTTTTGTAGGACAGTAGCAAATTTCCCTCAAGTGGATGACCTAAGGTTTATCAATCCGTGGGAGGTGTAGGATGAAGATGGCCTCTCGCAAACAACCCTGCAACCAAATAATAAAAAGTCTCTTGTGTCCCCAACACACCAAATACAATGGTAAATTGTATAGGTGCACTAGTTCGGCGAAGAGATGGTGATACAAGTGTAGTAATGATAGTAGATATTGATTTTTGGAATAGGAACAATAAAAAATAGCAAGGTAGCAATTGATAAAATGGAGCACAAACGGTATTGCAATGCTTGAAAATGAGGCCTAGGGTCCGTACTTTCGCTAGTGCAATCTCTCAACAATGCTAATATAATTGGATCACATAACCATCCCTCAACGTGCAACGAAGAATCACTCCAAAGTTCCTATCTAGCGGAGAACATAAGAAGAAATTGTTTGTAGCTATTCTTTCCAATCGATCTATCCAAGAGTTCGTACTAAAATAACACCAAGTTATTCTTTCTGATCGATCTATCAAGAGTTCGTACTAAAATAACACCAAGTTATTCTTTCCGATCGATCTATCAAGAGTTCATACTAAAATAACACCAAAACAAATTCAGATTCATAATACTCAATACAACACAAAGAACCTCAAAGAGTGCCCCAAGATTTCTACCGGAGAAATAAAGACGAGAACGTGCATCAACCCCTATGCATAGATTACCCCAATGTCACCTCGGGAATCCGCAAGTTGAGTGCCAAAACACATATCAAGTGAATCAATATAATACCCCATTGTCACCATGGGTATTCATATGCGAGACATATATCAAGTGCTCTCAAATCCATAAAAATATTCAATCCGATAAGAACAAAATCTCAAAGGGAAAACTCAATTCATCATAACAAGATAGAGAGGGGAAAACACCATATGATCCAACTATATTAACAAAGCCCGCGATACATCAAGATCATGCCATCTCAAGAACACGAGAGAGAGAGAATAAACACATAGCTACTGGTACAAACCCTCAGCCTCGAGGGTGAACTACTCCCTCATCATCATGGTGGCCGCCGGGATGATGAAGATGGCCACCGGTGATGATTTGGAGTGGCTACAGAGGCTTGCGGCGGCGGAACTTCTGATCTAGGGTTATTTCTGGGGGTTTCTGTATTTATAGGATTTTTCAACATTGGAATCACACGAAGATGGGCCTCGAGGTGACCACAACCCACCAGGGCGAGCCAGGCCCCTCTGGCGCGCCCTGGTGGGTTGTGCCCACCTCATGGCTCTTCTGGCCCTCCCATGAAGCTTCTAGTGCCTCTTTTGTTCCAAAAAAATTTGTCCAAAAGTTTTGTTGCATTTGGAGAACTTTTATTTCTGCACAAAAAACAACACCACGGTAGTTCTGCTGAAAACAGCGTCAGTCCGGGTTAGTTCCATCCAAATCATAGCAAAACCATATAGAATTGTTGTAAACATGGCATGAATAATTCATAAATTATAGATACGTTGGAGACCTATCAATGCTATATAGGTCCGTCGAATCTTACATCAAGATCCGTGCAAAACTTTCTTTTTAGATTTTCCTTTTTCTCTCTTAAATCACAGTCGAGTGAGACATAGCCACGCCATTAAACAGGGGATCGGGCGCCATTAATGGAGACGTTGGGAGAGAGGTGGGCGGCTGATAGAGGTCAAAGGGCTCTCCTCCCGATAAGCACGCGCAGGGGTCTGATCGCACGCCTCCCGTACTCAAATAGCTACCCCGCACGGCACCTCCTAGCCAATAAAAAAAGGGGACGCGTGGCGGCACGTAAATGGTAAGTAGAGCGCCCACAATTTCAATAATATTTGCGTTTCCGATTGTAACGTGACAGCACTTGTTCCAAAATGACTTTGTTGATTGTTAATGTGTGCGCCTTCGCAAATCGGATAAAAAATTTACCATAGCAAGTTGGTGCCATGTCATGACACCATGCCAAGTTTCATGATTTTCAGGCGAGTTTTGGATTTATGAAATTTTAAAACCAAGTTTCTCGATGTTTCCGGCCGAGCCAACACGCCCAGATGTTTGAATTCCATTCCTCTTTCTTGTATGGGACCTAGAAATTCGCCCAGGTACACATAAATGATTTTTCAACTAACTTTGGCGCACCGGAGCATGTGCTTGTAGTTCAATTTTGAATTATGTGCATTAAATGCCTGGAAACTCAATTAATGTATAAAAAAGGCCAAACGAACCCGGAATAATTCCAAAATTTAGCACGAAACTCCTATTGGTCTAAGCTGCATGTGTAAAAAAATCAAGGCGGGAGAAGGCAGTGTATGTCGTTTCGCACACGGAGGTGACTGATGACCCACAAGTATAGGGGATCTATCATAGTCCTTTCGATAAGTAAGAGTGTCGAACCCAACGAGGAGCAGAAGGAAATGACAAGCGGTTTTCAGCAAGGTATTCTCTGCAAGCACTGAAATTATCAGTAACAGATAGTTGTGTGATAAGATAATTCGTAACGGATAACAAGTAACAAAAGTAACTATGGTGCAGCAAGGTGGCCCAATCCTTTTTGTAGCAAAGGACAAGCCTGGACGAACTCTTATATAAGGCAAAGCGCTCTCGAGGACACATGTGAATTGTTGTCAAGCTAGTTTTCATCATGCTCATATGATTCACGTTCATTACTTTAATAATTTGATATGTGGGTGGACCGGTGCTTGGGTGCTGCCCTTCCTTGGACAAGCCTCCCACTTATGATCAACCCCTCTCACAGGCATCCGCAACTATGAAAGAAGAATTAAGATAAATCTAACCATAGCATGAAACATATGGATCCAAATCAGCCCCTTACGAAGCAACGCATAAACTAGGATTTAAGCTTCTGTCACTCTAGCAACCCATCATCTACTTATTACTTCCCAATGCCTTCCCCTAGGCCCAAATCATGGTGAAGTGTCATCTAGTCGACGTTCACATAACACCACTAGAGGAAAGACAACATACATCTCATCAAAATATCGAACGAATACCAAATTCACATGATTACTTATAACAAGACTTCTCCCATGTCCTCAGGAACGAACGTAACTACTCACAAAGCATATTCATGTTCATAATCAGAGGAGTATTAATTATCATTAAGGATCTGAACATATGATCTTCCACCTGATAAACCAACTAGCATCAACTACAAGGAGTAATCAACACTACTAGCAACCCACAGGTACCAATCTGAGGTTTTGAGACAAAGATCGGATACAAGAGATGAACTAGGGTTTGAGAGGAGATGGTGCTGGTGAAGATGTTGATGGAGATTGACCCCCTCTCGATGAGAGGATCGTTGGTGATGACGATGGCTTCGATTTCCCCCTCCCGGAGGGAAGTTTCCCCTGCAGAACAGCTCCGCCGGAGCCCTAGATTGGTTATGCCAAAGTTCCGCCTCGAGACGGCAGCGCTTCGTCCTGAAAGTTTCCTTCTGATTTTTTTCAGGTCAAAACACACCATATAGCAGAAGATGGGCATCGGGGGCCTGCCAGGTGGCCCACAAGGCAGGGGGCGCGCCCTCCACCCTTGTGGATGGCTGGTGGCCCCCCTCTGGTGCTTTCTTCGCCCAATATTTTTAATTAATTCCAAAATGACTCTCCGTGAAGTTTCAGGACTTTTGTAGCTGTGCAGAATAGATCTCTAATATTTGCTCCTTTTCCAGCCCAGAATTCCAGCTGCCGGCATTCTCCCTCTTGATGTAAACCTTGTAAAATAAGAGAGAAAAGGCATAAGTATTGTGCCATAATGTGTAATAACAGCCCATAATGAAATAAATATCAACATAAAAGCATGATGCAAAATGGACGTATCAACTCCCCCAAGCTTAGACCTCGCTTGTCCTCAAGCTAAAGCCGAAATCAAAAAATATGTCCACATGTTTAGAGATAGAGGTGTCGATAAAATAAAATACGGACATGAGGGCATCATGATCATCTTTAGAGCAGCAACATATATTGTCATATAATTTCTTATGCCAAAGTAATAATTTGTTCACAAGGTAAAGTATGAATCAAGAACTTCATTGAAAACCAACAAACTATGATCTCAGTCATTGAAGCAATTGCAATTTATCATAACATCGGAAAGAGTCAATTTAAGAGCTTTTCAGCAAGTCCACATACTCAACTATCATTTAGTCTTTCACAATTGCTAACACTCACGCGATACTTATGGGTTCAAAGCTTCAGTCGGACACAGAGAAAGATAGGGGCTTATAGTTTCGCCTCCCAACCTTTTACCTCAAGGGTAATGTCAAGAATAATACTTTATGATGACCTACATCCGAGTGGATATATATATCTGGATCTTTCTCCAACACATAGTGCTTGCCAAAAGGAAAAAAGTGTAAAAAGGAAAGGTGAGGATCACCATGACTCTTGTATAAGGGTAGAAGATAAAAGTAAAAGATAGGCCCTTCGCAGAGGGAAGCAGAGGTTGCCATGCACTTTTATGGTTGGATGCACAAAATCTTAATGCAAAAGAACGTCACTTTATATTGCCGCTTGTGATAAAGAACTTTATTATGCAGTCCATCGCTTTTATTTCTTCCATATCACAAGTTCGTATAAAGCTTATTTTCTTCACACTAATAGATCATACATATTTAGAGAGCAATTTTTATTGCTTGCACCGATGACAACTTACTTGAAGGATCTTACTCAATCCATAGGTAGGTATGGTGGACTCTCATGGCAAAACTGGGTTTAGCGATGTTTGGAAGCACAAGTAGTATCTCTACTTGGTGCAAAGAATTTGGCTAGCATGAGAGGGAAAAGCAAGCTCAACATGTTGGAGGATCCATGACAATATAATTTCTATTCGGATATAAGAAAACATAACTCATTATGTTGTCTTCCTTGTCCAACATCAACTTTTTAGCATGTCATATTTTAATGAGTGCTCACAAAAGATGTCCAAGATAGTATATTTATATGTGAAGCCTTTCTTTCTTTATTACTTCCTATTAATTGCAACAATGACCAAAACTATGTTTGTCAACTCCCAACAAATTTTATTCATCATACTCTTTATATGTGAAGTCATTACTCTCCATAAGATCAATACATGATCTCTTTATTTCCTTTTATTTCTTTCTTTTATTTTATTCCCTCAAGATCATAGCAAGAAAGCAAAGCCCTCAACTCAAAACTACTCTTTATTATATATCTCTCGGACTCGATTACAAAGAGGGAACATAAAGCAAAACTCAAAGCTAGATCATGCTAAAACTTTATTCTACTAGATCAAGATATAACCAAAAGGATCGAACTAAGAAAAACGATAAAGTAAAGGTGTGATAGTGTGATACGATACCGTGGCACCTCCCCCAAGCTTGGCAGTTGCCAAGGGGAGTGCCCATACCCATGTATTTATATCTCTTTCTTCGGCGGTGGTGATGTGATATTCTTGGCGATGATGCCCCTTAGGATGCGATTCTCCTCCTCGATCTTATTATTTTGCTGCTTAAGATCCATTATTTCCTTGCGAAGTTTACCCGTGACGGCTAGAGCTCCATTCACCCACGGATGTTTCATAGCTGCGGGGGAAAAGGCAACACTCTTTTTCATATTTTCATAAGAGAGAAATTTAGCATTGGGAGGGATGACCGAATTTGGTTTTGCTGAGATCTGAAGTTCCTCCAGCATGAATCCAGTTTGAAGACGAGAGGCAACTTCTTGATCCTCCTCCATGGCATCCACCCTTTTCAAATCGGCCTCCATCTCTTCCTTTGTTGCTTGCCCAAAGTGGTCAGCCTCGCTGTTTGCTCTTGGGCCCGGCATCGGATGAGAGACACGACTCTCTCCGACTGACTCTTGCGAAGACATCTTGCTCTAAAACTGCTGCAGAAACAACTCAAAATGAAAACAGGGGATTTTGTCGTGGTACTGTGGTCAAAACCTTCGGGAGATTATATAATGATTTTTTACCGACCAAAAGAAGTATTACGCAAGAAAACGGAGTCCGGAGGGCACACAAGGTGGCCACAAGGCAGGGGCGCGCCCAGGGGGGTAGGGCGCGCCCTCCACCCTTGTGGTCTCCTCGTGCATCTTTCGGACTACTTGTAATTTTTCTATTTTTCTAAATATTCCAAAACGGAGAAAAATTGCTATTATAACAGTTTTGGAGTCGGTTTACTTACCGTACCACAAACCTATTCCTTTTTGGAGTCTGAAACGTTCTGGAAAGTATCCCTTATGTACTCCTCCGGTGTTATGGTATTAATAATATTGGTCTCAACATTTATGGGAGTACCTGAGATATAATGTTTGATTCTTTGACCGATTACCACCTTTGGATTTGTGCCTTCGGCGTTGTTGATTTTTATGGCACCGGAACGATATACCTCCTCGATAATGTAAGGACCTTCCCATTTAGAGAGAAGCTTTCCTGCAAAAAATCTTAAACGAGAGTTGTATAGCAAAAGATGATCACCTACATTAAACTCACGCTTTTGTATCCTTTTGTCATGCCATCTTTTAACTTTTTCTTTAAACAACTTGGCATTCTCATAGGCTTGGGTTCTCCAGTCATCAAGCGAGCTTATGTCAAATAACCTCTTCTCACCGGGAAGTTTGAAATCATAGTTGAGCTCTTTGATTGCCCAATAAGCTTTGTGTTCTAGTTCAAGAGGTAAGTGACAAGACTTTCCATAAACCATTTTATACGGAGACATACCCATTGGGTTTTTATAAGCAGTTCTATAAGCCCATAATGCATCATCAAGTTTCTTAGACCAATTCTTTCTAGATATATTAACAGTCTTTTGCAAAATCAATTTAATCTCTCTATTGCTCAATTCTACTTGACCGCTAGACTGAGGATGATATGGAGATGCAATTCTATGGTTAACATCATACTTAGCAATCATTTTACGGAAAGCACCATGAATAAAATGTGAACCACCATCAGTCATCAAATATCTAGGGACTCCAAACCTTGGAAAAATAACTTCTTTAAGCATCTTAATAGAAGTGTTATGATCAGCATTACTAGTTGGAATAGCTTCTACCCACTTAGTAACGTAATCAACAGCAACTAAAATATGTGTATACCCATTAGAGGAAGGAAAAGGTCCCATATAATCAAAGCCCCAAACATCAAATGGTTCAATAACAAGTGAATAATTCATAGGCATTTCCTGACGTCTACTAATATTTCCAATTCTTTGACATTCATCACAAGACAAGACAAACTTACGAGCATCCTTGAAGAGAGTAGGCCAATAAAAACCAGATTGTAATACCTTGTGTGCAGTTCTATCTCCAGCGTGGTGTCCTCCGTAAGACTCGGAGTTGCACTTGCATAGGATCTGTTCCTGTTCATGCCCAGCTACATAACGTCTAATAACACCATCTACTCCTTCTTTATAATGGTGTGGATCATCCCAAAAGTAATGTCTTAAATCATAGAAAAACTTTTTCTTTTGCTGGTATGTGAAACTAGGTGGTATAAATTTAGCAACAATGTAATTAGCATAATCAGCATACCACGGAGTATTACGAGAAGCATTTATGACAGCTAATTATTCATCAGGAAAGCTATCATCAATAGGCAGTGGGTCATCAAGAACATTTTCTAACCTAGACAAGTTGTCTGCAACGGGGTTCTCAGCTCCCTTTCTATCAATAATATGCAAATCAAATTCTTGTAACAAGAGAACCCATCTAATAAGTCTAGGCTTAGCATCTTTCTTTTCCATAAGATATTTAATAGCAGCATGATCAGTGTGAACAGTAACTTTGGAATCAACAATATAAGATCTGAACTTATCACAAGCAAAGACAACTGCTAAAAATTCTTTTTCAGTAGTAGCATAATTTCTCTGGGCATTGTCTAGAGTTTTACTAGCATAATGAATAACATTCAATTTCTTATCAACTCTTTGCCCTAGAACAGCACCAACAGCATAATCACTAGCATCACACACAATTTCAAAGGGTAAATTCCAATCAGGCGGTTGAACAATAGGTGCTGAAATCAAGGCTTTCTTAAGTATTTCAAATGCTTCTACACAATCATCATCAAAAACAAAAGGAACATCTTTTTGCAAGAGATTGGTGAGAGGCCTAGAAATTTTAGAGAAGTCTTTAATAAACCTCCTATAGAAACCAGCATGGCCAAGGAAACTTCTTATACCTTTGATATCTTTAGGACACGACATCTTTTCAATAGCATCTACTTTAGCTTTATCAACTTCAATACCTCTTTCAGAAATTTTATGCCCCAAGACAATACCTTCATTAACCATAAAGTGGCACTTCTCCCAATTCAAGACAAGATTAGTTTCTTCACATCTCTGCAAAACCCGATCAAGGTTGCTTAAGCGATCATCAAAAGAAGTTCCATAAATGGAGAAATCATCCATGAAAACCTCAACAATCTTTTCACAAAAGTCAGAGAATATAGCAGTCATACATCTTTGAAATGTAGCAGGTGCATTGCATAAACCAAAAGGCATACGTCTATAAGCAAAGGTACCAAAAGGGCAAGTAAAAGTGGTCTTTTCCTGATCATCTTTTGATACAGGTATTTGAGAAAAACCAGAATAACCATCTAGAAAGCAAAAATGTGTATGTTTGGATAGTCTTTCTAGCATTTGATCAATAAAAGGTAGAGGGTAATGATCTTTTCTAGTAGCTTTGTTTAATTTGCAAAAATCAATTACCATTCTATACCCTGTAACAATTCTTTGTGGAATCAATTCATTCTTATCATTAGGAACAATAGTAATACCTCCCTTCTTAGGGACACAATGAACGGGAATTACCCATCTACTATCAGCAATAGGATAAATTATACCTGCCTTCAGAAGCTTTAGTATTTCATTTCTTACCACTTCTTTCATCTTAGGATTTAACCATCATTGGTGATCAACAACTGGTTTAGCATCATGCTCCAAATTAATTTTGTGCTGACATAGAGTGGGACTAATACCCTTAAGATCATCAAGAGTATATCCAATAGCGGCACGGTGCTTCTTCAGAGTTTTCAATAATTTCTTTTCTTCGTGCTCTGAAAGGTTAGCACTAATAATAACAGGATATATCTTCTATTCATCAAGATAAGCATATTTCAAAGTATCAGGTAATTGTTTAAGCTCAAACACAGGATCTCCCTTAGGTGGAGGAGGATCCCCAAGGATTTCAACAGGCAAATTGTGTTTCAAAATAGGCCCTTAATTAAAGAATATTTCATCTATTTCCCTTCTTTCATTCATGAACATATCATTTTTCATGATCTAGCAAATATTGTTCTAAGGGATCAGTAGGAGGCACGGCAATAGAAGTAAGACCAATAATTTCATCTTTACTAGGCAATTCTTTATCATGGGGTTATCTACTAAATTTAGAGAAATTAAAATCATGAGACATATCCCCTAAACCAACAGTAACAATATCTTTCTCGCAGTCTATCTTAGCATTAATGGTATTCAAGAAAGGTCAACCAAATATAATGGGACAAAAGTCATCTTGTGGGGAAGCAAGAACAAGAAAATCAGTAGGGTATTTTATTTTCCCACACAAGACTTCAACATCTCTAACAATCCCAATTGGTGATATAGTATCTCTATTGGCAAGCTTAATAGTAACATCAATATCCTCTATCTCAGCAAGTGCAATATTATTCATAATTTTTTTATATAAAGTAAAAGGAATTGCACTCACACTAGCACCCACATCACATAAGCCATGATAACAATGATCTCCTATTTTAACATAAACAACCGGCATGCCAACAACAGGTCTATGTTTATCTTTAATATCGGGTTTAGCAATTCTAGTAGCTTCATCACAGAAATAAATAACATGCCCATCAATATTATCAACCAAGAGATCTTTGACCATAGCAATGCTAGGTTCAACTTTAATTTGTTCAGGGGGTGTAGGTGTTCTAGTATAACTCTTACGAACCACAGTTGAAGCTTTAGCATGATCCTTTATTCTAACAGGAAAAGGTGGTTTCTCAATATAAGTAGTAGGAACAATAGGATCAACATTATAAGTAATAGTTTCTTCTTCAACTTTAATAGGTTCAACTACTTTAGCTTCAATAGGAGGATGATATTTAAACCACTTCTCCTTAGGGAGATCAACATGAGTAGCAAATGATTCACAAAAAGAAGATACTATCTCAGAGTCAAGTCCATATTTAGTGCTAAAATCACGAAAAGCATCGGTATCCATAAAAGATTTAACACAATCAAACTTAAGGTTTATACCTGACTCATTACCTTTGTCGAGTTCCCAATCTTCAGAGTTGCATTTAATTCTTTCCAATAAATCCCATTTGAATTCAATATCCTTCTTCATAAAAGAACCAGTACAAGAAGTATCGAGCATGGATCGATCATTATGAGAAAGCCGAGCATAAAAATTTTGAATAATAATTTCTCTTGAGAGCTCATGATTGGGGCATGAATATAACATTGACTTAAGCCTCCCCCAAGCTTGAGCGATACTTTCTCCTTCACGAGGCCAATAATTATAAATATAATTCCGATCACGATGAACCAGATGCATAGGATAAAACTTTTGTTGAAATTCCAATTTCAATCAGTTGTAGTTCCATGATTCAATATCATCACATAGCCTATACCATGTCAATGCCTTCTCCTTCAAAGATAAAGGGAAGAACTTCTTCTTGACTTCATCCTTGGGCAAACCTGCAAGATTAAAAAATCCACAAACTTCATCCACATAGATTAGATGCATATCAGGATGTAGTGTTCCATCTCCTGTATAAGGATTAGCTAGCAGTTTCTCTATCATACCTGAAGGAATTTCATAATAAATATTTTCAGTAGGTGCAGTAGGTTGAGGGGAAACTCTTTTCTCTTCCGGTCGGGGTGAAGATACCCCGAACAAACCCCTCAAAGGATTATTTTCCATAGTAAAAAGTAACAGTAAATTTCAGCACACTATATAAATGTTTCCTTACCAAATTCCACTTACCAAAGGCGCTTCACTCCCCGGCAATAGCGCCAGAAAAGAGTCTTGATGACCCACAAGTATAGGGGATCTATCATAGTCCTTTCGATAAGTAAGAGTGTCGAACCCAACGAGGAGCAGAAGGAAATGACAAGCGGTTTTCAGCAAGGTATTCTCTGCAAGCACTGAAATTATCGGTAACAGATAGTTGTGTGATAAGATAATTTGTAACGGGTAACAAGTAACAAAAGTAACTAAGGTGCAGCAAGGTGGCCCAATCCTTTTTGTAGCAAAGGACAAGCCTGGACGAACTCTTATATAAGGCAAAGCGCTCCCGAGGACACATCGGAATTGTTGTCAAGCTAGTTTTCATCATGCTCATATGACTCGCGTTCGTTACTTTGATAATTTGATATGTGGGTGGACCGGTGCTTGGGTGCTGCCCTTCCTTGGACAAGCCTCCCACTTATGATTAACCCCTCTCGCAAGCTTCCGCAACTACGAAAGAAGAATTAAGATAAATCTAACCATAGCATGAAACATATGGATCCAAATCAGCCCCTTACGAAGTAACACATAAACTAGGGTTTAAGCTTCTGTCACTCTAGCAACCCATCATCTACTTATTACTTCCCAATGCCTTCCCCTAGGCCCAAATCATGGTGAAGTGTCATGTAGTCGATGTTCACATAACACCACTAGAGGAAAGACAACATACATCTCATCAAAATATCGAACGAATACCAAATTCACATGATTACTTATAACAAGACTTCTCCCATGTCCTCAGGAACGAACATAACTACTCACAAAGCATATTCATGTTCATAATCAGAGGAGTATTAATTATCATTAAGGATCTGAACATATGATCTTCCACCGGATAAACCAACTAGCATCAACTACAAGGAGTAATCAACACTACTAGCAACCCACAGGTACCAATCTGAGGTTTTGAGACAAAGATCGGATACAAGAGATGAACTAGGGTTTGAGAGGAGATGGTGCTGGTGAAGATGTTGATGGAGATTGACCCCCTCTCGATGAGAGGATCGTTGGTGATGACGATGGCTTCGATTTCCCCCTCCCGGAGGGAAGTTTCCCCGGCAGAACAGCTCCGCCGGAGCCCTAGATTGGTTCTGCCCAAGTTCCGCCTCGAGACGGCGGCGCTTCGTCCCGAAAGCTTCCTTCAGATTTTTTCCAGTTCAAAACACACCATATAGCAGAAGATGGGCATCGGGGGCCTGCCAGGTGGCCCACAAGGCAGGGGGCGTGCCCAAGGGGGTAGGGCGCGCCCTCCACCCATGTGGATGGCTGGTGGCCCCCCTCTGGTGCTTTCTTTGCCCAATATTTTTTATTAATTCCAAAATGACACTCCGTGAAGTTTCAGGACTTTTGGAGTTGTGCAGAATAGGTCTCTAATATTTGCTCCTTTTCCAGCACAGAATTCCAGCTGTCGGCATTCTCCCTCTTCATGTAAACCTTGTAAAATAAGAGAGAAAAGGCATAAGTATTGTGCCATAATGTGTAATAATAGCCCATAATGCAATAAATATCAACATAAAAGCATGATGCAAAATGGACGTATCAGTGACACGTTCCCTCTCAGAACCATGAGCCTTCTTGAGAGAAGCTCCGGTTTGAAAGAAGCTTATACCAAAGCTTGTCCCAATTCGGCCAAAAAAATTACCACAACATGTTGCTGCCATGTCATGACACCATGCCAAGTTTCATGATTTTCATGCATGTTTTGGATTTACAAGAATTAAAAAACCAAGTTTCTCAATATTTTCAGCCGAGCCACGACGCCCAGATGTTTGAATTTCATTCCCATTTCTTGCATGGGACCTAGAAATTCACCCAAGGACACACATGTGATTTTTCAACCAACTTTGGTGCACTAGAGCATGTGCTTGTAGTTCAAATTTGAATTATGCACATTAAATGCCCAGAAACTCTATTAATGTATAAAAAAGGCCAAACGAACCCGGAATAATTCCAAATTTTAACATGGCACTCATATAGTTCTATGTTGCCTCTATAAAAAATCAATGGGGAGGGCAGCGTATATCGTTTCGCACACAAAGGTGACATGTTCCCTCTCGGAACCACGAGTCTTCTTGAGAGAAGCTCCGATTTGCAAGAAACTTATACCAAAACTTGTCCCAATTCGGCCAAAAAATTTACCACAGCATGTTGGTGCCATGAAATGACACCATGCCAAGTTTCATGATTTTCAGGCAAGATTTGAATTTACAGGAATTTAAAAAACCAAGTTTCGCAATGTTACCGGCCGAGCCACGACGCCCAGATGTTTGAATTTCATTCCCATTTTGTGCATGGGACCTAGAAATTCACCCAAGGACGCACATGTGATTTTTCAACCAACCTTGGTGCACTGGAGCATGTGCTTGTAGTTCAAATTTGAATTATTCACACTAAATACCCAGAAACTCAATTAATGCATAAAAAGGGCCAAACGAACCCGGAATAATTCCAAATTTTAACACGACACTCATATAGTTCTATGTTTGCTCTGTAAAAAATCAAGAGGGGGGGCAGCGTATGTTGTTTCGCACTCAAAGGTGACACGTTCCCTCTCGAAACCACACGCCTTCTTGAGAGAAGCTCCAATTTGCAAGAAGCTTATACCAAAACTTGTCCCAATTCGGCCAATTTATTTACCAAAGCATGTTGGTGCCATGAAATGACACCATGCCAAGTTCCATCATTTTCAGGCGAGTTTGGGATTTACAGGAATTTAAAAACCAAGTTCCTCAATGTTTCCGGCCGAGCCACGACACCCAGATGTTTGAATTTCATTCCCACTCTTGCATGGGACCTATAAATTCACCCAAAGACACACATGTGATTTTTCAACAAACTTTGGTGCACTAGAGCATGTGCTTGTAGTTCAAATTTGAATTATGCACATTAAATGCCTAGAAACTCAATTAATGCATAAAAAATGCCAAACGAACCCGGAATAATTCCAAATTTTAACACGACACTCATATAGTTGCATGTTCACTGTAGATAAATGTTCTAGCAATTCAAACACCATCCTTTCCCTCCGTAACACCATTTTGTCTTTCAAAACAGAATGAAAAAAAGTAGGTATACCACAAACAGTTTACTAGCAAGAATCATGTGGGATGCCATATAAAATATCTTGGCGCACTGTCTAGTCTGGCTTACGCAGGAAGCTTCATCATCTACAGTCCATCGCCCGCGCTTGAACCACACTTGCGTGCTAGTTTCTCGCGGCACCGAGCAAAAAATTTCTGCCACTGCGGAAATATCTATCTCCCCCCCCCCCACCAAAAGCCACATTTCCACTGTTCCTCCTTGCTTTCCAAGTTCAAACCTTCACTGCTGCTTACTAGCAACGATGCCTCCTCGCCGGCGACCCTTCTTCTTGCAGCGCCGCCTCCTCGCCGGCGACCCTTCTTCTTGTTGCGCAGCCTCGTCGATATGGTCAGGTAATCCACACCCCACCCACACCATCCTCCTCCTTCCCCGTCCCACATGCCCCGACCGACGGCGCGATACCTTCCGTCGAAATCACTGGCCCCGTCCTCTAATTAAGCGCCGCCCACAACCATTTTGCACGCAGTATAACGTGGAGCTCAGTGGCATTTGGCAGTGGAGAAGCAAATCGCGGCCGCACGCGTGGACAAGGTCGCTATGGCTGCCATGCGTGCCGACCGCCCGATCTTGGAGAAGCACCTCGTCTTCGAGGCCACCGTCGACACCGCCACGCGGTTTTCTACTTTAAAATATAGTTCGTACTGTTTTCTTGAGGCCACCGCCAGTGCCTTCTAGTGATTTGTCCCCCGTAATGTTAATATGCAATCTGATATTTTGAAATGTAATATTCAGTTAACAGTTTGGTCCAACAATTGCTACATTTCGTAGTACTGTTCTCAAGCATTCTTGGTTTCGTTAACTGTCTTATCTTCTAGTATATGTTCTATTCTGCAATGTCGTGCTCAGTTAACTATTTTGGTTCATTTGGTCTGATGTCCAGTTAACTGTTTGGTTCAATTCTGCAATTTGATTTTCATTTGTTGTGGGTACAATTTTGTATTGTTATGCATATGAGAAATAAATCGAATTTGGTTGTACTCAATACATATTCTACTAATAGTATGGCAACTCTCAGTTAACCTGATCAAGATCTCCCTATATGTGTTGCAGGGAAACAATGGGAGGCACTGCGGTTTACCATCGAGGTTTGCTCATGCATGGTCCTTTCGCTAATAGCACATTATTGTGCAGTTGCAGGAATCATTCTAATATTTAGGTTTCTTACAATTTGGTCTTGCACATGTAGGTCCTGCTGTCAGAGGCTTAGACCCACTGTTTGACCCATTTTGCATATGGGGAAATGAGATGTCCATGAATATCAGTCAAGTCAAGAAACTCAGAAAGATTGTTAGGATAAAGAAACTTACGATGAATAACAGCAAGATCTTTGTTTGCACAATGAAGAAGACATCAGTCAACTATTGGATGGTACTCACTCTTTTACCTTGTTTTTACCCCTTGTGCCATTTCAAAATTTATAACAGCAATTTATGCATATCTTTGTTTTCATTACTTTTCAAAGCAGTTCACCGATGATTAACTCTCAAACCTCCTGCATGGTCAAGAGGCGAGGAAGGTATTCATTCAACACCCATGGTACAATATCGAAGTCTTCCTAAAGAGGACGAAGGTTGGGCGGGCAATTATCCATAGCCACTGGCCTAAAGTTGCAAGGACATTCAACATCACTGAAGGCTCAATATTCACCTTCCGCTTCTGCAGTTTCCCAGATGAGATTCATCTGTCTATTTACCGTGTACGATGCTACTTTCCAAAGGTTTTTGATGTTGCATGTGAAACTTGGTGCTGTTGTGTAATGGCGTAGCTAGCTATATCCCTCTTTGGTGTAACTGAGTGCTAAAGCTATCTGATGTAATTCGATTATGAAATCCTGGTTGCCGTTATACGGATATGAAATATCTGGTGTGTTTTATAAGAAATGCCAATTTGATTACTACATGGATTATCAATAATAGGCTAATTACCCTGCTTATTGGGGTTTTCTATTGCAGACGGTTACTCTGATAACACCATGGGCGATGAACTCAAACAACCCACACGGTTTCTAGAAAGTAGGCGTGTTGGATCAACTAACAATCACACACGGCTTCTGGCAGAGAGCTGTTTGCATTAGGCCACCTTGCACAAACGTTTCCACACAAAAAACTGTGTGTGATATACATACGAACGGAAATGTTTTTCTGGGATTCACTGTGTGGGATGTACATACGAACGGAAATGATTGGGCTTCGATGCCTCGCTCGATCGCACACGAGCTCATTTTGCCCCGCGTGTTTGGCCAGAGGGCCTATCCCCAACGGTTTCTGGGTCGTGTGGGAAGGATCCCCCTATCGCACACACTCACTAGGCGACGGTTTAAAACTCCGTCGCGGAAAGGGGGTAAAAACCGTTTGTATAGCACGTCTCTATACCAGTGAATGCCAGGCCCAAAGGGAATCATCACCATCTCGAGCGACCCCGACAGGGCACTTAAAGCCGAGAACAAGACGGCATCACTCGCCCTCGATACTTTGTTCGAAGCCCTCGTGGCTGAGGAGCTAACCGCGTTACACGTCGAAGTCAATCGGGACAATGTCATTCTTGACAAACGACCGAAGTCTACTTCATTCAAGCCAGCCGATGAAATAATCATATTTCAGGTACACCCAACGGACCCCACCAAAACAACGTCCATAGGGGCAAACCTGGATCCAGAGATTACTGAAGCCTTACGCACTTTCCTCAGGAGGATTGGGACATATTCTCCTGGCATCCTTCCGACATGCCAGGGATACCCCGCAGGCTCGCGGAGCATAGCTTGAACATGCAAAGGGCTACAAGCCTGTCAAGCAAACACTTCGACATTTTTCCGAGCCCAAGCGTCCAACAATGGGCGAGGAGCTGGCTAAACTACTGGAGGCTGGGTTCATGTGAGATATAAAACACCCTAATTGGCTAGCCAATTTGGTCATGGTACCAAAGAAGGATAGGTCCTGGCGGTTATGTGTCGATTTTAAGGACCTCAATAAAGCCTGCCCCAAAGACCCCTTCCCCTACCCCGTATCGACCAAATTGTAGATGTCATGGAGCATCATGATGCACTGTGCTTCCTGGACACCTACTCGGGATACCATGAGATAAAGATGCAGGAATCAGACCAGGTAGCTACAACATTCATTACACCCTATGGGCCGTTCTGCTTCAACACGATGCCCTTCGGACTAAAGAACGACGATGCTACGTACCAATGCGTGATTCAAACATAGCCTATACCGTGTCAATGCCTTTCCCTTCAAAGATAAAGGGAAGACCTTCTCCTTAACTTCATCTCCGAGTAAACCTGCAAGCTTAAGTAATCCACAAACTTCATCCACATAGATTAGGTGCATATCAGGATGTAATGTTCCATCTCCTGCATAAGGATTAGCTAGCAGTTTCTTTGTCATACCCGAAGGAATATCATAATAAATATTTTCAGTAGGTGCAGTAGGTTGAGGAGCAACTCTTTGTGCTTCCGGTCGAGGTCAAGATACCCCGAACAAACCCCTCAAAGGATGATTTTCCATAGTAACAAGTAATAGTAAATTTCAGGACGTAATATAAATGTTTCCTTACCAAATTCCACTGACCAGAAGCACTTCACTCCCCGGCAACGACACCAAAAAAGAGCCTTGATGACCCACAAGTATAGGGGATCAATCATACTCCTTTTGATAAGAGTGTCGAACCCAATGAGGAGAAGAAGGAAATGACAAGCGGTTTTCAACAAGGTATTTTCTGCAAGCACTGAAATTATCGGTAACGAGTAGTTTGATAGCAAGATAATTTGTAACAAGAAAGTAATAGTAACGGTAATAAAAGTGGAGCAAGGTAGCCCAATCCTTTTTGTAGCAAAGGACAGGCCGGAATGGTCTCTTATAATAAGCTAAGCGTTCTTGCGGACACTCGGGAATTTCATCTAGTCACTTCCATCATGTTTGTTTGATTCGCGTTCGCTACTTTGATAATTTGATATGTGGGTGGACCGGTGCTTGGGTGCTCTTCTTCCTTGAACAAGCCTCCCACTTATGATTAACCCCTCTCGCAAGCATCCACAACTACGAAAGAATAATTAAGATAAATCTAACCATAGCATTAAACATATGGATCCAAATCAGCCCCTTACGGAATAATGCATAAACTAGGGTTTAAGCTTCTGTCACTCTAGCAACCCATCATCTAATTACTACTCCACAATGCATTCCTTTAGGCCCAAAGATGGTGAAGTGTCATGTAGTCGATGTTCACATAACACCACTAAGGGCAGAGGCGGAGGACGAAAAAATTTCTAGGTGTGGCGACACGCCGCACTGTTGCTTGCCGGCCATGACCCGTAAAGGAGGCGGAGCTGGGCAACCGGCTACCGTCGCGCTGCTTGCGCCATCGCTCGCTACAGCCGGCTGCTAGGCCCCAACCGCAGCCCTTCACGCTTGCTCGACAGCTCGATGACAGGCCTTCACGCTTGCTAGGCCCCATGGCCGCCATCGGCCGTCTCGTCGTCTGCCACGTCCTGGCCTGGCCAGCCGCCGCTCTAGGAAACAAAGAGAAAAGCGTGGAGGTTTCGCTAGGGTTGTTGCGTGTGCTGGAGACTAGAGTGCGTCTCGGGTCGCTGGCTGGCTTCGTGCAGTCTGAGGCGATCAGTTCAGTAGTTCAAGGCCTCATGGGCCCGTGTTTGTGTGGCCCATTCCAACAAACAGCGACTTATCAGCGATACAATCAACGAGGTAACGAGCATACCCGATAGCATGTTATGCGTAGGTATATACTATTATTTTTGCACCGCATCAAGGTATGGTGGCTGCCACCCCTCGCCCACCGGGGTCCTCCGCCAGTGACTAAGGGAATCAACAACATACGTACATATCATCAAAATAGTGAATGAATACCAAATTCACATGATTACTTATGACAAGACTTCTCCCATGTCCCCAAGAACAAAAGTAACTACTGATTGCTTGTATTCGTGTCGGTATTTTCCCAAAGGAGAAGGGATGATGCAGTTCAACTACGGTAGGTATTTCCCTCAGTTATGAAACCAAGGTATCAATCCAGTAGGAGAACCAAGCAACACTATGTAAACGGTACCTGCACACAAAGAACAAAACCTCGCAACCCAACGCGTAAGAGGGGTTGTCAATCCCTCGTCGATAAAAACATAGATTAAATAGTATGAGTTTGGATAAATAGATCTGAATAAAACACAAAATAAAAGATGCAAATAAAAAAGTGCAGCAATGTATTTTTGGGTTTTTGGAATAATAGATCTGGAAAAAATGCGGCAAAAGATAGATCGGAAAGCAATATGATAAAAGATAGACCCGGGGGCCGTAGATTTCACTAGTGGCTTCTTTCAAGAAAATAGCGTACGATGGGTAAACAAATTACTATTGGGTAATTGATAGAAGATCAAATAATCATGACGATATCCAAGGCAATGATCATTATATAGGCATCACGTCCAAGATTAGTAGACCGAAACAATTTTGCATCTACTACTATTACTCCACACATCGACCTCTATCCAGCATGCATCTAGTGTATTAAGTTCATGGAGAAACGGAGTAATGCAATAAGAACGGTGACATGATGTAGACAAGATCTATTCATGTAGGAATAGACCCCATCTTGTTATCCTTAATAGCAACGATACATACGTGCCTCGCTACCCCTTCTATCACTGGGTGAGGACACCGTAAGATCGAACCCATCACAAAGCACCTCTTCCCATGGCAAGAAAAATCGATCTAGTTGGCCTAACTAAACCAAAGATTCGAAGAAGAAATACGAGGCTATAAGTAATCATGCATATAAGAGATCAAAAGAAAACTCAAATAATATTCATGGATAGAAACTAATCATAAACTCGATATTCATCGGATCCCAACAAACACACCGCAAAAAGTCATTACATCAAATAGATCTCCAAGAGACCATTGTATTGAGAATCAAAAAGAGAGAGAAAGCCATCTAGCTACGGACCCGTAGGTCTATGGTGAACTACTCAGGCATCATCGGAGAGGCACCAATGAGGATGATGAACCCCTCCATGATGGTGTAGATTGGATCTTGTGGTTCTGGAACTTGCGGCGGCTGGAATTGTGTTTCGTCTGCTCCTCTAGGTTTTCTGGAATTTCTAAGGATTTATTGAGCTAAAAGACGGTGGAGGAGACCCCCGTGGCCCCCACAACCCATCAGGGCGCGTTAGGGGCCTCTGGCGCATCTTGGTGCCTTGTGGGCCCCACAGGCCTCCCCCAGGTGCTTCCTTGGCTCCCAAGTTGTCTTCTTGTCCAAAAAAATTCTCCAAAAAGTTTCGTGGCATTTGGACTTCGTTTGGTACTGATATTCTGCAAAGTAAAAAAAAGCAAAAAACAGCAACTGGCACTGGACACTATGTCAATAGGTTAGTCCCAAAAAATGATATAAAGTTGCTATAAAATGATTGTAAAACATCCAAGAATGATAATATAACAGCATGGAACAATAAAAAATTATAGATACGTTGGAGACGTATCAACTACTCACAAAATATATTCATGCTCAACATCAGAGGGGTATTGAATAGCATAATAGATCCGAACATTTGATCTTCCACCAAATAAACCAACTAGCATCAACTACAAGATGTAATCAACACTACTAGCAACCCACATGTACCAATTTGAGGTTTTGATACAAAGATTGAATACAAGAGATGAACTAGGGTTTGAGATGAGATTGTGCTGGTGAAGATGTTGATGAAGATTGATCCTCCCACGATGAGAGGGTTGTTGGTGATGATGACGGCTTCGATTTCCCCCTCCCAGATAGAAGTATCCCCGGCGGAATCGCTCCGCCGGTGAGCAAAAGTGCTCCTGCCCTAGTTCTGCCTCGAGACGGCGGTGCTCCATCCCGAAAGTCCTCCCTTTATTTTTTCTAGGGCAAATAGGTTTATATACCAGAAGATGGGCACCGGGGGCTGGCTAGGGGCCCCACCACCCACCAGGGCGCGCCTGGGGGAGGGGCAGGCGTGCCCTGGTGCCTTGTGGGCACCTGGGTGGCCTCCTCTGGTACTTCTTTGCTCCAGTATTTTTTATTTATTCCAAAATAAATCTCCGTAAAATTTCAGCTCATTTGGAGATGTGCAGAATAGGTATCTCTGACATAGCTTTTTCAGGTCCAGAATTCCAGCTGCCGGTAATCTCCCTCCTTGTGTAAACCTTGCATATTATGAGAGAAAAGGCATTAGAATTGCTCCATAGAGTGTTATATTTATTGAAAACACTATAAATAATAGTACGAAAACATGATGCAAAATGGACGTATCTGCGTTGTGCTCACATCGCCGTAGGAGACAATATTAGATATGTGCTACAAATCATGTACACAGACTCCAACAATGCGGCAGAATACAAAGCCCTCTTACACGGACTTCGGATAGCAGTTTCCATGGGTGTTAAACGCCTGGTGGTCCGAGGTGATTCCAACCTTGCCATCTCGCAAGTCAACGGCAATTTCGACGCCAAAGATCCGAAGATGACAGCCTACCGGAACGCCGTCATAAAGATCTCGGCCAGGTTCGAGGGGCTGGAATTCTAGCACATACCCCGAGACAGCAACCAGGCCGCAGATGTCCTCGCCCGAATGGGCGCCAAGTAGGATAAGGTCCCGGACAACACCTTCCTCGAGCGGCTTTTCAAGCTATCCGTGGTCTGGCAAGACAACAAAGGAATGTCGGAGTCAAGCAACGTCGGGCAACATGCCCCGCCCGAAGACGACAAAGGCATCATAAGCGGCTCAATGGTCTGAGAAACTGCCTTTGCGCATGAAGTCATGGTAGTCATTGCACCCTGGACTGAGCTGCTCCTCGCGTACTTGCTCCGAAAAGAGCTCCCCGACAACCAAACCGACGCACATCGGATCGTAAGGCAATCTAAAGCCTACAAGGTTCACGAAGGGGAACTTTATAAAATGAGCACCACGGGCGTCCTCCAGCGATGCATATCCAAAGAAGCAAGAAGACTCCTACTTCAGGAGATACACTTCGGCATGAGCTGACATCATGCCGCTACCCGGACCCTGGTAAGCAAGGCTTTCCGAGCCGACTTCTATTGGCCGACTGCGGGCGCCGACGCTTCGACGTTGGTTCAGCGTTGCCCAGGTTGTCGGGTATTTGCCAAGCAAAGCCACATGCCCCCACGGCCCTTCGTACCATCCCTATCACCTGGCCTTTTGCGGTCTGGGGGCTAGACATGGTTGGGCCGCTAAAGGGTGGAGCCAACAAAAACAAATACCTACTCGTAATGGTAGACAAATTCACCAAGTGGATCAAAGCAAAGCCAGTTACCTCGACCGAGGTTGTCCAAGTCATCAGATTTATTTCCAGGGTGGTACATCGTTATGGCGTCCCCCACAGTCTGATCATGGACAACGAAACAAACTTCACGACCAAAGAGGTCAAGGCATGGTGCAAGAAAATGGGCATTAAGCTCAACTATGCGTCCGTCTACCACCCGCAGTCCAATTGGCAAGTGGAGTGAGCCAATGGAATAATCCTTAGCGGCATCAAGCCAAGGCTTGTGCGCTCCCTTAAAAAAGCCGACTGCAAATGGGTCGAGGAACTTGATTCCGTCCTATGGGGCTTGCGTACTACGCCAAACAGATCCACTGGTTACACACCATTTTTATGTTATACGGCGCCGAGGCAGTCCTCCCTTGCGACATCATACACAACGCACCTTGGGTACGTATGTATGAAGAGCTTGAGGCCGAGATCGATCGGCAAGATGCCCTAGACGCTCTTGAAGAAGAGCGCAACGTCGCATGGGCAAGGTCCACCATATATCAACAACAGGCCCGGCGCTACCACGGCAGAGAGATCCGTGCAAAGGACTTCAACATTGGGGATCTGGTCATGAGATTACATCACGAAAAGCAGAAGCACAAACTATCCCCTAGATGGGATGGGCCGTTCATCATTGGCCAACTGCTAATCGGAGGGGCCTATAGAATTAGAGACCCAGAGGACATCCGTCTAGAGCCCAACCCCTGGATCGCAGCGCTACACCGGCGCTTCTACGGCTGACACCCCGCGCACTGCCGGGGTACATAACTCACACCGATTTTTTCTTCGTTTTTTCTTCCCTTTGTTTTCACACCTCAGAACATTTTCAAATGATCTCCGGGCTTAATAAAGCATGTTCTTTTCAAAACACGCGTTGTTCCACCTCTTATGCACTATTGTCTTTAAAGCCATGATATGCATCGATTTGATTTAAGATTTGGCCAAGCTGGGTTGCCCGGCTCGTGTGATTGCCCCTTACATTCCCGATCCTTCAGCTAGGGGGCAAAGGGAGCACCGATGTGATCGTTACTCCCGAGTCAATCGGTGTAGTACCTCAGACAGACAAAGCCAAAAGATAGCATTCTTACAATATAAATCGATCGGCCATGACAAAGGGATAATGTGGAAGGGGTCTTTTCAAACCTCGACTAGGGGCTTTAACTCCTAGGTCACCCGTCTTCGGACCGATGTGTTCAACACAGCCACCCGAGGAAAGGAACTATTGGAAGAACTATTTCCTTGGAAGATGTTTAATATAACATAACTTTCCGTCACCCTCTTGTCTTTCGAGCCGCATAGCCCGATTGCCTTGTCACCCGAAGCATCTGGTCTGATGTTTTCAGCTAGTAGTACGGGACACTCCTCGGCTATTGGCCGAGGAGGTAGAAGCCGAAGGCTGGCTGGCAGAGTTTGGATGTATGGTATGAGAATTGACATAAAGTATTTGATACACATAAAGTCATACAAAACGATTACACACGGTCCAGCCCATCTATTAAGGTGTCCAGTGCGCAATCCTTCTGCGAGAATCGCACCGCAGGCATTACAACTTCGTAGCATGGCTAGTGGGGATTTCCTCCCTGTCAGGCCCCATGGGTCCTACCTCTGCTAAATCCGTTGTCTTCAAACCGGTATAATGGGTCTTTACCATCGCCCAGGCCTCCCGTGCGCCTTCGCGGTAGGCGGATACTTTCCATGCCTGGATCCGGCGTCGAGCTCTTTTTAGCTTTTCGACCAGAACGATCATGTCTTTGGGGACCTGTTCCACCTCAGGCCATAAAGCCTGGTAGACATCCTTCATCGATTTCCGCGCACTCTCATGCACCACGGATATATGATTTGCCATCTTCTCGGGCATCAGGGGGCAAGCCAGACAAGGAAGATGCCACAGAAATGACATCAGCCTACTTATCACCTCGGCCAAACTACATGGTGGGCACTCTTCGAAAAAAATGGACTTACCAAAAATCATGTCATCTGTTCACCGATTCTTTGATTCCGCGGCAGCCAGTCGAGCTTTTAAGCTCTCAATCTACTGGTGTTGCCAGGTGTTTTCAACCCTGAGTGCATTAATGTCGTCCACCCTTTGGCTCACCACATGATGGCTGGCTTGACGCTGCAACTCTGCATACAACAGATCTTTGTGGGCCTCCTTCAGGTCCCTTTCAAGATGACCTAGGGCTTCCGCTGCTACAAGGGATTTTGGCACTAGGGCCATCTCATTCCTTTCATAGCATAAATAAAATTCGGTATGAGCACTTACCGTGCACCTCCCTAGTGAATTTCTTCACCTGCTCCACCTCGATCAGAGCGGCGTCCAGCTTCCCCTTTGTTTGGGCCAGCGCCTTGGTCAGCTGATCATTCTTCCATCCAGCCTCCTGTTAAAAGGCAACGGTCACTAATTGTTATTCAAGACTTGGCACGGGTCTGGGGGCCCAATCCAAGCCTTAGGGGCTACTACCGTCATGGGTAGTCCTATTTGTCCTCAAACAAATACACAAAATTCCGAAGTCCCAAGAACTCGGGTAAATTCTTACCCGCAAGCCCCGCGACAAGACGTCCAGTGATTGATTGAAGGCACCTCGAGCTGCCTCGAGATAAGCATCTACCACTCTTAGAGCATTGAACTCCTGATCAGAGAAGGCTGGATTCCTTAGAGAAGCTTTCCGTCGGCGGTAATTCATGGCACATTGCATCTCGGAGGGGGTAGCTGAGCTGGTCGCTGAGTTCTCGGGTCGAGGGGCTTTGGACGAGATCCCCGCGGGGGTGTGAACTTCCACCTCCCTAGACGAGGCCGCGGCTCCCTCGACTCTCGCACTTGTTGCTGAGGGTTGTCTGCAAGATGATCGAGTAAGTTAAATGTCTGAAACATCTTTTCATTAGCAGTAATAAAAAACTACCTGGTGATCGAAGGGGCACTTTCGCCCAGCACTATGACCTCGGCTTGGGCTTCTTGCACCTCTTGGGAGGCCTTTCTTGCAGAGTCGCTTCTCTGCGTGGGCGTTTGGAGCGCCGCCCCTTTGGAGGAGAAGTCAGACGAATAGGGGCTGGAGGACGAGGGGCTCTCTTTCGATTAGAGGAAGGGGGCGTCACTGATGAAGCAGGCCTCATCCCCATCGTGTCAGGGGTGATGGCAACTCTTGAGCTGTCAAGGCTCTCCAAGAAAAACTTTATCCCTTCATAAATAAGAGTTAGATCTCCGTCCTCATTGAAAAGGGGGTCCTCTGCTCGATAGTGCTGCTTTGGCTCAGGTGCCGGACTGCTCACGCCCTCAAGCCAACGCCTCCATCTCTGTTTGAAGAGCCGGTACATGGTGGGTTAGATGCTAAGATAAACTTGAGGAAAGCAGGGAGATCAAGAATGAACTTACTATTTCGGTGGGATTGTAATAAGATAGCCCGTCACGGAACTGTCATCGGGCGAAGTCTTCCGCCGTCCCTTGATAGATCCCGGTCAGTGCTGTCCCAAAAGTTGTTTGGTCATAGAAACTCTCCTGAGTGGTTCATGAAGAATCATTGGTCCCATTGTACTCATACAACAAGTGGGGGCGCTACCGAAGTGGTTAGACCGGTGCGTGTTATCTGTGTCACTTGAGCCGCCAGTCTGGTCACCTCGGCACTATCCTCTGAGTGCGGGCTCTTTGGCCACTAGGTGTATCGCCTTTTCGGGGGCTCCATGGAAAATAAGGGGAGTCTTCGACGAATTGGCTCCCAGAGGGGAACATCATCTATATAGAACCATTCAGTCGGCCAGATGTCGATATCCTCCCGAGGGGAGCCGGGAGGGTATTCTGTCCCTTCGATGCGACAGACTTCGGCTGCCCCGACCTCATATAACTTCTCGGCTGGAGAACATGGCATTATACAGAAATACCTCTGCCACAACTCAAAGTGTGCCTCACATCTGAGGTGCATCTCGCAAAGGGCAACGTACCCCACGAAATGAAGAATAGCATTGGGGGTGAGGTGATGAAGCTGTAGCCCGTAAAAATCTAGCAGACCCCGGAGGAAGGGATGAATAGGAAATCCTAATCCACGTAGTAAAAAGGAGACGAAACATACCCTCTCGCCCTCTCTAGGGGACGGGGGATTCTCTGTGTGTACTTGACCGTTCAAGGATGTCAATCCTGCGCGGGTCACAGTCAGATCTGAATCTGGCATATAACATTGCTTGGCTAATCGCTCGAAATGAAAGCACGAGACTGCACAGCTACCCCAATCGCCTCTGACAGGGCCGTGTGGGCTCCTTGAGGAGCCTGCATCGCTCGCCATAATAAGCTCTAGAGGATGGACTCGGGAGCAGGCGGCACCTGTGCGGTTCACTTGGAAAAGAAGGATTGGGTCGATGCGGTAAATCAACGCGACTAGCCCATGAATATAAAGGTGAAAGAGACTGACAAGTCGATGTTTCACCATAATGCGACTCGCTTCCCCATAAAGGCGTGGTTGCCAAGGTCGGGGACTGGAGCCACGTGCGGCGAGTCCGGGTCCACCTGGCAGGACTGTTGGTATTTGAAGACTCCTTAGAGGGGAACTTGCCTGTCGAGCCGAAGACTCCGGACCCAATGTCTAGTAAAAGTTGTCCTCGACATCGAAGACCCATTCAGGGGCTACTAAAGGTGTCCTGGATAAGGGGGTACTAACCTAGTCGGCCCATGATCCTCGGGTTGGGCCGACAGGCCTCATTCGTGGTCAAGATGGACTCCGGAGGCTATCCGTAGGAGGCACGATCAAGACTACCTCCACCAAAGACTTGACGTATACTCCAAGATCTCTCCTGCCGCCTTGCTCCTAGATACCAACCTTGTAACCCTAGATACCCTCCCTAGCGTGTATATAAGCCATAGGGTTTAGCTCGTAGAGGGGACATCCACGCAAAATCATTCACCTAGCCCTAGAGTTAGACCACAAATTACGATCTTGAGGTAGATCAACTCTGTACTTGATATGTCTTCATCAATATAAACAAGAGCAGGACGTAGGGTTTTACCTCCATCAAGAGGGCCCGAACCTGGGTAAACATCATCTCCTCCGTTCCTGTTACCCTCGATCCAAGATCCACAGCTCGGGACCTCCTACCCCGAGGTCTGCCGGTTTTGACACTGATACGAGGTGTCTATTTTCTACCTTCGGCTCCCCATATACACAAGTTAAACTCCATGAAGCGGTGCCCAGAGCAGAGACAATATGTGCACCGATGTATTGTTCATTAAGATCTTGTATTTCGACATGCATCTTCTCATCCCAGAAGAGGGCCAACCCTCCACTGAAACCTTCACTACTGACTCTAGCAAAACCTCTCAGCCCAAGCCTTCACTACAAGCATATGACCTTCTCCTTATTTTGTCTCATTTCACACAAAAAATATGAACCGAGGGCAATGTATTTGATTGAGTGACACAAGGTCACATATCGTCCTGGAACCCCCGATTCCCCAGCAGTTCCATGTCAAACAAACCGTTCCTTCTGGAATCCTAGTTCTATGCACTAGTGGCAGGAGATTGGTACTAGGATTTCTGACAGGGCCGCTGGGATCGAACCGTGTCTCTGTTGGATCGAGAGTGATACTCCGACCCCCTCCTAAAATTGTTCCTTCTGCAAATCTACCCCATCTAATTAGGATTCCAGTCTCCCACTCACAACAGGTTTCTGCGAAGGAATTCCTAATCTCCCAGACATGGCGGGTGAAGTCGCAGGGGCGGACGAGGCCGCACAAGCGGACGAAACTGCAACATGTCCGCCCCGAGGGTGGATTCCATGAGCGGCGCTAGCGTCGTCCTCGCCGACGGAGGACTTGCATGGTGGCGGCGGGTGTGCGTCACCCGCTTTCCGCCAGACCCTAGCGGGAGCTGGAATCATCTGTAATGGTGAATAAGATCAACTCAAGGGTTCAATGACAATGACCAAGACTCTGAGGCGCATGCACCAAAAATTCACGGGTGTCATCGACAAGGTCAAGCTGACTCCGATAGAAAAGTGGCGCCTTGGCGGCTCGTTCCGGTGGTTATGTTTGAAATGCTTCATACTTCTTATGAACCTTATAATTGGTCCGTTCTAAGAAAACCAACGTGAAATAACAGATGATACCTTCACTAGTTGGAAAATTAATCCTCGAAGTCAAGGGCTTATCCGAAATTAGCTCCAGGAAGGTTGGTTGTAATGGGGAGTATCATGTACTAGTATCATGCATATCATACTAGTGTATGATACTACCTCCCTAATGCTTAGTACTCCCTCCATCACAGTTTACACGGCGGGCTTCAACAATCTCTGGGACCAAGGTGATTAGCGATTGGACTGAAAAATAGCATCGGTGGTTATACCAAGGCGCCTAATTACTGGGGAAATTAATGCATACACACATGCATGGAGTGCTTTCACCCTGCGTACACACATGCATGCAGTTATTCCGCCCCGCGTATATACATGCATGGAGAGAAATTATGGGCTTGATTGCGGTTACCACGCCCTAATTAATTGGGCATTAAACCAAATGCACCTAAACTCCCTCCTGTGATGGAAATGCATTAGAATTGAAGTGCGCCGTGTAAACTATGATGGAGGGAGCTTCATACATTAGTATCATATACTTCCTCCGTAAAGAAATATAAGAGCGCTTAGATCACTAAAGTAGTGATCTAAATGCTCTTATATTTGTTTACAGAGGGAGTAGTACTTTATTTATTGTCATGCATGACACATATTAGCATAGCATTTATTATGATACTGTATCATGATATGATACTCAACCTGTTGGGGAACGTTGCATGGGAAACAAAAAAATTCCTACGCTCACCAAGATCAATCTAGGAGATGACCATCTACGAGAGGAGAGATTGGATCTACATACCCTTGTAGATCGCTAAGCGGAAGCGTTAAGAAACGAGATTGATGTAGTCGAACGTCTTCGCGATCCAATCCGATCTAGCGCCGAACGGACGGCACCTCCGCGTTCAGCACACGTGCGGCTCGACGACGTCTCCTCCTTCTTGATCCAGCAAGCAAGAGTGGAGAAGTAGATGGGATCTCAACTAGCATGATGGCATGGTGGATATGGTGGTGGTGCAATCCCAGCAGGGCTTCGCCAAACACTGTCAGAACCAATCTGAGGAGAAAACGGGGTTTTGGGAGAGGTAGGGCTGCCGCCGGGGCGTGGGATTTGGTGTGTCCAGCCCCTACCTATCCCCCACTATTTATAGGAGGCAAGGAGGAGGGTTGGGGCGCAGCCTTGGCCCCTCCTCCAAGGGAGGTGGTGCGGCAAGGCTTAGGGAGGAATCCTCCCTTCCCAAGGCAGCTCAGGGGGTGCCTTCCACCCTTAGGACTCTTCCTTTATCCTCTCTCTTGGTGCATGGGCCCCTTAGGGCTGGTGCCTGATACGTCCATTTTGCATCATGTTTTCCTACTGTTATTTATAATGCTTTTATGCATAATAATGCTTTTGGGAGTAATTCTAATGCCTTTTCTCTCATAATATGCAAGGTTTACTCAAAGAGGGAGAATACCGGCAGCTGGAGTTCCGGACCAGAAAAGCTATGTTAGAGTACCTATTCTGCACATCTCCAAATGAGCTGAAAACTTACGGAGAATTGTTTTGCAATATATGAAGAATATTGGAGCAAATAACTACCAGAGGGGGCCCACCAGGTGGGCACAACCCACCTGGGCGCGCTAGGGAGCCCAGGCACGCCCTGGTGGGTTGTGCCCTCCTCGACCCACCTCCGGTGCCCATATTCTGGTATATAAGTCATTTTGACCTAGAAAAAATAAGAGGAGGACTTTCGGGACGAATCGCCGCTGTCTCGAGGCGGAACTTGGGCAGGAGCACTTTTGTCCTCCGACGGAGCCATTCCGCCGAGGGAACTTCCCTCCCGGAGGGGGAAATCATCATCATCGTCAGCACCAACAACCCTCTCATCTTTGCGAGGGCAATCTCCATCAACATCTTCAACAACACCATCTCCTCTGAAACCCTAGTTTATCTCTTGTGTTCAATCTTTGTACCGGAACCTTAGATTGGTACTTGTGGGTGACTAGTAGTGTTGATTACATCTTGTAGTTGATTACTACATGGTTTATTTTGTGGAAGATTATATGTTCAGACCCATTATGCTATTTAATACCCCTCTGATCTTGAGCATGATTATTATTTGTGATTAGTTACTTTTGTTCTTGAGGTCCCGGGAGAAGTCATGTTGCAACTAATCATGTGAACTTGATATGTGTTCGATATTTTGATGATATGTATGTTGTGATTCCCTTAGTGGTGTCATGTGAACGTCGACTACATGGCACTTCACCATATTTGGGCCTAAGGGAATGCATTGTGGAGTAGTTATTAGATGATGGGTTGCTAGAGTGACAGAAGCTTAAACCCTAGTTTATGCGCTACTTTGTAAGGGACCGATTTGGATCCAAAAGTTTAATGCTATGGTTAGATTTTATCTTAATACTTTTCTCGTAGTTGCGGATGCTTGCGAGGGGGTTAATCATAAGTAGGAGGTTTGTTCAAGTAAGAACAGCACCTAAGCACCGGTCCGCCCACATATCAAATTATCAAAGTAGCGAACACGAATTGAACCAACATGATGAAAGTTGCATGGTGAAATTCCCGTGTACCCTCAAGAACGCTTTGCTTATCATAAGAGACCATTTTGGCCTGTCCTTTGCCACAAAAGGATTGGGCTACCTTGCTGAACTTTATTTATCATTACCTTTACTTGATCGTTACAAATTATCTTGCTATCAAACTACTTGTTACCGACTATTTCAGTGCTTGCAGAAAATACCTTGCTGAAAACCACTTGTCATTTCCTTCTGCTCCTCGTTGGGTTCGACCCTCTTACTTATCGAAAGGACTGCAATTGATCTCCTATACTTGTGGGTCATCAAGGCTCTTTTTTGGCGCCGTTGCCGGGGAGTGAAGCACTCTTGGTAAGTGGAAATTGGTAAGGACAAAATATTACTACGTGCTGAAATTTAATGTCACTTGTTGCTATGGAGAATCATCCTTTGAGGGGTTTGTTCGGGGTATCTTCACCTCGACCGGAACCACAATTAGTTGCCCCTCAACCTACTGCACCTATTGAAAATATTGGTTATGAAATTCCTTCAGGTATGATAGAACAACTGCTAGCTAATCCCTATGCAGGAGATGGAACTGAACATCCTGATATGCACTTGATATATGTGGATGAAATTTGTGGATTAGTTAAGCTTGCAGGTTTGCCCGAAGATGAAGCTAAGAAGAAGGTTTTCCCTTTATCTTTGAAGGGAAACGCATTGGCATGGTATAGACTATGCGATGATATTTGATCTTGGAACTGGAATCGATTGAAATTGGAATTTCACCCAAAAAAATATCCTATTCATCTAGTTCATCGTGATCGGAATTATATATATATATATATATATATATATATATATAATTTTTGGCCTCGTGAAGGAAAAAGTATCGCTCTAGCTTGGGGGAGGCTTAAGTCAATGTTATATCCATGCCCCAATCATGAGCACTCGAGAGAAATTATCATTCAGAACTTTTATGCTCGGCTTTCTCGTGATGATCAATCCATGCTCGATACTTCCTGTACTGGTTCTTTTATGAAGAAGACTATTGAATTCAGGTGGGATCTTTTAGAAAGAATTAAATGCAACTCTGAAGATTGGGAACTCGACGAAGGTAAAGATTCAGGTATTAAGCTTAAGTTTGATTATGCTAAATCTTTTATGAATACCGATGCTTTTTAGAAATTTAGCACTAAATATGGACTTGACTCTGAGATAGTAGCCTCTTTTTGTGAATCATTTGCTCCTCATGTTGATATCCCTAAGGAGAAGTGGTTCAAATATCACCCACCTATTAAAGAAGAAATTAAAGAACCAGTCATAGCTACAGATGAAACTATTATTTACAATGTTGACCCAGTTGTTTCTACTGCTTATATTGAAAACCCACCTTTCCCTGTTAGGATGAAGGAACATGCTAAAGTTTCAACTGTGGTTCACAAAAGTAATATTAAAGCACCTAAACCTTCTGAGCAAATCAAAGTAGAACCTAGTGTTGCTATGGTTAAATATCTCCTGGTAGAAAATATTGATGGGCATGTTATTTACTTCTCTGATGAAGCTGCTAGAATTGCTAAACCTGATGAGAAAGATAAACATAGACCTATTGTTGGCATACCTATTGTCTCAGTTAAAATAGGAGATCATTGTTATCATGGCTTATGTGATTTAGGTGCTAGCGTGAGTGCTATTCCTTTTACCTTATACCAAGAAATTATGAATGACATAGCACCCGCTGAAATAGAAGACATAGATGTTACTATTAAACTTGCTAACAGAGACACCATCACACCACTTGGGATTGTTAGAGATGTTGAAGTCTTGTGTGGGAAAATAAAATACCCTACTGATTTTCTAGTTCTTGGTTCCCCACAAGATGACTTTTATCCCATTATCTTTGGTAGACCTTTCTTGAACACTGTCAATGCTACTATAGATTGTCATAGACAAACTGTCAGTGTCAGCTTTGGTGATGAGTCTCGTGAATTTTATTTTTCCAAGTTTAATAGACAACCTCATAAGAAAGAATTACCTAGTAAGGATGAAATAATTGGTCTTGCTTCTATTGTTGTGCCTCCTACTGATCCACTAGAACAATATTTGCTAGACCATGAAAATGATATGCATATGCATGAAAGAAATGAAATAGAAAAGGTTTTCTTCGAACAACGACCTCTGCTCAAACATATTTTGCTTATTGAAACTCTAGGAGGTCCTCCTCCACCTAAGGGTGATCCCGTGTTTGAATTAAAACAATTGCCTGACACTTTGAAATATGCTTATCTTGATGAGAAAAAGATATATCCTGTTATTATTAGTGCTAACCTTTCAGAACATGAAGAAGAAAGATTATTGAAAATTCTGAAGAAGCACTTGGCTGCTATTGGATATACTCTTGATGATCTTAAGGGCATTAGTCCCACTCTCTGTCAGCACAATATTAATATGGAACTTCATGCTAAACCCGTTGTTGATCATCAACGACGATTGAATCCTAAGATGAAAGAAGTGGTAAGAACTGAAATATTAAAGCTTCTGGAAGCAGGTATAATCTATCCCATAGCTGATAGTAGATGGGTAAGTCCCGTTCATTGTGTCCCTAAGAAGGGAGGTATTACTGTTGTTCCTAATGATAAAAATGAACTTATTCCACAAAGAATTGTTACTCGCTATAGAATGGTAATTGATTTTAGAAAATTAAATAAAGCAACTAGAAAAGATCATTACCCTCTGCCTTTTATTAATCAAATGCTAGAAAGATTATCTAAGCACACACACTTTTGCTTTCTCGATGGATATTCTGGTTTCTCTCAAATACCTGTTTCACAACCTGATCAAGAGAACCCACCTTTACTTGCCCTTTTGGAACTTATGCTTATAGACGTATGCCTTTTGGTTTATGTAATGCACCTGCTACCTTTCAAAGATGTATGACTGCTATATTCTCAGATTTTTGTGAAAAGATTGTTGAGGTTTTCATGGATGATTTTTCCATTTACGGAACTTCTTTTGATGATTGCCTAAGCAACCTTGATCGAGTTTTGCAGAGATGTGAACAAACTAATCTTGCCTTGAATTGGGAGAAGTGCCACTTTATGGTTAACGAAGGTATTGTTTTGGGGCATAAAATTTCTGAACGAGGTATTGAGGTGGACAAGGCTAAAGTTGATGCAATTGAGAAAATGCCATGTCCTAGAGATATTAAAGGTATTCGTAGTTTCCTCGGTCATGCTGGTTTCTATAGGAGGTTTATTAAAGACTTCTCTAAAATTTCTAGGCCTCTTACTAATATTTTACAAAAGGATGTTCCATTTGTTTTTTATGATGATTGTGTAGAAGCCTTTAAAACACTTAAGAAAGCCTTAACTTCTGCACCTATTGTTCAACCACCGGATTGGAACTTGCCTTTTGAAATTATGTGTGATGCTAGTGATTATGCTGTTGGTGTTGTTCCAGGACAAAGAGTTGATAAAAATTGAATGTTATCCATTATGCTAGCAAAACTCTAGACAGTGCCCAAAGAAATTATGCTACCACTGAAAGCGAATTTTTAGGAGTTGTGTTTGCTTGTGAGAAATTCAGATCTTACATAGTTGATTCCAAAGTAATTGTTCACACTGATCATGCTGCTATTAAATATCTTATGGAAAAGAAAGATGCTAAACCTAGACTCATTAGATGGGTTCTCTTGCTACAAGAATTTGATTTACATATCACTAATAGAAAAGGAGCTGAGAACCCCGTAGCTGATAACTAGTCTAGGTTAGAAAATATTCTTGATGACCCACTACCTATTGATGATAGCTTTCTTGATGATCAACAAGCTACAATAAATGTTTCTCATAATACTCCTTGGTATGCTGACTATGCTAATTATATTGTTGCCAAATACATACCACCTAGTTTCACATACCAACAAAAGAAAAAATTCTTCTATGATTTAAGACATTACTTTTGGGATGACCCACATCTTTATAAAGAAGGAGTAGATGGTATTATTAGATGTTGTGTACCTGAGCATGAATAGGAACAAATCCTACAGAAATGTCACTCCGAAGCTTATGGAGGGCATCATGCGGGAGATAGAACTGCTCACAAGGTATTGCAATCAGGTTTTTATTGGCCTACTCTCTTCAAAGATGCCCATAAGTTTGTTTTATCTTGTGATGAATGTCAAAGAATTGGTAATATCGGTAAGCATCAAGAAATGCCTATGAATTACTCACTTGTTGTTGAACCATTTGATGTTTGGGGTTTTGATTATCTGGGACCTTTTCCTTCCTCTAATGGGTATACTCATATTTTGGTTGTTGTTGATTATGTTACTAAGTGGGTAGAAGCTATTCCAACTAGTAGTGCTGATCATAACACTTCCATTAAAATGCTTAAAGAAGTTATTCTCCCGAGGTTTGGAGTCCCTAGATATTTAATGACTGATGGTGGTTCACACTTTATTCATGGTGCTTTCCGTAAAATGCTTACTAAATATGATGTTAACCATAGAATTGCATCACCCTATCATCCTCAATCTAGTGGTCAAGTTGAACTTAGCAATAGGAAAATAAAATTGATACTACAAAAAACTGTTAATAGGTCCCGAAAGAATTGGTCTAAGAAATTGGATGATGCACTTTGGGCCTACAGAACAGCATATAAAAATCCTATGGGTATGTCTCCTTATAAAATGGTTTATGGAAAAGCTTGTCATTTGCCTCTTGAGTTAGAACATAAAGCATATTGGGCAATTAAAGAACTCAACTATGATTTCAAACTTGCCGGTGAAAAGAGGTTATTTGATATTAGCTCTTTAGATGAATGGAGAACCCAAGCTTATGAAAATGCCAAACTATTTAAAGAAAAAGTTAAAAGATGGCATGATAAAAGAATCCAAAAGCGGGAATTCAAAGTTGGAGAGTATGTTCTTTTGTACAACTCTTGTTTCAGATTCTTTGCAGGAAAACTTCTCTCTAAATGGAAAGGACCATATATCATCGAGGAGGTTTATCGCTCTGGAGCAATCAAGATTAATAATGCCGAAGGTACTAACCCAAAGGTGGTCAATGGTCAAAGAATTAAACACTATATCTCATGTACGCCTATTAATGTTGAAAGCAATATTATTCAAACCATGACACCGGAGGAACACATAAAAGAAACCTTCCGGAACACTCTAGAATCATGAAAAAGAGGAGGTACGTGATACGGTAAGTAAACGGATTCCAAAAAATCCGCAAAAATATCTTCTGTCAGTTTTGGAATATTACGAAAATTAGGAAAATAAGAAACAACCAGGAAGGAACCCAAGGGGGGCACAAGACACCAGGGCACGCCTGGGCCCCCTGACACGCCAAGGTGGGTTGTGCCCACCTCGGGAACCTTCTCGACTCCGTTTTTCTCCCTGCTTGCTTGTTTCCCAAGATAAAAAATCTTTATATACCCCTCGGACGTATTGACCATCGTATCGCAGAGAAATCTTCTGTTCTTCTTTCTTGCTATTTTTCTGGCAGATCTGAAAATATGTCATCTCAAGATTCAGAGGAGGAGAGCCCTGTTTCTTACAAGCCTCTGGACCAAAACATCTTCAAGAAGACTTTTTCCTATATGTGGCTTACAGATGAGGAGGATGAAGCCGAATCTATTCCTCCTCACATCCTGAAGGAAATCAAGGAAGCATTATGCAAGAGGATATTAAAGCTTGAGATGGAGAACGATGAGCTAAAGATAGATAATTTTTACCTCTGACACAAGCTGGAGAAAAAGGATAAACCCGCTACGACTTTACCACCACCATCATCATCTTCACCGCCAAAGGAGACTTGAGTTCATGGTATGGGCACTCCCCTTGGCTTTTGCCAAGCTTGGGGGAGGTGCCCCGGTATCGTATGACCACCACTATCTTTGCCTTTATCTATTATAGTTTGATCTTCAGTTATCCTTTGGTTTAGTTCAATAAAAGTTTAGTTCGATCCTTTCTTTTCGAGTGCTTGTTTAGTAATCTACCTATCTATGTAATCATGCGCGAGATATATAATAAAGTTTAGTTTGAGTTTTGTTTCTTTACTTTAATGTTTGAATAAAAAGAAAGGAAAATAAATGAAAAAGATCATATGCTAATCTTATGGTAAGTAATGACATCACATAAGGAAAAGTATAAGTGGTAAAATTTGTTGGAGATTGACAAACATAGCATAGGTCAATGATTCAATTCATGAAAGAATTAATAAGGGGAGAGAAGATTCACATGCAAATACACTATCTTGGACATCTTTTATGATTGTGATCCCCCATTACATATCATATGCCAAAATTGTTGACGTTGGACAAGGAAGACAACGTAATGATTTATGTTTGTTCATATTCACATAGAAGTTATATTGTCATAGATCCTTCAACATGTGGTGCTTGCTCAATATCTTTGCTAGCCAAAAATTCCGCACTAAGTAGAGATACTACTTGTGCATCCAAAAACCTTAAACCCAAACTCATGCCTTGAGAGTCCACAATACCTACCTATGGATTGAGTAAGATCCTTCAAGTAAGTTGTCATCAGTGCAATAAGGCAATAAAAATTGCTTCTAAATGTGTTGGGTGATTTAGTGTAAGAGAAAATTGAGCGTTGTACGAACTTGTGATGGCAAAATAATAAAAGCGACAGACAGCATAATTAAGGTTGCCATCATAAGGGGCAATATAACGTGATGTTCTTTTGCATAAGGGATTTGGCATACAAAAAATAAGCACATGACAACCTCTGCTTCCCTCTGCGAAGGGCCTATCTTTTACTTTTATTTATTTACTTTTATGCAAGAGTCAAAGTATTCTTCTCTATTCCTTTTTATTTTCTCTTTTTGCAAGCATCATGTGGTGAGGAAAGATCTAGGCATATATATCCAGTTGGATATGAGTAGGCATGAGTTATTATTATTGACATCACCCTTGAGGTGAATACGTTGGGAGGCGAAACTATAAGCCCCTATCTTTCTATGTGTCCGATTGAAACTTTTTGATCATGGGTATGCTGTGAGTGTTAGCAATCATAGAAGATTATATGATGGTTGAGTATGTGGACTTGCCTAAAGGCTCCGACACATGACCCTTCCTGAAAATATGATGAATTGTAGTTGCAAAGTTGACTAAGAACATAGTTCGTTTGTTTTCAATAGAGTTTATGCTTTATACTTCGATGTTGTGATGAATTGTTACTTGTTCATGAGAAGTTATATGATAAAAGTTATATGATAAAGCTTTATGATTAATTTCCTTCCTATTATAATAATAATCATGATGCTTCTATGTCCGTATTTTCTTTTTATCGACACCTCTCTCTCTAAGCATGTGGACATGTTTTTCGATTTCGGTTTTTTGCTTGAGGACAAGCGAGGTCTAAGCCTGGGGGAGTTGATACGTCCATTTTGCATCATGTTTTCCTACTTTTATTTATAAAGATTTTATGCATAATAATGCTTTTGGGAGTAATTCTAATGCCTTTTCTCTCATAATATGCAAGGTTTACACAAAGAGGGAGAATACCAGCAGCTGGAATTCTGGACCTGAAAAAGCTACGTCAGAGTTACCTATTCTGCACATCTCCAAATGAGCTGAAAATTTACGGAGAATTGTTTTGCAATATATGAAGAATATTAGAGCAAATAACTACCAGAGGGGGCCCACCAGGTGGGCACAACCCACCTGGGCGTGCTAGGGAGCCCAGGTGTGCCTGGTGGGTTGTGCCCTCCTCGGCCCACCTCCGGTGCCCATCTTCTGGTATATAAGTCATTTTGACCTAGAAAAAATAAGAGGAGGACTTTCGGGACGAAGCGCTGCCATCTCGAGGCGGAACTTGGGCAGGAGCACTTTTGCCCTCCGGCGGAGCGATTCCGCTGGGGGAACTTCCCTCCCGGAGGGGGAAATCATCGTCATCGTCATCACCAACAACCCTCTCATCTTTGGGAGGGCAATCTCCATCAACATCTTCAACAGCACCATCTCCTCTCAAACCCTAGTTCATCTCTTGTGTTCAATCTTTGTATCGGAACCTTAGATTGGTACTTGTGGGTGACTAGTAGTGTTGATTACATCTTGTAGTTGGTTACTACATGGTTTATTTGGTGGAAGATTACACTACAAAAAAAAATACACTTCCGTGATGATACGTGTTTGTCACAGTAGGTCATGTTTTCTGTCATGCATGTACATCCATGACGATTTTATGACAGAATCAAGATAGTCATACATGTGCTGTCGTAGAAGTGTTCCATGACAATACCAAAATTATTATCACGGAAGTGTCCACTTCCATGACGATAAATCGCGCGTCATGGAAGTGTTTTCGTCAAGGGTAACCGACAGGTGGCATCCACCGTAACGGGTCGCCGTTAAGCTATCGGGTCCGGTTTTGGATCCGATAACCCGTTAACAGCAACGACCAATGGGAATTTTCCACGTGTTAAATTCTCATTCGCCGGCGGATTCACGTGTCGGCTTAGCGTTGGGATAAATGTCATCCAGCAAGTGGACGGGATGCGCCTATGATACGTCGACACGTGGCTCGGTCCAACAGTGGCCCATTCAAGTCAAAAGGCTGGCCCGTTTGACCTGGTCAAAAGGTAACGGCCCAGCCCACTGAAAGCCTGTTAATGGTCTGTTCGCATATAGCCCATTTACAGCGCGCTAACACACGGCCCATTGTGGCCAATCCGAATTAGGCCCGGTAGCGTCATCTGGGCAGTCCAATATGATTTCAGCCCGTTGTAACTTCCGGCCCATGTATGACCCATGACATCTTTCGGCCCATATGAGGCCATGTGTAATTCTTGGCCCACTAACGGCCCATGGTGAAACTGGCCCATAATGAACAGTATGTCGCTTTATGCCCATGAAAGGCCCATTATTCCGTTGGGCCGTTTCCAGCCCGTGTTATCTTTCAGCCTTCTAATGGACCATTTATTCTTGGGCTGATTTGCAACAATCAATTACTTACGGTCCGTTACTGGCATGTTCCGGTTGTGGGCCAAATTCAGCCCCTGGTTAAAGTCGGCCCGCTTGTGGCCCGTTAATCCATTGGGTCGTTTTCATAGCGTCATCAAATATGGCCTGTTATGCCTGTCGATAGAATTAAGTCTGTTATACTCATCGGCCTATTAACGACCCGTTATGGTCGGCCCATGAACATACGATTCTCAATCTAGCCCGTTTCGGCCCACAATGCGGTCCGTTATTGGCCCATGTTTGGCCAATCGATCATACGGACCATAGAATGCCCATTGATTCTACGACCCGTAGAAGGCCCGTAGGAGGCCCATGGTCACTACAGCAGATAGCAGGACCATGGTGGCAATGGTCCGTATGTTGCCCATGGTTATTGTGGCCTAGTTTTAAAACATAGGTTATTGCGACCACTAGCAAACCGCGGAAAAAGAACTGCACTGACTACAAATATACAAGACAACAAGGAAATAAATAAGAAGCAACTTATGCTAGGCTATTACGGCTATTACACATATTACATCCACTGGGCATCAAAGTTCGCCACCAGTGCAAATATAGGGAACAAAGCAGCATATTACATACACTGGTTGTCAAAGTTGGTGACCAGTGCAAATAAACGCCACAGCAAAACAAGTCAAGAACTTAAACCACTTCACAAGAGAACATAACTATTTATTCAATTGAAACTAAAATCAACATAGAGCAAGTTACAACAGCAAACCAGTTAAAGAAACAGGTTTAAAACATACCTGTTGCGCCATTGGATTTTCAATTGCATCCTTCAAATTTGGAATTAGTTGTTATGAGTAAATACAGTGATACAAGAGCAAAGGAGTATCAACCATAGCTACAGAACCCGACCTGAGAACAATTCTTCTTCTACTTTAAGCGTTGACTTGGGGTTCGGAGTGGTGGTCCTCGTGCTTTGGGCACTGCAGTTGCCTTACTAACTGCTTGTGTTTGGGTGCTCTGTGGTGGAGACGGTGATGTGTCAACTGGAACTGGGTTACTATCTGCTGGGGTTGGAAGGGGTGTAGCTGGTTCTTTGTCCAACTGGGTAGGGGTACAATCTTTGTGACTCTGGGTTATATGTGGTGGGGTTGGTTCTTGGGCAAGTACAACCGTGGTTCTATCTACATCGACGGGTAGCACTATCTTTTCTGAAGACCGTGTTTTTACTCCCATAGATACTGCCATCACCCCCTCCAATTCAAATGGCTGATAAACAAGAAAAGTAATTGAATGTACATACATTGTATGATAGACAAGGTGCAATGGATAGTAGGGAAGAAAACAGGGCATGAAATAATTCACATTTATGTTGTCTAACCAAACAGGATAGCATGACATAATTTCACATATATGATTGCTAACTAAACAGGATAGCATGACACAATTTCACATATATGATGGCTAACTAAACAGGAAAGAATGACATACTTCAAAATATGATGACTGTGTAAATAGGATGACATAATATAACTATACGATGTGTCTATTAAAGTAGTTGGCATGCCATAATTCACATACATCCCGTCGATGGAAACATGATGGCATGATATAATTCACGGATAGAATGACATAATTCAAAATATGATGACTATGTAAACAGGATGAGATGATATAACTATATTATGTCTTTAGAAAATGGGTTGGCATGCCATAATTCAGATACATGCTTTCTATGTAAACATCATGGCATGATATAATTCAAATATATGATTTATATACTAAGCAAGTAAGCAGAGGCAATCGCATGTATGATGTGTAAACTAAGCAGATGGCATTCAATATTGTGTATATGATGTAAAAACTAAGCATTGTAAGACAACATATGCATGATATGAGTAATATAACCCTGCCAAGTTTGAGCATACACCTCAGGGGGGAAATAGGACTGGTCATCTGTTTCTGAATCCTCCTCTGAGGAGCTATCTGTAACCAGCAAGATATCTGCTTCAGCAGGTAGCATTGTCTGCTCTGAAGACCTTGTTTTCACTCCAGATTTTTCCATCACCAATTCAAATGGCTGATGCATAGGAAGAGTAGTTGAATATACAAACATTGTCGACAAATGGAATACGTAATACAAAAAAAGGATGGCATGATATAATTCACATATATGATGCTTGGCTAAACAGCATGGCATTGCATAATTCACATATATAATGCCTTGCAACAAGATAGCATTGCATAATTCACATATATAATGTCTTGCGACAAGATGGCATTGCATAATTCACATGTATGGTAATTAGACACTACATGTGGCATTCACACAAAGCATGTCTAAACTAAGAAAATGACATAGCAATGCAAGACACCATATGCACGATATGAGCAATATAACCCTGCCAAGTTAGAGCATGCACCTCGGGGAGGGGGAATAGGACTGGTCATCTATCTCTGAATCCTCCTCTAAGGAGCTATCCGTAACCAGCAAGACATGCGCTTCGTCAGATAGCATTGTCTGCTCTGAAGACCTTGTTTTCACTCAAGATTTTTCCATGACCGTGTCGAATGGCTGATGCATAGGAAGAGTAATTGAATTTACTAACATTGTTGACAAATTTAATACATAATAAAAAAAGGATGGCATGATATAATTCACATATAAGATGACTGGCTAACCAGGATGGCATTGCAAAATTCACATATATGATGCCTGGCTAAACAAGATGGCATTGCATGATTCACATATATGATATAGAAACTAAACATATGGCATTCACACAAAGCATGTCTAAACTAAGCTGATGACATATTTTATGTATTAAGTAAGTAATGCAAGGCACCATATGCATGATATGACCAACATCAGCATGCCAAGTTAGAGCAAAAGACCTCAGGGGGTAAATAGGAGTGGTCTGCTCCCTCTGAATCCCCCTGTGAACAGTTATCTTTCTCTTGATTACAGTCTAGAATGGGGGGAGGGGGGTTGCTTTTGCGCCCACCATGGAGCGACGTCTGCATGAAATTTTATTGCCACGCAAGGCTCGTCTCTTTTGCTCTACATGTTCAGTTCCATTGTGTACAATAACTAACATGCATAGGAATAAAACATAGTGAGATTATGTAAGGAGTGCATGCAGAAATCCAGAGTGATGGTAGCAACCTGTGGATAGACCCAAAACCAATGATAGCAGGCAGATAATAGCTTCAGTTAAAAAATACAGATATTGGCTCCTTTAATGTTTGTTTCCCACCCAATATGAAATTCATAGTAGACACCCGAGATTAAGCAGATAGTAGACATATACTATTGATTGCTGCCCCAATATGTACCCCACAACCATTTAAAAACTCAAGTTTGAGCATTAGTTTGGACCTGACTCGGAGTCTAAAGGGTGAACAGGACAATAAAGTAGCATGCCATATTAAGCGATGCATAATGTAAGCAGACACGAAAGAGTGCGACCTCTCTTGCGGACCCGTGTAGTCCTCAAGATCATCTGCTCAGTTGATGATGGTAATGCAGTTGTCATGGCTGCCGGCGGCAGGGAAGAAGATCTGAGGCGGCAAAAGACAGTCTGGAGGGCGGATCCCTGCTGTGGTGTAACATCCCAAAATTCTAAATTTTGGAATGTTATATTAATTAGGTAATAATAATTTTCTTGAGTGATTTGTTGTCTGAAATTGAGTGGAATCTGAACCCTTTTCCTTTTGAAAGTTGAATGAGAGGGAATGAAATGACTTTCCCAAAACATTCACCTTGCATTTATGATCTCCATGAATTCAAATTCATTTCATCACAAAACCCTAGAGTGAAGATGATATGACTTCTTCCATTTAAATAAATGAAAAGGGTTTTGAAAAGATTTGAATTCCATTTGGAAATATTCCAAATTCGGAAACTTTATGCAACTCAATGAGTTTCATGAGAGAAGATAAAATGACTTCTTCAAATGCTAAGAAAGAGAGTTGGAAGTTTCAAAGAAACAAATTGAAAGTCCCTTTGAAGTTATTTTGAAAACCCACTTTCAATTTGAAGTTATTTGGTTTTTATTCAAATTACTTTTCACCAAAAATAAAATATAAGGAAAATAGGGTAAAATGATTCCCTACAATAGAAAAGTGGAGAAAAATGAGTTTGAAATCATTTTGGTATTTTAAAGTATTTTTATTTGGTTTTCAAATGAACCACTAGTACTGTTCGCTTTATTTTAATTTTTTTGGAATTTAATTGCTTCTGAAAATATGTTCATCATTTAGGAAATATTTTTCTAAAAATTTTGATATATAATATGCCTATGTAAAATTTTAATTTTATTTTCATTATTCAGTTTTTTGTTTTCTGTTTCTATTTAAAAAATAAAAACTGCGCGTGCGCCTGGAACTAACTGTCGCGCACGTGCGCAGCATAGTGGCATCGGGCGCCCCATCATTTGTTTTTCTTCTCTCCTACATGGGCCAGGCCCAGCCAGCCATTTTTTTTTCACTTCGGCCGAATTTTGTTTAAAAAAAATTTACAGCGCGCGCGGCCGCCGAACAGTTTTAGGCCCAGGCAAGCGCCTCTCTTTTCGCCTCTATTTCTTTTCTTTTCATCTACGTTTAGTCCCACATTGCCTAGTCTTTGACCCTAAGCCTCTCTTCTACCTATAAATATAGAACCATAGAACCCAAAAATCATCCACTGCGGGTTAAATCAATATTTTGGTTTGACTAGCTTCACAAAAGAAAAATATATTTCTTCTCTCTGGCGGTACTTCTGGAAGTTGTCTCCTTTCTCCGAAGTCGTCTTTTTTCTACCTTATAAAGGTATTTTTCTTCGTATTTTTTTATACTCCCGTAGCTTATTATTTCTAGACTAGTACGGTAGAATAATTAGATTACCAATTAGTCTCTGTATTTATACATTAGACCTAGAATTCTTTTAGCCGTAACTATTTTTCTTCCGTAAAACAGTTTGGACCTGATTTTTCAAATAGCCATAACTTTTTACTGGTTCATCCAAATTAGACGAAACCAACGCCTACATTTTCGTCTTGATTCCACCTATCTAGTGAATCTATCAAATAAACTTTTTACAACTTTAAAATTTCAAAATTTGTTCAGATTCATACTCAAATTTCTTTCGATCATATCTTTTTATCCGTAGCTCCATTTCCGATGAACCCAACTGCATCGGATTCGTATTGAAGTAATCTTTCTGTTCGCACAATTAGTGTTATCTTTCCACCATATAATTTTGATCTTAGCCAATTAATCTACTAGTCCATCAAAGAGTTGTTACACAACATTCTAAGCAGATTCAATGCTATGTTGAATTACTTGATCCGTTATTTTCAATCTAGTAATTCTTTTTCCTACTTATTCATATTGACTTCCTACATCCAGTAGCATCATTAGTTTCAACTTTTGATCTTTTCAAATTTGAACGATTCAAATTTGAACTCGAAGCTTCACTTGATCATATCTTGTAAACTGTAGCGCTTTTTCAATTGATTCCTTTTTCAAATTGAATCCCTAGGCGTAATCTAACATCTTGAGCCATCACCACACTTTTTCACCGAAATTAGGATCTGATCCTGCAAAATAATTTGATTTGATTCTTTTGGAGTTTTTGCAATCTTCCTTTGCATTTTTTTGGGTCTTTGAGTGATTGCTTATGTGTGGATAAAATTGCTTCCTTACGATAGATTGATCGGAGTGTGACGAGTAGAACTATCTGGAATTATGAGTGCGAAGAATCTTCATCAACAGTACAAGGCAAGTTACACTTTGATCATATCCCTTTATTACCTAGTTTTATGCATTAGTTATATCCCCAAATATTGCATGAGTAGGATTGGGAACATGTGATTATTGCTATGTAGTTGATGAGGTAGGAACCTATTACCTTTGATCACCCCGGGAATATACGTTATGCTCATATTGCTTAGCCATGCTCGTAGACGAGGATTGGTATGTGAGATTCATGAAAGTTGCGAGAGTAATTTATCTAAGGGAAACTTAAGGTGGCTACTTTAATACACATCTGGGTGGATTGGTTGCGGGCACCTGGGGAATCCAGTGTTGTCCTAGGAGATCCCGGGGTACCCGTGTGATCATCCTATGGAATGCCACCAGGCTCAAAGGGATCATAAGATTATTCATGCTAGAAACTTCCGTGTGCAGCCACATGCCATTATGGGCTCTGGCATAGTTGAGTAAGTTGTGGGAATCCTTTCCATGATGGGCTAGCAGATGTAGGGGAATTGTAGGTGTACTGGCCTATCTATCGGTTAAGGGGGCCTCTTCGGAAAGACTGTGTCTCGATCATCCGTTTCTCAACCATCATGCAGTGCGAGAAATTCAACGGAGGAGATCGAGTCTTGTGGGGAAAAGTGCGCAAACCTCTGCAGAGTGTACAAACTAATCATGATTAGCCGTGTCCCCGGTTATGGACATCTTGAGTATCTAGAAGTGAATATTTTGTTGATCTCATCACTCTATTTAATTAATGTATTGGGTTATTAATAATTTGGAAATTTTTGGGATTGAGTTGGAGGAACCTTCTCAATAATGGCTTAAACAGGGTAGTTAAATAAAATCTATTCCTTTGTTGTAGGGAAAAATTAGCTTTATGCAAAATTAAACTTAGAGCCTCCACCAGCCAAATATGCATGTAGTGATAGACATTGTTCATCATTATTCTGTTGTGTGAATTTGCCAGTACATTCAACGTACTGACCTACACGGCTGCAACGTCTCATGTTGCAGGAATTATCCGACGAGTAAGTGATACGTTAGGGTAGCGATGACTACACTCAACTTTGCCATTGGTGTTGTTGGGACTCCACAACTTTGTTGTTACTTCCGCTATATTATTTGAGGTAATAGTATTTACGTTATTTTATACATGTGATTTACCTCTGTTATAAATCCTCGAGTACTGTGTGTGTCAGCATACCGATCCAGGGATGACACTTAAGCACAGAGACTTCGATCCATTCGGGTCGGGTCGCTACAAGATGGTATCAGAGCACATGTTGACTGTAGGACGTGACCCCTAGAAACTGGCAAGCCCTTAGGAGATGATTTCTCTAAAACTTTATTTTCAAGAGGATTCTTTAACTTTCATCTTTTCTATTCTTTACCAAATATTTCCTCTCACCTAGAACTGTTAGACTATACTCTTTCCCCCTTTTTACCACACGAAGATTCAACTGATGAGCCCAATCCGAGAAGGACAAGATTCAGACAACTAAGACCACTACAGAATAAAGAGGATTTCACCATGCATTAGAAGTGTTGAAGCTACAGCAGTGGATACTCCGAAGATTTGAAGAGTTTGATGACTTTGAAGATTTATTGACCTTTAGAAGACCAAACCCCTGTTATATACTTATGTTAGATGCGACGATTGTGAGCTGTCATTTGTTTGATGTTTTTTCGACGGCCACAAAATAAAACCCGTCTCTTCAAAACTATTGTTTGTATGGTGTGTATCCCTCTCTATCTCTCTTATCTCACCCCAAAACCCTTGGAACCAATAGAGGATGAATGAAGATGGACTTGTATTCTCTGGACCGATCACCCAGCCGGAGGCAGAGCTATGGACACAAAACATTGAGGATCACTTCAGGAAAAATTTGATTGCAAGGAAGTATGAGGTTCAATACGCTCTTCAGTACTTTACAAAAAGTGCTGCAACATGGTGGAAAATGCATCAAGCCATACAAGGATGTAATGGAGCAAACAGTTGGGAAGAATTCAAGAAGACTCTGTTAAAATCCCGTCTCATCCGAAAGCGTGGTGATAACCCGAAGAAGAAACCTTGTGCCTGCAGGATTTGTGGAGAGATAGGACACACCCAGGAGGAGCACAAGGATGAATGCCCTCATTGTGAAGAAAGTCACCCAGCTGAAGATTGCGCAAATAGGCAGGTTACTTGTTTCGTGTGTGAAGGGACTACCCACTACCCTGCTCTGTGTCATATTTACCCCATGGTACAACAAACTATCCAGCAGAAGAAAGAAGCAATGAAAGAAGCCCTCGTGAAAATTTTAGAAGAACATGTGATGAAGGAAGATGTTGAGGGCACACTCGAAGAAGATCAAATTAAACTTTACACCAAGTCATGCTATTCATGTGGAGAAGAAGGAGTATCTAGTAGAGTTCCCGACAGTGGAAGTAGAGTATGACCCACAGGAAATAGAAGTCCTGATTGTTACGGAAAAGTCCAGGAAGAGAAACATAATGTATCCCAAGAACAACCCAATTTCTACAAAGAAGGACCTGAGTCATATCACATGTTACAAGTGCAAGGATTTAGGTCATTACGCTTATAAATGTCCGGAGAAGAAGCTAAAAAAATCCAAGGAGCCTACATAATCACAAAGAAGCCCCGAGACATGTCGGAAGTCAATTGTTTTCGCTGCAAAGAAGCGGGACATTTTGCTAGGGAATGTTCAGATCAGATGAAAGCTGGAGCTGAGTAGTTGAGATTTCGATATGGATAATAAGAGTAGTAGAAAGCAATTTTATTTTCATAAGTTCGATGAGTTGAATTATGTAATGGGTGCTCAGAGATTGTAATAAATTCATGAAATCAATAAAGTTCATGTGTCATGATTTCATACGTTGAATTTTATGAGTTGTTACTCTATGAAGAAAGATTTTGACCCTTTTCGAGGATATGAGAAATATAGTCTATGGAAGAATTTGTGCATTTCAAGGGTGGTAGTACCCTGTGAGGACACTTGACCCCTGGAAAGGATAATGATATTCCACGGAGTGGACTTCAGACAAACTAAATATGAGTTTCATCTCGATATGTGGGATACCCCAAGAATATGAAGGGATGAAGTACTATTGGATATAAAGGAGGTATAATTTTGGTAATATGGAACAATTGTAACCCCAGGATGAGTTAAAGCTATAAATGTGTTGAAGTGCGCCCATAACCCACATGCCCAGGAGTTAATAAGCATCAAGTACTCCTTGGAAGAAGAAATTTCGGAAGAAGTTGTGATTTGATCAGCAGACGTTTCTTAGGAGGATACGAAAACCCGAGAGTTGTGAAGAATGATAGATGTTTTGTTCAGCTTGCAGAAGTAATGGATATATCCGAACTCAGTTCGTCGACAAGAGAAATTATGCAATGCTTGTGAGGATGACCGAGTGTTAGAATGCGAGATTCACTACACCATATACAAGGTAATGATTTGGGTGCAGAATGGATTGATCACCATGCCGACTTACTCTTATTATTCGCCTCTGCTATATGGGATGGTAAATCTGAGTGACTTACCCATAGTAGAGAGAGACGACGATATCAAAAACCTTGTTTGAACCTTAGAATGGTATAACAATTTTTTTCCCTTGTACAAGGCAGTTGTTGCCAACCGTAGGTCATACGGTGAGAATGAAGCCCAGAACTGTTTTCTGCAGGGACCCAGCCAAATTGTTTGATGACCACCATGAGATATCGATAGTTGTTTAGTATTGGTGCTAGACCTGTCAGCTGAGAAGACACTGTCTCGGAAGAACCTTAATTACCATGATGCAAGGACACAAGGATTGAGGAAAAGGTTATGCCACTACTAGAAGAGCCCAGAGAAGGAATTATCCTGAAGATCTGAGAAGATCGACACTGCCAACAATAAGGATGGAGTACCTGAGTTTTGATGGAACCATAACCATGCTTCTAAGGGTGGTAGCACCCCAGACCTTCGTGACAATCGATGGATTTTTTAGGAGACCCCGAACCTAACCTATTTCTTGCTAGCCTCTCCGAATCTCGAGGGCGAGATTCATTTTAAGGGTGGTAGGTTTGTAACATTCGAAAATTCTAAATTTTGGAATGTTATATTAATTAGGTAATAATGATTTTCTTGAGTGATTTGTTGTGTGAAATTGAGTGGAATCTGAACCCTTTTCTTTTTGAAAGTTGAATGAGAGGGAATGAAATGACTTTCCCAAAACTTTCACCTTGCATTTATGATCTCCATGAATTCAAATTCATTTCATCAAAAAACCCTAGAGTGAAGATGATATGACTTCTTCCATTTAAATAAATGAAAAGGGTTTTGAAAAGATTTGAATTCCATTTGGAAATATTCCAAATTCGGAAACTTTATGCAACTCAATGAGTTTCATGAGAGAAGATAAAATGACTTCTTCAAATGCTAAGAAAGAGAGTTGGAAGTTTCAAAGAATCAAATTGAAAGTCCCTTTGAAGTTATTTTGAAAACCCACTTTCAATTTGGAGTTATTTGGTTTTTATTCAAATTACTTTTCTCCAAAAATAAAATATAAGGAAAATAGGGTAAAATGATTCCCTACAGTAGAAAAGTGGAGAAAAATAAGTTTGAAATCATTTTGGTATTTTAAAATATTTTTATTTGGTTTTTAAATGAACCACTAGTACTGTTCGCTTTATTTTAATTTTTGTGGAATTTAATTGCTGCTGAAAATATGTTCATCATTTAGGAAATATTTTTCTGGAAATTTTGATATATAATATGTCTATGTACAATTTTATTTTTATTTTCGTTATTCAGTTTTTCCTTTTCTGTTTCTATTTAAATAACAAAAACTGCGCGTGCGCCTGGAACTAACTGTCGCCCCACGTGCGCAGCATAGTGGCATCGGTCGCCCCATCATTGTTTTTTCTTCTCTCCTACATGGGCCAGGCCCAGCCAGCCATTTTTTTCACTTTGGCCGAAATTTGTTTTAAAAAAAAACTATAGCGCGCGCGCCCGGCCGAACAGTTTTAGGCCCATGCGAGCGCCTCTCTTTTCGCCTCTATTTCTTTTCTTTTCGTCTACGTTTAGTCCCACATTGCCTAGTCTTTGACCCTAAACCTCTCTTCCACCTATAAATATAGAACCATAAAACCCCAAAAATCATCCACTGCGGGTTAAATCAATATTTTGGTTTGACTAGCTTCACAAAAGAAAAATATATTTCTTCTCTCCGGCGGTACTTCTGGAAGTTGTCTTCTCTCTTCGAAGTCGTCTTTTTTCTACCTTATAAAGGTATTTTTCTTCGTATTTTTTTATACTCCCGTAGCTTATTATTTCTAAACTACTACGGTAGAATAATTAGATTACCAATTAGTCTCTGTATTTATACATTAGACCTAGAATTCTTTTAGCCGTAACTATTTTTCTTCCGTAAAACAGCTTGGCCCTGATTTTTCAAATAGCCATAACTTTTTACTGGTTCATCTAAATTAGACGAAACCAACGCCTATATTTTCGTCTTGATTCCACCTATCTAGTGAATCTATCAAATAAACTTTTTGCAACTTTCAAATTTTAAAATTTGTTCAGATTCATACTCAAATTTCTTTCGATCATATCTTTTTATCCGTAGCTCCGTTTCCGATGAACCCAACTACATCGGATTCGTATTGAAGTAATCTTTCTGTTCGCACAATTAGGGTCATCTTTCCAACATATAATTTTGATCTTAGCCAGTTACTCTACTAGTCCATCAAAGAGTTGTTACACAACATTCTAAGCAGATTCAATGCTATGTTGAATTACTTGATCTGTTATTTTCAATCTAGTAATTCTTTTTCCTACATATTCATATTGACTTCCTACATCCAGTAGCATCATTAGTTTCAACTTTTGATCTTTTCAAATTTGAACGATTCAAATTTGAACTCGAAGCTTCACTTGATCATATCTTGTAAACTGTAGCGCTTTTTCAATTGATTCCTTTTTCAAATTGAATCCCTAGGCGTAATCTAACATCTTGAGCCATCACCATACTTTTTCACCGAAATTAGGATCTGATCCTGCAAAATAATTTGATTTGATTCTTTTGGAGTTTTTGCAATCTTCCTTTGCATTTTTTTGGGTCTTTGAGTGATTGCTTATGTGTGGATAAAATTGCTTGCTTACGATAGATTGATCGGAGTGTGACGAGTAGAACTATCTGGAATTATGAGTGCGAAGAATCTTCATCAACAGTACAAGGCAAGTTACACTTTGATCATATCCCTTTATTACCCAGTTTTATGCATTAGTTATATCCCCAAATATTGCATGAGTAGGATTGGGAACATGTGATTATTGCTATGTAGTTGATGAGGTAGGAACCTATTACCTTTGATCACCCCGGGAATATACGTTATGCTCATATTGCTTAGCCATGCTCGTAGACGAGGATTGGTATGTGAGATTCATGAAAGTTGCGAGAGTAATTTATCTAAGGGAAACTTAAGGTGGCTACTTTAATACACATCTGGGTGGATTGGTTGCGGGCACCTGGGGAATCCAGTGTTGTCCTAGGAGATCCCGGGGTACCCGTGTGATCATCCTATGGAATGCCACCAGGCTCAAAGGGATCATAAGATTATTCATGCTAGAAACTTCCGTGTGCAGCCACATGCCATTATGGGCTCTGGCATAGTTGAGTAAGTTGTGGGAATCCTTTCCATGATGGGCTAGCAGATGTAGGGGAATTGTAGGTGTACCGGCCTATCTATCGGTTAAGGGGGCCTCTTCGGAAAGACTGTGTCTCGATCATCCGTTTCTCAACCATCATGCAGTGCGAGAAATTCAACGGAGGAGATCGAGTCTTGTGGGGAAAAGTGCGCAAACCTCTGCAGAATGTACAAACTAATCATGATTAGCCGTGTCCCCGGTTATGGACATCTTGAGTATCTAGAAGTGAATATTTTGTTGATCTCATCACTCTATTTAATTAATGTATTGGGTTATTAATAATTTGGAAATTTTTGGGATTGAGTTGGAGGAACCTTCTCAATAATGGCTTAAACAGGGTAGTTAAATAAAATCTATTCCTTTGTTGTAGGGAAAAATTAGCTTTATGCAAAATTAAACTTAGAGCCTCCACCAGCCAAATATGCATGTAGTGATAGACATTGTTCATCATTATTCTGTTGTGTGAATTTGCCAGTACATTCAACGTACTGACCTACACGGCTGCAACGTCTCATATTACAGGAATTATCCGACGAGTAAGTGATACGTTAGGGTTGCGATGACTACACTCAACTTTGCCGTTGGTGTTGTTGGGACTCCACAACTTTGTTGTTACTTCCGCTATATTATTTGAGGTAATAGTATTTACGTTATTTTATACATGTGATTTACCTCTGTTATAAATCCTCGAGTAATGTGTGTCAGCATACCGATCCAGGGATGACACTTAAGCACAGAGACTTCGATCCATTCGGGTCGGGTCGCTACATGTGGTGAACCCTTCTTTCCTTGGAGCAGCTGAGCTAGGGTGGACGACAGCATAGCAGGAGCGGCACAAACCACACAAGGTTTTTCTTTGACACATATCTGTAACAGAAGTAATTTTGTAAGGGCTTGTTTGAATTGGAGGATTATAACAATGCAGGGATAGGAAATACACAGGAATAGGATAGGAATGCACGTGCAAAACAGAGAATTTATAAACACAGGATTTCTGTCAATCTAGGTGTTTGGTTCACAAGAATTGGAAGATCACAGGAATGCAAAGCATGGTGAAATTAAGTCAAACCACAAGAAAATATAAAGTTATAATGTTATTATGCTACTATCTCCTAGTCTTGTACTTCATGAATAGGAATTTGAAAAGGAGGCCAAGTGGATATTAGAATTCCTATGGTTTTTCTTTGAAGGAGACACCAAAGGAACAAATCATACAGTTTTCCTTTGCTCCATTCCTTTGAACCAAATGCATGAATAGTAGTACCATAGGAAACTTCCCAAATCCTTTGTTTTTCCTTCTCTTTTCCTTTCAAGCACTGGCGATTCTATAGGCAGGCTTGAATAGGCAAAAGCACACTCCATAAATATTTTTGTGCTACTTCTACTACTTTGGACCCAGGCCACTGCCGTACTAGCTGAACTCCCAGGCACATCTACAAATGCACAACTCAAACGCGCAGAAATAAATAATGATGGCTTTCGAGAGAGTCCATCATGGATAGCTAAGTTGCCTGGTACCTCACTGCTTGTCATATAGTAGGAGAAACTAATCGTATTTCACGTTACTACACGAGCTCAGTGGACAATATATATAACATGTAGAGTAAAAAAGCGATGCAACAAGTGTACAACCTCTTGGGCGAAGCCATGTAGATCTCAGCATCATTGGGTTGGTCGCTGAGGATGCTGTGGCTGATGTGGCTGTCGGAGGAGGGGAAGAAGATCTTAGGCGTCTGGAGATGGAGCCGAGGGTACCGCTCCGCTGTGATGGAGGGTTTCGTCGTTGGAGCAGCTCCGGTGAGTTGTACGACGACGAGGCTGAAGCAGGACAAGAGAGACAATGTAAACCTGGGAGGAATTCTAATACCATCTCCAATAGATGATGTAAAATACGTAACCACAAAGTGCTAGATGTAAAATACATCAGCCGCTCATCTCTGAATTAACTGTCGAAACTGAATTTAACTGTCAAAACTGAATTTAACTGTCGAACCTAAATTTTACAGTCGAAACTGAACGCACTAGTAGCAGAAAAGCAGTGCACTAATAGTTTTACCCCCTCGAGCACTAGTGGCAAAGTAGCAGTGATCTAAATCGGTAGCCGCTCCGGCAGGGAACATAGTACCAGAGAGTAGTCGGGGCAGCTGGTCGTGCAGAGCAGCAACGCCTAGAGCAGCAGTGCGTGCGAGAGCCGGGGTAGCTGGTCGTGTAGCACCATCTCGGGTAGCAGCAACAGGAGCTCGAGCGAAAGCCAGAGCTGCTGCTCGTGCAGCAGCAGCGCGAGCAAGAGTAGAGCAGTAGCGCAAGCAAGAGCAAGAGCAACAGCGCGAGCAAGAGCAAGAGCAGACCAGGTACGGGACCGAGAGCAAGAGCAGAGCAGCAGCGAGAGCCGAAGCAGCAGCTCCTACTGATGTCGACGTCGCCGCCGAGGGAGAGACACCATGGAGGAAGTGGCCGGCGACGCCACCGTAGATGGAGCCGCGCCATGGCGGCTCGAGACCAAGCGCTGGCAGCACCGTGAGATCGAATCAAGAACAAAATGCAGTGATTAGTGTAGAACCTCTTTGGTGGCACCGATTAGGCCTCAGCTTCATCCGAGGAATCGGTGATGGTGCTGCCCTTCCGGTGGTGCAGGTGAAGACGGCGATGTGGGAATGGAGGTGGCGCGATAGACAAGGAGAACGTCGGGGCAGCTCCTTGGAGGTGGAGGACGGGGTGGCTGAACCAGCGGGACGATGAGATCGATGACGGACCCTCATCCGGTGCGTTGGATGAAGGACGTCGAGCTGTTGCAGTGGACGATGTCGTCGGGGAAGAGGCTCCGGCTGGGTGGTGGACCGAGGAGGGTGTGGGGCTTCGCGGGTTTTCACGGCCTCGGTGTACGAATGGGGGGCGGAGGGGATGGGAGGGGGAACCATGGCTTAGAGATGCACTTGTTCGAAATGTGGGGTAAGTGATACGTCTCCAACGTATCTATAATTTATGAAGTATTCATGCTATTATATTATCATTCCTGGATGTTTTACAACCATTTTATAGCAACTTTATATCATTTTTTTGGGACTAACCTATTGATCCAGTGCCAGTGCCAGTTGTTGTTTTTGCTTGTTTTTTACATCGCAGGAAATCAATATCAAACGGAGTCCAAACACCGCGAAACTTTTTGTGGATTTTTTATGGACTAGAAGACATCCAGTGGGCCAGAGAAGCACCTGGGGGGTGCCCCGAGGGGGGCACAACCCACCAGGGCGCGCCTGGGGGCCCAGGCGTGCCCAGGTGGGTTGTGCCCACCTCGGTGGCCTCCCGCACCCCCTCTTTGCCCTATAAATCACCAAATATTCCAAAAACCCTGGGGGTAACCCTAGATCAGAAGTTCCGCCACCGCAGGCCTCTGTAGCCACGAAAAACTAATCTAGACCCCGTTCCGACACCCTGCCGGAGGGGGAAATCATCTCCGGTGCCATCTTCATCATCCCGACGGCCACCATGATGAGGAGGGAGTAGTCCACCCTCGGGGCTGAGGGTTTGTACCAGTAGCTATGTGTTTAATCTCTCTCTCTCTCTCTCTCGTGTTCTTGAGATGGCACGATCTTGATGTATCACGGGCTTTGTTAATATAGTTGGATCATATGTTGTTTTCCCCTCTCTATCTTGTTGTGATGAATTGAGTTTTCCCTTTGAGATTCCGTTTTTATCGTATTGAATACTTTTATGGATTTGAGAGGACTTGATATATGTCTTGCATATGAATACCCGTGGTGACAATGGGGTATTATATTGATTCACTTGAGATATGTTTTGGCACTCAACTCGCGGATTCCCGAGGTGACATTGGGGTAATCTATGCATAGGGGTTGATGCACGTTCTCATCTTTTGTTTCTCCGGTAGAAATCTTGGGGCACTCTTTGAGGTTCTTTGTGTTGGATTGAGTATTATGAATTTGAATTTGCTTTGGTGTTATTTTAGTACGAACTCTTGATAGATCGATCGGAAAGAATAACTTGGTGTTATTTTAGTACGAACTCTTGATAGATCGATCGGAAAGAATAACTTGGTGTTATTTTAGTACGAACTCTTGGATAGATCGATCGGAAAGAACAGCTACAAACAATTTCTTCTTATGTTCTCCGCTAGATAAGAACTTTGGAGTGATTCTTCATCGCACTTTGAGGGATGGTTATATGATCCAATTAGATTAGCATTGTTGAGAGATTGCACTAGCGAAAGTACGGACCCTAGGCCTCATTTTCAAGCATTGCAATACCGTTTGTGCTCCGTTTTACCAATTGCTACCTTGCTGGTTTTTTATTTTCTGATTACAAAAATATATTTCTACCATCCATATTACACTCTTATCACAATCTCTTCGCCGAACTACTGCACCTATACAATTTGCCATTGTATTGGGTGTGTTGGGGACACAAGAGACTTTTTATTATTTGGTTGCAGGGTTGTTTGAGAGAGACCATCTTCATCCTACGCCTCCCACGGATTGATAAACCTTAGGTCATCCACTTGAGGGAAATTTGCTACTGTCCTACAAAACTTTGCGCTTGGAGGCCCAACACGAGTCTACAAGAACAAGTTGTGTAGCAGACATCAAGCTCTTTTCTGGCGCCGTTGCCGGGGAGGTTAGGTAAGCGGCACTCACACCCCGTCAACGAAGCTCTTTTCTGGCGGCGTTGCCGAGGAGGTGAGTGCTTGAAGGTATATCTTTAGATCTTGCAATTGAATCTTTTAGTTTCTTGTTTATCACTAGTTTGGTCTATAAAAGAAAACTACATAAAAAATGGAATTGAGGTTGCATCATATTATTGATCATCTTTATAATATCTTTCTTGAAAATGATGGATCGGAAAATTGTGCTCAATTGTTAGAAGAAGAAGTCAATAAAATGTTTGGCACAAAATATTTGAATGATGAGCATGATTGCAATGTTGTTAGTATGAATTCCTTGAATATCCAAAATGCTAATGATTATTGCACTAGTCATGAGAGAAATGTCTCCTATAAGAATGTCAATTTTTGCGGAGTGAATTGGGAGTGCAATTGCACACCAAAAAGGGAAGATAGATTTTGTAAGAGGCATAAATATTCAGAAACGAAAAAATTGCAAGAGAGGCTAGATGATTGTGCTGAAAGATTTAATTTTTTTCGACATCCTTGTGAACTTTGCAATGAACATGGTCATTTAAATCTCCAATGCAAAAAAATTCATGATCAAATCGTGTCCAAAAATTGTGATAACTTGATTACCCTTGAGCATAATAAAGAGCTTAGTCTTCTTTTGGGGTATGAAGAAATGAAACGTATAACTAAGGGTATTCCAAAATTTAATCTCGAGAGATTTCTTGATTTTTATCTAGAGGAAATTTATATGTTTTGTGCGGTAAATTGCATTGAGAATCCTTATATTGCCAACTATCTAAAGACAAGAAAACAAATAGAATATGAAGAGAGTACTAATGAAAGGGAAAATATTTCCCAATACCCTCCTAGTGTTTATTATGATGAATCAGGTAACGAGGAGGAGCTCCCTATTCAACCAATCTCATCAATAAGAAGCTTGAAAAGATTTATTAAACCCACACATGATGTGGTGAAGAAGAAGAAAAGAAGAAAGAATAAAGGTAAAAAGTTATCTCTCCCAAACGATGTTGCCTCTATTATTGTTGTGCCTCATGAAAATGAATCAAAATTAATTATGGAAGATGATGCACTTGATGATGATTTTCTTATGCCTATTGCTTGTTGTGATGATTATGATTGGGAAGATAATGATACTTCTTATAATCTTGGAAATCTTTTTGGCACCAACTTGGGAAATTATGATGATAACAATTGTTATACCGTTGGTGCTATTAATACTATTAATGATGAGGGTGATTATGCTTATGATATGCCAAGCCACAAGCTTGGGGATGCTATGTTTGATGAGAATGACATGTTTGAGAATTTATTTGCTGCAATTAATGTTTGTCCCAAGCTTGGGGATGCTATGCTTAATGAAGATGATCTTTTTAGTCCCCCTACTTTGAATGATCAAATTTGCTATGATGATTGCATGCCTCCTATCTATGATAAGAACAAAGTTGCTACTTATGATGATTATTGTGATGATACTTATGTTATAAAAAGTAGTGATGATTATATTTATAAAACTTGTCATAGTTATGATTACCCTTTTCCTGAACATTACTCTTTTAATGTGGGAACAATTTATAGTATTCGAGTTTCATATGATACTCCCACCATTGTCAATGAGGAGAAATTTTCTTATGTCGAGAGTAATAAAATTTCTATGCTTGGGGATCATGAAAAGAATGTTTTATGTGATGGTTATATTAATGAAATCTATTCATGATGCTACTGAAAATTATTATGAGAGTGGAACTTATGATTCATGATGCTCTTGTTATGTTTCAATCCTTATCTTTTATGCGAGCATCATTGAACTTATTATGCCTAGCTAAAAGGCATTAAAGAAAAGCGCTTGTTGGGAGACAACACAACACTTTTACCTACTGTTTTTGTGTGTTCACATGATTATTCTACTGTAGTAATCATGTTTTATTGCTTTTGTTTCAATAAAGTGCCAAGTAAAGCCGTTGGGATAGTGTGGATGATAGTTGACTTGATTCTGTGCAAAAACAGAAACTTTTTCGCTCAGTCCAGGAATTTTGAAAATTCACTGGAACGTGCTTTTGATCTGAATTTTTTACAGGTGGTAGACATACAAATTCTCTACGTTATCCGTAGTTTTCAGAATTTTTGGAGTAGCATAAGTATGGTTGGAGTACAGATTACTACAGACTGTTCTGTTTTTGACAAATTCTGTTTTCAATGCATAGTTTCCTTGTTTCCTAGTTTCTATGGCTTATATTGCTCAATATAAAATGTGGAAATGATATTCTACAGTATGCATTGTGTGTAAACAATTATGAATCTTGTCTTTGACAGTACCAAAGTGAAATGGTTTGCTCTTTATCATACTAACCTATCTCACGAAGTTCCGTTAAGTTTTGTGTGATTGAAGTTTTCAAGTTTTGGGTGAGATATCGATATGAGGAGAATAAGGAGTGACATGACCCTAAGCTTGGGGATTCCCAAGGCACCCCCAAGGTAATATTCAAGTAAGATCCAAGCAACTAAGCTTGGGGATGCCCCGGAAGGCATCCCCTCTTTTGTCTCCAACATTATCGGTAACCTCACTTGGAGCTATGTTTTCATTCGTCACATGATATGTGTTTTGCTTGGAGCGTCATTTTATTTTGTTAGGATTTGCTTTATGTTATTTAGAATAATGTTTTGCATCTTTTATTTCAATAAAAGTGGCAATGATAGCCTTTGCCATGCTTATTTTGCAAGTCTACATGTTGCTGTTTCAAAACAGAAAGTTTAATGCTATTGAAAAAATTCTCTAGAAAAGTCAGAATGTGATAAAATGTTGAAACTTTTTGAAAAATAAGCTATGATAAATTTTATACAGTGTTCTAAATTTTCAGAATTTTTGGAGTTAGATAAGTATGAATACTCTTGCATTCTTTACAGACTGTCCTGTTTTGGCAGATTGCTGTTATGTTTGCATTGTTTGCATATGTTTGCTTGTTTAATGATTCTATTTGAGGATAGGACTATTAAATATGCAGAGGCATTTAGTATGCAATGTTAAATTATAGTTTTAGTGATTTGCTACAGTAGAGAATGATAAGGTTTTGCATTGATTTATACTAACTTATCTCACAAGTTCTTGTTGAGTTTTGTGTGGATGAAGTTTTTGAGATTTAGGGAAACCGTGATATGAGAGGAATTAAGGAGACACAAAAGCTCAAGCTTGGGGATGCCCAAGGCATCCCGAGTTTATATTCCAAGAAGTCTCAAGCATCTAAGCTTGGGGATGCCCCGGTAGGCATCCCACCTTTCTTCATCAACAATTATCGGTTAGTATCGGTTGAGCCTAAGTTTTTGCTTCTTCACTTGAGTTGTGCTATTCTTGGAATGTAATTTTGCTTTGTTTTTCTTGCTGTTTTAATAAAATACTTAGATCTAAAAGTTTTAAATAAGCGATAGTCCTCACATAGCTACCTATTTACTAAACTACTCATTTGATCTTCACTTATATCTTTTTGGAGTAGCTTGTCATTTACTCTTGTGCTTCACTTATATCCTATGAGTAAATTGTTGAATGAATTGAATATCATGAAGTTGAAATTATATGTTCATATCATGCCTAGTGGTAGCTTCACATTGGGTTTAGAATGTGAAATCTTTTGAGGCTTGACAATCACAATATTGGTCATACAAGCAATTCATGAATGATTAGTAGAAGGAAGAGAACTTTCACATGAAAATACACTATCTTGGAAATCTTTTGTGATTGTGAGCCCCCATCAAAATATTATGTGCCAAAAAAAATTACGTTGGACAAGGAAGACAATGTAATGATTTATGTTTGTTCATATTCACATAGAAGTTATATTGTCATAGATCCTTCAACATGTGGTGCTTGCCCCCCATCTTTGCTAGCCAAAAATTCCGCACTAAGTAGAGATACTACTTGTGCATCCAAAAACCCTTAAACCCAAATCTTATTTTCAAGAGTCCACCATACCTACCTATGGATTGAGTAAGATCCTTCAAGTAAGTTGTCATCGGTGCAATAAGGCAATAAAAATTTCTTCTAAAAGTGTAAGATCATTTAGTGTAAGAGAAAATTGAGCATTGTACAAACTTGTGATGGTAAAGAAATAAAAGTGACAGACTGCATAATAAAGGTTGTCATCACAAGGGGCAATATAACATGACGTTCTTTTGCACTAAGGGGTTGAGCATACAAACAAATAAGCGCATGGCAACCTCTGCTTCCCTCTGCGAAGGGCCTATCTTTTACTTTTATGTATTTACTTTTATGCAAGAGTCAAAGTTTTTCTCTCTATTCCTTTTTATTTTTCTCCTTTGGCAAGCATCATGTGGTGAGGAAAGATCTAGGCACATATGTCCAGTTGGATATGGGTGGCATGAGTTATTATTGTTGACATCACCCTTGAGGTGAATACGTTGGGAGGCGAAATTATAAGCCCCTATCTTTCTATGTGTCCGGTTGAAACGTTTTGCTCATGTGTATGCGGTGAGTGTTAGCAATCATAGAAGACTATATGATGGTTGAGTATGCGGAGCTCTTACTTAGACTCTGTTGAATAAGTTGAATTGCAATTGTTTGGTGACTGAGAACATAGGTTGTTGAGTTTCAAGAGAATTCATTGTTTGAACCTTAACATGTGAATTGGTTGCTACTTTAACATGAGAAGTTTTATAAGAAAGAATTGCTGTTATGATGCTAGGAAAAGTGATTGAAATTGTCATTGATCAAACTTGTGAACTTTTCTAGCATTCACACTTCATAAATTATTTCTTTTATCATTTACCTACTCGAGGACGAGTAGGAATTAAGCTTGGGGATGCTGATATGTCTCCAACGTATCTATAATTTATGAAGTATTCATGCTGTTATATTATCATTCTTGGATGCTTTACAATCATTTTATAGCAACTTTATATCATTTTTTGGGGACTAACCTATTGACCCAGTGCCCAGTGCCAGTTGTTGTTTTTGCTTGTTTTTTACATCGCATGAAATCAATATCAAACGGAGTCCAAACACCGCGAAACTTTTTGTGGATTTTTTATGGGCTAGAGAAGCACCTGGGGGGTGCCCCGAGGGGGGCACACCCCACCAAGGCGCGCCTGGGGGCCCAGGCGCGCCCAGGTGGGTTGTGCCCACCTCGGTGGCCTCCCGCACCCCCTCTTTGCCCTATAAATCACCAAATATTCCAAAAACCCTGGGGGTAACCCTAGATCAGAAGTTCCGCCGCCGCAGTCCTCTGTAGCCATGAAAAACCAATCTATACCCCGTTCCGGCACCCTGCCGGAGGGGGAAATCATCTTCGGTGGCCATATTCATCATCCCGATGGCCACCATGATGAGGAGGGAGTAGTCCACCCTCAGGGTTGAGGGTTTGTACCAGTAGCTATGTGTTTAATCTCTCTCTCTCTCTCTCGTGTTCTTGAGATGGCACGATCTTGATGTATCGCGGGCTTTGTTAATATAGTTGGATCATATGGTGTTTTCCCCTCTCTATCTTGTTGTGATGAATTGAGTTTTCCCTTTGAGATTCCGTTTTTATCGGATTGAATACTTTTATGGATTTGAGAGGACTTGATATATGTCTTGCATATGAATACCCGTGGTGACAAATGGGGTATTATATTGATTCACTTGAGATATGTTTTGGCACTCAACTCGCGGATTCCCGAGGTGACATTGGGGTAATCTATGCATAGGGGTTGATGCATGTTCTCGTCTTTTGTTTCTCCGGTAGAAATCTTGGGGCACTCTTTGAGGTTCTTTGTGTTGGATTGAGTATTATGAATTTGAATTTGCTTTGGTGTTATTTTAGTACGAACTCTTGATAGATCGATCGGAAAGAATAACTTGGTGTTATTTTAGTATGAACTCTTGATAGATCGATCGGAAAGAATAACTTGGTGTTATTTTAGTACGAACTCTTGGATAGATCGATCGGAAAGAATAGCTACAACCAATTTCTTCTTATGTTCTCCACTAGATAAGAACTTTGGAGTGATTCTTCATCGCACTTTGAGGGATGGTTATATGATCCAATTAGATTAGCATTGTTGAGAGATTGCACTAGCGAAAGTACGGACCCTAGGCCTCATTTTCAAGCATTGCAATACCGTTTGTGCTCCGTTTTACCAATTGCTACCTTGCTGTTTTTTTTATTTTCAGATTACAAAAATATATTTCTACCATCTATATTACACTCTTATCACAATCTCTTCGCCGAACTACTGCACCTATACAATTTGCCATTGTATTGGGTGTGTTGGGGACACAAGAGACTTTTTATTATTTGGTTGTAGGTTTATTTGAGAGAGACCATCTTCATCCTACGCCTCCCATGGATTGATAAACCTTAGGTCATCCACTTGAGGGAAATTTGCTACTGTCCTACAAAACTCTGCGCTTGGAGGCCCAACACGAGTCTACAAGAACAAGTTGTTTAGTAGACATCAGTAAGTTACGAAAGTACCCCCACTGATTTGAACTAGGCGGTTCTTTCAGTTCAAGGGTATCACGGGAATTTCGCGTGTCGGGATTTCGCAGGACGTGGGAGTTTTCGCGCGCGTTGTAATTTTGCGATAGCAAGGCGCGGGTTGAGATGGAGGGAGTTTTCGGAGCACAACGAGACAATGAGATATCTTAAAATTTTGGGATAACAAGGTGCGGGTTGAAGAAGCGAGAGTTTCGCGGCACGATAGACAGAGATTCTAGCTTGAAATTTCGGCATAACAAGGCGCGGCTTGAAATTTGGGGAGAACAAGCTTAACGTGTACAAAAAAACAAAAACAATTCGTACCCCACTAGAGAGAGCCATGTCCCGTTTTACTATATTATTACTAGAAATGCCATTCAAAAACAATAACAAAAACTAAAAAAAATCGGGACAACAAGCTTAACGTGTACAGTACCCAAATCAATTTGCACTTCCTCAACAATAAAAATATATTTCCTATTGTCTAGCACATGGACTAAATTTGAGTACATTTTCCTTGTTTGAATGGGATTGTACTCGGGTTAGTTATACAAGCATCTAAATATTATCTTCACAACACATGACATGAATATGAGAGTAGTAAATTCCCATATAAATATGAACTACATGTACATACGATCTTGAATTCAAATATATGTATCCATTTTATGTTGAATTCAAATCATAGTACATGTATGCTCTAGCTAGATGTTCAGAATCTAAACCATGTATGATACTATGTACAATGTGTTTAACACGCACAACACACACACACACCATTTAGATATGTGCTGCGAAAGCCACCCATCATCTCCAATTTGAATAGTGTGTCCATGCATGGATGCAATATCGCCAAACGATGCCTGCCATCGGTATCTCAAATTCAAATCAGTTTGACCTTGTTCAATGTGTATACAGTATAGCACGCTCGTTTCAAATCCACACCACACATATCTCAATTATATTCATGCATGCATGGGTTTCAAACATCATGATCTCTTATTCAAATATTTGAATTCAACTTTACATTGATTATGACCTCAACAAGTCTTTTACACCCGCACAATTGTCTTCTCTTTATAGTTATACCACTTACTTTCTGTCGTGCATGCATGCACACACACTACCACTCGGCATTATCAATCGCACATACGCAATCTTTTTCTTCAGGTCGGTCTCCCATGCATGCACACACACACACACCTCCCCCTCTTCATCACTTCGGCCATTCTTTATCTCTCACATGCATGCACAATGATCGATGTTCCTCTATGTGTGTTTGTATATAGTTAGGTCTTTCCCAGTTTTCCACACAAACCGATCGATCTATATCTCTAGTCAGGTCTCACCCTGCTCTTTCCCACGTACACATCGATCAAATTTACCTCTCTATATAGGACTACATAGCTAATACATACACATTATCTATCCATCGTCTCCCACTCATCATACATGCATTCCGCTTCATCTCTCAGACGCGCGCACAGTGGCGAAGACAGGGGCAACAAGGGCCCTGGCCCCCCTAACATCACTGTATTGAGGCTAATATGAATGTGATCGGTATATCAATTGCTGGTAAAATGGTTTAAGTTGATGAATTGGCCCTCCCCATAAAGGATTAGCAATGCTTGGCCCCCCTAGCTCATTTAATTTTCATGGCTCCGCCACTTCGCGCAACCGCGCATGTTCTCGCCCCCTCTCTTTAAATATCGATCTCGCACTTGTGCACTCCTTCCCAGTCTCCCTCCATTTGGCCCCTCGCACCATCTTCCAGCACCCCCCATATCCCAGTGCTTTTGCGCTCGTAGAGTTCTTCCCTCTATCTGTCTCTATCGATATCTCGCGCGGTGGACCCCTCCCCTCCCTTCTCGTATATCCCCCCGGCCCCATGCACATACATGTATGTATATAGGCCTCTCCTTCACACAATTTGCATTGACACGTATTCCCTCACCATATCTCAGTATCTCTCACATACACGGACTACGTGTACGAAATAGAAGAGGTGCACACACGCACTCGTTCTCACATACAAACGCGCGGGTGCACGGTGGAGCACATTTGTACAAAAAAATGAGCGTGTAGAAAGGCTTTAGACGATGTGCCACTAGTCTATATATCTATATCTATACCCCTATACAGTGTGCGAATAACTTCGAAAGATGGTCGTTGGATGAAGCCAATCCGACGGTGCAGAGATGGCAAATCCAAGGACTACCGGCCGTTGGATATCATCTACATTCCACCAGATTCTGCCACATGTACAATCTAGAATACTCCATGGTTGAACTTAAGCATAATGCAGAAACCTCAAAACACAACCACTTCTCCTTTGTTCTAGAATCTTCCATATCATAATTTCTCCAAAAAAAAATCTAGATGAATTGCCATTATTTGTTTTTACTTTATGCTTTACAACGCACAATTCCATGAATCTTAAAATAGATTAACTTTTTTATAAAAACTAATTGGTTTTGAATGGGATGAACTATAAGAATTAAACGAACATCTACATCATGCATATATGACTCAAAGCTTACATGCTATAGTGTGGTGTTTATTCATAATTTGGTTGCCAAATATCATGCGTGCAATGCACGTGTACCTTACTAGTACTTCCAGTATGTGCAAAACACGTTAAATTAGAATTCCAATGGCATGCTACACAGTGTCTCTCCCTTTTTCAGTTAATATATTATGATTAAAATGATGTGGGGGCATCCATGAAGCCACGTGGCACATGTGGAGGCGTTGTCGCGACCTTCTTGTGTAGATTGATCGCAGTGACGTGCTGCTGGTTCCAGAAGAATGTACTCGTCCTCTCTCACGCACACTGGCAGTACGTGCACGAAGCGAAGATGTGCACGCACGCACTCATTCTCTCGCACGCACACGCGAGTACACGGTGGGACGCATTTTTGTACGAAGATCCACCCCATGTGATAATTTGACGCGTGTAAAGTCGTTCACTTAATTGATGGCCAATTAATACAGCGCATGCAAATTGAGTGGACGCGAGGGAGGAAGTAGTTGAGAATGACATTACTACTCCACTGCGTGCATGCGAGTAGTTAAATCCTCGGTTGCTACTTCCATTGATCTCCTTCGTATTTTGTGCCAATTTTTGACCATATTTTTAAGTAACATAATATTTATGCATGTCATAAAAAGTAATATCATCGAAAACTATGTTCAAATGCGATTCCAATGATATAATTTTTTGGTGACATGCATTAACATTTTCTTAGTTAAATTTTTGGTCAAAAATTGGCAAAAATAAAAAGGGGGCCAATAAACTAGGACGCATGCGGCATGATCAATTTTTGCCTGGGCTACTGTTGGTGGCCTTTGTATTTAAATATGGACGGAGTGGAGTAGTACTATCTTTATCTTAGCCACGTAGGGCTCTCCCAGCGCCTAGGTTCGCCTCCCTGCCTCGCCCACTGGATCCTGCCATGGATAATCCTTTAGATCCTAGGATCCCGCGGGCTGCCCTCTCACTGCGGCCCGCAACACTGCCGCCTTTGAGCGAAACCCACATGTGTTTCAGAGGGGATCCATTGCTCTGGAATCACAGATCGGTGGCGCCAGAGGACATGCCAAGGCTGCGTTTCAGGTGGTGTGCAGCAAGGGCAAATCGGATCGAGGAAGCGTCGCATCGATTGGAGACAAGTTCGAAGGAACTGCGCCTGGCGAAGCACAAGGCGGAGGCGCAAGTCGATCTCAGGGGAGAGATGCTGAGGGATGTCAGCATCTGGCAGCGTCGCGTTGATTTCGAGCTGGGGCTAATGGCAGAGATCACATTCACGGAGTCGACTGCGGAGGAACGAACGCGCATGCCCGCGGAATGGCATGAGCAGCCGGTGCAACTATTCAAATGGGTGGTAGGAGAAGCCAAATCGCGGGACCAACTGCGGCAGTGCTGCTGGGCATGCATCGTAGGCGAGGTGAGCTGCCCTCCTTCCCTGCCAGCGATGCAGTGACCTACTCGGTTGCTGCTGCAGTGAACTTGCGGCGCCATGGCGGTTTGCAACCGTGACAATCACTCCATCTATATGTATTGTATTTCTGTGAAAATACTTGGTCGTTTGGAAAAAGATGGTAATTGATTTATCACAAGTTTTTGAATGCTTGGTCCTGACAATCACCCGATAGCCACAAGTATCCATTGCGTAATACTTGACGGTCGATCGCAACAACAGATGGTCGGTCGGACCCGTGTCTCACCGAAGGGACACACATCGGCTTGGTCTGACATGTACGACCAGGTACATCACTGACATGTGTGACCGCATTTGAGCAGTACTTGAAATTTGTGTTCAAGGAAACTCGTCGGGAGCCGTTTCGGGCTTCGAAACCAAAACCATCAATAAATCTTTAGCTTGTTCCCATCACATTCCAAAGTAGTACTGGTAGAACTACTACCATGCTATAATCAAGTGCAAACTTGTTCACACCTATCAAACCTGAATGTGTTCCCACTATGCAGGTTTTAGTACTAGTACTAGTACTAGGTTATCAAAAGGGGAACTACCTAGCCGAAAATTACTCTACCTTCCTCCTCATAAGTCTTTCTTGTTCGTCCTTCCCTGCCATGGCCTGTGTGTAGAGCTCTAGGTCGAGAACTACTAGTAAGAAGGGAGTGGCGACCAAGGCCGCGGAAAAAAAAGAGAGGGCTCGCCGCCTCGCGGGGGGCTCGAAAGATCTCTCACGGGCAGGCGAGGGCTCCCAGGAGTGCCCTAGCCGTGGAGGCAAACATGCCGAGCTGGCGGTGCTGGAGTCGTTATCCCTCGATGACATGCCCGCTCAGCTCAATAAGCAGAAGGAGTTGACTGACAGCTTGGTGAAGCTGCTGAAGGAGAGCCTCGACGACATGCCCGCTGAGCTCAATTACCAGGAGGAGTTGACCACCGGCTTGGTGAAGCTGCTGAAGGAGAGCATTGCCTCGAGTAAGGAGGTGATACATCCATTTTGCATCATGTTTTCCTACTGTTATTTATGATGTTTTTATGCATAATAATGCTTTTTGGAGTAATTCTAATGCCTTCTCTCTCATAATATGCAAGGTTTACACAAAGAGGGAGAATTCCGGCAGCTGGAAATCTGGACCTGAAAAAGCTACGTCAGGCTACCTATTCTGCACAACTCCAAATGAGCTGAAACTTCACGAGGATTTTGTATGGAATATATAAGAATTATTGGAGCCAATAAGTACCAGAGGGGCCCACCAGGTGGGCACAACCCACCTGGGCGCGCCAGGGAGCCCAGGCGCGCCCTGGTGGGTTGTGCCCTCCTCGGCCCACCTCCGGTGCCCCTCTTCTGGTATATAATTCATTTTGACCTAGAAAAAATAAGGGGAGGACTTTCGGGACGAAGCGCCGCCGTCTCGAGGCGGAACTTGGGCAGGACACTTTTGCCCTCTGGCGGAGCGATTCCGTCGGGGGAACTTCCCTCCTGGAGGGGGAAATCATCGTCAACATCATCACCAACAACTCTCCCATCTTGGGGAGGGCAATCTCCATCAACATCTTCAACAACACCATCTCCTCTCAAACGCTAGTTCATCTCTTGTGTTCAATCTTTGTACCGGAACTATAGATTGGTACTTGTGGGTGACTAGTAGTGTTGATTACTATATGGTTTATTTGGTGGAATATTATATGTTTAGATCCATTATGCTATTTAATACCCATTTGATCTTGATCATGATTATCATTAGTGAGTAGTTACTTTTGTTCTTGAGGTCACGGGAGAAATCTTGTTGCAAGTAATCATGTGAACTTGATATGCGTTCGATATTTTGATGATATGTATGTTGTGATACCCTTAGTGGTGTCATGTGAACATCGACTACATGACACTTCACCATATTTGGGCCTAAAGGAATGCATTGTGGAGTAGTTATTAGATGATGGGTTGCGAGAGTGATAGAAGTTTAAACCCTAGTTTATGCGCTATTCCGTAAGGGACTGATTTGGATCCAAAAGATTAATGCTATGGTTAGATTTATTCTTAATACTTTTCTCGTAGTTGCGGATGTTTGCGAGGGGGTTAATCATAAGTAGGAGGTTTGTTCAAGTAAGAACAACACCTAAGCACCGGTCCACCCACATATCAAATTATCAAAGTAGCAAACACAAATCAAACCAACATGATGAAAGTGACTAGATGAAATTTCCGTGTACGCTCAAGAACGCTTTGCTTATCATAAGAGACCATTTTGGCCTGTCCTTTGCCTCAAAAGGATTGCGCTACCTTGCTGCACTTTTGTTACCATTACCATTACTTGCTCGTTAGAAATTATCTTGCTACCAAACTACTCGTTACTTATAATTTCAGTGCTTGTAGACATTACCTTGCTGAAAACCGCTTGTCATTTCCTTCTGCTCCTCGTTGGGTTTGACACTCTTACTTATCGAAAGGACTACGATTGATCCCCTATACTTGTGGGTCATCAAGGCTCTTTTCTGGCGCCATTGCCGGGGAGTGAAGCGCTCTTGGTAAGTGGAAATCGGTAAGGAAAAATTATTACTACGTGCTGAAATTTTTTGTCACTTGCTACTATGGAGAACAATCCTTTGAGGGGTTTGTTCGGGGCATCTTCACCTCGACCGGAACCACAATTAGTTACCCCTCAACCTACTGCACCTACTAAAAATATTGGTTATGAAATTCCTTCGGGTATGATAGAACAACTGCTAGCTAATCCTTATGCAGGAGATGGAACCGAATATCCTGATATGCACTTGATATATGTGGATGAAATTTGTGGATTATTTAAGCTTGCAGGTTTACCCAGAGATGAAGCTAAGAAGAAGGTTTTCCCTTTATCTTTGAAGGGAAAAGCATTGGCATGGTATAGGCTATGCGTTGATATTGGATCTTGGAATTGGAATCGATTGAAATTGGAATTTCACCAAAAAAATTATCCTATGCATCTAGTTCATCGTGATCGGAATTACATATATAATTTTTGGCCTCGTGAAGGAGAAAGTATCGCTCTAGCTTGGGGAGGCTTAAGTCAATGTTATATTCATGCCCCAATCATGAGCTCTCAAGAGAAATTATTATTCAGATTTTTTATGCTCGGCTTTCTCATGATGATCGATCCATGCTTGATACTTCTTGTACTGGTTCCTTTATGAAGAAGACTATTGACTTCCGGTGGGATCTTTTAGAAAGAATTAAATGCAACTCTGAAGATTGGGAACTCGACGAAGGTAAAGAGTCTGGTATTAAGCTCAAGTATGATTGTGTTAAATCTTTTATGAATACCGATGCTTTTGAAAAGTTTAGCACTAAATATGGACTTGACTCTGAGATAGTAGCCTTCTTTTGTGAATCATTTGCTACTCATGTTGACCTCCCTAAGGAGAAGTGGTTTAAATATCACTCACCTATCAAAGAATAAATTAAAGAACCAGTAGTAGCTAAAGATGAAACTATTATTTACAATGTTGATCCAGTTGTGCCTACTGCTTATATTGAAAAACCACATTTCCCTGTTAGGATAAAGAACATGCTAAAGTCTCAACTGTGGTCAACAAATGTTATATTAGAACTTCCAAATCTGCTGAACAAATCAAAGTAGAACCTAGTGTTGCTATGGTTAAAGATCTCTTGGTTGAAATATAGATGGGCATGTTATTTACTTCTATGATGAAGCTGCTAGAATTGCCAAACCCCATGACAAAGATAAACATAGACCCGTTGTTGGCATGCATGTTGTCTCAGTTAAAATAGGAGATCACTGTTATCATGGTTTATGCGACATAGGTGCTAGCGTGAGTGCCATTCCTTTTACCTTATATCAAGAAATTATGAATGATATAGCGCCTGCTGAAATAGAAGACATAGATGTTACTATTAAACTTGCTAATAGGGACACCATCACACCACTTGGGATTGTTAGAGATGTTGAAGTCTTGTGTGGGAAAATAAAATACCCTACTGATTTTCTTGTTCTTGGTTCCCCACAGGATGACTTTTGTCCCATTATCTTTGGTAGACCTTTCTTGAACACCGTCAATGCTAAAATAGATTGTGAGAAACAAACCGTCGGTGTTAGTTTTGGTAATGAGCCTCATGAGTTTAATTTTTCCAAGTTTAGTAGAAAACATCATAAGGAAGAATTGTCTAGTAAGGATGAAATAATTGGTCTTGCTTCTATTGTTGTGCCTCCTACCGATCCACTAGAACAATATCTGCTAGACCACGAAAATGATATGCATCTGCATGAAAGAAATGAAATAGATAAGATTTTCTTTGAACAACGTCCTCTGCTTAAACACAATTTGCCTATTGAAACCCTATGAGGTCCTCCTCCACCTAAAGGTGATCATGTGTTTGAATTAAAACAATTGCCAGACACTTTGAAATATGCTTATCTTGATGAGAAAAAGATTTATCCTGTTATTATTAGTGCTAACCTTTCAGAACATGAAGAAGAAAGATTATTGAAGGTTCTGAAGAAGCACCGAGCTGCCATTGGATATACTCTTGATGATTAAAAGGGCATTAGTCCCACTCTCTGTCAGCATAAAATTAATATGGAGCCTGATGCTAAACTCGTTGTTGATCACCAACGATGTTTAAATCCTAAAATGAAAGAAGTGGTAAGAACAGAAATACTAAAGCTTCTGGAAGCAGGTATAATCTATCCCATAGCTGATAGTAGATGGGTAAGTCCCGTTCATTGTGTCCCAAAAAAGGGAGGTATTGCTGTTGTTCCTAATGATAAGAATGAACCTATTCCACAAAGAATTGTTGCTGGCTATAGAATGGTAATTGATTACAGAAAACTAAATAAAGCTACTAGAAAAGATCATTACCCTCTGCCTTTTATTGATCAAATGTTAGAAAGACTATCAAAGCACACACATTTTTGCTTTCTTGATGGATATTCCAGTTTTTCTCAAATACCTGTCTCACAACCTGATCAAGAGAAAACCACCTTTACTTGCCCTTTTGGAACTTATGCTTATAGACGTATGCCTTTTGGTTTATGCAATGCACCTGCTACCTTTCAAAGATGTATGACTGCTATATTTTCTGACTTTTGTGAAAAGATTGTTGAGGTTTTCATGGATGTTTTTTCCGTTTACGGAACTTCTTTTGATGATTGCTTGAGAAACCTTGATCGAGTTTTGCAGAGATGCGAGCAAACTAATCTCGTCTTGAATTGGGAGAAGTGCCACTTTATGGTTAATGAAGGTATTGTCTTGGGACATAAAATTTCTAAACGAGGTATTGAGGTGGATAAAGCTAAAGTTGACGCAATTGAGAAAATGCCATGCCCTAAAGATATCAAAGGTATTGGTAGTTTCCTCGGTCATGCTAGTTTCTATAGGAGGTTTATTAAAGACTTCTCTAAAATTTCTAGGCCTCTTACAAATCTTTTACAAAAGGATGTTCCATTTGTTTTTGATGATGATTGTGTAGAAGCCTTTGAAACACTTAAGAAAGCCTTGATTTATGCACCTATTGTTCAACCACCTGATTGGAACTTGCCTTTTGAAATTATGTGTGATGCTAGTGATTATGCTGTTGGTGTTGTTCTAGGACAAAGAGTCGATAAGAAATTAAATGTTATTCATTATGCTAGTAAAACTCTAGACAGTGCTCAACGAAATTATGCTACTACTGAAAAAGAATTTTTAGCAGTTGTGTTTGCTTGTGATAAATTTAGATCTTACATTGTTGATTCTAAAGTGACTGTTCACACAGATCATGCTGCTATAAAATATCTTATGGAAAAGAAGGATGCTAAACCTAGACTCATTAGGTGGGTTCTTTTGTTACAAGAATTTGATTTACACATCACTGATAGAAAGGGAGCTGAGAACCCCGTGGCTGATAACTTGTCTAGGTTAGAAAATATTCTTGATGACCCACAACCTATTAATGATAATTTTCCTGATGAACAATTAGCTGCAATAAATGTTTCTCATAACACTCCTTGGTATGCTGACTATGCCAATTATATTGTTGCTAAATATATACCACCTAGCTTCACATACCAACAAAAGAAAAAAAATCTTCTATGATTTAAGACATTACTTTTGGGATGACCCACATCTTTATAAAGAAGGAGTAGATGGTATTATTAGACGTTGTGTACCTGAGCATGAACATGGACAAATCCTACGAAAATGTCACTCCGGAGCTTATGGAGGACATCATGCGGGAGATAGAACTGCTCACAAGGTATTGCAATCTAGTTTTTATTGGCCTACTCTCTTCAAGGATGCCCGTAAGTTTGTTTTATCTTGTGATGAATGTCAAAGAATTGGTAATATTGGTAATCGTCAGGAAATGCCTATGAATTATTCTCTTGCTGTTGAACCATTTGATGTTTGGGGATTTGATTACATGGGACCTTTTCCTTCCTCTAATGGGTATACACATATTTTGGTTGCTGTTGATTATGTTACTAAGTGGGTAGAAGCTATTCCAACTAGTATTGTTGATCACAACACCTCTATTAAAATGCTTAAGGAAGTCATTTTCCCAAGGTTTGGAGTCCCTAGATATTTAATGACTGATGGTGGTTAACATTTTATTCATGGTGCTTTCCGTAAAATGCTTGCTAAATATGATGTTAACCATAGAATTGCATCACCTTATCATCCTCAGTCTAGTGGTCAAGTTGAACTTAGCAATAGAGAAATAAAATTAATATTACAAAAAACTGTCAATAGGTCCCGAAAGAATTGGTCTAAGAAGTTAGATGATGCACTTTGGGCTTATAGAACAGCATATAAAAATCCTATGGGTATGTCTCCGTATAAAATGGTTTATGGAAAAGCTTGTCATTTGCCTCTTGAGTTAGAACATAAAGCATATTGGGCAATTAAAGAACTCAACTATGATTTCAAACTTGCCGGTGAAAAGAGGTTATTCGATATTAGCTCACTAGATGAATGGAGAACCCAAGCCTATGAAAATGCCAAGTTATTTAAAGAAAAAGTTAAAAGATGGCATGACAAAAAAAATCCAAAAGCGTGAGTTCAAAGTTGGAGAACATGTTCTTTTGTACAACTCTCGTTTCAGATTCTTTGCAGGAAAACTCCTCTCCAAATGGGAAGGACCCTATGTTATCGAGGAGGTTTATCGATCCGGAGCCATCAAGATAAATAATGCCGAAGGTACTAACCTGAAGGTTGTTAATGGGCAACGAATAAAACATTATATCTCAGGTACGCCCATTAATGTTGAAAGCAATATTATCCAAACTATGACACCGGAAGAACACATAAAGGAAACCTTCCAGAACACTCCAGAATAACTGAAAAAGAGGAGGTACATGATATGGTAAGTAAACGGACTCCGAAAAATCCGCAAAAATATTTTCTGTCCATTTCGGAATATAACAAATATTAGAAAAATAAGAAACAACCAGGAAGGCACCCCTGGTGGGCACAAGACACCAAGGCGTGCCTAGCTTGCCAGGCGGGCCCAGGTGGGTTGTGCCCACCTCGGGTACCTTCCGGACTCTGTTTTTCTTCCGTTTGCTTGTTTCCCAAGATAAAAAATCTTTATATACCCCCCGAACCTATTGACCACCGTATCGCAGAGAAATCTTCTGTTTTCTTTTCTTGCTGCTTTCGATCAGATCTATTAAGCTAGGCATCATGTCTTCTTCCTCCTCCAACAACGTGGAAGAGGATGCTTGGTTGATGAAGATCGAGTTGAAGAGAGATGAGCCTGAAGAAGTCATCAAAGGGGACAAGAACAAGGAGGCCACCAGAGATCAAGTGCCGGTGGTCGAGCAAGCTTTGTCTGTCGAGGAGGAAGAAGAAGATATCCTTAAACCTTACTATGATCATCTTACCCCCACTGAGATTGAAGCCTTTCAGATCATCGAAACGGCTCGTGTGCAAAATAAACATCTCACCCGAGAAAATGTTCTATTACAAGAGCACATCATTGCCCTCCGGAGCATCATCCGTAGATTGGAGAAGCTGTTGGAGAGGGCCACTACTTCATCACCACCACCTCCTTCTTCATCACCAAAGGAAAATTGAGTATCGGGTATGGGAAATCCCCTTGGCTTGTGCCAAGCTTGGGGGAGGTGCCTCGGTATCGTATCACCTCCACTATCTTTTGCCTTTACTTATCTTAGTTCGATCCATAGTTATCTTTTGCTTTAGATGAATAAAAGTTTAGTTCGATCCTTTCTTTTTGAGTGTTTGCTTAGTGATCTATCCTTGTAATCATGTGCAAGATATATATAATAAAGTTTAGTTTGAGTTTTGTTTTCTTTACTTTCATGTTCAATAAAAAGAAAGGAAATAAATGAAAAAGATCATATGCTAATTTTATGGTAAGTAATGACATCACATAAGGAAGAGTATGAGTAGAAAATTTTATTGGAGATTGAAAAACATAGCATTGGTCAATGATGCAATTCATGAAAGAATTAATAAGGGAAGAGAAGATTCACATGCAAATACACTATCTTGGACATCTTTTGTGATTGTGAGCCCCCATCAAAATATTATATGCCAAAATTGTTGACGTTGGACAAGTAAGACAACGTAATGATTTATGTTTGTTCATATTCACATAGAAGTTATATTGTCATGGATCCTTCAACATGTGGTGCTTGCCCCCATCTTTGCTAGCCAAAAATTCCGCACTAAGTAGAGATACTACTTGTGCATCCAAAAACCTTTAAACCCAAATCTTATTTTGAGAGTCCACCATACCTACCTATGGATTGAGTAAGATCCTTCAAGTAAGTTGTCATCGGTGCAAAAAGGGCAATAAAAATTGCTTCTAAAAGTGTTGGATCATTTAGTGTAAGAGAAAATTGAGCGTTGTACGAACTTGTGATGGCAAAGAATAAAAGCGACAGACCGCATAATAAAGGTTGCTATCATAAGGGGCAATATAACATGACATTCTTTTACACTAAGAGATTGAGCATACAAACAAATAAGCGCATGGCAACCTCTGGTTCCCTCTGTGAAGGGCCTATCTTTTACTTTTATGTATTTACTTTTATGCAAGAGTCAAAGTTCTTCTCTCTATTCCTTTTTATTTTCTCTTTTGGCAAGCATCATGTGGTGAGGAAAGATCTAGGCACATATATCCATTTGGATATGAGTAGCATGAGTTATTATTGTTGACATCACCCTCGAGGTGAGTATGTTGGGAGGCGAATCTATAAGCCCCTGTCTTTCTATGTGTCCGGTTGAAATGTTTTGCTCATGTGTATGCGGTGAGTGTTAGCAATCATAGAAGACTATATGATGGTTGAGTATGTGGACTTGCCAAAAAGGCTCCGATACGTGACCCTTCCTTAAAAAATGATGAATTGTAGTTGCAAAGTTGACTGAAAACATAGTTTGTTGGTTTTCAATAGAGTTTATGCTTTATACTTTGATGTTGTGATGAATTGTTACTTGTTCATGAGAAGATATATGATAAAAAGTTCTATGATAAAGTTCTATGTTAAAGTTGTTGCTATTATAATAATATACATGATGCTTCTATGTCCGTATTTTGTTTTTATTGACACCTCTCTCTCTAAGCATGTGGACATGTTTTTCGATTTCGGTTTTCGCTTGAGGACAAGCAAGGTCTAAGCTTGGGGGAGTTGATACGTCCATTTTGCATCATGTTTTCCTACTGTTATTTATGATGTTTTTATGCATAATAATGCTTTTTGGAGTAATTCTAATGCCTTTTCTCTCATAATATGCAAGGTTCACACAAAGAGGGAGAATTCCGACAGCTGGAAATCTGGACCTAAAAAAGCTACGTCAGGCTACCTATTCTGCACAACTCCAAATCAGTTGAAACTTCACGAGGAATTTTTATGGAATATATAAGAATTATTGGAGCCAATAAGTACCAGAGGGGGCCCACTAGGTGGGCACAACCCACCTGGGCGCGCCAGGGAGCCCAGGCGCGCCCTGGTGGGTTGTGTCCTCCTCGGCCCACCTCCGGTGCCCCTCTTCTGGTATATAAGTCATTTTGACCTAGAAAAAACAAGGGGAGGACTTTCGGTACGAAGCGCCGCCGTCTCGAGGCGGAACTTGGGCAGGAGCACTTTTGCCCTCCGGCGGAGCGATTCTGCTGGGGGAACTTCCCTCCCGGAGGGGGAAATCATCGTCAACATCATCACCAACAACTCTCCCATCTTGGGGAGGGCAATCTCCATCAACATCTTCAACAGCACCACCTCCTCTCAAACCCTAGTTCATCTCTTGTGTTCAATCTTTGTACCGGAACTATAGATTGATACTTGTGGGTGACTAGTAGTGTTGATTACATCTTGTAGTTGATTACTATATGGTTTATTTGGTGGAAGATTATATGTTTAGATCCATTATGCTATTTAATACCCCTCTGATCTTGAGCATGATTATCATTAGTGAGTAGTTACTTTTGTTCTTGAGGTCACGGGAGAAATCTTGTTGCAAGTAATCATGTGAACTTGATATGTGTTCGATATTTTAATGATATGTATGTTGTGATTCCCTTAGTGGTGTCATGTGAACGTCAACTACATGACACTTCACCATATTTGGGCCTAAGGGAATGCATTGTGGAGTAGTTATTAGATGATGGGTTGCGAGAGTGACAGAAGCTTAAACCCTAGTTTATGAGCTATTCCGTATGGGACTGATTTGGATCCAAAAGTTTAATGCTATGGTTAGATTTATTCTTAATACTTTTCTCATAGTTGCGGATACTTGCGAGGGGGTTAATCATAAGTAGGAGGTTCGTTCAAGTAAGAACAGCACCTAAGCACCGGTCCACCCACATATCAAATTATCAAAGTAGCGAACACAAATCAAACCAACATGATGAAAGTGACTAGATGAAATTCCCGTGTACCCTCAAGAACGCTTTGATTATCATAAGAGACCGTTTTGGCCTGTCCTTTGCCTCAAAAGGATTGGGCTACCTTGCTGCACTTTTGTTACCATTACCGTTACTTGCTCGTTACAAATTATCTTGCTACCAAACTACTCGTTACTTATAATTTCAGTGCTTGCAGACATTACCTTGCTGAAAACCGCTTGTCATTTCCTTCTACTCCTCGTTGGGTTCGACACTCTTACTTATCGAAAGGACTACAATTGATCCCCTATACTTGTGGGTCATCAGGAGGCGACCGGCGAAATCTTGCAACTTCAGGAGGACAAGGCGAAGTTCCGCCACGAGCTCGACCTGCTGAAGGAGGAGAACGCCGGCTGGAAGAAGCTGCATGAGAAGAGTAGTTCCTCGGTGAAGATGCTGCACACCCTCATCATCGAACAGAAGGAGGAGTTGGCGAAGCTCCACATCGAGCACCCGGCTGCTGTCAAGGTACGTAATGCGGCTGTGCAAGAGATGATGAACGCTCGCGTCGAGAAATCCCGCGTCATGGACAGAATGAAGAAGATGGCGGAGGAGACGAGCAAGGGGATGAAGGTCGTGGAGGCGATGAAGAAGCAGTTAGGACTCCGCGGTTAACTCTTCATGAAGTAGAGAGCAGCGCCCCAGACTTGTGTCTGCGTCTTCCTTCCTTTTTGGGGGGTAATCTTCCTTCTTCTTTTGCTCCTGTGTTTCTTCTTTTGCTTTGGGTGTTTCACCGCATGTGTCACGTTCTCTGCGAGGCATGAATAGAACAATGCGAATGATGAGCGGTGCCGTGGGATCGATGACTAGCAAATGAGATCATTTTTTATCGCTGTATCGCACTGGGCTACCGTGTTTCGCGCTCCTCTGTCGTACTAGTACTCCAGTGGAAAACTTGAGTATACCGCATTGTTCTTTTCTCCTCCTCAGGTCATCGGCAATATTTATACGAGCAGTCAAATCACAAGGCCCCATGTTCCAGCAGTAATGAGCTTTCAAATCACAAAGGCCCTCACCTCTCCTGAAACCGACCAAGCGAGACTGCCCCGCCATCGATACTACTACTGTACAAATTTCATCTTGTTACTTTTGCTCCTTCAAGCTTTGGGTAAACTTCTCTCATTTAGGTTTTTTTAAATTACTTATCTCATTTAAGTGTTTTGCATATGTGCCATGCTTAGAGCGTGGTTATAGTATAGCCAATATGATGTTGGCCATATCATATATAGTACGTATATAATGTGAAGAAATGAGTGGTAGTACTACCAACTACAAGATGAACTATAAGAAATACTAGTATGTACGTACTGAAGAGTTAAAGTAACGAGAAGGAACATAACATAGTTTTGTTGGGGGCTCAGCACAACACACCCCTCAAATAAAACTAAGCACCCTGATATTAAACTAAGCAACTAATCCGGTAGAGACTGCATTAGAACCACCATGAGCAACGACACTGCCACCTTACTCGGACTCCTCGTCCACGTGCTCGACTTCGTCCTTGTCCCTCTTCCTCTTGGCCGATACTTCTTTGCTTGAACCGTACACTTGGCTCTCGCTCTTCATCCAACCCTTGTAGATATTGAAACAAAGGTAGGCATCCATTGCAGCGTACTGGATGTGGTCTCTATCTAGTACATTCCACTGCCATGCAAGATGAAACTTGGGCGGAGGTTTCGTCAGTTTACCGTACGAAGGATCAACCATGGCTCCTGCCAGGGTCAGCATTGAAGGCTAATGGGAGGACACCAGCCCATTCTTCTGGAGGTCAATGGGCTGGCCTACAATGAGGCATATCCGATCCAGGACTCTTCTGTCGTTCATAAAGTCTACAGTAACGAATTTGACTTTGCCGCCCGCGAGGAAGTTCTTAAAATCCTCGCACTCAATGTCGGCATGGCATATGTGGTAGACCAAGCACAAGTTATGCACGCAAACCTGGATCACGGCGGGCTTCTTCCTCTCTTCCTCCTTTAGATTCTTCTCTTTTCCCAGGACTATGGTGTACTCAACATCTAGCCCAACGACCAACTCATCACCATTTGACTTTTCGAACATGCGTCTGAAGCGAGCAAGGCATCCTTTCACCGTCGCGGAAGAACGGGTGTAGATGACGTCGAACTCATCGCTAGTGATGGTTCTAACCTTGTACTCTCCATCGATCATGGAGATTTGGGATGCCATGGATTTGGGAGGAGGGTTAGTATTAGTGGAACTGCTGTAATGTGAAAGGACAGGACGACTAGGAGCGAACTGTCGTAATGTTAAAGGATGGCCGGGGACGAGTAGGAGTGAACTGCTAGCGGTTTTCCGATTGTAAAAATGCTGAGTGGGGCATGCGAACGGCAGGGTAGTGGCTTGCCTGGCGGATAAATGGCTTCATGCATAGTACTATGGGGGCCCAATTAGATGTCATGTCTACTAGATACCCAATTAAATGGCTTCATGCATCTGCGTGTTCGCACGTCAAGCGTCGGGAAAATTACAGGTGATACGAAGCTTTCCATGCTCCCATGATACGGGCTTCTGAGAGCCCTTGGATCTGAGATCGAACGATTGCATGGCGTGATTCTAGACCTATGGGTGAATATCCTATCCTGGAGGGTTATTCTGCAAATTTTCAGCAACTTAGCATGCGACCGTTCGATCTCATATCCAAGGGCTGTCAGCAGCCCGTATCATGGTCGCGCCTACCACGACCGTCGCCTCACTCGCGTGGTCGCGCCCTTGGAGATTTCAGACGGCTATAAATGAGCATTTTTTTCCTATAGTACTTTGCATGCATGAAACTACTTCCTCCGTCCTGGTGCGTTAGAGCATGGTTAATAATACAGCCAACGGTCGGCTATAAGGAGTTGCCATGTCATCTAGAGCCAAGCTCATAGTCAGCATGTACAATAGTAAATTTTAATGTGTACTACTTTATTAATAGTTGTCCCACCTTACATCCTCACAAAGTGTCTTGGGTCTTGTGTTGCAGCTGACTACTAACCAAGAGCCCGCTTCTCTTCTCTATCCTCTTCTCTCTCCTCCAACTAAGCAAAGATATAATATTCTATTTCTTATAGCCCGCTTATATCACCTTATTGTACTTGCTCTTAGGCTATCTGATGTTGGCATGGCACTTGTATACCATGGAGGGGATCATGGGAGACTCACCCAGGTCATAGTGCCGCAGTAATAATGATAATGGCAAGTCAAATCACAGGGCCCCACCTGTCCAGTAGTAATGAGCCGTCAAATCACACAGCCCTACGTTTGCAGTAGTCTACTCCCTCATCTTCTCGCGTCTCTATCGAACCGACTAGGCGGAACTGCCCCGCCTACCGCGCGGGAAAAGCCCCGCCCTTGACTTTTAAATATAATTTTGTATCCACGGATCGCACCATGGAGCAAAGCCCGAAGAAAACGGCGGTACACATTTATACAGCACACCCGTCACGTTCACGTCGCACCCCAAACGGTCGGTCGGTCTGGCACGCCGCTCACCGAATGGAACGCGCATCATATTGCGTTTGCACACACATGTGGGACCGCAATTGAGAACCGACCATAGGCACACCCCCCCCCCATCCCCGCAAGTCGGCTGAGTTAATAGAAGAGAGAGACGAGCGATAGTACTGGAGCAGTGTTGTACACACATCGGTGCCTGGACGATCCCTGCACAACGCGGAAGATCAGTTCGTGCAGGTTGTGTTGTACAGGGCTGTAGTTCTGATGAGAAATCTAAAAAAGGTTTCTTATCATCTCGCAATAATAGTTGTCATGTGCTTCGGATCACTGCGAGGGTTAAATAGCGACAACTGCGTTCCTCCAAGGCGCTGGTCATTGGGGGCACATGCACTCGGCTACCATCTAGGTCAAGCCGGCTATGTTAACTAACTTATCTACGAGTTTGTCTTTGATCCTCGTCTAGTTTGTCCGTCGGGATTCATGTTTTCTCCTTGGGGCAGTGAGGTTATGGTTTCTTGTCATGTGGCATTTTTTCGTGTTATATGTTAATCCGGTGCTTCAGATCAAAATGACGACAACTGCGCCTCCGGGGCACGTGCATGAAGACTTCTCGACAGTCATTGACGAGGTCAAGCCGGCTCCGGTAGAAAAAAGAAAACTAGTACACTATATAGGCAGGAGCCTCCGCGCTTGCTTGCTAGTGTTGCTCTTTTCAAACTCTCTCGTCCTCTCCATATCTAAACACAACAGCGATGGCCACACTCTCTCTCTGCTCACTGCTGGTCACAGATCCGGGCAGATCCCCTCCGCCGGGGAAGGTGAGAAGGTGCAACGTTCACGCGGTCGTCCTCGACGATGACTCTTACCCACTGCTGGCGCGTCCCGATCAGCGTGCCTTGTCATTCTCTCCCACGCAGCGCTGGCTAGGGAGGGCCTCCGACCCCTTCTTCCTCACTGCCGTAGTGTGGGCAGATCTGGCCTCCCGCCACCCACCTAGCGACATCCCGGCGACCCTCAGGTATAACTTCCTTCGAAACCGGCCTTGCTCTACTGCCCCAGCTCCTCACGTCGCTGCATTTGTATCTTTTACTATTTCTCAGGCCCCCTCGTAGATAGGATCGATCAGATGTTCAAAAGCCACCTAATTTTTTACTGTTAAGAGGTAAAACTGCTTCATGCAGTCGAATCTAGTAGTACTACTTCATGCAGTCGAATCTAGTACTACTTGGTTCAAACAGGGAAGAAAGTGGGTGGGGGTTGGGCGAAGATTTGTTACCTGAATCTAGGACTTGGTCGAAAGAGGAAATAATGGGGGCAAAAAGTAGCAGAGACTGGCTATCCAACTGTTCTCTTGGTCTAATAGGGAAATAAAGGGAAACACAGTACAAACTCGATATAAACCGATCTATTGGTTGAAAAAGGAAAGAAAGTAGGGACTGGGGGACAAGTCAACAGAGTATGTCTAGCACTAGATTTGCTAGCTTCACACAGTATAAGGTGGCTATACCGAACAAAAATGGGACCAACCCAGATATCCTGTTTGGATGTTTGTTGCCCCGAGCCCCTCTTATGTAATGCCACTGGTAAAATGTAGCAGTCCCACTGTTAAAGTAAGGACACGTTAAACCAATGTTGTTTTCAATGTAATGCCTCCAGTAATATGAATCAATGGCACTGTTTTTCATGTCCTGCTAAATTTCCCATTAAGATAAGTTGCTTATTTTCGTTAGAAATGCAACTGTCCTGGTCCGCCTACTCTCCCGTGCCCAAATACCAACTCTTTAGCAGCTGTTAATGTAATGTTGCTGGTAAAATGAAGCAATGGCACCATTAAAGTAATGTCATATTTAACGGTTGTCATAGTTAATCCTAATGCCCACACTAATATCTAGCAATGCTGCTGCTTTAGAAATCGCTACTATCCTTGTAGGATCGCCATTCAGATAAGGAACATGCTTCTTTTCATTTGATGTATGGTTCATCACTTGTTAGTCACCCTCCTTTCCACCTTTTTGTCCAAACACAGATATACATTTCACGCTTGATCTTAGTTGAACTGCACAAAATGATATCCAAATTATAGTTGAACATTCCACGAGCTTCATGACCAACCTTGATGTTGCTCAATTTTATTGCAACTAATGAAGAAGCTGCTAGCTCATGGGACCAAGTACTTGCTAACTGCATGATGCAAACATTGCTTCATTTTAGGTGAACTACACAAAAAGGTCCCATGAATTGAATCATCCATGTTGGTAACTGGTGTCATCCCTTCTACGATGGCGTTGACTGCAGATATGGTTCCCATCACGAGGTATGTTCCTTTTTGGTCCGATCGTTTGCCAAAGATCCTGCATGTTGACTCTGCTCTTGTGCTACTGTTTTGGCACTACCATGATAAAGCAGTAATGTTATTATTTTGCACCTTAATCTAGTGGCACTATTAATTTGAGGCAATGTTTTGGCATTGCTAGTGCCACTGATTTTTTTTATATCAAAAGAGGGGGTTTCCTCTGATTTCATTAAAGAAACCCAACCATAGAGAACCATTACCCGACAACATCTCAGTGTAAACGGGCAGTTATGCAACTACTACTAGAACGGACTGAGTACTAGCAGGAGACAAGTTCACCACATAAGCTAGGCAGGTAGGGGGACACAGCCCCAGGTCGACCAAGTTTGGATTACAACCCAAAAGCTACCACAGAAACATCAAGGGGGAAGATAGGGACTGAAAGAGCCAGCTTCAGCATCCCAGTCTAAGCACTCCCGGCCTCCATCCTTGCAACACACGGTACACCTCTCTTGCCACCTGCTCGACCCTAGTGCCACTGATAAAATGAAGTAATAATACAATTAAAATAGAGCCAGTGTCCTCTCTATCATTTCATTTCCAATGTAGATAAAGAAAGTGCTTCTCTTTGTTAGTATATGTTTCATCAACTAGTCCCATTGTTAATGTTTAAGTATTTCTGAAAACTGGGGTGCTTAATTTTAGTTGATCTGCACAAAAATAGAGATTGGAATGTCTCAAGGCCCCTCCTTGTACTACCGTGGTACACTGATGTTCATCACTGGCAGAAGGTGTATCGAGGAGAATTGGGTCGATTTCCAGTATGAGGCATACCGTATGAGGCGTCAGAGGGCCCATCTCGCCCTTGCAGCATGGCATACTGTGATACTATCGCAATATTGTCCCATTAAGAAAATGAAGTTTCTTCTATTTATTAGTGTATGCTTCATCAACTAGTGCCACTATAATTTAATCACGCTTTTTCATTATCTGTGCAAACAGGGTTATTCAGCTACATTTTGGTGGAACTGCACAAATGTACAGATGGAACCGGCATATATGCAGAGTGCGAGGTGCCAAGTAAAAATTACCGACACCAACCATGCTCCATCTAAGCATTGGCATCCACCACCGGTGGGATGGGTGGCGCTCTCTGTGGACGGATCTTTCTCGGCAGCAAATCCTCTAATCAAATACTAGTAGCTTATATTGGCACTTTTCTAGGGAGTACTCGTTTCTGAAAGAAGCACCAATCGATTTTTCTTTGTTTGCACACATTGTCACAACTTTGTTTTTGGTCCAGAGCTATTTTAGGGTGATTGGCGTAGTACTCGGAGTACTACCCAGTACTTACCCGTATGATTTTCATTAGCCGTCACACTAATTGTAAGCATGAGCAGATGGAAGATTAGGCTAGTGCGAAGCTTACCTTAAACCCTACCGCCACCGTTGAAACAAGGCGAGCGGCGAGGGAACCATGGAGAACGGCGGGGAAGTGACGTCGCGCCATCCGGCCTCCTCTTGCGATGGAAGAATGAATACTCTTGTGGCTCCGGCTGGCACTGCACCCTCACGAATGGCATACCATACTCGATCGATTCGTTATCCTCTAGATGCTCGACCTTCGACTTGTACACCCACCACCTCCGCCTGACTTTCGCCTCGACGAATCTGTCTGCTCCATCGCCCAAAGGAGATACTCGATGAACTCGAAGGACTGCGGCGTGACTGCCGCCGGGGAGTACATGGCTGCCGTCTCGCTCTTTCGCATACATTGCCACATGGCCCTCACCGTCCTCGAAATCTCCCACTTGTTGTCAAACCAAGTAAGGATCTCCTTCAACCTGGCTAACTTCACCTGGTCGCCGCCGGTGATCTGCCCGATTCGCTGCTGCATCCTCTCCATAGATGTCCTTCTGAGAGGTCTGGTGCTTGCTTTGGAAGATGGGAGGAGAGACGGTGGTCTTTTAATGGAGAAGAGGGAGAGGCGAGACGGTGGTTTTTGAATGGAGAAGATGGAGAGGAGAGGGGTGGTTTTGCAATGGAGAAGAGGGAGAGGAGCGTGCGGCAGCGATTTACAGGATTGCACGAGAGGGCCGGCGCGCTGTGACTGGATCAAAATCAAAATCAATTTACCCTTCAATTAAGAAAGCGACCCCACATTAACCAGTCTCCCTTGTATTCTAGGTCATATTTGACCATAATTTTAACAAATAAAATATATGTTATACGTTGAAAAAATAATATAATTTGAAAGTACATTCAGATACGAACCAAATGATACAATTTTTTATGACATGCATTCACATTTTGCTTGTCAAATACAGTACGTGGTCAAACTTTGACCCAAAATACGCAAAACAAAAAAATACTTCCAAGACCAGCGCCGCTCCTCTCCTCTTAAACCACCGCCGCTCCTCTCCTGTTCCAATCCAAAACCAGCGCCGCTCCTCTCCTCTTCCATTTCAAAACCATCACCGCTCCTCTTCAGTTCCAATCCAAAACCAGCGCCTCTCCTCTTCCATTTCAAAACCACCGCCGCTCCTCTCCCGTTCTAATCCAAAACCAGTGCCACTCCTCTCCTCTTCCATTCAAAAACCACCGCCGACGAGTGAAGGTGCTGTGGAGAAGTAGATCGATGGAGGAGTACAACCGATACGTGTGGCTCACAGGCGGCAACCCTGTGAAGCTAGCTAGGATGTTGGAGATACAGTCTTGGTTTGACAACCAGGAGCAATTAGCGGCGACGGTGATGGCCAAATATCTGGAAAAGAGAGAAAAGGAGGCGATACACTGGGAGGGAGTCGCGCGGGAGTACATAGAGCTGCTCCTCTAGGCCATGGAGCAAACAGATTCATCGGATCCGATCGTGAGGCTGCGGTGGTGGGAGTATCGATCCAAGATGGAGCATCCACCCGAGATTGAAGGATCGAGCATCTACACGGTGCCGTTTGTGAGGGTGCCATGGCAGAGCGAGCCGGTGGAGTCTTCGTCGACCGAACCCAGCTGCAAGAGGAGAAAAACAGTTGGCGCGACAACGCTTCCCCGCCATCCTCTCCCTCGCCGTTCACCTCGTCCCACGGGGCGACTTTCTGCCGCCGAGGAATAGGACGGGACTCCCCCCCACCCCCCGCACAAATAGTCTAAGGAGGAGCTTACGGTTGTCAGTATTTGCAGGTTGTGAATTGTGTTTTGTGTTGTGTATTTTGAGAGTACTTTCATATATGAATGTCTTTTGAATTCCAGATTTGCAGTATTGAGCATATGAAGTATTTTATGAATTCTAGAGATCTATTTTTAGCACTTTAAAAAATGTAGTTTCATATAAAAGTGCAGACAATGTGATTCTCAGAGAAGAAACTGCAAGTTTCAGTTTCAGATAAGAAACTGCAAGTTTCAGAGGCAGAGCATTTATATTAACATGCCCTTTTCAAACAGGGATAACATCATGTTGGAAGTTTTATTCATGGTCGAAAATGGAACTAGCAGCCAGTTAACATCATGCTGATCAATATTCATGCATAGCACATCTTCATATGATGCACAGTCAAAAAGATATGCTATTTTCAAAATGCCCATACAATGTTGAGTGTGCGAAAGACAGAAACCGAGGGACGACAATGGGCACCCACATGTCAGAGGCAGAGGCAAAAATTTGTGGATATTTTCATTGCATCAGGTGGAATCGAACCCGGGCGGAGCAGCTGCTGGGGAGTGGAACTTGGCCACTAGGATACTCCAGCACTTTCGCTAGAAATTAGGCACAACATCTATACCACTACTGTAGCACGTCTTTCCCGGCTCCGGTGCATTCTCGTCCGGGGCCTGGACATCATCCTCCGCCTTTGTGCGCTCGCCGTGGCGCCGCTGTCTGCCGTTGCGGACATGCTCAACAACCGAGAGGAATCTGGAGAGGACTGTATGTGGAGAGGCGGACAGTCGGGACCCACCAGGTCCATGGCCGTACGCAAGCAAGTGCCTCATTAAAAAAATACTTCCTCCTAATGCTATACTGACGTTGGGGGCCACGGGTTTGTCAATGTAGTTACTAAATGAGATAAATTTACAACAAAGCTAGTCATCGGGGAGCTGACAGGTATCATTTATTATCAGTGGTTCAACAAGTATCAGCTGGGTTGTGGGCTGCCCAGTCTAGGCTTTCTTTTTTAACATGTGTAGCCCAGTACATGCCAGTTTGTATTTTTTTGAGGCCGTCATGTATCGACCGGCCTATGAACCTCCCATCCTAGGTTTTATTTTTTCTTAAACATCCGCAGCCCAACTTATGTATTTTTTTGAAGAAAACGCAGAGGTATGTTCTATTTTTCTATATAAGAATAGGAACGCCAGGTCCAACTTATGTTTCCCTTCTAACTATATTTATATTATTTTATATGTTATTAAATATTATTATTATTATCATCATATATTTAACAGATACTTACATATATAAGAAAAAATATCCCATGTATTACGAACTTATAAAAATAAATGTTTAACAATAAAATCCTGAGTTTTTTTACATTAAAGTCAACGAAAATCTAGGTGATTGTGTACAAAATCTTGGTAAGATTTAATGACCAATATAAATAAAGCACTTATTATTTAAATATACTTATAACAAAATGCTCAGCCCCTGTTTATTTTTTGATAACATTGCTGCACCCAACCCAACATTATAATTAGAACCAGCCCAGCGAAATCGTTTATTTCGAGAAAGTGCAATGGGTTGTAATTTTTTAGGAACAAATAAATGGGCCGCATGGACGCTACATTATTTGTTCACCCAGCCCAGCAAATTCGTGTTTTTCAAGAAAGTGCAAATAGGCTGTAGTTTTTTAGAAAAAAATAAATGGACCGCATGGACACTACATTATTTGTTCACCCAGCCCAGCAAATGGACTGTAAATTCTGAAAAAATGGGTTGAATATGTGCGATATTTTTGGAGGCTGAAATGTTGGCCAATAGGTGTTGTCAACTTAGTCAACAAATGATTCTGACATCGATAGCCGTTGGATGTAAATCCAACGGCCAGCATTCATCTTCAATCTCTCGTCTTCTTCCTCCAGCCGACTGCAGAACCACACCGCCGGCCAAGCCATCCCTCCACCCCTCCACACCTCCTGTTATTCTCTGTCGACTACAGAACCATGCCGCACCGAAACCAGTTAACCCTCGTACACCTCTCCGTCTACGACTCCACTACCTCGTCTTCCCATCACCAGCTCGTTGTCGTCCGGGGCCTCGCCGTCGTCCACCGCCTTGGTGCGCTCCTCGGCGTGATGTGGTCAACGTGGTCAACAAACGAGAGGCATCAAAAGAGGACTGTACGTGGAGAGGCTGACAGTGGGGGCGCACCAGGTCCATGGACGCACGCATGCAACCGCCTCCTTATTACGCGAAAATAAAATTATTCCTCCCCCTGAAATCTAGGACCCACCACGTATATCTTCACAAGGAAGGAAGTGCCTCCTTACTCCTGCCCCTGACAGCTGGGACCCACCAACGACATCTTTGCACGCAATGAAGTGCCTCCTTATTACGGGCAAAAAATATATGATTCCGCCCCTGACCGCTGGGACCCGCCAGCTATATATTCGCACGCAAGGAAGTGCCTCCTTGTCCTCCCTGGCAGCTGGGACCCACCCGGTCGAAGCATACGTAGCGTTGTCTGTGTACATACCGGTCGATCGGTCTGTCTGCCACGATGAACCATGGCCGAGTAAGGAGATGTAGCAGTTCAGGCAGTCCCATCTAAATCATGTACACATACGACAGCTACGCTGCAAAAAAGACGGCCACGTACGTACATACAGGCGTGGTCTCGAATGCATATAGCGACGGCGTCCTCTTCATCGGCAGCCAACCGGCTGGGTCGGATGGAGGAAACAGTGTCGTGTTCATCGGGAGGCAACCGACTACGTCGGAACGCATCGTGTTCATCAAGAGCCAACCGGCTTGGACGGAACAGCGGGAACGGGGTCTAGCGTACCGCAAAACGAAGGAAAACGGCCTTCTGTTCGACCGCGTACGGTCAAAACGGGGTCCTGTTCATCGGGAAGGGTCTGGCGTACAGCAGAATGGAGTAAACGGCCTTCTGTTCGAGTGCCTACGGTCGAAACGGGGTGCTGTTGATCGGGAGGGGTGTGGCGTACCGCAAAACGGAGGAAACGGACTTGTGTTGGAGCGCCTACGGTCGAAACGGGGTCCTGTTCATCGGGAGGGGTGTGGCGTACCGCAAAACGGGACTCCACAGGCTACTGTTCATCCACCATCTACTGCCTCGCTCCAGCCTCCACGGGCTACTGTTCATCCACCGCCGACTTCCTCAGCCTCCACCAGCCACTGTTCACCCAGCCTCCACCAGCTACTATTCAACCAGCCCTCCACAGGGTCCTGTTCATCCAGCCTCCACCGGCTACTGTTCAACCAGCCCTCCACGGGGTCATGTTCATCCACCCTCCACCGGCTACTGTTCAACCAGCCCTCCACGGGGTCCTGTTCATCCACCCCCACCTCCTCGATTGGGGTCCTGTTCATCCAGCGGCAACGACCTCTACTACCACGGGGTCCTGTTCATCCAACCCCCACCAGGAACTATTCATCCAACCCCCACCGGGGACTGTTCATCAAGAGGCAGCTTCGATCGGCTTCAGTTAGCAGCAGTAGAGAAGGAATCACTCCGGTTTAGATAACAGCCAAGGGATCGATCGGGGTTCATTAACGTAGCTAGTCCAATCACTCGGGTTCAGTTAGAGCCCAACTCCTCGCTCGGGTTCAGTTAGAGCACAACGCCTCGCACACGCGTGCGTACGTGTACGAGAGAGAAACGTGCAAACCTCCGTGCATTTCTCGGACCTGACCACCCACCGTATCTGGAAACTCCCCGATATTTTCCTTGCCCTCGCTTCTCCCACGATTTTTTCCGTCATGGACGGCCCAAAGAATGTCATGCAAGTGCGTCCCCGGCCCGCCCAGGATGAAAAGCCCATTTTCTGTCATGATTTTTTGTCATAGAAGTAGGAGCCCACCACATCTATGATGATACGTGGTTTTGTCACAATTATAGTCATAGAAGTGTCATAAGCATGACAGAAAAAAAATCGTTCGGCCCAAAATGTCACGGATGTGACTTTTTTTTTGTAGTGTTATATGTTCAGATCCATTATGCTATTTAATACCCCTCTGATCTTGAGCATGATGATTATTTGTGAGTAGTTACTTTTGTTCTCGAGGTCACGAGAGAATTCATGTTGCAAGTAATCATGTGAACTTGATATGTGTTCGATATTTTGATGATATGTATGTTGTGATTCCCTTAGTGGTGTCATGTGAACGTCGACTACATGGCACTTCACCATATTTGGGCCTAAGGGAATGCATTGTGGAGTAGTTATTAGATGATGGGTTGCTAGAGTGACAGAAGCTTAAACCCTAGTTTATGCGCTACTTCGTAAAGGACCGATTTGGATCCAAAAGTTTAATGCTATGGTTAGATTTTATCTTAATACTTTTCTTGTAGTTGCGGATGCTTGCGAGGGGGTTAATCATAAGTAGGAGGTTTGTTCAAGTAAGAACAGCACCTAAGCACCGGTCCACCCACATATCAAATTATCAAAGTAGCGAACACGAATCGAACCAACATGATGAAAGTAGCATCGTGAAATTCCCGTGTACCCTCAAGAACGCTTTGCTTATCATAACAGACCGTTTTGGCCTGTCCTTTGCCACAAAAGGATTGCGCTACCTTGCCACACTTTATTTATCATTACCATTACTTGCTTGTTACAAATTATCTTGCTATCAAACTACTTGTTACCGACTATTTCAGTGCTTGCAGAAAATACCTTGCTAAAAACCACTTGTCATTTCCTTCTGCTCCTCGTTGGGTTCGACACTCTTACTTATCGAAAGGACTACGATTGATCCCCTATACTTGTGGGTCATCAGTGCCCTTGGACCATATAGGCCAAGGCGCACCCCCTACAGCCCATGTGCCCCCCGGGGCAGGTGGACCCCCCCCCCCCCGGTGGACCGCCGGACCCCTTTCGGCACTCCCAGTACAATACCGACAATGCCCGAAACTTTTCCGGTAGCCAAAATATGACTTCCCATATATAAATCTTTACCTCCGGACCATTTCGGAGCTCCTCGTGATGTCCAGGATCTCATCCGGGACTCCGAACAACATTCGGTCACCAACATGAATATCCCAATACTACTCTAGCGTCACCGAACGTTAAGCGTGCGGACCCTACGGGTTCGAGAATAATGTAGACATGACCGAGACACCTCTCTGGTCAATAACCAATATCGGATCCTGGATGCCCATATTGGTTCCTACATATTCCACGAAGATCTTTCATCGGTTGAACCATGATGCCAAGGATTCAGGTAATCCCGTATGCAGTTCCCTTTGTCCATCGGTATGTTACTTGCCCGAGATTTGATCGTTGGTATCTCCATACCTAGTTCAATCTCGTTACCGGCAAGTCTCTTTACTCGTTTCGTAATACAACATCACATGACTAACTCCTTAATCACATTGCTTGCAAGCTCATTGTGATGTTGTATTACCGAGTGGGCCCCGAGATACCTCTCCGTCATACGGAGTGACAAATCCCAGTCTTGATCCATGCCAACTCAACAGACACCCTCGGAGATACCTGTAGAGCATATTTATTGTCACCCAGTTACGTTGCGATGTTTGATACACACAAGGTACTCCTCCGGTGTCAGTGAGTTGCATGATCTCATGGTCATAGGAACAGATACTTAACATGTAGAAAATGATAGCAATAAACTTGATACGATCATATGCTACGCTTATAGTTTGGGTCTTGTCCATCACATCATTCTCCTAATGATGTGATCCCGTTATCAAATGACAACTCATGCCTATGACTAGGAAACCATTGCCATCTTTGATCAATGAGCTAGTCTGGTAGAGGCTCACTAGGGACATGTTGTTGTCTATGTATCCACACATGTATTTGAGTTTCCAATCAATACAACTATAGCATGGATAATAAACGATTATCATTAACAAGGAAATATAATAATAACCACTTTATTATTTCCTCTAGGGCATATTTCCAACAGTCTCCCACTTGCACTAGAGTCAATAATCTAGTATTACATGGTAACGAATCTAACACCCATAGAGTTCTGGTGTTGATCATGTTTTGCCCGTGGAAGAGATTTAGTCAATGGATCTACAACATTCAGATCCGTATGTACTTTGCAAATGTTTATGTCCTCTTCCTTGACTGCATCACAGATGGAGTTGAAGCGTCGCTTTATGTATCTGGTCCTCTTGTGAAACCTTGGTTCCTTGGCTAGAGCAATGGCACCAGTGTTGTCACAGAACAAAGTCATTGGGTTCAGTACACTGGGCACAACTCCAAGATCTGTCATGAACTGCTTCATCCAGACACCTTCCTTCGCTGCCTCCGAGGCAGCTATGTACTCCGCTTTGCATGTAAAATCAGCTACCACGTTTTGCTTGGAACTGCACCAGCTTACCGCTCCCCCATTCAGAACATATACGTATCTGGTTTGAGACTTAGAGTCATCCGCATCAGTGTCAAAGCTTGCATCGATGTAACCCTTTACGATGAGCTCTTGATCACCTCCATAAACGAGAAACATTTCCTTAGTCCTTTTCAGGTACTTAAGGATATTCTTGACCGCTGTCTAGTGCTCCATTCCTGGATTACATTGAAACCTTCCGGCCATACTTATGGCAAGGCTGACATCTGGTCTTGTGCACAGCATCGCATACATAATAGAGCCTATGGCAGAAGCATAGGGGATGACACTCATCTTTTCTCTATCCTTTGTAGTCGTTAGGCATTGAGTCTTACTAACCTTCACACCTTGCAAAATAGGCAAGAACCCCTTCTTGGACTGATCCATTTTGAACTTCTTCAAAATCTTATCAAGGTATGTGCTTTGTGAAAGTCCTATTAAGCGTCTCGATCTATCTCTGTAGATCTTGATGCCTAATATGAAAGCAGCTTCTCCTAGGTCCTTCATTAAAAAACTCTTGTTCAAATATTCCTTCATGTTTTCCAAAACTTCTAGATTGTTTCCAATCAGCAATATGTCATCCACATATAATATTAGAAACGCTATAGAGCTCCCACTCACTTTCTTGTAAATACAAGATTCTCCAAAAACTTGTATAAACTCAAACGCTTTGATCACCTCATCAAAACGAAGATTCCAACTCCGAGATGCTTGCACCAGTCCATAAATGGATCGCTGGAGTTTGCACACTTTGTCAGCATTCTCTGGATCGACAAAACCTTCTGGTTGCATCATATACAACTCTTCCTTAAGGAACCCGTTAAGGAACGCTGTTTTGACATCCATCTTCCATATTTCCTAATTGAAAAATGTAGCTATTGCCAACATGATTCTGACGGACTTAAGCATCGCTACGGGTGAGAAAGTCTCATCGTAGTCAACTCCTTGAACTTGTGAAACCCCCTTTGCCACAAGTCGAGCTTTATAGACGGTGACATTACCGTCCGCGTCTGTCTTCTTCTTGAAGATCCATTTATTCTGAATGGCCTTTCGCCCTTCAAGTAATACTTCCAAAGTCCATACTTTGTTTTCATACATGGATCCCATCTCGGATTTCATGGCCTCTAACCATTTGTTGGAATCCGAGCCCACCATCGCTTCTCCATAGCTCGTAGGTTCACCGTTGTCCAACAACATGACCTCTAAGACAGGGTTACCGTACCACTCAGGAGTTGTACGTACCCTTGTCGACCTACGAGGTTCGATGGTAACTTGATCTGAAGCTTCATGATCATCATCATTAGCTTCCTCTTCAACTGACGTAGGTGCCACAGAAACATCTTTCTGTGCTACGCCACTCTCTGGTTGAAGTAAAGGTTCAACAACCTCATCAAGTTCTATCTTCCTCCCACTCAATTATTTCGCGAGAAACTCTTTCTCGAGAAAGGACCCTTTCTTAATGACAAACACTTTGCATTCGTATCTGAGATAGAAGGTATACCCAACCGTCTCTTTTGGGTATCCTATGAAGACGCATTTGTTCGCTTTGGGTTCGAGCTTTTCCGGCTGAAGCCTTTTGACATAAGCATCACAGCCCCAAACCTTAAGAAACGACAACTTAGGTTTCTTGCCAAACCACAGTCATACGATGTCGTCTCCACGGACTTAGATGGTGCCCTACTTAAAGTGAATGCAGCTGTCTCTAACGCATAACCCCAAAACAATAGTGGCAGATCAACAAGAGACATCATAGAATGCACCATATCCAATAAGGTACGATTACGACGTTCAGACACACCATTACGCTGTGGTGTTCCAGGTGGCATTAACTGTGAAACAATTCCACATTGTCTTAAGTGATTGCCAAACTCATAACTCAGATATTCTCCCCCTCGATCGAATCGTAGGAATTTAATCTTCTTGTTACGATGATTCTCAACTTCACTCTGAAATTGCTTGAACTTTTCAAATGTTTCAGACTTATGCTTCATTAAGTAAATATACCCATATCTACTCAAGTCATCGGTGAAGGTGAGAAAGTAACGATATCCACCGTGCGCGTCAACACTCATCGAACCGCACACATCTGTATGTATGATTTCCAACAAGTCACTTACCCGTTCCATTGTTCCGGAAGACGGGGTTTTGGTCATCTTTCCCATGAGGCATGGTTCGCATGTGTCAAGTGATTCAAAATCAAGTGACTCCAAAAGTCCATCATCATGGAGTTTCTTCATGCGCTTTACACCAATATGACCTAAGCGGCAATGCCACAAGAAAGTGGTACTATCATTATCAACTCTACATCTTTTGGCATCAATGTTATGAACATGTGTATCATCACTATCGAGATTCAATAAGAATAAACCCCTCACAATGGGTGCATGACCATAAAAGATATTACCCATATAAATAGAACAACCATTATTCTCTGATTTAAATGAGTAATCGTCTCACATTAAACAAGATCCAGATATAATTTGCATGCTCAACGCAGGCACTAAATAACAATTATTCAGGTTCATCACTAATCCCAATGGCAATCAAAGAGCGAGCGTGCCAACGGCGATCACGTCAACCTCGGAACCATTTCCCACGCGCATCATCACTTTGTCCTTCGCCAGCCTCCGTCTATTCCATAGTTTCTACTTTGAGTTGCAAATGTGAGCAACCAAATCGGTATCAAATACCCAGGCACTACAACGAGAGTTGGTAAGGTACACATCAATAACATGTATATCATATATACCTTTGTTGACGTTGGCCCCCTACTTGTCGGCCAGATATTTGGGGCAGTTCCGCTTCCAGTGGCCAGTTCCCTTGCAAAAGAAGCACTCGGTCTCCGGCTTGGGTCCAGCCTTGGGTTTCTTCACGGAAGAAGCAAATGCTTTGCCACCTTTCTTAAAGTTTCCCTTCTTTCCCTTGCCTTTCTTGAAAATAGTGGTTTTATTCACCATCAACACTTGATGCTCCTTCTAGATGTCTGACTCAGCGAATTTCAGCATCGCGAACAGCTCGGAGACTGACTTGTTCATCCCTTGCATGTTATAGTTCAACACAAAGCTTTGTAGCTAGGTGGTAGTGATTGAAGACTTTGTCAGTGACAGCCTCTGGCGGGAGCTCAACTCCCAACTCAGCCAGACGGTTGTAGTACCCAGACATTCTGAGTATGTGCTCACTGACAGACCCGTTCTCCTCCATCTTACAGGCATAGAACTTATTGGAGGTCTCGTACCTCTCGATCCGGGCATTCTTCTCAAAGATAAACTTCAACTCCTGGAACATCTCATATGCTCCATGATGTTCAAAATGCCTTTGAAGTCCCGGCTCTAAGCTATACAGCATGGCGCACTGAACTATTGAGTAGTCATCAACACGCGACTGCCAGGCGTTCACAACGTCCACAGTTGCTGGAGGGGGTGGCGCACCAAGCGATGCATCAAGGACATAAGCCTTTTGGGCAGCCGTGAGGATAATCCTCAGATTACGGGCCCAATCCACAAAGTTACTTCCATCATCTTTCAGCTTAACTTTCTCTAGGAACGCATTGAAATTCAGGGGAGGTACTGCGCGAGCCATTGATCTACAACATAAATTTGCAAAGGCAACTTTAGACTATTGTTCATGATAATGAGTTCAATTAATCATATTACTTAAGAACTCCCACTCAAATCAACATCCCTCTGGTTGTCCGAGTGTAACACGATCCAAATTCGCCAACCCAAGTCTGATCATCACGTGAGATGAGGTGGTTTCAATGGTGAACATCTCTATGTTGATCATATCTACTATATGACTCATGTTCGACCTTTCGGTCTCTTGTGTTCCGAGGCCATGTCTGTACATGCTAGGCTCGTCAAGTTTAACCCAAGTGTTCTGCATGTGCAAAACTGGCTTGCACCCGTTGTATGCGAACATAGAGTCTATCACACCCGATCATCACGTGGTGCTTCGAAACGACGAACTTTCGCAATGGTGCACACTTGGGGAGAACACAATTTTATCTTGAAATTTTAGTGAGGGGTCACCATATAATGCTACCGTCGTCCTAAGCAAAATAAGATGCATAAAAGGATTAACATCACATGCAAATCATAAGTGACATGATATGGCCATCAACTTGTGCTTTTGATCTCCATCTCCAAAGCACCGCCATGATCTCCATCGTCACCGCCATGACACCATGATCTCCATCATCATGTCGCCATCAGGGTTGTCACGCCAACCATGCTTCTACTACTATTGCTACCGCTTAGCGATAAAGTAAAGCATTACATAGCGTTTAATGATTCACACGCAGGTCATACAATAATTAAAGACAACCCTATGGCTCCTGCCGGTTGCCGTATGCATCGACATGCAAGTCGATATAAAATATTACAAACATGATCATCTCATACATCAAATATATTTTGTCGGTGCAACAAACCCTGGGTCTGTTGCCCAGACCGTGCACAGGCCCGAAATCAAGATTGCAACATCCTAGACAAGGCCAAGATAAAGAGATAGGCTCTTTGAGGGATCAAAGGGCAGGTTGAGAAGACCAAGTCAAGCCAAGAAGCAAGACACCGCTAAGGAAAAACCTCCCTTGCCGGGCAGGAGAGCCTGGCGAGGTCAAGGTTGCCACGGAAGCAAGCCTCAAGACCGCCCCGGCAGGCCTACCAGGGCATACGAAGGCAAAACACCCCGCCAAGGCTTCACCGCCCCACCTCACAGCGACGCAAGTCATCGATCGGTGCGGTGTCAAGCCCCAAGATGACTAAGTGGCTGCCTTTTGCCACATGGCAGCCATTTCCTACAGGAATCACCTCCAAATGACACCCGTCCTGCGACGTGTCATGCAGACAGGAGAGAAGGTGGCTAAACAGCCCGGCAAGGCGTGCCGGGCAGGCCATGATGTGATACTGAGCGGTGCATTTAATGGGTACTGCTCTGTCTGCAGAGTAGATATGATAGCACTGTTCGCTATCTAATCAGTACACAATGACTGATTTGCCACTGTGGTGACCCCTTAATCTATAAAAGGAGGCCCATGGCAACCATAGAAAGGATTCGGACCCCTGTACACTCATATGCGCGTAGCTGCTCTCGCCTCGAGGCAACCCTGCCGGGCAAGAGTGCTGCGTTTCCACCACCATCCACCATCAATCCACCAAAGCAGGAGTAGGGTTCTACGCCTCGTGGCGGCCCAAACCTGGGTAAAACTGCCCGTGTGATCTCTGCCGCGCTACGCTGCGCTCCTCCGCACTTTGTGCAATGTGCTCAGTCCCCCTGCCGAACCAAAAGGGGCCCTTGGCCCCATAGGTGGCCGTCGTTTCCCACGACATCTTTGGCGTGCCAGGTAGGGGGACGCGCTTGCGCGAACCCGAGAAGTGTACGTAGCACATCATCTTTGCCACCATCTTCTTCATCAACGGCTCCATCGTCCATGGCGCCCAGGAAGAAGCCCGGCGCCGCAGCTCATCCATCCACCTCGAAGGCCCCGCCGCACGCGCCCGCCGACGCCGCGGGGGCTACGGGGACGCCTGGAAGTGCGGACGCTGCGGGGGACGTGGTCGGCACGGGCGGCGTCGTTACCACCTCCCCTGCAGCCGAAGCAGGAGCAGGAGGCACCGGAGAAGGACAGCACCAACTACATCCCAGCGGCCACGCCCCACGAGGTACGGGAGGAGAGATCATTCCATCTGCACCTCCCCGTCCAGCCGAGGGGCACAGCTGCAGCGGGGGTACTTGCTCTGGGGGGAATCACAACACCCTGACCGCTCCCGCCGCGGGAGCGGCCGTAGAACATGCGCCTCCCCCGAAACGAGCCGATCCAGCCGCTACGCCAAACGGAGCCACTGTCCCTCAAGCGCCTCCACCTCGTCCACACGCCATCCAGGCGGCTGGCTCACGACGACGAGAGCACGGCGCGACCACTACCGGCACCATCAGGAGCCGGACGACGTTACGATCTTCATCGACATCCATGCCAAGCACCGCTTCGGAGGACATGGCGCGGGCTCAGCTACTGTTGAAATTTCCTCCGGGAACCAATCAGATGGATGAGTGGAGAGCCACCATGCAGAGTTTGATTGGCTTCACTGAGGCGGGAGGATCGCAGCGGGCTGGCCCGCCACGGCCTCCCCGGGCAGCGACAACGGCCCACGCTGCTGGCCGTGCGGATGGGGCCACTCCTATGGTGCAATCCCCTCCGCGGCAGCCAGCGCGGGAGCCGCGCGACTAAGAACCTGACGACGTCTCGATGGCTTCGTCCGACCCTCGAGCGCGTCAAGGCCCACGGTGAGTCCTGGAGGACAGGCAGAGGCAAGGCGTGCGTGTCGACACCGAGTGACACCGCAACGCCCACCGCCAATCTGATAGGCGCGATGGCCCCAACGTCGACGATCCCGCACTCGCTGACGGCGGGTACCTGCCTTTCGAGGCTGGGTGCCCTACCTTCACCCGCGAGCTGCGGCAAATCCGTTGGTCGTCCACTCGCACATTCAAGCCAGAGATACCAGAGAAGTATGACGGAAGACTGAACCCGGCAGAGTTCTTGAGCATCTACACCATCGTTGTTCAAGCTGTCGGGGGAAGAGATGAGAAGGTATTCGCCAACTACTTCCCTTTGGCACTCAAGCCAAATGTGAGGTCTTGGCTGATGCACCTGCCGGAGAACTCCATTTCGACCTGGGCTGACCTGTGCCATGAGTTCGTTGACGCCTTCACGAGCGGCCATCAAGAACCATGGCGGCCCAGTGACTTGCAGCTTCTTCTGCAGAAAGAAGGCGAGAGCCTGCGGAAATACATGCAGAGATTCAGCCGAGTCCACAGGAATATTCCAGACATCCACCCGGCAGCTGTGATAGCTGCGTTCCAGTCCAACGTGCGCAATCATCGGATACGTTCCAAGATGAACGTTCGATTACCCAAGACTATGAAGGAGCTTTACACCCTAGTGGATAAGTGTGCTCGAATAGAGGAGGGGAGGAAGCTCCCCGGAGAAGAGGATGGCGTCGACATCGATTCAGAGGATGATGACGAGGCCACCAGTCAAAAGAAGAAGAACAACAAGCGCAACAAAAGGCGCAAGGATAAGGCAGTGATGACCGTTGAGGGATCGGGCATGCCTAGTACCGGCAAGAAAGCAAAGGCTGAGATACCCGGCAACGAGGTTGCCGCGTGCACTGACTGCCGGGAAGCCACGGCTGCCGAGAAGGCTGGGAAAGGCGATGGCCCGTATTGCAAGATCCATCGGACCAAGGGCCACGATCTCCAGGAGTGTCATCAGGTTGAGCAGCTTGTCAAGAAGCAGAGGGCTGAATATGAGAAGCGAGATAAAGAGAAAGGTCAGAGTGGCGCTGGCGGAAAGGGCCGGGGTGGCGAAGCAAGCTGCCCCGGCAAGGCTCCTCAGAATCAAGGGAAACTCGCCAGAGGCCGTGAGAAGGAGGATTGCAACAATGAGAGTGATGGAGGAGATGAAGAGGAGACCAGCGAGCAGGAATTCCAGAAAGCCACTGACGCCCTGTGCATTGACGGGGGTGCATCTTTGCACTCCTCTCACCGCCAAATTAAACGGTGGGCGTGTGAAGTCAACGTCGTGGAGCCAGCGGTAGACTCTCGAAGGCCGCTCAAGTGGTCTCGCACGCCCATCATCTTCGACGAAGAGGACCACCCTGACCGCACCACTGCGGTAGGGTGCTTGCCGTTGTTGGTATCACCAACAATCCGCAACCTCAAAGTCACAAAGATGCTGGTTGACGGCGGGGCCGGGTTGAATCTGATTTCTTCAAAGGTCATCAGCAAACTCTAGATAGCAAAAGAAGAGCTCAAGGTTACTGGTACGTTTCAAGGGATCAACCACGGCAGGAGTCGTCCTAAGGGGAAAATCACATTACCAGTGACATTTGGGGGAGAGTTGAATTACCGGACTGAGAAGATCGTGCTTGATGTGGTTGACCTCCCGCTGCCATACAATGGAATCCTTGGTCACCCAGCTTTGGCCAAGTTCATGGCAGCATCCCACTATGCCTACAACACCTTGAAGATGCCAGGGTCGGTGGGCGTCATTTCCATTCCATCAGACGAGAAGGATGCAATTATTTGCGTGGACAAGTTGTATCAGGATGCGGTCGCGGAAGAGGCCACTGAAGCCGCAATCCCCGCCAAGGAAAGTAACGGAAAGAAGAAGGCTAACAGGGACGTCGGCAAGGAATCCGGGAAGTGTACCTCTTCGAGGTATGCTGTGCATGTTGATGACTCGCCAGAGAGTTCCAATAGCAAGAGATCCAAGGTTTCTGCACCCGCTGTGAAACAGGTCCCGGCAGGGCTGGCAGGCGCTGGTGGTACTTTCACTATTAGCGCCACCCTCGATGACAAATAGGAAAGCGCGCTCGTTGCCTTCCTGTGGGTGAATGTCGATGTGTTTGCCCGGCAACCATCTGACATCCCTGGTGTTCCCAGGGAGGTAATCGAGCACCACCTTGTTGTCTGCCCACATGCCCGACCCGTCAAACAGAAGGTCCGGAAGCAAGCTTTGGAGTGGCAGCAGTTTATTGCTGAGGAGATCAAGAAACTTGAGGCAGCTGCTCTGGTTAGAGGAGTGTTGCATCCAACATGGTTAGCAAATCCAGTGGTGGTACGCAAAGCTAATGGGAAGTGGAGGCTGTGCATAGATTTTACGGATCTGAACAAGGCATGCCCGAAGGACCCATTTCCCTTGTCGTGCATCGACCAGATTGTGGATTCCACCTTCGGGTGTAATCTGCTTTCCTTCCTCGATGCCTACTCTGGATACCATCAGATCTTCATGTCCAAGGAAGACGAAGAGAAGACCGCGTTCATCACCCCATGCGGCACATACTGCTTCGTACGGATGCCTTTCGGATTGAAGAGCGTCGGGTCTACTTTCGCAAGAGCAGTCCAGATTGGTTTTGAGTCATAGTTGCACAGGAACGTTGAGGCTTACATGGATGATATTGTGGTCAAGACCAAGGACAGATCAACCCTCATTCAGGATTTGGAAGAGACGTTTGCTAATCTGCGCAAGATCAACTTGAAGCTAAATCCAGAGAAGTGTGTGTTTGGCATTCCTTCCGGCAAGCTACTTGGCTTCTTTGTGTCCCACCGGGGGATAGAGGCCAACCCCGACAAGATCAAGGCTATCGAGCAGATTCAAGCACCCAAGACAGTCAAGGACGTGAGGCATTTGACTGGATGTGTTGTCGTGCTTAGCAGATTCATTTCCAAGTCTGCCGAGCGTGCCTTGCCGTTCTTCAAGGTTTTGAAAAAAGGCAGGGGCCATGGAATGGACCCCAGAGGCAGACGTCGCACTACAAGATTTGAAGGCCTACCTTTCCTCTGTGCCCCCTTTGGTTGCTCCAAAACCTCAAGAGCCGTTGGTGCTATACTTGGCGGCAACTAATCAGGTGGTTAGCGCAGCACTGGTGGCACAGAGGGAAGTGGATGGAGCAACATATGCATCTGGTGTCCCTTTCGGGGAGGAAAGCGAACACACCCCAGCAAGGTCAGATGCAGATCAAGATGGAGAAGAGCAAAGCAGCGGAAGCAGATCTCTGGTCACGGCAAAGAAGAAAGTGGTGCAGCGCCCAGTGTACTTCGTCAGCTCCTTGTTGCAGGGGACTAGATCCAGGTACTCTGGCATGCAAAAATTAATCTTTGGCCTTGTCATGGCCTCAAGGAAACTGCGCCACTATTTCCAAGCCCATGAGATCACAGTTGTCACCCGTTTTCCTTTGCAACGGATACTCCAAAACCCTGAGGCCACCGGCAGGATAGTGGAGTGGGCGTTGGAGTTATCCAACTTTGGTTTGAAGTTTGAGAGCACATCAACCATTCAGAGCAGAGCATTGGCAGAGTTTATTGCAGAATGGACGCCAACTCCTGATGAAGAGGTATTGGAGACAGTTATCCCCGGCAAGGAAGCGCCCCAAGAATGGATCATGTATTTCGATGGTGCCTTCTCCCTACAAGGTGCAGGGGCTGGCGTGCTTCTCATTGCTCCCACCGGAGAGCACCTGAAGTACGTCGTCCAGATGCATTTTCCCTGGGAGGAAGCTACCAACAATACAACAGAGTATGAAGGGCTCCTTGCCGGGCTCAGAATTGCAACAGAACTGGGGATCAAGAAGCTGATCATCCGCGGAGATTCACAACTTGTGGTGAGACAAGTCAACAAGGATTACCAAAGTCCATTGATGGAGGCATACGTTGAGGAAGTGAGAAAGAGGAGGAAACTGGACTCCGGCAAGCCTCTCCCGGTAGAACCTCTCGAGGATCCCGGCAGAAAGCTTGTCAGACACAACTCCCCTTCGGTAGCTGAGTTGCATCCTCCCGCCAGGCCACCGGTCCTCGCGGTCGAGGATTGCACTCTCACGGATGAGGAGGTGCCGTTAGTCCTCGTTGCCGAGCCACAGGCTCCGCCTTGGGCACGGCACATAGTCCATTTCCTCCAAACTGGAGAATTTCCCGAAGAGCAAGAAGAAGCTGAAAGAGTAGCCCGGAGGGCCAGTATGTATCAGTTTGTTGACGACACGCTGTATAGAAGGAGGCCCAACGGTGAGAAATTGAGGTGCATTTGCCGAGAAGGAGGAAAGGAACTGCTGGCAGAGATACACAAGGGTATGTGCCGCTCCCACATTGGATCAAGAGCGTTGGTTGGGAAAGCTTTCCGGCAAGGATTCTACTGGCCCACAGCCCTCCAAGAAGCGGTCGAGCTTGTCACCAAGTGTGAAGCCTGCCAGTTCCATTCCAAGAACATCCACCTGGCTGCCCAAGTGATACGTCTCCGTCGTATCTATAATTTTTTATTGTTTCATGCCAATATTCTACAACTTTCATGTACTTTTGGCAACTTTTTATATTATTTTTGGGACTAACATATTGATCCAGTGCCCAGTGCCAGTTCCTGTTTGTTGCATGTTTTTTTGTTTCGCAGAATATCCATATCAAACAGAGTCCAAACACGATAAAAACTTACAGAGATTTTTTTTGGAATACATGTGATTTTTGGGAAAAAGAATCAATGTGAGACGATGCCCGAGGTGGCCACAAGGCAGGGGGTGCGTCCCAGGGGGTAGGGCATGCCCTGGACCCTTGTGGCCACCCCGTAAGGCGGTTGGTGCCCTTCTTTCGCCGCAAGAAAGCTAATATCCGGATAAAAATCGTGTTAAAATTTCAGCCCGATCGGAGTTATGGATCTCCGGGAATTTAAGAAACGATGAAAGGCCAGAATCTGGGAGCGCAGAAACAGAGAGAGAGACCCAATCTCAGAGGGGCTCCTGCCCCTCCACCGCCATGGAGGCCATGGACTAGAGGGGAAACCCTTCTCCCATCTAGGGGGAAGGTCAAGGAAGAAGAAGAAGGAGGGCGGCTCTCTCCCCCTCTCTCCCGGTGGCGCCGGAACGCTGCCGGGGCAATCATCGTGTGACGGCGATCTACACCAACACCTCCGTCATCTTCACCAACACCTCCATCACCTTCCCTCATCTATATTCAGCGGTCCACTCTCCCGCAACCCACTGTACCCTCTACTTGAACATGGTGCTTTATGCTTCATATTATTATCCAATGATGTGTTGCCATCCTATGATGTCTGAGTAGATTTTTGTTGTCCTATCGGTGATTGGTGAATTGGTATGATTGGTTTAATTTTCTTGTGGTTATGTTGTTGTCCTTTGGTGCCCATCATATGAGCGCGTGCGTGGATCACACCATAGGGTTAGTTGTATGTTGATAGGACTATGTATTGGAGGGCATGTCGAGCCCATTTCTGAGAATAATTCCCAGAATAGCCCTAAGTCACACCAGCCCCAAGATCAACACAACTGGTGGACTTCCTTGATACAGATAACCAGTACAAGATAATGTTACACAGGGTTGAGTCTGAGGCTCAACAAAGTTTATTACAACTTGCCAATAGATGGCAGTGGCGGAATATGACAGTGGTGTGGTGGTGGTACAATACTAGTACAATAACATAGAGCCAAGCGTCAGTGTGAGGCTTGACTATTTTATTTGTGTAGCGGAAGCTCAGCGGATGATACAAGTGGTAGACTCCTATCTCACAGGTTGACTGTCTGGGACTCCTCTAAGCGTCGGGCTCGCTAGCACAATCCTCCTCCACAAGCTCGTCCTCCTCCAAGTCTGGCCAAGTAAATAGCCAGGGACAAGCCAGTGAGTACGTTGGAATGTACTCGCAAACATTATGTACAAAAGATATAGTGGATGCATATGCTCGTGCTAACTGGAAGTGAAATCATGACAAATAAATGATATGATCGTAAACAAAGAATGTTAGTCATGTTCAAACTTATTAGAAATTAAACAAATGAATGCCACGGGTAGTCTAGCCAGCCCAAGTGACATTTAGCAAAATAAAGGAAATGCCAGTCGGGTGTCAAGTGACTCCACGGTCGGACTTGAAGAGAAATGCCAGTCAGGTGTCCACAAGAGTAGTGGCGGAACCGCCTGTTAACTCGAGAGACGCCACGAGAGGTCTTGAAAATAAAATTGAGTGCCCGGGGTAGTCTGGCCAGCCCCTGAGACACTCAGGAAATAAAAAATATATAAGAGAGACGGGTTAGTCCTTAATATTATGCATAAACATAATAATATTTAACATGCATAAAATATTCATGGTAACCTCAGGGTGTCAATAATTATCCTGCAAAATATTTCAGGCATATTAAAATTATTTCCTCCGGAGACCAACACCGGGACCGACACTTGATCCACCCAGCTAATGCCCTTGACCGTGGACAACGGCTATTCGAATAGGTTTAAACTCTGCAGAGGGTGTACTCTTTACCCACAAGTAAAGGATTCCTTTAGTCAGTACCGTGACACTGACTAATTCCCATTACGGTCTTTGGGTTGAAAACACACCTGACCAGCACACACCAGATTAACTTTCCGGATGCCAGGAATCACCCAAAGCATCATTCAAGAAAAACTCTAAGACAGAGAGACCAACGTCCTGCATGGGATCACTATTAATACGCGCGGATTCCAAGGGGTGCCCCCCTCTCAGTCACAACCGAAACACCCAAGCCCCATGACCCGATGACAGGATTTAGTCCAAGGCCCTGGAAACCCTCATCGTGGCCCTCTGTACGGTGTGTACCTGGACAGGGGTTGACAACTTACTCAGCCATACCTTCCTTGCGAAAGGACTCGTGGCAGCACGGTTTCCAGCTAGGTGTAATGGAACAAGACTCGATCTAGGCCGACTCAGGAGGTGTTAATTATCATCACCGGTATGTTCCACATAGTCACGTGACACCACCGTGTCGAAATAATGACCCATGCCTACCAGCACGTCCAAGGCAGGAGACACTCTCCTGAATATCTCACAGCTATACCAAGTCAGTAAGTTACCTTGTTTGAGTGAAGTGCAAGACAAGCATAAGAAGTGACATGACCATACATGCATGCACTTGTGATATATGTGGTGCAACACCAACCGATACAAACATGCAAATGCAAATGCAATCACCATATCCCAAGTTCAATAATGCTTGCCTTGTCCAAAGTAGTCAGGTGAAAACCCTTCGAAATTCTCAGCAAGGTTTCCCTCTTCTTTTTCTGAAAATATTCAAATTCAACCTGAATTAAAAATTTGTCAACAGCGCAAAAAGTTGTCTACAAACATTTTTAAAGAAATACTAAAAAAAACTAGAGAGAAAAATAAGAATTTCAAAAAAAAAGTTCAACTCAATCAGAGTTGTGGTTTAAAAGTTATTAAACTTTCAAAACCAGGGGCTTTTCTATAAAATAGCAGTCCCTGCACAGTTTAACAGAAAACGCTTTGGCTGAAATACGTTTTCCAACGGAGAAGGCATAGAAAGCAGAATATGCCTTCGTTTTAAACAGAGAAAAAAAAGAAAAGGACCGCGCGGGGTGGGGGCCCACCCGTCAGGTTCAAATTTGAACCCGATCGTGCGCGAGGCAGAGAAGTGACGGCGGTCGCCGGCGGCGATCGCCGGGGTTCCTGCAGCTGGCAATGGTCGGAACGTGACCAGGGTGGAGTGCCACGTCGGAGGGAAGTGGTGGTGGTCGCCGGAGAGCACCTGAACGCCGGCGAGGTCGACGGCGGCGGACGGTGGCTTGGTGGTTTTGGAACTCGTCGAGGAGGGCTCGGGCAGTGAAATTGGAGCGCGGGATTGATGGTTTGGTGGATAATATGGCTACTGGTGAAGTTTGAGCTGTGGTGGTGGTGTAACAGCGTCAAGCCGATCGGGAACAAAGGTGGCGGAGCGGTGACCAGAGAGGAGGATACCTCCTCGAGGTCAGGGAAGTGGCATAGGGGCGATTGGGAGGTGATGGAGGCGATGGGTGGAACGAGTGGAACTCGGGGGCCTTTATATAGGCGATCTCGAGATGGTCAGAAGCTTGCAGGCGACGTCGGAGTTACTCTGGCCGCCAGAGGTGGTTAGGGGCGATGGTCAAGGGCGGCGAGGAAGTAATGAGGGCGGTGGAGAACTCCGGAAGGCTCGGCATGGACGGGCTCGAGCTCCCCGAGCTTATCCACGGGGTGGCTCTGGTACGGCCATGGCGGACGCCGCCCAGCTCCGGCGACTGGCTGGAGGGGTCCAGAAGCTTGGGCGGTGCGGCGATGGCGTAGAGAGGGGCGACACATGGAGCTGGTAGGTGGAGAAGGTGCGGCAGAGTGATTGATGGTCGGTGGCGCGAGCTGATCCGCTCGGTCTGCCGTGGCCGAGCATGGTGGCTGTTTCACCGGCCTGCCACCGGCCAGTCGGCGGTGAGTCGCTGACGGGGAGGGTCCCGGTGAGCGACGCGTTGAAGAACAAGGTGGCGTGGACGAGGAGGGAACGAGATGGAGTGGAGTGCACGGCGCCGATCATCTCTGCCACTGAAAGACAAATTCAGTTAACTGAATTTCTTTCAGCTATGAACAGTGCACAGACACTCATATGATCCTATGGCAGAGAGTGCTAGGGATTTTTAGAATTTTGAGGAATTTTTGTGGTGATGTGTTGATGCATATGAGAGGGCCTGGCAAAGTTTGGGAATTTTTGGAGCAATTAAAAATATGTTTGGATCAGAAATATTGAATTTGGTCCAAATTTGAATTGAGTGGAATTTGAAATTTTTGAACTGTGGCACCCCATGTTTTTGGAAAATGGGTTGTGGGTACCATATATTTGCTGAGGAAATTTTGGTGGAGGTAGAAACCTTGTGGTTCCTTTGTATTCCTTTGTAAACCAAACGAATGATGGATAATATGAATTCCAACCTTGGAATTTATTTGGATTGTGAAAAATATTTTTGTGGGGTAGGAGAGAGTTGGATTTTGTCCTAGATGATGTGAGTGACTAGTGGGATAAAGTTGGAGTGGAGGAAAATTGTTGGATGGATTTTAGAAGGGTTGGAGAGAAGTGAAAAGAGCCATTCCTTTTGAAAAAAATATTTAAGTCACTCCCAATTTTTTTTTTTGCTTTTTTGAATGAAACTATTTAAAAACCTCCAAATAAATTTTAAACCTTTGAAAACAGAACCTCTAAAGAGAATTTGAAAACCCATTAAAGTTGAGAATAATTTTCAAAATAAAAGGGCTATGAAGAGAAAAATAGCAAGAATAATTCAAAAATATTTTATTTTAAGGGAAAGGTTTTGGAAGTCCAAAAAGAAATATTTTTGGGGTGTTACAACACCTACCCCCCTTAAGAAAAATCTTGTCCCCGAGATTTCAGCTGTCCCGCAAACAGGTACGGATATTCAGTCCTCAGGTGATCCTCTCTTTCCCATGTTGCTTCTTCCTCGGTGTGATTACTCCACTGAACTTTGTAAAATTTTATCACATTTTGCCGGGTTCTCCGTTCAGACTCCTCTAAAATCTTTACAGGACGTTCCCTATAGGTAAGATCTAGTTGGATATCCAGGTCCTGAAGCTGGACTTGATTTTCTGGGTTACTGACACATCTCCTTAGCTGTGACACGTGAAACACATCATGAACATCTGATAACTCTGCCGGTAGCTCTAGTTGATAAGCAACCTTGCCTCTTCTTGCGATCACTCTAAATGGTCCAATAAACCTCGGTGCCAATTTTCCTTTGACTTTAAATCTCTGTAGTCCTCTAGTTGGAGATACTCTGAGATACACATATTCATCGGGCTCAAAACTGATTTGGCGGTGCTTTTGGTCATAGTAACTCTTTTGACGGCTCTGAGCCGCTTTCAGTTTGTCCTGAATAAGCTTCACTTTTGTTTCTGCTTCTTTAAGAACATCAGGACCGAAAATTCGACTGTCTCCGGTTTCAGACCAATTGAGTGGGGTACGGCACCTTCGTCTGTACAGGGCTTCAAAAGGTGACATTTTCAAACTAGCTTGATAACTGTTGTTATATGAGAACTCCGCGTATGGTAAACTATCTTCCCAGCTAATTCCGTAAGTGAGCACACATGCTCTCAACATGTCCTCTAATATTTGATTTACCCCCTTAGTTTGTCCTCCGGTCTGTGGGTGGTAAGCTGTGCTGAACGTCAGTTGAGTCCCTAGGGCTTGCTGTAGGTGCTCCCAAAATCTAGAGACAAATTGGGTGACTCTATCAGAGACTATGGTCTTGGGTACTCCGTGTAGGCAAACAATTCGGGAGAGGTATAATCTAGCAAGTCTCTGTGTGGAGTATGTGGTTTTTACCGGGATGAAATGTGCCACCTTGGTTAAATAATCTGTTATAACCCAGATAGCATCATTTCCGTGTCATGACCTTGGCAATCCGACGATAAAATCCATTCCTATTACATCCCATTTCCATTCAGGTACTCTGAGTGGTTGCAATAGTCCTGCTGGCCTCTGGTGTTCTGCCTTTACACGCTGGCATGAATCACAATGTGCGACATATACGGCTATATCTCTCTTCATCCCGTGCCACCAATAATTTTCTTGTAGATCCTTGTATATTTTTGTCCCTCCTGGATGAATAGAATATGGAGTGGTATGGGCTTCTGCCAAAATTTGTTGCTTTAAATCTTCCTTATTAGGCACGCACAATCTTCTTCCGAACCATAAAATTCCCTGACTGTCTATGGTAAATTCAGTCGCCTTGCCCAATTTTATTTTCCTCTTAATCCCTTCAATACTTAGGTGTCCTTTTTGGGCTTCTTTGATCTGATCCTCTAATGTTGGTTTTATTTCTAGTTGGGCAACGGTTCCTTCTGTGACTAGGACCATATTGTGCTTGGCAAATTCCTGATTAAACTCATGCTGTAAGAATTGCGCACTACTATTGTCGGTGCTGGGATTTCGGCTGAGGGCGTCTGCCACAACATTTGCTTTACCCGGATGATAATGAATTCCGATGTCGTAATCCTTTATTAACTCAAGCCAGCGACGTTGTCTCAAGTTTAATTCTGGCTGGGTGAAAATATACTTAAGACTTTTGTGGTCCGTGTATATGTCACATCGTTTACCGAGAAGAAAGTGTCGCCATTCTTTGAGTGCATGTATTACTGCAGCTAGTTCCAAATCATGAGTAGGATAATTCTCCTCGTGTCGTCGTAGCTGTCTTGAGGCATATGCCACGACTTTTCCTTCTTGCATCAATACACATCCAAGGCCTTTCCTGGACACGTCACAGTATATCTCAAAAAATTTGTGCACATCGGGCACGACCAGAATGGGTGTCGTTGTTAATCTTTTCTTTAATTCTTGGAAACTTTTCTCATAGGATTCAGTCCATTCAAACCTCTTATCCTTCTTAAGCAATTGGGTCATGGGTTTAGCTATGGTGGAGAATCCTTCAATAAATCTTTGGTAATAACCTGCCAGACCAAGAAAACTCCTGACCTCTGTCATGTTTGTGGGTTGCTTCCATTCTTGGACAGCCTTTACTTTACTTGGGTCCACTGCTATCCCATCTTGTGTCAGTACGTGTCCCAGAAAACCAACTTCTCACAACCAAGATTCACATTTACTGAATTTGGCATATAGTTGATTTTTCCTCAATTCCTCCAGGACTATTCGTAGGTGTTGCTCGTGTTCCTCGGGTGTCTTGGAATAAATAAGTATATCATCGATAAATACGACCATGAACTTGTCCAAATATTTCATGAAGACCTTGTTCATGAGATGCACAAAATAAGCAGGAGCGTTGGTTAAGCCAAAAGGCATCACTGTGAACTCGTATAATCCATATCTGGTAGTAAAGGCAGTCTTGGGTATATCTGCCGATCGGATTTTTAATTGATGGTAGCCTGACCTCAAATCTACTTTTGAGAAAACCTTGGCTTCTGCTAGCTATTCAAACAAGTCATTTATCCTGGGCAGAGGGTATTTATTTTTAATGGTGACCATATTGAGTGCCCTATAATCAATACATAGCCTTAGGGTACCATCCTTTTTCTTAGCAAATAAAACTGGCGATCCCCATGGTGATGAGCTGGGTCGAACATAACCCTTTTCCATCAGTTCCTTAATCTGTTTTTTCAACTCAGCCAATTCCGTCGGAGCCATTCGGTACGGCTTCTTATAAATGGGTGTCGTTCTAGGTGCCAATTCAATAACAAATTCAATTTCACGGTCCGGGGGCATTCCTGGTAGCTCTTCAGGAAATACATCGGGGTATTCACAGACTACAGGAACCTTACTTAATTCTGCCGCATCCATTTGATTTAATTTTCCTTGTGATACGGAAATTCTCCTTGTGCCAAATTTTATTGTCTCTCCTTGGCAGCCGGTAAGAGTTACTGTGCGGTTGTAGCAGTCTATGAAACCTTTATTTTTGGTTAACCAATCCATTCCTAGTATTACATCTAGTTCGACTGCTTCCAAAACAATAAGGTTGGCTAAAAATACCATTCCTTTGATCTCAATATTCACATCCTTCCAGTACCATTGTGTGCTTTGCTTCAATCCCGGGGACTGAATAACCATGGAATTTTGCAAAGGTGAAAAAGAAAATCGATTCTTCAAAGCGAATCTTTTTGAGATACACGAATGAGAAGCCCCGGAATCAAATAAGACTGTAGCATTAATTGAGTTGACAGGAAACGTACCAAACACAATATCTGGTGCATTTTGTGCCTTCTCAAAGGTCACGTGGTTGACCTGTCCTTTCCTCTGGTTGTTATTGGGGTTGGAGTTGTTGCGTTTGGGGGCTGTGTTTGTACCACGGCCATTGTTGTTGGGCTTGGTTGTATTATTTCCCTGCTTTGGGCATTGCCTGGAGTAATGCCCTTCTCCTCCACAGGCATAACAGGTGATGCCTAGATAGAATGTCATATCTTTGGTCCTGTTGTTGAAAGCATTGCGGTTCTGTTGTGGTGCTACCGCTGCTGTCGGGGTAGCGGAGTTGCTGGTCAGGGTGTTGTAGGCTTCTGAAATTCATTCTTGGGCCTGTTGTTGCGAACCTGAGATGACTGGTTCATACGGCGCTTGTGTATTTCATTCATGTTGCGGTGCTCGTTCTCCAGTATAATTGCCTTGTCCACCAGTGTTTTGAAATCAGGAAAGGTGTGGACTACCAGTTGGCACTTTAAAGATGGGATAAGTCCGTCGAGAAATTTTTCCATCTTTTTGTCTTCTGTCATGTATTCGTCGTTGGCGTACCGGGCCAGCTGAGTAAATTGATCCAGATACTGGGCTACCGTGGTGCCTCGCTGCTTGAGATCCTCAAATTCCCTTTTCTTCAATTTCATGATACTGTTAGGAATGTGTGCTCCCCGAAAGTTTTCCTTGAATTGTTCCCATGTCATATTGGCTCCGTTGGGATGTGTGTGGCATAAGTTTTCCCACCATGATGCTGTTGTACCAGAAAAATAGTATGGGGTATAAAGTACTTTTTCCCGGTCCGTACACTGGGCAATAACCAATTTTCTTTCAATATCACGCAGCCAATCATCTGCCTCCAATGGTTTGTCGGTGTGAGAAAACACAGTAGGATTGGTCTTCTGGAGCTCAGACAATTTTGACCTGTTCTGATTTTGTCCTTGGTGATTTCCCATATTGATTAAATGCTGCATCATCTCTTGGTGCTGTTGCTGGCTTTGTTCGTACAGACGACACACTTGTGAAAATGCTGAGTCACTGCCCTGTTGACTAGTCTGTCCTTGTGTAAAATTATTTCCCATTTGTCCATGGTTGCTCTTTGGCGGACTTGGCATAGAACGGGTCCAGGGGCGATGCATTTTCTTTCTGGGGGTATTTGTGTAACACCGATGAGAAAAGAAATTATAACAGCAGCAAATAAAATTGTTTAAGAGACTGAAAATCTCCCCCCAGGATGCAAGTACAACAGGTTATATCATACATGCAGGATTTAATTATACAAGCATAACTTAATTATACAAGATGCTTGCAGAAACTGTATACTACACGACCACTTATTCAACTAGCGTACTACCTTGTCCTCTCAACGTGCTGTGGTCTGAGTCTGTTACTCGCCATCTTACAAAAAGAAGAAGATACAGAAAATAAATATCTTACAACCACGTCTCATAAAAGACTGCTGCGGTGCTGACGGTCAATCCGTCCTCACGGAGTGTCCGAGACACTGTAGGCTCCGCTGAGGGTAAGTCCCAGCTGAGGTGCTGGAGACTCAACCTCCTCCTCCTCTGGAATGGTCTCCAGTCGGGTAGAGGTCGATGCTACGCCTGTCTGAGGTGGCACCATGCGCGTCGGCAGTGGAGCTCTGATCGGAACAGGAGCAGCCAAGTGACTAGCCTCATCACTCGGGGATGAGTGCTGAGCCGCGGGCTGAGCAGGAGAATAGTGTGGTGGAGTCGGAATACGAGGGGCACGTGGTGAAGGTGAACGGAACTCACTCCTGCGAGTGATCCTCGCATGAGCCAAGTCCATTCGTGCAGCAAGATGGTCGTCCACCAGTGCGGTGAAGACCGACTCTAGTGCCATGATATACTGGACAAGGGGCTCGATCGCCTCATCCCTTTCTCCTGCGGTGCAGGAAAAAGCATAATGGTTGGTATAAGGAACATGGCACGGAAGGTAGTGATAGGGACGGGTCTGCATAACAGGCAGGATGTCCCTGAGACGAGCAATAGCCTCACGGGTGGCCATCTGGATAGCATGCCTCTCAGAGGGCATGACTCTCCCCATAAAATGGTAGTTGCGGAAAGACAAGGTACTTCCACCCCGAATATATACCGAAGCCTGGTACATAGTCAGAGTGTCTGTGATCCTGTCAGGAAAAACGGTGTACTCTCGACGGCTCAGAGATCTCATCGCATCTCTAGTGATGATGGTAAGAAGACGGGAAAATCCCGCAGGCTTGTTGGCAAAAATCTGGGATGGGCAGTTGCCGCCAAACATCTACATCAGTAGACAAAAATCCAAATAGTCATAACATGTGTATATGATGAACATGGGAAAAAATGCTACAATGCATGAGATGCATGCTAAAAATGTTAGTACTGACTTGAGTGCTAGCGATCGTGCCTAGGGCTTCCTACAGTCAGCCTGGCTCTGGTACCAAGTCCTGTCGGGCCCATTTCTGAGAATAATTCCCAAAATAGCCCTAAATCACACCAGCCCCAAGATCAACACAACTGGTGGACTTCCTTGATACAGATAACCAGTACAAGATAATGTTACACAGGGTTGAGTCTGAGGCTCAACAAAGTTTATTACAACTTGCCAATAGATGGCAGTGGCGGAATATGACAGTGGTGTGGTGGTGGTACAATACTAGTACAATAACATAGAGCCAAGCGTCAGTGTGAGGCTTGACTATTTTATTTGTGTAGCGGAAGCTCAGCGGATGATACAAGTGGTAGACTCCTATCTCACAGGTTGACTGACTGGGACTCCTCTAAGCGTCGGGCTCGCTAGCACAATCCTCCTCCACAAGCTCGTCCTCCTCCAAGTCTGGCCAAGTAAATAGCCAGGGACAATCCAGTGAGTACGTTGGAATGTACTCGCAAACATTATGTACAAAAGATATAGTGGATGCATATGCTTGTGCTAACTGGAAGTGAAATCATGACAAATAAATGATATGATCGTAAACAAAGCATGTTAGTCATGTTAGTCATGTTCAAACTTATTAGAAATTAAACAAATGAATGCCACGGGTAGTCTAGCCAGCCCAAGTGACATTCAGCAAAATAAAGGAAATGCCAGTCGGGTGTCAAGTGACTCCACGGTCGGACTTGAAGAGAAATGCCAGTCGGGTGTCCACAAGAGTAGTGGCGGAACCGCCTGTTAACTCGAGAGACGCCACGAGAGGTCTTCAAAATAAAATTGAGTGCTCGGGGTAGTCTATCCAGCCCCTGAGACACTCAGGAAATAAAAAAAATATAAGAGAGACGGGTTAGTCCTTAATATTATGCATAACCATAATAATATTTAACATGCATAAAATATTCATGGTAACCTCAGGGTGTCAATAATTATCCTGCAAAATATTTCAGGCATATTAAAATTATTTCCTCCGGAGACCGACACCGGGACCGACACTTGACCCACCCAGCTAACGCCCTTGACCATGGACAACGGCTATTCGAATAGGTTTAAACTCTGCAGAGGGTGTACTCTTTACCCACAAGTAAAGGATTCCTTTAGTCAGTACCGTGACACTGACTAATTCCCATTACGGTCTTTGGGTTGAAAACACACCTGACCAGCACACACCAGATTAACTTTCCGGATGCCAGGAATCACCCAAAGCATCGTTCAAGAAAAACTCTAAGACGGAGAGACCAACGTCCTACATGGGATCACTATTAATACGCGCGGATTCCAAGGGGTGCCCCCCTCTCAGTCACAACCGGAACACCCAAGCCCCTTGACCCGATGACAGGATTTAGTCCAAGGCCCTGGAAACCCTCATCATGGCCCTCTGTACGGTGTGTACCTGGACAGGGGTTAACAACTTACTCAGCCGTACCTTCCTTGCGAAAGGACTCGTGGCAGCACGGTTTCCAGCTAGGTGTAACGGAACAAGACTCGATCTAGGCCGACTCAGGAGGTGTTAATTATCATCACCGGTATGTTCCACATAGTCACGTGACACCACCATGTCGAAATAATGACCCGTGCCTACCAGCACGTCCAAGGCAGGAGACACTCTCCTGAATACCTCACAGCTATACCAAGTCAGTAAGTTACCTTGTTTGAGTGAAGTGCAAGACAAGCATAAGAAGTTACATGACCATACATGCATTCACTTGTGATATATGTGGTGCAACACCAACCGATGCAAACATGCAAATGCAAATGCAATCACCATATCCCAAGTTCAATAATGCTTGCCTTGTCCAAAGTAGTCAGGTGAAAACCCTTCAAAATTCTCAGCAAGGTTTCCCTCTTCTTTCTTTGAAAATATTCAAATTCAACCTAAATTAAAAATTTGTCAACAGCGCAAAAAGTTGTCTCCAAACATTTTTAAATAAATACTAAAAAAACTAGAGAGAAAAATAAGAATTTCAAAAAAAAGTTCAACTCAATCAGAGTTGTGGTTTAAAAGTTATTAAACTTTCAAAACCAGGGGCTTTTCTGTAAAATAGCAGTCCCTGCACAGTTTAACAGAAAACGCTTCGGCTGAAATACGTTTTCCAACGGAGAAGGCGTAGAAAGCAGAATACGCCTTCGTTTTAAACAGAGAAAAAAAGAAAAGGACCACGCGGGGTGGGGGCCCACCCGTCAGGTTCAAATTTGAACCCGATCGCGCGCGAGGCAGAGAAGTGACGGTGGTCGCCGGCGGCGATCGCCGGGGTTCCTGCAGCTGGCGATGGTCGGAACATGACCAGGGCGGAGTGCCGCGTCGGAGGGAAGTGGTGGTGGTCGCCGGAGAGCACCTGAACACCGGCGAGGTCGACGGCGACGGACGGTGGCTCGGTGGTTTTGGAACTCGCCGGGGAGGGCTCGCAGTGAAATTGGAGCGCGGGATTGATGGTTTGGTGGATAATATGGCTACTGGTGAAGTTTGAGCTGTGCTGGTGGTGTAACGGCGTTGAGCCGATCGGGAACAGAGGTGGCGGAGCGGTGACCGGAGAGGAGGGAGGAGACCTTCTCGAGGTCATGGAAGTGGCATAGGGGCGATTGGGAGGTGGTGGAGGTGATGAGTGGAATGAGTGGAACTCGGGGGCCTTTATATAGGCGATCCCGAGATGGTCAGAAACTTGCGGGCGACGTCAGAGTTACTCCGGCCGTCGGAGGTGGTTAGGGGCGGTTGTCAAGGGCGGCGAGGAAGTAATGAGGGCGGTGGAGAACTCCGGAAGGCTCGGCGTGGATGGGCTCGAGCTCCCCGAGCTTATCCACGGGGTGGCTCTGGTACGGCCATGGCGGACGCCACCCAGCTCCGGCGACTGGCTGGAGGGGTCCAGAAGCTTGGGCGGTGCGGCGATGGTGTAGAGAAGGGCGACGCGTGGAGCTGGTTGGTGGAGAAGGTGCGGCGGAGTGATTGATGGTCGGTGGCGCGAGCTGATTTGCTCGGCCTGCCGTGGCCGAGCATGGTGGCTGTTTCACCGGCCTGCCACCGGCCAGCCGGTGGTGAGTCGCTGACGGGAAGGCTCCCGGTGAGTGACGCATTGAAGAACAAGGTGGCGTGGACGAGGAGGGAACGAGATGGAGTGGAGTGCACGGCGCCGATCATCTCTGCCACTGAAAGACAAATTCAGTTAACTGAATTTCTTTCAGCTATGAACAGTGCACAGACACTCATATGATCCTATGGCAGAGAGTGCTAGGGATTTTTAGAATTTTGAGGAATTTTTGTGGTGATGTGTTGATGCATATGAGAGGGCCTGGCAAAGTTTGGGAATTTTTGGAGCAATTAAAAATATGTTTGGATCAGAAATATGGAATTTGGTCCAAATTTGAATTGAGTGGAATTTGAAAAATTTGAACTGTGGCACCCCATGTTTTTGGTAAAATGGGTTGTGGGTACCATATATTTGCTGAGGAAATTTTGGTGGAGGTAGAAACCTTGTGGAAATTATGGTTCCTTTGTAAACCAAAGGAATGATGGATAATATGAATTCCAACCTTGGAATTTATTTGGATTGTGAAAAATATTTTTGTGGGGTAGGAGAGAGTTGGATTCTGTCCTAGATGATGTGAGTGACTAGTGGGATAAAGTTGGAGTGGAGGAAAATTGTTGGATGGATTTTAGAAGGGTTGGAGAGAAGTGAAAAGAGCCATTCCTTTTGAAAAAAATATTTAAGTCACTCCCAATTTTTTTTTGAATGAAACTATTTAAAAACCTCCAAATAAATTTTAAACCTTTGAAAACAGAACCTCGAAAGAGAATTTTAAAACCCATTAAAGTTGAGAATAATTTTCAAAATAAAAGGGCTATGAAGAGAAAAATAGCAAGAATAATTCAAAAATATTTTATTATATGGGAAAGGTTTTGGAAGTCCAAAAAGAAATATTTTTGGGGTGTTACTGGGCAAGGGTGACGGCAGCTTCAGCCTAGCAAAGAAATTGATGCATACGGGATTGAAGGGGGACCAATATATCTTAATGCTATGGTTGGGTTTTACCTTAATGAACGTTAGTAGTTGCGGATGCTTGCTAATAGTTCCAATCATAAGTGCATATAATTCCAAGTAAGGGATGACATGCTAGCAGTGGCCTCTCCCACATAAAACTTGCTATCGGTCTAGTAACATAGTCAATTGCTTAGGGACAATTCCGCAACTCCTACCACCACTTTTCCACACTCGGTAAACTAACGTAATTGTTTCTTTATCTAAATAGCCCCGAGTTTTTATTTACGTGCTCTTTATTATCTTGCAAACCTATCCTACAACACCTACAAAGTACTTCTAGTTTTATACTTGTTCTAGGTAAAGCGAATGTTAAGCGTGCGTAGAGTTGTATCGGTGGTCGATAGAACTTGAAGGAATATTTGTTCTACCTTTAGCTCCTCGTTGGGTTCGACACTCTTATTTGTCGAGAAAGGCTACAACTGATCCCCTATACTTGTGGGTTATCAAGCCCTTTTTCTAGCGCCGTTGCCGGGGAGCAATAGCGTGGGGTGAATATTCTCGTGTGTGCTTGTTTGCTTTATCACTAAGTAATTTTTATTTGCTGTTCTTAGTTGTTCTCTATCTTTAGTTATGGATATGGAACACGAAATACCAAAAAAATTAGGTGTACTTGCTACTCTTGGAGATGGGGAACCTCCTAAAACCCTCGATGCTCGTTATGTGAAAAATATTATGCACCACTTTGATAATCCTGAGAAAACCCCATTCAACTTGACAATGGGAGACACGCTGGATCAATGTGAATACTTTAGGGATTATTGCTTGACTCAAAAAGGGAAACTATTATGGGATCAAATTCATATGTTGCATTGGTATGCTCGGGAACTATGCTTGAGATATGATTATACTTGTTGCTCTAGGGTGAAGGCTCCACACCTTCCCTTTTCATGTAAATTTAATGATAATAAAACCTTGGCTTCTTATGCTAATGGTATATATGATTACTATGATGTGGAACAAATAGAAGAATTCATTGCTTTTAAGGGTGCTTATGAAATTGAATCTTTGTTTGAAAAGTGTGAAAATCTTAATGATGCTGTTTACAGACCTAAAAATTATGCTATGCTTAAATATTGATATGAGAATTATGAATACAATGCTGATATTAATGAGTTTATTGAGAAAGTCTCCGCTGTCCAAGAAGAGACTAATATTTTGTAGGAATCTATGGAAGAAGAAATTGATGACACTGTGAGCTCATTGGATGAAAAAGATGATGAGGAGAGCGAAGAACAAAAGGAGGAAGAGCGGATTAGCTACCCGTGCCCACCTTCTAATGAGAGTAACTCTTCAACTCATGCATTGTTTAATTTCCCTTCGTGCTTACCGAAGGATGAATGCTATGATAATTGCTATGATCCCCTGGATTCGTTTGAAATATCCCTTTTTGATGAACTTGATGCTTGCTATGCTTGTGGCCATGATGCCAATATGAATTATGCTTATGGAGATGAACTTGCTATAGTTCCTTATGTTAAGAATGAAATTGTTGCTATTGCACCCACACATGATAGTCCTATTATATTTTTGAATTCTCCCAACTACACTTTACCGGAGAAGTTTGCACTTATTAAGGATTATATTGATGGGTTGCGTTTTACTACTACACATGATGATTTTGATGAATATAATATGCATGTGCTTGCTGCTCCTACTTGCTATTATTATGAGAGAGGAACTACATCTCTGCCTCTCTATGTTTCTAATACAATAAAATTACAAGAAACTGCTTATGCTATGTATTGGCCTTTACTTGATGTGCATGAATTGTTCTTTTATGACATGCCGATGCATAGGAAGAGAGTTATACTTCATTGTTGCATGATTTATGTTACTTTGTGCTCACTACTAAATTACAAATCATTGTTAATTAAAATTGGCTTTGATATACCTTGGGATCCGGGTGGATCCATTACTTGAGCACTATATGCCTAGCTTAATGGCTTTAAAGAAAGCGCTGCCAGGGAGACAACCCCAAAGTTTTATAGAGTCATTTATTTCTGTTGAGTGCTTTTAAAAAATTTTAAAAGCAAAAAAATATAGTGGGGAACCTAAAACTTTTCAAAAAGAAAAGTGAAAGTAAGAAGGACGAGCACCGTTGAAGTGGGGGAGCTCCTTGAACTTTGTTCATGCCCATGGAAACTTTGAAAATCTTGAATTACAGAAACTTTTCAACAAAAATAATTATCCCCCTGTACAAATCCATTGTATTATAAAAATAATGTGCCAAGATTTGCCTTTAGGATGATTAGATTGTTTGTTTGGTATGTGCAGTGGAAAAACAGAAACATTGGCTGTAGCGCGTGAATTTACATTTTTTACTCGAATGTAAAAAGCTTCTGAAACTTTTTGAAAAGTAATTATATACAATTTTTTTATTTTTTCCTAATTTTTCAGAATATTTAGAGTTACATAAGTATGGTAGATTTTCAGATTGCTACAGACTGTCCTGTTTTTGACAGATTCTGTTTTTGATGCATTGTTTTGCTCGTTTTGATGAAACTATCAATTGTATCGGTGGTATAAGCCATGTAAAAGTTATAATACAGTAGCTACAATGCAAAAATAAAATATGAATGAGTTTTAAACAGTACTTAAAGTGGTGATTTGTTTTATTATACTAACGGATCTCACGAGGGTTTTGTTAAGTTTTGTGTGATTGAAGTTTTCAAGTTTTGGGTGAGATCACGATGGATGAAGGAATAAGGAGTGGCAAGAGCCTAAGCTTGGGGATGCCCAAGTCACCCCAAGGTAATATTCAAGGACTCCCAAGCAACTAAGCTTGGGGATGCCCCGGAAGGCATCCCCTCTTTCTTCTAAAGATCATCGGTAACTTTACTTGGAGCTATATTTTTATTCGTCACATGATATGCGTAAATCTTGGAGCGTCGTGTGCTTTTTATTTTTTATTTTAATAAATGCACCATGCTGGTATGAGATAGTCCTTGGTTGATTTATAGAATGCTCTATGCACTTCACTTATATCTTTTGAGTATGGCTTTATAGAATGCTTCATGTGCTTCACTTATATCTTTTGAAGTTTGGATTGCCTGTTTCTATACACATAAAAAACCATCATTTGTAGAATGCTCTTTTGCTTCACTTATATTTGTTAGAGCGTGGGCATATATTTTGTAGAAAGAATTAAACTCTCATGCTTCACTTATATCTATTTAGAGAGTTGACAGGAATTGTTCATTCACATGGTTAGTCATTAAATCCTACATAAAACTTGTAGATCACTGAATATGATATGTTTTATTCCTTGCAATAGTTTTGCGATATAAAGATGGTGATATTAGAGTCATGCTAGTGAGTAATTGTGGATTGGTAGAAATAATTGTGTTAAGGTTTGTGATTCCCGAAGCATGCACGTATGGTGAACCGTTATGTGATGAAGTCGGAGCATGATTTATTTTTTGATTGTCTTCCTTATGGGTGGCGGTCGAGGATGAGCGATGGTCTTTTCCTACCAATCTATCCCCCTAGGAGCATGCATGTAGTACTTTGTTTCGAAAGCTAATAGACTTTTGCAATAAGTATGTGAGTTCTTTATGACTAATGTTGAGTCCATGGATTATATGCACTCTCACCCTTCCACCATTGCTAGCCTCTTCGGTACCATGCATTGCCCTTTCTCACCTCGAGAGTCGGTGCAAACTTCGCCGGTGCATCCAAACCCCGTGATATGATACGCTCTGTCACACATAAGCCTCCTTATATCTTCCTCAAAACAGCCACCATACCTACCTATCATGGCATTTCCATAGCCATTCCGAGATATATTGCCTTGCAACTTCCATCATCATCATATACATGACTTGAGCGTTCATTCTCATATTGCTTTGCATGATCGTAAGATAGCTAGCATGATATTTTCATGGCTTGTCCGTTTTTGATATCTTTGCTACGCTAGATCATTGCACATCCTGGTACACTGCCGGAGGCATTCATATAGAGTCATATTTTGTTCCAGTATCGAGTTGTAATATCGAGTTGTAAGTAAATAAAAGTGTGATGATCATCATTATTAGAGCATTGCCCCAGTGAGGAAAGGATGATGGAGACTATGATTCCCCCACAAGTCGGGATGAGACTCCGGACGAAAAATAAAAAAGGCAAAAAAAGGGAGAGCCCAAAAAAAAGAGAGAAAAAAGAAAGAAAAAAACAAAAAAAAAGAGAAAAGGAGAGAAAGGGCAATGCTACTATCCTTTTACCACACTTGTGCTTTAGAGTAGCACCATGTTCTTCATATAGAGAGTCTCTTGAGCTATCACTTTCATATACTAGTGGGAATTTTCATTATATAACTTGGCTTGTATATTCCGATGAGGGGCTTCCTCAAATGCCTGAGGTCTTCATGAGCAAGCAAGTTGGATGCACACCCACTTAGTTTCAGTTTGAGCTTTCATACACTTATAGCTCTAGTGCATTCGTTGCATGGCAATCCCTACTCCTCGCATTGACATCAATTGATGGGCATATCCATAGCCCGTTGATTAGCCGCGTCGATGTGAGACTTTCTCCTTTTTTTGTCTTCTCCACACAACCTCCACCATCATATTCTATTCCACCTATAGTGCTATATCCATGGCTCACACTCATGTATTGCGTGAAAGTTGAAAAAGCTCGAGAACATTAAAAGTATGAAACAATTGCTTGGCTTGTCATCGGGGTTGTGCATGATGAAATACTTTGTGTGGTGAAGATGGAGAATAGCCAGACTATATGATTTTGTAGGGATAACTTTCTTTGGCCATGTTATTTTGAGAAGACATGATTGCTTTATTAGTATGCTTGAAGTATTATTGTCTTTATGTCAAATGATAGACTATTGCTTTGAATCGCTCGTGTCTTAATATTCATGCCATGATTAGATTACATGATCAAGATTATGCTAGGTAGCATTCCACATCAAAAATTATCTTTTTTTTATCATTTACCTACTCGAGGACGAGTGGGGATGCTGATACGTCTCCATCGTATCTATAATTTTTTATTGTTTCATACCAATATTCTACAACTTTCATATACTTTTGGCAACTTTTATATTATTTTGGGACTAACATATTGATCCAGTGCCCAGTGCCAGTTCCTGTTTGTTGCATGTTTTCTTGTTTTGCAGAATATCCATATCAAACGGAGTCCAAACATGATAAAAACTTACGGAGATTTTTTTTTGGAATATATGTGATTTTGGGAAAAAGAATCAACGCGAGACGATGCCCGAGGGGGGCACAAGGCAGGGGGCACGCCCTAGGGGGTAGGGCGCGCCCTGGACCCTTGTGGCCACCCCGTAAGGCGGTTGGTGCCCTTCTTTCGCCGCAAGAAAGCTAATATCCGCCTAAAAATCGTGTTAAAATTTCAGCCCGATCGGAGTTACGGATCTCCGGGAATTTAAGAAACGGTGAAAGGCCAGAATCTGGGAGCGCAGAAACAGAAGAAAACAGAGAGAGAGATCCAATCTCAGAGGGGCTACCGCCCCCCCCCCCCCCCCCCCCGCCGCCATGTAGGCCATGGACCAGAGGGGAAACCCTTCTCCCATCTAGGGGGGAGGTCAAGGAAGAAGAAGAAGAAGGGTGGCTCTCTCCCCCTCTCTCCCGGTGGCGCCGGAACTCCGCCGGGGCAATCATCGTGTGACGGCAATCTACACCAACACCTCCGTCATCTTCACCAACACCTCCATCACCTTCCCTCATCTATATTCAGCGGTCCACTCTCCCGCAACCCGCTGTACCCTCTACTTGAACATGGTGCTTTATGCTTCATGTTATTATCCAATGATGTGTTGCCATCCTATGATGTCTGAGTAGATTTTTGTTGTCCTATCGGTGATTCGTGAATTGCTATGATTGGTTTAATTTTCTTGTGGTTATATTGCCGTCCTTTGGTGCCCATCATATGAGCGCGCGCGTGGATCACACCATAGGGTTAGTTGTATGTTGATAGGACTATGTATTGGAGGGCAAGGGTGATGGCAGCTTCAGCCTAGCATAGAAATTGATGCATACGGGATTGAAGGGGGACCAATATATCTTAATGCTATGGTTGGGTTTTACCTTAATGAACGTTAGTAGTTGCGGATGCTTGCTAATAGTTCCAATCATAAGTGCATAGAATTCCAAGTAAGGGATGACATGCTAGCAGTGGCCTCTCCCACATAAAACTTGCTATCGGTCTAGTAACGTAGTCAATTGCTTAGGGACAATTCCGCAACTCCTACCACCACTTTTCCACACTCGTTAAACTAACGTAATTGTTTCTTTATCTAAACAGCCCCTAGTTTTTATTTACGTGCTCTTTATTATCTTGCAAACCTATCCTACAACACCTACAAAGTACTTCTAGTTTTATACTTGTTCTAGCTAAAGCGAACGTTAAGCGTGTGTAGAGTTGTATCGGTGGTCGATAGAACTTGAGGGAATATTTGTTCTACCTTTAGCTCCTCGTTGGGTTCGACACTCTTATTTATCGAGAAAGGCTACAACCGATCCCCTATACTTGTGGGTTATCACCAAGCTCTTCAGACAATCCCTTTGTCATGGCCGTTTTCGGTCTGGGGGCTCGATATCCTCGGCCCTTTCCCCCGTGCTGCCGGGGGCTTTGAATTCTTGTTTGTTGCAATCGACAAGTTTACAAAGTGGCCGAAAGTAGAGCCCGTGAGAAAGGTGACTGCTCAGTCAGCTATCAAGTTCTTGAAAGGATTGGTGTGCCGCTTCGGAGTTCCTTCCCGGATCATCACTGACAACGGCATCCAGTTCACGAGTCGTGCCTTCATGCAATACGTTCATGTCCTCGGAAGCAAAATCTCGTTCGCCTCTGTGGCCCATCCAAGGAGCAACGGGCAAGTTGAGAGGGCGAACGCTGAAGTGTTGCGAGGACTCAAGACGAGAACTTTCGATAGGCTGCAGAAGTGCGGCAGGCGGTGGATCGATGAGCTGTCGGTGGTTCTTTGGTCCCTCAGAACGACACCAAATCAAGCTACCGGGCAGACTCCCTTCTCCCTAGTCTATGGGGCAGAAGCAGTTGTCCCCACGGAACTCATTTACGGGTCACCTTGAGTGCTTGCCTACGATGAAGTAGCGCAAGATCAGCACCGGCGTGAAGACTCTGTGCCACTCGAGGAGAACTGTCTCCAGGCTGCTACGCGTGCCGCACGCTATCAGCAAGCCCTGCGTCGCTATCACAGCCGCAGGGTTCGTGCCCGGTGTTTTGAGGAAGGCGACCTTGTCCTTAGGCGCATTTAGTCCGCCAAGGGTGCAAACAAGTTGACGCCGAAGTGGGAAGGCCCTTACCGGGTAGTACGAGTCACCAGACCTGGCGCAGTCCGTTTGGAGACCGGAGATGGCATTCAGTTGCAAAACTCATGGAACATTGAGCATCTCCGCAAGTTCTACCCGTAAGGCGCGGCTGTCGGGCCCTGCCCGGCAGCCACCCTTTTGTACAGGCCTTGCCTCTGTTGCATGCAACCCCTTGTACAAAGCCAGGCGCAGACCCTGAGCAACAGAGAAATAAATGAAGCGCTGGGGGGCCCCGACAAATTGCATGCATGCATAAGCATATCATGAGCATTGCATGTTCATGTAGATAAGATCACATGAGGCTGAAGGAAATATGCCCTAGAGGCAATAATAAAGTTGTTATTTATATTTCCTTATATCATGATAAATTTTTATTATTCATGCTAGAATTGTATTAACCGGAAACTTGATACCTGTGTGAATACATAGACAAAATACAGTGTCCCTAGTAAGCCTCTACTAGACTAGCTCGTTAATCAAAGATGGTTAAGTTTCCTAACCATAGACATGTGTTGCCATTTGATGAACGGGATCACATCATTAGGAGAATGATGTGATGGACAAGACCCATCCGTTAGCTTAGCATAATGATCGTTAAGTTTTATTGCTATTGCTTTCTTCATGACTTATACATATTCCTCTAACTATGAGATTATGCAACTCCCGAATACCGGAGGAACACCTTGTGTGCTATCAAACGTCACAACGTAATTGGGTGATTATAAAGATGCTCTACAGGTGTCTCCGAAGGTGTTTGTTGGGTTGGCATAGATCGAGACTAGGATTTGTCACTCCGAGTATCGAAGAGGTATCTCTGGGCCCTCTCGGTAATGCACATCACTATAAGCCTTGCAAGCGATGTAACTAATGAGTTAGTTACGGGATGATGCATTACGGAACGAGTAAAGAGACTTGCCGGTAACAAGATTGAACTAGGTATGAAGATACCGACGATCGAATCTCGGGCAAGTAACATACCGATGACAAAGGGAATAATGTATGTTGTCATTGCGGTTTGACCGATAAAGATCTTCGTAGAATATGTGGGAACCAATATGAGCATCCAGGTTCCGCTATTGGTTATTGACCGGAGATGTGTCTCGGTCATGTCTACATACTTCTCGAACCCGTAGGGTCCGCACGCTTAACGTTCGATGATGATTTGTATTATGAGTTATGTGTTTTGGTGACCGAAGATTGTTTGGAGTCCCGGATGAGATCACGGACATGACGAGGAGTCTTGAAATGGTCAAGAGGTAAAGATTGATATATTGGAAGGTAGTATTCGGACACCGGAAGGGTTCTGGAGTGTATCGGGTACATACCGGAGTACCGGAACCCCCCGGTGGAAGATATGGGCCATATGGGCCATATGAGGGAGGCTAACCAGCCCACAAGGAGCTGGTGCACCCCCCACAAGGGAGGAGGCCGAATTGGTTTAGGGAAGGGGGCGCCACCCCCCTTTCCTTCTCCTACTCCGTCTCCTTCCCTCTTTCCCCCTCCGGAAGAAAGGAAAAAAGGGGGGGCCGAATCCTACTTGGACTAGGAGTCCAAGTAGGACTCCCCACACTTGGCGCGCCCCTAGGGGGCCAGCCTCCTCCTCCCCTCCTTTATATACGTGGGCAGGGGGCACCCCAAAGGACATCAGATATTCTCTTAGCCGTGTGTGGTGCCCCCCTCCACAGTTTACTCCTCAGGTCATATTGTCGTAGTGCTTAGGCGAAGCCCTGCGCGGATCACATCACCCTCACCGTCACCACGCCGTCGTGCTGACAAAACTCTCCCTCGACCTTCTGCTGGATCAAGAGTTCGAGGGACGTCATCGAGCTGAACTTGTGCAGAACTCGGAGGTGTCGTACGTTCGGTGCTTGATCGGTTGGATCGCGAAGACATTCGACTACATCAACCGCGTTAAGCTAACGCTTCCGCTTTTGGTCTGCTAGGGTACGTGGACACACTCTCCCCCTCTCGTTGCTATGCATCTCCTAGATAGATCTTGCGTGAGCGTAGGAAATTTTTTGAAATTGCATGCTACGTTCCCCAACAATGGCATCCGAGCCAGGTCTATGCGTAGATGATATGCACGAGTAGAACACAATGAGTTGTGGGCGATAATAGTCATACTGCTTACCACCAACGTGTTACTTTGATTCGGCGGTATTGTTGGATGAAGCGGCCCGGACTGACATTACATGACCGCGTTCATGAGACTGGTTCTACCGACGTGCTTTGCACACAGGTGGCTGGCGGGTGTCTGTTTCTCCAACTTTAGTTGAATCAAGTTTGACTACGGCCGGTCCTTGTTGAAGGTTAAAACAGCACACTTGACGAAAAATCATTGTGGTTTTGATGCGTAGGTAAGAATGGTTCTTGCTAGAAGCCCGTAGCAGCCACGTAAAACTTGCAACAACAAAGTAGAGGACGTCTAACTTGTTTTTGCAGGGCATGTTGTGATGTGATATGGTCAAGACATGATATACGTTATTGTATGAGATGATCATGTTTTGTAAAAGTTATCGGCAACTGGCAGGAGCCTTATGGTTGTCGCTTTATTGTATGAAATGCAATCGCCATGTAATTGCTTTACTTTATCACTATGCATTAGCAATAGTTGTAGAAGCAATAGTTGGCGAGACGACAACGACGCTACGATGGAGATCAAGGTGTCAAGCCGGTGACGATGGAGATCATGACGGTGCTTTGGAGATGGAGATCAAAGGCACAAGATGATGATGGCCATATCATGTCACATATTTTGATTGCATGTGATGTTTATCTTTTATGCATCTTATTTTGCTTAGTACGGCGGTAGCATTATAAGATGATCCCTCACTAAATTTCAAGGTATAAGTGTTCTCCCTGAGTATGCACCGTTGCGACAGTTCGTCGTGCCGAGACACCACGTGATGATCGGGTGTGATAAGCTCTACGTTCACATACAACGGGTGCAGCTAGTTTTGCACGTGCAGAATACTCGGGTTAAACTTGATGAGCCTAGCATATGCAGATATGGCCTCGGAACACTGAGACCGAAAGGTCGAACGTGAATCATATAGTAGATATGATCAACATAGAGATGTTCGCCATTGAAAACTACTCCATCTCACGTGATGATCGGACATGGTTTAGTTGATATGGATCACGTGATCATTTACATGACTAGAGGGATGCCTATCTAAGTGGGAGTTCTTAAGTAATATGATTAATTGAACTTTAATTTATCATGAACTTAGTCCTGATAGTTTTTGCATATCTATGTTGTAGATCAATGGCCCGTGCTACCATTCCCTTGAATTTTAATGCGTTCCTAGAGAAAGCTAAGTTGAAAGATGATGGTAGCAACTACACGGACTGGGTCCGTAACTTGAGGATTATCCTCATTGCTGCATAGAAGAATTATGTCCTTGATGCACCGCTAGGTGAAAGGCCTAATGTAGGAGCAGATGTTGATGTTATGAATGTCTTGCAAGCTCGATCTGATGACTACTCGATAGTTCAGTGTGCCATGCTTTACGGCTTAGAATCGGGACTTCAAAGACGTTTTGAACGTCATGGAGCATATGAGATGTTCCAGGAATTGAAGTTAATATTTCAAGCAAATGCCCGAGTTGAGAGATATGAAGTCTCCAACAAGTTCTATAGCTGCAAGATGGAGGAGAACAGTTCTGCTAGTGAACACATACTCAGAATGTCTGGGTACCATAACCACTTGACTCAGCTGGGAGTTAATCTTCCGGATGATAGTGTTATTGACAGAGTTCTTCAATCACTGCCACCAAGCTATAAAGGCTTTGTGATGAACTATAATATGCAAGGGATGGAGAAGACAATTCCCGAGCTCTACGCAATGCTAAAGGCTGCGGAGGTAGAAATCAAGAAGGAGCATCAAGTGTTGATGGTTAACAAGACCACTAGTTTCAAGAAAAAGGGCAAAGGGAAGAAGGGGAACTTCAAGAAGAATAGCAAGCAAGTTGCTACTCCCGGGAAGAAGCCCAAGTCTGGACCTAAGCCTGAAACTGAGTGCTTCTACTACAAAGGGACTGGTCACTGGAAGCGGAAATTCCCCAAGTATTTGGCGGATAAGAAGGATGGCAAAGTGAACAAAGGTATATTTGATATACATGTTATTGATGTGTACCTTACTAATGCTCATAGTAGTGCCTGGGTATTTGATACCGGTTCGGTTGCTCATATTTGTAACTCGAAATAGGGACTACGGATTAAACAAAGATTGGCTAAGGACGAGGTGACGATGCGCGTCGGGAATGGTTCCAAAGTCGATGTGATCGCCGTCGGCACGCTACCTCTACATCTACCTTCGGGATTAGTTTTAGACCTGAATAATTGTTATTTGGTGCCAGCGTTGAGCATGAACATTATAACTGGATCTTGTTTGATGCGAGACGGTTATTCATTTAAATCAGAGAATAATGGTTGTTCTATTTATATGAGTAATATCTTTTATGGTCATGCACCCTTGAGGAGTGGTCTATTTTTGTTGAATCTCGATTGTAGTGATACACATATTCATAATATTGAAGCCAAAAGATGCAAAGTTAATAATGATAGTGCAACTTATTTGTGGCACTGCCGTTTAGGTCATATTGGTGTAAAGCGCATGAAGAAACTCCATGCTGATGGGCTTTTGGAATCACTTGATTATGAATCATTTGATACTTGCGAACCATGCCTCATGGGCAAGATGACTAAAACTCCGTTCTCCGGAACAATGGAGCAAGCTAATGACTTATTGGAAATAATACATACCGATGTATGCGGTCCGATGAGTGTTGAGGCTCGCTGCGGGTATCGTTATTTTCTGACCTTCACAGATGATTTGAGCAGATATGGGTATATCTACTTAATGAAACATAAGTCTGAAACATTTGAAAAGTTCAAAGAATTTCAGAGTGAAGTGGAAAATCATCGTAACAAGAAAATAAAGTTTCTACGATCTGATCGTGGAGGCGAATATTTGAGTTGCGAGTTTGGTCTTCATTTAAAACAATGTGGAATAGTTTCACAACTCACGCCACCTGGAACACCACAGCGTAATGGTGTGTCCGAACGTCGTAACCGTACTTTATTAGATATGGTGCGATCTATGATGTCTCTTACCGATTTACCACTATCATTTTGGGGTTATGCATTAGAGACAGCTACTTTCACGTTAAATAGGGCACCATCTAAATCCGTTGAAACGACACCATATGAACTGTGGTTTGGCAAGAAACCTAAGATGTCGTTCCTTAAAGTTTGGGGTTGCGATGCTTATGTGAAAAAGCTTCAGCCTATTAAGCTAGAACCCAAATCGGAGAAGTACGTCTTCATAGGATACCCAAAAGAAACTGTTGGGTACACCTTCTATCATAGATCCGAAGGCAAGTTCTTTGTTGCTAAGAATGGATCCTTTCTAGAGAAGGAGTTTCTCTCGAAAGAAGTGAGTGGGAGGAAAGTAGAACTTGATGAGGTAATTGTACCTTCTCCCAAATTGGAAAGTAATTCATCACAGAAATCAGTTCCAGTGATGCCTACACCAATTAGTGAGGAAGTTAATGATGATGATCATGAAACTTCGGATCAAGTTACTACCGAACCTCGTAGGTCAACCAGAGTACGTTCCGCACCAGAGTGGTACGGTAATCCTGTTCTGGAAGTCATGTTACTAGACCATGACGAACCTACGAACTATGAGGAAGCGATGATGAGCCCAAATTCCGCAAAATGGCTTGAGGCCATAAAATCTGAGATAGGATCCATGTATGAGAACAAAGTGTGGACTTTGGTGGACTTGCCCGATGATCGGTAAGCCATTAAGAATAAAGGGATCTTCAAGAGGAAGACAGACACTGATAGTAGTGTTACTATCTACAAAGCTCGAATTGTCGCAAAAGGCTTTCGACAAGTTCAAGGTGTTGACTACGATGAGTTTCTCACCCGTAGCGATGCTTAAGTCTGTCCGAATCATATTAGCAATTGCCGCATTTTATGATTATGAAATCTGGCAAATGGATGTCAAAACTGCATTCTTTAATGGATTTATTAAAGAAGAGTTGTATATGATGCAACCAGAAGGTTTTGTCAATCCTAAAGGTGCTAACAAAGTGTGTAAGCTCCAGCGATCCATCTATGGACTGGTGCAAGCATCTCGGAGTTGGAATATACGCTTTGATAAGTTGATCAAAGCATATAGTTTTATACAGACTTGCGGTGAATCCTGTATTTACAAGAAAGTGAGTGGGAGCTCTGTAGCATTTCTGATAGTATATGTGGATGACATATTGTTGATCGGAAATAATATAGAATTTCTGGATAGCATAAAAGGATACTTGAATAAGAATTTTTCAATGAAAGACCTCAGTGAAGCTACTTATATTGGGCATCAAGATCTATAGAGATAGATCAAAATGCTTGATAAGTTTTTTTTCAATGAGTACATACCTTGACAAGATTTTGAAGTAGTTCAAAATGGAACAGTCAAAGAAGGATTTCTTGCATGTGTTGCAAAGGTGTGAAGTTGAGTAAGACTCAAAACCCGACCACGGCAGAAAATAGAAAGAGAATGAAAAGTCATTCCCTATGCCTCAGTCATAGGTTCTATAAAGTGTGCTATGCTATGTACCAAACCTATTGTATACCTTGCCATGAGTTTGGCAAGGGGGTACGATAGTGATCCAGGAGTGGATCACTGGACAGCGATCAAAGTTATCCTTAGTTACCTAAGAGTACTAAGGAAATGTTTCTCGGTTATGGATGTGATAAAGAGTTCGTCGTAAAGAGTTACGTCGATGCAAGCTTTGACACTAATCTAGATGACTTTAAGTCTCAATCTAGATACATATTGAAAGTGGGAGCAATTAGCTAGAGTAGCTCCGTGCAGAGCATTGTATACATAGAAATTTGCAAGATACATACGGATCTGAATGTGGCAGACCCGTTGACTAAACTTCTCTCACAAGCAAAACATGATCACACCTTAATACTCTTTGGGTATTAATCACATGGCGATGTGAACTAGACTATTGACTCTAGTAAACCCTTTGGGTGTTGGTCACATGGCGATGTGAACTATGGGTGTTAATCACATAAAGATGTAAACTATTGGTGTTAAATCACATGGCGATGTGAACTAGATTATTGACTCTAGTGCAAGTGGGAGACTGAAGGAAATATGCCCTAGAGGCAATAATAAAGTTGTTATTTATATTTCCTTATATCATGATAAATGTTTATTATTCATGCTAGAATTGTATTAACCGGAAACTTGATACATGTGTGAATACATAGACAAAACACAGTGTCCCTAGTAAGCCTCTACTAGACTAGCTCGTTAATCAAAGATGGTTAAGTTTCCTAACCATAGACATGTGTTGTCATTTGATGAACGGGATCACATCATTATGAGAATGATGTGATGGACAAGACCCATCCGTTAGCTTAGCATAATGATTGTTAAGTTTTATTGCTATTGCTTTCTTCATGACTTATACATATTCCTCTAACTATGAGATTATGCAACTCCCGAATACCGGAGGAACACCTTGTGTGCTATCAAACATCACAACGTAACTGGGTGATTATAAAGATGCTCTACAGGTGTCTCCGAAGGTGTTTGTTGGGTTGGCATAGATCGAGACTAGGATTTGTCACTCCGAGTATCGGAGAGGTATCTCTGGGCCCTCTCGGTAATGCACATCACTATAAGCCTTGCAAGCGATGTAACTAATGAGTTAGTTACAGGATGATGCATTACGGAACAAGTAAAGAGACTTGCCGGTAGTGATATTGAACTAGGTATGAAGATACCGACGATCGAATCTCGGGCAAGTAACATACCGATGACAAAGGGAATAACGTATGTTGTCATTGCGGTTTGACCGATAAAGATCTTCGTAGAATATGTGGGAACCAATATGAGCATCCAGGTTCTGCTATTGGTTATTGACCGGAGATGTGTCTCGGTCATGTCTACATAGTTCTCGAACCCGTAGGGTCCGCACGCTTTACGTTCGATGACGATTTGTATTATGAGTTATGTGTTTTGGTGAACGAAGATTTTTCGGAGTCCCGGATGAGATCACGGACATGACGAGGAGTCTCGAAATGGTCGAGAGGTAAAGATTGATATATTGGAAGGTAGTATTCAGACACCGGAAGGGTTCCGGAGTGTATCGGGTACATACCGGAGTACCGGGAGGGTTACCGGAACCCCCCGGTGGAAGATATGGGCCATATGGGCCATATGAGGGAGGCTAACCAGCCCACAAGGGGCTGGTGCGCCCCCCACAAGGGAGGAGGCCAAATTGGTTTAGGGAAGGGGGCGCCACCCCCCTTTCCTTCTCCTACTCCCTCTCCTTCCCTCTTTCCCCCTCCAGAAGAAAGGAAAAAAAGGGGGGGTCAAATCCTAGTTGGACTAGGAGTCCAAGTAGGACTCCCCACACTTGGCGCGCCCCTAGGGGGCCGGCCTCCTCCTCCCCTCCTTTATATACATGGGCAGGGGGCACCCCAAAGGACATCAGATATTCTCTTAGCCGTGTGCGGTGCCCCCCTCCACAGTTTACTCCTTCGGTCATATTGTCGTAGTGCTTAGGCGAAGCCCTGCGCGGATCACATCACCATCACCGTCACCATGCCGTCGTGCTGACGAAACTCTCCCTCGACCTTCTGCTGGATCAAGAGTTCGAGGGACGTCATCGAGCTGAACGTGTGCAGAACTCGAAGGTGCCGTACGTTCGGTGCTTGATCGGTTGGATCGCGAAGACGTTCGACTACATCAACCGCGTTAAGCTAAAGCTTCCGCTTTCGGTCTACGAGGGTACGTGGACACACTCTCCCCCTCTCGTTGCTATGCATCTCCTAGATAGATCTTGCGTGAGCGTAGGAATTTTTTTGAAATTGCATGCTACGTTCCCCAACAGAGGCATCACTTTCATCTGCATCAAACTGCAGGCTCCTACCGTGGATTCGATCCCGAAAAAGGAGAAGAGAAAACAAGCCTACATTGCGATCCCCGGCAAGCCCAAACAGATAAGTTCTCTCTCTTATCCATATGAGTTCTGTAAGTAAAAACTTGTGCATAGGAAAACCTCGCCACTTTCAAAACTTAGGTGCTCCCGTCCCTTGACTCGAATGTTGCTTCGGTCAGGAAGGTTGTAGTGGCCTTTGGCGAGAAAGTTGGTGGGGGGCTGGTCCCTCTTCATGATTTGTGCCCGGCAGGCACAGCCCTGCGGCGGCAACTTGAGGGTACTGGCAGGATAGCCTACTGGGGAAAACTTATTTACTTAAGCATAAAGAGGCATTCTCCCTCTGCGTGTACATGTTACATGCACAAGTGCCCGGCAAGGTTTATCTTTTTCATTAATATGCTGATCAACAAGTACAGACCTTACAGAACACAAACATGGATGAAAGAGATTACATAATTTGAACTAAAGTTTGGCAAGTGCCTACATATTTTAGACTGAAAAAAGATAAGTGCCCCATGATGCCCTTTCTTGCCCCTCTCCTTCTAGGCACCGCCACAGGAGGTGAAGAGGGCAAAAGGAGCGCCTGGGCAGAAGCCCAGCCTCGCCTCGTCGGGTTCCCTGACGAAGAGCCTGGTGAGAGCGGGAGGGCGTGGGCGAAGGCGATGGTGAAGAGATCGGCGGAGACGACCCGCCAACTGCCACCACCAGGGCCAGCAGGTCGTGGCAGGGTGAGCGAAGCTGCAGCCCACGAGGAAGCCTACCGGGGCCCAGCTGGAAGGCTGCTGGAGGAGCCAGGAGCGCCACCCCCACCCCTGCATCTAACTCCCCGGCAAATCACCTTGCCGGGGAGGAGATGCAGGTGCAGATGATGGTGCCGCCGCCTGACGGTGACGGTGCGGCTGGTGCTCAGCCGGAGTCAGAGTCGTCGCCCTCCCGGCCGACACCGTCGTCATCGCCGTCATTGTCCTCCTCGTCACTATTGCTCGAGGAGGAGCTTTCGTCGCCGGTCGAGCTCTCCACGCAGCACCCTAAATGAGCACCTGAGCTCCCGAAAACCTTGACGGAAAGGAAATCGGCCTTCATTAACTTAAATTGGAGGACATGCCCTTCTGATAGGCTATGGGCGCGGGCAAAGATCTTCCAGCCACGGCGAAGATACAAAACATGAGGGGCGGGGAAATCCACATCCACTCGTATGCTGCCATTCCCACAGCCCCTCATGTGTAGTCTCAACGCACGCGGCTGATCGAGCTCCATCGCCCTTGCGAATGGGGTGGGGAGACGGAGGCGGCCGCGCGGAGGCTTATACAACCTGATGACGAACTCCAGAGGCTGGTCTCCAACGTGGCCTTCCATCAGGGGAGGGGCGGCCGGCGGGGGCGCAATCAGAGCGCCACCCCATCCCCCTCTGCCCCATGTGCCACGACGGCCTCGACCTCGTCCTCTCCCACCTCCCCTTGTCGCGGGCTCCGTCCCCGCGTCTTCGGAGGGAGGAGGGAGATGCTGTCGAGCAAAAGTTCTCGTCGCCACTTGGGGAGGACCGGACCCCCGACCTCTCACCATGACAAACGTGGGCAACTGCAGAAATGAAGAAGGAAGGAGGTGTGTAGGAACTTCTCGCACCACGCCCCCTTCTTATAGGTGGGCATGGCAGGGGGCTGGATTTTCTTTGTGGAGGTGGCCGCCCCGGTCGGCCAGTCCGGCTCCTCCCGGCCCTTAACGGCTCGAAGAATCAAGGCCGACCCCCTGCGCCAATCCATGACCCCTAGCTTTCTGCCATGGCACTCATTCCCGCACCCTTCGCATCCGCCACCAACCTTGCGCAATGCATGCAATACACGTGGCAGAAGCACTTGGAGCGGGGAGGGATAGTGGGTGGCAGTTACCGCCCCGTGAACAAGGGACGTGGGTAACTTCACGCATCGTGGCCTATTATCTCCATCACTGCAATTGGCGTTACACGACGGGCGGAAGAACCAAGAACTGACCTGGGCTCAGATTAATGAAGAAGCAAAGAAGATCTCAAAGGGCAAACAGCTATTTCCCCCTCGCCTGTGCTGCCATTCCCGCAACCCCTCATGTGTAGTCTCAACGCACATGGTTGATCGAGCTCCATCGCCCTTGAGAATGGGGTAGGGAGACGGTGGCGGCCGCGCAGAGGCTTATACAGCCTGATGACGAACTCCAGAGGCTGGTCTCCAACATGGCCTTCCATCGGGGGAGGGGCGGCCGGCGGGGGCGCAATCAGAGCGCCACCCCGTCCCCCTCGGCCCCGTGCGCCCCGACGGCCTCGACCTCGTCCTCTCCCACCTCCCCTCGTCGCGGGCTTCGTCCCCGCGTCTTCGGAGGGAGGAGGGAGACGCTGTCGAGCAGAAGTTCTCATCGCCACTTGGGGAGGACCGGACCCCCAACCTCTCACCATGACAGACGTGGGCAACTGCAGAAATGGAGAAGGAAGGAGGTGTGGAGGAACTTCTCGCACCATGCCCCCTTCTTATAGGAGGGCGTGGCAGGGGGCTGGATTTTCTTCGTGGAGGTGGCCGCCCCGCTCGGCCAGTCCGGCTCCTCCCGGCCCTTAACGGCTCGAAGAATCAAGGCCGACCCCCTGCGCCAATCCACGACCCCTAGCTTTCTGCCTTGGCACTTATTCCCGCACCCTCCGCATCCGCCACCAACCTTACGCAATGCATGCAATACACGTGGCAGAAGCACTTGGAGCGGGGAGGGATAGTGGGGTGGCAGTTACTGCCCCGTGAACAAGGGACGTGGGTAACCCCATGCATCGTGGCCCATTATCTCCATCACTGCAATTGGCGTTACACGACGGGCGGAAGAACCAAGAACTGACCTGGGCTCAGATTAATGAAGAAGCAAAGAAGATCTCAAAGGGCAAACAACTATTTCCCCCTCGCCTGTGCACAAGTTAGGGCCTACCCCGACGACGCCCGGCAGCTCATTCGGGCCAGGCCCGGGTGCTCCTGTCGATGCAAAAAACCCTAGGTTCGTTGCCCAGACCGTGCACAGGCCCGAAATCAAGATTGCAACATCCAAGACAAGGCCAAGATAAAGAGATAGGCTCTTTGAGGGATCAAAGGGCGGGTTGAGAAGACCAAGTCAAGCCAAGAAGCAAGACACCGCTAAGGGAAAACCTCCCTTGCCGGGCAGGAGAGTCTGGCGAGGTCAAGGTTGCCCCGGAAGCAAGCCTCAAGACCGCCCCAGCAGGCCTCCCGGGGCATACGAAGGCAAAACACCCCGCCAAGGCTTCACCGCCCCACCTCACAGCGACGCAAGTCATCGATCGGTGTGGTGTCAAGCCCCAAGATGACTAAGTGGCTACCTTTTGCCACATGGCAGCCATTTCCTACAGGAATCACCTCCAAATGACACCTGTCCCGCGACGTGTCATGCAGACAGGAGAGAAGGTGGCCAAACAGCCCGGCAAGGCGTGCCGGGCAGGCCATGATGTGACACTGAGCGACACATTTAATGCGTACTGTTCTGTGTGTAGAGTAGATATGATAGCACTGTTTGCTATCTAATTAGTACACAATGACTGATTTGCCACTGTGGTGACCCCTTAATCTATAAAAGGAGGCCCATGGCAACCGTAGAAAGGATTCGGACCCCTGTACACTCATACGCGTGTAGCTACTCTCGCCCCGAGGCAACCCTGCCGGGCAAGAGCGCTGCATTTCCACCACCATCCACCATCAATCCACCAAAGCAGGAGTAGGGTTTTATGCCTCGCGGCGGCCCGAACCTGGGTAAAACTGCCCATGTGATCTCTGTCGCGCTACGCTGTGCTCCTCCGCTCTTTGTGCAACGTGCTCAGTCCCCCTGCCGAACCAAAAGGGGCCCTTGGCCCCATAGGTGGCCGTGGTTTCCCATGACATATTTCATCATGTCTTTGTCCATATCATATCACAACATACCTTGCAAAAACAAGTTAGACGTCCTCTAATTTGTTGTTGCATGTTTTACGTGGCTGCTATGGGTATCTAGCAAGAACGATTCTTACCTACGCAAAACCACAACGGTGATATGCAAGTTGCTATTTAACCTTCTACAAGGACCGCCTTTGTCGAATCCGATTCAACTAAGGTGGGAGAGACAGACACCCGCCAGCCATCTTTATGCAACAAAGTCACATGTCAGTCGATGGAACTGGTCTCATGTACGTGAACATGTAAAGTTGGTCCGGGCCACTTCATCCCACAATACCGCTGAATCAAGAAAAGACCAAGGAAGGAAGCAATCTGAATATCAACGCCCACAAACTCCTTTGTGTTCTACTCGTGATGTCATCTACGCATAAACCTAGCTCATGATGCCACTGTTGGGGAACGTTGCATGGCAAACAAAAATTTTCCTACGCTCACCAAGATCAATCTAGGAGATGACCATCTACGAGAGGAGAGATTGGATCTACATACCCTTGTAGATTGCTAAGCGTAAGCGTTAAGAAACGTGGTCGATGTAGTCGAACGTCTTCGCGATCCAATCCGATCTAGCGCCGAATGGATGACACCTCCGCGTTCAGCACACGTGCGGCTCGATGACGTCTCCTCCTTCTTGATCCAGCAAGCAAGAGAGGAGAAGTAGATGGGATCTCAACCAGCACGACGCGCGTGGTGGAGATGGTGGTGGTGCAATCCCGGCAGGGCTTCACCAAACGCTGCCGGAACCAATCTGAGGAGAAAACAGGGTTTTGGGAGAGGTAGGGCTGCCGCCGGGGCATGGGATTTGGTGTGTCCAGCCCTACCTCTCCCCCACTATTTATAGGAGGCAAGGAGGAGGGTTGGAGCGCATCCTTGGCCCCTTCTCCAAGGGAGGTGGTGCGGCTAGGCCTAGGAAGGAATCCTCCATTCCCAAGGCACCCCGGGAGGTGCCTTCCACCCTTAGGACTCTTCCTTTATCCTCTCTCTTGGTGCATGGGCCCCTTAGGGCTGGTGACCTTGGCCCATATAGGACAAGGTGCACCCCCTATAGCCCATGTGCCCCTCCGGGGCAGGTGGACCCCCGGACCCCTTTCATCACTCTCGGCACAATACCGATAATGCCCAAAACTTTTCCGGCAGCCAAAATATGACTTCCCATATATAAATCTTTACCTCCGGACCATTCTGGAGCTCCTCATGACGTCCGGGATCTCATCCGGGACTCCAAACAACATTCGGTCACCAACATGAATATCCCAATACTACTCTAGCGTCACCTAACGTTAAGCGTGCGGACCCTACGAGTTCGAGAATAATGTAGACATGACCGAGAAACCTCTCCAGTCAATAACCAATAGCGAAACCTGGATGCCCATATTGGTTCCTACATATTCTATGAAGATCTTTCATCAGTTGAACCACGATGCCAAGGATTCAGCTAATCCCATATGCAGTTCCCTTTGTCCATCGATATGTTACTTGCCCGAGATTCGATCGTCGGTATCTCCATACCTAGTTCAATCTTGTTACCGGCAAGTCTCTTTACTCGTCCCGTAATACAATATCCCGTGACTAACTCCTTAGTCACATTGCTTGCAAGCTCATTGTGATGCTATATTACCGAGTGGGCCCCGAGATACCTCTTCGTCATACGGAGTGGCAAATCCCAGTCTTGATCCATGCTAACTCAACAGACAACCTCGAAGATACCTATAGAGCATCTTTATAGTCACCCAGTTACGTTGCGGCGTTTGATACACACAAGGTACTCCTCCGGTGTCAGTGAGTTGCATGATCTCATGGTCATAGGAACATATACTTGACATGCAGAAAACGATAGCAATAAACTTGATACGATCATATGCTATGCTTATAGTTTGGGTCTTGTCCATCACATCATTCTCCTAATGATGTGATCCCGTTATCAAATGACAACTCATGTCTATTACTAGGAAACCATAGCCATCTTTGATCAACGAGCTAGTCCAGTAGAGGCTCACTAGGGACATGTTGTTGTCTATGTATCCACACATGTATTTGAGTTTCCAATCAATACAATTATAGCATGGATAATAAACAATTATCATTAACAAGGAAATATAATAATAACCACTTTATTATTGCCTCTAGGGCATATTTCCAACACAACTCTCTCTTTCTTCATTTAATTCTATGCCATCTCATGAAAATTACTCCCTCCGTCTAGGTGTATAAGTCACCTTACAAAAACCAAATAATCCCGAAACACTTAGGCACGATGCATTAACTCTCATCTCGTTTCTTGTTTCTTGACATAAATAACGGAATCAACCAATAAGAGATGTGGGGCATACATGCTTTTAATGACTTGAGACTGTCAAACACGACATGCAGTGGCCAGTTCATTGCATGCAATGCTATTAATTAGCAAATAAACATTAAGTCATCTCGTTTTTCCCTCCGCTTTGATCACGGTGCACAACCCAAGATGACTTCTACACCTAGACGTAGGGAGTGCCTAGTTGACATGCATGATACTACTTAGAGCATCTCCAATAGATGGTCCATATGTAAAAATACTGAACTTTTGGATCACCGAGAGCAAAAAACGCTGCTCCAACAGATGGTCCATATGTAAAAAAAATACATCACCGCCTCCCGAAGATGTAAAATACAACACTTCGTGATGCAAATTTGCATCACGAGATACATCTGATGTAAAACCGCGACCGCCCGCGAAACGACCAACCGCTCGTTCATTTTCCTTCCCGCTCGCGCCCGCCCGAGCACCAGCCGCCGGAAATCGCCGCCGCCACCGCCCAAATCGCCGTCGCCGTCGCCGCCTTCCACCGCCCTCGCCCGTGTTGCCTCCCCCGCCGGAGGGCGTCTTGTAGCCACCCCGGCGCCACTGATTCGGGAAGCAGCCGCGGCGGGATTCGCCGACTCCGGTGGTCCGGCAGGCCGTATAGCTCCTCTCCGCTGTCTGCTGAGCTCCCTTCTCCTCTGCGCCGCCGTCCGCAGCAGCGACCGGCTACCAATCCAACTGCCGGCCATCTTCTTCCACCCCGCGCACAAGGTGTTCGACGGAATTCCCCAAGGTAAAAAAACGACAAAACTTGCTGATTTAAATTCGGATTGGATAGTATGTTTGACGGTGGTTGTCTGCATTGTAGATGAGCTCGGTTGACTCCTCATTCGTGGACGATTCATAGTCGGACGAGGAATTTGATTTGCATGAAGAAGAGGACATTGCTATGCTAGTGGCCATGCACAAGGGGAAGAAGCCAAAGCACGGTGGTTTCATCTATGGTCGTGCGTTCATTCGGAGGGAACGGATTAATGCGCACAAATGGTTGATGCGCAACTACTTTGGATCACCACCTGTTTTCCCGGAGAATTACTTTCGACGCCGTTTCAGAATGTCGAAAGACTTGTTCATCCACATTTGCAATTCCGTCAAGCAGCATAATCCATCCTTCGAGCAGAGAAGGAACTGTGCCGGGTTGCTTGGCCAAAGCACCGAATAGAAGGTCACTGCCGCTTTGTGCATGATGGCATATGGTATTCCGGCAGATTACATTGATGACAACTTGGCGATGGCAGAGAGCACTTCTATCTTCTATGTCAAGCAATTTGTAATGACTATTAGAAGTCTTTGGTCCACAGTACTTGAGAGCACCCAATGCTCAGGACACTCAGAGGCTTTTGGAGATGAACAAAGCTCGAGGGTTTCCAGGTATGCTCGGGTCTGTGGATTGCATGCATAGGAAATGGAAGAACTGCCCAAAAGCATGGCATGGACAATTCAAGGGTCGTGAGAAGGATGCCACTATCATTCTTGAGGCAGTTGCCGATCATGAAACATGGATTTGGCATGTATATTTTGGTATGCCTGGATCTTGCAACGGCATCAACGTGCTCGACCGGTCACCTCTATTTGCCAAGTTAGCAAATGGAGAAGCACCACCGGTGACCTTCGAAGCAAATGGCCGCACATACAACTATGGGTACTATCTTGCAGATGGGATCTACCCGAGATGGAGTACATTTGTCAAGCCGGTTGCAAAACCCGAAGGTCAGAAAGAACTCGTCTTTCACAATGCACAAGCGGCCACTAGAAAAGATGTTGAGAGAGCTTTTGGGATTTTGCAATCTCAATTTGCTATTGTGCGACGACCATCATGACCGCTTGCGTGACCATGCATAACACGATCATTGAGAACGCGCATGGAAAAAATTATATTACAACTTCTATCAGTTGATGGGCATTCGTGCTAACCCCATGCGAAAAGAATGTGACGATCCCGGCTTAATCGTGCACTAACCATACACGCAAATGCACACAATCAAGCCTAAGGACTCACTTGAAGATATCACAACACAACTCTAAAACATAAATAAAGTCATACAAGCTTTATATTACAAGCCAGGGCCTCGAGGGCTCGAATACATAGCTCGATGGCATACAAGTGTCAGCGGAAGCATCAGATATCTGGGCACAGATATAACAGAGTTACAGATAGGCCTTTAAGAAGGCGGGGTAAAATAAAAGACTACGATCGAAAGGCGTAGGCCTCCTGCCTAGGACCCTCCGAACTACTCCTGGTCGTTTGTCGGCTCCTCGTAGTAGTACTCGCCGGGAGGGTAGTAGTAGTAGTAGCCGTCGGCGGGGGCAGCTGGCTCAGGGGCTCCGTCATCTGGTTTCGACAAATGGATATGGGGAGAAATAGAAAGCAAAGCAAACGTGAGTACTCATCTGAAGTACTCAGCAAGCAAGGATCTACACTACATATGCAACATTATCAAAGGAGGGCTGTATATGTGGACTGGGCTGCAAAAATGCCAAAATAGAGGGGAAGACCTAGTTCTATCGAAGACTAGCATCTTCAAGCATCTTCATCGGTCTTGCAGCATTAGAAGAGTGCAGATTAACATAATGTAAAGTAGTAGTAATGTTATCAACCTCGCCCAGAGATTCTTCCTCGACTCCCTGCGAGAAAGCAATCCCAGAGCCATACTATCCAGTTATCATCTCAAGTCACCAGTTCTAGTTGTACCGATCGGGATACAACTCTGAGTGTTCGTTACCGTAGGACGGGCTGTCGATAGATAGTTTCTTCCCTGCAGGGGTGCACCAACTAACCCACCACACTCGCTTAACTTCGGCCGGACACACTTTCCTGGGTCATGCCCAGCCTCGGCCAAACGACACGCCGCAACCCGACCGAATACCTAACAGAGAGGTCAGCACGCCGGACTAACCTATGCGCCCAGGGGTCTTGGGCCTTCGCCCCGGGGACTCCTGTGTGTTACGTGCACCGCCGGTGAGCAGACCTAGCAACCCCTTAATACAAGTGCGGTTGCGTTCCCAGTCCAACCCAGCGTGTGCCGCTCCTTGCTGACGTCAATTAAGCTCTGACTGAAGTATACGACGCAGAACGCCTATACTATGCCCGCGTGATGGTTAGTGCTATTAGGCCAAAGGCCCCTCGGATCAAATATCCAAACTGTTAGTGTGTTGGTAGCGCGGTAACGAGCAGAGACTCACGAAAGATGTGACCCCGTCGCCCCGTCTCGAGGACTTGCGGCAAGGGCTAAGAATGCCCGGACATGCCTCGTATTCAACTCTCGGGCACCCTCCAGGTCCACCCGACTCCACATCTCTCGCAATTAAGCTCGCGCGGGTACCCCTCAGGGCCGACCCGTCTTTAGTAACATGGTTCAGTGTAAATTCTTAGTAACTATAGTAACCGTGTGTCTAACACCAAGGGGAACCCTGAGGAATCACCCTCGATGGAATTCCACCTGATGTTATCGTCAAGGTGAACGAAGGAGGAATCACCCTCGAGGTCCACTCTTGAGAAGTTGCACGACGACGTCGTTATCGGGGGTGGTGTAGGAGGAATCACCCTCGCTGACCACGATCGATTAACTAACCTACAAGGTTATCATCAGAAGTGCTGACGAGGTATCACCCTCGACACTCGATAGTAACCCAGTAGTGTCGAGCAACTAAGGGGAAGGTGATGTGCTGTGCCGGGGCCTGGTCTTCGCTCCCGTTGATCGGGTCTTCTGATAATCCAGCGGGGCAATTGGAACAAAGTGGGGGTCCCTGATGGGTCTCTACCCAACCTATACTAAACAGTTTAGGATAAGCAGGTAGATAACAATAGCAGGTTACAATAAACAAGCTATGCAGCAGAAATAGGATAACAGCAGCAGCAGTAACGTCTAATGCAAGCATAAGAGAGAAGAGAGTAGGCGATATTGGAATGCTCAAAATGGGGGGTGCTTGCCTGGAAGCTTTGCGGCAAGGGTCTGATCGTCAGGGGCGTAGTCGACCTCCGGAGCTGCGTCGGTCTCGGGAGCTACGTCGATGTCGGGGTCTACCGAGAGAGAAGAGGGGGAAGAAACATATAAATACACAGCAAACAATGCAATACAGGGCATGCCATGCCTAGGATGTAGTGCAGGGTTGCCTAAAGATTTATCTAAGTCATTATAGTTATTTTAGGATTTAAGTTGGATTTATTATCCGGTGTATATGCACTATTCATATACCGGAAATGGACGAAAAGTTATGGGTTCTCCTACGTAGGGGGTTCCGACATAGAAACCGACGACACAATCAAATTCATCTCGTCGTTCTGAGCAACTTTCATGTACAAAGTTTTTCGATCTGAGCTACGGTTTATTTTCTACGAATTTTCGAAGATTATTGCCTTTTTTGAAATTATTTTAAATTAACAGAAAAGGAAATATGATGTCAGCATTGCGTAGGAGTGACGTCAGTAGTCAACAGGTCGGCTGGCCAGGGTCAAACCTGACCTGTGGGTCCAGTGGGACCCACATGTCAGTCTCTGTTAGTTTAACAGTGAATTAAACTAACTAAATGGGTTAATTAGGGGGTGTGCCCCATATGTCAGTGAGTAATTAGGTTAACTAATTAGTTCTAATTATAAAATGTTTTATTTAAACAAAATAACGGAGGGGGCCCACATGTCAGTGGCTGGGGGCTGCCCACTCAGCACATTGACAGGGTCAACCCAGTCAACGGGGGCCCCCAGAGCCCACTGGCAGTGGCCCAGAGGTGGGGCCCGCCTAGCCACGTCGGCTGGCTGGCGGCTGAACGCCGGCGAGCACGAAAACGCGGCGGAGGGGCGCGGCCGGTGTCGGAAATGCGCCACAGAGCGTCAAATCACGCGCGACAACTTGCGTTTAAACCGCCGCAACGTTCCGCGTCGATCTGTGGTGGTGCCGGACCAAAAGGTTGCCGGAAAAGTGGCCGGCGACGAGCTACGGCGGCAGCGCGATCGGTTCCTCGACGGGAACTATACTAGGAGGCACGGGGAGGCACGGGCTCGAGCTCGTTGGGCTCATGGGAGCACCAGGAGTTCGATGCCGTGCCCAGGCGAGCACGACAGGGGCTATGGCCACGGCGGCGAGGCGATCCGCGGCGACGGGCTCACGACAACGGCGACGAGGTAGCTACGGTGCGCAAGGCGGTCAACAGGGAGGAGCAGGGGACGGAGGAGCTCACTGTGTGGCACGCAAGTTGGCCCTTGAGAGATTAGGAGCAGCAGAGGAGCTCGAGGTCGCCGGCGAGCACCGGAGACGGAGGAGAAAGGGGCGGTGGCGTGCAGCAGCTACATGGCCTCCCCGCTCTAGCTAGGTGAACCGGTCGACGAAGCGGTCGCTGGCGAACCTCCCTGGCACCACGGAGGAGGCAGCAGACGTCGGTGGCCATGGCGAGCAGCAAGGCACGGCGGCGACGGTGCTCGGTGATGGATCTGAGGAAGAGGAGGAGCTGAGCGAGCGAGGGGGAAAGAGGGGAGAAGTGATGGAGATGGCAGGGGGGATGGACGAGGCCTCGGCCTTATCCTCTCGTCGGCCGCGGCGTCAGCGCGTCGGCGCCTCGCCGGTGCGCGCGCGCCCAGCCACGGCGGCGTTGACACGCAGGGGAGAGAGAAGGGGATGGGCCAGGTGGGCTGGAATCGGGGCACTGTGCACTTAGGCCCAGTGCACAGTGCCTCTTTCCTTTTTTTTCTTTTTCTGTTTTCTTTTATTCTTTTCTGTTACATTTTATTTTTACGTCCAATTGACTTTTGTGAAATATGTGACTCAACCACATAATGCAATACAATAATTTGCACTACCATGAAAATTTAGGAGGCCAAATGATTTTTATTTGAATTTTTCATTATTAAGATAGCATTTAAAAATGCTGAATTGGTGTTGTTATATTTGCTAATGCTCATCTTACACATAAATGATGTTGTGTTCCTTAACAGCAAATAGTTTTAGATTATTTGCTAAAAGGTGAACATTTTTCCAACAGGGTTGAGCAAATTTATTTTGCACTTTTGAATTTGAGTTGATTTCAGAGAAGTATTTGAATTGTTTTGATTAACCACTATGACTAGGCACTGCAAAAGAAGATGACTTGGCATACTTAGCAGATTGTCACAGTGCTTATTACATGGGGGTGTTACAAATTCTCCTCCTCTAAAAGAAATTCTCATCCCGAGAATTTAGGAGGTAGAAGGAAAGAGGTCGGGATACTCTTCCCGAAGATGATCGTCGCGTTCCCAAGTGGCTTCATCTTCAGTGTGATTCGACCACTGCACTTTCAGGAACTTGGTTGTCTTCTGACGAGTTTGACGTTCAGCTTCGTCGAGGATGCGGATGGGATGCTCCTTATAAGAAAGATCATCTTGCAATTCGAGCATTTCATGATCCACTGCTCGGTGCGGAGATTCCTTGAAGCATTTACGAAGTTGCGACACATGGAAGACGTCGTGGATATGGGAGAATTGCGGTGGCAACTCCAATTTATATGCCACCTGTCCATGTCTGGCAACGATGCGAAAGGGGCCGATGTAGCGTGGAGCTAGCTTGCCCTTGATTCCGAAACGATGAGTGCCCTTCATAGGAGTGACACGAAGATAAGCTTGATCACCTGGTTGATAGGTCAAGCCCCATCGTTTGCGATCATAGTTGCTCTTCTGGCGGTCCTGAGCCGCCTTGAGATTTTCTCGGACAATACGGACTTGTTCTTTGGCGTGTTGAATAATGTCCGGTCCCACGAGAGGTCGTTCCCCAGTTTCTGACCAATTCAGAGGGGTTCGACACTTACGTCCATAAAGCACTTCGAAAAGGGGGGCATTTTCAAGCTGGCTTGATAGCTGTTATTATAAGAGAATTCGGCAAACGGGAGAGATTCTTCCCACTTCTTACCGAATGATATAACACAAGCCCGAAGCATATCTTCAAGCACTTGATTAACTTGCTCGACTTGGCCTTGGGATTGGGGATGATAAGCTGAACTCCAGGTAATGTGAGTTCCCATAGCTTCTTGGAAACTTTCCCAGAACTTGGATGTGAAAAGACCGCCACGGTCTGAACTGATCTCCTTCGGAATACCGTGGAGTGAAACGATTCTGGAGATATACAATTCTGCTAGCTGGCTAGCGGTGATAGTCTCCTTGACAGGCAGAAAATGTGCAACTTTGGAAAGTTGGTCGACAACGACAAGAATAGCATCGTGACCCTTCTAAGACTTGGGAAGACTAGTAATGAAATCCATTTGAACCTTATCCCATTTCTATAAAGGAATAGGAAGTGGTTGAAGAATTCCAGCAGGCTTCTGATGTTCTGCTTTCACGCGACGGCAAACATCACATTCAGCAACATATCGAGCAATGTCCTGCTTCATTCTGGACCACCAGTACCTTTGACGAAGATCACGATACATCTTGGTGCTACCCGGATGGATGGACAGCGGTGTATCATGTGCCTCCTTCATGACTTTGTCAGTCATAAGTTCGAAGCGAGGTACCACAATTCGATCTCTGAAATACAAGGTTCCGTCTTTAGTAATTGAGAAATCCCTGTACTTCTCGAGGTGAAGCTC